>OW388301.1:35950670-37309776 GCA_936450465.1 Gibbula magus | reverse complement strand
GACAGCTGTTAAGGGGTACATGCAAAGTCTATATTAAACATGTTCTTAATAATTTGATTTGTTTACCATTTCGGCCGCCCTCTCAATACGATACACTGTTTATCCAAAACATCTTACGTTTTGAACGGATATTATTAATGAATAGCCTTTTCACACACATGACCCTCCCCTAAATACATATATTGAATTTATAGATATGAAGTAACGTTTTGGATAGACGTTTCCACAGTATACTCTCCTATAAAATATTCACTTAAATGAAATGTTGACTCTTGAAATATTTATTTGCGTTGTTGAAGTATATATCTAATGACTTTTTTAAGTTGCACACTAATGTCTGGCTAAAGGCGAGTGTTTCAAATAGTACCGGTAAGTGTAAGTGCTATTGCCCACAATACACCGGTCACCATGACTGATTATTTATACACAACTGATTGCAGGTTACAGATATATAACGATAGAACAATTGCAATATAACCATGCAAATGCGGTTTAAGTGATACATCAGACTTGTATTGACTCTCAAAATACTCTACTGTTGAACAAGCGTCCACTCGGTATTACGTAACATGAGTATTCGGTCAACTTATTACGGCCGACAGGTTATTAATTACCGGTACAATGCCCCTGCCCCCTGTGTGACGAGAACGCCAATATAGTACGATTTCGACAGAGTGACCACATGAGCACTTATATGTTTCCGATCTGTGTGCAATACACTGCAAATTCATCTGCGATCAGATGACATTCTCGACCAGGAAAAATAGCGCTAGTTATTGAGAATGTAAATGTAATTAACAAACGTAAATTATGTAACTTTGAGATAATGAATTTATTTTCTTTTTGTTACAGGCGAACATTTATAATATGCCTAAGAAAATCATGTAGGAATTGCTGACTTTTAAGAGATTGACTTTGGTGACTGGAAACTATTCATTGGCTTATATCCTTATATAATGAAGGAAACATGTTTCTAAATCCATCTAAATTTGTGACGTCTTTGCCTTTCTGAAAGGTTTAACACTTTCAACTGGACATCAAAGGCTGATTGTTTCAATATGTCCAAACCCATGGACATCACAACTAGGTTGATGGTTGTGCATTCTATGTGAGACCCACAAAATCGTCACAGCTTTGACAGTTATTAACTAGTTATAGACCTCTCATGAGTATCAGATGCATACTGAAATATTGAATAAACATCACATTTCATTAGACATATTCCAAGCAAAAGACATGGAGTGATTTTGACAAATGAAGTAACAAAATTAATTTAATGCCATAATATAATGATTTAACGGTCTTTAAGTGTACTGTGTATTAGAAAGTCCCTCGTCTTACATAATGTGCATGAAGCAGCTGACGTCACCCTTCACTGGCCATGGGAATTCGCTAGTTGATGTAATTACAGGTGGAGGGAATGGCCATTAACTAATTATCATGTCCCCAACCTCATTTAATTGTTTGTGTATCTCCCACCAGACCATTAGGGGTGGCCAACATTCGTTCAAATGTTCTTATAGATCTAATTAACGCACAGTATTATGTAACATGCGATATTAGAAAGGCAGTAATGAATCTTCAATTATCATGTATATGTACGTCCTGTAACAGTTTGTCGATTATCGTATCAATGTACATAGGCAATCATACATGATTATCGTATTGTGTTCTGTATAAATCAACACAGAAAACACATACATACGCTGTTGGAAAAAAGTAATTTAGTAGCTCCAAATGTAAGGTTGTGATGTATGATGTCATTAAAAGGTACATCCATTGTGTTTCATAAATGTTTATTTGCCTTTAATACAAATTCACTTAGCTTGCATATTCATCCCCAGTCGCCAAACATGTCATAATTACTTGTTTCCAATTAAAAGTAATATCATTATGCATGTGCAGAAACCGAAAGTGCACGTCCTAATTACATGCACATGCAGTAGTTGAACATTATCAACCCAAATTTGTTATTTTGTCTGGTTTAAATAATATTCCAAAATTACGTTTGACTCATTGGCGCGCGCCACACGAGGTGCATTGTCCGGTTTTCGATCAGAAATCGATACTTTTACCTTCATATTGTCAATATACTAAGTCGAGTATCATCAAAATGGTAGTTTTTGGTAACAGTTGTTACTTCTCGATAAAATAAGATAATTTATAACGTTTGTCATATTTGACCCCCAACACACAATGGATGTACTTTTAAATCTGTCAGCTTCAACATAGAAATTTTCACAGAAATATTAAAATAGAATATCTGTCAATTCTTGACAAATACCATGTTCAATTCATCTCGGTATTGTATGATAACTAGAAAATATATATACTTTCAAATCATTTATTGCAATATGAATACAAAATACAAAGTGTAGCAAGCAATGTTTATGTAACTACATGGACATTTAGATATCATCACACTTCAAACAACCGTACACAATATTTGAAACATAATATATGTTGTTAATCGTTAAATATCATAAACAATGTCATGACATCAGCTTGTCTATTTTATTTAAATTTCAAACTGTCCTGTAGCAAACCTATCAAACCTTTACAACGGTGTATTTACGCTTACATTATGCAACATTGTCAACTTAAAATTAAAACCAAAAAACATGTAAATTGTTCATTAAGCTCTCAAATAAAATTTGAAATGAACCAGTATGTATGCAGTACAGTACTATATAATCTAATTACCATCACTAGTCATCCTATGAGGAGCCAAGTCGCGCTCTTAACGAGCTAAATGGAATATGCTAGCCTGGATATACTGGGATAAGTGTGTATTGCAAGGGGGCAGTTTGTTTGGGTATTACCATAAACCAATTAAAAAATACGTATATATGTGTATTGTCGCCAATACTGTTATTACAATCGGAGTATTTTGACACGTGTGTAGTTGACTCAGAGATACACACATGGTCACTGGGATGTTCAGGAGATAAGGTTCACTGACTTGATGGTTAAACACTAAGGAATTTTCTGAGATTTTAGAAAAGAGTGGTATAATCGTTTTTGATTATGTTCATTAGAATGCAAACCGGAGAGTATATTGTGGAAACGTCTGTTTAAAAACTGACTACATATCTATAAACTTAATATATATTTTTTAGGGGAAGGACAATTGTGTGAAAAGGCTTTTCATAAATAATACCCGTCAAAATCGTAAGATGTCTTTGATGATCCCTGTATCGTATTGAGAAAGCGGCCGAAATTGTAAACAAATCAAACGATTAAGAACCTTTTATATAGACTTTTCACGTACCCCTTCACTGCTGTCAACAGACTAACAGTGAGTGGGTCATCCCAATATCTAAATTGGAACCTAGGGTACTGGCGAATTTGATAACGCAAAAAAATGAGGACATTCTGAATACATTACATCACTACATTTCTAAAAGTAAACTTTCGCTGATTATTGATACAAACGAATAATGAATATATTAGATCAGTGTTCATAATATTTGCCTAGTATTCCCTTGTTCAAAAGAGGCAATGCAGTATTTTGACGCTAGGGACAACTGAGCACTACCATTAATACATGTATGTATATACGTATGTATGTTCTGTGCTATTAAATGGTTAAAACCGCTCGAAATCGAATCAAACAAGTGAGGTAAGGAACGGACTGTTTTATTTTTGTAATTGACAACAATGGGTTAGTTGACCGAATAGACATGTTACGTAATACCACGGCACGCTCGTTACATAGACATGGTGTTCTGATACACACAAATACACGGGTCTAATATATCATATATCTGTAACCTGCACTTGGTTGTGTATATAAATCATCAGTCCCGGTAACTGGTGTATTGTGGGCAACAGCGTAGTCAAATGATCTAATACTTACTGTTTGAAAAGCGCTCCTTCACGCAGACCATAGTGTTTTCAAAATCCCATTAAATTCAAACTTCAACAACGCCAATAAATATTTCAAAGTCAAACTTTGTCCCAAAAGTCAATCTTTTAGAAGTCAACAATTCATTAAACTCCAAATATCTTCTCAAAGTCAATAAGTCACCACGTTAACATATCATTAAAGATAAACAAAGTCAACCAATAGTTCCAAAGTCAAAATGTCATCAAACTCGACATATCTTTTCAAAGTCAACATTTCACCCAAGTCAATATTTTATTAAAGAAAAACGTCCACAAAAGTCAACCGATATTCCCGAAGTCAACATTTGAAGAACGACTACAACATCTAGAAAGCAGGTTTTCAAGTCATATTAAACGTTTAAATGAGACCATACAGGAGAAGGATACAACGATATCAAATTTACAAACGAGGTTCAGTGATTCTGAGGAAAGAAGGTCTGAACTAAGAGCGGAACTGAAACTATCAAGTCAAGTAAAATAAATCGTGCCGTGATCATATCCTACATATTGAAAACGAACTACTGTCTACTACTATCAAGTTACTCAGTTGATGACAAATTAAGGACAATCGACTCAAAACTAGCAAGTCTTTCAAGCCAGGTGAAGAATTGTAATGATAAAACAAAAGGAAGATCTCTCTACAGTGACTCTAATGCAACTCCATCAACAGCAATAGAAGCGTCAACGACAACAACGCAGAAAACTACAAGAACACCCGAGACCACGACAGCATCATCATCAGAGACAGAAATCACAACTTCGTGTGAACCTCGTCATATCCAAGTTATAACTAGTCAGATGTAAGATAAAACTGTGCATCCACCACAGGACGACAACAACTCCATCGTCTTCGAAATAGACAACTACGACAGCGACTTCCCTTCCTTGGATCTACATCGCAAGGACGAGACTGATTCATGGAAACAAGCCAATCACCAATCATCGAGAAAGGCCACCGATTCTGACAGAGACAACACAAACGACAAATGTGAGAATAAGGTAAAACATGATACCCTATTAGATCACTATCTAAGAAGTATCATGCTCTTCAGGGCGTTCCCAGAGTTAAAACAAAACGTCTTGTTCTATATAATGTTAGTGCGGAGGAACATTTTGATTCTGTTAAAGAACTTATTCATGAATATGCTCATGATCAAAATGTACGTGTGACTTTTGTCGGCGGGTACGAGTGTTTATACAAGACTGGTTGTTTTGAACCTGTTGTTTGCGCTGTTGCTGCAAGCGGGTGTGGAGACGAACCCCGGCCCTGATGAAGATGACCGAGTACAAACCAGAGCAAATAGTTGTGCTAAAGGAGGAGGCTCTAAACAGCTGAAACTAACATCTCAGATAACGGACACAAATATGCAAACTATTCTCGATGAGTTCAATAAAAATGTCAACAAAAATGGACATGGTGCAAGCTTCAAATGTAACTTTGACAGACAAGATTGTTTCTTTGGAGTCAACATTGTCGAAGGTATGCGATCAGCTGTCAGATGTAAATGAACGCTGCCAGGATTTGGAACAAGAAAATCAAGTTCTTCGACAAGTTATGAACAAGTTGGAAAGCAAAATTGATTATGTTGAAAATCAAAGCAGAAGAAATAATTTGATATTTCATGGAATCCCCAGACCTGAGGGTAATGAGTCCTGGACTGACTGTGAGAAGTCTGTGCGATCAGTGCTGAGGGACAAGATGGACATGGACGACACTAACATCAACATCCAGCGAGCACATAGAGTGATGCGGGGAAAGGGGATCATAGTGAAACTTACATCAGACAGTGATAAGTATGATATTCTTAAAGCAGCAAAGAGACTTAAAGGGACACAGCTTTTCATCAGTGAGGATTTTTCAAATTTAGTCAGACAAAAACGAAAATATCTTCAACCCTACATGAAAGCATCAAGGGATGGTGGTCGTTACTCTTATATGCGTTTTGATAAACTGTTTGTTGAGGACAACGTCTATACATATGACGTCACTAGCGATTCCCTTGTTACAATAAAACAAGGCAATAAGCTTGGCGTCTTCAACCCAGACTTGTAGCGAACTGGCCCGGCCCTGGATCAAACAACACAGAATCAAGAGACAATAAATGTTGTTATGTGGAATGTGTGTGGTTTGAAACAAAAACTATCTGATACTGATTTTGTAGCATTTTGTAAAATGTTTGATGTGTTCGGTATTGTTGAAATATGGAATAATTGTTATGATGTTGATATTGAAAGTTGTTTCCCTAATCATAAAGTGTACACAAATTACAGAAAATACAATAACCGAGGAGGGGTGGCAGTGTGTGTCAGTTACAATATCATGAAATCTGTCATAAAAGTGTATTTAGAGTTTTCTGACTGTATATTTATTCTAATGGATAAAGATTTCTTAGGTACATCACGGAATGTACTCCTTGGATTTGTGTACATACATCCATATAATTCATCATTGAAATCGGATATGAGAACACAGAAAGGAATTGATTTCCTAGAAGACAGCTTATTATCTATATTTTCAGAAACGTCAATCAACGCTACTTCAATGCTTATCATGGGTGATTTAAATGCTAGATGTGGGAAAATGCAGGATTATATTCAAGATGACAGTTCAAACCATATACCTGTACTTGAAGATATGGACTACGTAGAAGATATGTTTTGTAAACCGAGGAATAGTAAAGATAATGTGGTCAATAGATATGGAATGGACCTCATGGAGCTGTGTAAAACCGTGTGTCTACATATGATGAACGGGAGAAGTGTCAATGACAGCCTCGGTGATTTTACGTGTTACTCAGGGGAGGGAACTAGCCTCATCGACCTTTGTCTGTGTTCTTCGGATATGTTTCGGTATGATATTGATTTCAAAGTTGTAACACGTTGTGAGTCTGATCATTTACCAATACAATTTTCCATGAATATGCCAAAATGTGAAGAAAATGATGGAACAGATGAAAATTTGGACTTGCTAAATATTAACACTCACATATGGAAAAATGATTCAGTTCATCTATACATTTCTGCAGTAAAAGAACGATTGTTACAATATGACATTTTACAATTCATAGACGATGTTAATACTAATATCAACTCTGCTACAGACAATCTGTGTTCTATCTTAACGTCTTCTGCGGCTTCGTGTGGATTGAAAAGAGCTAATTACTCGACCAAGAATCCTTTGAAGAATACATGGTATGACGAAGAATGTAAAGAGCTCAAACAAAAGAAATACAAAGCCTTAGACAAAGTGAGGATTAGTGGTTCAGACACTGATTTGACAGAATTTAGACACCTCAGAAATACATATCGAAAGCTATGCAGAGATAAGAAGACAGAAGAAGCAGAATATAAATTACGTACGCTTACTTCAAATGTAAATGACCCAAAGACATTCTGGAGACAACTAAAAGAGATAACATCTAGAAAGACGGATAGATCGGATAATATTTCAGTAACAGAATGGACAGTTATTTCAAAAGAATTCTCAATTTAACGGAAACGGATATTGACAAAGAAAACATGGAATTTTGTGAACAGTTTGTGAGAAATCATGATGATTCGCCTTGTGATCTTTGTATCGATGATGATATGAACAACATTTTGAACAGAGATATAACAGATGAAGAGATATCACGAGCTTTAACAAAACTAAAAGATGGAAAATCAGCTGGACCAGATGGCATACTTCCAGAGATGATAAAGAGCTGCTCAACTGTTCTACTCAGATATATGTCAGTTTTATTTAATGGAATATTAGGTTCAGGAACATTCCCAGACAACTGGTCGAAGGCAATGATCAAACCATTACATAAAAAAGGCAATATACATGATGTTAATAACTACAGAGGAATATCGTTGATGGATATTATGGGAAAGGTATTTACAAATATATTGAATAAACGTTTACAAGTATTCTGCGGAGTATTTGAGAAGATACCAGAATCACAGGCAGGATTTCGATCAGGATATAGTACACTAGACAACATGTTTTGCCTCCAGGGTTTGGCACAGAAATATCTATCGAAACGTAAAGGGCGATTCTATTGTTTATTTATAGACTTTCGCAAGGCTTTCGATTGTGTCAACAGGAAACTGTTGTGGTTTATGTTATTGAAGAAAGGAATCCATGGAAAACTCTTTAACATCTTAATGGACATTTATTCAAAAGTAAAATCAGCGGTGAAAATTTCTAACTCTTCTATTACTGACTATTTTAACACCGACACTGGAGTGAGACAGGGCTGTCACCTCAGCCCGATCCTATTTTCTCTTTACATTATTGAACTGGAGCAAATGATAAAGGATTCTGATCTGAGAGGAATATTCGTTGGACAAGAGTTTCTAGACATTTTGCTGCTTTTCTTTGCTGACGATCTATGTATTTTCGATGACACTGTAATAGGAATGCAACGTAAAATCGATGTTCTACAGAAGTTCTGTGTGAAATGGGGACTTGAAGTTAATTTAGAGAAAACAGAAATGATAGTTTTCAGAAATGGCGGCATCGTGAAAGGATCCGAAAAGTGGAAATATGGTGAAATCGATATAAGGATTACTACTCATTATAATTATCTAGGTCTGATGTTTTCGTCCAAACTATCTTGGAGTAAAGGTGTAGATGTTCTAACAGCCAAAGCAAGGAAACCACTTTTCAGTATTAAAACACTACAGAGCCAATTGAAGAATTTATCACCAAATATCTTGTTCAAAATTTTCGACGTTCAGATTAAGCCTATCATTTTATATGGAGCCGAAATATGGGGACATCAAAGAAGACATATTATTGAAAAATTCCATGCCAGTTTCTGTAAATTCATCCTCTCGTCTGGAAATTATGTTTCGAACTCAGCAGCTCTTGGCGACTGTGGACGATATGGATTGTACATTGACTATCAAACAAAGTGCATCAAATACTGGTGTAAATTGTTACATATGCCGATGAACAGATATCCAAAACAAGTCTATTCTATGATGTTTAAAGTTGATGCTAGTAACCGAAGAACGTGGGCCAGTGATGTAAGAGAACTTTTGTTCAAGTATGGCTATGGATTCGTTTGGATGTCCCAAGATGTTGGAGATATTAGTAAATTTATCAATTCCTTTAGAACAAGGCTTAAGGATTGTAACCTGCAAGAATGGAGAGATGACATATCAACATCAAAGAAAATGACATACTACAAAGATTTTAAATCCATTTTTATTCCAGAATTGTATCTTTCGACAATTAAGTATAAAGATCTGAGAAGGCTATTGTTCCAGCTACGCTCATCTGAACTACCTTTAAGAGTTAACACTGGAAGATGGGAAGGTTTATTACACGAAGAAAGAATATGTCAAGTATGTCAGTTGCAGCTCATCGAAAACGAATACCATTTTCTCCTTATATGCCCCGTGTACACAGAATTAAGATTGAAACATCTCCCACCTTATTATCATACAAATGCTACTGTCCAGAAATACTTAAATTTGCTTAGTTCACCTTCATCATCTTTATTATATACTGTGCAATGCTGGTTAAACAATCTCTTTTACAGCGTAAAATACATCTTGAAATGTAAATCCATATGCCATGTAAAATGTTTGTAATGAATTATACATGGGCCAATGGCCTTTCTATTGAATAAAATTGAATTGAATTGTGACTCTTGTTAGACTAATGAAGAAAAATGTTCGTTTCAACTATCGTGATACCTACACCGTCCAAGTTAATCTCGATCTTGACGATTATGATGACTATGTCTCCGATAACAGAGACTTTTGGCCACCTTGAATAAGAGCTAGAGACTATATCACATTCACGAACCAGTCTATCTACAGTCAAGCCAATGGTTTCAAGACCGTGATCAGTGTGTACGAGATGCAGAGAAGAAAGTTCCCAGCGAGGACCAAGGTTTAAAACGTGTTATCACTAAGAAGACCAAGACCATCTGTGTACCACAACATGCATCCCTTGAAGTGAACGACTACATGATATCCTTACTCAAGCTATGGTACACCATGGAACTCTGTCATATGGTCCATCGTCTCGGAAATGAGGTCTGTATAGAGTATAGAGACAATATCATACCTGTCGGGACGTGTTCGAGAATGAGAAACTACAGCAGTTTATAAACACTGCTTTGGAGGAAGTGAACGATAATCATGTGATTGACCAATGGGTTCAGCTGATGCGCGATGATCCCGACTTGAGCAACGTGTCTTCCCTAGCTCTGTGTCGTTATAGATGCAAGGACTATCTGAACACGCACTATAAAACGAGCGAATGGTTAGAGACCATCAAAGATCGTGTGTTAAAAATGTTATATTTGGAAAGATCATTTCGTTAAGACATAGTTCACATGCTCCATGCTATGTTGATGTATATTACCCACCCGTTTCAATATTAATGTATATTGATGTATATTGATGTATATGTATAGATATATAGCTTTCAATATTCATGTTGTAGTTTTCAATATTCATGTTGTAGTTTGTACAGCTACTATTCGTAATAAAGAATGTTATATCTCAGATTACTCGTCTCTGTTATTCATGAGATTGTATCTATATGTATGTCTATCTATATAAGGCAGTTTCTACCCACAACGTTTTCATAGTGTTGCTGCTCACGACATTTGAAACATGTCCTCTCCGAAAACGTTAGAGAGTATCTATTTCGATCCCAAGTCACCGGGTAGTTACTACGGGCTTAGTAAATTTGGACAGAGTTTAAAACGACGTAGTCAAGACGTACCCACGATCTCTAAGGTGAGTTGAGCAAGCACGATTCCTACACCTTACACAAACCGGTCAAACGTAGGTTTCAAAGACTTAAAGTGATAGTCAATGCTATAGATCAGCAATGGGATATGGATTTAATGGATATGAGTCGTTATGCCAAAGCCAACGACGGTGTACGTTATATCCTCATTGCCATAGACATCTTGTCTCGCTATCTATGGGTCGCCCCTTTAAGAAACAAGAAACCCGAGTCCGTCGTCGAGGGACTGAACACTATACTGTCACGGGATGGACGCAAACCTCAAAAGATCAGGGTGGATAAAGGGACAGAATTTAAAGGGACTTTTCGCGACTTTACCGAGCGTCGGTCTATCAAACTCTTTACAACGCAAAACGAAGATATTAAAGCAAATTATGCCGAGAGAGTCATTCGAACGTTGAGGACTCTCATAGCTAGATACTTGACACATAAGAACACAGAGCGCTACATAGACGTTCTAGCGGATTGAGTGAACAATTATAACCATACCTTACATCGAAGTTTAGGACAATGGGCCCCTGCAGACGTGAACGAACGAAACGAGGCGAAAGTGTGGAGCCATCTATACATGAAGCCTCCCAAAACGATCAAGGTGCGTCCGTTTCGCTATAAAGTCGGTGATATAGTCAAAATCAGTTATTTGAGAAAACCATTCGCCAAAGAACACCACTTGCGTTGGACGGAAGAGTTATTCA
This sequence comes from Gibbula magus, assembly GCA_936450465.1. Classification (NCBI taxonomy): domain Eukaryota; kingdom Metazoa; phylum Mollusca; class Gastropoda; order Trochida; family Trochidae; genus Gibbula; species Gibbula magus. Next base: position 37,298,433 of record OW388301.1, on the reverse strand, counting down.
AGGTAGCCACGCGCATGAGAGATCAACGTCTCCCCTTGTACACCTTGAAAGATATTCACGACGAGCTCTTAAAGGGACGCTTTTACGAACAGGAATTACAGGGTGTCGACAAGGATCTGGACGCCACTTGGGATATAGAGAAGGTGATACGTAGAAAACGTGAACGGGGTGAAACGCTATACTTGGTGAGGTGGGCGGGCTGGCCTTCTAGCTTCGATTCGTGGGTTGACGAGAGCCAGGTGAAAAACAAGTAACATCATCATGGATAAATACATCGTGTTTAATGACCTAGACTCCAAGAAGGATTACTACACGGGTAACACGCACTATCGTTTTCGCGTGAAACTGTCTCAGCGATTAAAACTGGAAGGAGTGTGGATGGTAGCTCTGTTAGAATTGAAATTCGGTACCGTGGATACTAAAAAGCTCAACGATACATCGATTGACGTGTTGTGCGACCTATGCGACAGTTCGCACGTGGGACTACAGTATCTACCCTTACTGAGATGAGTCGATCTGAGAGACGGACACAACTACTATTTTCACCAGCCCTGGTATATCCCAGTCATGTAAAAAGACACGTCCAAAATCGAAATCTATATAAAGTGTGCAGAGGGTACACCGCATTCATTTCTGAAAGAGACGGTGAACGTGTCACTCGTGTTGCGACGCTATCCATTCCTGAGTTAGAGATATATATATACTGTTACGTCTTCTCGATCATGGAACGTAAACTGTATATTCCCGATACCAAGAAGTTTATGGAATTTTTTGAACGTCGAAAAAGTCCAGGACAAAAAGTGATCAAAGGACGACCCAGCGGGTCACGATTCATTATCATTCCATCTATATCATCGACGACCCCCTCGCATAACAGTCGGGGTTCGAAACCAAACATCACCCTGACGTCTCCCAATCAGAACGTGGTGCAGAGAGCCGAAGCCGCTCAGAAGCGAACCAAGGCTATAAAACGGAAAGCGGGAGATAAGATCGTCACTTCTAAGAAAGTGCGTCGTGAGGGACAGAGCTCTTCCAAACGTTCTTTCATCGAGTTTAAGAATACCCCTGCTATCGACCCGAGAGATATCTGGAATAAGTTATCATGTCCGTACTCACAGAGAAAGAATTTTCCGAGGCCCTCCCCGTTTCTATGGACGTATTTTCTCTCCCCCCTTAGCAGACCAGCATACTTCAACATTACTACGAAAACGTCCTCTATCGGTCATCACAGACTCCAGTCCCGTCGAGTTTCATCTTCCGAACGGAGGGAAAGATTACATAGACCTGAGCAAGACTCGTCTCCACGTCAAACTGAAAGTGAAACACCCGGATAACACGAACTTGGCCGATAAAGAGAAAGTCGGACCCGTCAATCAAACATTGCAAAGCCTGTGGAATCAGGTGACGCTTCACCTGCAAAAACAACAGGTCAGCTCCAGCAATGCCGGGTACCCATACAAAGCGCTGATGGAAACTATCCTCGACTACGGAAGCGACGCCAAGTCCAGCCAGCTCACGACTCAGCTGTATTATAAAATACGGGCGACACGGTGGCAGAATTCAACTCTGGCGATCCCTACGCGGGCGGGAACGACGGGCTCATCAACCGTGTCAGCTTCGTGGCCGGGAACAAATCGCTGACTCTTTCCGGACCTCTCAGACGCCACCTGGTGAACGGCGTGGATCTCGACGTCAAACTGTTTCGCTCCGACGCCAAGTTTGCGTTGATGTCGGACGAGACGGGCAAAGAATATCGAACTGCAAGACGTCTATCTGAAGATTTGCAAACTGAAAATCAACGACGCCCTGATCGTCGCGCAGGACAAACAGTTTGAGTACGAGAGAAGTACAGTGAAGATGTCTACGGTCGCTTCCTCCAGCATGGATTTTAACTTGGACGCCATGTTTCAAGACGAAGTTCCCAGTCGTCTGATCGTGGCCATGGTACAATCGAACGGGGTGAACGGGTCTTACACGGCCAATCCGTTTTGTTTCCAAGGAGACATGATTAAAAGCATGGGTCTGTACCTGAACGGCAACACAGTACCGGGACGTCCCTTGGAGACGGACGACGTGGAGGCTTACAGCTCCCTATACGAGTGGAACAACAAATGGTGTAAAGACAAGGGTTTGAACCTGGACCGAACCGAATTTAAGATTGGTCACGCGCTGTACGTGTTTAACCTGCAAACAATGCTAGGAAACGACGGCGGTGACTATCTGAACCTCGCCAAGTCCGGCAACCTGCGTCTGGAAATCACGTTCAGCAAAGCCCTGACACAGACCTTTAACGTGATCGCTCTGGCCAAGTTCCCATCTCTGATCGAGATCGACAAAAGCCGCAACGTGTTTCTGAAGTAATAATGAACACTAAACAGTTACTGTGCGCCATACGTAGCGAGCCGAGTCTCCATACATACGTGAAAGGAGTCTATGCGAGAGACAACTTGACTAGCGCGACCTCGACACCCAATAGTAGGGGAAAGCCGTGGGGATGTGTTGTCAACACGGATATAGCGCAAGGTCGAGGGAAACATTGGGTTGCATTCTATTTCGACGGGATAGGTAGCGGCAAGTTTTTCGACAGCTTTGGAAGGAAACCCGGTTATTACACTAAAGAATTTGAACACTTTTTAAAGAGACACTATCGTAGTTATCGATACAACACGAACATTTTACAGCAATCTACGTCGAGTGCTTGTGGCTTCTACTGTCTATTTTATCTGTTAGAGAAATGTAAAAACAGAGCTAGTTTAAGAGAGATCACAAGCCTATTCGATACAGACAGACGATGCAACGATCACTTTGTCACTCAATTTATATGCAATTATTTTAAATACTGTTTGACGTGTGTTGCATGATGTATATCGTTAGTACATTTTCTGTGTAATGATATCGCTATTGCTTTATTTTCCATTGTTAACATATAGTGTACGAAATCGTTTTCCCCATTTCTGTGTCCATATACTATTCGTTTTTATTAAGGTAGACACGATACATTTACCATCGGTTGGACAAGTCATGTCACGATTGTACATCTATTTTTTTCTTCAGTATAGAGAGAACTATGAAACCTTTTAATCATCAGTTTAATATATATAATGTAGTGTGTTTGTTTGTCTTGCTGGCAGTATAACCTATATAACCTGTGTAACCTGTTTCATATTAGTCGTAATAAAATTTGATAAAAATATCAGTATCGAGTTTTCCATTGCTATGAAAGCGAGTGCGTGCACGTATGATTGATAGAGAGAGCGAGCGATAGATACTATAAACTATCCGAGTAGACACGAGTATGTCTCATTCTTAGGTGTACCACCGGTCGGTCAAGTCATGGCGAGATATGTTCTGAGACATTATGAATTTATGATTCACGTTCTGTCCCAACACGATTACCAGGAAACTAGAATGATATACGTGGTATGAACAGCGGTCAGGTGAAGGCCGTCATTGCCATCGTCATGCGTCTGCTTCAGGGATGTATACCCGTCACGCGTAGACAGGAACGGGTGTATTTGCAACGAAACCACGACAATAATTATTATAGGATTTTGCGACGCATCGTGAACCCGAATACTGGCGAGGCCTACATCAAACGTATACTGATTCGACATACGAGATTAATCGCGTTCATCTTCAACGCAGAACACGTGAGACACGTGCGGGATGAAGCGAGGAACAACATCATGCGTCAAGCCAGACGACAGCGACAGAGAATATTGGCCCCAGACGCCGCTTAAAAAATATATATATTAGGTTATCACGCGAGAATCTTCATTGAGATTCGAACCACGGCCGAGACAAGATGTCCGATTCTTCTATTGACCATCAAGCGAGGAGGACCTAGACCGGGTTTACTCTTGAAAGAAGCGGGATTCAAACACGAGAGCTTGTTGAGTATACTCGTTTCTCATCACTTTATCGTCCCGACTTGCGTGAAACCTCTAGTCTGATATCTACGAGTCATAGAAAGCCATGAAAGAAGAGAGCAACATGCGAGCGATGGTGGTGGTGAGTCGAGACAGGTACAATCAACTTCTGTCCCAAGCTCGCCCATCTCATCGGCAGATGGAAGGGATGGGGAAACGCACGTGACGACAGAACCACGGAACCACCCTGCTCCCCAACTGCAGTCAATGACGAACGAGACACCAGCACCACGAGCGGTAGCGAGGGAGACGACATGTGCTGAGGAAAACGAAGAGGAGCCCACGGTTAAGTGGAACACGTTTTACGCTAGCACGCGATCACGCGATCAGCTGCAGCAATCGACAGAAAGCCATTATCCACGCATAGTCATAACATCGGTGGAGAACCCGTCCTCCTCGTCCGTGCATGTAGTGTTAGATAAATTTTTAGCGCACGTTCGTTCGGACGAGCAAAAGGGACGATTGATATCTCTATGGCGATATCTCGTAGGTCAGAAATCTCTCGGACACGTGTCATGGAACGATCGCTTTGAATTGTTGGATAAACACGGACATAGCATCAAACAGTCTAATCTGATTGACTTGATTCGTCAGTTTGTATTACAAGATAGTAAGAAACCCGTTGTTGGGTATGACATGTTTATTCGTGTAGTAAAATCTCTACCACGTTCACACACCTTTTTCCCTCAAGTGGGAAAAGGCAAGAGAAAACTCTCTCAGGCCATGTATGTGCAGGGTAAAGTGAAAGACGGCGTTCCCGGTGACAAGAAGTTTAAAACCTTGGATACTTTTTTAATGTTCTTGACTATGAAACTTGTTTTTATAACAAGACTCTAGAAACTTGTCTATGAAACGTGTATTTATTAAAATAGGACTATATTTTATGATAAGTTTTAAATGTGAATGTTTGTGTTCATTTGAAAGAAACTATCTTTATGTTACTCGTCTGTATCATAACTCTAGAAATGAGGTATTGCTTCTGTATGATATTGAATCTTCGCCAATCTATCAAGTTATTTTCATTACGAATAAAATTGAAAGAAAACTAGTCTTGTGTTGTTCATGCTTAAGTCGTGTTGTTACAAAAGAATAGTATCATCCCTTTGAAGGGAATGATAAGATGTTATCATACCGCCTACAACTCATGTCGCCTAGGACAAACACATCACGTGACATCACGATTAGTCATTGCATTAGACTCGTATTTCATAAATATGTACTCGTATTTTAAAGCAGCTTTGCCACGTTACTGATTATTCTCGATTTGCCTACACTCGAAATGTATTTCTGTCTCTGGATACATGTTATATGACGTGATGCGTCTTTATATTGGGAAAGATATAGACAAACTTAGAGACGATTGTCAAAGTGAGTTTTCTCACGTCGCCTATACCTCATGTCGCCTATGGCAAACACATCAGGTCACGTGACACGACTGTTGAGTTGTATTTTAAAAGCAGCTATGCCACGTTAATGATTATTCTCATTTTGCTTACAATCAAACGTTTATATCTGGTTATTGCAGTTTAATTCTACTTGACGTGATGTGTTTCCATTTTCATATCAGGAAAGATAACAACAAAGACCTTTTAAGATAATAGCATGGTTTAATTCACACACATAAATTAAGATACTATCACATAGTGTATTCATATCACATACAGTCACGCTATACATTCGCACAACATAATATCACATAGCGTATTCAACATATCACATTATTTCGTATCACAGTTTCATTAAACATATTTCACAGTTTATGTATATACAGTTGATTTAAACATATCACAATTTAATACTTGACTAGAATATTATATCACAGAATACTTTATGAATAAATAAACTACAATATGTACACTACTAGGAAAGTTGATGGAACACGCTGGGAGATTTCAGTTTGATTTTAATTTAAATTTAATTTTCGGCTCATTCATTTAAACATAAACTAGAAAGGCGTCGTCGGCGTCATCCGTTTTCTAATCACGTGGGGGATAGGGGCAAAGCTCTATATCGAGAGGAGTCGTGTGAATGCCGTCGGCTAGCACTCTCCGCTTGCAGTAGAGATAGCTCAACCCGCGACGTGATTGCTGATAGGTACACATGGTGTTCCCCTTGAGTCGGAACCCACGGTTCACCCCCTCCCCAGGTACTCCCGTACGCAAGACATGTGTAAACGCCTTGAGGGGTGTTTTCAACGTGCCTCCCTTTTAGTGGTAAGCCTCCCTTTTAGATGGTTTGATAACATCGGAGAGACACTGACCGCTTAAAGCCATGTAGGCACTATCCGTGTCCACGTCAACGTAGACGTCCATAAAATCGAAATAATAGAGGAGCATGTGCAGTTTCGCCATTTGGAGGATAAAATAGCCAAGCTGCACGGGCGTATCGAGAGTCAAGATCTTTTTGGCCTTCTCCACCTCGAAATAACCCTCGCCTAGTTCCGTCATTTTCCGGAATTGAGGAAGATTGACTTCCTCGCTGGCCTTCGTTGATCCGGAAACGTAGGACACGGTCTGGTGTTTATCCTTATTGATTAAGAGAGAGCTATACGCCGAGTTGCCCGTTAGTTTAGCCGTATCACCGCGAATGGAGGCTGCGGGGTTGCGCTCGGCTTCCCGTCGAGCCGAACACACATCTTCGACAAACGGGTGAAACCAGCGTTCGGCATATACTCGACGACTTGGTAGACTCGATCCACTACCATACCGTGTTGAAGATACCACTCCAGTAGAGGGGTGGCGATCAACATCTTTCGCGCCTTAAGCCCACCGACCAGCATACGCCGCGGTTTCGTACTCAACTCGTTCTCCTTGATATAGTCCTGCATGTGTTCCCCGAGAGACTCAAAGGGAACCTCGTCATTACAAAAGAGAGGTGTCATCTCTTCAAAGTACTTGTAAGGTGTAAGACGAGTGCCGTGAGGATTCTGTCCAGGCTGCCAACACTCAGGAACGCGTATGTCCACTTCCACCATGCTGAACAGTTTCCCGTTTAATACGGCAGTCAAAATCTCCTCTTCCGAGACTTTCCACCTCTTTTCTCGACTAAAAGGTGGGTAACGAGAACGGATGAACGATTGAAGTTGAGGATTACGTTTACACTCGGCGCGGAATTAACATTCCCAGATTTCCACAAGCTCGTACTTTAGACTGGTGATGTATTCAGCACGCGCTTTTGTCTGTGTTAATTTTTTCGCCAGTTTTTTGCGGCTTTCCTCCGACTTTGAACGCGCGTGCTTTGTGATTTCAGAGTCGTGTCCATGGAAATAACACCCGTTATAGTCAAAGACTTTATTCGAGTTGGGAATGAATGCGTCTACCAAGTATGACCCGATACGTTTCTCCCTCCCCCAATTTAACTTATGCCGAATGTCCACCCCTTCTTGTTCCCTCATCCAATCCAACCACTCGTACATGGACGTGTACCGATACCGACGTTCAGGCTTGAAGCCCGTCCCGGCTTTCCTACGCACGAAAGGGCCGGAGGGCATAGGTTGATCTATGGCCCACAAGTATAACGCATTCACGTCAAACCCAACCACCCTTTTACAGATTTTATCGGGATTGCCTCTGATGAACGTTTTATTGGCCTTGTGGTACCTCGTAAAGATAAAAGAAGGACCGCCGACCACGTTTGCTTTCACCGTGTGATAGAGGTCCTCGTTACGTTTATCGAACAGTGCAAAGGATACCCCTTTCTTCTCACTCTCCCGAAACAGTTTCTGTCTTGCCACGCCAGGTACGGACATGGTGGTTTTAAAGAGGTCGATATTGTCCATGAAATAAAACCTTTGCATGGCTTTCACGGCTTTCACAAAGGGACCCACGTCTAGAGTGTTATACCACTCGAGGAAGTCACGAAACGTAGACATGTGTTCCCATTTCCAGACCGCTTCGAGCTCGGCATAATTCTTTTCAATGGATTTTAAGACGTCGTCTAAAACAGACTTCTGTTTGAGACTCGAATACCAAGCCTCACCCAGAGGTGGAAGTTGAGTCTCATTTAGCTTTTCGGGAGTGTCTAGATATTCATAGGGGAAAAAAACCCTTACTTTCTTCTACCCCGAAGGCTTTAAGAAACTGAGCATAACTCATTCCTGGAGAGAGATATTGCGTGACGTCAAGAAATTTTAAACTTGCATTACTGTGACACAAGTAAGCATTATTTTTCTTAACGGTGAAAGCTTGTGAATCAGTGTTGCATAGAGAGAGATGTTTAGGAAGCTTTTCTTTTATGATATTCAGGTCGTAGCGAGCTGAATTAAATCCAAGGACGGGGACTTGGGAACAGTACCCCATAAGCTTTCCATAGAGCTTTTTCACACGTTCCTGCCATTTGTCCACGCCTGTTGAATCCGTATCGATTGTGTCACCCTCTAAATCCTCACACACATTATCATTATCATTGAACATATCAAAGTCATTGTCATCTATATCCTCAGCGTTAGCATTGTCATCTGTATCCCTAGCGTTAGCATTGTCATGGTCCCTATTGCCATCGAGTTCGTGGTTATAAACAGTTAACTTATTACCGTCAGAAACGCTTTCCCGCCACCCGTTCAAATCTTCAAAAACCCCTTTATATGTTTCTTCACTAATTTCCTTAACCTTATCAGCAAATGTGATACATGTATCCCAACATGTCAGACAGCAGGGCATTGGGATCCGAATCCACGAAGCAATGGGGTGAAGTAAATCCCGGCACGTTGGAACACACGCTCACCGAGATGGGATGGTGTTCTTGCATCCATCTCAGCTTCTGGGTGCCACAATCAATAGGTTTCAAATAACATTCAAAGTCATTGACGATGAACCATGGGAAAAATCTATCTCTCAATGGGACATACATGTCGTTCTCTTCCGTCTCGTCAAACACAGTTTTAGCCTTGTGGTGGAAACCACCTGGAAACTGCAACTTGGTTTGACCCGTGCAACGACGTTGATGAACGTTGCAATTGTTTTTCCGTCGGAAGAGACGCTCGCACGTAGGGCACTGATAACGTTTACAATATACGTCGATGTTGGTTATGAGGGACAAGTGTTTTTCATGTTGATTTAGATAGACAGTTTCGTTAAAAACCCCTCTAGATTTATAGACGGGATGAGCTACCTTACTCTTGTCGAGATTGAACACGTTAACAATCACACGGAAACACGTCTCAAAGTGCGGAAAATGACTAGAAGAGAGACCAGTGTACTGTTGGTGTTGAAATTTCTTTAAATCTATAATACTGTTGTCCCGACAGTACACCGCCCACTGATAATACAGAGCTTGAGTACTATTGTCTAAGACATCCCGTGACGAAGGATCTCGATGCAAGGCTAGACAACGGAAAGCAAAGAGGTGGTCATTATATACACTTTTGGTGTTCTTATTATATTCTAGAGAGATGATGGATGGATGATCCTTAATATAATCGGGAAGGGAACCAGGGGGATGGCCTAAAAGGTAATTCGTTCTGTCTGAATAAAACTCAACATTGGTAATTAAAACGGGTTTCCATTTGGTATCGGGGCGTTGTTGCATAAGAAATGAGGTGACATCTAAGCTTTCCAGTTCATGGCGCAATTGATCGAGATCCTTCGTGTTTGTGATATAGAGTGGGGATGGAAAGAGAGGAGTGAAAGCGTTAGGACGAAAGTAGCGATAGTGTCCCGTCTCCACGTGACGCAGGATGACACCGAACGTAAGATTAAGTCTAAAGCTATAGTATAAGATTGATAGATATCCCTTGCATGTTCCATCAACTCACCTATCGAAAAGTCTTGATCGAGGGGTAGGTTGAAGGTTGAATGGACCTCCCCTGGTTGGTCCCGAGCGAGGATGAACGGAGCGTCCAGGTTATAGGCCGCCTGAAGACCGTGTTCCGTCACCTCACCAGTGGTCTCGTCTACCCATGGAGCGAATGGTCTCCCCATGGACGCGCCTGAAGCTCCTCAGCATTCCCGCCGGACTGTAGGTTCTGATGTCCCTGTTCCGCTTGATGACGGTAGAGGGAGATCCGATCCTCGAAATGTGTATGGCAAGTCCGACAGGTATAGCCATTCGCTCGGGTAGCGGTTGAGGGAGCTGTGAATAAAATATAGTTTAATGCATGTGATAAGCGTATAGACTCTCATGCTTTACTTTATTACTATACAACACCTATGTCTCAAGGCTGAAAACACTAAGACACATCAAACCAAGCTATTAGATATATATATTTACCTCTAGGTAGACGAGAGTGACTGGTATGCCCTGTCGATGTTGAGGGTTGCGGCGTGCTTGTTGCTGTAACATTAAGATAGGGAAGTTTATATACAAATTAAACCTTATGGAGAAAACAAAACACGAGTTAAGCTTAGAGATATAGAATTGAACGTAGAACGAAACTTAACTGAAGCGTATTCGTGTCATTGCTACCTTTCACTTTCAAATGAAAACTTTGCCTTAAAGCAACCAACATTCCCTGATATCATGATGTCTTGAAACAAAGACATGTTTAAGACTGTATACTTACGACGTGAATGACAGCGCCTCATATGCAACCCTAGTTCTCGAGGGGAAGGGAAAACCTCGGGACATTTCTGTGTATAGAAAACCGTAACGGGTAAGTAAACACATAGCCGCGTCCTTAAAGGGGTTGTCCGAGATTAGTAACGAAATTCATTTATAGTATTTAACACCAAAAAACTGTTTTACTCAAGTTTGTTGCGTCCTGTTACCGATCAAATAGCATTCATAAAATGAACTTTATTTCAAGAGCGTTTGACTAAACATGTTTTAGAATAGCCAAATATACATATATCATGAATACATATCAGGTAGTTACACTATATATAAGGTACTTACACTATATATAAGGTACTTACACTACATTGGTATTCCGACAGAGCTTGCTGTGACAAGGCACATTGGTGTTTCTTTAAATCTTCATTTCGAATAAAACAATTCATGCACTTATCACAGCTGTAACGTTTCCCCTCGTGAGTTGAACGAGTGTGACGGAGAAGGTTATCTTGACGAGAATACACCTTTCCGCACTCGTCACACTTGTATGTTCTAAAATGAAATAATAAACACTCATTTCAAAATGATCTTCTAAATCGTTACAAAGACTTATAAGTTAGGATGATAAAATGTGTAACAGGAGAACTAACTTACGGTTTTGCTGAATCCATGTCGAAAACGTTTTCGACGATGTTAACAGTTTAAGGTTCGAGACTGGAATGCGTCTAAAATTATAGGCTGGGTTTATATAGCTGGTCCAGTTTGTATTTTCCACCTCTCCACTCCAAAAGGTACGCTTGACACAGCGCTGATCCCGCGCAGTGCTAACCAATAGAATATTTGCGCGCTCAAACAGGCTAGGTACCTTGCGCATGCGTGTGAATACTCTCCCTCAAATATATTTTTACGCCCCATGTAATTTTCAAAGTAGCCTTTAAATAAAGATTTCTCAATCCTGAAACCTCAATTAAGAGTATTAAGTATTAATCCAACTATAGACATCACCATGACATGTTTGATGATATCCGCTTGAAGTGAAGCATAGTTCATATTTAGAGGTTTTGAAATGTAAAGCTTATTCTTATTCTTATTCTTATTTTATTCTTATACTGACAGTTGAGCATATGTCAGTGTCTCTTAATGAGTAGGTTTCAAATATACTTTGTGCTGTCTAAATGTTTACTGATAACAATGTTATATGTGGGATTACACTATCTTGAATAGTACAGATTCTTGTACTTTTTCGGGCCGTGTCTCATGCGCGATTCGAACCCACTGTCTAAATGGCGTTTATCTCTAATAAATGTTTACTGTATATGATATTAACACAAATGAAGGGTTCAGTACTAACCTCGATAAAGTTATATATAAAGTAAGGGGGGAAAAAATAAGATATTTCAATTACAAATCTGTTTTTCGGATGAGATAATTTATAAAAGATTTGGATATCTCAGTCTAACATTTATTAACCTGAAGTTTATTAAACAAGTCATATACCAACTAAGATAAGTCATTGAAAATCATAGAAAGAACACTCAAATAATTAAATAAAACTATTTTATTTTTCGTTGTTATATTTGATATATGTTTTTTTTATATTAAATTCATTGAACGATAATATTACATATTTTAGAAGAAATGACTTATATTTTATCGCCATGTTAAAGGTGATATCTACGACCCAAACAATTTTTACAGAGTAAAACTTTATTGTTATAGAGTAGGTCAGGACATGGCCTTTGTATTTGGGCAAACATTCAATCAATAGAGACAGTCCACTCCTATGCCTTTTCACCCGCTAAGCTATGTTAATAAAAAGCAGAACAGCGACCTATCGACAGTCCTTCACTGAATACATGAAATACCTCTCTGGGTTGCAAATATATAGCCATGAATGAAACTGCTCAAGCAAAGATTAAATTGACAAGCCGAGTTGGACTTACTTGGTTATATGAATAAACCCCTCTCTTCTAACTGCTAAACTTTCAACAAATACGTTTTAGATATAAACTTGACAATCATTTTACATAGACAGTCATGCTATAAATTATGTTTAAGCTTTTCGTAATTAACTTACGCTTACTTCACCTTGGTTATGTTTATATTTAGGGATTACTGTTAACACTCAAGTCTAGATTATTCAGGGATGAAGTACACGACTTATTTTCTCTAAGATATATACTTCTTTCCAAGTTCTTGTTATAAAATAGCCAATACGATTCTGAACACGTTTAAATGAAGCTATATAGAGGTATGATAAAACGTCTTTAAACGTATGCTATCATTCTAGAAAACCAGCTGTAAGATTTGTGTAAATGGATTCACTGTATGAATATTATCTTTAAGAATATTGTTAATGAGTATATGTCTATGAGTATGTAAAACATAATGATGGACAGACTTTTTTGTGGTCATTTACCAAAGAACATGTAGATGCCATGTTAACCTTTATGGAGTGTGTAAATAAACTGACTTGAAAAAGAAACGCCACCAGAATACAAAAGGTTATTATTTTTCGAGGAACGAAGCCTACCGATTGAAATTACTTTAAACATGTCTTCTAAATGTAACCTGTACATTCACTGTACGCAAATGCAAGTTTTCGTAGTAATTTTCGAGAAAAATGAACTTATTGGTCAACACTTTCAGATTGTGTACAAAGTTAACCAAATGAAATTCGGGTACAAAACATCAACAGAATGGAGGTTTTGCATTAAACTATACGATTGCAAGCGACGAACATGGCTTTTTAAAGTGCTACAGAAAAAGAGAGAACAATTTGCACCCTGCAGGTTGGAGCGATGCTTAACCAAGTTGCCTAATCATGGATTGCATCAAGTGTACAATAGCCAGACTCGCTAAATTTTACAGACGAACTGACAGCATTGCGTACAAGCCACGGAGTGGAAAACCAAAGTTATCCACTCCGTAGAAAGACTGATCTGCTGACTTGTCACCCATTGAACAACTTTTGCAATTCCAACCTCGGCCATTAACAATAGAGATTTGGCCTTTTCCTCATGTGTCTATTAGCCTTCTTACACAATTAAGCTTAAAATATCGTTATTCTATTCAATGTTCTAAAAATCCTGATGATCGAAAACTGGACAATTGACCCTTTACGTCACGTCAATTAATGGTTATTTTTACTGAAATACCCTTCCAATTGTATGTATTTTCGATACATACTATTATAATATGAGTTTAATTGATTTGGGACCAAACATTTTTTGGTTGCGTTTCTTTTGCAAGTCAGTTTACAACATAATCTGCGTTTGCAAAATTGAAGCGGGAGAAGGGTAATCTGTTGACAGAATTGAACACGAAGAAGGGTAACTTTTAAGTTTACTTTGTACAAAGGCGATAGAATGCCATGGACAAACACCTATTGCCATTGCACATTCACAGTAGAACACAGATAGCACCAAATTCAATCCAATTTAGTCGCTTTCCCCATAACGAAATAGACAGACAGACAGTAATAGTTTATTTAAGTGTCACAACAACGTACTTTTTACGGTTAAAGCTATATTTTTCCATTTTGTAAAATCAACAGAGGTAAATTAATTATAAAGAGTATTAATAAAATTGCATGTGTGGGAATCTAAAAATTTAAAACGGAGGTCTGAATAAAAGCTACACCCTAAGAGGAAATGAATCTCGGACTCTACTTTATCACAGAAGGAACATATTCTGTTAAGGAGAAAACATGACTCCGAGGTCTTCTGCTCTGAGAATAACCTGAAGGGAGGGATAAAGCCCCGAGGGCGTAAGCCAGAGGGGCTATCCCGACCTTGAGGTTATTCTCAGAGCAGAAGACCGAGGAGGAGTGTTTTCTCCAGCTTATAAACCGTCAACTATAAAACTTTACGAGTTATAGTTATAGTCCTCCGCTTAGACCATTTTAAAAGCAGAAGACGAAGGAGGAATGTTGTCTTCCTATTTATAAACGTCAAATGTAAAAATTTACATTTTATAATTTTTGATTCCCAAATCGTGTTTTTATAAAGGGTATGTCGCCCTCGGTTGCGTTATATCGAGGCAAAGAAGGTATGACTATAAATGGAGTAATTCAACTCCACTCATCATCTCGGTCTGCATAGCCGAGCGGTCTAAGGCGCCAGTTTAGAGAGCGAAGGGTGCTAGTTTCGAATCCAACTTGGAAATTTTTAACTTTGCATACTTTTGCTTGTTGGCTATTGCGTCTGAAAAATGAAGTCTGAAAAATTATTCTAAGTGCATTTCCAGGTCTTACTTTAAAAAAAACCTTAGGTTCAGGTCTTACTTTCAAAAGTAAAACCTCATACCGGGTTATTCTCGGAAGTAAGACCTCTTTAGAGGTTATTCCAAGAAAAGAAGATACCTACAAAACAACAGACAGAATCCGACCTAGGTTTATAAAAGATGTAGATGGGTGGGGGGTCTGCTGTGTCTATCTGTCTCTATGTGTAGTCGGAGTGATGCACAACGTAGTCTTGATAGATATTTTCGTTGATTCCTCGACATGATTTTCTGTACATATTTCACGGGAACAAGATCTTTCTTGAATAACCTGTATGTCCGTTACTTATTTCCATTAGGTTTTGATTCGTCGTTCCACAGATCTTTGAACCACGAAGACTCGTCGATTTTCTTCAGTTCAGTTTTCACAAGAGACATAATAAAATCCATTTAAAAACAGTAAATGTTCAATACTAAGACTTCTGCTTGCCTTGATACTGAGTTATAAAACGATTTTTTTTTCTTCTTTTGCTGTATTCTAAAATTCGTTTGGGTAATCTGACATCACTCATTTTGGTTATCTTGATAAAACTTCGGGTAACTTCGATTCTCTGCTTAGTGAGGCATGCCATCCATCCCATTTCACCGCGTACTGTGCAATTTGAGGTATTCCGGGGTACTCCAAGGACAAATCTGCATGCTCTATTTTTCACATTATTTATCTCTTGGTGGCTGGTAAGTCCCCAGAGGGGTGCTCCATACATCAATATGGGTTGAGTGAGTGAGTGAGTGAGTTGGGGTTTAACGCCGCTTTCAAGAGTATTTCACTTATATCGCGGCTGCTAGTATTATGGCAGGGAGAAAGCCCACAACGCCATGTGGCTATGCATTGCGGTGAAACCTGCGAGCATCGGCTGGAACTAGCGAACCATGGGTGGTACTACGCTGAAATTCAGTGTAGCATTGCACCCAAACCTTACTGCGTGTAGAACAGTTCTCTACTGCAGACATAGTTGCCGTGCCCCTGGCGGGATTCGAACCTCGGACCTCTTGATCCGAAGCCGAACGCGCCAATATGGGTTGAACTGTGGACTCATACAATTTAGTAAAAACGTCATATCCCATGTCACCACACATGTAGTATTTCGATATTAATAAAGATAAAGCACGACTTGCACTCTTTGCTATTTCCTTGACAGTGAACTTCATGTTAAGATGCTCAGAGTCCTCAAACCACAGCCCTTTTCAAACTACTTATTTTACAAATTATTTGAATCGGACGGAAAAACCTACTTATTTTGAAAAACACCCATATAATTACAAAAAAGCGGTAAATATAACATTCATATATGTCAAAAGTGATAAATATAACATTCATATATGTTAATATTTGATAATGAAACACAAATTAGATACATGTAACATATATTATAGTTGGGGCGAACCGACCTGGGGTGAACTGGTTCTGGTGCGAACCGACCCTGGGACGAACCGGTTTTGGTACGAACTGACCCGGAACCCTTGGTTCATGTTGGTAAGTTGTGCAAATGTTCTAGGTACTGCCTTCCACTGTCTCACTACGGGGGTATCAAACCTGAGTCGCCGTTCACACTTTAGTGTGTTTTGCAAGGGGCAGTCTGTGCGGCTATTACCATAAACCAATTTTAAAATAAGAACGGATGTGTATTGTCGCCAATACTGTTAATTCAACACGTGTGTAGTTGACTCAGAGATATACTCAAGTGGTCACTGGAATGTTAAGGAGATACGGTTCACTGACTTCAATGATAAACGCGAAAGAATCTGAGAAAGTGGTATATTTATTGTTGATTTCATTTGAATGCAAATCGGAGAGTATATTGTGAAAACGCCCATTGAAAATTGACTTAACTAAAGCTATTTCTAAGGGGATAAAACAGTGTATCGTATTGAGAGAGCAGCCGAAACAGTAAACAATTCAAAAGATTAAGAACATTTTTAATGTAGATTGTGCATGCACCCCTTCTGTCAATAATCTAACAGTGTCATCTCAAGATCTTTGAATTGGAGACTAATTTCAAGAGTTCGAATTGATAACATAAATCGTGTTTTGATAATTCAAAATTGGTGACTGCATTTCACTTACATCTCCGACAGTAGTTTTTAGTAGTAATTGCTATAGATGAATTGTTATAACAGTCGTTTGAACCGTAACGCTTCTCATTTTCTATCCAGTGATTCTTGAACATATATATTGAACTTCTTTCATTTAGAAGTTGGTTAGATGAAGGAGAACGAGTTCTATGGATATACAACTTCAATTGGAGGATTGCGACGTTTCGATGTAGCTTGATAACGGTGTTAGAATCTACATCGAAATGTATACAGCTTGTCTCTAATATCCAGTATAACCAATTGTTAACATATACTCAATACAACAAATTACAAATTGATATGAGATTAAAATATAAAGACAACTTTAATTGTTTCTCTTTATTTCACAATCTAATTATCTAAAAGGATATTGCAATTTTAGCATGTTGCAGTTGACACATATTATTATGAACCAATAAGTTGAGACAAATATAAGGATTAAACCGATATTTAAATAGATATACGTTATTGACAGTACACTTCAATATAGGGATTCACTATATATTCATATACAAACTTTTGGAAAATGTAAGTCCTGTATATTATTACATGTAACAAAAGAGAACTATATCCATGTAAAATATATATTGTTTGTGAAGACATCTGTCTGGCGCACTGCAATTTTAACATACATCTTATATCCAGCAATTGAAAAGAATACAATAGAAACAATTTAGTATTTGAATTAATATTGGAATCGTATATGTCGTAACAGCAAAAATAACAAAGTCTGTATTCGATATTATTCGATAATATGACCTAAAGGGTAATATATTCTATATACCAAGCCAATCAATTATTCTATTCACGGACACAATATTATGTAACCACTTTGTCTTCATCCCAACTATTGCATTCACTTAAATGTACAACAGATCGGGAAAAGTAATCGAATTCTAATGGAATGGACGTTTAAATAATATCTTCTATACGCAGTTGAATGCCCTTGTAATTTATCGGACTTTATTGTTGAATAAGAGAATGGATGTTCACGTCAAGGAAACACTATGTCAGGTAAATTTGTTAATATCTTCTATACGCAGTATGTTATCGTATATAGAGATTTAGCTTATTGATGTAGGTCTTGTCGACTTCGGTCTATCACAAATGGAAAAACACAGGGTTGCTCTCTCAGACTTTATGTAGATCATATATTGATACATGGAGGCTGGACAAGAACGTCCAGCCAGCTCAGTGATGAGGTCCGATCTCTTGCTCTCAACTCGGAGCGTCCCATCTCATCCGTCTCATTAACATGATGAGCCAGGTCCAAAATTTCCCCTGGACCTTAAAGGATATATTATCTATAAGTTTCTGGACTCACATGATACCATATTTGGTCATATGAGTGGTCGCCAGTAAGCTTTATAATCAATATGACTGGTGACTCATCCTATGGTCACTTCTTAGACTGGAGAGCTTTTTCTCTCTACCAATATTACAAAGACATTCATATACAATTCTAAACATAGAATGACAATGTATACGTAGATAACTATTTCATCTATACATTATTATTGTATAGGTTTACACATTTTATACCAATATATTTTAATTCTACTTTAAGGCATTTAAACCTTATTTCTATATAGGCGATATGCCGCCGGTGAAAAAGAGATAAATCTCCCGATTTATCAATGTGTGAGAAGATACATTCACTTAACTAGAGTATAACATTGTCCTAGTTCGTAAACGTCCCCAGGCTCGTTTAGCCTTGAGAGTATGGTGTCCGGCTCAGTCACTGGTCACGCGTCCGTGACCGTGGTTATTGACCCGTTTCTTCGTCTTTCATCGCAGGGATGAGTTCGGCTCGGCTGGGTTAGCGGGGTCTCGTTAAGCTATTGATCGAAATTGTCCCATGTTAGAAAATCATCAGCGGCACTGCCTGGGTGGAGACATCTGACGTTGTGAAACAGGTTATTCATGGAATTACATATAAACAACAGTAAGTAATACTGACAACGTCAGACAAGCACTAGCACATAATAATCGCCGTCCATCACAGAAATCGTGGTTGCTCTTATGTTGTGCAAGTTGATTCAATCTTTCAACCTCCAATGGGCACAGTCGACACTGTTTCTTGGTGTGAGAGACTGGTGATGTCTAGTGGAATGTAGTACGTGGATTATAGTACGTACAATGTAGGTAGGCTGCTATAGTTCAAAAGTACGCTATAGTACTTTGCAAATGCACAGGTAGAGTTGGTAAAAACAACATTGGACAAATAGTTATACAATTGTAAAGTTTGGTGAAATTCATCACACCCTATGTACATGGTAGCAGAAGTTCTTTCCAATGAAAGATATTTTCTCATTGAACATTCATGATGGTCACTGGAATTGTCCTGGGTGACGTCTGCTACTGCGCCAGCGGTTTTGGGAGCACTTCTCACTCCGTGACCAAGACACGACCCTCCATTTGTGTAACCTTCCTGTGCACTATAAGAGCCAATATTGTCGCCAATAAGTAGAGTTAACCTTTGAGTTCAAACTATTTCCTTAATGAAAATGTAATATATATATTATTTTGTTTCAAATTATTCGTACCAGTGTAATAACGTACAGCGACTTATTGTCTACATATACATTTCCAAGTAGTATCATCATTGATTGGGGGATAAATTGAAATATTTTACTTGATTATGCCCTTAAAATATCCATTACTTCACATGCGTATTATGGAAATAACTGACATATTGTTTCGATATTTCATGTTTAGTGCAATTACATCTAACCTCATACTGATATATCTATGTCTTACCGTCATAGCTGAAACCTTCTTCCGTATACCATGTACAATTCTGTTTGGAACCTTATAATGAAGAAAATATTGTGATAGACCATCTTTGAGTCTGTGAATTCTCGTCATTCGTCACTTTTATGTTTACTAGTGCATACGATAATTTATCACTACTTTTATCATCAAATAACATTGTCAGTACATATTTAATATGTCCGAAAAATCGCGCAAATTTGTTTCTGATATATGTAACTGGCAAATGAAATCTGTGTGATAATGCATTTCTGTATGCTTGAGCAATGTCCGGCAATTTACCTATGCATTAGGGGACTTATTCACTCATTCACGTATAAACTACGTTCATATCGACATGTTTATCATTACTTCATGTCTTCGACTTTTGATCACCTTCGTCAGTCCTTTTCATAAAGCTCTGTGTGGCTCAAAGGATGCATATCTCATATGGGCTTTTTTTCATACTTCATGTCATACTTTTATTATCAACCTTCATCAGTCCTTGTCATATAGCTCTATGTAGCTCAAGGACCTTATTCCTGCAAATCCTTTATGTCAGGAATGACCGATTCTACTTATACCCTGTAGAATACTTATCCAACCATTGGACAATACGTACACTTCATATACATGTACATGTTTCATCATATATCTTCTCAAGATGTGTGTCCTACACATCGGCATCTTTTTATACTCGGACGCAGATAACCACTCATATATGACTCATTTCAATCATTGCTTCGCCATAGCGCTGATGTTTCTATATTATCAGGCTGTGTAGAGTTCAGCATCCCGTGATTAAATCGATTTCAGTCCAATATTCTTCAATGTTTATATAATGTTCCAATCAGTTCTATAAGTACGTGCTTGTGTTTCCCATGATCATTACAACACAGCTATCATACATTCTGAGCTGTCATAGACAGAAGGATTTTATGCACGTCAATTTTTATTTTTTTTATGTTCATATTCACGTCAATTTCATAAACTCGTTTTAACAATCAGTCCGTGTGATCTGTATGTCACATTTACGATACTGCATTTCAAATTCGTGTTCCTATGGTCAGTTGGTAGGTCATGTCTCTCAAATCGGAATGGTTTCGTAGTATATATGCCTTTTTTCTAACAATCATTAATCTGATCCTTGTATGAGAATCGAATTGTCTATTCGGAATAGAATGAAATGCCTCTGTAGCAAGTCTGATATGCAATTACAATAACGGTCACTATTTTGCTGATATGAAACAAGACACATAGCTATAATTATATTTGATAGATTCCCTAATCTTATCTTTAAAAACACTTGTAATGAGAACTTCTTCTAGGCGACATATTTAAAGGATTCTTGACTTATGTTCAACTTAACTTAAATAGCATTATTTAAGGCTCTGGTGTTACACAGTTAGTCACACAATCAATGGAATGGACGTGAAGGCCAACGGTGCTTAAAGTACTCACCAAAGGTACCAGAGATCTTGAATTCCATCTCCGCCATATCGTATAGTATGGATTTAGCTTCTTGATGTAGGTCTTGTCGACTTCGGTCTGTCACAAATGGAAAAACACAGGGTTGCTCTCTCAGACTTTATGTAGATCATATATTGATACATGGAGGCTGGAAAAGAACGTCCAGCCAGCTCAGTGATGAGGTCCGATCTCTCGCTCTCAACTCGGAGCGTCCCATCTCATCCGTCTCATTAAGATGATGAGTCAGGTCCAAAATTTCCCCTGGACCTTAAAGGATATATTATCTATAAGTTTCTGGACTCACATAATACCATGTTTGGTCATATGAGTGGTCGCTAGTAAGCTTTATAATCAATATGACTGGTGACTCATCCTATGGTCACTTCTTAGACTGGAGAGCTTTTTCTCTCTACCAATATTACAAAGACATTCATATACAATTCTAAACATAGAATGACAATTTATACGTAGATAACTATTTCATCTATACATTATTATTGTATTGGTTTACACATTTTATACCAATATATTTTAATTCTACTTTAAGGCATTTAAACCTTATTTCTATATAGGCGATAATATACTTTATGGTTGAATAAGAGAATGGATGTTCACGTCAAGGAAACACTATGTCAGGTAAATTTGTTAATATCTTCTATACGCAGTTGAATGCCCTTGTAATTTATCGGACTTTATTGTTGAATAAGAGAATGGATGTTCACGTCAAGGAAACACTATGTCAGGTAAATTTGTTAATAGAGCATATGCCAGGAG
This sequence comes from Gibbula magus, assembly GCA_936450465.1. NCBI lineage: Eukaryota > Metazoa > Mollusca > Gastropoda > Trochida > Trochidae > Gibbula > Gibbula magus. Next base: position 37,276,666 of record OW388301.1, on the reverse strand, counting down.
AAGAGAAAGTATGATAAATGCACAATGGTGTAAAAGAATTAACGACATACATGTATAAGTAAATGCATAGTTCCTAATCAGCTAAGTCTCATTAGGGAATTAACGCGTCAGCCATGCATGACAGGAGGCAGACAAGGAGCATTATAATGATAATAATAATAATAATAATATAGTTTATTACAGTGTCATGTGTTACATTCATAAAAACATTCATAAAATGATGAATATACAAACTCCAGGCCTCATGAGACCGAAATGACACCTTATATATATATACATAAACTATTGATAACAAGATTGTTCATATACAAACACACACACACACACACACACACACACACACACACACACACACACACACACACACACATTGATGTTAAAGGTGGCAAACGGGGACACTTAGAAAACACATGTTATCGGGGAAATTTTTTCTAGCTGCTCTACAGCTGTACCACTTGCATGGATTACTTCCCTTGTCATGTATGTTAGTTTAAAACATTAACTGGCTCTATGGGATACATTTGAACGAGTATGAACGTTCATGTAGGAACCGGGGACACACACCGATTTTGTGTGTGTGCTTTTCTGCATGCAAACGGGGACAGTGTGTATCATTTACACCATGAAACCGGGGACATGTGTCAAACAGGTATTTATCTATAGAAAAGGGGACATTTGGGTTTACTTTTGTAAACAAAACAAAGATACAGGTGTGTGTTAAAGAGGTTATTGCAATCTGACGTTCATACTCAACCTGAAAATCCATTTTACTACGATAAGTACGAATGTGTAAGTTTTCACAAGCAAACGAGGACAGTGTGTATCATTAAAACCATGGAAGCGGGGACATGTGTCTATCAGGTTTTTCTGTATGGAAACGGGGACATTTAGGTTCACTTTTGTATACAAATTACGGCTATATAGGTGTGTTTAAGGGGTTATTACAATCTGACGGTCATGATCAGCCTGAAAATGAATTTACTACGATAAGTGCGAATGTGTAAGTTTCACAAGCAAACGGGGACAGTGTGTATCATTAAAACCATGGAAGCGGGGACATGTGTCTATCAGGTTTTTCTGTATGGAAACGGGGACATTTGGCTTCACTTTTGTATACAAATCACGGCTATATAGCTGTGATTAAGAGGTTATTGCAATCTGACGTTCATACTCAACCTGTAAATCCATTTTACTACGATAAGTGCCTATGTGTAAGTTTTCCCAAGCAAACGGGGACACTGTGTATCATTTACACCGTGGAACCGGGGACACTAATTTTGTATTTATATTGTCAACAACTGGAAATATTGGAAACAAACTTTGTCTGAATAAGTGTTTTCATTTTGGCCTAAATTTGAGGAAATATGCGTTGGTGTGTATCATTTGCTGTCAAACTGTCATCCAAAACATGATAATCTTTTCTCCTATGACATGTGTGCATCTAAAGTTTCAAACATGCAAAAGGGACAATATGTGTCATTTTAACAGCATTTAACACCGTTCCCTAAGCAAACGTAGGTCATTGTGTGCAGTTTATCACGTACGCGTCAACAGTATTGATATGATTTATTATATGTGTATCAACTGTATATCTGCAGAAGGTTTTGAGTCCAAATTGAGTCTAGTGTTGATGTATATAGTATTGGGTGACAAATGTACAATTTAAGAGTTACGATATACTTATAGTTTAAAAGATGATTAGCTGTGAAGGAAGATCCTTTATGTTTTATTTCCATTAAAGGTTGTATTTATTCAAATACATTAAACACAAGGAAACATTTCCTGTAATTATGTAAGATTTATCTTAAACAACACTAATCGCCGATGCGTATACAAGAACAGCACAAGCAGAAATATGAATATGTACTGACTATGATGTCACTAATGAACAAACTGATCACGAATAATATACATTTTAAAAATCACAAAATCTGTTATCACTGGAAATATGATATTGAGTCATGAACATCTAAATAACAATGAATATCATGAATGCTGAGTTCAAGAATGACCAACTGTAAACATAAAGTTGAAAACAAAACTGGATACTTTAATACTTTTTAGAAATAACAAAGGTTTTTTATCGCTTGAGTCATTTAATATTGTAGTGTCAAGCCATGGACATCTAAATGAAAGCGAATATCAGAAAATCAAACATTTGATAACATTATTATATTAAGTTTTTTTGTTTTTTGTTTTGTTTTGGTTTTTTTTCGACATGAATTATGTTCTTTGACTTCTTTTTTTTCAAATATTTTTTATTGACTTCATTATATTAAATTAAAGTGAGAAATGAGATATACCGTTTGAGAATAATACAGATAGACATTAAAAACCATAAAGATATTGCAAATGTCCATGAACTTCAACACCTGCAAACTGGATCTTTCTGTGTTTTATATTGACACCTTGACAACTCTATCGATGTGTATAATTATATACCTGTAGATGTAAACATCTAATGGGAAATAAATACATACACATTTTTAAAAAAAGTAACGCAAGTAATGAAAATCAATTGAAGGTGTAAAACATCCCGTGTGCAAAACTGGAACATGATGATTCAAACTTTCAAACTTGAAACTGGTCTGTTACGATGAGGTTGTTTCTCCAATGTTTATCTGTGGTGGTGTGATATTTGCTGCCATTTCAGTCGGATGTTGAAGAAGCTTCCATGTGTATCTGTCAAGGTGGGTATGTTGCACCCATGTTTGTCTGTGGTGGTGAAGAAGTTGCTCTCATGTGCATATGTCGCAGTTGGGATGTTGCTCCCATGTCTGTCTGTTGCAATGAGGTTGTTGCTCCAATGTTTGTCTGTTGCGGTGGGGATATTGCTCCCATGTTTGTCTGTTGCAATGAGGTTGTTGCTCCAATGTTTGTCTGTTGCGGTGGAGATGTTGCTCCCATGTTTGTCTGTTGTAATGAAGTTGTTGCTCCAATGTCTGTCTGTTGCGGTGGAGATGTTGCTCCTATGTTTATCTGTGGTGGTGGGGTATTTGTTCCCCTTTCTGTCTGTGGTGTAGGGTATGTTGCTCCAATGTTTGTATTTTGCGATGAGGTTGTTGTTGCCATGTTTTTCTGAGGTAGTGAGGTTCTTGTTTCAGAGCAGAAGACTAGGTGTTAGTCGGATGTCTACGTTATCAAACATTTTAACTACGTTTTGGTAGTTTTTTTTATTGACGCATTGTATTAAGTAAGTTCCTATACATCCAACTACTCTTAAGTAAGTATAATTACGCTCAACTAAGATAAACCACACCTAACTAGATCCACGTAGTGAACCATGTTGTAATGAAACGTTAACGTAGTTGCTAAAATGCACAAAGGCCCATCAAGTTAGAGGTTTCGTGGCTACGTTCAATGAACTAAGTTAAACTACGTAAATTCCCGTAGTTGTGTGATCCCCCCGTTAGTACGTTGGAGAATTATCACACAGTGTTTACTCCGTTTGCATGTGAAGGGACGGGTATGAACAAATGCGTTTTGATACGTCATCATGTGGGATACATAGTTAAACAAGTAAAACATAAACAACTTGCACCTGTAAACATGATGAATATTACTTTTATTCTACTTTTGGATGATAGCCACGCAACAAGAAGAAGGATTGTTTGGTTTAAACACATTTCATTCATGATGAAACGGTTTTGGAACACGTTATCCACCTTATAGGGTTTGCTCTCCGTAGGGAAAGACGAACAAATTTGATTATTTTTCACTCATTTTTTCAACACTTTTCCATTGAAGATTTATACTTTTTCACATTGAAACGGAGAACGATAATAAGATCAGGCAAGACCGTGCTGGACATTTACATAAGTCGGGCCAGGACGTCATTGCGGTACAAGAACAACGTACTAAGAACGAAATGACAAAACGAGAATAACTGTTTGAATACGAGTTGATCGGGAGACAAACGGGGTAGAAAGATATTGTACGTATGAAGATCGAAATATGTCTCGTTCAGAACTGATATAACTGACTGATAACGGGATTGAACAGATAGAAAACGTTATGAACAATATTATCCCATTTAAACGTGGTACCAACTGTCAGAGGACGGGATAAAGACTAGATGGACTTTCTGAGAACTGTCTGTAAATGTACTTGGATCGTGATATGGAAATTTATGCACAAAAGTTACCCGTTCCTGTCCCATTCGAGGTCGTTGTACAATAATTTTTGCACGGAGTAGAACGTAGTGAGAACTATCTTGGTGTAACTCAGGCTAAGAAATACCCTGGGCGCAAGGTCACTTTCTTTCTTTGCTTTACAATTAACTCAGTGCTAACAGTATCTCAAATAAATACACAGTATAGGCTTTCATTCGTCCATTCAATTACTGTATACACTGTCGGCCAACAAGAGCGCCTACCAGATATCTTATCAGATTTCGTAAAAAATATAATGAGCACTTAGCAATATTATAGCATAATTTAGTTGCACCATTTCTGCATGATACATCTAAATTTCAGAAGTTGTCATGTCACAAAAGAATGGCGATTGTTGAAATGAGGCAAATGAATTGTTTAGTTTTCGATCAGTGCTTGATCAGAAAAACATTTCAAACCGTTAACTCAGTGCTTGATCAGAAAAACATTTCAAACCGTTAAATCATTAAAATGGCGATGACACTACCGGTGTACGTGGGTACGGTGCGCAAGTGGATCAACCGGAAATAGCGGTATTCATTGGGCCAGGGACATTATATGTATATGTATACAATGTCCCTGATTGGACGTGGTTTACATGAATGTTATTGACTCGAATTCCACGATTTCGATCGACTTACATATCAATTCGTGTTCAGCATAACTTGGAGACCACCATTGATCATATTTCAGAAATTATTTCATCTTTCATTTTTAGAAAAATCAAGTAGGCGCAGCAAACACAGACAGGGAAAAACGTCCCACCTGCTACGTGCAGATAATCCTTCTTGCAGATTATAGAAACATTTATGTGCCCAAATTTACCTTGAAATTACGTATCCGCATGTATATGTTTATAATTTTATGCATTAAAGGGACACTACGTGTTTTTCATGAAATTTTACTTAGATGTGATACCTGTGAACAATTGACGCGCGCCAGCTGCGGAACATTGTCCAGTTTTCGATCATAGTCACGACTAAACATCTTAATAATGTAACTGTACTGAACAGATTGGAACTAACATTCATGCCTTCTCAATGAAATAACACCCTTGGTAATGTTTTACCTATGTTTCTACAATAACATACGGATTGCCCCTTTAAACATTAACTGTGCTATCCCACTGACTTGAACCAAAGACACTTGCATGATGATTTAAAATCAGTAACCAATAGCAATTATGGAAATTTTGAAGTTTATGAATATTTTCAGTGTCAGTAAGTCGTGGATTGACAGCAGTTTGGGCAGTATTATACTATACTTCATGTCGGATGATCTTGCGTGGTTGAACTTTTAGAGTTGAAATTATGGAAGAACTACGATTTATCATAAAGCTCAGTCTTGAACTCGAGTACATTTGGTAGTATTTGAACGGGCTTGTCATGACGTTTTAGTGACATGTGTTAAGTAAAAAGCAACATGTGGTTAATGACCTCAAAATTACAAATGTTTAAAGCCCTGAAATTGTATTAATAGAGAGAGGGAGATACCTTTTTACGATTCTGATGGTGATTAATTTACAGATCGATTTGTTTTGCCATCCTAAACCTTTCTTAAATAAATCAACCGATAGAATATAGATGGTATTAGTTAATGATTGCTATAAATATCTATGAATAAGATTTATTGTGTGATATATGTATGGCTTTAAAATATTTATTTTTAAATTTTTTTTATTATTATGTATACACGATTAAGCAACATCAATAAGTGCAAATAATGAAAATTCGCTATAATAATTCAGATTCAGATTATCACAGAGCGTGTCTACAAAGAGACAACATATGTTAGTCATGCTTCATAACTGACTTTATTAGTAACACTATTTATTAAAGGTACATCCATTGTGTTTAATACAATACTATTTGCCTTTAATACGTTGCAACTCACAATATGTGCTGTTTACAGTACAACTCTATTCACCCAGCTTGCATATTCATCCCCAATCGCGAAATATATCATAATTACTAGATTCCAATTAAAATAGAGTAACATCATTATGCATGTGCATCATTGGCGCGCATCAATCGCGATGCATTGTCCGGTTTTCGATCAGAAATCACTACTTTTATCTTCATATCGTAAATTTACTAAGTCGACTATCATAAAAATGGTAGTTTTCGGGAACAGTCGGTACTTCTCGATAAAGTAACACATATTATAACGTTTGGAACATGAGACCCCTAACAACACAATGGATGTACTTTTAAGTAACAGAAGAACATTAAGACAGTTCACAATATGAAAGAGATAATGTCTTCATTAATTAAGGCATTAATATGTCGCGTTCAAAATATCGGAATATACATTTAAAGTATAATGCAGGATTAAAGGTATTCCCTCGATGCTTTTGTAAATTCATGTTAATCTTTATTTCATTTTAAAGTAATACAAATACAAACAACATCTTTATCAATTTTCCCTAAATGTAATTTTCCTTTTGTATCAAATTACAGCATTGGCTATAGTAAGCGTTTAAAAGATTGAAATAGCTAAATATGAGCGTAATATTAAAGATTATGCTTATTTACTCATAATCTTACCATTGCATAAAGGTTTTATTTATTGGGAAATGAATCTAAAAGTCATCTTCCGCACGCATCAGGCGAGATATGCATTTACAAGAAATTGTGAAAATGAATTTATTGTAAATGCATATCTCGCCCGATGCGTGCGGAAGATGTTAAATATACATTAAGTTAACCAAACTTCATACAACGATGGCAGCTTGATTCAATACGAATAAAGTTTATTGAATATTGAATGAAAAAAATAGAAAATTATTTATTACTGCATTTTGAAAACATCAACCACTTAAATATTCCTTGACGCTGCAGAAGTCGGCCTTCCCTCATGTTGCTGACTTCACACTTGCATTTTCCGTGTAACCGGGGACACCTGATAACCTTGCATATTCCATGTAACCGGGGACATGTGTGTATCGGCGCGAAATACCAAGAAATGCTATTCCCTTTTGATGTGTGTAAGTGTTTATGAAATTTTACAGGCAAACGGGACAAAGTACTGTCAGGGCCAAACATACATTTCCTAGGTTTAAAAGTCCTAAAAAAAACATATGACAAGGTTCTGTTAACCGGGGACGTCCCCGGTTGAGTGTGTGTCCCCGGTTGAAGGGTGTGTATAGATACAACTGACCCCGGTTGCCACCTTTAACACACACACACACACACACACACAAGTGCATAAGTACATACATACATACATACATACGCACACATACTTATATACACATCCAAACATACATATAATATCCTTACTTTTCTCACCCCTTCACAGCACTCCCCCCCCCCCCCCCCCCCCCCCCCCCCCCCCCCCCCCCCCCCCCCAACACACACACACACCTCCCTACACACACATAAACACAACTCCAATATACATATTTACCGCACCAATCCCTACCACTCAAACTTGACATCATACACACACATGCATCCATAGGTCATAACACCTCAACATAGTGCCAGATACCTACATATTTACTTACACATATTTCCACCTTCTCCACTTTCACTCACTTAAACTCACTAGCTTTCTTTTCACCCATTCTCATCTATTCAGTCTGCAGGCATCCTCTGTTTTCACCAAGTCACCATTTTTCAAACAAAAATCACCCAACCTGAAACACACACTTTCACAAATAAACAAGGTGAATCAGCTCACATAATCCAAAATCATACAATTTTTAAAAAAAGGACTTAAAAATAGGTAAATTTTACAGTTTAGTTGAAAGTTTATGATATGCACAAACGCCTTTAACTGTTCATATAATGGAGACACTTTGATAATTGATACTGCATTTTAACAGTTGTAAAAAGCCAGATAAACTTCTCAAAATTTGAAAAATTATTGAAATTAGGTTCCTGTAGTTTAGCAACATTATACATAGGCTGTCTTGAGTCCTCAAATAAACTGCATTCAACGGCATAATGAAATTCATCTTCTATACATTTCTTATCACAGAGAGTGCACAGTCTATCAGGTAGAGGCGTGACTGGCTTGGTATATCTTCCACGTTCAATGTTAATAGGCAGGCTACCACAGCGCAAGGAGGCTATTATACTTCTGTACTGTCTGGGTAGAGACATCTTGACATATTGGCATATATGAATTTCCTGTTTAAACAGTCTATATGTTCTTAATTTATTTCCATTTATTTTGTTCTTATCATTAAATAGATTTGAATACCACTTCTCTTTGTCTCTCTTATCTAATTCCTGTAACACTTGGTCCAGGAACACTGACCTGTTATTATTATTACAGTAATCATAAACACTCTGATCACTAGTGATGATAAGCTTCTTGACCATGTCCATTACCCTATAGTCCCATGATGATTTCCGCCTAACTGACCACCTGTGAATGATTCCTGGAACTGAGTTTGGATCCAAGGTTACAGTTTTATGGAAATATTTGAACAATTCAATTTGTATCTTGGTCTGTTGGTTCCTCCAGCCCATGTCGCCTCGTACAGCGATGTTCGAACTGTTTTTCCGGACGCCCAGGAAGAATCGACAGGCTTTATTTTGAACATTATTACTTTCTTTATATGTATTCAGACCACAAACACAGGCACTGTAGTTTAACACTGGTTGAACATAAATTGTAAGTTGTTTTAGGTATTTTTTTCATGTCAAACTGAAAAATATCTAGTTTCGATAGCCAAACATGTTGAATGCAGGTTCAAACTCGTACACCATCGCCAAAACACATCACTTTGTTACAAATATGGACCTTAAACATGTGATTTTCCGAAATGCATGAAATTTCTATGTGGAAAAGAGTGAGAAAGAGTGATGCACGTGCAACTTGGTAAACTTGTGCTCTACCCTTGGGTATATAAAGAAATTGCACTGCGATATTTCTAGTGGCAATATTGTGTTAAAACAGCGTCAATCAAAATGCCTCGACTGGGAGCTGAATATCGTAATATTGCAATTGGACGTCTAGAGGCTGGAGAGTCGGTTGTATCTGTTGCCCGTCACTTCACAGTACGATTTCACGTCTTAGAAATCGCTACCAACAACTTGGATCCACCCGGGACCGCCCAAGAAGTGGTAGGCAAAGGGTTACAACTGCAGCCCAGGATCGTCACATCCGGTTGATCCATCTACGCAATAGGACACTGGCAGCAACGGAAACCGCATGGAATATCCCAGGACTACGTAACATCTCAGCCCAGACTATAAGAAATCGACTAAGAGCGAGTGGATTACGTGCAAGACGACCTTACGTCGGATGCGTACTACGACGTCACCATCGCCGTTCTCGTGTACGTTGGTGTAGAAATGTCCAAAGATGGGATTTGAGACACTGGCAGAGAATATGGTACAGTGACGAGTCCCGTTTCATGCTGCAACGTCATTACGGTAGAAATAGGGTCTATCGACACCGAAATGAGCGTTTTGCACGTTACTGTGTCGCACAAGTAGACAGATTCGGCGGAGGTGGTGTAATGATGTGGGCAGCGATTTCCTATCATCGAAAGACTGATCTTGTTCATGTCCAGGGTAATTTAACAGCCATTCGGTACAGAGATGAAATTCTGCAACATCACCTCCTTCCAGTTCTCAACCCACAAAGACAATTTTTTCAATAAGATAATGCCAGACCGCATACAGCTCGCATCACAATTGACTTATTCGCCAATCATAACATCACAATACTTCCTTGGCCCTCTATATCTCCTGATTTAAACCCGATCAACCATTTGTGGGATTTTCTCGATTAACGACTCCGACGGCGACATCCACGACCCCAAAAACTTCAACAACTACGTGACGCTTTGCAGGATAAATGGGCGAGAATACCACAGGCGACAATTCGTAGACTTATTCAGTTCATGCCGAGGAGATGTCAAGCAGTGCTCCAAGCAAACGGGGGTCACAATAGGTATTGACGTTACAGCCGGCGTCAAGTGTAACATTGACGTTGTGGTGACATAACAGTACATTCACGTCTTGCAGATAACATTTGACTCTCACCATGCAAAGTTTGGAATACGTACCATGTGTGTGCAGTCATTAATTGTCATTTGAAATAAAGATATATTGTACCTAATTGCCTCCGTGCGTTTCTTTTTTTGAGGGAGTATATGTTGATAGCCTAGACATTTTTCTATTATATAATATTTTTGTTAAATACTGTAGGTGATCTTGATAAGAGCGCCCTTTGCGAAATCCATTCTGTAATTCTGTAAGGGAACTGTTATTTTCGAACCAATTACTCAGCCTGATGTTTAGCACTTTTGCATATATTTTGTATGGTACACGCAGCAATGTAATGCCCCTGTAATTTGTTGGTAGTCTTGGGTCACCCTTCCCTGACTTTGGGATTAATTTTGGATTAATAATTTCATTTTTCCAAACCTCTGGTACCAGTCCTGTTTGAAACATGATATTGAACATCTTATGTAAACGTTTTATACACATGGAATTTTTAGGTATTTCAGCCTGAATATTGTCTATTCCAGGAGATTTATTCGCTTTAGTGAGTAAGACAGCTTTGGTGACCTCTGCTTCACTAATAGGTTGATTAAGGGGTTCACAGTCAGCACTATCAGTGTTGGTGTTGTGGTCTTCAGTGTTATAAACAGTGTTAGCGTTGTCTCCACTTGGGTTAAATAAAGTGCAGAAATGGTGTTTCCAATTTCCCATCACATCCTTATGGTCAGTTAGAATTGAGTTATCTTTCCCTAGTGTTACCTCTGGAATTAAAGGTCTCCTTTCATTTTGTATTCCCAGTTTTCCAATGTTGGTCCATAGTTTTTCTTTTGTGCATACTAAATTCCATAGGGTCTGTAATTCTTCGCACCAGTATGGCTTCTTTCTAGATTTATTGCTTTTGTATTGTCTTTTGTTTTGGTACATAGTTTTATGATTTAGTTTATTGTTCATTTCCTCTCTTAATGCTTTAAGGAATGTGTTGTACATATTATCAATATCTGTTTGTTGTGTATTACATTTTCCCTGTTTCTTGATCCATTCATGTAGAGATTTTGCAGTACTGTTGTCGAACAGAAAGTCATGTGGCACATTTCTTAAGGCATGTTTAATATATGGTTCTTTTGGTGCAGTTTCATTATTCACTCTAAGATCTGTTTCAGCCAGTGCATCTAGACTTACTTGAAGTTGCAATGTTATTATAGAATGATCAGGTAATGATGTAGGTGGAGACAGCCTGTAGGTGTCAATTATCTCTGTAATCTTGTGTACCTTGAAGTCTTCAACATAGTGTAGTTGTTCATAAGGTGTCAAGACATAGTCCACAACAGAGTTCCCTTGTCCGCTGATATATGTATAATCTTGCTGTCCCACCCTCCCATTAAGCATACATAAGCCACTTCCTGACATAAAGTCTATCATGTTTTCTCCATTAGCATTGGTAAAAGTATCAATTTTTTCTCTTAGTTGTAATTCGTCAACTTCTTCTATAATATCTTGTAATTCACCACACCTTGCATTGAAGTCTCCACACAGGTAAATCAATCCATTATTCTGATAAGTATAAAATTGTTGTTTCAGGTCTTGGAAGAATTGTTCAGTGTCTATTAGTCTACTAGATCCGTGAGGTGGGAGATAGCATACACGAATGTAGATGTCAGGCTCTTGTTGTCTTTTAATTTTAATCCATAGAATTCCTTCGGTATTATAGTCTGATAGTTTCTCGGTAAAAGGGGCTAGTCTACTGTTCACCAGGAAGCCTACACCACCAGAGCCTCGCTTAGCGCGAGGATGTAAACAGGTTCTATTTTGGCCATACCATTCATAATTTTCTATCTCTACCCTTTAAAAAAGTTTCACACACACCAACAATATCACATCCTAATTCATTTAAAACATCACATTTAAAACTACAACGTCATGATTCCTTGCGCTATTGATAAATCCCCGAGGATTCCATATCCCAAGCCTTAACCCTTAATGGGTTGTGTTGATCTGTTGTGATAGTTTACCATTCTTTTGTAGTTTCAGTTTCTTATTGACATCCAGTGTATTAAGCAAAAGTCTCATGTTTCCATCATTTTTCAGTTCTTCTCGTATCTTGTAAGAGTCAATGTATACCCGCTGCATGTTCTCCATACCCTTCAGCTTGCGTTTGGCCCTCAGCACTTGAACCTTTTGTTCCTCTGATGCCATTTGGCAAGTGATGTGTCCTGGATTGTCACCTCTCGGGTTGTGTTTCCTCTCGCAGTTTACTACTTTCACCTCTTTAAGGTCTAGTTTTACTTGCAATAAATGTTCTACTTTCTTCTCGAGTTCACTCTGGGATTCTTTATCTTTGACACACTTCAGTCCTTTAACTATTGAACATTTCTCAAAGTTCTGTTTCTTATCTTGTCCTTTCTTAACAATACTTGCGTATGAGCTTTCTAATTCGTCAATTCTTTTCTGAACTGTGCTAAAATCCCTCTGGAAGTTTTCTTTCATTTTATTTACCTCGGTCTCAATTGTTAAGTTCTAAGTTTGTCTCCATGACTTCAATCCGCTTTGTAAGTGACACAACTGCTCCTCTCATTTCTTTAACGAGTTCTGATACCGCACTAAGTATTGCTATATCATTAGCTGTAGCCTGTTAATTTTCCGGCGCTTCTTCTAACGTCGAACCATGTGCGGCACTCGCATGTTCTTCAGTTTTACCTCATTCAATGTTCTCGGCGTGTACATTTTTGGACTTCTTATTTCCTGTTTTAATAGATTCATTGTCTCTGTCCCCCGATAAGCTTTGTTTACGTGTATAATGTTCGTCTACTGACTCTGTCGTTTCCACGCACAGTGGCTGACATGTTGAACTGGCCATCTCTGACTCGACAAACTCGAAGTCACTGTCTGTGTTCATTATTCTGTCTTATTGCGTGTGGTGTGTCCGTTATTGTGGTATCTAGGGTGTATGCAGGCTTTACCGTACCAATAACTTCTTAATAAGCTCACTAATTACGTTTTTTGAGCAATTTTCTTCAGAGCTCGTGACACGACTTCTTGTCACTCCGACATATAATGAGGAAGCATGGTAGAGTAGGAAAATTTCAACATCAAATATCCGCTTTACTGATAAAGTTATAAAGTTGATTTTTAAAAAGTGTTAAAGTTAACAAGCAGTTTCAGAATATATCAAAATAGTTTAGATATCTCGTAAAAAATAAAAACTCGAAATTTCTAGAACGTATTTCTCCTCCAGCTTGTTGTATGCTATTGTTGCATTTAAAACGTCACAAATCAACATCAGTGTAATAAGCGTTTTATTTTAAATGTAATTAAACACTGGAAATAAATAACCCTATTCATTATATGCGACACCTTTGCCTCATTATCAGCACTATGCACTAGAGTATACCGAAGTCATTGGTGATTTTGTTTTGTCACGTTTGGGTGTTTAACTCGAATACTTTATTTTAAATGTGACCATATATGTTTGGCTGTCATAAATTAAAATTGAAGAGCATTCGAACATTGAGGACCAAAAACAAACATCAATGATCGTATATATAACTCATTTGAGGAAATTCATTCAATAAAGTTTACCATCCTGCTTTTCGCTGTCCTTATAAAATGTCCTAATTACATTTCATTGTCAGTAAATCATCCCAAATTAAATTACTGACTACATGAATAAGAACGAACACTTGGTTTTAATTCGTAGTTCTCCATAAAAACAAAATGGACAGACAGGCAACTTGCAATACAACTGAAATTCATAATTACAATGATCGTAAGAAATCATTTCAGTTTCAAAGAGTAGGTCTTTTTGTGAGTTTATGTAATGGTTGAATACCAGAGTGCGACCAGACTGCCGTCGACTGCAATCAGTACCGGTAAATATATATGCAACCCACTGTAACGATATCACTGTCTTCGTACTTATGCATATAACATAGAAGGCGAAGAAGAAACTCATTATTTAAATACCTATCTGTTGACCAGACCTACTATGCCTTACCTCCTATAGGTAATGCTATTTCAACCTTAACACAGACGAACTTGAAAGTGAAGTCAGGGGTGCGTAAAATCCCTAACCAAGGGCAGGTAAGTCTGCCTGGTAACGTGACTTCACTACCGGGATAAGTCACCCTCCTTTTTGTTGCAGGGCAAGACAGACGTGTTTTGTTCTGTGTCTAGGTTTTTGTTAGCGCTTTGTTGCTATTGCTATATTATCTGCTTATTTATTTAAGAGATACTTTTCACGCCTTAACTACGTTCGTCGTTAGCAGGTTGTTAGACAATCTGTTTTCTACCAGGTGTTGAGTTACAAGGGGCCTTTTTGACATGTGCTAGGTGTGTGCTGCCTGGCGGGGTGGTTGCATGCTTTGCACGTGCAAGTCGTGTCGCTTGGTTTTCTCTCACCTGCGTCGGGTTACTGCTTGGTTCACACGGTCTTAGCGGACCCTCCGCCAGTACACTTGTTTGCCTGGGGTTTTTGACTCGCTTCGTCTTGTCTGACTTGCGTAGGCCTACGCTTGTCATTCTCTCCGCTGGTCATTCGCCTTAGGGTTGATTGACTACGCGTTGTCTTGCGAAGGGTTCGTCAGTTATTAGCTTCGCCAGTTACTTGCTTCGCTAGCTATTCACCTTAGGCCTTAGGTGGAAATCAGCTTGGCTGGCTTCTTCTCGCTTGTGACTTGCTTCGTTAGTGACTGGTTTACCTGTCGTTCACTTTGGCTCGATTCTACTTGACTCGCATCATATCGCCTGTGGCTTGCAAAGGTCACTTGCTTCGCTTGTCCATCGCCTTAGGTTTGACACTCGCGTAGGCTTCGTCTGTCATTCGCTTCGCGAAGCATTCGTCAAGCATTCGCTTCCCTAGTCATTCGCCATAGGTTTGATTCTACTTGACTTGCATCATCTCGCCAGTGGATTGCAAAGGTCACTCGCTTCAGCTTGTCCATCACCTTAGGCCTGACTATTGCGGAGGGTTCGCCTGTCATTCGCTTCGCTAAGCATTCGAGCGTAGGCTTCGCCTGTCTTCGCTTCGCTAAGCTTCGTCAAGATTCACTTCGCTAGTCGTTCGCCTTAGGTTTGATTCTACTTGACTCGCATCTTCTCGCCAGTGGCTTGCAAAGGTCACTCACTATTGCGGAGGTTTCGCCTGTCGTGCCTTGCTAAGCATTCACTTCGGTCTTCGTCTTAAGCTTGTTTAGGTTTGACTCGCTTGTTATTGACATTGACTTTGTTCTCTTCGAGTTCAGAGCCTCTGCTTTCTGCTGGTTGACTTGAGTGCACTCACTTAAGCGTCTCGTCACCCCCGCTGCTACCCTGGTTCGTGAACCCGATGCAGACTACGGGTCTCAGGGTTCGCGTCCCGCGTCCTTAAGGGCCTCTGGGTCCGCTACCTCCACTCTTGCACCTCACACCCCTTCGCGTCGGGTCACGCCGGGATTCCTCGCCAGACTCGACGGAGCGTGACGTCCGCTTCGATGACGTGTCGGACCCTCCATTCATCAACTGGTTTACCTGTCGTTCACTTTGGCTCGATTCTACTTGACTCGCATCATATCGCCTGTGGCTTGCAAAGGTCACTTGCTTCGCTTGTCCATCGCCTTAGGTTTGACACTCGCGTAGGCTTCGTCTGTCAATCGCTTCGCGAAGCATTCGTCAAGCATTCGCTTCCCTAGTCATTCGCCATAGGTTTGATTCTACTTGACTTGCATCATCTCGCCAGTGGATTGCAAAGGTCACTCGCTTCAGCTTGTCCATCACCTTAGGCCTGACTATTGCGGAGGGTTCGCCTGTCATTCGCTTCGCTAAGCATTCGAGCGTAGGCTTCGCCTGTCTTCGCTTCGCTAATCTTCGTCAAGCTTCACTTCGCTAGTCGTTCGCCTTAGGTTTGATTCTACTTGACTCGCATCTTCTCGCCAGTGGCTTGCAAAGGTCACTCACTATTGCGGAGGTTTCGCCTGTCGTGCCTTGCTAAGCATTCACTTCGGTCTTCGTCTTAAGCTTGTTTAGGTTTGACTCGCTTGTTATTGACATTGACTTTGTTCTCTTCGAGTTCAGAGCCTCTGCTTTCTGCTGGTTGACTTGAGTACACTCACTTAAGCGTCTCGTCACCCCCGCTGCTACCCTGGTTCGTGAACCCGATGCAGACTACGGGTCTCAGGGTTCGCGTCCCGCGTCCTTAAGGGCCTCTGGGTCCGCTACCTCCACTCTTGCACCTCACACCCCTTCGCGTCGGGTCACGCCGGGATTCCTCGCCAGACTCGACGGAGCGTGACGTCCGCTTCGATGACGTGTCGGACCCTCCATTCATCAATATCGTACCCGATGCGGAGGGTATGGATTGGTCGGAGGTTCCTCCGGTTCTCGACTCAGTCGCTATGCTGTCAGAGGTGGCCTCATTGGCGGAGACACCACTCAGTCAGGTCAGCGTGTCGGGACCTCGATCGTCGGCAGCCAGGAAGGCTTCCTTTTGTCCTGAAGGCGACTTAGCTGCCGCACGTCTCGCTCTTCCGCCGCATAGGCTCCTGTTGGATGCCGCCGAGGGTATTGGAGCAAGTAGTCTCCTCCGCGCTTCCCGGCCATGGAGTCGGGTGACCCGCTGCTGTTCAGAGCATTCGGCAACGTGGCGGCGGATTTTGCGCAGATCATGTTGTCTGCTTCACGGATTTCTTCTGGCATTACAGTGCTACGTAGGGACAATTTCCTACACCGTTCGTGGATCAGGGCGGATCAGAAATCCTTTCTCCGACAAGCCCCTGCCCACTCTGAGTCCTTGTTTGCGGGTCGAATCCCCGAGGTTTTGAGGGCGCGACAGGAGGCGCAGCAGCAGGACCTGACCAATCGGCTCGTCAGTCAGAGGCACACTACGCCGTAGTGTCCGCTTACCAACTTCCGTCAGGGCCATGGTCGCGGCAGAGGCCAACCTTAGCCTAAGAAGGCCAAAACGGACTTTCTTTGGGGAGGTCGTGGCCGCGGATCCACGGGTCAGTCCCCCAAGTCCCCCCGCGCTGGCACCGGAGGTCGAACCCCTCAGAAAGGGAAGCGGAGGAAGTGACCATTGGTCACCCCCTCTTCTTCCTCCTCCACTCGTTACAGTGTCGGAGGGTTCGGTGGGGGTTCGACTTCGGGACTACGTCAGCAACTGGGTGCAGTTGGGGTTAGACCCATTCGTTTGTCGGATTCTGGGTCAGGGGTTCCGCATTCCCGTCTCATCCCCTCCGCCTCTTACCTGTACTCTAACGGAGCGTCCCTTAGCAAGAGACCGGCTCCAATTGACGTTGGAACAGGTGGAGATTTTAATCTCCAAAGGGGCGGTGCAGGAGGTCCTGACCCTGCAATCTTACGGCGGGGTTTTACTCCCCGGTATTCGTCACATCCAAAAGGAATTTGAAAAAAATCATTCACGATTTGAAGGTATTCAACCTCTCCTACCTCGTTCGACTATTGACGCTTCCCTCTGTGATGCGATCTCTGGAGCGCTCAGACTGCATGGTGTCTCTCGATCTCCAGGATGCGTACCTGCACGTTCCGATTCACTATCAGGATCGCAGGTACCTCCATTTCATTCTGGACGGGAGTCACTTTCAGTGGAACGTACTACTGTCGGGATCTCGTCCGCCCCTTGGCTATTCACACAGGTGACTCAGCCTATCGTCCAATTCTTGCATAAGTGCGACATTCAGTTCCTAATGTATTTGGACGATGGGCTCGCTCACGACCGTTCTCCTGTCGTGCTCGAGGCGCAGCTCAGGTTCACGATAAACCTGTTCCGTTGTCTGGGGTGGTTAGTGAACTTAGATAAGTTGGACCTGGTTCGTCACGAGGGAGCGGTTTGCTCGTTACGATCGTCTGATAGATCACGCGCTCGACGCGTCGCTCTCCCTTCGTCAGTGCCAAAGAGTGTTGGGGTTACTAACATCTGCTCAGGACCTGACCCGCAGGGGGAGGCTGTTCCTTCGCCCGTTACAGGTGTTCCTGAACCCCCACATCAGGGAGACGCATTGCCGTCAAGCCATAGCTTTAACCTCAGATCTCAATCTTTTCCTGGCTTGGTGGCGGGTGGACGAGAGTGTGTTCTCCGGAGTTCCACTTCGCCCTCTTCCCCCCTCAGGTCACCTGTTTGTGGACGCCTCCACCCAGGGGTGGGGGGCACATATGGGTCACGAGCAGGTCGCGGGGGTTTGGTCTCAGTTGGACCAGAACCAGCACATCATCGTCCTCGAGTTGGACGCAGTTCGTCTAACCATTCAGCACTGGCAGACACGTTTGCGAGGTCAGTGTCTGCTAGTCCACACGGACAGTTCAGCAGCTGCTTGGTCGATCAACAAACAGGGGTCCACCAGGGCAGAGTCTCTGCTACGCGTGTCGCTCCAGCTGTTCGAGCTGGTGGACGAGGTGGACCTGGACATTCGAGCAGTCCACATCCCAGGTGCCAAAAACATCTTGGCGGATGCACTGTCGCGACCAGATGCCCTTCCTCCGACGGAGTGGCAACTGAATCCGGTGGTTTTCAAAGGGTTGTGTCTTCAATTCGGCACTCCTCTAATAGACCTATTCACGACATGTCTAAATCACCAATTACCGACCTATGTCTCTCCAGTACAGGACCCCCTAGCGATGGGCTTAGACTGGCTCTCGTTAGAGTGCGAGGGGATGGACGCCTATGCTTTTCCGCCGCCGGCCATCTTCTCCCAAGTTGTAGCCAAGATAGGGACAACTCGGGTTCTTCGTCTTCTTCTGGTCGCCCCGTGGTGGCCAGCCCGACCGTGGTTCGTTCCTCTCCGGCGACTCTGTCTCAAAGAACCTGTTCCGATTCAGTCGCCGAGGGATCTGCTCCTCAGCAGGCCAAGCGGAAGTCTACACAAGAACCCTCAGGTGTTCTGCCTTCACGCTTGGCTTGTATTAAAAGAGGGCTAAGGAGCAGTGGATATTCAAGGTGCGTAGCCAATGCCATAGCTACCTCTCATAGGAAGACCACTAGGAAACTCTATGATTTCCAGTGGCAGGCCTTGCCTCGTTCTGTGTTCAGAGGGATTTCATCACGGCAGAGGCCTCAGTTCCTCAGGTGGCGGAGAACTTGGTATACCTTCGCAACTCCAGGCATCTTAAGGTGTCATCGATCAACACCAACATGTCTGCTGTCCTCTCCGTGCTCAGGAAGAGGTCACCAGGGTTGGATGTGTCGGTACTCAAGGACCTTGTCAAAACCTTCCGTTCTGTGGACGGCAGGACAAAGCTTCGTCCTCCTGAGTGGAACTTAGCAGTTATTCTCAACCATCTGCGCTCCGATACGTATGAACTGCTTTCTGACGTATCCCTCCTCCCTCTCACCATCAAAGTTATCTTTCTGGTGGCCATGGCCTCCGCAGCGCGGATTTCTGAGATCCATGCCTTGCAAGCGGACCTTCTATGCTTTGAGGTCAGGGAGGAAGGTTCAGCTTTTCTTGGTTTAGTGCCCGACTTTGTCTGCAAAAACCAGGCGGCTGATGAAGCGGGCCGTACTTTCTCTATTCCGGCTTTGGATTCTGACTCAGAGGAGGTGGATCTCTCTCTGTGTCCGGTGAGGGCCCTGAGGGTGTACGTTCAACGTACCCGCAGGTTGAGAGATGGCAGGCGTCGTCTGTTTTTAGCTCATTCGTCGAGAGGTACTAAGGAGCTAGATAAGCGAGCGTTGGGGTGTACCTGAGGTCGGTGGTCATCGATGCGTACAAGGCCGCGGACCTGCCTCCCTCTTCGTGGTCCAACCCTCATGAGATCCGGGCAGTGTCAGCCACGATGGCTTACCACTGTAACATCACGGTTTCAGATGTCATGGCGGGGTGTTTTTGGCGTTCATCAGAGGTCTTCGCCAACCATTACCAACGGGATGTCTCCACAGCTGATCTGGAGGGCATCTCTAGACTGGGGCCACAAATGTTCGACACTCTTAGAAGCTTTAAGGTTCATTGTAAATAAACTTGTTTATGTTTCTAGCTCCTTGTCTGTTGTTGGTTTTTTCCTTAGCTTCGCTTACGCCCCCTCCCTGTTGGGGTTGGGCGGTGATGTGTTGATCTGGAGTTGAGTGGCTGGGTGGTCTCTTCGATCCGTTCAGTGCTAGAGATAGTATCTCCCGGGCTGTACCTTGTCCTCATCACTGGATGGAGGACTCGTAGGTTAGCTTACACTCAGGGCTTGCAGCTGGTCCCGTCTCTACCTAATATCTACTAACCCGCCTCCTTGCGGTGGGATTCTAGGCATAGTAGGTCTGGTCAACAGATAGGTATTTAAATAATAGTACGTTTTTGATAAAACATAATTATTTATACTTACCTGTTGACCAGACCTATGCTCAAGGCCCTCCCATCCTCCCCTCTTGGTCTGTCTTGCCCTTTGGGGCTTTCGGAGAGTGGCTTATTCCGGTAGTGACGTCACGAGACCAGGCAGACTTACCTGCCCTTGGATAGGGATTTTACGCACCACTGACTCCACTTTCAAGTTCGTCTGTGTTAAGGTTGAAATAGCATTACCTATAGGAGGTAAGGCATAGTAGGTCTGGTCAACAGGTAAGTATAAATAATTACGTTTAATCAAAAACGTACTATTTTACCATAGAAGGTTAGTGTCAGCCAGCATATAACAGACAGACGGATGTGAACAAAACATGCAACATATGCTAGGTTTGGTTTTGATATGACACTTATTTACTAATAACGTGATTAAAATGTGAAAACACTTATTTTATTTTAACACATTTCCATCCGCACATCATTACAGTCAAGCAAGAATAATTGAATAAATTTGAATCTATAATTATTAAAGGTACATCCATTGTATTGTTGGGGCTCAAATATGACAAACGTTATAAATGGTCTTATTGTTTCGAGAAGTACCAACTGTTACCGAAAACAATCAATTTAATGATACTCGACTTAGAATATTGAAGATATGAAGGTAAAAGTAGTGATTTCTGATCGAAAACCGGACGATGCACCGCGTGTGGCGCGCGCCAATGAGTAATTTTGGAATCTTATTTACACCAGACAAAATAACAAATTTGGATTTATAGTATTCAGTAGGTCATATAACTATTGTGCATGTAAATAGGACGTGCACTTTCGGTTTCTGCACATGCATAATGATGTTACTCGATTTTAATTGGAAACTAGTAATTATGATATGTTTGGCGATTGGGGATGAAAATGCAAGCTATAGTCCAGTGGCAGGATCCCACATTTCAAGAAAAGCTTGTTTTGTCTATTAACAATGTTTTTTTTTCATTTTTCAGTTGTCCCTAGTATATACCGTATTCATCCTAATAAACGCCCTCTCCTAATAAACGCCCCCCTAAGCCATTTTTGACTCGCGGAAAATAAACGCCCCCCTTTTGTATCGACTTACCTTACTGATGTTTCACTCTTATGTCCAGTAAAGTGTAAGGTACATGGTATTTCCAGTCCCAAAGCGACTGTCGAATGTCTGTAACGATCAGTCACTACACATTCTATGCGACCGCCATGGAAAATGTCTTGCTCAACTCTCTTGGAAGATGTCCCACAACTACATTTAACTCTTCTTTACATTTATTTGATACACTTATTTTGATTAAAATTCTGAAATAAAATCGATGTTTCTTTTTCATTTGGACATCCACAGACATTTTTTTAAATAAATGCCCCCTTTTTACGATTTTTTAAAAGTCATTTTAATAAACGCCCCCTTTTACCAATTTTTTAAACGCCCAGGGCTTCTATTACGGCGAATACGGTACTTCAAATTTAGCCCGGGTGGCCACTCGCCACCCTTGTGGGTTTTTCAAAATCCAAGATGGCCGCCATGGTGGCAAAAATAGTGAGCAAAAATCCATCAATGAAAATGGTTTTATTAAAAACGTAGTAGAATCGTGATTTTGGAGTCATTATATATGTTGTCAAGGACAAGGAATATTATCATCCTATTATAAACTATTTTGTGATTCTCTTGACAAAAAAAAATCCAAGATGGCCGCCATGGAGGTCAAAATAGTGACATAAATCTATCGCTGATAATGACTATGGATATTGCCCGAGTAGATTCATAATGTTGGGTATTAAGATATATTTTTCAAGGACAAGGATTCTTTTGTCCTATTTTAAGACAATTTGTTGGCACATGATAATAATAATCCAAGATGGCCGCCAAAGCATGCATTCAAGAACATCATCACAATACCACAAAATACCACAAATCGTACATTTTACACATAGTCATCCTCATCAATGATTTCGTCTGCAAAGTCACCAGGTTCGCCATGATTGTTGGCCGTGTCGTCTTCTTCTTGATTGACTGCTTCGTCAGTGTCCCGTGTGTTCAAAGGATTCAAACAGCCTTGACCACCACCACAGCCCGGTCAAATGCTTGAGTTGTTGGTGGTAAGCCACAGAGTTTTCGTGCTGCAGTTGATGTTCCTGTTTTCTGTGCCCACAGCTGCTGCCTGCATTCCGTCATGGAAGAACATGGTGCTTTACAACCATAGCATGCAGCCATGAACTCAGTTGATTGGTTGACCACGTTGGTGAGAGTTGCCGTAGATTTACCAAGTTGATCAAGTGTGTGGCTTTGTCTTATCACCTTTACTGCTTTTGTCTTCCCAATTCCATATGTTGCTGCAACTGAGTCACATCCAGTAATGGCATGGAGTGCTAGGATTGAGTACATGATGTCAGAATGTTTGCGAGCAGTTTCCTTTATGTCAATACAAGCTCGACCCTTGACTGGGGACTGCATAGTCATTGGTGACTCAAGCTTCTCACTCGAATTGAAGTGCAGTAGCAAAGCAAACACATATGTATCATCAGAAACAACAGCGATTCTTGATTCTGGATCCTCCTTAGCAATGTGGATGGCTTGTTGGGTGAGGAAGATGTCTGCTTCTTCATGAGATGAAGAGAGATCTTCACGAAGAGTTGTTTGTCCTTCAGACACTTGTGTGGGCTCGGACTCATCTGCTGTAAGTACTAGCTTGTGATACTGAGTTGATTGAAGCAAGAAGTCAACATCACTTAGTATTTGCTCACAAATAAGTTTGTTCAACCGTGCCTTGTTTGTGTAGTTCTTGAGCACTGTATCTCGAGCAGGCAATGGAGTTGTCAGTGTCAGATGATGGATACGGCTACTTGTTGCTCTGGCAGATCGGGTATTACTTTTCGTTGAGTAGTCATGATATCTGTCAAAACACAAGTAGACATCAGCTCCAGACAAAAGCAGAGAGAGGCATGCCTTGAATCCAGATATGAAATTCGCAACAGTTCCCTGAGCAGGCCAATCAAGTGTCCAAATAACAGCTGACACATCCAGCACGATAGCAGTTGGGCTCATTGTCAAGCGTTGTGAGACATCAACTTTAATGTTCTTCTTCAGTGTGGACTTTCCGGTAGCAACTCGCACTGTCTTCCATTAGAGTTCCAATGCTGCTTACGAAATCCATGATGAAATGCATCCCACCTAGAATGGGCACAATGGTTTCCAGTAGCAACGGTTGGTGAAAGATAATGTCTACAACAATCTTGTAGATCGCTTGATCACAGGTGAGGACAAGAATGTCTTGATTTGAATTTCTGGTGACTTCAAAGCCCTTGGTGATTGAGGTGAGCACGGTTGTTGGATCGCTGGGTTTCATATTGATGAGGGGAAGATAGACAACTGATGACTTTGGTGCTGGGCTCATTCCTGCCTCACGACACACCCTTGTGTTGTATCCATTGTACTCCGGCGTTTGATCTTTGAAGAGTATATCATTGAGGAACATGAAGTCCAACTCACGGGCTCTGGTTAGGGTGACTTGTGTGGCTCTTATTTAGGAAAATAGTATCTTGCTGAGAAGTTTGTCATGGCTCAATTTTCAAAATGTACACTTCATTTTTTTATTTTGACAGATTTTCTGGTAGTGTTATATATTGTAGTGGTTGTTAATCAGCATGAGTAGAATTGCTTTTACAAAGAAATATTTAGTTAGTCCCTAAGGTCCATTTTTACACCATTGAACATTTGTCAATAATCAAAGTTTTAGACAACATATGCACATTATTAAATGTTGTATTCCATAAAAAATAATTATATCACTATTTTAAGTTAACTTTGACAACCATGTAACAATACAAGGAATATATACTCACCAAAGAAGCAGAAAAACAGCAAACATCAGTAGTGAAAATTAGCGTCTGCTTACAGGAAGACATGTTGAATGGCATAAAGGGAGACAACTCCCTCAGGGTTTCCTCACAACTTATTGGAAATGTTTGATTCAATTCCAGTCCTCAGGTGGATTTAAAAAAAAGAAATTACTGATGAATTGTTGTACATTGTTTGTGATAAATTAGTTGCATTTTGTAGTGTAAAAGACATAAGATATAATTTAGGGGGAGTGTATGTGTCTTATCACATGAAAATGATATATAAACAAATATGATTAAAAATATATTTCATTCATATATCAATTTCAGACTAATAACGAATATGTTTAAATAAGGAATATGTGTATTAGATGTTTTAGTTAAGTCTAAAAAATTGTAATCTTAATATTTGCAGCCACGGTTGAGATATAGTAAATTTTAGGGAAACATGACTCAGCATAAATATACATAACTTAACCAAAGCGATCACACCTGCATGGTTTTTCAATTAGAAATGGACATAAAGTCTTGTGATGTCTTAAACATGAATGTTACATAAATGTAATATAGTTAATAGCTATTGGAAGAGGTAATCATTGTAATATCAGCAATCACGATTCAAAATTATATCTTTTCTTTGCGTTTTCTTTTGTATTTAGAGGCCATCTTGGATTTATTTTCGCAAAAAATGACCCCAAAATACTAAATTAACATTGTTTGACAATGAAAGGTTAAAAAAATCACCAAATATGCCCTTCTACACAATCTAGAACAAATGTTATGAAGATATTTAGTTTTTTTACGTTCATGGCAGGCATCTTGGCGGCCATCTTGGATTTTGAAAAAGCCACCAGGGTGGCGAGCGGCCACCCGGGCTAAAATTCATCAAGACCCTTACTGCTATGTAAAAAAGCAAAAAAACACTTGTTAATAATCACAACAAGGTAATTTGGCCCTGCCTCTAGACTATAGGTGGCTTTGTTAGTATTGTAAACAGCACATATGGTGTGTTGGAACGTATTGAAGCCAAATTAAATTTTATGAAACACAATGGATGCACCTTTAAGTCATGCATATAATTACGGGTTTTCACCGATAATATGTTGACAACGTTGAATTATGTGATGACTACTTTGTAAAACAGTAAAATATAAAAAAGTAAAGATTAAGTGCCGTAATATAATGCAAATATGTCACCAAAATGACACATACGCGCTAAAAACATTAATGTTACTACAGTCAGTAAGAACAGTTTAAGTGTTTCAATTACTTACCATTCTTGTGTATTGGACAGAATGTTTTATGACCCGTTATTGCTCTTTTTAGACAACAGCGTGTATTCGCAACTTGCTATGCATGTATATTCGGTTGTGTATTTGTGTGACAGTAGTCTCTTCTTTGACCAATACAGATCCACATGTATATAGGAGAGGCATTCATTCTTCAACAAATCAAATTGTATTATCGAGATAGCTAACATAGGTTTTCTGTTTTATTGTTGTCTGATATGTAGATACTGTCTGTTTTGCAACTGTGTCAGGATATGATTTGCAAGTATTTTATAGTCGACATTATATAACAATAGCAAAAATCTTCCATAAAATAATAAAATATGTCATGTTCTGTCCATCATACTTTGTTTTCGAATCACAACTTGAAACAGGTGGAATATATATAATCAAATATATTACGTGTATATAACGCAAGAGAGTGTCTACTGGTTTAGATATAAGGAATTATTATCAAAAATCGGAAAATATCGAATCATAGGTATCGTTTGTGGACAATAAAGTGAAACTGACTGACAATTTAAGGGAAATTTGGAATTTGTGTTTGTCTTTCTTAATGATAAAATGTTTAAATGTATGCTTTGTTTATGAAGCATATTTATATTTTTAATATATATATCTTACTTTAATGCAATGTACACAGTTGGCAAGTTCGTATGAAATGGCACATGCAGGACATTAGCGTATATCATGCTTGTTTTCATATTGTTGCAGACAAAATCCAAAGGGACAAAGCTTACAGTTGTCATTTATACAGCGTTGATTCCTTAATTATTAATTTAAGGATACTTTTTCAATAACGTGCACGCATAAATATGTCCCGTTAACACCCATTAGTCAGCCGATATGAGAAATAGTTATTGTCAAGTGGATTGCCTTATATATCTGGTTGAATCAAAATGTTTATGACAGGTAAATATTATTATTATTTTTATCTTTAAACAACGAATTAAGGATATATTTACACAAATAGGTCCGAAACAAACTAATTCATCAAGTTATTTAAGCCATTACATTACATATCTGAAATTGGGGTTTTGACCGGAATAGTATTTATGTATTCATTTTATGTTCTTCTGGTCAATTAGAATATGAATTTCACAAATTGTTAGTTTGTGACGCTTTTGCAATCCACAAGCGATGTATACTCTTCTTATAATATTAGTATTAATGCTGATACTATTGATATCTTAAAATACCTTGTCATTTTTATAACAGATTTGATGTCCAACATTAAAATTCTGGGGGAAATCATTATCTATGTCACGTCATCTCAAGCTGTCACTTTGAAACATGAATTGTACTTTGGGCCATTGGTCCTTGTATATTAAATAAACCTGTCTATCAGTGCTTCTTTCGCAAATAAATATTGCATGAATGTTTTAACGACGCATCAATATAACATGTATTAATTATGTTCGTCCGTCAGTCCTACCAGACATTTTATAAATGACATTATAAACATACTAACGGTACCGATTCAGGATAATGTACCGATGAGACGTTTTTAGAAGGTTTGAAAACAATCACGCATAAAACTGCAAGGTTCACACATGTACACACGCATAAGTTCCAAAGTTAAAATTGTTAAGGAAAGGCTTCAGCAGAGTGTCTGTAGTAAAATGTAAATAATATAAGTTATTGTATATATAGAATTAGCAATACAGTAATAACGGACATCATATGGTTTAATATTAAATTTAATAAAAACTATAAAGTATAAACTATTCACTTAATATAGCGCTAAGTTTGATAAAAAATCTTCAATAGCGCTTCACATATCACACTTCAGGATCAGAAATTGGTGAAGAGGTGAGTCTTGAGATCATGTTTGAACTGCAGTACACTTCCAGATTGCTTAATGTCATTAGGCAGCTCATTCCACCACAAAGCTCAAATGACATTGAAGGCACGGTTGGCGAATGTTTTTCGACGCACCAATGGCACTTTGAGTCTCATGTACTGGCTTGCAGATCGCATATTTGCTCTTCTGGGTTCTTCCGTTGTCAAGAGCGACTGTAAATACAATGGTGAAGAACCATGGAGACACTTCCATATCAATGTCAGGACTTTGTGTTGTATCCGAAGTCTGATTGGTAACCAGTGCAGAGTTTTCAGTGCCTCTGTTGAACTGGAGTATTTGTCGGTCTTGAGTACCAGTTTAGCTGCAAAATTCTGCACTCTCTGGAGTTTTCTTAATTGTTTGTCTGGTAGACCTGCATATAAAGCATTGGCGTAGTCCAAGTGGGAGACGACAGTTCCTAAGACCAGAGTCTCACAAGCTTCTTTTGTAAGCATATGCCTGATGTTCCGTATTCTTTGGAGTCCGTACATTGCTTTATGACACTCTGATGTTATATGATCTGAAAGTGTCAGATTTTCGTCAAGATCAACTCCGAGGTACCGAATTGTATGTGAACGACTGATGAACTCGCCGTTAAAGCTGACGCTGTCAGATTTGCATGTTTTTACTGGTTAAATATACATTACACTTCATAGGCGTAGGAACAACTTCTGAAACGGCCCCCCCACTTTTCACACAAGAAAAAAACTTCAATAGCGCTTTCTAGGAGCAAATAGTACGTGTCAATTTTGAAGAAAATTTCTTTTCTCATACTATTTTTTCAGAAACAGATAATATGACGAGTTCTCACCCTATTTTTAACACTAATAGGCCTATGGATGAAAATTTTGATTCTACAGCATCTTCTAGTGAAAATACGACATGGCAACCCCAATTTTCAGACGAAATTGAAAAGAATGTTGTTCCTATAGCTGTGTTTGGTGGGAGGGGGGTGCTTTGATACGTTTTTAATACCCGTAAAATCTCTTTTCATCTTCTCAAGAACGAAAAGGCCAAGAAAGCTGAAATCTTGTGTACATACTCCTTGGCAAATGGGGATCTTAACTTGCAGAGTTTGTGGCCCTGCTAGTCCTCAGATGCCATGGCCCAAAAAACCTATTTTAGGATTTTTCTCAAGAAGTAAGAGCTAGAAAGTTCAAATATCGACTCCTAAGACATTTGGGATTGAAATTGTACATTTGGTGACCATGTGACCCAGTCTGATTAAAACCGACGGTATTCCGTGGAAAAAAATTGCAAAATAGTGCATCTACCGGGATACGAACTCATATCGTTCGGAGATTTCCACGCCAAACCGTCTGGAAACAGTCCGTAGACTAGCGTGTTCGAGCGCAATTCAGGTAGCCAATCAAAAGATGCCCAAACTCCAAACAGCTATCCTTTTGCCTGTTCCAAATGCTTTCAAAACAGCGACCGTTTAAAAACTATGATGTGATTGGTCAGCTATTTGACTGGGCTTTGGCTGCGCTAAACTGGTTCGGAACACACGCCTATACGGGATGTTCTCAGACCTTGTGGCGAGGAATCTACAGAACCTGTTCGTATCCCGGTGATATATTATTTTGCAAATTTTATTCCTCGGAACAAGGTCGATTTTAATCAGACTGCCATGTGACCCCTAGTAAGGGCAACATTGGCCACTCCTGAAAACGGTTTTAGCTCATCAGACCTGATCTCAAAAACCTATTTCGTCTTTCTTCTCTAGAACCAGCTCTGTAGTGACTACAGACAGTTGGCATCTCGTGTACATACTCCTACTGTCACTCCTTAGATCATGGATATCTTGATTAATAAGGGCCCAAGGAACCACAGCATTAAAACCTATTTTCGTCTTATTCTCCAGAACCACTGATTCCAGAAAACTGGAATCATTAGTACAGTTAACTTGACAAGCGGAGATTCTGATTCATGTATTTGGTGACCATTGATCCCTAATAAGGTCCTCAGGGGCCACAAACTCAAGGACTATATTTGTCTTTTTCTCCAGAACCAGTAACTCTAGAGAGTTGAAGTTCTGTGTACAGGCACCTTGGCAAGTGGGGATTATAATTTATAGATTTGGTAACTTTTTGGTGTCATGGTTTTATGATCTTCTACAGAATGAAAAGTCTTTGTATTGGTCTCTTGGATTATGAATTGTAATTTTTCAAACAATATGTCTAGTGTTTATTTAAAACCTGATTTTCCACATCATTTTCGATGCTATTTCAGGATTAATTTTGATCGAACTGAGATATGAATGTTCTTTCTCAGGCTCTGGAACAAGTCAAACTTGTCGACTTTATTTCAATCCTATTTTATTTCCATTTTATCGTGACTTCCGTTGTCTTGTCTGCAAATATTGAAGCTCATACAGGTCCTGAGTACCCTAACACACGCACTCAAAAATTCCAAATTGTTGCCATTATGGACTAATCTTGGCCTAGTGTAAACGCAGCATATGCAGATTAAACATTTGTAATGATTATTATCCGAAATATTAAGAACAAAAGCACTAGGAATATGATACATGCTAACTTTCAACTTTCTCGCGAGTATAGGTCTCTGTCCCTTTCACAGCTAGGACATATACTGTCCTTTCCCCCAAAATGAATGATTTCTATTATAATTTTTTTAAATTTCCGCCTTTAAAATATGTTAACGGTGCTTATTCTATTCAGGTGCATGTTTCAGTTCAAACACATTTTCAAATGTTCGTTTCTGATTTGATCTAGGTACAATTTGGTGTATTTTCTTGACATAAAATCGATTTTTTTTTACAGCCACACCTGTGTCAAGTGACTTTTTTTGGCCTCAAAAGCAAGGTCACGTGACATTTTTGGCTTCCAAAGCAAGGTCACGTGACTTTTTTTTGCCCCAAAAGTAAGGTCACGTGACTTTTTTTTGGTCCCAAAGTAAGGTCACGTGACTTTTTTGGGACCGAAAGCAAGGTCACGTGATTTTGAATTTAAATAATCAGTGAAACACACTGTAAACCCCATCCAAAATTACTAAGATTTCCCCCCCCCCCCCCCCCCCCCGTCATCCTGAGAGGCTAATTGGGCCCCCCCACTCAACACAGACGGGGGTATTCTGATCCAAGCTCGATCCACCCCCCGCTCTCAAGAAAAAAAATTGGGCCCCCCCACCCCAAAAACCGTTCCTACGCCTATGCACTTTTACGCCGTTTTAAATCGTATACAAATAAAAAATATCTCAGAGAAACGCAATATTTAAGATAATTATCATTATTTATGTAAGGTAATAATACGGAGCGATTTTCAAATTACGAAATATCCCAAGTATTGCGCATAATTTCTTCCCTGGTTTATGACCCGCAGTTAAGCTAGGCTTGTTGGGATGAGGAATGGCGTGTATTCGCGATAATCTGTGGGTGTGTATTCGGATGTATATTCATCAACTCTGATGAGAGAGTTATCTTTAAATACCAATACACATACACAAAGAATTGACATTCACATAACGAGAGGAAATTGTAATATCTAGATATCTAGCGTAGGTATTCGAGTCTACAATAATGAACATGTATATATAAATCGCCATCCATGAATTTATTGAGAAGTACTAGTATGAAAAATTCCCCCATCCAAACTGTGCTGAACAGAACCATCGGTCTGTGGTGAAATGATGTGTGCTTATTTTATGTTTTCATTTTATGATTTGTAGTAATACATGTTCAACTTCTATAAATACCTTATAGTATAAATGTTTACACAAGTCTTACCTTTTATCTAGGTCTATATTGTCTATATGTTCTATAACTTGTGAATGTCATTGCAATTTTACAATTTGACATTCAAATATTGTTTCAACAGATAATTAAAATTCATGGGTTATTGTACAGCATTAATTACCATATCAAGTCAAATTGCAAAGCTATTTGATGTTCAAACACTTGATGTTGAATCAAAGGCATACATGTAATCTAGTACCTCTTTGTCATCATAACAGTTAGATTAGATACTCATATGAAAGTGTCTAGGGTGACTGTTGATAGATAAATATGGCTGCAGTACAAGATAACCGAGGTACATTCCACCAGGAAGACTTGTTTCAGAGCGAATATACATGTTACATAACACCGACCGGAACGCAGCGTTGGGTTGTTCTGATAAGCATGTACACATGACGCTTGCTCCTGTATATAGCCAGGGACTCCATCTGATTACAGAATCCCTGGTTGACCATCGTCAGTGAAGTTCAGCAAAAATGAGATTGATAAAAAGAGTCACTGCAAAATAAACAAGCAGACAGAGACGGCCATATCCCCCACCATGTAGGAATTTTGAATATATTTATACATTTTGAATATATAATGCATTTACTTTCTATAAAGCAAAAGGCACATCTTGACTACCTGGTTGATACCTGTACAAAGTTTCAGTAAAATATATTGAATAGTTTTGAATTGAGGCCGGATATAGTTTTCCCTCCTCTTGGTTCTAAGTCCAGACTGTTAGCATTCGTAAAAAATATTCTCAAATTCCTATATAGCAAAAGGAACATCTAGACTACTTGGTTGATACCTGTACACAGTTTCAACAAAATATATTGAATAGTTTTGAAGTTTGAGGCCGGATAAAGTTTTCCCTCTTCTTAGTTCTAAGTCCAGACTGTTTGCATTCGTAAAAAAAAAATAAAACAATTCTTAAATTTCTTTATAGCAAAAGGAATATCTAGACTACTTGGTTGATACCTGTACAAAGTTTCAGTAAAATATATTGAATAGTTTTGAATTGAGGCCGGATATAGTTTTCCCTCCTCTTGGTTCTAAGTCCAGACTGTTAGCATTCGTAAAAAATATTCTCAAATTTCTATATAGCAAAAGGCACATCTAGACTACTTGGTTGATACCTGTACAAAGTTTCAGCAAAATATATTGAATAGTTTTGAAGTTTGAGGCCTGAATATAGTTTTCCCTCTTCTTGGTTCTAAGTCCAGACTGTTTGCATTCGTAAAACATATTCTCAAATTCCTAAATAGCAAAAGGAACATCTAGACTACTTGGTTGATACCTGTACACAGTTTCAGCAAAATATATTGAATGGTTTTGAAGTTTGAGGCCGGAATATAGTTTTCCCTCTTCTTGGTTCTAAGTCCGGACTGTTTGCATTCGTAAAATGTTTTTTAAAAAATTCTCAAATTTCTATATAGCAAAAGGCACATCTAGACTACTTGGTTGATACCTGTACAAAGTTTCAGCAAAATATATTGAATAGTTTTGAAGTTAGAGGCCGGAATGGAAAAGCCCGGATGCACAGACGGACAGACGGACAGACAGACGGACAGACGGACGGAGCTCATTTCTATATCTCCCGCCAACTTCGTTGTGGCGGGGGATAATTATCCATATATTGTACTCTGTTTACATGTAGTCAGGTCAATATATGGAAAATACCCCCTCAACCCCCAACAAATTGCTACAAAAGGTTTCTAACAAATAAATATGACGATACAAATAAATATGAGTTAAGTTGGATATATCAGCATGCTATCAATAGGAATTTATATAAGTATGTTTTTAAGAATGGCTGTTCAATGTCAAGAAATCATTAATTGCATCGAAGGTCGACTACTGGTGTAATTAATGTAATCTGGTATTCTAATAATTGTCGACCAGATGTCACGTTATGATGGCCGATCTAATACCTAAAACAACATTTTTCCCAAAAAGGACTGATGATTCAACATACAGTATACTCAAATGAAAAATGGCTGACATTTAACTTATTGGCCAGCTGTTGATTAGTGAAATACGAGAAACATGTTGAACCAGATCTATACATGATTGGTATTCGCAGTAAGTTCTATGTGACTGTTGACAATCGGACAGGTATGCTTTCTCCCGGACTGGTAATTTATTTCATTTATCAGTCCGGTGGTCTGGCTTGGATTTTGGGGAGTTCCCTACACTGATTCTAACCATTTGTAACTGTGAATGGCTACAAATGCAATTCCCGACTACACAGGTTGTGCTTTGAGCTCACATTTCACCTGGGCACTTCTGGATTATTCATCCATAGTGGATACCACTGTTCTTCCTTTTGGTACCACCCAAAATACCGAGGGCTAGGGTGATTTTGCTCCGGTCGAAACACTTGCCTGGAGGTTGACCCTATTTATGTGCTGATTAAGAGCATCCTATCAGTTCCGTGTGCTTTCCTTCCTTCTCTGTCGATCGACTGGAAAGGAATCCTGTTTGTTACCTCTGGATAGGATACCTTGCTTGCCAAGTCTGCCATCACATTTTCTGTCCTTTACCTTTATCATTGTACTCTCCTTAAATGTGCTGAGATGACAAATGGATAAATATGTGAAATGTGATATATTTATTAGTATCGTCATATATGTAATCCTATATAAGTGTGACACATAAGATGTAATGTGTTGAATGTGTATACTACACTGCTATAATGAATATATGGTAAAATGAATGAAATGAAAATTAGTGCACAAGTAATGGGTTGTAGGCATTAGTGCACAAAGTAATGGGCCATTACACTTTGATGAAATGTTGAAGGCTGTAAAAATCAAAACCACTGGTGCATAACGTTGTTTGTTTAAGACTGTAGGCGTTTGTCCCTGTAGGCGTTAGTAGATGCCACCATAATTGTTTAAAATTTCGATTTTAACAAGTAATTGTTAATTACCGATTCGCAAGGAGCAATATTTGTGCACGATTCCGTTTCGTTGAGGTTGTAACATTGATAGCAGTAAGATTCTGAGACATC
Organism: Gibbula magus; assembly: GCA_936450465.1. Taxonomy (NCBI): domain Eukaryota; kingdom Metazoa; phylum Mollusca; class Gastropoda; order Trochida; family Trochidae; genus Gibbula; species Gibbula magus. The sequence continues at coordinate 37,242,551 of OW388301.1, read as the reverse complement.
AACTGGTGAACCTTAAAGGTGATTGAAATAGGAAGAAATTTTAATATTGGTGATGACATCCTTGAAAATGTAGATCATTATCCCTATCTTGGCATTACTTTACAAAAAAATAATAAATTTACTAAAACCAAACGGTTACTGGTCGAAAAGGCAACAAAAACAATGTTTTTCGTAATAAGCCATGGTAGAAAACTTAAGCTCTCCATTTTTTTGTCATTTAAGATTATTTGATTGTATGATTGCTCCTATTCTTTTATATGGATGTGAAATTTGGCGCTTTGAAAATATTCAATGTTTTGAAAATGTCCATCTGCTTTTTCTTAAATATTTATCATCTTTGCGGAAATGTACACCTAATTATATGGTATATGGGGCGTTTGGTAGAATTCCACTTGTTAATGTCATCAAAAGCAGAATGGTATGTTTTTGAGCAAATCTTTTAATCGGAAAATCGTCAAAATTGTGCTCCTTGATTTATAAATTGACATTCAATGATCTTTGGCAAATATGAACATAAATGGATAAAGTATCTGAAAGAAATTTTCGACAATCTTGGACTGAGTTTCATTTGGATTTCACAAAATTTCAGAAGCGTTTTCTGGCTAAAAAGTCTTATTGAGAGTAAATTAACAGATATATTTTTACAAACATGGATGACAACTTCGAAAGCAACTGTCTATAGTATATTTAAGAATCCATCTCTTAAATTTGAACAATACCTTCATTTTCTACATTATCATACCTTGTTGAAATTCAGAAATGCTAATCATTTTCTTCCAATCGAGACAGGCAGATGGCAACGAATTCCAGTTAGCAATAGAAAGTGTACATTGTGTAATTTAAATGATATTGGTGACGAATTCCATTATTTATTTATATGCCCCAAGTTAACGTTAGAAAGAGAAAAATATATTATTATCTTATTAGTATCACAGGTATTGCTGCAACACTGCTGTATGTATTATAAGGTAAATTGTTTTTTCTTATGTTATTTGTTCCTTCCAGGAAAAGGAACTTCTCAATTGAAGGGGTGCATTCAAGAAGGGCATATGTGCTATGTTATATACATAAATCATGTGCCCTTCTTGTATGCACCCCTTCAATTAGGTTTAACGTATCAATATTTGACATATTAAACTTACCCGTTATAAACCTACCAATTTAACAGTGTCAGTATTGGAGTAACACATTGTATTTCTTAACACAAGTATTTACGTTTATTATGGAACGTTGATCAAACATTTCTCACGAGTGTTCAGTGTTCAACTAGGGTCTTCTAACGGGTTGAACAATCTGAAGTTGATACTGCAAGCCGTATCTTGCGAATCGACAGTCAATATCTAAAATCAGTCGATCTGTAGATTAACTGAAGTTTTTAGTCAATCTGTCTGAACTGAACTTTATTTTGCTCAGGCTGCAAACTGCAGCATAAGAGGTACATACATATTTACATATATATAACACAACATAGAATATAAGGTCACAGCAATTAAATTAAAAATAGAGTGAGGTTATGGACAATATTTTTTGAATAACGACATTATAATTGTACAGAACATTGACACTTTTCTTAAAGTACCAAGCTTAGAAGTGTTAAAAAGGGAATTCATTTTGTATATATTTGGTTTAATATAATAACTTAAAAATACGCAATACATGAGCAACGAATTGTCCTATTGTTTCGTCCTCGTACTTAGGATTTCTTCAGTAACTCTTACACATACACAACCGAAGGAAAACGTACATATTGAAATAATGATTCTTCACAATTTGAGCGATTAGCGTAGACAACCATACATATGTTATGTGATGAATATTTTAACATATCTTCGATCATATGACATTGAGACAAATCTTACCTTACCTAACTACTTATATTGGCGTATTGGTTTAACTTATTATGCTGTAATTATAGGGCGAATGTAGGTCAGTTTGAAAGATTGTTTCTAATCAGCCAGGCACAAGTGTAATATGTTAAAGATTAACATCATGATTCTCAATAGCCTGTTGTTACAGATAATACTCACTCTTTTAGGCATATATGCGAAAAAAGCAACACGCCTTTCTCAGATCTTAGTTATGTGGTTGTTCAAAGAACATAATGCTGAAACTTAACACTACATGTAAATTCACTACGGTACTGCTGTGTCTATCTATATGTAATATTAGTGTTTCTGATGTAATTTTAGTGACGTGACAATGGACGATAATTTACATGCTATTTGCCCTAAAATGCACATGTGGGTGAACACAATTTCGATACCCACCTGTATATACTGGGAAACGCCCGTCCAAATATGTCACGTCTAAAATATCAACAAAAAGGTGTATACGCACAATTTCTCCTCTACGTTCTGGATTCAAAACTTTTCATTTGTACGATAGATGCCAGGTTTTCCAGCTGTTAGTTAAAAATCCATAATTATCTGTTCATAAAATGCTCATGTATACAACGCATTTTATCATACATGACATGTGTCAATCAATCGAAAGCGTATTGACTCCAGCTGTTGACAACAAAAGAGTGCTAAAACACTAATGTAGAAACGTCAAACAATTTCCCCATGACATCATGCTATAAGGTCATTTATCTATAGTCCTACATGTTGACATAATAACCGACTCAATATACCTTTGTTTACTGTAAATAATTCCTTCTGTTTGTTACTATGGTAGATACATGTTAAAACACATGGATGTTGAAATCATTCAATACATTTTTAACAGTTCCAATAAAAACAATTTGAACTCGACTTCGTTCTCGGTCAACACTGTTTTTTAGCGGGTACATATGCATTGATGTAATCATCAGTTTACAAGTGTCAAATGGATAATCCTTATATTCATATTAGCATACATGATTGTAAATATGCATTGTAAACCAGGATGTGTGTCAGAATGCTTGATGTACAAGGAATTGAACTATCATTCTTTTGTCAGTCTAAATTTACTTTTAAATTAGGCAATTGTAATACTAACTTGCTTGCCGCTAATGATATATAACAATAACTCACTAATTAATTATATAATAAATGTAACAACCGGACCACGCTTGGACGTGTGATTTATCGGATTTCTCTATGTCAAAAAACAAATTTAAAGATTATAATTCTTTGTTTTACCACAAGTGCGACGTTTGGGGAACACATCTTTATAACGTATCTAAAATATGGAACATTTTCTGTTTCTAGTAATATACAAATAGTTGAAGATACATTTGGGTATGACGATGTGATTAATTATAACAACAAAGAAGACCTTTATATGTATATATATATGCATGTTCTATATATGTGAAATAAAGGAATTGGTCAACCACTCTTGCCTTCTCGTTATACGAATGCTGACCTTTCAAGGAGAAAGTCGACGAATGGACATTGTGATCTCAAGTATTGAGGACATATAGGACAAGATGTGTCAAAATGAATTACACAACACTGCGAGTAAGACATGTTGCTCAAACATCATTAAAAAAAGGTAAATCTATTATTTGTTAAACGGAACGCATGATTATATTTATTTTACAATCATGTACACATGCTCATTTGTCAATCATTCAAACGCCTTACAACACATCAATCCCGAACGATTGAAATGTGAGCTGGCATAGATGCATCGGAGAAGGGTCGACTGGGAACCACATATGATCCAGTAGTTTACATACAGTTGGCACATATAGGATAATTAGTTATGTGATATAGGTTGAACATGTTAACTGGCATATCAACCAACATGGGTTACGTAGGTAAGTTTAAAGTGTTATGTTTTAAGGGAAATAACAACCGTGTTATGCGTGGAACTAAAAATTCCGTTGGCGTTCAATTGTGTTATATTTGGCTTTTAATTCATCAACAATAAAGTGCAAAATGTGAACTGTTTCCTTAAATTTCGGTTGATAAAAGTATAACTTTTAAGGGTTTATAATTTTTTTTAATTTCCATTCCCAATATAAATACATTGTTCACCAATTTTTTACTCATTAGCTCTAAATAGAAATGTAAAACAAACAAACCATAATTTCAATAAATGTGATTCCTTTGTGATATTATAGTATTGTATCATTTGTATTTTGGTATGTTACATATTGAGTCTTTCTTCCTTCAACTACTATTACTTTAAGCGTTCTATGAAATACGATAAAGTTATGTTTCCTTTTTAACATAAAATATCAGAAGCCAATAATTTGCGAGGAATGGACAGTGTCAAGGATATTAACAAACCTTCTAAAATTATACTCAGCTTATTGATAAATTCACTTTAAAACGTTCGCATCGAAATGAACTATCTCGCCCAAAAACAAGTATGTGGTTGTTACTCCTTTTACTTACAAAACAGAAAGGAAGAAAAACATGACATCACAAGTGAAAGTGACATGCTCTAAATTCAGTTTTATTTTGTGAAATTAATTGTCGACTTGTATCACCTTTGCAAGCTGTAACAATGTAGAAACTATGAATAACACGATATACATCTGGAATGTAATTCTGAAAGACGCATTAGACCAGACGTGCATTTGGCAAGATGAAATACTGTGAAGTCTTTTAAATTGGGCTTTATTCTTTAACATTCTTTTCCAGATATGATGAAGAGGACTCTCCTGAAATACCGGCTCGTCCTGATAGGATGTATTATCTGTTTGGTTCTTGGATATCAATCGGTTTCACACACATTGCAGTTATACAGAGAACACGGGATACATGGCTCTAAAGGTTTGTGAACATCGATATGATAATCATTGTTAATATATTGCAAGGGCACTTGGAAGTTGAAGACAATAAGTAATTATTGGACAATGGGAGAGACTGTTATTTGATTGTCACGGTAGCATTGCACTGTCATACCAGTTACATGTTGCTGTGTCATAATTGTTAAATGTTGTGACGTCATACTTGTCTAAAGTTTGACGTCAGTGCATTATCTTATTATATTACACATAGGGGAAGACGAACACAGGGTAGTATTTGTTCAGTAAGTAACATTGTAGTTACTCATTTTTCTCGCTTTTGGTTGGCTGTTAAAGAAAGAAAAAAACGATTTCGTTGGTTGCCGGAACTACTTAATTCATCTTTCTAACTTTTCCCGACTAGTAACTGGAGAAACTGTCTTCTGTATTTAAACATGTTTTATTTGTCTCCCATAGTTGAAATTAGCGTTATCTTACATGTGCCGAGGCATTAAATGTCGGTGAAGCAGTTAAATTGTCTGGGAATTAAAGAAACGAACGATTACTGATGTAACATAGTCCTTCAATACTATGTATGTTGTTAGCATCTTGAATGTGTTATACCTGCTAATACCATCTCCACAGAAGTTTAATATAATCTACTTAGGGACCAGGGTGATACATGCTACTCTCTACCCGAAATCTGTTTGCAAACGTGTTGTTAGGATTAGTTGCTAGATGGCTTGTGCCTATAAGACTCGGGATCGAGAAAGGGGGGACAGAACGGCTCTGAGAGCGGACTGGACCACAGAGATGTGAGGACCCACGAGACTCGCACGGGTGATGACCGGAGGTAGTCTAGGGAGGAGAGGAAGCTTGGAGTATGACTGTTGTACTAAGCCATGTTAATCCAGTCTAGTTGTTGTCATAATTAAATGCCGGTCAACTTGACCAGAAAAGCCAGACCTGTTTTGTTGGATCTTCGAAATGTGATGTTGTGCTACACTGATTGACTTTATAATCAGTGAAAGCTTCAAGAACGACGGCGATCATTCGATAATAATGACGTCATAGGCGCAAGCGGTTATTTAAGAAAGATAAATGAATAATATGTCTAAATACTAAATTTCTTAATTAGTTTGATCCTAGGGATATGATGTAACTTTGTTTAATTGGTAGTGATCACTCGTGGATAAGCCGTGCTGCATTTTGTTGGTATCGTTTCTTTTGCCCTGCAGATTATTGTCTTTTTCTGTAATTTACGTATTTCATTTTAACAATTTTCATTTTTCTAAATAAAGGATGGTTCTTGAATCTTATTTGAGAAAGTACAAACCAGAGCGATACTGAAATTTCACGTTTAATCTATGATTCATGAATGCATTTCTATGGAAGTGCATTAGTGCAACGATGAAAATAAAATTGTGATACTATCTCCTACATAGTATCTCCTACATGTACGTAGGACATAGTATCTCCTACGTAGGACTTATTATCTCCAACGTAGCACTTAGTATCTCCTACGTAGCAGATACTATCTCCTACGTAGTGTGAAATGAAGTAAGACTTTTAAATAAGGACCCCTTTCAATGCCTAACAAAGTTTGATGTTGTTAATTGTCTCCAAACCCTAAGCCTTTAAAGGCGTTGGAGCACGCTATTCCTAATGAATTTGAATAAGATGTTCTCATAAAAAGGTTAATACGTGTTACCATAATACAATAATACTCCTGAATCAATAATTGTATTAAACACGTGTATATACATAAAGTTTATATAAACTCTCGTGTATATGAAGAATGAATAACAATTTTATGGATACCCAACTTATTTATTCTATGTAGGCGACGTTTCAACAAATAATAAAGAAGTGTGTATCAATCAAATTGTTATTCATTCTTCATCACCGCACTTTCTAGAATGCCAATCAAAAATATTGTGTATATGATATGATGTATAAGTATATATGTTTAAGGGTATGATATCGAGTTACACCGATAAGCCTGCATCTATAGAAAAAGGTTATCCCTGTGGAAATAAAATTGGGCGACCTATAAAGCGACAGTGGTGTGGAACTCTTCACTGTGAGAGGTAGATTTGTAGGTCATTTGAGAGTTCAGACAACAAGATAATTGACAATTCTATCATGGTTCCATATTCAAAACTCTACTTTGACTGTTTAGGTATCTCTACAGCCGATGGCCACTCGAAGGGAAATGGACTCGCATGGCTTAACAGAAAAAAATGTAAATTCGTTGCAGAACTGTTTTTATTGATTCGGGAGTATTATTTAGCCATTGTTAAGACTTATTCATCTTTTCGTGAGATCATTTTTTTCATTAAGAAAAACGTGCCAGAGCGTCTTTAAGTGCTCTATATTTTGGTAAATCTGTAGAAGTAGAGTTGATTGAGTCATCATGTGTTATGCAATTCAGTATAGTTTTGCACTGAACGGTTATATTTAATAAACTGATATTAATTCAATAGTTCACGGTAGATCTCTACATTGTTGCAAAACACGATATGATAGCGGTTTCCCTATTTATTTTTGGGAATATCAGTTTTAAACTCCTTCAATAATTCGAGTACAGTCAATATTTCCGTGAAATGAAAATCCACGGTCATTGCCACTACTAACGACCTAATAACACTTTGAACGTGGTGTTGGACATTCGTTACACGACGTCACTCAAAACGTTACCCAACAATAAAGGATCTCAATCTTACCATTAATGAATTTCAGTACCCTTGATGTTATGAATGTACTGGAGAAGAATAGTAAGCAATAAATTTAAAATTTGAAATTGTTTATATTGATATATTTGCACATTTACACACTGTTTAAATATCAATAATTATACTTCCACTATACCTTACCTAATTTGACAAGTATATTTACCATATGGATAAATTAACCATCTGAAGTGACGAATTTTAAAATTTACCTCAGTTGTTAAGTGTACTTATTGTCATTTATAGCATGTCGTCATTAGAACGACAGTAGAACTACTGCTGATATGAGGTGCATGCATCTAATTACATATAACTTATTTGAGTGGTATTTTGTAGGCTTGAAGTGAAATAAGAACAATTAATTTTAAGTAAATGAGGTTGTTTATCCATAAATGAGTGTTCTTATTTGAATTTAATTTAATTACATATAATTCCGATCAAATGTATAATGAAGTGAAATGAAGTAAGACTTCTAAATAAGAACTTCGTAAATGTTTACAGGAATGGCGACTCGACTCGTAGTATGTGCTTACTCCTTTTTCCTGTCTGAAATATATGCTTATTCGATTTCAAAGCAAACTTTTTGTAAAATAATCTGAGACCAAGTACACAAGACAAATAAACATATCAAATAGATAAGAATAAGCAAAAAATATAACTTTTTTCATATGTTCAATCCTATGCCAGGACCCCTTTCAATGCCTAACAAAGATTTATGTTATCAGTTGTCTCCAAACCCTAACCCTTTATAGGTGTTGGAGCACGCTATTCCTAATGAATTGAAATAAAATGTTCGCACAAAAAGGTTAATACGTGTTACCATAATAGAATAATACTCCTGAATCAATTAAAAGAGTTCTAAAACGAATGTAATGGTTTGGTAAAGCCACTCGAGTCCATTTCCTTTCGAGCAGCCATTTTAAAGTGTTCACATGAAAATGGCCGCTCGAATGTGGTACAAGTGTTCTGACTGACGTAGCGAGAACTAATCAACCAATAATACAGTTTTTAATATAACACTATGACGGAATGGTCAACTTTCTGTCTGAACTCTCAAAATCGCATGACACCTACAAATCTATCTCTCCCACTGAAGAGTTCCATTAATTGCTCCCTTTATACATCGCCCCATTTTCTACCAATACGGATAACCATTTTCTATACATGCGGCCTGTCAGGCCGTGTAATAGGATGTTTTACCCTCTAACGTAACACAATATTGTATAATCTTTAATAATAAATGGCAAATCCGAGAAAAATATAATGTGCAAATAACTATGATAATTTGAAACTAACCGTAACAGTATATTCGCGGAAGCGGAAGCGGTAATAGAAAGACAATATTCCCTCCATAACATTTCAAGTGAACAATACTTTATTTTGAAAATCTAGACGGCACTTCGAAATTACATGATTTAATCAGACTAACATAATTATGTTTATTATGAAAAAGACAAACACAAGATGCTTAGATGTCTCCACAACTCGTGGATAAGTATGAAACGAAGTGATCAGTGCTTTATCATGCTCCTACGTAGGCGATACTAAGATTTGTTTTCACCGTGACACTAATACGCTTCCGTACATTTCAGATCAGAAGGCCATTCAAGAAAACACTGTAGAGGTAAGAGAACAACAACCACAATAACTTAAAAGTAAACCAGAGGGAAAATAAAATAAAAATCAATAATGAGAAAGTAAACACTAAGAAATTAAACCAGATGTAACGGAGAGGAACCAAGAAGAAGAACATATTTTCACATTAAAGATTTGTTTATCAAGAAGATATTCCTGTTCTAATGTATGCCACTTCTAAATGGCCTTGGAAGATTTAATTACATTTCTAGCAATCTTTCTAAGCAAAGAGGAGCAGCAAGGACACTATTAGAAGGATAATAAACAGTAACAGATGAGGACTGAAAAGTGTTTACAATCTTAATAATGTCAAGCTCATTTACTGATGTTTAAATATACTGTTCACAGATGGACGATGACGCTATTGCTGCTCAGTTTGAGGAACGGAGGAGGATGTACATGAACGCTTGTTCCACCATGCACGTGGGTTCTCCGGGTATGGTTTTCATACATAATTCAAGCAAACTTGCTGTGTGCAGAACACCAAAGGGTGGATGCACTTTCTGGAAAAGATTGATGACTTTTCTGCATCTGCCCAACAAAAAATGGAAAAGTCCCTTTGAGATAGACAGATATAGCGTTCATAACAGACCAATTGTACGTTTTCAACACGCTCTTTCCTCGAACAAGACAAAGAGTCTCATATCAACCTTTGACCGTGTTCTTTACGCCAGAGACCCATACCGTCGTCTTTGGTCTGTTTACATTGACAAGATCATCCTCCCAGATTCCTGGAGGGACTTTGGTCTTGGCATCAACAAATATCGCAAGTTAGGACAGAAGAATTGTCCCCTGAAAATTGGTTTTGAGGACTTTTTGAGATTTGCAATCTACAAACTAAGGAATGCTCATTGGAACCCAATCAAGACTGTCTGCGATCCCTGTTCATTTCAACCTCAATATATTTGCAAGATGGAAAGCTTTTCTCGAGATACTTCGTACATTCTGAAAAAACGAGGCTTAGAGCATTTGCTGAAGACGAACTCGGGACGTGATCACGCTGAAGATGAAATGGTTATATTGATAGATTATCATTTCAAAATCCATTACTCTCGAAGTATTAACAAGGAGTGCCTCACTGAAACAACACTGGCGGAACGATTATGGAGAGCTTTCCAATTCAATGGTTACTTTGCACTTGATGACCCCTTTCCAGAAGATCTTGTCAAAACATCAGTAATGGGTCGTAATGCAAGTGACATGGTCACGAAGATATTTGTGAAACATTACAAGCAGAACAAACGAACAAAATCTCAAATCAAGGAACAAAGAGAACATGTTTTAAGGGATGCTTATAGCACTATTCCTCTGGACTTGAAGATGGACATTCGTAAAGTTTATGATACGGACTTTAAACTGTTTGGTTATGACCCCACACCAAGCATAGTCTTTGCGACATCGTGAATACACACTAATATGGTTACGTTTTAAGTCTTCCTATATAGATATTGTTTTCCTGGGTCCAACTATTGAATGAGTACTCCACTTCATTATGTATTTACTATAGGACAAGAAGGACAGCAGTTGGAAACCATTCAAGAACGGACTAGGAACGAATAATTAAACATTTATTTATTGAAATAACAGCTTGACGTCATAACATCTGTAACTAGCATCAATATGTGTTCAGTAGGTTAATGCTCCACTGTCGACACATAATATATACTTGCACACTATAAGTTTTCAATTGTCTCATATATCAACTCAGTTATCATTAAAGCACATACACAGCGAATGCACGTGGCTTTTTCCAAGGCCCTAATCCGACTATAATCTCCAATTGAGGAGACCGGAATGGATACTTCAGCCTACAATTTTATCATTGATCCCTTGCGGTTGAAATTAATGGAGCTGGAAGATCCTGAATTCTAAGGATCTTCTCTTAGTGGTGGTTGCAGCAATATCAGGATCTGCCCTGAGTTGTGAAATGATCTCATAAGTGAGGTCATGTTTGCCATGTCCTTCAGAATTGATGTGTCGAGCGACTGGTTTGTCTCTCTTGTGACTAGTGTCGGCAAAGTGTTCAGAGAATCTAATGTAGAAACATCTTTTAGTTTCAACCACGTATTGTTTCTTGCATATATTGCGAGTGAGTAGGTATACCACGTTGCGTGATTGACAACTGTAGGTGCGTTTGAGGATTACCTAATGTGTAACAGAGCTGGAGAATTCGCTTGAGACATTGATCTTATTGCAGATTCTGCAATTGTGTTTTTCACAAACCTTGTCAATAAATTTGACACATTTGCCGCTGACTTGTGGCATTTTTTAGGGTAGGTCAAACTGGACCTAACCATGTGATCTTTGAGGGTTTTGTTCCTCCTGTATGCCGCTACATGTGGTGATTTAAAAACTTCTTTGCAAATGTCACAGCCGCTGAGGAGATGGCAGCGTTTTCTGATAATGATGTTGAGCTCCATGCATAATGGATTATAATCACTAACCAATACATTCCTAGGGGTTAGTACTGTATAGGGTTTGGTTTGAGTCAGGAGTGTTTTCCTGTCAGTACTGTCGGCCCGGGGTTTGTTTTGTTGTATGTGTTTCCTCGGGTAACCTCGTTTGAGGTAATAATGTATGAGATTGAGACTGTGTTGTTCATACTCGTAGGGAGAAGAACAGATCCGTCTTAGTCTCAGGAATCGTTTTGATGTGCTTAGGATGGCAAGAGGAATGAGTGTCCGTGGGTTTACAATACAGTGTGAACTCCAGTTTGTGAGTTTCTGTATTGTGTATAACCCACGTGCCTAGGAATGCCGCCTTGTGGCGGGAACATTCTGCAGTGAATTTTACGGTGGGATGTGCGTCATTTAGATACTTAATGAAGTGTTCTAGGCGTTCTTGACCTAGGGTCCAAATGAAGAAGATATCATCGATGAACCTGACGTAGAGGTCAGTTTTATCTTTGTACTTGGAAAGGAGAGATATTGGCGTACGAGGATGCAACCTTAGTACCCATGGCGGTGCCTCCAACTTGGAGGTAATGTTCACCATTAAAAGCGAAATTGTTTTTATGTAGTACTGATTTGAGGAGATTGAGAAGACCTGTGGGACTGAGGGTCCAGTCAGGTTTGAACTTTCTGATGGCCTGGGCCACCACCTTCATACCTTAACCGTTGGGGATGTTGGTATAAAGGCTTGTGACGTCCATGGTGACTAACATGACGTCATCTTTATTGCTTAGGTCGATACTTTCTAACCTTTGGATGAAATGTGTAGTGTCCCTGATGTAACTCGGGTATTGTTTAATGAAACCTTTAATGTGTTCGTCTACAAAGCTACTGATTTTTTTCAGTTGGGGTGTCATCGCCACTAATGATTGGGCGACCCCGGATTTTGCCTGGAGTTAGGCATTTGTGAATTGCAGAATCTGCAATAAGATCAATGCCTCAAGCGAATTCTCCAGCTCTGTTATACATCAGGTATACCGCAAACGCACCTACAGTTGTCAATCACGCAACGTAGTATACCTACTCACTTGCAATATATGCAAGAAACAATACGTGGTTGATACTAAAAGATGTTTCTACATTAGACTCTCTGAACACTTTGCCGACATTAGAGAGAGACAAACCAGTCGCTCTACACATCAATTCTGAAGGCCATGGCAAACATGACCTCACTTATGAGATCATTGCACAACTCAGGGAAGATCCTGATATTGCTGCAACCACCACTAAGAGAAGATCCTTAGAACTCAGGTGGATCTTCAAGCTCCATTCCTTTCAACTGCAAGGACCAATGATAAGATTTTAGGCTGAAGTATCCATTCCGGTCTTCTCCCCTTCTTTCTTTCTGATACATGTTCAGCCTAATCTTAGTGGACAAACAGGCTTCACACCTCAAACACAATCACACTGCATTCAGGATGTGATCACTATACACACAAACGCGTGACGTCATAAACATTATGACGTCACAGTGCATACCGGGTTACATCAGTTGTTACCGCCACACTGATAAGATGTCCGACATTATCTGCGCCACTTGTTTCCGAGTGTTTACAAGAAGAGACGCCCTTGCCCGCCACAAAAGAAGTGTACACGGCAATGTTGTCCATTCCTGCATTATTTGTGAAAACGACTTTAACAGGAAAGACGATGCCTTGCGCCACATAACTAGCTGCCACAAACTGACACGCTCCGTAGTCGTTAACTAACGCTGGGAACGCCGAATCAAACCGCGAATTCGGACCTCTGCCAGCCACCCCCCGCTAGCATCATCGCCAGCCGTTGTTACTGACATCACTTCCACCTCACCACCTAGGAGTCTGGAACCACAGCAAGCCTGTCCGACAACTCCACCGCAGGTACACTATAAACTAGAGGAAACGTCTCAGTACACTGGTATATTCAACCACATCGTTCCTATTCCGCCATTTTCTAACTGGAATCTGTGCTACAACAATAACTCTTCGCCTGTTACAGAAACCCGGAGAGTTTTTCGCCCTCAGAACAGGGATTATGTCCCCCATCGCCTCCAACACGGAGATCAGGGCTATATCCCTCTTCCGTGATTTCCAAGAAGAGCTCTTTCGAATCCTCTTGGACTACCAGGCCTTACTGCCTGGTTCCACACGCCAGGACATAATGTGAACGTCCATCATTCTCAGCCTCACTGAGCCAATTGATCACTAACGTTTGAGGAATTCTCTTTAGCAAAACTTTTTCAGTTGTACTCTCACATCACTTTGTTGATATGTTCAGCATGCGCGAACATTTTATGTCTACTGGCAAAACTTGCCACTTGTGTATTCAAAATGTCTACTAAACATTATATACTTCTCAATCATATCTGTGTTGTTTACTTATTTCTCTTCTACCAAATCGGTGGGAGAGGACCTAGAGTCTCTAATAACTTGAGGCCCTCCCCGTACGTAATAGGAACAACAACTTATGTTCTCTTAATGTCACCTCCGTGATTCTTTATTAGAATTTTACAACGAGCCTATTCAATCCGAATGAACATTGTTATGCCCTCTTACTCAGTGTTATCTATCTGATCAACTAAGTAATGTAAATTCTCTCATTTCTAACATTCCTACAACCCGTAGAATGTGCGTCATACCTATTCTAGTAGCCTGGCAACAACGGCCCACACCGCCACCGCAACCTTATAGGGGCACGTTTTTTGCAAATTTTATGTTTTCAAATTTCGCATTTATAATGATAGTTAATGTTATTTATATTTACTTTAGAGGGCAAAACATCTTATTACACAAACCAATTATCCGTAGTGGTAATAACGATGTTGCGTATAAAGCAAAAATTGCATGGCGGCCATTTTATTGTGAACACAATTTATTATTTTAAATGACAAAAACGATTCACATGGCTTTACAGAACGATGTACACTCATTTTTTAACATGATTTTCTGAAAAGAGAAGGTTATTAACTGTTGGTGACATTATTTTTCAAATTCATTTCATCGACTTATTTCATCGAAAAAACGTGCTACTGCCCCTTTAATACTAAGGCCCTTGCGCAGTGCCAGCACCGGCACAATGCTCATGACGTCATAAACAAATGACGCCACTATGACGTCATAGTACCCCCGCAACACCACTCCAACCGCCAGAGCATTTATATAAAGGACCGCGCTTCGCTCTTCGTCCATAAAAATAATGATCCAATCAATGTGATTGTTATCCTTGTTATTTTTATCTTTAACCGTAAAACATCAAATGCAAATGTCAATCTTTCAGTGTTTACAAGAGAAGGAGAAATCAAGTATTATGCAAAAAAATAGATCACTTTTTCAAATCCTGTTTGAGCTGTCATGTCCTGTTTTCTGATTGATTTTTGTACAATGTATATTCTGTTTGATGTTTTCTATTATTGCCGATACCGTGATGTAACGGCACTGGAGTCCATGAACTATGTAAACAATAAATTTAAAGTCTGGTTTTCCCACGTAATTGTTTTCTGAAATAGATCTGCGTTAAAGTTGTTAACAATTAACTACTGCATTATACCTGCAAAATACTATACAATATGTCATGAGTATTTTTGTTATTTTATTTCATTAGCGCATCAGGCCTTTAAGGCCCGATAGCATTACTATGTCCAGATTATCCGAATATATAGCAAAGCTCACATACCCCCGTTTCCTGCTTAGGTCATACAAACTAAAAATTAGGCAAAGTTATATCTAAGGTAAAGATTAATAAAAGAGTAAATTTGGTGAAAAAACAGGTTTTCGCATTGTTCTGGTTATACTGTTGATTTATCCATTGGAAAAAAATGTTTTGGACATATATTGTACACTCAACCACAAAAGAAACGTCACCACGTCGACATTTTCAAAGTGTGTAAAAACCGAAATATTAATGCCGGAGAAAGTCGTTTTGAATGATTTTATAGAGAAATGATTGATAAAGAGGTATCCACAATTTTATACATCAGAGTATAATACCTATATATTTTAATACTGTCTGTTCAAGTACAATTGGGGTGTCGCTTGAAAATCGCTTTTACAAATTTTACAATGATTTTTGGCTAGAATGTTGGGTGTTTAACTGAAAAATTAGTAAATCGTTTCAATTTAATTAATGAAAGATGTTATTGACTTAAATGAACTTCTTGGACTTAAATTTGTTTTTTCTTTACTGTAGGACTTAACAAAACAAGCCGAAAAGCGTTTTTGACTCTCCCATCTCATCTAGTTCTTAAAACCTGTGTATTTCACAAATATAGATAATGTGTTGCAATTTCAAATTTAGTTCTTCTGGATGCAAGATGTAAATCTGATCTGTTTCAGTTGTGTTTATCACTCGTGAATTGAATTATGTTGTATTGTGTATGGTGACGTTTCCTGTGCGGTTGAATGTAATTTTACCATTTAAACATTCATCTTAAAAATGCATGACAAAATTGCTTTCAAATTCTTACATGACAACATATCAAGTGAAATATTTATAGCGCTGTCTGCCTAACTGTTTCCATTCAAATTGGAATAAAGATTTCAGAACATATTGCCATGGTTTAACATTTCAGAAAATGCATCCAACCCCGAGGTGAAGGTATGAAAGGTCAAAGGTTATGACCTCATTTCTCAGTTGTACAGTCAAGGTTAATGTTGTAAAAAGTTCACCAAGGTCATGGTTAGAAGGGCATCGAACAATACTTTATTTCAATGGTCCTATGCCAAGGGGAATAAGTTACAAAGGCATATCATTGTTCAATCAAACGTTTAAGCCAATTTATGTTAAAGTTTAACCATCAGCCTAAACTAATTAAGTCAAGTGATCAAAGTCAAGGGTTACAACTCTAAATATATTTACCCGGTTTACATTGCAAATATACAAGCCTATCAATGGTGTATATCAACAGCATTTGTAAAGTTGCAGATATATTGATAAAACATGTTGGAGGAGTTGAGTTCAAGGTAATGTCAGTCTAAAATAGAAAATCAAGCGCTCTAATCATATATACACTGTAAGTCAAGGGCCATAATTCTTTAAATACTCAACTGATATGCCAGGACAAAGCACATGCGTATCACTGAAGTATATTCACAGCAACTAAATATTTCGGAAAGATTGATTAAACAAATTGTTAGAGGAGGTAATTTCAAGACAAGGTATTGTCAGTGGATGTTCAAAACTGACAATTTAGGGACTCACCCACGTTGAAGAACTACTGTCTGTCGAGGAAAAGAATTTGTGGACGACTACCAAATTAGATACATTGTAAAATAAAGAGATAGGGGAGAGGGGAAGTGGGGCATTTTTTTAAACAGAAAAGAAAAACCCAAAGGATATAGGATAACGAATCAAACAGATTATTGAGCTAAAACAACAATATCGAAATTAAGGAGCGACACTATAATGTGGAACAATGTGATGGAACAATTATGACTTAAAATAGTACGGTGTTCAAAATGTAGAAACAAGAAATAGGTATGTCTTTATGGTACAAACTGACAGATTGCCATTTTTCAAATGGAACTAATTATATGACTGTTCATATCAGTGATTATACTAGTTTTGTGTACTGTAAAATATATGCATTTCACAAGTTTAAGCTCATTGTGTTCATTATGGCTTCTGAGAATAAATGCATTTTATTTCAATTGATATATATGCATTAATATAAGTTACTATGTGTCCTCGAGTTTGACTACAGTGGTGTAGTGGTTAGCATGTCTGCCTCTCACGCCAACGGCCCGGGTTCGAATCCCGGTGGAGACACCAAACATTTGTGACCTGGGTCTAATGCTGTGTTGCGTCCTTGGGCAAGGCACTTCATCCACATTGCACTCAGTTCACCCAGCTGTACAAATGGGTACCTGGATATGGGAACGTATGGACCTTATCGGTCGCGCGGAGCGCTTCATAGGCAGCACTGAAAGTACGATTCCTTCAGGGTAATAATTGTGTAGCGCCTTGAGCATGCATTGTGCATGGATATGTGCGCATTATAAATATACTATTATTAAATATACTATTATATGGAGATTGATCATGTGTCCGCGTTCAATATCAAAAGAGAACGAAGTGCAATCAGAATTTTTTTTAAAGTTAGTCTAGTGCTGTGCAAAGGTTCTAGATTGAAAGCAAGCATTTTTATTAATTAATCATAACAGTAGCTGAAACGGGGATTTTTCATATCCGTAGCAAAGGTCACGTGACCTTGCATACACATTCAACCTTAGAGACGTTCGAAATACACATCAGAGAGGACAGGCGAGCCTAACGAAACTATTGACAAACACCAATACAGTCTTGGTAAAGTGAATTTGGAGGTGACTAATGGTGCCCTGGTGGAGAAGTGTCATTTGAAGTCTAGCAGTTGCTGTTTTGTCAATGAATTCTCCAAATAGATCTTCAAAGCTCACATACCCCCGTTTCCTGCTTAGGTCATACAAACTAAAATTAGGCAAAGTTATATCTAAGGTAAAGATTAATAAAAGAGAAAAGTTGGTGAAAAAACAGGTTTTCGCATTGTTCTGGTTATACTGTTGATTTATCCATTGGAAAAAAAAATTTTGGACATATATTGTACACTCAACCACAAAAGAAACGTCACCACGTCGACATTTTCAAAGTGTGTAAAAACCGAAATATTAATGCCGGAGAAAGTCGTTTTGAATGATTTTATAGAGAAATGATTGATAAAGAGGTATCCACAATTTTATACATCAGAGTATAATACCTATATATTTTAATACTGTCTGTTCAAGTACAATTGGGGTGTCGCTTGAAAATCGCTTTTACAAATTTTACAATGATTTTTGGCTAGAATGTTGGGTGTTTAACTGAAAAATTAGTAAATCGTTTCAATTTAATTAATGAAAGATGTTATTGACTTAAATGAACTTCTTGGACTTAAATTTGTTTTTTCTTTACTGTAGGACTTAACAAAACAAGCCGAAAAGCCTTTTTGACTCTCCCATCTCATCTAGTTTCTTAAAACCTGTGTATTTCACAAATATAGATAATGTGTTGCAATTTCAAATTTAGTTCTTCTGGATGCAAGATGTAAATCTGATCTGTTTCAGTTGTGTTTATCACTCGTGAATTGAATTATGTTGTATTGTGTATGGTGACGTTTCCTTTGCGGTTGAATGTAATTCTACCATTTAAACATTCATCTTAAAAATGCATGACAAAATTGCTTTCAAATTCTTACATGACAACATATCAAGTGAAATATTTATAG
The DNA here is from genome assembly GCA_936450465.1 of Gibbula magus. NCBI lineage: Eukaryota > Metazoa > Mollusca > Gastropoda > Trochida > Trochidae > Gibbula > Gibbula magus. The sequence continues at coordinate 37,223,858 of OW388301.1, read as the reverse complement.
CGCTGTCTGCCTAACTGTTTCCATTCAAATTGGAATAAAGATTTCAGAACATATTGCCATGGTTTAACATTTCAGAAAATGCATCCAACCCCGAGGTGAAGGTCTGAAAGGTCAAAGGTTATGACCTCATTTCTCAGTTGTACAGTCAAGGTTAATGTTGTAAAAAGTTCACCAAGGTCATGGTTAGAAGGGCATCGAACAATACTTTATTTCAATGGTCCTATGCCAAGGGGAATAAGTTACAAAGGCATATCATTGTTCAATCAAACGTTTAAGCCAATTTATGTTAAAGTTTAACCATCAGCCTAAACTAATTAAGTCAAGTGATCAAAGTCAAGGGTTACAACTCTAAATATATTTACCCGGTTTACATTGCAAATATACAAGCCTATCAATGGTGTATATCAACAGCATTTGTAAAGTTGCAGATATATTGATAAAACATGTTGGAGGAGTTGAGTTCAAGGTAATGTCAGTCTAAAATAGAAAATCCAGCGCTCTAATCATATATACACTGTAAGTCAAGGGCCATAATTCTTTAAATACTCAACTGATATGCCAGGACAAAGCACATGCGTATCACTGAAGTATATTCACAGCAACTAAATGTTTCGGAAAGATTGATGAAACAAATTGTTAGAGGAGGTAATTTCAAGACAAGGTACTGTCAGTGGATGTTCAAAACTGACAATTTAGGGACTCAAACGTTGAAGAACTACTGTCTGTCGAGGAAAAGAATTTGTGGACGACTACCAAATTAGATACATTGTAAAATAAAGAGATAGGGGAGAGGGGAAGTGGGGCATTTTTTAAACAGAAAAGAAAAACCCAAAGGATATAGGATAACGAATCAAACAGATTATTGAGCTAAAACAACAATATCGAAATTAAGGAGCGACACTATAATGTGGAACAATGTGATGGAACAATTATGACTTAAAATAGTACGGTATTCAAAATGTAGAAACAAGAAATAGGTATGTCTTTATGGTACAAACTGACAGATTGCCATTTTTCAAATGGAACTAATTATATGACTGTTCATATCAGTGATTATACTAGTTTTGTGTACTGTAAAATATATGCATTTCACAAGTTTAAGCTCATTGTGTTCATTATGGCTTCTGAGAATAAATGCATTTTATTTCAATTGATATATATGCATTAATATAAGTTACTATGTGTCCTCGAGTTTGATATGGAGATTGATCATGTGTCCGCGTTCAATATCAAAAGAGAACGAAGTGCAATCAGAATTTTAAAAAGTTAGTCTAGTGCTGTGCAAAGGTTCTAGATTGAAAGCAAGCATTTTTATTAATTAATCATAACAGTAGCTGAAACGGGGATTTTTCATATCCGTAGCAAAGGTCACGTGACCTTGCATACACATTCAACCTTAGAGACGTTCGAAATACACATCAGAGAGGACAGGCGAGCCTAACGAAACTATTGACAAACACCAATACAGTCTTGGTAAAGTGAATTTGGAGGTGACTAATGGTGCCCTGGTGGAGAAGTGTCATTTGAAGTCTAGCAGTTGCTGTTTTGTCAATGAATTCTCCAAATAGATCTTCAAAGCTCACATACCCCCGTTTCCTGCTTAGTTCATACAAACTAAAATTAGGCAAAGTTATATCTAAGGTAAAGATTAATAAAAAGAGAAAAGTTGGTGAAAAACAGGTTTTCGCATTGTTCTGGTTATACTGTTGATTTATCCATTGGAAAAAAAATTTTTGGACATATATTGTACACTCAACCACAAAAGAAACGTCACCACGTCGACATTTTCAAAGTGTGTAAAAACCGAAATATTAATGCCGGAGAAAGTCGTTTTGAATGATTTTATAGAGAAATGATTGATAAAGAGGTATCCACAATTTTATACATCAGAGTATAATACCTATATATTTTAATACTGTCTGTTCAAGTACAATTGGGGTGTCGCTTGAAAATCGCTTTTACAAATTTTACAATGATTTTTGGCTAGAATGTTGGGTGTTTAACTGAAAAATTAGTAAATCGTTTCAATTTAATTAATGAAAGATGTTATTGACTTAAATGAACTTCTTGGACTTAAATTTGTTTTTTCTTTACTGTAGGACTTAACAAAACAAGCCGAAAAGCCTTTTTGACTCTCCCATCTCATCTAGTTTCTTAAAACCTGTGTATTTCACAAATATAGATAATGTGTTGCAATTTCAAATTTAGTTCTTCTGGATGCAAGATGTAAATCTGATCTGTTTCAGTTGTGTTTATCACTCGTGAATTGAATTATGTTGTATTGTGTATGGTGACGTTTCCTTTGCGGTTGAATGTAATTCTACCATTTAAACATTCATCTTAAAAATGCATGACAAAATTGCTTTCAAATTCTTACATGACAACATATCAAGTGAAATATTTATAGCGCTGTCTGCCTAACTGTTTCCATTCAAATTGGAATAAAGATTTCAGAACATATTGCCATGGTTTAACATTTCAGAAAATGCATCCAACCCCGAGGTGAAGGTATGAAAGGTCAAAGGTTATGACCTCATTTCTCAGTTGTACAGTCAAGGTTAATGTTGTAAAAAGTTCACCAAGGTCATGGTTAGAAGGGCATCGAACAATACTTTATTTCAATGGTCCTATGCCAAGGGGAATAAGTTACAAAGGCATACCATTGTTCAATCAAACGTTTAAGCCAATTTATGTTAAAGTTTAACCATCAGCCTAAACTAATTAAGTCAAGTGATCAAAGTCAAGGGTTACAACTCTAAATATATTTACCCGGTTTACATTGCAAATATACAAGCCTATCAATGGTGTATATCAACAGCATTTGTAAAGTTGCAGATATATTGATAAAACATGTTGGAGGAGTTGAGTTCAAGGTAATGTCAGTCTAAAATAGAAAATCAAGCGCTCTAATCATATATACACTTTAAGTCAAGGGCCATAATTCTTTAAATACTCAACTGATATGCCAGGACAAAGCACATGCGTATCACTGAAGTATATTCACAGCAACTAAATGTTTCGGAAAGATTGATTAAACAAATTGTTAGAGGAGGTAATTTCAAGACAAGGTACTGTCAGTGGATGTTCAAAACTGACAATTTAGGGACTCACCCACGTTGAAGAAGTACTGTCTGTCGAGGAAAAGAATTTGTGGACGACTACCAAATTAGATACATTGTAAAATAAAGAGATAGGGGAGAGGGGAAGTGGGGCATTTTTTAAACAGAAAAGAAAAACCCAAAGGATATAGGATAACGAATCAAACAGATTATTGAGCTAAAACAACAATATCGAAATAAAGGAGCGACACTATAATGTGGAACAATGTGATGGAACAATTATGACTTAAAATAGTACGGTGTTCAAAATGTAGAAACAAGAAATAGGTATGTCTTTATGGTACAAACTGACAGATTGCCATTTTTCAAATGGAACTAATTATATGACTGTTCATATCAGTGATTATACTAGTTTTGTGTACTGTAAAATATATGCATTTCACAAGTTTAAGCTCATTGTGTTCATTATGGCTTCTGAGAATAAATGCATTTTATTTCAATTGATATATATGCATTAATATAAGTTACTATGTGTCCTCGAGTTTGATATGGAGATTGATCATGTGTCCGCGTTCAATATCAAAAGAGAACGAAGTGCAATCAGAATTTTTTTAAAAGTTAGTCTAGTGCTGTGCAAAGGTTCTAGATTGAAAGCAAGCATTTTTATTAATTAATCATAACAGTAGCTGAAACGGGGATTTTTCATATCCGTAGCAAAGGTCACGTGACCTTGCATACACATTCAACCTTAGAGACGTTCGAAATACACATCAGAGAGGACAGGCGAGCCTAACGAAACTATTGACAAACACCAATACAGTCTTGGTAAAGTGAATTTGGAGGTGACTAATGGTGCCCTGGTGGAGAAGTGTCATTTGAAGTCTAGCAGTTGCTGTTTTGTCAATGAATTCTCCAAATAGATCTTCAAAGCTGACCCCTCTAGTCAACACCTCTGTCAAGGCCGCCGCTAGGACCGGGCGAGAAACAAGACGTTTTGAAACGCTGTCATCAAAGTCGAACGAGTACAAGATGAAGGTAGAACAGGAAAATTTACAGAAAGTTTACTCTGGATGGCTTTACCCATGTGCTCTTTCTCACAATCATCTAGATCTACTCGCTGTTAAACGGACAGATATGAAACGCTAGTGTGCCAAGTGACAGCTGCACCAAAACTTCGATAGACAGTTAGTTAGATCTATCAGTCAATGGCTGATGCTCTCAAGGGAATTTACAGTGTAAAGTGACCCGTCAGTCCGCCTGACGCAAAGACAAAAACTGACAAGAACGCCATTCAATGTTTCTTCATTAAAATCTTCGAAACTTTCATTCCCACTCATTTTTTAGAAATATTCGTTTAACAGTCGTGCACTTTGCCTTGACCGTGCTTTGAGAATGAATTAACTTCAAACTATCAGAAGCGAAACGCTTCCTTGTAAATATTCATTTGATCTTGCGTTTGAGTACAACTAGTTTACAAACAATGCAATCAAGGGAGACAACTCTTGAGGGCATATTGTTGCTAGAGGCGCGCGTGTCCCAGTTTAACATAGTCAAGTATACCTACGGCACGTGACCATTTTGACCAATGGCAAAACGATTGATCTAAACTATAAATGTTTGTTTCACTGAGATCAATGCGTACATAACTAATTTATTTGATGTAATACCCAATACGATTGGGAGTAAAATATTTGAATCAATTGATAGACCCTAAAAATAAACATGACTTTTTCATATATTTATACCACAAATTCACAATAACAATTTAAAAAGTTATGTTAGAAATGATAAATATAGTAATTAAGTTTGAAGCATAGAAAATAATATACAATTAGGGAAACATACAAAAAAAAACAATTTATAAGAATGTTCAAGTTACCAAAATATTGAAAATCCAACCGATTTTAATCATATTTATAAGCCACCATTAGTCTACATTGTCGCAGAGCCACACTAACAAGACGACCTCTTTCTTCCAAAGCAATCTAGAAATTGACAAACTGTGAAGTTTCGTCACAAATTACCTGTGTGTTCGTAATTTTCACGAACCTGCACGATCTTTAAACATTTATTTCGAGCGCCTAATTTTACAAGCGAGAATCACTAAAGGCCTCGGACAAACTGTCCTGCTATTTCCCAATACAACTCGGAAACTATGGCAGTAACTATATTTATCAGTGTACCATCATTGTACCATCATTGCACCACCAGTGTACAATCAGTGGACTAGCGCTTACCACTCATGACGGGGAAATGCCTTTAGATCTGTATGAGAGATAAGTAAGATAACATTAAAAGGATATATGTGAATACTTCATCTTCCATGCATCCACCGTACAATCTCAGTCCTTGACCTTCTAAGTAAACGTCCATGGAACAACCCTGTATAATGAAGATGTTTTTATGTCAGAGAGGGACAAACTATATTGATATGTATTTAAAAATCGATGAGTTAAAGACAAGTAGTAGTTACTTCATCCATAAACGAGAGATGGATCAAGTTACTCCACACCTGGTCGCTGTTTGATTGACAGCTGAATTTGTCGAGGACGTCAGTCCGAGACGCAAATTCAGCTGTCAATCAAACTGCGATCAGGAAAATGGAATGGTAATGACCGCGTCTCTGAAATTCTGTCTCCAGTTGTGACTCTAAAGTTCAGAATCTGAAAAAGTCAAGTCAAGAGAAATGTGAACAAAATTATTCAAAACTGAAATCTTGTGTGGACAAACTTGATGACAGCCATGGAGGGATGTTCGAACTACTAGCGTCACAATTATCTTGGCAATTTAAGAACATCAGAACAGAGCTTAAAATTTTACAACGCTGCCATGATAACCAGCCGGATAAAACATGCATCTGCTCATCTGGTGATAAAAGCATCCTTAAGACCGTGTTTCTGACACAGAACAAACAAGTCTTTCTCCTTATACGATGTCCCTTGGAGTTGTGTCCCTTGATATTAAGTCTGGAACAAGGCCCATGACAGACGCACCTGCTTCTACTGCTTCTCCTCCAGTCGTTGAATCCATCCCAGCAGCAGAGACAATTGTTTGCAATCCTATTTCTTCAGGTCTGAGCGAAGGGACGGACTTATCTTTCTCTGCTTGTTCGAATCTCCCTAAAGGCATCCCTGACGTTCCTTCGGTCGGTATTAATCTGACCACTGCTTGTCATGATAAACCATTGTCTAACAAGGACGAAGATCCCCCTACCACTTCTAATGCACCAGCACCATCACATCAGTCAGAGTCTCTGGGCGATGATGAGGCTTTTGGGGAGAACACTTTCAGAGGTGTAAGGAGACCAAGGGTTAAAAGTTGTTTTCCTTTTGACATTCTCAATTCAGTAAACTCTGATTACATTGCATATGGCATAAGTGACAGTGATCTACAGGTGCCATCTTCACGAAAAGTTGGTAAAGTTGGCGTTGCACTACTCTGGCATCACAGACCAGAAAACTTTATTATTCCTGTTGATGTCACAGACGACAGAATCGCTGGTATTGACTGTTGTTTTGATAGGAACAACAATATATATATATATATATATATATATATATATATATATATATATATATATATATATATATATATATACGATGACAAATATATATATATATATATATATATATATATATATATATATATATATATATATATATATATATATATATACGATGACAAAATGAAACCAAGATATGATAATATGAACGAAGTAAAGTTGTGACAATGAAATCAGATATTCGGTGTTGTTATTTTTTGTTTGAAGAATGTTTGTGTATAAAATAAAACAACAAACGTGAGATTAGCAGACGCCGGCGAAGTAGGCCCTACGGTTAGCCATCGACAATCAAAGCTTAATCAAAACAGACTGATTTGTTGACGTCGTTAATCTACCGACAACCTTATTTACTAACAGTACATAACAACAATCAAAGCAACTCACCACATATTTTAAAACACCGCATCCCAATGTTACATTTTACGATTAAGTTATCACTTATTAACACATTCAGAATCTAATAGATAATAAAATAATGTTTTCAATAACATTTGTGGTTAATCAAATCAAATCAAATAAACATCGTATTAAATTGACATTTCAGCAAAAGTGTCAATTAATGTAAGAAACTTACCTTATAAATGTATCCAAACGGACAATATGAATATCCTATTACATATTAGACACAAATTGTAAACCTATTAATCCCTTAATGACAGTACTTGGAAACAGAAGATGGTCAAATACCAAACCTCTTTCAGCAAAAGTATTTTCGCAAATGGTAAGATAGAAAACCAAATAGTTATGATGATTTTACACTAAACATAATTTCATTGGTACATTGGTATTTAATCCATAGTTTTAATTGGATAACTTGATAGAGATATGTTCTTTACTTCTATTGGCTGGAAATATCTAGACTGAATGTCGCGTTAATGTTTATTTCGTAATTCCTTTGTGTCACCAAGACAGGACGTTTGACAATAAACATATATGTCATGCTGGTCACCGACATGCCATTTGTTATATAATTGAATCGGTCAAGTAAACGTATTATCTGTACAAACATAATTACACTCCTTCCTTCTCAGTTTCTTAATTACGTAAACTAATTTGCTGTAACAACACTTCTCCCCTTTGATCTGGAAGAAACATCTATATGGTCCGCTAAACTGTGAAACGTGCGTTGGTGTGCTGAAGTGACACATAAAGGCTATCAGACTATATTTTTAACCATTTCGTTTTCATTTAATATGCTACTGGTAACATAATTCTTTAATTCGATAATGTTCGTTGTCTATATCAATCTGTGTCATCATGATGTATATGTTTGCGTGTACAATAGAGCAGTCTTCATGTAAATTTCTTGTTCCAGTTCATGTATTTATTCATTAAAGTGAAGTGAATATGGTTTGCATATATAGAATATTTTAATTGACAAACTTCAAATACAGTACTATTTTATATTAAATATGCAGTGTTATTTATAAATCTGCAATGTTGTCTCGCTTGTTTGAACAGCCAATCGTTCAGTGTATATGAACTTATACCTGCCATATATCTTGATTTATTAATACATACAAAACAAAATTAACATGCCGATTATTCACCATAATTTGATCAATTGATGCTACTTAATCTTTCTTCACCCGATTTCCGTGAGAGTCTTCTTCCCTTGTTTCAATGTCACTTAAACTGTCATTTGGGTCATACAGGTAAGGCAAAGCATCGGTCACATCACTTGAAATGATTGAATTTGAGCTTGAAGACAAACACTCCATGGAAAGTGATATGTCATTTTCTGAATCGCTGACACCCCTTGACCCCCCCCCCCCCCCCCCCCCCCCCCCCCGGCGCTTATTGGAGACCGGGCGCTTATTAGAGGAAACACGGTACCTTCCCTTCTAGTTCCGCGGTTATAATTGCAACAAACATACTATACATAAGCGCAGAATGCACTCCATTAAAGCAGGCCTCAGTCGTTGTAACCATATGAAATCGTTAGTTGAATACAAGTAATCCGTTTAACGAAAATTGGGTTGTTTTGATGAAGTTTTCTGTCTTATATGAGCATTTTAAAAGTTGGGAAAACGCGTTAAATTAAGATTAGCGGCCATAGTGAGACCCCTCCACGTACGTCACAGCACGATACGCTTCAGTGGCCACCACCCGCCCACTTTCGATTAATTCTGGTCGCCGGGGCTTAATTAGGCACTTTTTAAAAAAAAGCCGTATATAAGTAATTTATGGGTTGATTCAGAAATTTAAAATCGAGCAATTGTCAAATTGAAACCTCTTTTCAACGAGTACGAAAGTGACCATATGTCATTTCATCTAACCTTTAAAAAGAATAACAACATTACTTTGAATGCGTTTAATTTATTGCCACTACTGTTTTTCCACACCTACTGATCAATTTCCAAATTCGTGTGAGACACACACCTGTTACAGCCCATGTATGAATTAATTTTCAGTGAAAAATAATAAAATTAAAGAATTGGTTAATCAAACCATATAGAATTTAGATGTCACAGGTGATTCAGCAGCAGCGATCTTGCGTTATTAAATGTACATTTACAACTAATAAATGAACACAGATTGCGCTAATGGCGTCATTGTTTCCATATGTCAAGCATAGACGCAGTATCTCCCACACAATAATAAATATTATCCAATCAAATGCGGATAATCGAAGATGTAAGTTCTACATGTATATCGAGAAGTTGTTTCTAGAGAATCGTTTGCCACTGACGACTGAAGAATGAAGGGCCCAATGGCTCACCCTGCTATGAATCTAATTCTGGCATTTGTCCAATTGTGGTATTCAGGTAAAATTATTTCATGTTTTAAAATAACAGGTTGTTACTAACAGTCTAGTATTATTATCTCGCCGTCTTTATACTTTGTGTGAGTGGTTCTGTTTTAATTTTTTTGACGCAATTTCAAATCTGATACGACAGTAATTAGTGATAAAATGTATTGTAACGAAATTCTATCTAAAATATCAGGACGAGTTGTATCTAACCTTTACCAACCATAAAAAAAAGTAAATTAGATAGATACACTCAGTCCAAAATTGAGTCTTATGTATTGAATGAGGTAACTGAAATTTTAAATCGTTAGATCCAAATCTGATTCATAAGTAAATTCTTTAGAAATTATAAACATGTGATTTATTAAAACATTGGCCTTAAAAACTTAAAAAGATAGAATTCAAGTCTTTACAAAAAATTTTGATGGGGTTGATACCGCCATAAACAGATATGTGAAAGGGAGATAATCTGCGACTTGATAAATTTAATTCTTTCTCTAATAGTTGAAGATCTCTCTACATATCTATGATATATATATATCGCTAAAGAACAAACTCGATTTTAAAATATTTTTCTTCAAAGTTTAATGCAATCAGTTCATAAAAGTTAGTGGAGAGAGTTATTAAATTAACAAACAAAGGAGGTATAAGCGGACGAAGTTTATCATCTGAATTCTGCTCGGAGCCAAATCATATAGCTATGGTCTTATCACAGTTACAGAGACAATAGCAAACACTTTAACCACGTAGATTAATTTGGATAATCCCTTTTCAGGTCCGTAAAGGGTGAAATTGGTATCATATGAAACATGACTCAGAGATAGTCCATACATTTTATTATTATTATATATATATTCCCTTAATAATGCGAGTTGCTGTAAATAAAAAATAAATAAACAGTTCGACACACGCACCAAAAAGGTATAGTATATTGATCGATAAAGCAGAATTAACACCCGGACAAAATACTATATAGCCCCTTTTCCCCCGGGGGAAAATGGCTCTGCAGTAGTTATTCCGCTTCATAGAAGCCGCGTATAAGTCAGTGAACAAAACCAGTATGGAATGTTTTTCCCAAATATTTGAAAAAGGAATATATATCCTCTTATTTCAAATACATTGTACACACACGCTGGACCCGATGCCTCCATTTATTAATTTTGTCAAGGATAAATCCTTGGTTTTGTATACCTATTTTATTTACATACATGTAAGTACTCGGATTCAGCTACTGTATCCATTCCACGACTATTTCATAAAAATTATGTTTTATTTTGAATTGTTTATATTGCAATAGACGTATAGGTAGGGGGTGTTTGGCTATAAAGCGGAAAATCGGCTATGTAGCCGTTTTCCCCAGAGGTAAACCAGCTATATAGTAGGGCTTTTTTCGGGATAAATCCTGCTATATAGCATTTTGTCCGGGGGCAGAAATCTGGCCATGGAGTAAAAACCTACTAAACTGAGGTACAAAAGAAATTTTACACCCTATTGTTTCACTCATACAGTAAAAATAACACAACACATTGATCATATGACAGAACCGGGGTATTATTTAATGTTCAATGTTGATTGATTCGACAAAAAATCATACTCGTTTTTTTTTTTTATATGCAGAGATAGAATCACCAAAGAGACCAAGGAGTATAAACTAATTTTTACAGTCCACAGTTTGATGAACATGTAATTTCGTGATTTCCATAATGAGTGTTTTTGTCAGTTCAAGAGCACTCAATGTCACATCAATATAAACTCACGGGCAAAATAAACTATACCAACATTGTTTTGTTGTTATCAACAGTATCAGATATGTCACATAAATAATATAATACTCGTTTTAAAGACAAATTAACTGACCATGTTTTTTTAAAAGGTTGCACGTACGGTTTATGTAGTAGAATACAATTAATTGCACGGGGGGTAAATGTCAATTTGCAGTAATAAACAAGTCATTTTAGAGCCTACAGAGAACGGTTTTATTCAGAAAGGGAACACTAGAAAACTTCAGTATCTGGTATGGCCTCCGTTGCTTTGAATAAGGCCTGCACACGTCGGCACACATAATTTTCAAGGCGCCTGATGTCGTCATAGGGATGGCTTGCCATTCTTCCATGAGTACCTGGATTAACATTTGATGGAGGTGGATTTCCCTGCCTTATTTGCCTGTCGAAATGATCCCACAAGTGTTTAATCGGTGATAAATCTGGTGAACACGCTGGCCATTGCAAAATATTGACGTTGTTTAACGTTAGGAAGTCTCTAGGTACTCTGGTTGTATGGGGGCGAGCATTGTCTTGTTGGATGATTACTCTTGGACTTTTCAGGAGGTTAGGGAGTACTATAGGACGTCAAACGGTGTCGATGTAGCCTTGGGTATTCTTATAACGGTCAAAAACAACCAGTTCTGTTGTGTGGTCCCTTGACGCTACCGCCGCCGAGTGGCACAACCTCCTGGACACAACATGGGGCCGTTCTCTCTCCTCTCCGACGACAAGCACTCAGCTTTGTATTCCTGGAACCTGCTTTCTTCTGTAAACAAAATACTTTGCCAGTTCGTGTTCTGCCACCGCTGTACCATTCTGGACCATTGGTGACGTGCTCCCAACTGCAACATCTACATCTCTCTCGACGTCTCAGCTGACTTCCAAGATGATCCTAAAGCTGTTCTATAGGTGACAGGTCCGGGGAGCGCGCTGGCCATGGTATAACGTTGATGTTGTTCTGGGCAAGGAAATCTCTGGTTAATATGGCAGTATGGGGTGTGGCGTTATCTTGCTGAAACATGGTCCGCTGTACCTGTTGTTGAAGGAATGGCAGCACTACGTGAGTCAGTACTTGATCTCGGTACGCCTGAGCAGTAATATTTCCTTGTATGGTAACCAGAGGTGTCTTCTGATTCCAACAAATGCCTCCCCAGACTATCACTCCACCGTCACCAAAGGGATGAACCTCTTGTACACAACATGGTGCATGTCGCTCTCCTCTACGCCTATAAACTCGGACTCTACCGTCAGCATGGTGCAGATTAAACTGACTTTCGTCAGTAAAGAGTAACCGTAGTCAATTCCGCCGCTGCCAACGTCGCACAGTCCTTGTCAAGCGCAGACGATTCAGCCGATGTTGACGGGTCAATGGTATCCCACGTAAAGGTCGGTAGACGCGGATACTTGCAGCACGTAATCGTCTCATGACATGTTCCTGTGGACATGGTGTCCGAGTGCCGTTGCTGCCGTTGTCATCGTTGTAAGGAACCTGTTGCGAAGGTGAAGAACTCGGGGCGTTGTAACTCTTGGTCTGCCACTCCTGGGACGATCAACGGTCTGGCGAGTCTGTCGGAGTCGCCTAACAGGTTTATGATGGTCTGTCGGCTGCAACTACGAGTTATTGAAATGTGGCTGTTTGTTGCTCCCACCCGGGACATACCGACGACTCTCTCTCGTTGCTCTGGTGTTAATCTTGGCATTCTCTTCGTGTGCTTTTCGTTGCAATAATGTCATTTCATCAAGCGGGTCACCTTTTATACTGTTTGTGCAAGAATTCCATGTGCAGTCATCAAAAATCATAAGTTACGAGAAACAGTCATTAAAAGCAAGAATGAGTTAAAGTTGGTGTGTTTGGGCGAATAATTCACGTGCCGTGTGTTTGGTATATCATACAGACCAAGGATTTCAATTTGACTTTGTATATTTTCAAAATATTTACTAAATATTTACGGGTGTAAAGTTTATTTTGTATCTCAGTTTATATCACACAGAGTCATCCTGTGGACAACCATGCACGTCCTTAGTTAAGGAAATTCAATATGGTCCAAAGCTTTCCAGCCTTTTGTCTATGTAATCCCACTAAATATTAAATACCACTAAAGGCCAGATACTGTGTTGTTTTGAAATGTTATATTATAATGAATATTCATCAGCAAAATTGCGCATTATGGGCCTAAAATTTATTTGAGTTTTGTCCCATGGCAAACGTTCCCTAGAGAAATATATGATTTATTTCTATCAGATAAATATCAGAAATTCATGTGTTATTAAATTACTAACTACCCTATTGTTATGTGTTTAATATAGTTAACGGCTGTTCTCCCAACCCCTGTCTAAACCTCGGCACATGCACCGGCAACATCTTTTCGTTCACTTGTACCTGTCAATCTGGCTACACTGGCACGATTTGCGAAACAAGTAAGTATTCTTGACTAGAAATTTATTGATGAAATCGTCAAGCATTTAAAGATAAGACTGAATATATAAATTATATATGTAGTTTAAGCTCGCTGAAATGGAATACACGAGAAATGTAAAGCTATTTCAATGTGGGTGTAAAGAGGCGTTTACACTTGCACGATTTTCGAATCCGCATTGGCACGCGTTAATTCGTGGCAATGCGTATCTTCATCGCAAACCACGACGAGGTTGAGCATTTCAATCAATCGACACGCAATTCAGGCAATTGACAACATTCGTGAGTCTCCCAAGTATAAGCACTTCAATGATGATTCACTCATTTCCAGTACTCAGTCTCGCACGTGGCGCTGCAAAAGTCTATTTCACATCACATGGCCGAACCAATCAGCAATGAGCACGCATCGTGCACCCCCGTTTATTTAAGAAATAGAAGACGAGTTGGCGTGCTTTATCGTTGAATAAAACATAGCAGGGAGCATAAAACACGAAGGACGTAGCAGCCACAGCAGACATACCCTACCGCAATGTCCCCCTTTAACAAATAATGTGCAGGCAATCCGTCAGGTGTTATGATTGTCGAAAATGAAGTAAACACCTGGCCACGGCAACCCCGTAAGGCCTTTTACGTTCCGAGAGGGTCCGTTACGTTTTGTTAAGTTTTGTTACGTTTCTCCCGCTCTAATACGCACTGTCACGTTTCTGTTCTGAAACGCGGTGAACGTGGCCAAAACCATTTCCCGGGGCTTAACGGCAGGGCCGTTATTCACCTTTCTGCTGGCCGTTCCCTTACGGACTGTTAAGTTTTATCAATGTCATGGCGACCATGGAGAACGTGAGCATAGTGGTAACCTTGCATAAGGTTTGTTGGAACAGCATTTATGATCAAACCTATACTAGTTGAACATGTTCAAATTCTTCAACTAAACTGCTTTTATAAATAAAAGATACACATTAATAAAGTTTCAATGCAAATTTCCTAGATATCGATGACTGCGGGGTAGACTCCTGTTCTAACCGAGGTGCCTGTCTTGACGGAACGGCTGACGTCACATGCTTGTGTCAGGATACTTGCACGGGTGAAATGTGCGAAACATGTGAGTTGTCTTTGTGAGATACATGACATATACAATGGTCTTAACGGCCACTTAAACAGAGCATCACCTTGCGGTAGAAGCTGATGCTGGTCCAATTACATACCGATGGGGCTAGTATTGTAGACCTGGGCTAGAGTCTGGTCATGGAGACCTGTATATGTCAGCCATGGGCCCTTTATGAATATGTTTGTCAGCTTTGCTACGTACGTACGTTTATTTGTTTGCTGCTAGGCAGTGACCCTACTGGAGATCCGAGCTGCACTGCTGATGACCATAGTTTTAGCAACTTCCCAATAGAAGGCATAACACTTGCCAGTCTCCATAACTGGCTGATTTAGGCCTTGCAGTATTTCCTTAAGATTTCTAAGCTTGGAAATCTGCGCCCACTATGCATTTCAGGTTCAGCAATCCACTATCTTGGCACGGCAAAGAGAGGGAAATACCGCAAGGCTTAAATCAGCTAGTAATGCAGACTGGCAAGGGTTAGGCCTGGCGTTTGGAAGTTGTAGTTTTAGATGCTTGAATCGGGTCAATATAGGAGACCTTATCAGCCAATTATGGATAAGTTTGTCAGTCGTTGCTACGTACGTATGTGTTTTTGTTTGCTTCAAGGCACCGATTCACCTGAAGATCCTAGCTGTAACCCTTGTGACAATGGAGGAACAGAGGTTAATGACTTCTGCTACTGTGCTCCAGGTTTCACAGGGGACACCTGCTCAGATGTCAGTAAGTTAAATTCTATGCATACAGGTTTTCAAGTCAAGTTTGTCTAGATAATAACTACTTCATTCCACCACCCCTCTTAAAACCAAGTTTCCATGTATTCCATATTACTGTACTGTGGAGCACAGTGATGTAGTGGTTAGCATGTCTGCCTCTCACGCCAACGGCCCGGGTTCGAATCCCGGTCGAGACACCAAACATTTGTGACCTGGGTCTAATACTGTGTTACGTCCTTGGGCAAGGCACTTCATCCACATTGCACTCAGTTCACCCAGCTGTACAAATGGGTACCTGGATATGGGAACGTATGGACCTTATCGGTCGCGCGGAGCGCTTCATAGGCAGCACTGAAAGTACGATTCCTTCAGGGTAATAATTATGTAGCGCCTTGAGCATGCATTGTGCATGGATATGTGCGCATTATTAATATACTATTACTATTATATTATGGATATATATATGATGTGCTTAATTTGATAAAATATAACTTTGGACTGTTGGAATGCTTTCAGGTTGATGTACAATATTCTAACTTTTTCCTTTTAAAATTGAATTTTGTATTTTTCACGTATGCACATTGTGTGTTTCTCGTGAAGTAGAAATATGTATTTACACTCGTGGATGTGTCACTCTTGAACAGATAAACTCCTGATTCACCTTATGATGTACATATAAACATGCATATGGTATATCGAAAATAATATCTATTTATGATTTTGTTTTAAATATATCAAATCATCATACACTCGGCAGTGTACATAATATGCAGTAAGGTAATGCTAACTAAAGTCATCTGCACATGGTACAGTTGTTGCAACAGATATGACGGAGAACAGTGCTAGAAGGCAAACGTATTTGTAAAATCATTTTACGATTTTAAAACCTCTTTACGCCTTGCTATTTTGGCATCTGGATATAAGGCATAACATGGGATACTGAGTCTAAACAATTATTTCATTTTCATATTTCAAAAGCATGTGGAGATCCCCCCGCCTACCCGTACACTACGCGAGAATCTACAGGAAGCCTGCCTGGTGATGTCGCAACGTTCGACTGTCAATCCGGTTTCGATCGATGTGTCGATCCGGCTCGTGTCGTTTGTCAAGCCTCGGGTGAATGGGAGAGTCTAACCAATGTGTGTGATCCTTCATCTGTAACTAATCTGGTAGGTGTGCTTTTCTTAGTCTTTCTTGATTTTTCCTGTTTAAGCTTCCATTTGGTTGAGGTAATTAGTTGTGAAATAGGTTACCGCAAATAAGACGTGTCGATGCATCTTCTTTGAATTCATGCATTTAGTCTTTTAGTCTGATGTTTCTCGTCGTGAAATCTATTGGGTCTCAACAGTTTTATTAGATAATTTTTGAAATAATTCATATATTTTAGATTTCAATGCATTGGAGCAGTCTTTGAAATAAGATTTCCGAAAAATAATATATATTGGTAGATTTTTTAAAATATGTCAGCGTAATATGTCCTCTAATGATTCCCATAGCTGTAATTCAATGATGATTTGTATTAGTCAGTAAATCCTCCTGTAGTATAGAAATGTGTGCAGTAATTAATCCATAAATATAATCACGTCCATGACTCAATGACGTCAATTACACTTTACAAAATGTTATATTTGAGATCACAGATTGTCACGTCAGCTTATCCACTCAGCCATCGATACCTCTCTTCGTGATGTTATAATATGTTACTGCTTTGTTTGATTATCCTTAGTGATTTATGCATTTTGTAACTAGTTTATGGTATCTTTTTCAAGTCTCCGTACACATTCTACCCAACTCCCTGTCAGCCTTCCTCCTATCTCCGACTTGAGTTAGAAGTGTCTCTCACTGGAACATCGTAAGTATTGTCAGTTAACTGTAAATATAACCAGCGGCAGAAGTAATGTACTGCTTCATCCGGGTATTTTAATATGCAAGACTACTTAATATCCGGATTGTGTAAGACGTGGAAGACTCGAAACGGATAACAAGCAATATTGGCAATTCCCGAACAAGAAGACCAAGGAGCGACCATCCACTTTCACATCCCGACCTTTCTTTTGGCTTCAGTATGAATGCTATATTAGCGTTACGAATATTTCCCGTCGTACACAATCGTGGTATTTAGAAGTCGTACGGATTAATTTACTCTGGTGGAGCAATAGGCACAACTTACACATATTCACATGTTCATGTATCAAATTTACTTACCGACCATAGTCATTAATCAAATTGCAATATGTTATCGTCATTGACGTTACTGCAGTGGGCCATACATTCTCTTCCCACAGAGGTTAGTCCCTTCGGATTTCCGATCCTAACCTCTGTTCTACATCGCTTGAATTTCAATGCTCCAGCAAAATCCCCTAGCGGGTAAAATGGGAACCTACTATATCCCTGCTTCTTAACCAACGAAACCCCATCATTCAGCGCCAATGTCAACCGATCTAAGCATTTGACTCTAGCTGAATCCTTATTGTTATTGGCGTGTTATTGTTTTATTATTCCACGAATTTTGTGGCCTATCTACAGCAAAAACGGCTGCAGCTAATTCCACCAACTTTCCAGTCTGGAAGCCCTTACTATGAACTTGTCAATCGAAGCTTTTGGGCCCAATCGTTTAACCCATTAAAGGTCCAGTTCGAATCCAAATTAAAATTTTTAACATGGGAAAATTTCAAAATGCACTTAGAGACTTGGAACATTTTTTAAAAGATGCGCAGTGACAATCCGAGCAAAAAAAAGTAAATTGGGGTGAAATCGTAAGTGACGTGGTTCAGCCGCCATCTTGGATTTTTAAACTTTTTCAAAATTTCTGACCCCATGTACCTTTGCGTAAACACCACTCCGAAGATATTAGTACCTAAGAGCTGAAACTTTATTTATATATAGCTGACACATTGGGGAATAACAAGTTTGTTCTTGTTTGTGCCAATTCCTAATACTTTTTTCACGGTGACCTTACAAAGTCAGGCAAATTTTGAAAAATGCGAACTTTCAGGGGCGATAATTCAAAAACCTACCCATCGAATTGAACGATTTTTTCAGGAAAGTGAGACATGACTATGGTCTTTATGATCTAATAATAAAATCGCTCGCGTACAGTCATTTCCGGTCATAATAAAGACAAATTTTAACATGGGGAAAATTTTCAAAATCCATTTATGGACTCGAAACTTTTTTTCAAAAGATGCGCAACAACAATACAAGCAAAAAAGTAAATCATGACCAATTCGTAGGTCACGTGGTTAAGCCGCCATTTTGATTTTCTTTAAATTTGTCTGATTTTGACATTTTAAAGTTGGGTCTAATTAATCCCAGTGACACACTAGAGACTCGCAACTTGTTTTAAAAGATGCTTAATAACTAGACGAGCAAAATATGTTAGCATTGCGAAGTCGTAGGTCACGTGGTTTCGACGCCATATTTAAATTTGGGTGGGTGAAGGAGGGAGAGGGGGTTGGTTTATTGGTTAATTTTGGATGATTGATTTAGAAATGTTGGTGGTTTTAGATTCGGTCCAAGAGGCCCGTATCTTTTAGGTAAGTGCCGACCGCTTGGAAGGTACTGTTATTATTGTGTGGGTTTAGGATTTGATATATGTTGTTTGTTTGGATGTTGTTTGCCCTTAGTTTTAAGTTAAGTATTTGGCGGAAGGCCGCGTACTGTGGGCATTCAATAAGGATGTGATGAATTGTTTCTGCCTGTGGGCATGATGCGGGAGTGTTAGTAAAGTTAATTTTGTGGATGTGGTTATTTAATTTTGTATGCCCCGTTTGGAGCTTAATTATTGCCCTATCAATGTTTTTATTTTTTGAGTAGATTTTTTGTTTGCCTAGTGGTTTAGGTAGAAGTTGTTTGGTGTTATGTGCCTTGCTGTTATTTGCGTATTGCCGGTGCCATGTTCGCTTTGCATGAGATTTTGATAGGCTTCTGGCCTCTTGTTTCGAATGAAAAAGGGGTAGAAAATTTGGTAATTTTAGGCCCTCCTTGGCAGCTTTGTCGGCTTTTTCGTTGCCTTACACTGTAGTCGATTTAAATGGATCAAGTCACAAGTCAGGCTAGGAAACCGGCTCCAAATCCCACCTTTTCAGTTAAGCTGTGACGTCAGTAATACGGCTCGAAACATCGAAGTTTCCCTTAAGTGAAATTGGTGGTTTTGGGTCCGCTTTTTTAGTTTTTTCCCATGTTTCAGTTGAAGCCGTTGGGCCTTCTGTTTGGGGTATACCCTCACCCCCAGTCCCCACCCCGACCCCCTAAGCCATGTCGCTTCACTTCTTATCTTTACTATCATTTAATATTTAAAAATTCTTGCTGTCTTTTTTACTTAAAAATTTAATTTACTCACCACCTTTTTTTAATTTTTTTATGGAGGTGTACTTACACTTTGAAATTATCTGTTTTTATATTTTATAGCTTTCAGCTTAAGTAAGTACAACTTCCGAATGCAAGGCATAACTCTTGCCAGTCTCCATTATTGGCTGATTTAGGCCTTGCAGTATTTCCTAAAGAAATCTTATCCAACAACAACAGCTTTTTGCGTGGTCTATGTCTTCCAAGTCAGACTTCGTAAGCCAAATGGATATTTGTCTGTACTGGTTTGGTGAATGGTACATTCCATACGGGTAGTTGTATTCACGGCATAGGTTCTCTCTAAATGGGAGAATCATTATTATTTCGCTAATAGGCTTATACTTAAACGAATCGTTACACCACTTTGAAGACATTTGCATTTAAGCGATACAACTTAGATTTATATGCAGCCGAAGCATTGGGGAATAACACGTAACATTAAAAGACTCCTATTGTCCTGTTCACAAGTACCTTTCAAGGTATGGTGACGTTGAACATGTGAACAACTTTGATAAGATGAAGATTTTATTGAAGCGTCATGTGGAAGAGTTGCTTCCCCTTGACCACCCTATGATGCTGTGAAACTGACAACAATACCTCATCAGAGAGATGCAATATCACCCTAACCGGAAAAAGGGCCATTAGTTTGATAATTTATATGACTAATGAGTTTTTAATATAAGTTAATCAAATTTGACTTTAATTTTGATGTGTGAACAGGAAGTTCACACTTTCGTTTTGGCTTACATTGTGTTGTTGGGGGTCAGGCCTACTAAACGTTATATATGGTGCTATTGTATCGAGAAGTACTGAATGTTGCTGAAAATGACCAGTTTGAAGACAGTCGACTCAATATAGTGACAATATATATGTAAAAGCAGTTCTGGTCGAAAACGGGATACTGCATCACGATTAACGCACATCTATCAGCCAAAGAAAAAGACAAATCTAGATTGATTATGCTTGAAAGATCTGTGCATGTAAATCGGACTGTAGTTTCGGTTCTTCAAATATTTTATATGATTCACATTGAGTGTAATGCACACAGACATTGGTATGCAATTTGTTATCTTTACATAATAGAGAATTATTAAGGAACGTAGCACGAGTCAACGAGTTAACAGTTCATTCATTCATAAACAAGATTTTACTATTGTCATAGTAAGCTACTTCCATATAAGGCAAGATGATATTTTCCTGCGCCCGCCAAATGAGTCCCGCTTCCATCATTCATACATTACGCATGTGACAATTGACTAACAAACTCATCAATGAAACTATCCTCGTTTTAAGCCAGTCTTTATCTCAGTATACTAACGGTAACCATTGAATGCGTATTCTAAAAGTTGCAAAGGGAAACAACCACTTCCGGTCTATTTATTTACGTAAGTACACGCTCACACCATTGTATATAGTCACACAATTGTTCGATTTTAACATGTAAACTTTGGGTCTCAATACTCCTATAGATATGCTAGAGACTTGAAACTTGTTTATAAAGATGCGCATAAGATTGTAAATATGTCTCAATTCATTATATTTAAAATAATTGACTCATTCATTTGCTGAATCCTGTTATCGTCGCTTGCGACTATATTTTCCATTTGGTATTTGTTCTTCTTTATATATCATCAAGTTTATGATCAATTGTTTTCACAAAATCAAAAATCATATTTCGAGAAAAACACAGTGAAGGAGAAAACGTTTTTCGTACGTGTAGTTTATCATTATGACGTGTCATTGGCAAAAGTCACTCTTAGATGGTCGTCGCTGATTGCACAACTAGATTCAATTGCAACCAATCAGGACACTCCATTTCTGCACTCAGATTCAGGCGATGTAGAACAGAGATTAGGGTCGCAAACCTGAAGGGAGAAACCTCTTGTAAGCTAATTGCTAGTAAGAACATTTGTATTTGTGACATCAAGCGAGACCACCTTAATAATGCTCGTTGTCCGTAATAACACAATCTATTAGATCAAGCGGAATCACCTAGCGATATCATTTGAACCATATGCTCTGACACAATCTCTCACCGCCTTCAATGTCCAATGACTTATATCGTTTATTGGTGTTCATGTTTATTTATAGGCAAGCCAATCAATTTGACCAATCTCAAACTTCCTAATGTGTAGTGCATTTTCAGATCAAGGCTGGAAGTACGCAGCGGCAACAACTACATATATGTCGTTGAGTTCAGGAGGATCAACTTCTACTGGTACACAATATTCTACACGTTCATCAACAACACCTATTACTACGTATGGTACTATGGTGTACCCTTGTATCTGAACCAGTCTAACCAAGTAACAATCACTTTAATCAACGGAAACTATGTTGTAAGTATTCCATCCTCTACTTTTTATTTACGAGTCAAATCAGTGTATCAGTGACCTCGACTTGTAATGGCGTCATTTAGACAATTGCATGACGTCTAAACGACGTTGGCATGACATTGATATGTCATCATCATAATGATGATGACGTCACAGTTATTTGACAGAATTCAGATAACTCCGGAATAATTACCGATTTGTTTTCTAATCTTGATGTGAAAACAGATGAAGAGTGACATTTTGATGCTAAATATAATCTCATCTCCTTGTTATTTTTAAATGAAACTTTTAATCATATGACATAATTAACATCCTAGGACACATTGGGGATATTATCTTAACATAGTTAAGAATGTTTGTCATAACCTTTGATTAACAGTGAAATCAGCAAAGCTTGTCGTCGTTCGCAGTTCGAGAGTACCGAACGACAATAAAGGAATGTGCATGTACTCTCTACAGACAATGATGAAATAATTTAGTTTAATTGTCATATGAACAGTGCCCAACATAGCTAAATGAATTGATGAGGTAGCTTAACAATGACATTTCAACCTGGTGCTTCCATTGATAGGGGTAGATTGAGGTTATGTGAGTTTTAACATCACAACATCACGACAGTCTGGACATGTGCCTATTTATTGTTGTGAGACCTGGTCGCGTTGTCAGGGACACTGAGCGGTACTCTCACTGGTTTCACAGTAGAATGACATATAACCTGGTAACGGTATGTTTTTATAGCGCTATTGCCATGCATAAACATGCTCAAAGCGCTTTTTTCTACCATTTCCCTGATGAAAATGCTGCCGCTACTAAGCGTTCGTATAGGTCAGTACTTATCAGTCCGGGTTCCCATTTAGACAGCTGGATGGAGTGAGTAAAATGGTCATGTGGATGAAGTGCCTTGCCTCGGGAAACAACACAGTATGAAACCCAGGTTCCATATTGTTAGTGTCTCCACCGGGATTCGAACCCAGGCCTTGGCATGTGAGGTCAGCACGCTAACCACTACACCTGTGTGCTCCTAACTGTGTGTTGAATGGTTCTCTACAGCTGACTTCATGCCTCTCTGATGGTATTCAAACCATGGCCCCTTGGTCAGAGGCAAACAACTGCGTTATCATCTCAAGTAAAATAGCGGCCGAAAATGTGACTTAGTGTGACTCGGTAGCGGCAATAGTGTGTCACTTATTATTATTCGGATCAGAGTTGATTTAATCAATGTTGATACAATATGTCATTGAAAGAAGATCATATTTTAAATATGTTTTTTACAGTTTTACAAAGTGATGGTAATAAATGATAGATCCTTTATATATCTATATCATGGAAAGAGTAGTAAATTAGTTTAACATGTAAACGTTAGTGTATGTTATAACCACAACATGTTGTCTCGTTATGTTTACAGTTCTCGGCCAATGGATTTGTAATCACTCGTACTGACATATCCGGTGTAACTCCGGACGCCTTCAGATTCAGTGGGACCATAGCTGTACCATCCCTCGACATGTTCCACTCGCCATAGGATCCTCTTGTACCTTGATCGTGATCACTGATAAACACAACCCCTCGATTGTGTAACGTTTACAAATAAATAGATTGCAATGATGGAATTACGAGTAGTGGTATTCCAAGGGTGTTAAATATACTTGCTGCATATACTCAACCGCAAAAGAAACGTTACCACATAATGGTGTTGTGCCTTGAGCATGGAGGTGGGGTGAGGTGAGATGGGGTTTAACGCCGCTTTCAATAGTATTTCACTTATATCGCGGCTGCTAGTATTGCGACAGGGAGAAAGTGGCTATGCATTGCGTTGAAATCTGCGAGCATCGGCTGGAACTAGCGAACCATGGATGGTACTACGCTGAAATTCAGTAGCATTGCACCCGAACCCAAACCTTACTGCATGTAGAACAGTTCTCTACTGCAGACAAAGTTGCCGTGCCCCTGGCGGGATTCGAACCCCGGACCTCTTGATCCGAAGCCGAACGCGCTAACCACTGCGCTATCCATTGTGTATGGATATGTGAGCATTATAAATATACTATTAGTAGTAGCAGTAGCCACAATAGTAGTAGTAGTAGTAGTAGTAGTAGTAGTACTACTACTAGTAGTAGTAGAAATAGTAGTAGTAGTAGTAAACTGACTTGCAAAAGAAACGCAACCAAAACATTTTTGGTACCAAATCAATTAAACTCATATTATAATAGTATGTATCGAAAATACATACAATTGGAAGGGTATTTCAGAAAAAATAACCATTAATTGACGTGACGTAAAGGGTCAATTGTCCAGTTTTCGATCATCAGGATTTTTAGAACATTGAATATATCATATGTTAAGCTTAATTGTGTAAGAAGGCTAATATATACATGAGGAAAAGGCCAAATCTCTATTGTTAATGGCCGAGGTTGGAATTGCAAAAGTTGTTCAATGGATGACAAGTCAGCAGATCAGTCTTTCTACGGAGTGGATAACTTTGGTTTTCCACTCCGTGGCTTGTACGCAATGCTGTCAGTTCCTCTGTAAAATATAGCGAGTCTGGCTATTGTACACTTGATGCAATCCATGATTAGGCAACTTGGTTAAGCGTCGCTCCAACCTGCAGGGTGCAAATTGTTCTCTCTTTTTCTGTAGCACTTTAAAAAGCCATGTTCGTCGCTTGCAATCTTATAGTTTAATGCAAAACCTCCATTCTGTTGATGTTTTATACCCGAATTTCATTTGGTTAACTTTGTACACAATCTGAAAGTGTTGACCAATAAGTTCATTTTTCTCGAAAATTACTACGAAAACTTGCATTTGCGTACAGTG
Source organism: Gibbula magus (assembly GCA_936450465.1). Lineage (NCBI taxonomy): Eukaryota > Metazoa > Mollusca > Gastropoda > Trochida > Trochidae > Gibbula > Gibbula magus. The sequence goes on along the minus strand of OW388301.1, from coordinate 37,198,991 downwards.
AATGTACAGGTTACATTTAGAAGACATGTTTAAAGTAATTTCAATCGGTAGGCTTCGTTCCTCGAAAAATAATAACCTTTTGTATTCTGGTGGCGTTTCTTTTGCAAGTCAGTTTAATAGTAGTAGTAGTAGTAGTAGTAGTAGTAGTACTACTAGTAGTAGTAGTAATAGTAGTAGTAGTAGTAAACTGACTTGCAAAAGAAACGCAACCAAAATATTTTTGGTCCCAAATCAATTAAACTCATATTAATACATACAATTGGAAGGGTATTTCAGTAAAAATAACCATTAATTGACGTGACGTAAAGGGTCAATTGTCCAGTTTTCGATCATCAGGATTTTTAGAACATTGAATAGAATAACGATATGTTAAGCTTAATTGTGTAAGAAGGCTAATAGACACATGAGGAAAAGGCCAAATCTCTATTGTTAATGGCCGAGGTTGGAATTGCAAAAGTTGTTCAATGGATGACAAGTCAGCAGATCAGTCTTTCTACGGAGTGGATAACTTTGGTTTTCCACTCCGTGGCCTGTACGCAATGCTGTCAGTTCCTCTGTAAAATATAGCGAGTCTGGCTATTGTACACTTGATGCAATCCATGATTAGGCAACTTGGTTAAGCGTCGCTCCAACCTGCAGGGTGCAAATTGTTCTCTCTTTTTCTGTGGCACTTTAAAAAGCCATGTTCGTCGCTTGCAATCGTATAGTTTTATGCAAAACCTCCATTCTGTTGATGTTTTGTACCCGAATTTCATTTGGTTAACTTTGTACACAATCTGAAAGTGTTGACCAATAAGTTCATTTTTCTCGAAAATTACTACGAAAACTTGCATTTGCGTACAGTGAATGTACAGGTTACATTTAGAAGACATGTTTAAAGTAATTTCAATCGGTAGGCTTCATTCCTCGAAAAATAATAACCTTTTGTATTCTGGTGGCGTTTCTTTTGCAAGTCAGTTTAATAGTAGTAGTAGTAGTAGTAGTAGTAGTAGTAGTAGTAGTAGTAGTAGTAGTAGTAGTAGTAGTAGTAGTAGTAGTAGTAGTAGTAGTAGTAGTAGTAGTAGTAGTAGTAGTAGTAATAAAAGTTGTAGTATTTTCAACAGTCTCAAATTTAAAAAAACTGCTGCCGGAATCGTTAATTTTACCCAAAAAAAATTCAATAAACCAACTTAGATTTTCCGTATATCGAATGTTTAGATATCCAACGAGGTAATTTCAAAGATGACAGTTGCATCATTATTGTATTAACATGTATATAAGGCGATTTAACACACCTCATAAATTCATCCAGCTCTAGGGATAATCGTCATTAATTAATTAATGAGGAGCCGTGGACATGCTGTCAAGCGGGTTCCCTTCTGTGGTATCAAGTCTGTCTTCAAAGCGGATCGCCGCGATGAGTGTGACACTGTTCAAAGGGTAAATTACAATCGTCTTAATAACCAATTGAAAGTGTATATTGTCTCAATTGTATGCTTAATTTATTCCGATATATCATGTCCGTAGTTTTAAAAAATAATGATCTGTCAGTCTTGAGAACGTGAACTTTAAGATACTGTATACTTGTATTTATAAGCAAGTATATGATTTTAGATTTTACAAAAGCCACGTTCCACTGGTGAAGACGTTGGTGTTCATATCCTTTTCAGTCTCTAAACTCTTCGCGAAGAGAGTTCCCGGGTTTTTTTTACTTAAAAACATAAATCGTCTCATTTATCTCATTCATGTAGAGACGTTCAGTCAAGAAACTTTTCATCAGAAAAGAAGTGTTGTTAAAATTAAAATTAAAATTTCCCTCAGAAAATGTTATCTTAGAACACTCAGTTACAGTACTGTCAGTGCATTAGTAATTTCCGTACGTTTAGGTGTACGGTTTTCATTCATAGGAGTTATGTGTGATTTTCCAACCTCGTCCCAAGGGCTGATCAACTATCATCCCTGGGTTCACGGACCTCTCTTGGCCACTATTCTTGACCATCAAAGTTTACCACTTTCCAGAAGCTATAACATGAAATTAATGTAATTAAAATGCTCTTGTCACTTTATCTAAAGGATTACGATATAATGTTTATAGAAATACTTGTTAACATTCATAAAAATAGCCAAATAAAACGGAACTATGTTTTACCGTACTGTAAGTCACAGAAATAAACAAGAAAAATCACTGCGCGAACATAAAGGCTGCGAGAAACACGATTTGTTCAAACGTCTTAATCTATCATTTGCATATAAAACAACGATAAATAAACTTTGAAAATGGTTTGTTTACGTATATAAGATGATGATAGTTATAATATTCTATAATAAAAAAAAGAATAATGGGAAAGCGTCATTGGTAGAGCTGGGTCAATTTGAGCTAGTTCGAGGTCACGCCCCCGAATGCAGTGCTGATAAAGGCTTGACATAAAATGTAGGAGAGACGTAACACCCTGTGAGGAGTTTGGTGATTTTTATGGTTCACATACGTTTTGAATAAGACTTTTTTGTAGCAGTTTGACTATCTTATAGTGTTGCGAAAGATACAAATAAACTAGTTTACAGGTTGCTGAAGTTCACCAAAGCTATGTGACATTATATTTGCAGTAAGATACACAAGTAGGTGAACGGCCTGTCCTCGTATCACCTACACCCCATATTGCCTACACCACTATCAAAACAAAGTAATGGATGAGTGCACATTACACTGGTATCCTGATCCCTTAAGAGAATAATGAACTCTTCCAACAATATTGGACTTGGATATATTTTTATCATGAATTATATTTTAAGATATTTTATATGAAAATAAGAGGATTTGTCAGAATGATTTTGTGAAATCTATGCACACCATATTGCTCTACAACAGGTGGTCAACAGTGGTCATCACTAGTGAAATTCCAATGTAATTACATGTCAATTAAGAAGACTGAATTAAACTGATGAGTTTCGGGCGAATTGCTTTCCAAAGTTATCTACTACATGTTTGGAAATCATCCCGACTACATGTTTATAAACTCGCTTAATAACATGTCAGTCAATAATTATTGAAATGAGAGGTGAAATGTAATTATCTTTGTGTAGCAGAGCAAATGTCCGAGCTGTGTGTATACTTTGACAATAAAATGATTTCTACTCAATTAATGAAACTCATTATCGCAAATGTTAATTAACATGTAAGTCTATGAAAATTTCACTACTGATAACTCGCGTGTAGTCATTTTTATTTATAATATAGGCAAGGTATCCAGTCTCATTGGTATACTAAACGCCAAAAGAAACGTTACCACTCTTTGAATTTAAAAATCATAAAAAGATATGTGCTCAAGGGAACTTGGTTTGTTGTGTTTTAACATCCAATATAACATACCTACGGCCATAAAACACAGGCGGTCAATGGGACCGACAGCGTGCTGTATGAGACAAAAAAACATGCTCGTGATTTTGGACATCAGTTTGAGCGTCGCTTAGCACATGACGTCATATGTTACGTCACTTTGATTGTTCAAGACTAGTGAATGTCTTCTGCGACTGGAGGCATTAATATTTTCAAAAAATAGTTTAAACAAACAACGTAATATCTCCACGGTTTTTATATAAAAGCGAGTAGCTGTAAGGGCACCTCAAATAAGAAAAAGAAGACTCGGTGTTGTGCTTTATCGTTGAATAAAACATAGCAGTGAACATAAAACACCCAGGGCTGCCCCCTTCGTGTTTTATGCTCCCTGCTATGTTATTCAACGATAAAGTACGCCAACTCTACTACTTTGATAATTCATACACATTTATAAACAATGAAATTTGTTATGTTTTGGATGAGATTTATTCGTTATATTCTTAAAACATTGAACCAATACTGAGGTTTGTGATGTTTCTATTCTAAACACAATTTCACGGATCTAAGATAATGTTTTTGGTTAAACTGTAAAACAAGATCACGTTTCAGGTATTCTCATAAACAGAAAAGTGGGGGTTATAACGGGCATAACCTTCAAGCTTATCGCCGGTACCACTTTATCAATGCAGCACATACTGTTTTGTTATATAACTTGTTTTAAAGGCGCTGCAGCATTTTGTTTATTTTTGTCATTTATCATTACAGTTTATACAATACAATGTTACGTTAGAGGGTAAAACATCTCATTACACGACCCGATAAGTTGTATCCATAGAACATGGCTATCCGCATTACATGACCCGATAAGTTGTATCCATCGAACGTGGCTATCCGCATTACATGACCCGATAAGTTGTATCCATAGAACATGGCTATCCGCATTACATGACCCGATAAGTTGTATCCATAGAACATGGCTATCCGCATTACATGACCCGATAAGTTGTATCCATAGAACATGGCTATCCGCATTACATGACCCGATAAGTTGTATCCATAGAACGTGGCTATCCGCATTACATGACCCGATAAGTTGTATCCATAGAACATGGCTATCCGCATTACATGACCCGATAAGTTGTATTCATAGAACGTGGCTATCCGCATTACATGACCCGATAAGTTGTATCCATAGAACATGGCTATCCGCATTACATGACCCGATAAGTTGTATCCATAGAACGTGGCTATCCGCATTATATGACCCGATAAATTGTATCCATAGAACGTGGCTATCCGCATTACATGACCCGATAAGTTGTATCCATAGAACGTGGCTATCTGCATTACATTACCCGATAAGTTGTATCCATAGAACATGGCTATCTGCATTACATGACCCGATAAGTTGTATCCATAGAACATGGCTATCTGCATTACATGACCCGATAAGTTGTATCCATAGAACGTGGCTATCTGCATTACATGACCCGATAAGTTGTATCCATAGAACGTGGCTATCCGCATTACATGACCCGATAAGTTGTATCCATAGAACGTGGCTATCTGCATTACATGACCCGATAAGTTGTATCCATAGAACGTGGCTATCCGCATTACACGACACGATAAGTTGTATCCATAGAACGTGGCTATCTGCATTACATGACCCGATAAGTTGTATCCATAGAACGTGGCTATCCGCATTACATGACCCGATAAGTTGTATCCATAGAACATGGCTATCTGCATTACATGACCCGATAAGTTGTATCCATAGAACGTGGCTATCCGCATTACATGACCCGATAAGTTGTATCCATAGAACGTGGCTATCTGCATTACATGACCCGATAAGTTGTATCCATAGAACGTGGCTATCTGCATTACATGACCCGATAAGTTGTATCCATAGAACGTGGCTATCCGCATTACATGACCCGTTAAGTTGTATCCATAGAACGTGGCTATCCGCATTACATGACCCGATAAGTTGTATCCATAGAACGTGGCTATCCGCATTACATGACCCGATAAGTTGTATCCATAGAACATGGCTATCTGCATTACATGACCCGATAAGTTGTATCCATAGAACGTGGCTATCCGCATTACATGACCCGATAAGTTGTATCCATAGAACGTGGCTATCTGCATTACATGACCCGATAAGTTGTATCCATAGAACGTGGCTATCTGCATTACATGACCCGATAAGTTGTATCCATAGAACGTGGCTATCCGCATTACATGACCCGTTAAGTTGTATCCATAGAACGTGGCTATCCGCATTACATGACCCGATAAGTTGTATCCATAGAACGTGGCTATCCGCATTACATGACCCGATAAGTTGTAACCATAGAACGTGGCTATCCGCATTACATGACCCGATAAGTTGTATCCATAGAACGTGGCTATCTGCATTGCATGACCCGATAAGTTGTATCCATAGAACGTGGCTATCTGCATTACATGACCCGATAAGTTGTATCCATAGAACGTGGCTATCCGCATTACATGACCCGATAAGTTGTATCCATAGAACGTGGCTATCCGCATTACATGACCCGTTAAGTTGTATCCATAGAACGTGGCTATCTGCATTACATGACCCGATAAGTTGTATCCATAGAACGTGGCTATCTGCATTACATGATCCGATAAGTTGTATCCATAGAACGTGGCTATCCGCATTACATGACCCGATAAGTTGTATCCATAGAACATGGCTATCTGCATTACATGACCCGATAAGTTGTATCCATAGAACGTGGCTATCTGCATTACATGACCCGATAAGTTGTATCCATAGAACGTGGCTATCCGCATTACATGACCCGATAAGTTGTATCCATAGAACGTGGCTATCCGCATTACATGACCCGTTAAGTTGTATCCATAGAACGTGGCTATCAGCATTACATGACCCGTTAAGTTGTATCCATAGAACGTGGCTATCCGCATTACATGACCCGATAGGTTGTATCCATAGAACGTGGCTATCCGCATTACATGACCCGATAAGTTGTATCCATAGAACGTGGCTATCTGCATTACATGACCCGATAAGTTGTATCCATAGAACGTGGCTATCCGCATTACATGACCCGATAAGTTGTATCCATAGAACATGGCTATCTGCATTACATGACCCGATAAGTTGTATCCATAGAACATGGCTATCTGCATTACATGACCCGATAAGTTGTATCCATAGAACATGGCTATCCGCATTACATGACCCGATAAGTTGTATCCATAGAACGTGGCTATCTGCATTACATGACCCGATAAGTTGTATCCATAGAACGTGGCTATCCGCATTACATGACCCGATAAGTTGTATCCATAGAACGTGGCTATCCGCATTACATGACCCGATAAGTTGTATCCATAGAACGTGGCTATCCGCATTACATGACCCGATAAGTTGTATCCATAGAACATGGCTATCCGCATTACATGACCCGATAAGCCGTGTCAATAGAAAACGATTATCCGTATTGGAATAAATGGTGCGACGTATAATGCGCCAATTTTGTGGAACTCTTCAGTGGGAGAGGTAGATTTGTTGTGATTTTGAGAGTTATCACAGAGGGATGGTTGATCATTCAATCGATCATTATGTAATATTTAAAACCCACTGTGAGTGTATAGGCATACCTTCATCAGTCAGATCACTTAAACTACCTTCGAGCGGTCATTTTAATGTGAACACCTTAATATGTCATCTCGATGGGAAATGGACTCATATTGGCTTAACAGAACCATGTACATTTGTTTTAGAAATCTTTTCATTGATTTAGGAAATTCATGTATTTGCCCATTGTTAACACTTATTTACCTTTTTGTGAGAGCACTGTATTTCAGTAAGAACGACGTGCTACAGCGCCTTTTTATGAATAGTTTGGACGAAATAGACGTACATCACATAATACGGTCATGATGAAAAGAAAACATGTCTGTTTAACAAGTATTGAAGAGTGTGGCGTTGTTCTTTTCTTTTCATGCTACTCTGTTGCAGCAATTTGTCGATGTACTTACATGCATTCTCAAATGTATTTTTTAAAGTGTTAAAACTAGTCCGTTAGAAGCCTCGGATTCATTGTGTTTCAACAGCTACATCTAAACAATACTTTAAACACTTTATTTTTGTAAATCATAATCAGACAAACATACCTTTAAGATTTACCACGACTGACGAATTAGCCCTTGACAAAAGTAGGAAACTAGACAGATGTTCCTGTGTACATGGTCCCCATGTTGGGATAGAGCTTAACATTGCACTCATCCGGTCCGGTACAGCAGTAGGTACAATCCAGCTTTACAAATCGACTGGTGCTGTTCTCGTTGAAGGATTGACATTGCAGCTTGTCCGAGCTTCCCTTCCACCATAGTGTGTTGCACTCATCGCTAGATGCACATCTGAAGGGTAAAACTAGTGTGTATATCATTTTATCATATACTTGCTTATAAATACGAAGATTTTGCATGTATCATAGACCTGTCTGATTAAAACCGATGGTATTCCGCGGAAAAAATGTGCAAAATAGTGCATCTACCAGTATGCAAACTCAGGTGTCCACGCCAAACCGTCTGGTAACAGCCCGTAGATTCCCATGTTCTGACGCGATTCAGTAAACCAATCACAAGACGTCCAACAAAAGCTTTCGGTGCGAGAAGCTAGGGGCAGATAACTTCAAACAGCTATCCTTTTGTCTGTTCCGAATGCTTTCAAAACAGCGAACGTTTAAAAAAATGATGTGATTGGTCAGCTATTTGACTGGGCTTTGGCTGCCCTAAACTGGTTCGGAACACTCGCCTATATGGGATGTTCTCAGACCTTGTGGCGAAGAATCTACAAAACCTGTTCGTATCCCGGTAGATATATTATTTCGCAAATTTTATTCCTCGGAACAAGGTCGATTTTAATCAGACTGTATCATAGACCACTACCAAACATCCTGTATCAACCCGGCGGGCAAATAACCTGTATCAGCCCGTCGTCATGGGCAAAAACCTGCATCAGCCCGTCGTCAAGGGACTTGAACCTCCAGCCCTAGGTCACGTAGGAGACAAATAGATAAAAGTCACGAGACATTTAGAGTTGTCTCCCGTTGCACAGCATACGTTCAACTAAACTCCTCACAGTGCTATTACGTCTGCCATAGAGAAAGGTTTGGCACAGGAGAGACTAAATATCACTTCGAGGAGTTCGCCTGGGGACGAGGTTAATCTTTAACATGGCGGACATCGCTGAAAAACACCGCAGTTTTTTGCTGACGTAGATATGTGAACTTGACATCATCATTGAATCGGCAGTTGCTGTAGCAAATGAAGTTCACTTTGAAACAAACGAAATCGATATCGGTACGGAGAAATGCTAAACCCAAACACCGTAAGATAAAACAACATGTGACATGAGAACATTTTCTGAGTAAGTTATGTTTTGTCATGATATTCAGGAATTAAATTTTATGAATGTTTAACTTTCCTAACTTACTTGCTTAATCCTGCGTCAGGTCCTCGACCAATATCAAAAGCTCTCTGGCTGATATTGGGGTCTCTGGCTGATACAGAATATGATATGAAAACACCCATACAATACTATCTATATATCATAAGTAAACCATGTAAGGAGGTCCCTTGTCAATGTGATAAATCCGAAAAAAAACCCGCTAATATTTAACTATATACAAGAGAAAATACGTACTTATCAATTTCTGTTATAAAAAGGGGTCACCGTGCACGTTTTAGAGACACGAGCGTCCGGTCTACGTACACGTAGGGTGTCGCAAAATAATTACATTTGTCACTATTTTTCACACCAACATTCTCATAAACAAAAATATGTATTGACTACGGTTTTATTTGAATAAAAAGGTTCATGGTTACACATATATGCAAGACTAAAATGTATTAAAGATGCATCCATTGTGTTTCATAAAATTTAATTTGGTTTTAGTACGTTTCAACATACCATATGTGCTGGTTACAGTACAAATAATTTCACTCAACTTGCATGTTCATCTCAAATCGCCAAAAATAAATTTATCATAATTACTTTTTTCCCATTAAAATCGAAAAACATCATTATGCAAGTACAGAAACCGAAACTATACGCCCCATTTACATGCGCAGTAGTTATATGACCTATTACATTATCAACCCCAATTTGTCTTTTTGTCTGTTGCAAATAAGATTCCAAAATTATGTTTGACAAATTGGCGCGCGTAAATCGCTGTGCATTGTCCGGTTTTCGATCAGAAATCACTACGTTTACCTTCATATCGTCAATATACTAAGCTGACTATCACCAAAATGGTAATATTCGGTAACAGTCGGTACCTCTCAATAAAATAACGTCATTTATAGCGTTTGGAATATGTGACCCCAAACAACACAATGGATGTACCTTTAATATTAGTGTTATTATGAAGCATTTTGAAGCAATTGCGACTTCCCAGTAACGTGACAAAACCCAACTATAGTCCTGGGAAATACATCCCCAGACCTGTGCAATATTGTGCTATATGTTTGGTCCTCCACACTACTGACGGCCGTCTATGACATGTAAAAGGACACGACTCTTGTCCGACCAATGCACCTTTCTCCATGACGCCAAGTTCCACTGACGTCGGGCCAAACCCAAATCCAAACGGGCTCTTCTATGGAGATTAGTTGATGCTAGACGCTCAATTACCGTCGTAGCCTCATTTTGATCGTTTTCAATGGATTCAAATTAGTCTGCTGCTCACATCAAAAGTCACAGTTGTCACTTGTAGAGAAGAGATGTCGACGAATACAGTGACAGGGCATTTTTTGGTAATTCATGTTGTATTCCTGGGTCGGCCTGATAATAATAATAATAATGAGGATACTTATATCGCGCTGAACTCCACAACACAAAGGGCCATGCTCAAAGCGCTTCACACATTATTACACTGGTGTAAGGACCAACATCGTTCCTTTTTCATTCTCAACTCCCTTTGGAGTATGCAACCTTGGCTGCCAATTAAGGCGCTCGGAGGTTGTCTGTCACATTGCCTGCACTTCCAAACCAGGTACTCAATTGTACTGCTGAGTGAACAGAGGCACATTTCGAATAAAGTCTCTTGCCCAAGGTGACACCACGAGCCTTCCAACTCATGTCTCTGTGTGGGGCAGGGAATCACCCTTCAAACTCTCAGTTTTCATTCAGCAATGATGCGGGTAACCCACCAATCCAGCGAGCCACGCCCGTTGTTGCTGAACTTAACTGATAGCGGTCGACTGAGCTATGCACAGGATCACGTGCCACCTGAATGAACCTTCACAATGTTGGTGGCAAAATGTGCACAAAAGGCTGCTTATGATAGAATAATAAAAGACCAATAGCCATGTCAACTTCCCAATGCAAGGTAAAACTCGCTCCAATCTCCATTACTGGTTAAATTGCATTCACTTTTCCACGATAGCTAATCATATCTACCATGTCTTCCAGGTGCAGTGCTCCGCTATGTTAGCATGGAAAGTGAGGGAAATGCTTCAAGGTTTAATCCAGCCGGTGACGGAGACTAGCGTGAGTTGATAATGTTTATTTCGGACGTGTAGTCCTTCCAGTCAATATTTGACAATATTTACATCGTAAGTCATAAACTTTGCCAACATTACGAAACACATTGATACGTGTATACAATTAACATGATTATATGACTCTCCGCATACAACAAAGATAAGCGGTTCCCTCGGGGGTATCTTTCAAGTATCAACCTCGGTATACACTGTCGGCCAAAAGAAACGCCTACTAGATATCTTATCAGATATCGTAAAAACTATAATGAACAGACTAGCAATATTATAGCATAATGAAGTTGCACCATTTCTGCATAAAATATTTGAATTTCATGTCACGAATGAATGGCGATTGTTGAAATGAGAAAACAATAATTGTTCAGTTTTCGATCAGTGCTTGGTCAAAAAACATTTTTAAAAGATTTTCATACAACCACGAGCAACTATATAGGCACGCATTAGCATTAAAGTGGTGATGATGCTACAGATGTAAGTGGTTACGGTGAGCAAGTGAATCAACCGAAAATAGCCGTCTTCATTGGGCGTGGTTTTCATGAATGTAATCGACTCGAATCACTGTTTTCCACGATTTAAATGGACTTTCATATTAGTTATTGCGTCACCATAACGTGGAGACCACCATTAATTATATTTAAGAATTTATTGAAACTTTCATTTTAAGGAAAATCAAGTAGGCGTTTCTTTTGGTCGGCAGTGTAGGTTACTATTTACTACGTAATACATCGTATGAATACGAATATATACGTGTATATCAAGTGTAGCTTAATTAATTTTCATGTGTAAAAAATTAAGGAATGTGTTAATATTGTTATATACAATATATATGTTTATGTCATTTCATGTGCGTTCGTAAACATGCATGCGTTGCTAACGAAACGACATTTCATGAACTATTTTAATAATTCTTCTTGATAACTTGTTTTTGTCACTGTAGTTGTGATATAATATATTGTCAAGGTTTAAAGGGGTCTAGATTATTACTGAATATCATTGCTCAACTGTTTATTGGGGGCGGGATAGCGCAGTTGTTAGCGCGTTCGGCTTCGGATCAAGAGATCCGGGGTTCAAATCCCGGCAGGCAACTTTGTCGAGAACAGTTCTACACGCAGTACTGTAATTCTACACTGAAATTCAGTGCACTACCACCCATGGTTCGCTAGCTCGCAGGGTCCATCGCAATGCATACCATCATGGGCTGTATCCCTGCCATAATACTAGCAACCGTGATATACTCTTGAAAGCGGCGTTAAACCTCATCAAACCTCAACTCTTCATACTGTTTTAAAACGTTATGATAATGTATTTGAAAACATATCCGACATATATAAAGAAATTGATATTATTTCTAATATTTTCAAATTGGCTCTGCGGGGATTAGAACAAATATATTCTCCATAGCAGCAATGATTAGTATCATTTTACATTTTCTCCTGTGATATTAATTCATGTACACATGTTAGTATAAATGTCGTCTTAAACGTGACATTGAATTAAAATGATATACGACAGCCACTTAATAATTAACTTTTCTAACATTCGAAAATATTTAATCCAATTAAAACCTTGGAATATTCATTCGGAACAATACCTGTGAATGGGAGTAAAACAAAGAGGTCGAATTGCAAGAGGTGTCGTTACGGTCGACAGGTTCTCGACAATAGGCTACCCATGAACGTAGGAAGTAGTTAGTGCTATACATAACCGACAGGTAACAATAAAACAACACACCTATTGATTGGAAAAATGTCACCTGACAACTTAAACGATGTTGACCCGTTACGTCATTACAAACCCTTTCAAGCAGAATTAACCCTAAATTGGCCTTAGGTCCGAAACGTATGACAAAAGAGTCCCTGGTTGCTATAGCATCCCAATCCGATTGATCTAAGCCCGGCTAACCTGTTTACCTCACTCACGAACGGATTGTACATGTATAGGTGATCGTTTCGTATTCCACAGAAGCAGAGGCTCACGTAATAAAGTAAGTCGGGGTTTTGTTATGCTTTTTCTCAAGTTTAAGTTTTTAACCATGTTAAAGAATATATGATGTTTGACATTTGGAGATTTGGAGTTTGACGTTACCACGTTATCCGTCACTTACACATATCGATAGCGAAAGTGGTATTTTCTTATTCAAAGTCTACCTGACGTTGATGATTTTTAAAATTTTGTATCTGTTTTGTTCTTCTAAATATGATAGCATTACCTTTGACATGTGCAACCAAACTTCGCCCGACAGCTGACGTAATTAGTCATCGATGACCGATATTGCTTCACACCCGTTACAGCAACCACATGTTTATAGAATGAATAGTTGCCGATGTGGACAAACTCCAAACCGAACTCATACCTAAAAACTTCAAAGATCTCGTACAAGAAACAACGGGAAGTGAAGTCGTATCCTATTTTGTTATAATATAATTTCATTTTAACTATTTAATTTCATGTTTTAACTCATTGAAAATAATGTAATTTGACAAACAAATGATAACAATAGAATATCCAACCGCTAGAGAATATTAATAAGCGTTGTCAATCAATGACAAAAACACTGTTCTGTAGCATATCTTTGTGATCAGATATCGTCCTCATTTCAATCATAATGTACCGTCACGTGCAGAAATGTTATCAACACTATTTTAACATGTTAATGGTATGTTTATTGGACATACTAATGTATTTATTTCGTTAACGGTATCGATCCGGCTCTGCGTCAAAGCGTGTAAAAGTGGATACATTTATAGTACATTTGCGTTTATTGGCAAGTGTATACTGTTACCATTGCAGCTCATTCCACTGAACTTGTATCTAGGTAAGTGCTATTGTATATCGCAGATGCATTAAATACTTGATAAAAGTGATATTGTCGATTCGATGCCCGACAGGCATAAATATGTGCATCGCAGTTACGTACTATTACTATATAATGTACATGTAAGAGTGTGTTAGACAGGGTTAGTAGCTGAGGCCAATGTTATTTTAAGGAACCAGAAAATTCGTTCTCAGTCACAACTGGTGTCCTATTCATCGAGGTCAGTAACGTTTTAATTTTTTGATAGGTATATATTGTCAAGGTTTGGCTGTTTTAGTCGAACTTGTCTATCAAATGTCATCTTTCAATATGATCTATACATGTACATGTCATGTGGACAGTGCGTATATTTTCATTCCACAGTTGGTGGATATAATATTAATCTTTAGTTTCCATTGGATGCATGTTTGCTAAAAACAAAATTTTAAATGTTGTGCCCATTTATCAATCCAATCACTTTTTCCTGAATACATTTTTAAAACCATAATGTTAAATATGGTCCCACAGAGTAAACATTTCCTAGGCAAGTTGGTAACGGTTCACACTGGAAGCAGAATATCGGAAAGATTTTCTGGATAACAACTTCTTTAATGTGAAATTACACGACGTTTCGGAGTATATACTTACTGTATCATCAGGTGGAATGTGAGCAGGGAGCGATGCATTCTTTACACATGTTAGTCAAGTCGTCTGTCATCTAGACCCCTTAATTTTTAAAGAGCCTCCGCAAGTCTACAAGACTACATTATATCCCTTTTAATTCACTCCGTATAGCGGAAGTTTGTGAGTGAGAATGGAGCTGAAGAACGATTTTAGAAGCCTCTCTGAGCGCTTAAAATAATTAATTGTATAATTATGTTTTACGTGAGTAAATGTAACATGGGGTAAGGATTAAGAGAACACGACCCTGTGTTCAAATGGGTGTCGAATTTGAATTTTTGGCACATTGAATTTTGACAGTTGAAAATTATTTCTGTTTGAGTCGAGAGAAATACGTTGCCAACCTTTGCTCACTTCGTTCGCGCATAGGAAATCTGGTCGTTCATCTCTGTTGCGCAACATATTTGCGAAAGACTTCACCTGTGAGTTAGTGATGTCCTTGTCTCGTTAATGGCATCCACCTATGTGTCCTGGATATCACCCATAGGGAAGCTAAGAAGGTGCAGCTGCCAGCTCGTATCCAGCGATGTACTTCAGAAACTCTCTGAAAAATGTCGAGTTGTTTGACCTTTCTCCAAATTGCTTTAGTGAAATGGGGAAAAAGACCCCTTGACTTCTGCTACTGGGAATTCCTTCTCTCGCTGACCCTATTTCAAGACCTGTCAGGTTTCGAGTTGAACAGACAGAAAGGGTCGGTAAAACCACTGTTGAAGTTCATCTTTCGGCGGTCTGAAGAGTCTTGTATCGATCGCCTGTAGTCAGACATCAATACGAAGTTCGGTGGACACGTGGTCCTATTTTTATCACGGTTAACATCATGAAAACAAACTGAGAGAAGTCAAACACCTTTTTGATCAACGTTAACCCGTGAAAACAACTTAAAGATGCATCCATTGCGTTTAATGATATTTCATTTGACTTATATTGCCAACATACCATATACAGTCCAACTAATTTCACTCAACTTGCATATTCATCCCCAATAACCAAATATATAATAATTATTACATGTAGTTTCGCATAGAAATCGAACAGAACCATTATTTATTGAACTACACGCCCCACTGACAGACGCAGTAGTTATATGGACTATTAAATATTATCAATCCATTGTGTTTGTCTGTTGCATTGTAAACTGGTTTCCTATATTACGATTGAATAATAGACGCACGTCAATCGGGGTGCATTGTCCGGGTTTCGATCAGAAATCACTATTGTTACCATTATATCGTCATAAACGCCAATACGACAACACGACAACACGACAACACGACAACACGACAACATGACAACAGTCAATACTTCTAGATAAAATAACCCCATTTATAACGTTTGCCACATTTGACCCCAAACAACAAAATGGATTCACTCTAAAGAGAAGTGATAATCACGTTCCATCCCGCAACTCGTTTTGTCTGTGGGACAGGTTCATTATGTCGGCAGGGTGCAGCCAGAGTCACACATGACTGATTGTCTGCTTAATGCGATAGCTAATTTTTGGGAGGATATTTGGTTCTTGTTGACATGTTGATTTAATGGATGTTTTAGACTGGGGTATAAGTTTTCTGTCATTGTAAATAACACCCCATTGTGTGAAAACTTGCCTGAAGGATTGGCTTGTCCCTTTTCGGACATAGTGGCGGTTTACTACTGAAACTATTTAATTGCTATAGTAGTTAACTCACTTTGCGTCGGCTACGTGTAGCAATCCACTTTATTTGTGGATTCGGAGAGAACATTGTTTTGTAGTCGCGATGAAGGGTAGGTGAACTCCGAAAGCTGACCAGTAGCTGTGGTAAATTTGGAGTAATAATCGAATACTCTTTTAATGAACTGTTTCTGTCAACGAGGCTAGCATGGATGGGTGCGTCTCTACTGTTCTAGTTCGGTGTTTTCATACCGAAACAAAAACATACGATATTCATGGAAATAAAATGTCCCACATTTCATGAATGCAACAGCCGGTGTATGCATTAACATATTTAGTTCATTGTAATCAAGCTATCTAAACTAAAGTTATTGCTCCAATCTGCCGGCTAAATCTATGAAAATTTGCACTGACATGTATGATAGCATTTGTTTACAGTTCTGTCCACAATCCTTTTGTATAGTCATTTGCACACATATACGCGACTAGCTGTCATAAATAGATTGCCTTGATAGATAATACATGTATATAAATGTATTGCCTTGATAGATAATACATGTATATAAATGTATTGCCTTGATAGATAATACATGTATATAAATGTATTGCCTTGATAGATAATACATGTATATACATGTATTGCCACCTCATGGACACGACTATAGAATTATGCTCATTGCAAGACATATCAAAGCCCAATAGCTCATATGAGCCAAGAGTCCAACACCAATAAGAAGACCGCAGCCTAGAGCACTGGTATTCGCCGAGATTAAGATTAAAAACGATTGAGTAAGAATATTACGTTAAAAAGTTTTAAACGTTTCAGTAAACGTGAAAAATACGAAAATGAGCGAATGAGGTCGAATACATTATCCAAACTATCAGGTTGTGAAAAGCTACAGCAAACCCTACCACAATTTATCAATTTATTGTAGATATAAATATGTTTAATTAGTATTACACCCTGATGTATGAAAGTGTGGGTACGTCTATACACATAATGTCCCTATGACAATCATTACAAAATGTATGGTCTTTTTCCGGCAGTAGTATTTCGTTGTTCACGCTGTTGAAAATGCGGTGACGTTTCTTTTGCTGTAGAGTGTATGCACAGGTCCACGTAACACCACGCTAACAACTGTCTGTTATTGACAGGGCTTGCAGGGTTTTCACTACAGCTGCTGAATTACTTGATGGTAGTAATGCCGTGCAATCATATTCATGTGCTCACTTTTAGGGGTGCCTTTTCCGTGTTGTGCTTATTGCAATGATTAAACCTTTTACATCAAATTCAATTTTACAATAATGAATGTAAGTTACCTTTTTTCTATGACCCGACCAGATCCAGACGTTTCGTGTATGCTGGTCAAACAGAAGGGCTGTAAATCTGGGCAGCGGACAGTACGCTTAGTGTGTTGTCCACAATCCGATCCACTGCATACTTCACACTGTACTGATCATGAGATTAAATAATTGGAGATTACAATGGTGAAAATGATCGCCAGAGAGATAGATGTGCAGTTGCTAAACATTTGGTGCAGTGGGATAGATATACAGGCATTCATTTTCCATTTGAAATCTATTAATATTACTTCATATTTATGATAGATTTAGAGTATCTATCTTATATGTGTACTTTCAAGACAATTGATACGTTTCATTTGGCATATCTTTCTTTGGCCAAGCAATTCCCTTTGAGGGGACATGTTTTGGGGCTGCGACAGGTACAGTTAGTTGTTTCTTTGTTTGCCTTGATATTTTTGTTGTTACTGTCGACGTTGATATTCAAGTTAGGCATGCAACTTTTCACATACATATATCGATCCATTTCCCATATATATATATATATATATATATATATATATATATATATATATATATATATATATATATATATATATATATATGTAGTTCAAGTTCTTTATTCATAGGCCAAAGGCCAAAAACAACATCAAATGTTACATTTATACAGCATTTGTGGGTGGGTGCATGGTTGGTTTCACAATATTCTTCACAATTCTTCAATGTCTTACACAGTATAGAAGCCTAAGTATACATTATGGCAGAAGATTTATGAAGTTACATTTTGTTTATAAATACTCATGATGTAATAAGCACATTTCGATAAATTCAGAATAATGTCTCGGCATGGATTATTCATCAATTGGATATATTTTGACATACTAGGAGGTGTATAATAATACATTGGCAAATAGCGTTTGCGATAAATTTCATAGAGTGGGCACACTAATAACACACGATATTCATCTTCAATATCATTACTGCAGCAACAACAGAACACAAATCTGCATGACAAAAGAATAGAATTTTACTAGTTAATTCTGTAGTTAATTAGGGAGATGTATTCTCAGAGAAACGTTGTGTATACTTACCTGGTGTTGCAGTTGTCTGTAGATCTGAATGAAATGAAATAATACGTTGTGAAGTTCATCCAGCATTTCCTTGATGAGTTCACAATCGATTCACAGTTAGTCTATGTTTAGGTTGTGTGAATTTGGAATTACATATTACAGGATCTAATACATCGATAAGCCTACACGTCTGAAGAGTTAAATACATGATTGTTTTGAGATGATGATAACATATCATTACAATGTACTGGTTCAATTTTATATATAATCTTTGAACGTATTTTAAAAATGAATGCACTTTGATAGAATTAAGCATGCATAGAATTAATAAACCCTAACCACGACACCACAGACACTAGGAACAACAAGTTCACATACCTTGGACGTTAACGATTTCACTAATTGTTCAGTCATCACATTGTCAAAAGGTCAAAACTCAATAAAATAAGTAAATTCAAAGGTATGTTATTATAGTTTGCCTGAAAAAATGGCTTTAAATCAGTGAACAGTTTCCCAGCCTTACCTGAAGATCTAACCCAGGCATGGGGCAAAACAGGCAATCAGGAACTGGAAACCCGAGTATTAAATCAGGTGAATTCGACTTACCGTTACATTTCCTGGGCGCGTTACAAAGGGTCCCATTACACATTTGTTTTCCAACCAGTCTGGCTTTATTTATTGGATCTGCGCATGGCTAAAACATAGATAAAATTTATTTAGAAAAAACTTGACAGCAATGAATGAATTACCATCAGTTAGTAACGTATTGTAATGAGAGCAAACTATTTTCGAAATGTATTCATTCATTCATTCAAAACATGTGTATTACTTTGGCGAAACAGTACATATTTTGAGATATAACAAAATTAATTGTTTCCATATATTACCCTTTGTCAATGGACATGTCTAACCCTTGTACCCGTAATGGACAGAGTAACAATACATGAACATCGCTAGAATAGCTTTAACTAATTGAACAGGGGAACATACATGATATAAAGCGTTCATGTATGTTAGTCCGTCCGACGGTCAGTAACTTTATCCGCAGCATATCTCCGAATCAGAATTCCTAATCGTTTTTCACATGAGCAATACCTAACTTCTCTTCTTTTCGCTTGAAATGGAGAGCAAAAAGGGGGTGTCCTGATTGGTTGCAATTAAATCTAGTTGTGCAATCATCGACGCCGTTGTAAAAGTGACATTTGCCAATGACACGTTATTGAGATAAAATATATGTAATCTAGTTTAATGTCTTTTCCACGAAATATGCTATTTGATATTGTGAAAACAAGTGATCATAAACATGCTTATGAATAAAGAAGCCCAAATGAGAGACAAATACCAACAATATTTCATTTGTGTTATCTACATCAGACATATTCGAAGGACATATGCTAAGGAGCAACACCCTTAAGAGTAAAATGCCTTGATATTGAAGTCACTCGGTCGACATGGCCGCTGAAAGATGAGTTTTCATTTGTTAAAAAGCAGTGATGGAGTATGAGGTTCCGCTTTCAAACGCTATGGGAGTTAGCTTCTGCTCTTGATTTCAAGCGATAAAGAACAGAGGTAAGGATCGGAAATCTGAAGGGAGTAACCTCTGTGGGAAGAGAATGTACATATGTTACGATGGTACCATTCGAGGGTAAAATCTATGCATAATAGGTATTTAAACATACATTATAATCATTGCCATCGGTGTGCATTTCTTTATTTTGTTGTTTCGATCATCCTGCTTTTCTTATATATTCCAGTTTTAAATGACAGTCAATGACTTCAACTTCAATGGCAAGTTGGCTAAAGTCACCGACTCGATAGCAACTTTACATTATCGGGTCCCAGGATAAACAAAACCATGTATTTACATGTATACTAATTTTAATATATATCAGAAGTATGTTATACAATACTCACCTCATTGTCCTCACAGAAGTGGTGAAAATAAATTGCGTTGTTTTCTTCATAACACTCGCTCACACATCTCTGCATTTAATGCAAATTGATTATTGAATACACCCAATTTCGCAAAAAGAACAGTAAGCTTAAGAAGTTTTACAGTTTGCAAACTTTCCAATATTAGTATTGTGTTTAAATATATTTACTAATTCTAGTTCCGTGCTGTAACATGTATAGTTCATTTCCAACAAACAGAATTCAAGGAATTATTCTAACGAATTAGATATGGTTCCACTTTTATATAGCTCCATTGTTTACAAAAATGCTACATAGTTATTACATCTCGTATTTGGGATACATTTAACCATTAATATCAACGATCTTTATAAAATGTATTCATTTCATCAATCAATAAAATGACTTAGTCTTGCGAAATGTCTCAATCAGAGTTAGGTGTGATAACGCCAACAGGGACAAGTGCCTACGGGGATTAATAGCTACAGTATTAGTTGTGACAGCGATACGCTTACCTGCACACACGTGAACTGTTCCAATCAGTGTGCATTACTAATTTTCATAATAGTGCATATTTATATAGCGCTAGCGAAAGCATGTTCAAGGCGCTAAACATCATAATGCTAATACATAATAATAATAATAATAGTCAGGCACATTCGAATGTGCTCAGTTCACACCAACAACAATAACAAGTCCATGTATAGAATTGCTGCGAAAATGATAGTCCTTACAGACCATAGGACTGAACAAAAGGATAGGTTGTTAGACTTGATTTGAATGATTCAAATGTTGGAGATAGTTTCAGAGTTTTGAGAAGTGAGTACCACATGTTAGGAGCAAAATGTTCAAAACATCTCTGACCAAAACACTTGAGGTTATAGTTCAGCACTGTCAGTAGATTCTGATGTTGTGATCGAAGTTCCCGTGCTGGGACATAAGTTCATAACGCCTACACTAGAGAAGTAATAACACAAGCTAAGGGATCTAAGCCGATATAATACCCAATACAACATTTTTCCCAAAAAGGACTGTTAACATACACGTATACCCAAATGAAAAATGGCTGACATTTAGTAAATTGGCCAGCTGTTGATTAGTGAAATACGAGAAACATGTTCAACCAGATATATACATGTTTGGTACTTGCAGTAAGTTCTATGTGACTGTTGACAATCGGACAGGTATGCTTTCTCCCGGACTGGTAATTTATTTCATTTACCAGTCCGGTGGTCTGGCCTGGATTTTGGGGAGTTTCCTACACTGATTCTAACCATTTGTAACTATGAATGCCTGTAAATGCAATTCCCGAGAACATAGGTTGTGCTTTACGCACACATTTCATTAGTTCTCTGCACGACCTGGGCACTTCTGGATTATTCATCCATAGTGGATACCACTGTTCTTCCTTTTGGTACCACCCAAAATACCGAGGGCTAGGGTGATTTTGCTCCGGTCGAAACACTTGCCTGGAGGTTGACCCTATTTATGTGCTGATTAAGAGCATCCTATCAGTTCCGTGTGCTGTCCTTCCTTCTCTGTCGATCGACTGGAAAGGAATCCTGTTTGTTACCTCTGGATAGGATACCTTGCTTGCCAAGTCTGCCATCACATTTTCTGTCCTTTACCTTTATCATTGTCCACTTAAACGTGCTGAGATGACAAATGGATAAATATGTGAAATGTGATATATTTATTAGTATCGTCATATATGTATTCCTATATATGTGTGACACATAAGATGTAATGTGTTGAATGTGTATACTACATTGCTATAATGAATATATGGTAAAATGAATGAAATGAAAATTAGTGCACAAGTAACGGGTTGTAGGCATTAGCGAACAAAGTAATGGGCCATTCCACTTTGATGAAATGTTGAAGGCTTTAAAAATCAAAACCACTGGTGCATAACGTTGTTTGTTTAAGACTGTAGGCGTTTGTCCCTGTAGGCGTTACTAGATGCCACCATAATCGTTTAAAATACGATTTAAACAAGTAATTGTTAATTACCGATTCGCAAGGAGCAATATTTGTGCACGATTCCGTTTCGTTGAGGTTGTAACATTGATAGCAGTAAGATTCTGAGACATCAACTGGTGAACCTTAAAGGTGATTGAAATAGGTAATGAATTTCTTTATAATGTCCATCTTCTGAATGACATTATGGGATATACGTTGATAAAAGCAACATGTTATTACATATAACACACAGATACACGTTTTACAGTTATGAGGAGATTCAAACTACATGTATCAGTAGCAGACAGTCTGTACATTGCCTGAGTAAATCAGGCAGTCGACAGATTGACTAAAAACTTCAGTTAATCTACAGATCGACTGATTTTAGATAGTCGCTGGTTAAATAAATAGTCAATGGTTGTAAGGAAATGGTATATGGTCGATTCGCAAGATACGGCTTGTAGTATCAACTTCAGATTGTTCAACCCGTTAGAAGACCCTAGTTGAACACTGAACACTCGTGAGAAATGTTTGATCAACGTTCCATAATTAACGTAAATACTTGTGTTAAGAAATACAATGTGTTACTCCAATACTGACACTGTTAAATTAGTAGGTTTATAACGGGTAAGTTTAATATGTCAAATATTGATACTTAAACCTAATTGAGAAGTTCCTTATCCTGGAAGGAACAAATAATATAAGAAAAACAATTTACCTAATAATCCATAGAGCAGTGTTGTAGCAATACCTGTGATAAATACAAATATGCAATACATGAGCAACGAATTGTCCTATTGGTTGGTCCTCGTACTTAGGATTTCTTCAGTAACTCTTACACAAACACACCGGAAGGAAAACGTACATATTGACATAATGAGTCTTCACAATGTGCGCGCTTAGCGTAGATGACCAACTTAAGTGTGTTTTGCATGCATAACTTATGTGATAAATATTTAAACATATCTTCGATCATATGACATTGAGACAAGTCTTACCTGTTAATACTTACATGTTGAATGTAGAATATACATTTCTGTGGAAATAAACGGTTAATGGTTGAAACATTTATATGGGGTATCGGTTTATCTTATCATGCTGGAATTATAGGGCGAATGTAGGTCAGTTTCAATCAGCCAGGCACAAGTGTAATATTTTAAAGATTAACATCATGATTCTCAATAGCCTGTTGTTACAGATAATACTCACTCTTTTAGGCATATATGCGAAAAAAGCAACACGCCTTGCTCAGATCTTAGTTATGAGGTTGTTCAAAGGACATAATGCTGAATCTAAACACTACATGTAGATTCACTACGGTACTGCTGTGTCTATCTATTTGTAATATTAGTGTTTCTGATGTAATTTTAGTGACGTGACAATGGACGATAATTTACATGCTATTTGCCCTAAAATGCACATGTGGGTGAACACAATTTCGATACCCAGCTGTATATACTGCATCCAAATATGTCAAGTCTAAATTATCGACAAAAAGGTGTAGTACTTTTAATTAGATGCACACGCACACTTTTTCCTCTACGTTCTGGATTCCAAACTTTTCAATTGTACGATAGATGCCTGGTAGTCCAGCTGTTAACTTTAAAAATCAATAATTATCTGTTCATAAAATACTCATTTATACAACGCATTTTATCATACATTACATGTGTCAATCAATCGAAAGCGTATTGACTCCAGCTGTGGACAACAAAAGAGTGGTAAAACACTAATGTAGAAGCGTTAAACAATTTCTCCATGACATCATGCTGTAAGGTCGTTTACCTATAGTCCTACATGTAGACATAATATACCTTTGTTAACTGTAAATAAATTCCTTCTGTTTGTTACTATGGTAGATACATGTTAAAACACATGGATGTTGAAATCATTCAATACATATTTAACAGTTCCAATAAAAACAATTTGAACTCGACTTCGTTCTCGGTCAATACTGTTTTTTTAGCGGGTACATATGCATTGATGTCATCATCAGTTTACAAGTGTCAAATAGATATCCTTATATTTATATTATCATACATGATTGTAAATATGCATTGTAAACCAGGATGTGTGTCAGAATGCGTGATGTACAAGGAATTGAACTATCATTCATTTGTCATTCTAAATTTACTTTTAAATTAGACAATTATAATACTAATTTGTTTGCCGCTAATGATATATAACAATAACTCACTAATTAATTATATAATGAATGTAACAACCGGACCACGCTTGGACGTGTGATTTATCGGATTTCTCTATGTCAAAAAACAAATTTAAAGATTACCATTCTTTGTTTTACCACAATTGCGACGTTTGGGGAACACATCTTTATAACGTATCTAAAATATGGAACATTTTCTGTTTCTAGTACATATACAAATAAATACATTTGGGTATGACGATGTGATTAATTATAACAACAAAGACGACCTTTAAATATATATATATGCATGTTCTATATATGTGAAATAAAGGAATTGGTCAACCACTGTTGCCTTCTCGTTATACGAATGCTGACCCTTAAAGGAGAAAGTCGACGAATGGACATTGTGATCTCAAGTATTGCTCAGCGCATTGGAACACACACGTTTAGTGTATCTACAATGAAAAACAAGTTTAAACCAATCTGTTATATTTTGTAGTAATTAATTGATAATATTATGATGCGTATAATGCCTACATATTGAATATTGAAGTGCCCTTTTGTTTGCATGTGTGTGGCAATCGTCATGTAGGACAAGCTGTGTCCAAATCAATTACACAACACTGCGAGTAAGACATGTTGCTCAAACATCATTTAAAAAAGAGGATAATCTATTATTTGTTAAACGGAACGCATGATTATATTACAATCATGTACACATGCTCATTTGTCAATCATTCAAACGCCTTACAACACATCAATAATGTGTTTAATGTGTTCCGAACGATTGAAATGTGAGCTGGCATAAATTAGAAGCACATATGATCCAGTAGTTTACATACAGTAGGCACATATAGGATAATTAGTTATGTGATATAGGTTGAACATGTTAACTGGCATATCAACCAACATGGGTTACGTAGGTAGGTTTAACGTTTTATGTTTTAAGGGAAATTACAACCGTGTAGTGCGTGGAACTAACAATTCCGTTGGCGTTCAATTGTGTTATATGGCTTTTAATTCATGATCATAAAAGAATAAAGTGCAAAATGTGAAATGTTTCCTTAAATTTCGGTTGATAAAAGTATAACTTTTAAGGGTGTTTATTTTTTTTAAATTTCCATTCTCAATATAAATACATTGTTCACCAATTTGTTTTTCAAACTTGTTACTCATTGGCTCTAAATAGAAATGTAAAACAAACCATAATTTCAATAAATGTGCTTCCTTTGTGATATTATAGTATTGTATGATTTGTCTTTTGGTATGTTATATATTGAGCCTTTCTTCATTCAAATACTATTACTTTAAGCGTTCAATGAAATGCGATAAAGTTACGTTTCCATTTTTAACATAAAATATCCGAAGGCAATAATTTGCGAGGAATGGACAGTGTCAAGGATATTAATAAACCTTCTAAAATTATACTTAACATATTGATAAATTCAATAAACTATCTCGCCCAAAAACAATTATGTGGTTGTTACTCCTTTTTCTTACAAAACAGAAAGGAAGAATAGCATGGCATCTCAAGTGAAAGTGACATGCTCTAAATTCAGTTTGGTTTTGTGAAATTAATTGTCGACTTGTATCACCTTTGCAAGCCGTATCAATGTAGAAAATATGAACAACACGATATACATAAGGAATGTAATTCTGAAAGACGCATTAACCCAGACGTGCATTTGGCAAGATGACATACTGTGAAGTCTTTGAAATTGGGCTTTATTCTTTAACATTCTTTTCCAGATATGATGAAGAGGACTTTCCTGAAATACCGGCTCGTCCTGACAGGATGTATTATCACCTTCTGTTTGGTTCTTATGGGATATCAACCGGTTTCACACACATTGCAGTTATACAGAGGGCGACATGACTCTAAAGGTTTGTGAACGTCGATATGATAATCATTGTTAATATATTGCAAAGGCATTTGGAAGTTGAAGACAATAAGTAATTATTGGACAATGGGAGAGACTGTTATTTGATTGTCACGGTAGCATTGCACTGTCATCCCTGTTAAATATTGCGGCGTCATAATTGTTAAATGTTGTGACGTCATACTTGTCTAAAGTTTGACGTCACAAGTTTAGTAGTACATTATTTTATTTTATTACTCAACCGTGGTGAGATCACTCATTAGATAACAATGAGTTGGTTACATACATGTGTGATACCACTGCGTGCTGCTGTAACGTCATAATCGACCCGTGACGTCATAGTCGTTTTTGGTTGACGTCACAATGTTACCTGTGCGACTGCAATAGCGGGTGACCTATTTGCAAGCGAGCGTCACTAACAACTCTTTTCTTGCAATTCAGCGCTATTTACATCATTGAGTAATAAATAAAATACTAAATTCGGTCCCGTTTGATGACAGGTTTATGAAACTCGTGAATGGCATCAGTATTTAACTCGCTTTCGCTCGTTAAATACCAAACCATTCACTCGTTTCATAAACATGTTATCAAACGGGGCATCGTTTAGTATTCTATATATATTACACATATGGGAAGACGGACACAGGGTAGTATTTGTTAAGTAAGTCACATTGGAGTTACTCATTTTTCTGGCTTTTGATTGGCTGTTAAAGAAAAAAAACGATTTCATTGGTTGTCGCGACTACTTAATTCATCTTTCTAACTTTTCCCGACTAGTAACTTGATAAACTGTCTTCTGCATTTAAACATGTTTTATTTGTCTCCCGTAGTTAAAATAAGCGTTATCTTACATGTGCCGAGGCATCAAATGTCGGTGAAGCAGTCTTCAGTTAAATTGTCTGGAAATTAAAGAAACGAACGATTACTGATTGACTTTATAATCACGGAAAGCTTCAAGAGCGACGGCGATCGTTCGATAGTAATGACGTCATAGGCGCAAGCGTTTTTTCAAGAAAGATAAACGAATATTTCTAAGTACTAAACATCTAAATTAGTTGGGTCCTAGGGACATGATGTAACTTTGTTTAATTGGTAGTGATCACACGTGGATGAGCCGTGCTGCATTTTTTTGGTATCGTTTCTTTTTCTGTAATTTACGTATTTCATTTTAACAATTTTCTACTCATCATTTCATTTTTCTAAATAAATGGTGGTTCGTGACTCTTATTTGAGAAAGTACAAACCAAAGCGAGACTGAAATTTCACGTTTAATTTATGATTCATGAATGCATTTCAGATTGGAAGGCCATTCAAGGAAACACCGTAGAGGTAAGAGAACAACAACCACAACAACTTAAAAGTAAACCAGAGGGAAAATAAAATAAACATCAACAATGAGAAAGTAAACACGAAGAAATTAAACCAGAGGAAACGGAGAGGAAACCAGAAGAAAAATTATATTCACATTAGAGATTTGTTTATCCAGAAGATCTTCCTGTTCTAATGTATACCACTTCTTAATGCCGTTGGAAGATTTAATTACATTTCTAGATAGCAATCTTTCCAAGCAAAAAGGAGCAGCAAGGACACAAGTAGTACTGAGGTTAATAAACAATAACAGATGATGACTGAAATGTGTGTACAATCTTAATAATTTCCAGTTCATTTACTGATGTTTAAATGTTTTGTTCACAGATGGACGATGACGCTATTGCTGCTCAGTTTGAAGAACGGAGGAAGATGTACATGAACGCTTGTTCCGCCATGCACGTGGGTTCTCCGGGTATGGTTTTCATACATAATTCAAGCAAACTTGCTGTGTGCCATACACCAAAAGTTGGGTGTACTTTCTGGAAAAGACTGATGACTTTTCTGAATCTGCCCAACAAAAAATGGAAAAGTCCCTTTGAGATAGACAGATATACCGTTCATCACAGACCAATTGTAGGTTTTGGACGCGCTCTATCCACAAACAAGACAAAGAATCTCATATCAACATTTGACCGTGTTCTTTACGCCAGAGACCCATACCGTCGTCTTTGGTCTGTTTACATTGACAAGATCATCCTCCCCGATTCCTGGAAGGACTTTGGTCTTGGCATCAACAAATACCGCAATTTGGGACAGAAGGATTGTCCCCTGAAAATTGGTTTTGAGGACTTTTTGAGATTTGCAATCTACAAGCACATGAATAATCACTGGAAGCCAATCAAGACTGTCTGCGATCCATGTTCATTTCAACCTCAATATATTGGCAAGATGGAAAGTTTTTCTCGAGACACTAAATATATTCTGAAAAAACGAGGCTTAGATCATTTGCTGAAGACGAACTCGGGACGTGATCACGCTGAAGATGAAATGGTTATATTGATAGATTATCATTTCAAAATCCATTACTCTCGAAGTATTAACAAGAAGTGCCTCACTGAAACAACACTGGCGGAAAGATTATGGAGAGCTTTCCAATTTAATGGTTACTTTGCACTTGATGACCCCTTTCCAGAAGATCTTGTCAAAACATCAGTAATGGGTCGTAATGCAAGTGACATGGTCACGAAGATATTTGTGAATCATTACAAGCAGAACAAACGAACAAAATCTCAAATCAAGGAACAAAGAGAACAGGTTTTAAGGGATGCTTATAGCACTATTCCTCTGGACTTGAAGATGGACATTCGTAAATTTTATGATACGGACTTTAAACTGTTTGGTTATGACCCCACACCAAGCATAGTCTTTGGGAAATCGTGAATACACACTAATATGGTTACGTTTTAAGTCTTCCTATACAGCTATTGTTTTCCTGGGTCCAACTATTGAATGAGTACTCCACTTCATTATGTATTTACTACAGGACAAGAAGGACAGCAGTTGGAAACCATTCAAGAACGGACTAGGAACGAATAATTAAACATTTATTTATTGAAATAACAGCTTGACGTCATAACATCTGTAACTAGCATCAATATGTGTTCAGTAGGTTAATGCTCCACTGTCGACACATAATATATACTTGCACACTACAAGTTTTCAATTGTCTCATATATTAACTCAGTTATCATTAAAGCACATACGCAGCGAATGCACGTGCCTTTTTCCAAGGCTCTAAATCCGACTATAATCTCCACTAGTCAGTCAGTGCAGGTTGGAAGCGTTAAAAGGTCAGATAACTATCATATGTGTACATGGGCGCACGATTTCTCTCGTCTCTCTGGCAAAAACTTGTACACTGACTTAACAGTAAACTGGATTCAAATTTGAATTTTACTAAAGAGTAAAATCTAACCGGATTCGTCCATGAAAATAATGATCCAATCAATGTGATTGTTATCCTTGTTATTTTTATATTTAACCGTAAAACATCAAATGCAAATGTCAATCTTTTGTGTTTACAAGAGAAGGAGAAAACAAGTATAATGAAAAATAATAGATTACTTTTTCAAATCCTGGTCGAGCTGTCATGTCCTGTTTTCTGATTGATTTTTGTACAATGTATATTCTGTTTGATGTTTTCTATTATTGCCGATACTGTGATGTAACCGCACTGGAGTCCATGAACTATGTAAACAATAAAATAAAAGTCTGGTTTTCCCACGTAATTGTTTTCTGAAATAGTTCTGTGTTGAAGTTGTTAACAATTAACTTCTGCATTATACCTGCAAAATACTATACAATTTGTCAGTAGAAATACAAACGCTGAATATTTTTCTTATTTTATTTCATTAGCCCATCATGCTTTCAAGGCCCTGTTACGACGTAAATTGTAATAACGACGTGAATTGGAATACTTGCAGCAAATTGTAATAAAATTGACGTAAATTGTAATACCAACGTAAATTGTAATAAATCTTGACGTAAAATGTAAGACGCAAATTGTAATAAAAATTGACGTAAAATGTAATAACCGTTACTTGCGGTAAAATGTAATAAATACTTACGTAAATTGTAATAAAGTTTTCATGATACATACAGGCATGCATATACTTGTATGTGTGTCTTTTAATATCATATATATTTCATATGGGTACTCGGTAGAGACATTAGATGACAAGTTTTGGGACAGAGATGCTGTGACAGGGGATTTATATATATATATATATATATAAATGTGTGTATGTGAACAAGTTGAGGAAGGTCTCACGTGAAGTAAATGTATATAAAAATAAAATACTTCAATTATGCAATTGAAACAAATGATCAATTCATTGACTGTGGGCCAGGATGTGAGACCTGCAATGACTAAAATTTTAATCCCTCGTAAACAGTGTATTATGTGCTTATCAAGCTAACCACTTGTCACTTATCAAACAATGAAAGTCTATTGTACATTGTTTAAGCTACCTATATATTCGCTATGTTGAAAATGCTCCACACTGTTGAAAAGACTTGTAAACAAGTCGAAATGCAACGTATCCATGGAGTCATCATTAAAGTGATATCTACAGCAAGTGTCGTCTGAAGTAATATATATATATATATATATATATATATATATATGTGTGTGTGTGTGTGTGTGTGTGTGTGTGTGTGTGTGTGTGTGTGTATGTGAGGAAGGAAAGAAAGAGAAAGAGAGCGAGATGAATATACAAGCTTTGCAACAACTTAGAATTTAGATGAGCGTTAAAAAGGGTTAGGAAAGGAGACATCTGCAATTGCGGGTCATTATGTAATTTCAAAACAAGTCATACATAGGAAAAGAATGGAATAGCCCAAGAAGAATTCGATGGATTGGTTTCATATACAGTGTTTGAAACTAAGACTGATCAACTGCAGACCTTAAAGACCCGCTGTGGATCCTTAAGAGACACTACGGGTACTTACATTCTGTGCTTAAACTTAGTTTCGGAATTAAAACAAATGCAAATCCACCAAATACCCTTTATATTATTTTCTTTTATACCAGAGGCAGTCCATGGCATCGCTTCAGGGGTCGATGAAACAATTTTTATTTTCATAAAATGTGAGAGTGTTTTGTGTGAATAATAACTGATTGTGTTGACACTACTCTAAGAACCAGGTATGTAATTACATATGTCTACCATTTTTTGTTCAGTATCATATTTTCAAGTAAAATATCATAAAACCAAAACAATATCATGCTAGTTTATCAGATTTGTCATAATCAAAATAAATTTGGATAAAGTCTTATAAATTATCTTTCTTTGGAAACAGTTCTGTTAATGATATCTTGTGAAAAATTTAAAATATGTCGAATGAGAAAAATAAACCTTTTGGTCTAAATTCAAATAATAATTGTTTG
Organism: Gibbula magus; assembly: GCA_936450465.1. Classification (NCBI taxonomy): domain Eukaryota; kingdom Metazoa; phylum Mollusca; class Gastropoda; order Trochida; family Trochidae; genus Gibbula; species Gibbula magus. Next base: position 37,167,446 of record OW388301.1, on the reverse strand, counting down.
TCTTTAAAATGTATAACAGTACAAACAAGACGATCTGTTTCTAAACGAAAGCGAAAGAAAAAAGATTTGTATATAGCGATTAACTACAACACAACCTGGAAGTAAATTGCCCGCTGTTCAGATCACGTGGTCCAACCGTTTTCATTACATGTCATAACAAAGTTTATTGTCTCGATTGAACATGATTAAATTGTCGTGACATGTTTTCATATTTAACTGCACAATATTAAATGAACGTAAATATTCAGTTCAATAGAATATAATGAATAAGTTAAACGAAAATAGTAAACATGAGCACATTTGAAGTTTGTCTTTTTGTGATTTGTACACATTTCATTAACTATTCAGTTTCTCGGTAATAACATGCATAAAGAAAGAACAGAAATGTTTGAAATTTAAAAAAATCAAAGCTGGAATAGTACAGTTTTTACATGGTAATGATTTTACTATTACCAATCAATTGGATGTCTGATAGATGTATTCATACACCAATGATGACTAACTTTACTTGTCGCCAAGAAATACGTTTCTGGGTCATTTCCTGTCTTGGAATATCGACCTTTTTTTACCAATATATTAGTTGACAAAAAGGATACGTGACATCGATATCTTTTGGCTTCCTGATAGTTGCAGGCAGTAAGGGCCTGCACCAAATCAAATCTGTCGGCCCGGCCCTGTTTCAGTCGGTCTCGGGCCTACGGACCGACGTCAATTTCGAACACTGTAATCATATATAGTTTCACATAATGTAATAAAGTTTTGTGACTTACGCCTTCATTATCAAACTCCACACAGTGTTGTTCCGTCTATCTTCGCATCAAGTAGGTATTGTTTTTAGAAAACATGTAAGTGTACTTTTGACAATCATATTCGATACATTTATTACCTTTATCTTTACAGACAAGTGGTATATTGACAAAACGGTATTGGTACAGAGCAACGAAATCTTCACATCTTTATAGTCTCCATCCAACAAAGTTGATTTTTTTCTCAAAGTTTTAGCTTCCTAGCATTACTAGTTCCTGGGTAAAAGGCGAAACAAGGTTTAAGTGTGGAAAATCCGCCACGTCAATATTAGAGGGGGAATCAAGCCAAAATGAACAAACTTTAGTCACCGTTTAAGAATGATGTTATTCAGAAAATTTCAGCTTCCTATGTTAACTGTTTTTGGAGATTTTAAATGTTTAAGGTGAAGCCTACCATATCATTATTCGAGGGGGGTCAGGACCAAAAGTAAAAACTTAGATCCCCTATTTACTTCTCTTTAATTAATCTTCATTAATCTTGAAATTTGATTGTGTCTTTTTGAACAGTTACGTGTGTTTTCTTGATTTATAAACAGAACAAACAATTTCTTAAGTCCTGATTTACGTTTAAAAATAGTTTTTAAGAAGTAATACGAACCCCTTTGAGTTTTATCCCGAACTCATCGGCCGTTAACCGTTGAAAACTGAAGTCACACAACCTCATTAATAGTGGTATTGCCTCTATATACAATTGCCTATATGGACTCTGTTGAGCTTTGGATAGTTAACACATTGATCAATGTATATACACGTTAAAGTCATCATTCTGAATATGTTCGTAATGTGTAATGTGTAATGTCTAATGTCTCATGTCGTAAAGACGTATTCAGTTTCATTCATCAGGATATGATAATTTTCATTGATTGGCTGTTCAAACACACATGTTGCTGTGACATTGACATACTATTTTTACGACACCAGTGCTTTAATATTATAATTACCGAGCAACAGCTAGGGATATACCGATATTCAAGTACGAGTTATATTTAGAACGCAACGTTATAGAAGAAGAGTGACGCCATAGCATTGTTTATGACATCATGCCTAGTAAAAATTGAAGCTCGATATAATTGCCCTCGTAGAAAACATAAAATGATGTTCATCTGTAATCACTGGCTCTGTACATTGTAGCTGGTCAGCCTTGTCCATCATTTATAATCTAAGATAATTTATGATATAAATCCATTGACTTGTAATTCCGATAGTACCAATTGACCAAATGCCAGAGGGGAGTTGAATTCATTTAAAATGAAATTAACTTTCTTTTAGAGGCGTATATTGTAATTCAAAGGCACAAACATGTACATCTTTGATTTCTAATAACAAATAAAATGTTGGAATTACTCAAAACATCAGTGTGTAACTACTCACTGCACCCAACCCTTTAAAATGTTTATTATTGTGAGTAGAACAATGAAATCTTACTCTTGAACAAACAAAGATGATATTGAGCTTCCTAGCATTAATAGTTTGAATTAGTTTCTGTGGATGAATTGAAGGTTTGAGTTTGAAAACCCTACCATACTCATATTTGAAAGGCCATTAGGACCAGATGTATGTAATAAAGTTGTTATACTGAAATGGTCTTGGGATTAACAGGTCTGTCAAAATATTATTGTTCTTGATCGGTTTCATATGAAGAGAACTTCTTTGAAGAAATGACGACACTATGAATACGACTGATATTTCAACCACAGACACAATACCTGGGTAACAGATAGCATATCCGTTCAGTACTAACTTGGTTTCATAGTCGTTGATGGTGTTTTAGTGGTTGTGGTTGTTGAAAATGTTGTCATAGTTGTTGTCGTAATTGTTGAAGTGATTGTAGTTGGAATTGTCGCTGTTGTTGATGTTGTCGTTATAGTTGTTTGTGTTGTGGTTGTTGTAGTAGTAGTTGTTGATGTGGTTGTAGGAAGGGCCGGACAATTCACGCTTTTGACATTCGTAATAATAGGGCTGTTTTGAGCTGTAAAAGAAAGAACGCACCTCATTTAGTTTTATCGTATGTAAGATTTTCAATTAACAATATTTTATGTTTATGACACGCTTTTAAACTAAATAGTGCAGCTGTTTAGTCATCAATCACATAAACTATACGTGTTTTTAAAATCATAAACATGTTTTTTCAATAATTGCTTCCAAAATTAAGTTGGATAACAAACAACTGTCAATCGGCATATAAGACATATTCGGTGTAATAATCAATCAATGTGCCAAATTCTGCACACATTTACAACATTAAAACTTACAAGGGGTTGGAGTACATTTCATTTCTTATCACTGTTTACATTCAACAAAGCTATCTTAATCAAACATTAACAAGTCACCAATTAATTAATTCAAACTACTGGTATTTATAGTCGTGTCATAATCACATACATCCCATTTCATTTCAACTGTTGAATTAATCGAAACCAACTGAGGTGTGTACTTTATTTTGTACTTCAGTTTATTTTCAGTAACTGAGATATTTCATCCCAAGTAGTTTATGACAAAGGATACCGGAAGTTAAAACACTAAGTTATCTAAGATAAAATTGAACATTATACATGAAGCGAAAAGTACAATGCTTAGCGCGTTCGGCTTCGGATCAAGAGGTCCATGGTCCGAACCCGCCAGGGCTCGGCAACTTTGTCTGCAGTAGAGAACTGTTCTATACGCAGTAAGGTTTGGGTACAATGCTACACTGAATTTCAGTGCAGTACCACCCATGGTTCGCTAGTTCCAGCCGTTGCTCGCAGGTTTCACCGCAATGCATAGCCACATGGTGTTGTGGGGTTTCTCCCATCCTCGGTTACCCAGGGGTTTATGTATGCTCCGTTACTCTCCACTATATCACCCATTGGTGATATAGTGGAGAGTAACGGAGCATATATAAAATCATGGGTAACCGAGGATGGGTTTCTCCCTGCAATAATTTTAGCCACCGTGATATAAGTGAAATACTCTTGAAAGCGGCGTTAAACCCCAAAGCACCTCTCCTCATATTATATATATGCAGAAAACATTAAATAAACTATCCACCATTGGTATGTTCAATCGGACACTGTAGACAAACTACAGCTGCATACCGAAAATTTGTTCTACTACTTATGTATTTAAGTACAACACCATGTCAATTTGATGCATCGTATCAACAAGAAATATATCATTTTGCATTTCGTTAATAAGAAGACGCGTACGGTTGAATATTCCAAATGCTGATTAAATCATAATAATAGAAGTTACAGTTTCGATAGCTCTTTTCAGGGGTCAAACCTTTCAAAACAACAGCTTTTATTTCCTTCTGTGAAATATCCAGTGAGTGATTAACAGGGTCAAACGTGCATCACGTACACTGTATTTCATCTCATACTCATTCAATGTCTTTTTTAGGAATTTGCTTTCATTGAAGTGAAACGAAAACCTTTATTCGAAAATTAATTATATTATAATTTTCAGAATTTGACCCCTTCTGTCTGTAACATTATGCCAAAGTTCGAACATATGCACCACTGACGTAACGATCACAGAATACATTCAAGAATGATTATTTTACACAGAGATACAGCATGATTCATCGTCAATGTATGTGCTATAATTTACATAATATTTGTTTTCAGATAAACAAATAGGCGAACAGACTTTCCAGATGCAACTGTAACGTTTACTATATCAATGAAACGACGATGAACGGAAGATATAAAATATTATGCATGTTAAGTGGATAGTAGTGTGAGAAATGAGGAGGAAGATGATCACCTTGTAGATGACCATTTCTACAGTCGAGATTACGGTTACAGTTGGTTCCTGTGCAACAAGATACACACTTTTCTCCAGGCTCTGTAAACAGCTTGTCCTCAGAGCGACTGCTGATCAAGTTGCACATCTGTGGAAACCAAGAATTGTCCCTGGTGTTATTTTGACACTTTTATAAATGTTACGGATGACCATTGTAAAATATATGGTACTGGCCCAGTTAATTCATATGACTTTCTGTCTAAAATATGGGGTATTTTCAAAGGGCAAGTACTGAGCCAGAGCCGGCACAGTACATATTCTTTTTGTGTTAACGTTATACGGACTCAGTACTCGCCCAGTTCAGCTACATCCTGTTATTACTGATAGTCTTCAAGCTATCGTCTGCTTTACAAATGGCACAGATGTGGTATCCTTTAATTGTGAGTGACATCCACATTAGTTAACTTTAGTTGTATAAAACTCTGGTGCATTATACAGGTATGTTAACTGTCATACCTACCTTGTTTGTGTTCTATTTGCAAATATTGCTGTATGTTTGAATATTATATTAAATCTTAGTATACAAAATAATCACAAGTTCCATTTCGTTGTAGGCCTACTTGTGTAAACAATATTATTGGGCTTTTATTCACTTTATGAAAACAATAAACAGTATAGGTAATGGTATACAATACACTAATGAATTGATACTGGCCCAATACTGTAACGTTTTCTAGTGCTTGGTCAGCACCACGCAAGTGTACAAGTTTGTACATTGTTAATACTGGATGCCTGAATCGGGCCAATGCCTTTGTCAGCCATTTCTGGTAACGTTGAAATAGACATCACAATCATCAAATATGAGAGATAGTTATGGACTTGAGGTCATTTGAGGGTGCGGTGGCCATTTTTGGTTGATTTTGTTTATGCTCTTAATGTATTCGTTGCCCAAAAAAACTAGGGATAGAGTGAAAGACACAAAAATCATCACATTTGATGGTCACAGAGTAAATTTCATTAAAAGGTTTCGGCGGCCATCGTGGACGCAATCTTGAAAAAGGTTTTCCGGGGGTCCTTCTCTGGTAAACTTTAGACTGTTATGAAGAACACTGTCGTTATCGGTGTCAGTATCAAGTTATCCCTAAGTTAGTTACCAGGGTATATGTGATTACTTGATGTTTGAACGGTCCAACCATTTCGGACATAAGACAAATCTTCATAGTTCTACTGGTAGATAAATAAAAAAAACAATAATCTGGAAATGCCTTGAATCCCTGACCGGTTTTATAATCGTAGTGATCATCATGGGGTCTTTATGACGTTATCATGGTATAACGTCACTTATCAACCTACCAGCCATATAACGTGATACTTGAAACGACCTTTCTAAACCGTATCACCCGGTACGAGGGACTTACAACCTTGTAATTCCCTCCGAAGGGTTTACACAGACAGTTGTAAACACTGTTAGAAGGAATTATAATGATTGTAAACACTGATATATCTGTTAAGATGACGGCTTGAAAGTAAATGTCTGAAGAAACTAACTTAGACTAATTTTGAAATATTTCATAAGTTTACGACAGAATATGTACAGCAAATGTTTTGCAGAAAGTGCGTCTCGAACCCGTATCCACTATAACTTGTAGTAAATGAGTCAACGCCTCAGACTAAGTACTGCGCTAAGGGGACAGACGAGAAACAACGGTACAAAAGAAACTCATATATCGCGGCTGTTAACAGGCTGACATCACCGAGGGATCCTCAATATAACGCCAGGGATCCGCAAGATCCTCAATATAACGCGATAACAAGTAAAAAGCCTGTTTTACACTTAAAAACGGTTGATAATACAGATAACCCATTTTACCTCGGATATGGTAAGGTTGTAGACCCTGATAGTCAGGAAAAACCCACGTATGCTTCGCATCCTCGGGTTTTTCCTTCCTATCAGGGTCTACAACCTTACCATATCCTCGGTAATATGGGTTATCCTTATAATAACAAAGGGCGCATAACAATGTGTACCCACTAATGACTGACGTCATGGGTGTACATATATCACATACGTATTACATAAGTTTGGAAAGTTGTATATCGACAGTGTTACGTGACATGGTTTGAAGAGTCTAATGAAATACATTCTTTGACTTTTCACTTTTCATCACTGACCGACATGATGTAGAATGGGAGTTTCGTCCCCGGCGCATTTTTCTTTATGTTCATTGAGTTATATGTAAATAAAAAAGATTTTTTTTTTAAAAGTAATAGTTTTTTTTCAGGTTTTTTTATAAAACATTAGTGGCCTTTGCCGGTTACAGTTTGCACAAGGGCAGTAAGAAAATGGAAAATCGAAACTGTGTTTACATGAAAATTATATTAATGAGACCTCAGCTATTTGTTGATGGTGTTCCTCAAATATTACTTAACGAAATACTTATTCTATATGCATTACTGTATTTATGGATACGTCTGTGGCTATGTTGCCATATTGTCAGTAACAGAAATTACATTTCTGGTATAACACTATTGACAATAATGGAACATGTTGTAATTGATCCTTAGAATATCACTGTATTTATCTGTTTGCAATTACTGTGGGTATTTAACACTTCCTCAAATTTGCAAATCCATTTAATCTTTTTCATTTAGCATGGAAATATAACAAACAGCAGTCACAGTTTTGACATCGGTCCGTCAGGACTGTTACATTTGTGTGTACATTTCAGAATTAGGAAAAGCGATTTAAGATAGTACAGTGTGAAATATACTACATACATACACACTTTGTTTTAATTATTATCATAAAGAAAAAGGATAAACACCTTTGTAAAATTATGAAAATAATTGGTAACACTTGTGACATTTTATGTCAAAACTGTTACCAAACATATTTAAGCGTCAAGTATACTCATTGCTTTAAAAAATGAACCTAGAAATACATTAGAAAATTTGCGTCAATATCAAGGGAAGATATATGTAGAGGAACATTAGTTCATCAAAATGAATTAAGCTTTAGTTTGAATAAAAATCATTGAGATGTCAGAACTGTTACTGATTTTCAATATATATATTTATACAATGATAATATTTCAAGAGTTTTGTTAGCAGATAATAATATATCGACGAACTATTACTTGCTAAGAACCACAACACTTGATAACATTTCATTTAAAGACAATTATCTGTTATCTGTAATATCACATTATTTCAAAAGTGTTACCAAAAGAATCATCCTCAAATAAACTCATTGTTTTACCAAAATGTACGTTCAAATAAGATGATTCATCATTGTAACAGAACTGACATAAAACCTTGGAACAGACGAAGATGTTCAGTTGATTTGAATTTGAATTTTATTCATTGACTTTTGGACTTTTGACAGGCACTTTTTCTAGATTTTCGAACTTAAAAATGCTACTTAATATTTATTTAGGGAAATATGTTTGATAAAATGATTTTAGTGACTAGGGGAAATGTGGCTTTATAATTTTTGACAAACTAATAGACTAACACTATTTAAAAAACCGGGACATGAAATTTACACTTTATTTTTAATTGACTCCCCTACGTATACGCCGTGGCAATACTACTATTTGGAATAAATCTGGGATATTTGTTCAGTTCAATTCTTAATCATACACTACTCTGTGAGGTGTTATTACAGTCATACAGACAGGATTTCGTCAGTAAGCAACTTTAAAATTTGTCTTTTTTTTAAAAATATCTGATCTGAAGATTTATACTGGTGTAACAAGTGACGTTTTGATGAAAGGCACTTACCAAAGTTTCATCCGTTCACTTGAAAGAATAGAATTAGTCACATAAAACAACCAGTATTGACTTTCATTTTTCAATGTAACAATACTTGTTCCTTAAACACCAACATAACAGTATTTTATGAATGCAAATATCACAAAGTAGTGAAACCTTATCTGGATGAGATTTGCTTTGTTAAACTGGTGGATAATGCTTCACTCATATCACACAGTTGCTTTTTCTGATACATTGTCTATTTTCTTATCAGACAACGTTTACTGGTAAAAACACTTATCGGTGCAACACTTCAATATATCTCAGAATTGTGACTATATATTCTAATATGCTTATTTCTGCTTCTTGTTACGAATCAATATTTGAAGCAATGCGGTAGTCTTGTGTCTATTGTAGTCAATTGTCAGCCTTGGCAATAGAGATTGCTAAGCAAGTCGAGGCACTATCCCCTCTGTAATCTGATTGGTCTCAATTGGTGGTAATGTTATTAGGGATTTAAAGTGTTAAGTGCTGTTTTATTAAGGTGAACTATTTGAAATGAAATACTGTTTATGTGTTAGTAAATGTCACCTCCATTTTCGAATATTTCATAAAAAAAAGAAATGTTTTGAATGCACCTTTACTACAATAGCAGTGATGTTTCTTAATTCAGTAAGATAGTGTCAAACAAATGTACATGTAAGTGCATTTCTTTATATCGTCATTACATATATTCCTCAGTCAATATTCGGCCAAAAGAATTTACCAAAGTACTTTCTTCAAAATGAACAATTGGGCCTAAATCTTATAGCGGTGAACATTGCCGTGTTTATGTCTTATAAATCCAAAATCGCCTTACATCTCCTATATTCACTTTTATACGCATGATAATCGACGAACTTATAATAGTAAGGCAATACATTATAGTATAAAATGTTTTATTTTCATTGTAGTTTTTGAACCGCATCAAAATCCTTTGAACGCAGCTGAAGGTTTCAAACGACCATGTGAACGTTTCAAAGCATGTTATAGAAGTATGTGGTCACATCAAATTGTCTACCGGATGTTCCACTTCAGTCAAACTGTAAAACATGTAATAAAACCCTGATGCGAGACTCGAAGTTTTTGTCCTTGCATCTACACACTCCATTTGTAATAGATGTAATTGAGTAACATCAATAGGGAGAACCAACACTCACTCAGGATATGGAAACAGATACAAAATCATGTCGTTAACATCGTATGATAAGGACACAAATATTATGATATCATTTATGTTGTCGTTACCTTGGCTTCTTCACAACCTAGGTCGACTCTATCCTCATCATTATAGTAGTAATATTCAGAAGCACACATCTGTAAAAAATGAGTATAAATAAACTTATTTGATTGAATGTTATCAAATTGACAGAACCTTTGAAATGCGCTGTGAAGTAACCGTATATAAGCAATGAATTGCCGCGCATTGAAAGTTTTATCCCCCCCCCCCCCCCCCCCCCCGCCTCCCCCCGCATAGAGTATAGCCCATTAATTACCCCTACAGCCCATAATGCGGGGGGATATTCTTTGGCTCCGCATGTCCGTATTCTAAAAACTCGAATTGAATTGGAGGAAGGAGTAGACATATATGTTTTTACGAGCAAAAACACCTTAAAGATTTAATTATTTACTGCTAAAACGGATCTTTCAACTTAAGTGGAGCCCGGGGGATAAACCACCTCTCCTGATGGCTCTTGTTTAACTGACCGGAAAGGTCGACCATCCTGTAAATTCAAATATACTATGTAATTTCGACATTTTAAAACACGGTTCATATATTCCTTTTAACATTCAAATCATTATCAATCAGCAAAAATAGTATCATATCTTTGGACATGTAACTCCAGTCGTTGGCATATTGTGAAAGAGTATGGAACTACGGTATATTCTAATGATGACTGAAGATTCAAAAAAGCAATTTGATGTCGTTAATAGATAACAAAAATGATGTGTACTCCTAACTGGACCTTCAAGAGGCAGCAGCACTTTATGTCGCTCAAATAAGTTGATAAAACGTATTTTTAAAATATTGTCACTAATAGTAAAAAATCCTTTTCACTTCGGAGAATCAAGTTTTTAATGAGTGCACATGGTTCAGTAACGCAATTGGAATTTTGTTCGTGATTCGAAATAATAAAATGTGTTCACAATAAAATGGCTACCATGCATTTTGTGCTTTATACGCAACAACGTTATTACCACTACTGATAATTGGTTTCTGTCGTAAGATGTTTTACCCTCTAAAGAAAATATAAATGACTTAGTCTATCATTATAAATGGGAAACTTTAAAAGAAAAAAGATTTGCAAAAAACAAGCTACTGCCCCTTTAACGTGCTATGTATTGTTGTCAAGTAAGTGTAGAGTATCAAATGACATAGCAGAGACTAACATACCTCTGTGTTTCCATCACAAAGGCCGACGTTGGTACACAGAGTGGAATTGTGTCTATGTGTGCACATCAGACATTCTATCATTCCCGTCGGTACAGTTTTCTCTGGAAAGAAAATGGTACAGAGACATATATAGATATGCCTGGGAATAATAAAGTACTGCATCATATGGTACAAAGGATCATTAAAACAATGGTCAAAATATAACTTTAAAGGGGAAATGGATAAAATTTCATCAAAGTCATTTTTACATCAAAGTCAATTTTTTCATCAACATCGTTTTTTTTCTTCCAAGTCATTTTTTTCATCATAGTAATTTTTTCTCAAAAGTTCTGCTATAAGATGGGATATCTATAGGGATTTATCCACAGTTGGGATAGCCCTGAGAGCTATCCCATTTTAAGATGGGATAGATCCGTACTTGGGATACAACAGGTACCACTTTCTTTCCGCGATATATTGCAGCTTACAATAGACATTTGGTCACACATTGCCGGATCTAACCTCTCGGACATCAAACGGAGGTCAATAATTTCATTTTTGTCCGACTTCCACTCTAAATCGGGATACTTCTCAAAAGCAGAATTGCCTGTCCGGTATGGTGACGGAGATACCCTTAAGGATTCATGAGAAAATAAACAACAATAATCGACATTGCAGAACAGGTTTTCATTTAAACTTTTTAAAACAGCGGACATTTCAGTGTCTACAAAACATAAAATAAAAGCTTAAAACCTATTTTTATGTCTTTGAAAAAAAAGACTTTTTGAAAAATTGTCTCTGGTGTTGCTATATTAATTTTCACTTCAAAAAACATTTGTTTGTTTCTTTGCATGTTTTATGATCAAGAGAATATTAATGTTATTTTAGATGTAAACTACATCAATTGTCATCAATTTTAATGCCAAGTGTAAATTTCAAAATACACATCAGATAAAATGGGAAAGATTCTGGTAACACTAAAGACAGCACGGTAACATCAGAGACATTCAACGGTGAAATTCTTCTAAGAAAAGTATAAAAAGCATTTGACACATACACATGTCTGTAGTATCCCTCTCTCATGTCGTTGAACAAATATGCCATTTCTAAATAATGTATTGTATGTATTGGATAACACTGGTGAGAAGAAACTATGTAGTTACCCCATAGACATTAGTATTTATAAAAGCATGTAGTATATTTCAACAATGAAATCAACTTTGAATTTGAGGATACATCGAAGTCTTAAAAAGTAGCACATGGTTGTTATCATCTCGTCTAATAATGAAACAGAATTATTAAAGATAAGAATGTGGTGTAACCATATTTGGTCTGTGGTGTTACCTGTGTACAATATCACCCACTTGTCAGAATAATATGACTGTGGGCTTGTATTGAAATAGTCAGCTGTTCTTTGAAAATAGATAAATCAAAGATAAGGTATTGCTGTTAGGTCATTATGTATATTGCACGTACATTAAAATGTGTCAAGTTTCGGTGATTTGTCTGTGTTTATGGCGTTTTATTTTGACAAATTACTCATATTACTACAATGTATATAAACACGTAATCAACATCCAGTCACAATCCTAGCTTAATGCATACCGTTTATCATTCTTTGACAAGTTATGATAGGTTATTGTATTAAATATGCAATTTGCCTGTGGTGTTGCCTTGATTGATGGTAACACATGTACAGGAGAAGGTAACACAAACTGATATACGTTATTTTAAGGTAGTGATTGCTTCCAAACTCAAATTGAAATAAGCTGTGGGGATTCTTTCGATGTTCCAAGCATTCTCTGGAAATATCGACATTTGGAATTGTACCCTTTTTGCTCATATGCATGATAACACCAAAGACATTTACAGTTAATAGTTATAACTAACAATTCCGAACGCGCTGACTACTGCGCTATCCCACCCCTATATTTTACAAAGATGAGTAAGTTTTTCAAAGGTACGACACATATTTTATTTACGAAATCTTCCGGGCAAGAATTGTGGACTTTTGATTTGAATGAGCCACAGGGTAGGCAAATCAGACGATATCTGGGACACTATTCCTGGTCATATGCTGGTTCTGTGCCCTGGCAGGAAAATATGATAGAGTAAAACAATGACTCTAAACAGTTAAACACATGAAAAGTTTAATTTATGACGAAAATCTGAAACTCGCATTCCGTGGTAACTTGATGAATCTTAAATGACCGGTGTACTTCAGTTGTTTTTCAAAAAATGATTATCCTTACAATACAATCAAAGAACAAAGGCTGAAAATTATAATGAGAAATCGTATATATTACAATCATTTAACTCGATTTATTGTAACGATGTTGTTATTCACTTCTTGCCAAAGACTTGCCTGGTCACTATCAGATCATGTGCTTGGTTCGGCTGGCCCTCGGGTAACCATCGTGTGGTCATACGAATGTCACACGAACTTTTCGCGACGTCGTGTAGACTTCGTATAACATTCGTGTGGCCATGAGTTGACATTTGACCAAAAATGTTAAGTTTCGTGTAACCTTTGTGTGACCGTCGGAACCTGTGGGTAGACTTCGTGTGTTGTTCAAGTATGCACCGTGCACGTATGGGCTCCGGCAATGTGTGATGCCCGCAAGGGGATGTTTATGCTACGTAACAGGAAATTCGCGATGACAAAACAAAGTATTTCACTATAAATGTGTAAAATCGTGCATGCAGTTTTCTCATGACATGGGCTCATTATTTTAAATAAACCATTGCATGTCAAAGACAATATACATGTAGTCGTTATTTTATACAGTTTAAATATGTATATATAAAAAGGAGGACATTTGAGTGAAACGTACCTAAAAGATTACATATCTTGTTATTGCAGAAATCTTCATCGCAGCAATCTGTACACACGTGGACACCAGCCGATGTATTGGTTCTTAAACTCAACTAAAGGATACACACGGGATACAATATTGAATTATAATTTTATAACCTTTATCTTCAAAATGCATGTAGTTCCATATCAATCAATTCATTTTTTAAAGATATAAAGAAATAAAATTATGAACAGAGGCAATTTGCAATTTGTGGAAGAAAAAATATGACCTTAAAACAGTTTGATATCCACTATTCAATTCAATGCAGATGTAGAAATCAAATACAAGAAAATAGATATTTGTCTTAATGTAAACACTGACCGACTGCGATTAGTATGTATCTCTTATAAAGTTTAGGCTCATTGTGTTCACATGTGTTGATAGATATTCATTTCACTAACCATGAGGGTACTCTCTCACTGTGCTATCAGCCTACCATCAGTGTACTACCAGCTGACTAACATTATGTTATCAGTGTACCATCACTACATATCATCCATTGAAATGACTTAATGGAGGTTCCTTTCCAATTTAGAAAATCTCAGGAAATTGCTAATATTTCATTATATACATGAAAAATATATGCTAAATCCATTTCTGTTATAAAAAAATAGGTGTCACCGTGCTCGTTTTTTTTTAGAAATGAGGCCCCAATGTAGGTGAGAGTGTCGCAAAAACATTACATTTTTCACTACCATTTCACACCATCATTATGAAAAACATATTTCAAAAATAGTTTTATCTCAGTGGTAGGTAACACATATATGCAAGAAGAAAATGCAACTTATTTGTTAATTTGAAGCATTTTGACTTTTCTGTTAAACATTGATATTATGTCAATTAATCTTAAGATTTATAGGAAACAACCACTATTTGATAGAGAAACTAGTCATCTAGAAAAATTATATAATTTGAGGCTAACTTGAAAAATAATTTGAAAGAAATCTTCAGATATTGTCATAACCCTTACATATTTGTCATGACCGTTTCCCCTTAAAATAGATTATAGAGCACATTAACAAAATATATCCTTTAATCACTAAACAAATACGATATTGCACAATTATAATACAATGACTTAATTGTCACATTTCAAAACACGTTTTAAATTTTCGAATGTGCATGACTAACACTGTTACTGGAAATGTTCACAAAGGATATAAGGCTATGCGGCTACAATGCCCTGCTGAATATTAATCTGACCGTTGACGATGAGCAGAAACAGTCGTAAGAAGCCTCTTTAAGATCTTGTAGATAGGAAATAGTAAATTTAAAACACTAAATGGCTTGTATACAGTAGAACACGGATATAGCGAACACGGATATAACGAACAAACGGATACATACCGAACAAACGGATACATACCGAACAAATTCATAAGTCCCTTCATCATATAATGTGCCAAACGCGAACAGCGCATATAGCGAACTGAATTCTTTGGCCCCTATTTCCGTGTTCTACTGTATATGAATACCTCATCCTCCAGACATCCACCGTACAATCTAAGAGCTCCACCGTCTAAGTAAACGTCCATGGAACACCCCTGAAGGACGGATATTTGGCTAAGTCAAAGAGGGACAACTTTTACTGAAATTTATACAAAATGTCGATAAAATTATAGACAGAAGTCACTTAGTGTATAGCTTAGTTCATGTATCGTGTGATACTATGGTCATTTAAATTAGTATCATCTATGCAGCTTAAGCTCTTCACTCTTTACCGACGGATGGATAGTGTATTTAAACAGCCCATATGGCAATGCAATTATTAAGGATTTAGCCATATGGCTGAATCCTTATTGTTATTGGCGTGTTTGTTTTATTATTTGCAACAATCTTGTAAACACTTTTCAGCAAAAACGGCTGCAGATAATTCAACCAAACATTACAGTCCGACATCCCTTACTGAGCACACTCCAGGTGCAGCTTGTGGGCCCAATCGGTCCGAATCCGAATCCAAATTTCGATTTTTAATGGGAAATTTTTTCAAAATGCACCTAGAGACTTTCAACTTTTTCCAAAAGATCCGCAATGACCTTCCAAAAATAAAGTAAATCATGGCGAAGTCGTCACGCATGTGATTTAGCCGCCATCTTGGAATTTAACACTTTTTCAAATTTTCGGACCCCATCTACTTTTGCGGAATTTTCCATTCTGAAGATATAAGCATCGAAGGGTTGAAACTTCGAACTCAGAATACTTTTTTCACAATGACATTTCAAAGTTAGGCAATTTTTTAAAATCGCGAACTTTCAAGGAAGATAATTCAAAAACCAACCCACCGACTTGAAAGATTTTTCAGAAGAGTAAGACAGGACTATGGTCTCTATGAATCATCTCAGCTTTCAGTCATTTCCGATCATAATAAAGAAAAACTTTAACATGGGAAATATTTTCAAAATCCACATAGAGACTTGAAGCTCTTTGCTAAAGATTCGCAATAATAATACAAGCAAAAAGGTAAATCATGACAAACTTGTAGCTCTCGTGGTCTAGCCGCCATTTTGATTTTCTTTACAATTCTTTGATTTGACATGTACATATTGGATATTAATAATCCTAGTGACATGTTAGAGACTTTTTCTAAAAGATGTGATGTAAAAGATTTTGGCAAGATGTTTTAATTCATCCTGCATCAAATACTTGAATCTTTTTCTGCGGTGAATCCGTTTATCGTTGCTTGCGACTACATTTTGTATTATCATTCTGATTTGGATTTGCAATAGGTATTCATATGTCTAGACTTGCGGAATTATAGATATATGTCTCTTAATGACAGGAAATGTATTGTCATGAAGCACATTTAGGACTGTGCAAGAATATGTTTACCATGATACAACTTACATCTCGACAGACATCTATCGTTGTACACCCAGTAACATCCTCTCCATCGGGACAGATGTAGCACAGGCGTTCTTTCAGGGGTTCTGAATATACTCAAGGCAGTTTTGATACAAATCAAAACCATGTTATTTTGAATTTTAAGAACCATGATACGTACGTAGATGATGTGTGAAATGCATACAAACATATTATGACGATGCAAATAAATACAGCATATTATCTTTCTTGATAAAAGACTACACAATTCTGAAGCTATTCACAATTATGTAATATAACTATTGTAATTTAGAGAGTGGCAACTACACTGTCGGCCAAAAGAAACGCCTACCAAATATCTTATCAGATTTCGTAAAAACTATAATGTACAGTTTAGCAATATTAAAGCATCATGAAGTTGCACCATTTCTGCATTATATATTTAAATTTCAGAAGTTTCATGTCACATTAAAGTGGCGATTGTTGAAATGACACAACAGAAATTGTTCAGTTTTCGATCAGTGCTTCATCAGAAACACATTTGAAACAGATTTTTATACAAATACGAGCAACAATACAGGCACACATACGTATTAAATTGATGATGACTCTACAGGTGTACGTGGTTACGGTGCGCTAGTTAATCAACCAGAAATAGCGGTCTTCATTGGGCTTGTTTTTCATGAATGTTATTGACTCGAATGACAGTGTTTTCACGATTTCGATGGATTTTCATATTAATTATTGTTTAAGGGTTAAGTGAAGACCACCATTTATCATATTTCCGAAATTATTTCATCTTTCATTTTAAGGAAAATCAAGTAGGCGTTTCTTTTGGCCGACAGTGTAGTTCAAATAAACAAATACAACATATTGTCTAGGGCGATTTCTCAAATACTATGACGGCATGAACACTTCAAATCATCTCTTCAATATAAACATATGGAAAAAGTTCAAAACCTTCACATTTTTTTCACCCGCAAAGGTTGTCTATGAAGAGAAAAGATATTGTGTCAGTAAAGGTAACTATATAGAATAAAAGAATCATATTCGACAGTGTAAGAAAGAACACTTCATTCAGATTTCGCTTCTTTTGGATATTTTCATTTGTAAAATTTTGGTGTTTCGGTTTCCAAAAACATGTTACGTTATATTGAGAAATGAAAGTTAATATTGGTTGCTGTAATGTGAGTTGTTCTGTGCTTCCATGTAAACTGGTCAAACTTTAGTATCTGCCTTTTAGTCAAAAGTCACTATAGCTAGTGATAGTACTATTAACCTTCAAAATCATACATTGTAATAAAATAAATTTCAATAAAAGTTCCCTACTGACGAAATATGGTCATTATTAACTGCAATGAGCCCTCTAAAACAAGGAGAAGTGTTTAATGAATATATATCCTCTAGACATGACATGTTTAGGTACAGATCAGTACGAGCTAACGGACCAAATCGAATCTGGCAAATGTGTATAACGTATCCAGATAAAACCAAAGCACTTGCTAATATTGTAAAGCTCAGTACATCAAGAATCCAATCTGCTGAATGCATGTGTGGTACGGTTGCCAGTGACATTGTGGTACATATATTCATGTTTTGTACTCTTAATATGAAAATGAGAAATGTACTTTTTGAAAATATCTGTGACATTATGCCTGTAGATAGCTTTGTTGACCTCTGGTCACAAGATGACGATGTTATAGTTACATTCCTCCTTGGAGGATTACCCGAATGTTTGTCATCCATGGAACTACAGACATGGTATCTAATCATGATGTACTCTGCAAATTTTGTTCTAAAATGTAAACACTTGTTCTCTCGCCATTTCATGTTGTAAATATTGAGAAAATGTAACTCATATCGCTTTCTGTTATATATTTGTAAACTTGTAATCTTCACCATTGGAGGAAATAAAGGCAATCTATCTATAAAAGGATCTTGAAATGTCTTAAATGCTTCCACGCCGCATTATACCCAACCTAGTATATATTCATGTTATTACATGTAGGTAGTGACATAACGTTAAAGTCATAGATCCTGGTTACAACATCTTCCCAATCCTTACATGTAAGCAAAAGAACTAATCAAGTCTTTGAAGGGCATTTAGAAGTGGTATACATAAGAACATGAATATTTCTGGATAACAACTTCTTTAATGTGAAAATACACATTAAAGAAGTTGTTATCCAGAAAATCTTCATGTTCTTAAAAGAACTAATTTATATTTTTACTTGCTGTGTCAGCGGTGAAAAACATCACAATGGACACGATTGCACCTAGAAATTTAAAAAGGGTATTTCCTTGAAGAGGATGTGATTTCTTTAAATGAATTAAAATTGAAAAAAGCATATAACCAATGTGACTTTTCTAAACATGACAACTTATTCATTTGCTCTGCATTAACTTAGAGATATGGAACGTGTTCATTTCATATACGTACCAAATAAAGGAGACATGCTCTTGGTTCCAGAAAGATAGCTTATCTCCTGTACATAGATTGTCCTGACCTGAATCGTTATAACATGTGTTAACTAGTCTATCATTGTAGAGGGTTTGCTGATTTACGGAGAAATACAAGAGGCAGCGTAGGTTTTGGTTTAGATTGTGGTCCAATATCAATATCTTCAAATGAAATGAAGCACCGATAAATCTGTACTCTTTTCCCACTACCAGCTACAACGACATCCCAAATCAAATACCAGATTCTCCAGGTCCCAAGATAAAGGTTCAAATCGTTTGTTTATCGATATATCTCACCAGATAATTAAATACTGGATAAGATTATTATACTAGCAGAATGATAGCATTTTGGGACATGCCTACAGTTTTCAATTTAGATGAGCAGAAACAAGTTATTAAATGTTGGGCTCTAAATGTGAGGAACCTTCTTCATGGATTTGGGTTTGGGTTTATGTGGCAGAATCAAGATGTTGACTGTATAAGTTCTTTTGTGGCAATATTTAAGGAGAGATGTACATTTATTGATAATGAAAAGTGCTTAGAAACTATTTCAAAACACTCGAAACTCCAATTGTATAGACATGTAAAAGTTGTTTTTGGCTATGAAAAGTACTTGTCCACTGTAAAGATCCGAACTGCTTTAACACAATTTAGGTCTTCAAACCATATCTTAATGACTTTGGCCATTTTGTATTATCCAATGCATTGAGACAAAATGTCATTTCTGTATGATCTGTCCATTTGTCAATGATTTACGAACGACTTTACCTAACTATTACAAAGAAATTCCGTGTTATGATAAATTTATCCAATTGTTGTCATCATTCAATCCTATTGTAGTTAATTCTTTAGCGAAATTTAGTTTCCTTGCTATGAAAAAAAACTATGTAAACAACTGCGATGACTGCAACATCCATGAACATGTATTCGACTACTTTATGCAATGTATGGGCTGGTGGTCTCGTTACTGAATAAATCTCTCTCTCGCCAGATGCAACAGTTATGGAACTGTCGTCTTCTCTAGATCAATCTTTCACTATATTTTAAAATGTTCAAGCGACAGTACTCTTTGATAACTTTTATGACGCTTCGATCTCTCCCATATCTCCACTTCTCTTTGTAATATACTCATGGGGAAAATGGTTGACACCCCTAAACAGAAAATAAATCTTAGCAAATAAAATGCATGGACAATTAATATTGTTCGAAATTAAGGTATTTTCGAAATTAAATGACAAAAACACATGATGTAAACAATATCATACCTGCCAAGTATGTATTGCGTGCGAATGAGATTCAAAGAAGGATTGTGTGAATATTTGGGTTCAGTAGATTTTTTTTTCAAAAAGCATCTTTTCATAATTTATTGGAACTAAAATGAAATGAACACTCGAACATTGTAATAATATACCAATGCCAAGATCTCAAGACACAAGGAATGAACTCTAAAATATGTTTTTCTTATATTCCTTTTTTCTTTGGTATGTTAAAGTACAAGTGGAGAAATAGCAAATGCTCAAGGGCAGTATTCATAAAAATACATCCAGTAGTAACACACGTACCAAACATTATCGAAATTAACACGTTACATTGTTTAAATAACACTTCATTCCAATAACTATAAGGCGGTGTCGACCATTATTACAATGAGTATATGTTCTTATTCCCCCTTGCAGCGCGATGAGCATGCTAAACAGGAACTTTTATAGTTAATATGCTTTTATTTATTTCTATTGCTTCATAACTACCTGTAGTTTATTTCAAACCATACAGTTGCTCGTTGTGCATTGCCTTTTAAGTGTTGTTGTTTATATTTTTTAATTCGTCAATTTACTGAATTTAAGAATGCAAAGTTGTGCAATATTATGCATGAATTGAACAATAACATGCTCTGTTAAAGATCTAGTTATAACCTAAAGGCAAAATCTCAGGGTACGATTTATAAGTACGACGTGTCAAATTCCAGTTAAATACAGAATTTTAAAAAAATTATAGGAATGGATTTTGCGTCAGTGTTGTTTCGTGAGAATATCCTCGTCGCATCCCTTCATCGACTGAATTCTGTGTAGATGTGCAGGTCGATACTAGAAGATGTAACTAACATTAGCTCCCTCCTCACACTCGCTACTAACAAGCACATATCGGCCTATTGTCATGTTTAATGTGTATAGATTCTCTAAAGGTCGATCGAATTACTTCTTCGTCATAAATACGCAATACTATGCAGAGGGTATGTAAATGATCACTCTCTTCCCACAGAAGTTACTCCCTCCAGATTTCCAATCCCAACCTCTGTTCTTTTTCGCTTGAAATCGACGGCAGAAATGGAGCGTCCTCTTTGGTTGCAATTGAATCTAGTTGTGCAATCAGCGACGCCATTGTAAAAGTTACATTTGCTAATGACACGTCATAATGATAAAATAAACGTAGCATAAACGTTTTCTCGTTTAATGTGTTATGCCTTTTGATTTTGTGAAAACTATTGATCATACACATGCTTATAAATAAAGAAGACTAAATCAGAGACAAATATCCAAATTAGTGCATTAATATTATTTACATCAGACATATTTGAAGGACATATGCTAATGAGCAAGGTATCAAGTTGTTTTGTACGATGGAGCGATGGCCTACACGCCAGTAATAAAGAATTGAACTAAACAATGAAATGGTGATGTTGTTAAAGTATATCGACTTTGTTATGGTATACTGACTTTCACTTGGACGAGAGGTATTGCATGATTTTTGTCAATATGAAAATTGAAGAATATAATTAAAAGTTCTTTTGAACTACGGACTTAAACTTACGTCAGACTATAAAAGGCGCTGTGACACGTTTTTTTGCATATTATGTTTTCTCAAGTTTGCAATTTATTATGAAAGTTTATACAATACATTGGTAAGTTAATTGGTTAAATATATCATTACACGGCCCGATAAGCCGAATCCATAGAGAATTTGAGAGTTTAGACAACAGGATGATTGACCATTCCACATTATACCATATTTAAAAACCCTACTCTGAGTGTGTAGGTATCGCTACATTAGTGAGATCACTTGAACTACCTTCGAGCGGCCATTTTAATGAAGACACCTTAAAATGGCTGCTCGATGGGAAATGGACTCGCATAGCTTAACCGAACCTTGTACATTCGATTTAGAACTCTTTTTATTGATTCGGGAGTATTATTTATCCAATGGTAACACATATTTATGTTTTTATGAGAGCACTTTATTTCAGTAAGAAAATCGTGCTTCGTCGCTTTTAAAGTCCAACAAGTTAAGCATGCCTATCAATCGCATTATCTGTTCTTAGTCTAATGAATACGACATCGACTCTTACTGTCCTAAGAATCTCAGCGGTCATTACCATAGTCGGATACACCAGTTTATTGGCTGACTAAAATCTATGTAACCTACATTTATGGGCAATATGTGTTATGGCAATTGAACCAGTATGTGTATAGCGTATAGTTGATTAGATCAACAGCCGTCACATAGAAAGGAAACACGGGTTATGTTTCAATGCCCTTCATTGCTTCTGTAAAATCTGAACTGTTAACTTTCAACTGCAAATTAGCAAGGGTACATAACGGGTAGTTAACTTTATACAACATAAAATATGATAGTTATGTACAACTGTTACTTTTAATAAATACATTAATGGGTGATGGACAATATTAGATTTTGAGGTATGTTAGGTTGTGATGTTTTACAGCACTAATCTTTTTTTTTTTCAAAACTAATTATCAACAATTAACATTTTCTTATCAGAAATAGCTCACTCCAACGTTTCATATTATTGGAATATATTCTATTTACTTTTCCATTGTCACTTTAAACCTTAATACTTAAAACAAATTTAATAAAATGAATACATAATTTAAATTGTATTCGACCGCTTCTAATTACAAATGGTGACCATGTGTTTATATTGCAAAAGGTAGTATTAACAAAATAATTCTTACAAACGTACCTCTTTGTCCATTGCATGTTTAATATCACTCAGTCTGGATGATTGTGGAAAATCATTTACAAATTTAAAGAAAACTGTTGAATGTTAAGCTTCTGGACACTTTTGGTTATTGCCATGTTACCAGCAACAATACAAATCTGCACATTTTCAGTATGGATAACACGTACATTCGATATGCCATGGCGTGTATTTCAGGGAAACTTATTTGAGTGAATATAATGAACTCACTATCATTTGACCACCGGCATTTACCGGCTTTGATACCAATGAAGCATTACGCTGAGTATTTTCGGGATGAATAGACAATGATTCAACAGTGATAAATATATTACAAACTAATAAATCTTATTCACAAGGATAAAACATAAGGAATGTGCTTCTTTCGTCAGTCCACATCTATCCACATGCAAACAACACTACACTGCATATATTCACCACATTATTAATCTTGATAATGGGTATTGTTTTTTTTGTCATGACATTAACACGCTTATCTACTTATTTTGATAAGTTGGAGGCAGTTAATGTCATGATTGTTAGACTGTGAAAATGTTGAAAAAAAGAAAATCTGTCATGTTCAATGTAATTTAATACGAATAAACATCATCGGAAGTTGATTGCCCCATTCTAGATTGTTGTGAAAGTCAAATGTCTGTTTTGCTTTATTTGACCTGTGACATTAGGTTCCCTCTTGGAGATTGCAGTCACCGTAAATCCATCATCAGTCAGAGTTATGTTGACAGAAAGGAAACATCCATCAGTAATATATGGGGCCAAATTCAACTCACTCAGTCGTTCCACATAAGTACCTCTCACTGCTTTGAATGTCTGAAAAGTTATATAATATTGTATGAACATGCATACAGGAAGGAATAGGAAATACTGTAGGACTGAGTAGTGCACCAAATTTCGTTTTGCGATATATTGCAATACATACAAACTGTATTGCAATACGTGTTAGAATATATTGAGTGAACTCTACAATAAACGTTTATATTCGGTTTGCAGTTTAAACATTACATATCTAGTAAAAAGCCTTTCAAATATTTAGAAAAATAGACAATTAGTCAAAATGATAAGTTAATTTCGATGGCATTTTGGCCATAGTGTTTGGCATTTAAGTAAAAAATCTGTAAAACGTAGAAATGTAATTAATAAAATATGTTGTCGACATAAATACCCTTCTTGAACTTAATTTTATTGACGCGCCTTTACTGTAGGACGACAGAAAACAAGCCAAAAAAGCCCTTCTTGACTCTCCTGTCTCTTCTAGTTAAGGAGATTCGAAAATGACAATTCTTCAAACGCGTGTTTATGAACAGATAATGTTTTGAAAATTTAAAATTTGTTTAGTTGGCCCCTTTAGACATTATGTATCTCTGTTTCAGTCGTGTTCATCACTCGTGGATTGAATTATCTAGACTTGCATATTGTATGGTGACGTTTCTTTTGCGGTTGAGTGTATTGGTATTGTGATAATATTCCTCAGCCTTAGGAAATAGTATATATGGAATGCATGAAGTCAAACCGATCTTGCTTTAAGTGTATGTTCTACTGGTCACATCATCTCGATGCATTAAAAACCTCAAACGGTTTGTAATCGTACGTATATTTTACGAGTGCTTCAGAAATACGATACATTGGGTGAAATTCCTCTCGCTCAAGCGGTCCTCATATGTTCTTTTCACTACCTCGAACATCCGAAATGATGTTATATTCGTATACGGTTGCTGTTTTAAGAGACGAAATTCATGAAGACTACCGGAATAAAGAAAAGAAGAATTCCGAAAAAAAGTATTACTTTCGTACACAGTTTCTAATAAGATATCACTTACACTCAAAGTTGCTTCAAATTGCATGGCTCAAATTTGAGGGTAGAATTAGAACCATAAGCAATTGACGAATGCTAAATGTCGCAACTGCAATGAGCAAGCGATGTATTTGAAAAATGAATGCATTCGGCCCGTTGTCAATAGGAAATAATGATTAATGAACATGTCAGTTTTCTATTATCCAAATAAATCAGAATTCGTTCTACAATGTGCTTTGGTTGAATATAAATTATAGACACGCATACATATATTACAGCTTGCTGGTAGTTTGTGTATCACCTTTTTCTTCGTGAATTGTTTTTGTATATACTTACCCTTTCATCAGCCGGACATTGTACGTATTTTCAGAATATTTTCTCACATTTATCCTGCCTGCTGATGTTTCAAATGCAACAATACATCTAGAATCACACACATTTCTCACCGCCAGTGCCTCGAATACATCAAACAGAGCTTGATACGTTGTCCAGCGCGTTGCTTCCAGGCTCGGAACTTTGTGAGCGTTTTGCTTTGAGAAAAATAGCAAACCCCATCTGCATGTAAAGAATAAATGAAATTATATTTCCTTACAGTAAAATACTCGTTTCTGATTGGCTAACGGTCGTTACATTTTTATTCATGTACCCAGTCAGTCTCACGGTGTACAATTTCATGTACCCCGCTGCCATAGTAACAGCTCCTAGCTGAGAATAGGTGTCGCATTATGGTGAGATGACGTTATAAAATGACGCACGCGGTGTAAGGAGTTTTGAAGAGTTCGGTCAGCTGTTTACGGGTCTATTACTTACAGACTTATTTCCCAATAGTTGCTGCTTTGTGGGGAAATAAATCTTTTTTTGCATTGTTTGCACACTCAATTAAATAAAGAATAACTCGTTTTAAGTCATTTAAAAGTTTGTAGTAATACGTTATACGACTTTTGACATTTCAGTCGACACCGGTGACGCCATTTTGTTTACGTTTAGCGTCAAGGTCATTCAAACGATATCAGCTGATCGGGCTTCGGCAGACAAAACGCAATGAATATAATAATAGAATCTACTAATTTTATTGACATGACGGAAAGATAAATACTTTGTATACTTCTCCCTCGGGTGAAATCTATGAGGGCTCGGGCTCGGGCGACACTGGTACAAAGATGGTACATGAGGACGTATTACCCTCGTGAGAAGCATACAATTTATAATGTTCTTTATCATAAATTCAAGGCAAACTATGTTGCACATAAAGTTCTTAAAATATTATTATAACAATTAAATCCTGACAGAACATGTATGAATAAAAAGGAACATGGAACTTTAAGAACACATACTTGATTTTAAAACTTCTTTGAGAATTGTATGATAAAGTAATATACATGATTGTTAAACACAGATTGGTTAAATGACCTTTCAGATGATATCAATATTGCAACGGAAACAGTTATGAAAAAAGTTATTCATTTGTGTGATACTTTTATTCCAAATAAGCTTGTGACCATAAGACCGAATGACTCCCCATGGATGAATAATTTGACACGTAGACTAATTAGACAAAGGAACCGCCAGCATAAGATAGCAAAACGTAGAAATAATGAAAATGATTGGTTAAAATTTAGAAAACTTAGGAATAAGGTCATTTCAGCAGTAAGAAAAGCTAAATCTGCCTATTACTCTAAATTAGATGATAAACTGAATAACAACAAGAACTCTAAAATGTAGTGGAAATTAATAAACAATTACTTGAAAAAGAGAACAAATAACAATGTCAATTTTCCACCTTTGCACCACAATGATGTTATTTATGAAGACGCTAACGAAAAGGCAAACATACTTAACGATTACTTTGTTGATCAAGCTAAAATTGCTTTTCCAGATAAAGTGCTACCAATTGTTGATTACAGAAACGAAAATTCTCTATGCGAAATTAATTTAAAGAAAAGAAGTTGAAGATATTCTCCTATCGGTTGACATAAATAAGGCAAGTGGCCCTGACAATCTCAGTAACAGATTTATAAAGCTTACAGCAGAATCGTTATCCCTTCCCCTTACATATTTATTTAATAAATCATTGTGTGATTGTAAATTTCCTTCGATTTGGAAAGAAGCTTCTGTTATTCCCCTGCACAAGAAGGGTAGTGTAAATGAATGTCAAAATTATAGACCCGTTGCACTTACGAGCTGCATTGGGAAGGTATTTGAAAAATGCGTATTCAAGTATGTTTTTAACTTTTTTCGAGATAACAATGTTCTAACTAATTTACAATCAGGATTTATGCCAGGTGATTGTACTGCGTACCAACTGACATATCTATATGACTTCATAGCAAATGCTCTTGATAATGGAAAAGAGGTATAAGCCGTTTTCTGTGACATAAGCAAAGCGTTTGACAAAGTTTGGCACAATGGTATCATTCATAAATTAGAAGCCTATGGAATTCGTGGCAGTTTACTTCAATGGTTTCGCGACTATCTTAAAAACAGACTTCAAAAAGTAGTAATAGAAGGCCAAACATCAGACTTAAAACACATATCGTCAGGAGTCCCTCAAGGATCTGTGTTAGGGCCACTACTATTTTTAGTTTATATAAATGACATTGTTGACGGTATCAACAGTAATATAAGATTATTTGCCGACGATACATCCGTGTACATAGTTGTAGAAGATCCCGATAACGCAACAAGAATTTTGAATAATGATCTAGGACGTATTTCTGATTGGGCCGATGCGTGGCAAGTTAATTTCAATCCGACAAAAACTGAAGCAATTTTATTCTCCCGCAAAATTAACCCCTCTGTCTCCAAACCCATAGAAATGAAAGGATCGCAAGTAACTGCGGTAAGTTTCCATAAACATTAATTTAGGTGTTTATCTGCAGAAAGATTGTTTTTGGAAAAAACAAATTGAAGAATTAGCAAAAACTGTAAGTCCTATGGTGAATTGTTTAAGAAGCTTTAAATATAGATTGACTAGACATACACTCGAATGTATGTATACCTATTACATACTTCCACATTTCGATTATTGTTGTCATATTTGGGACAATTGTACTAAGGAACAATCGAATATACTTGAACACTTGCAACTAGACGCTTTAAGAACGATTTGTGGAGCTGTGAGAGGAACTAGCCATGAGAAAATATACAAGGAAACTAATTTCATACCTTTAGCGAAGCGTAGGGAAATAAAGAAACTAACTATATTCTACAAAATGAGAAATGACCTCACTCCAAATTACTTATCTGATCTAATACCCCAACAGGTTTCAGATTTCAGCTTATATAATCTTAGAAATACTCGTAGTATTCGCACAATACGTTGTTATACAGAATCGTATGCACGTT
The DNA here is from genome assembly GCA_936450465.1 of Gibbula magus. Lineage (NCBI taxonomy): Eukaryota > Metazoa > Mollusca > Gastropoda > Trochida > Trochidae > Gibbula > Gibbula magus. The sequence goes on along the minus strand of OW388301.1, from coordinate 37,139,482 downwards.
CCTTCTTACCAGAAACTATACATTTATGGACTAATTTACCAACCGAAATAACCAATTCGCCATCAGTAAATTCCTTTAAAAACAAATTACGGAATCAAAAAGGAAATACTCTATTTGACATGAACTTTGGAACCAGATTTTGTCAAATTATCCATGCTCGCCTCAGATTGGGTTGTAGTGACTTAAACGGTGATAAATTTGAAAGACATATTTCGAACAATTCAGACTGTACATGTGGACATCCATGGGAGGATTCTCTCCACTACTTCTTTTTCTGCCCTCATTTTAACTTTATAAGATCAGATAAATATTTTTATAGAAATGGTTTTGATCTGTATTCAATACTTTATGGTGATCAATATTCCAACAAAATAATAAATCAGAACATTCTTGAATCTGTCCATAACTTTATTCAAGACTCGCAAAGATTTAAATTATCATAAACTCCTATAATGTTTATATTACCTTAATTTACTACTGTCTACCTTTTTGCCTTTGTGGAAATATGTGATTATTGATTTTGTATCTTACCTTTGAATATTGATTTATGTTGTATTTGTAATTGATGGAGCGGCACTTATATAAGCCAACAGCTTGTTGTGCCAATCCATATTCATGATTATTTTCATGAATAAAATATGTTTAAGTCACATGATTGTTAAAATGACTCATAAACCTTTATGGACCAGTTTTCCGGGTTTGTATAATGTTATTGTGCACTTGTGGTTTTCTTACTGAAAATTGTCTTGATAATGCAGAAGCAGAAATGTGTATGTATATACATTTGTATGTATCTTACATGTATATGTCATCACACCTACTCACCTGCTAGGTAGATGGAGGTTGACAGCTCCTGTTGGACTCCAGCTATACCAAGAGGCAGAGCTTCCAGCTTTCTGAAATAAAAAAAATTCATTCATCTATAGGCACTATGAAAAAGGAAGTTCTAATCTATAATGTAAATTGTACCATGGCTGTGGCCACTATGATATCATGGCATGATATTATAATGTTATTAATTAAGTTTATTTCTGTATTAGCCCAGTTACAGGTCCGAGGTCCGTTGTATTGGCACGAGACGATGTCGACGGCCATTAAAACGGACCGAGAACCTGCAACTCGGCCAATACGGAAATTCTTAATTAATGACAACTTGATTGATTAACCTCGTTTCATTTTACTTGCACTTATCTTCTCATTTATATTGAAAAAATAAATTCATATTATCCGTCAAAGTTGTGAAGCGACAGCTTCCGGCTTTCACCAAAAGTGCGACTGTGCATGCTCAGGCTCAAATTGGCCCAGTTTGTCTTGTATTGGCCTAGTTTCCCCGTATTGGCCTTATTGTCGAATTGTATGGTCTAGGCCGTAAATATCGTATTAGTGCCATAACATAACAACATACACAATGTTGTGCGATATATGCTCAGCTGGAAAGCGCTCGTAAAATGTCCAACACAATGCTGTACCCTCTCCATGTACGTGTAGCTCCCTCGGGGTATTGTAATGTGTGACACTACTTAATAACCTGAATGTGCAGTTCAGCCGGTGCAAACCCCATGATTCCTTTCAACGATTGTTTGATACATCCTGCTTTTGAGTAAGACAGAAACCATAGGAAGGGTTTTTTCAAACGCATGGCTGCCAACAAAAACATTTATCTTGGCGTATCAGAGGACCAATACTATAGATGTGTATACTGTGGGTCTTCGGTTGGGTCTTCGGTTAACTGAAAAATCAGTGAGAGCTTCCCCCTAATTTACAAGTCAAATTTGATAAAGCTCATGAACTAATTCATGGTTTCTAATTACCTTTGCGTATGTTCCATTGGGTAGCGTTTCCAAGTCATATCTGGGTCTGAAAAATATCAAAATGAAATCGTATTCGCTAGTATTTTCAATTAAAATATAGACATCCAGCATCCAACAATAATATTTATACATTTAATTTATTCATTTGCAACACAATGTATTAACAACATAATGTATAAGTTTCCCTGATTAAAACTACGTTGTGAAACCGGTCGGAAATGAACTTATATGAAAGGAAATTCTAACCAATTTTACATCAATTTCTTTAAACAATGCAATGGGTCTTGATTAGAGATTCGCTCAAACTTCGAAAACGTCTATCTTTGAAAACAGTTTTCATCATTTATAGCTTGTTAAAGGGAACACATTTTGGCTTTGAACCGTCATGTGATATGATGGAAACATGCACATTTTGAAATAAAATGTCAAGCGGTTTTCGATTGATTATAACATATTTTATTCATTCAAGAAATGGATTGGGCACCAGTTATCCAATTTAGAAAAGCTCTCTCCAGATAATTACATGATTCTTTTCACAACAATATGCAACAACAGACGGACATGCAGTCAGGATATGTACAAGAGAAGTCAGTGAGATGTAAATATGTACATGTAGTACTACGAATTGGAAAACATTCTGATTTTCGCATATAGAGATACATGGGCTCCATTCCGTAACAGCAAGCGCTTATAATTGCTCATTGATCGCTCAATGTAGCGCTCAAGTAGCGCTCAAGTAGCGTTCATTCTCTCCTGAACGACACGGTGCAATTTCTCGAGGTTTGCTCGCCTTGCTACGTAGCGCTACATTGAGCAATCGCGTTGAAGAGAGGTTTAAAAGTAACCGCTAATTGAGCGATTACTTTGAAACCTCTCTTGAACATGGCACTGCATTGTCATGTAAAAGAAGACTGATATCAATTAAAGCTCTGTTTCTGACAATATCATCTAATGATGTAAACATACATAAATATACAAAGGACATACATTTTCACAGTTATGGCCATATTGACAACATGCATTATTTATTACATTTATTTAAGATAAATCATAATAATGCCCTTTTTACATGCACACTTTACTCCAAGGAGTATATTTACACCCAGGAGTATATTAACTCCTATAAGTAAAAGTATATTTACTTTACGTTCCATTGGACTTTAAGGATAATTGGTTTGCTTATAGCTCAAACGTCATTCTGGTGAGAACTTATAATGAGTTAACTGCTTATCCAGAAGTGAAGAATAGATTATCAATATGTTCTGTGTTCAGGCTTCGTGCTTAATCTGTCAACTTACAAAAATAAGTGATCGACACATTCTCAAAGATGGTCAAATGACATTGAAAGGAGTAGTTTTAGTGATGAACAGTTAAAAAAAACTTTCCCAGTGACAACAAACAAAACTATGTAGTATGTAAATTAAGACATTTTTCCTGAGAGTGCTGCACCCTTTAGAGAACCAATCATAAGGTTGCTATCATCCTGTATTGGCTTGCATCTATTTAAATAATTGCTTAAAACCGAACTATCAGTAACCCTATTTGAAGTATTTTAATCTTTTCCATAGAGGTGTTACTTCCCAAAATGGTGTAGAATTGCAGGTTGTAGTCACTGGATATGAATAGCATTTGAGATTTCCAAACTATGATCTTTAGAGGTGCCATAGACAATCCACATTTCAATAGTAACACCAGTTTAAGATGACAGGGACTACCTCAATGGAAAGGGATGATACCTGTAACTAATGTACCGCATTTGCATTACAAGAGTGATGATGTTGTTTATGATGTTGGTTTACACCTTTATCATGTCCGGACATTAATACATTCCAGGATGTAGAGCTGTAAGTCCTTACTGCCATTACTTATGATATGTGTTTGTATTATCATTTTATGGTATATTTACTAAATAAAACTGCATATATGTCTTGTATTCTGTAATCCTTCAGAATTTTACCGCAAAGGCGAAACAAAACATATCTTCCCTTGTTAGCTGAAAACATAAAAATTGCAAGATAAGGATACAAGCCTGCCAGTATGCCGCTTATCCTCTCAAAACATGGTTACTGTCAAAGCCTTAGTGCATCTCAGAGGATGTTCAGTAACACGCTTAGCAGAGCCTATTGAACTTTTGCGACACATACAGAAGAGTTCGGGTGTAGATTAGAATATGCCTGTACAGGTATAATTGCATGACCGTGTTGTGTGTGTGAAACTAGATGAAAACCCGTATGACATGCAGATAGAACCAGAGGATAGCCCCAGTGACGCTCATTTGTTTTGATGTTCTTCCACTAAATTAATGGTAGCTAACAATAAACATAAAATGGTCCTCTAAAAACCCTTGCTACACAGTGGGTGACTGCTGGGCATTTCGAATGAACGTTACATTTAATTAAATACCGAACTTAAGGAAGACACACATGTTAGGAACATGTTTAATCAGATACCGAACTTAAGGAAGACACACATGTGTAAATATACTCCTGTAATTAAATTTGTTTTGGACTGTTTACATGACACGTTTGCTTCCTGTAAGTATATTTACTTATAGGAGTAAATATACTCCTAGGAGTAAACGTGTGCATGTAAAAAGGGCCTTGTGTGTAGGATATTAGGTTTACTGATGTCGTAAGCAAGGTATACAGGTGTATATTTTAATTTGAATTGAATATTAGAATTAAATGATGCAACGGAATCACTTTTTCCTAAAGGAATGTCGTTCCATAATTTAATCGATGATGGAATAAAATATGATACTGAGTATATAAGTGTATAAGGTTGGCTTTAATTATTGGAATTTCTCAAACCATATCGTGTCATGTTTGCCTACTAAAGGCGGGGTATATATCCTGAAGAGAAATACCACCCTGTTTCTAAGTACAAAGAACTGGCAGAGGCACATCTTGGAAGACCAGTTACTAATCGGGCTACTTCTAGTTGAAGTTTTTTTCAAATGTATCAGCTTGTTCAATCAAACATTCATCCCATACTTCACATGCATACTCAACATGTGGCCTTTTAAAGGCCTTACAAAAGTATAAAAAAAATAACGACTGTCAAACGGACACGGGGTGTTGATCTCTTCACATTGTCTATTGTAATGGGGTATTAATCGTCGAATGCATAATATTATGTTATCGTCAATACATATCCCTGTGGATCATTACCTTGGACGTGTGTTTTAACCTTTACTTATTACCTGGCCAATTCCATAAACCACATCTCGCCTTCTTTGGCTGGTCCCGGACTCCTTGTAGTATTTTCACTCAGCTTGGAGAAGGGGAAAACAATCTCAACAGACCAAAACGTGGCTGCAATGTCAAGAATAATCACTGAGGATTGAACAATGAGTTTATCATTTTGAGTTTTTTCAACTTAAATGATAAAATGTTATGAACACACAGATATTGTTTGAACAAACGTTCGGGATGCAGCTGTATGAACATAATTTAACATTGTAGTCAGTAAAGAACAATAGATTGTCAGGAGTGTTAAAATGAGTTTGGCAGTCGCTGGCCGTCGATTTCCAGTTTTCAAAAGCGTTTGAATACGTAGACATTACTGATGATCTCTGTATGCTGCTTTATTTACATAATGGTGAACGAAAACGAAGCCGCGAGTACCTGCGAGTTCACACGTACACATTTTGGAGCATTCTCCCAAAGCAAGAATATAGATCCAATACGGAGTAACGTGTCACAAAGTTTGACTGTCTCTTGTTCTTTCGTTTATTACCCCCTCATTTGAAATTTGGTCGGTTACTATGTGCAAAGCACCTAAATTTTTTCAAAGTGGTGATGCTATTCTGAAATCATCTTGGGAAGTACTCGAGACCCCAGTTTCTGTTCAGCAGACATTTGTGAGTACTTGCGCTGCTGAACACGCCTCCAATCTATTGAAGTTGAAAAACCTCAAAATAATAATTGCATTCGTTGATCAAGCTTCAGAGTTTATTCTTGACGATGAAAAGAAATGATGAGATTTTATGAATAACCACTTATCTGCTTAAACTTTACCGACGTCCCATTATAGATCTGACTTCACATCCTTACACCGGTTTACAGTATTCCATTGCTTGAAAACGGAACGATCAGTTACACTTAATGTCATTATACTGAAACTAAAGACGTTGATCGCCAATAAATAATGGTACGGTCTTACCGAGTTACTAGTATCCCAACATGGTAGTTTTAGAGGGGACTGTTACAAAACCTACCTGGCTTGGAGGCGTTATTGACCGCTCCATCAGTGTAAACCCCCTTGCTTGAAATGCCGTCCCAGTTGTCCCAGGCTCCACCATCTATGTAAGCCTGTTCATACATAATTTGCACGACACGGTTATGATGTTTGTTGTTTCACAAGACGCTTTGATATGCTATACAGTCCATTAAATGTATAAATAATACATTATTGGAAATTCCCGTCTCAGATTAAATACTATTGCAAATGTCATGTTGATATTCAATGCAGTTTGGTTGCATATAAAATGTTTCTTTGTCAATTTTTTCCAAAAGTGACGAGGGTGATACAAACATGTAGGTATTTTTATATCTTTTGTTGGAAAGAATAAGGACGAGAGTACATTAAAAAAATGTCCATTAAAATATAGCTTGGAAGTGGTATGATATCCTGCAGATTCATATGATTGGTTGATAAATGGTTTTGAGGTGTACCAAAAACGATGTGGCAAATTCTTAACTTATTTTTTTAAAAATGACAATAAAACGATGTCACGCCGACAAATATAGTGATGCGCAGATGCCCAAGGTCTGCCCATTGTTAACACAACTTGAAAAGACATGTTGATACATAATACAGCAATGTATGGAAGCGTATATTGTAATGTTCAAGAACATGATATTTTTCACTATGTATGGTTCGTTCTCAGGGAACTCTCAGCTTCAGGTTGTTCAATTCATTTATAGGGTGGGAACATTCAACACACCAGTAACAGATGTACAATCCTCATCATAAACGTATATAATGTAGATGTAATCACAATCGTTACTAAAAGTTGTTGAGTGAGAATTGGTTTTGAAATTTCATACGAAAATGAAGATATCGTATACCAAAAACTAAATACAACATAAATACCTTCGACATGTAAAAAATGCAAAATGTCATCTTACCCTGGTCATGATAAGATCCCAAGTGGTGCCCAAAGCGTTTATCTCTATCTCTTTGTACCTATGGAGCAATATAAGTCATAAAATAATTGAAGGATGCATTCAAAAAGGCCACATGTGCTTTGTTATATACATAGAGCATGTGCCCTTCTTGTATGCACCCCTTCAATTCATATTTACTTGTTGAATGTAAACATTGCAGTATTTACCATGAATTCATTTGTATGGCAGCAACTTTATAATCGATCTATATGCAGCTGTATATTACAGGGTTTAAGGGTTAATAAAACAAAGTTACAAGAAGCCGAATTTTCTGATCTTATTTCTTCACATTCGATCAATGGGTTTTATATCTTTACCGATGCAATATATCGACATTGGCAGATTGTAAATAATAACGGTATTTTGTACAAACTCACATACTCATACTGCTGTCAACGTCAAAGAAGACCTGTAAGTCAAATATACTTATGTTGAATTGTCTGATAACGGGTATCGGCAATAATGCATCTACTGTTATTTTTTAAAGTCTGCTATATTAACAGAAACTATTATACCATATACCTAATTTTGCTTTTCTCAAACTTTATGATTTTACATGATGTATTCTCACAACGTAAAACGGTTCCGTTTGTAGTTTGATTATAAGAACATATTCAGATGTTAAAAGATATAACCAGTCACCTTCGCGTTAAGACCATAATACATGTACATATAGCTTACCTTAACAATCAGCTTCAAGACACGTGTAAAACGCATTGTAAAAAAAATTTGATGAATAGTATTTAATTTGACCAAATAATGTCAGCATCTAGAACACTAGCATAACAAGTGTAAGTCGTTCTCAAGTTCATATGGGAAGAGTGTTTGTTGTATACTTGTGTATGTCACTAAAAGGCTGCTAGCTATTTGTCCCGGTAGACACAATCTTTTATTGAAAATAAACGAGCAATCAGCGTCAACTTAGACTGAAACTATCCAAGCTCATACGGCCCCAAAATCAACCATTGTTAAGCTACAGTGTAGCATGTATTGTGAAAAGCATCGGAATTTGGTTTAAGCGGGATGATATTAAATGGCTATTTTGAAGACTTGAATACACCAGTACTTGATCATTTCTGCTTTAGTTAATCGGCTAGTCATCGCCTCTGTTCCCCCAAACGTTCAATGAATTGTTTTGGGAACACAAAGTTTGTATAGGTTTTTTACTGGGCACTCAAACGATCAGATGACTACCTTAAATTATTTCATTATTGATTCACCAGAACGTGTTTATCAGCAGGTGTCAGGAGTGTTAAAAAGAGTTTGGAAGTCGCTGACCGTCGATTTCTAGTCTCAAGTACGTATTCAGTGCTGTTGATCTCTGTATTTTGCTTTATTTACATGATGGTGAACGACAACGAAGTCGTGAGTAAACACGCGTAAACATTTTGGAGCATTCTCCCCAAGCGAGAATGTAGATCCTATATGGAGTCACGTGTCACAAAGTTTGATTGTCTCTTGTTTCTTTCGTTTATTACCCCCTCATTTTAAATTTGGTCGGTTACTATGTGCAAAGCACCTAATTTATTTTCAAAGTGGTGATGCTATTCAGAAATCATCTTGGGAAGTACTCGCGACCCCAGTTTCTGTTCGGCAGCCATTCGTGAGTACTTTCGCTGCTGAACACGCCATCTAGCGCTCATACACTTTGAGCAGTCATGTTTAACACTGTCTGTAGATATAGTGAACAAACAGCACCGTGCCCATGTTATTGTATGCATTCCGAGCAAGGGGAAGATGTGACAGAGCAAATACATGTATTATAATATAGTTTGTTCAAACCAATAATAAAAGTAGTTCAAAGGTGGATGTGATTATGATAGAACATATATATGTAGTTTATACTTGTATTTGTTACGGATACAGTTCACATCAGTCCATCTACGATTCCTTAAATATTTGTCGTCATTGCGCAAAGGTACCCCCAACTATATGGTCTATGGCGAGTTTGGTCGATTCCCACTTGTAAATATTATTAAATGCAGAATGGTATGTTTTTGGGGCAAAATTCTAACTGGTAAATCGTCAAAATTGTGCCTCCTGCTTTATAAATTGTTATATAATGATTTTATTTTCGGCAAATGTTCACATAAATGGTTATGTTATATCAAAGAATTTTTGATGATTATGGACGGAGTTTTGTTTGGAAATCTCAAAATTAGTACCATTTGGCTAAAATCTGTAGTTAAATGCAAATTAAAATATATTTTTCAGCAAAGTTGGTTATCAACAATTGAAAATTCTTCCAAAGCAACTATATACAATATCTTCAAAAATCCATCTCTCCAGTTTGAACAATACCTACATTTTTTAATTACAATAACTTGTTAAGATTTCGAACAGCTAATCACTTTCTGCCAATCGAGACCGGTAGATGGAAAAATATCCCAGTTCATGAAATAAAATGTAGTCTTTGCAATTTAAACGATCTTGGGGACGAATTTCATTATTTATTTGTTTGTTCTATATTACAATCAGAAAGAGAAAACTATATTCACAAATATTATTACAATAGGTCAAATATGTACAAAATGAATATTTTATTTAATTCTTATAACCTAGGAACTTTAAGAAAACTCTAAATTTTTTGTAAAATCATTCATATGTCTTTGTTCAAGAAACAGCTTTTATAATCATATGTACCTTTACTGAAAACACCAGCTGTACATATTACCTATTATATTGTATGTTGTATCAATGTATATATGTTTTATGTACCTCTTATGCTGCTGTTTGCAGCCTGAGTTCTTGAATAAAGTTCAGTTCAGTTCAGGTAAATTAATAAACGTAATAAAATCCTGTGAACAATGCTTACCTCAAATGCGTTTTCCTGATATACTGTACAACATAAACAAGTTATGTTCAAGAGGATGAAGGTATCAAATAAACGAACATCGAACATCAGGAAAGTAGAAATGACAAAGAGATCATGGTATTTGGCACTTTTCTATTTTATATACTTCAGGACGTAAATGCATATGATGATGACATACCCGTCGTTACAAACTTATGGAAGCAAATTGCAACAAAATGAAATGAACAGCAATTAGTACGTGAAGACTTTGTGAATTGAAAAGAATTGCAAAATATAGTAATATGTCATATTTCTTGACATTACAGCAATGCAACTATTACAGCAATAATGCATTTTGAGTGTATATGTTTCTTCCATTAAATACCTATTTTATTTTGTTCAAAACATTTTATTTGGCTTTCATACGTGCCGAAAGCCCACGTGCACATGTGCTGATTTAAGTTCAAATAATTTTACTTGACTTGCATAATTATATATTCATACCCTGTCGTCAAATATATGATAATTACTTGTTTTCAATGAAAATCGGACAACAGCTTTTACATGCAGAAACCGAATTATACGGCCGATATATATGCACAGTAGTTATATGACCTATTCAATATTACCAACCAACATCTATATTGTTCTCCTTGATATGTAAGTTTTAAAAATTACGTTTGACCAACTAGCGTTCGTCATTGTCCGGTTTTCGATTACAGATCGTGATGTCCACCTTTGTAAAGTCAGTATACTGAATGAACTAGCATTAAATTGAGGTGTTCAGCAACATTCAGGTTTTCTCGCTAAAATAACACCATTTATAACGTTTGACATAATGTGACACCAAAATCACACATACCTTTGCAAATGTATTATGAATGGGCGTAATAAATAAACAGGGACATACACGAGAATAGATAACCAGAATACACCGAGGTCCTCGTTGTTTTACGTCCTTACCTCGACTCTCTTTCTGCGTATACGTCGCCCACACGTGAGGTTCTTGCATATAAGCTCCTACGTACACTGCAGCGTCGTCCCACCTCATCTTCACCCATGTCTTCACAGGCGGGGTACCGTACTGATCTCCTCGGATATCTAAAATATAGAATGCTCAGTGACTGCACTAGTGAATATATATATACAGCCAGTTACGATTCTACATCTATAGCCGACAAAATGCTATACATTATATGCCATCTCCCCTGATATCTAAGACTAAACACTTGTATCGAAATTGCCATAATGTTCATGCATATACATTTACATAATTTGTTATTTTCATACATATCTTAATTGAAACCAAACCCTAACATAAGATCCCTCCTTACGATTTTAGTCCTCATGAATCTGCACAATGGTGCTGAACCTAACCTAGTTAATATCATGGACGTAACCATTCAATTCCCATTCCACTCAGTTTTTCGACCCTAACCTCAGTTATGGAATGCTCGGTTTGAAACAACCTCGGTGACTGCACTAGTGAATAACATATATACAACCAGTTACGATTCTACATTTATAGCCGACAAAATGCTTTACCGAGGTTAGGATGAGAAAATAAATGGAGTAATCTCTGTGGGGAGAGAATAGGACATAAGAACCACACGATGGAATAAAGTGCTTGACATGTTTGAAAGTGTCAGATATCCAAACGTTTGGGATAGAAGCGAATAAGACTTTCTCAAGGAAAGTAATTTAATCAGATGTATAGTACCCTCCTTAGAAATACACACTGGAGACATGGTACCATTTAATCAGATATGTAGTTCCCTCCTTAAAATACACACTGGAGACATGGTATCATTTAATCAGATGTATAGTTGCCTCCTTAGAAATACACACCGGAGACATGGTACCATTTCATCAGATGTATAGTTCCCTCCTTACAAATACACACTGGAGACATAATACCATTTAATCAGATGTATAGTTTCCTACTTATAAATACACACTGGAGACATAATACCATTTAATCAGATGTATAGTTTCCTAATTATAAGTACACAGGGGTGAAATGATACCATTTAATCAGATATATATATATGAAGACATAATGATACATAAACTTCAAGATTATAACTTAACACATTTGATAGCTATTTCCAATTATGTGAAAGATGCCTTGATTGTTCGAAATTCTTATATTTGACTATAAGCAACTCTGTTTATATATTTCATTAGCTGATTGTGTACTTGGGCCGTAGGCCTTTCTATTGAAATAAAAGATTGATTGATTGATCAGATATATAGTTCCCTACTTAAAAATACACAGGGGAGACATGATACCATATGATTAGATATTTTTTTCCCTACATGTGCCCCTGAAAGCATGAAGCATTAAGATGATCGTAAGTCATTAAGTTAACCTTCGTGCAATGTTTAAGAATGGGAGTTAAGGTTAACCAATATCCCCGGAAGGGAAAGCACAACATTCACGTTCTCCTTTCTTACAACATACCGCCTCCCCTCATACACCAGCATTGTTTAACCCTTTCACCCCTACAGGCCTCTACAGGGGACAGAAAACGTATCAATGGCGTTCAGGGATCTTAGTGGTGAATTCTCTCGATATCTGGAAAATCTTTGTGGGGTATTATTATTATTCTTCCTAAGACGATTTACCAACACAATCTTCAGTAGGAGGGACATCCTGCCATGCCTGTTCGTCCAGTCGTCCGTCCACAGTGATGGTCTCCCCCTGAAGGTAGAGAGCTGTGTAATGATGGGGAAGAGGCAGACTGCATGTCTTGGACTCCCCGTGTCTCACATCACACTCGTGCTTGCAACTGGAACATAAGTTAGAAAGAGATAGAGCCGTTGTGGTCTCCCTGTAGAGTTGGGCAGTTAGTGGAAGATTGAAGGTGATTTATATCAGTACTATAAGATCGTTGTGTCCCCCCGAGGCATTCCGTTGAAAGTAGATTCGTAACAGGAAGACTGCTTATGTAAATTTATATCAATATCACAAACTCGTTGTATCCTTTCAGGTCATCCAATTGAATGCTGGGGTCATGTATATTCCTGCAATGTAAGGGAGACTTATAGTGCTACTTTATATCAATACATGTTTTACAAAATCACTCTGTCCTCCCAGGGAATTTATTTTAAAGTGCGGGGCCATGTAGATTCGTTACAGGTAGACTTCAAGTGCTAATATATTATAAATATAACAACATCGTTAAAATATTTCAGAGGCATTTACAACTTACTATAGTAATTGGAGATACTCCTTATGGAAAACAACTTCCTTGTTTATATAATACGGCGCTATCCGGATACTTGTTTTCTCTTCAACCTTCAAAATATACAAGTTGTCGTCCATACGATTTTTGCATCATCACAAAGTCTTTTTGTCATTCCGGGGTATTTATTTGTCCACAATTGACGTTTCTAAAGTGAGCGACTAAAGTTGTTTTTTTAAATCGACAGAAGCAAAATGACTATTTCTTTAGTTTTAATGTCAATCGTAAGGGGAGAACATAACAGCGTCCGTTTTCATGTAGCAATGTAAGAACAATACCTCTTTCTGTAGGAATTACTCTGACCTTGTCCAGGGTTATTTAACAAAATTCCGTCACATTCCAAAATTATAGGAATAATTAGCAAAATAAATATGTCCATAATGTATGAGCCTGCAAATTGAAAATTATAAACAGTTGATATAACTCTACTTCCTTAACCTGTAGCGATCTACGCATTTGAGTCTCGATAAGAACCGACTGATAAACATCTGTCTCTTCAACGTTTTATTTCGTCTTGTAACATAAACTGATTAAAGATTTTGATATTTCCTTCATTTTCTTCAATGAAATTTAGGCATAAAATACGTTGTTATGAGACCATATAAATTTTGTAAATATTATAGGTTGTAATCTTCAATTAATTGATATTTCGTTAATGACATTTTCAGTCCATGACTAACTGAACGTTTATACATTAAATGCTATGGTATATTATGTATATTTGGGTCGAATTAACTCAAATTGAAAGTTAGAATTCATACTCATTGTCATAAATGTCACACAAAAATAAATTTGACATTACTCTTTGTCTTATCTCATATGGTTGAATATTTTAAGAATGCACTTTTAAAAGAACAAACATAAAAATCGTTGTATATGGCGTGACATTTACATAGTGTGATAAGAGAGACCATTTGTCCCTTCACACCAGATTCGAAATGGCCGCCTTATTCCTTCTCGCTTTTCTTGTTCTGGGAGCGAATTGGTAAGAAATTACGATAATTTTTAACTTGTTTTGTTCACTTTGATGTTATACTCTTAACCCTAAGCGGATACTTACATATGTACAGTATTAAAGAAATAGAGGAGAGTTATTATCGCAACGAGGGAAAATTAATCTGTCACGATTTGGTGATTATTAAGGATTCAGCCATTAGGCTGAATCCTTATTGTTATTAGCGTGTTTTTTTAATTAGGATTTCACGAATTTTGTGGCAGCCATTCAGAAGTTATGGCTTGAAAGATTCACATAAATTTGCAGGTATGATAACCTGTGACCTGAAGTTGTGCACTACGTGGGCGATTTTTTATTTTTGGTCCGGTTCTTTAGTTATCTCCCTCGAACTTCCTAATATTAACATTGGAAAAGTTTTCAAAATGAACTTACTTACAGACTTGCAATTTTCCTTAAAACAATGGGAACAAAAAAGTTAACCATGACATGAAATTATCACGTACTGTTGGTAAAGCATTGAGGAAAAGAAATAAACATATTTCATACGTGAACATGTTATACATAATCTCACAGCGAACAGTCAAAGTTTCACGATTTATTCAGGAGAGTAAGACACTACTATCGTCGCTATACAGTCATCAAAAGTGAAATCGCTCCCGTACAGTCATTTCTGGTCACAATTTGACAAAAACTGAAAAAGTACTGAACTGTCACGATTTTCAGGGTGTGCATCTTTAAAAATCTTCTTTTTACTAACGTCAAGACATACAGACATAATTGATAGTTCATTTTAAAAGCTGAATAAATGCTTAACAATCATGGAGCCAACTTTTAAAATTTCGTCCTAAAACTAAAATGATGTGCCCTTGAATATGGTCCATTTTTAAAGTTCGTTTTTCGGCTTCATGTTCAAAGGTACATAACTCTGTCAACGTTATTTATTGCAATTTGTTCATCGATGTGTGCTCAACAATTCCATTTTAGATCATTACCATAACTATTTGATAGTAACGGCACCCCCGTCATTTCTAATCCCGGTGGAGACGCAAAACATTTGTGACCTGGGTCTTATACTGTGTTGTGTCCTTGGGCATGGCACTTCATCCACATTGCACTCAGTTCACCCAGCTGTACACATGGGTACCTGGACATGGGATTGTATGGACCTATATGGTCGCTCGGAGCGCTTCATAGGCGGCACTGAAAGTACGAATCCTTCAGGGTAATAATTGTGTAGCGCCTTGAGCATGCATTGTGCATGGATATGTGCGCATTATAAATATACTGTTATTAAATTATTATTATTATTTACAATTTGAAAACAACTTAAATTTAGCGATTTTCAGGGTGTGTGTCTTTTAAACTCATCTGCTCAATAACGGCAATATGTACAGCTCATTTTAAAGCTGAATAAATGGTTAACAAACACTGGCGCCAAATTTCTGAATTTCACCTAAACTATTCTGCCCTTGAAAATGGTCCTTTATTACAAATAATCGTGTTTCATCTTCATGTTTAAAGGTACATCACTCTGTCAAAATTAAGCTACTGTCTAACTTATTATTGCAATGTGTTCCTTGATATGTGCCCAACGATTCCGTTTCAGATCATTATCATATAAAAGTTAATAGTTCGGACGCAATTTGGGCTTTTATATAGGGGTCTAAAAATATGCAGTTTTGAACATTGAAATTAGGGTCTTAATAATCCTAGAGAAATGCTAGATAATGGCATTATAATGGCACAATGGTTTAGTTCATTATATTTCAAATAATTGAATCATTTATGTGCAGAATCCTAAAAATGAACGTGAATTATATAAGGACTCGACAGGGTGATGGATCGCATTCTACATACGCGTGTGGCATGGTTATACTTCCACCTAAGTAAATTTGAATAATATGTCCCTTGCAAACATGTCTTTCCAAAAAGTAACCGTGGCTGTTATTGATACTTCCTCTCACCAAAACCGTTACTACACAAACTTACATGTATAAATTACATACTTCGTCATAGCCTTTCGTGTCAACGCCCCCCCCCCCCCCCCCCCCCCCCCAAATATGGATACTAATGAGTATTCACGCATCGTTCACTTAAAACATTCCTTTAAATTAAAGGATCTGATTTCTTTGTTCCAGCCAACATATCCATAACCATGACCCGACAGAGATCTACAAGAAGGTCATCAACGATATCTGGCTCAGCTCTGATCTCAATCAAAATGGCGTTTTTGATCCCTTCGAACTCACAGGAGTGTTCGCTCATTATGATGAAGACGGTATGTTCTTTTTACATTCACGTGAATTTCTAATACGTGAATGTAAAAAGGTGCAGTGAAGGTTTGAACCTTCTATGAAATTTATTTTGTTAATTCCAATGAGTCAGACATTTCGTGTCTGTCAACATCATAATCTTTACTTGGCCTATACTACTAAGTTGCTGTCTCTTATGTTGTATTATTTGTTATAGCTTTGGCGTGCCTACAGAACAATAAAAATAAATATTTACGGTAGCATACTTAATGATTAATAAATTAAATTATAACTTCTTCAAAACTCACATCCGAGATCATGATCTTCTACCATCTACTAGAAAGGTTTCAAATCACTTTCACAAAAACTAAACCATTATGGAGTTTGTGCAAGTTTTTAGCACTGATATGTCAATGATGTGTAAACTATAAATTATTGAAAAAGTAATCTCCAGTATTGGGATTCACCTTGTTGAAGCGCGGCATTACATGGCTATATATACTTATTCAATAACGAGAGATATAGTTAGTACATTCATATTTTCAATGAAAGCGACATTCGCTGTGGTCTCTTAGGTCTATAGATTGATCGACTGACTATTTGATATCAATGAAGTTCAACATGAATATGTTGTTTCACGGGATTCATGGCTGGATCATCACAACCTGTACATGTATGTTGAAGCATTGAAGCACGTTGTTTTCATTTTTGAATGTTCAAATTTACCATTCATTATAAAGTTTATGCAGGACATCTGTACTTAAAATAGTAAAACAGCTCATTACACATCCCGAGTATATGTTGTCGTAAAAAATGATGTTGTGAATAAAACGAAAACTGCTAGCGGCCATTTTAGTGGGTACACCCTTAAATAATTTGAGGATGGGAAATCGATCCACGTGCTTAACCGAACCACTACAATTCGTTTTAGAACTCGTATTGATTGAGGAGGATTGTTTGGTAATTGCCAACAGTTATTTCCCAGTTGATGATATCTATTTATATACATTAGGCAATGTGCTACAATCCCTTTAAAATCTCCATTCCGAGACTCGTAGACTTCCTGGACTTGCAAAAACAGTTAGATGACTTCACTAGAGGTTGAAGGTTTTCAATTCACGTAAAACGTGCAACCAACTTCCGGTTATTCTTGTGAAATCGAGTTTTAGTCGATACGCAAAATATATAAGTAGCTCCGATTATCATGTAGTTATTAATATCGTAATCATCATCATCATTATGTACTACTAGGCATTTTGTCAACAATATATTGATCAACATTGTTTTTTGTTTGAAGAACTCATCGCCAGTGACTGGACATTTTGTAACCAAAACGTAATCATTATTATTATGTGTGCATTTTGTAATTAATATATTTATCAACATCGTTGTTTTCACGTGCTAATCTCGAGTAAGTTGACATTTGTAACGATTATCTTAATAACCATCATTACGTTGGCATTTTGTAATCTTTTTGTTTTCATTTACACATCCCGAGTTTGTGGACATTTCGTTATTAATATCTTAATCATCGTCATCATGAATTACACTGCAGGTGACAAGATCGTGACTCATCACGAGTATGTGGACATGATCGACAAGAGCGATCCTCTTCACAACTATGTGAAGGCCCTCTTCACCGAATACGACGCAAACAACGACCACAAGATCGACGATAACGACAAGAAGATATTGTTTACTAAGATGGATGGGGACGGTAAGCGAATCGATCAACAACATCACTTTCTATGTCGCTGTCTCTCTTGGGTTAAAAAAAGATGCCATATAATAAAGACAATACACTGTTTCCAATACAGAACACATATGCATCATTAAGCCAATTTATGAATATTATCAGAAAGTTACAACAATTCCATTTTGTTCATGTCCTTGTCAACCTTTAGCATTTGAATTTATCATATTTTCTGTGGTGAAATATGATATTTATGAGTTAACATAAAATCCGAATTTTCACTGAGTGAAATAACATGTTATTCAGGTAAACTACGGACTTACTGTCTCTTTAAACATGATTACGAAGCTGAACACTATGAACAGTTACCGTTACCGACCTATCATCCCAGCGCACTCGCTAAGTTCAGGTGTGGACTGGCCCCAATAAGGATAGAGACTGGGAGATACGAGCGCCTAGCTGTAAAAGACCGGATATGCAGTCATGGGCTATGCTTGATTCGGGATCAGGCGCACTACCCGGCGTACGCCGCCGGAAGCGGCGCAACCGGCAAATCACTTGATTGGAACCCGGCGTACGCCTTAGGCGTACTCCGAATGCGCCGGTTGGAAATGACCGGCGAAGGCGGCGTGTAATGGCGGACAAATGTTACCCTTGCGACATTCAATAACCCTTTTGTTTATGAAGTTGCGTTGTACAATTAAATAGTTGACTGATTTATTTTTAAATGTCACTGCTTATTTAAAACATTGCATTACACTCTAATAAAATATTAATCAATGTTTTGAAATAATTTAAAAAAAATAGTTATATAATATAAATGATATGTTTTTTTTAAGCTAGTTTGAGGGATGATGACGTCTTCCTGTCTGTACGCCGATACACTTGTTTCAACTGAGCCTAGTAGAGGAACGGCGTACGCCGGACATGTGACCGGTGTATACGCCGCCAAAACGAATCAAGCATAGCCTATGTAAAAATCACGTCATTGAGGACGAAGCACGTGTCATTTTAAACTGCACTTTATATGACGAGCTTCGTATTTAACTTGTTTAAGGAAACGTCTTTTTATGTCCCGAATGTTAATGCGATGAATGACCAAGAAAAATTTTCAGTACTTTTACAAAATAACCTTTTATCTTCTTTATGTGCCAGAACCTGCAGTAACAGTTTAAGAAGACGTAAATGTGTTTTATATCAGTAGTGTTTTATTTTATTTGAATTGATGCATGTATGTTTTTATGTTTCTTAATGACACTTTCAGTCTCTCATAACTCCTTTAGGAGTGGTTTGTGTATATTGTATGGTATATTTTGTCTGAATGTATTTTATATTTCATATATTATATTTTATTGTACACACAACTACGTATCTCTCTATCTATCTATCTATCTATCTATCTATCTATCTATCTATATATATATATATATATATATATATATATATATACATATATATATATATATATATATATATCTAGTATCTATTCTACTAAGTGAAATAACACTTTCAATCATGTGACGTCATCGTAACAATAGGATGACGTTATAGGGTGGCTGAGGAAAGAAAGGCGATCTCGGAGGCTCGGTTCATAAAATAAACGTCATTTACCAACTATGCATGATTTGTTAAATTTGATAAATTGAACATTTTAGATGTCTCGTCGAATACCATATACATCTCATCTCGTGAAGTAGAAAACATAATTATTGAATTTACACTTGTGGCTGCGCCACTCGTGGAAATATACATTTCTGCTTCACTCGATTAGATATACATGGTATTCGACGAGAAATGTCAAATAGCCACTATTCATTTTCCAAGGAGCCTAAGGCATTTGGACGTATAATAGACTAGTATATTTAACCTATTTACAGAAATATAATTACAAAAAAATATAAATTAATTTGAAGCGAGATAGCATTTCGTTAAAGATAATAGAATCTCTCTGTTAATTCGTTTATTCATATAAACAATACTTTCAAGTAAACAAAACACAAAATATTATTTCGAAGTGTCAATTACTTCCCAAGATATGACCATTCAAAGTGAGAAAATTGGCTTGCTAATTATCCTAATCCTCAAACAGTCTGCAGGGCCGCCGTTAGCTTTCGTTAGCGATGTGACGTCATACACAGGAATTGCTTAATGAAATACTTAGGCGATTTGTCGATTTTCGTCGATAATTCGTTTAAAACATAATAAGAACTTTTCGACAAGTTTCCGATAGAATGGGTATCTGTGCGTCCGTAGGTAGTAATTTCTGAGGTTTTGGAGCATTTTTCGATATTCAATCGCTAATTTTAGATTTGTTCTTTTCCCAATCGGTGGAGTGTTAGGTTATCTTATAGGCTACAATATGTTTTGAAATGAATAACTGACCATTTAAAAATAAAAAAGAACTCGCTCTCGGCTGACGTTTTACGAGGCGTAATTGAGCGGCGTTCTAAAAAGGCGTTCTAAAAAGGCGTTCTAAAAGGTGTTTATTGGTATAATTGACATATATCAAGTTGAATCCTCGTCATCTTTGAATATGCTGGAATAAAAACCGAAAAGTGATATGGTCGAGGTTTGTGGGTCTTTACGTTGAGTCATACGTAATGCCATGAATAGGGTTGTCAAGTCAAGTTCTTTTGATATATTTGACTTCTAAATGCAGTAATGGCGGAAAGCCTATTTATGTTGGAAAATAATATTAAGCGTATTAACCTTCCATATTCCGTACCGCGTCTTTCGAAGTTTGAGCCTCAATATTTACTAAGAACAGACATGAATGCATTGGGTTTTTGTGGCGCAATAATTATTTTTCACATTTTTCTGCCTAATTATGTTGTACAGTTGGTCTCCCGGTCATTTATGCGTAAATAATGATCCTGGAGAAAATGATTGGCTTATAACATGCTTTCATAAATAGCATTTAGGTACTCGTATCGTAAACATGTTTTGGACATGCATATACTATCCTCTATATACAGTAAACAATTTGTCCTTTGGAATTATGAACTCATTCCCAAGACTAAGCGACTTTCACATGGGACGCAACGCTTACCCCTGATCAAAGCGCTAATAAAATCTAACAACGGGCATGACTCTTCAGGCCTTAATGAACCACAAGAAAGTGGGCTTCTCCATGGCGATGTGCAAATGATTAGTTTTCTCTGTGTTACTCAGATGATGGACATGTCACGGAAGCCGAGTTCAATGCTTTCTGGATGGATGTAAGTATATCCATGTTAAAGTTCAAAGCAAAGACCTGTACCGTCCCAATTACCATATGTTTTGCAAATAAAAACCATAATTATTTCATTCAAATATAATTTATATTCATTTAAATTAATTACATGAACAATATCATCTTCGAGGTCGTGTATCTAAACTTGTCATATTTTGTTAAACTGATTTTGCAAGTGAAATTGTTATGCATTTAATAAGTAATTCCAAACGAATTTAACCGATAATCATTTTGATCTGCAGATACTGGAGAAATATGCACACCTCCACGGCCATGGCATGCATCTGAGTCACCACTGAGAAAGTTATACCTGGATGGGGACATCACATGTGAAATAATAAAGTTTAAGCAGCATTTTGTATCTTTTTAATTCACGTGTGCACACATCAATTAAAGTGATGTGTTGTGTTTAACGTCACCTTGACTATCACGTGTATAAGGGTCGATAAATCAATCAAATCATAATTCGACATTAAAAGATACACTGATGTATACAGAGGAAATTTATTTCATAATACGAAGAGTTCTCTTGATAATAACGACCAATGCATTTGGATATTTCTTCAGTAAATCGTTATCTGTGTTTAGTTTCATGCACTCTAAATTAGGTTTGATTAACTTTTGAAGTAGTAAGTCTTTGATAGACCTGACGAAGGAGCAAGCATATAGTCTGAAACGTCGTTTACTTGCACAATAAATTAAAGAAGATGTTATCCAGAAAATAATTCTGTTCTAATGAACTTGTGGTATACATTCATATTACCCGAATTAAACAAAGTAGATAATCTAATTTTCGACAGTATAACCAAGTTTCAGAAGAAGATATATTCTTTAAGAACAACCACGACCTGTCCGAGGTTTGGAATTATTGAACATATATGTTTTTCAATTCAAAAGCCTCAAAGTTTTAAAGTCAGTATTTAATTTAAAAACCTCAACTCTAAAACTAGTGACGATTATGAAAAACATTCTTGTGGTCTCAAATGAAGAGTTACTTTGACAGGATGAACATTTCTACATGGTTTCTGTCAATCGTACCTTTGTTCAAAACCACTGAAGCGCCATAAAGTAAACTGTACAGGTGTAGTACTTAATGTAATGGTATTATGGACACAACTTCCCGTGCCAGTCGTAACTACCACCAGTCTCCAACAGTAAACTATGGACTGAGGTCAGGAGGTCATGATTTTAACTGTTAGTACGGAGAGTGATCACGTTTAAATAATATACAATTAGCGTACAGAGTGTTCTATCGGCAAAATCTGCCATCTTGTTGGTTTTTTTGCATTATGTGAAATGAAAACACGCTATATTATAATATTGTTTTAAAATAAAACTAAATATTACATTGATACAATATCCATGAAGTAAAACTTTTTTACCATTAGACTAATGAACAATGTCCTGTTGTGCCGTTAAGGAAGTTTCCCCCACTCGAAAGCACTGATGTATGGCTTCACTTTTCATTGTTTTTATTTTTCAATGAATCAGTGCTAGTCTAATGATTTGTCAAATATTTAGGTAGGTAATTCATATTTTTCAACTGTACTGTGTGTTAAGCATGTACATGTATAAACAAGATAAACTGAACGCCAAAAGAAATGTAACACCTCTTTGAATTTTAATATCATAAAAAGTTTTGATTTTTGTGTTGTAACACTCCATCAGTTTAGTGGTTTGTGCTAAAATAGCAGACCTGTATCTTTAATGGTAAATAAGTTATCGCCAGTTCTTCATGGGTAGGGTCAATTGTCCTATTTCAGATCATGCAATAATTGAAGGGAAAATTGTAAAAATGGTTTGAAAATTAACCAAACTGACTTTGTCTTCTTTGATAATGAATGCACATTCATAAACAAGGAAATCAGTTATGTTTTTTGGAACTATTTATTCGTTATTTTGTTTTGAGATTTGTTATTGTTCTATTCTAAACACAACCATAAGATTCTAAGAAAACGTTTTTGTCAATATGTGCTTCGACTGTTTTAGAAAGCTTTGGCACATGTTCACGGACTAGATTTGTTTCTAAATCTTTCTAAATAGTGAACTTCTTAAACATTTTGGTTTTCATCAAGGATCATGTCACCAAAACGTAGCCATACCACGCATGAAATGCACGTGCAATCAGTTGGTAACGGGTATAAAAGGCCCCTGTATTGTTTCAATATTTCACACCATAATTCGTTTACAATGCCGAGATTAACAACTGAAGAGCGGGAAAGAGCCATTGGAATGCTGCAGACTGGGTCCACTGATGGAGAAGTCGCTGACACATTCGGATGTCATCATCTCACCATTCTTAGGCTGCGTGGACGTCTACGACAGACTGGATCGACTCGAGACCCAGCTAGAAGCGGCGGGCCGCAAATGAATACCGGTACCGGATCTCAGGAACCGCTTTCAAGTCGCCACAACGACAGCTTCTACTACACTTGGACACCGAATCAGTCCCCAGACGGGAGAAGAAGGCTCCAACAACATGGACTGAAGTCATACCGGCCGATTCGAGCAATGCTGTTGACGCGCCGACATCGACAAAACAAGGTTGCTTGGGGCCGAAATGTTCGACGTTGACAGAACCAAAACTGGCAGAGAGTGCTATTTTCCGACGAAAGTCGGTTCCAGATGCACGTAGCAGACGGGAGAAGGAGGGTCTACCGTCGCCGGGGTGAGGGGGAGGCACGCTGCTGCGTACAGAAAGTTATCCCTTTCGGTGGAGGCAGCGTCATGGTCTTGGGTGGGATACGCGGCAACGCAACCACCGACCTCATTGACGGCAATCTGACGGCGCAGAGGTACATTGACAGGGTCCTACAGCCAGAGGTCATTCCATTCTTTCAACGCCATCCAAACAACCCTTTTCAACAGGACAATGCTCGTCCTCATGTAGCCAGAGTGACGTTACAGTACATCAACGTCAACAACGTCCACGTTATGCCTTGGCCTGCCAGATCGCCCGATATGAATCCCATCGAGCACCTCTGGGATTACATCGATCGAAGGATCCGTCAACGTCGACACAAACTACATACACGTCAACAACCTATTACTGCATTGATGGCCGAATGGAGGCAGATACCACCTGTTTTCATCAGACGACTGACGTTTTCTGTGAGACGAAGAGTTCAGGCACGTTTGAATGCCAACAGCGGACATACCAGATACTGAACACATACAATTTGTTATAAAACTAATGATTATTCTATGATTTTGTTGTTTTTGTGCATGATCGGATAACTTATTTACCATTCAGGTTACAGGTCTGCTATTTTAGTAAAAAACACTAAAATGATCGAGTGTTATAACATTGCAAATAAAATTCCTCTGAACACGTAACTTTTTATGATATTCAAATTCAAAGAGGTGTAACATTTCTTTTGGCGTTCAGTTTATATGTATAAACGGGAATATCCTCTCGAATTTCGTTTCTACAAAAATACCTCGATATAACCCCCTCTTTAAATGCTGCTCGTCATCTGACGATACAATGTATTTATTTAAAATTATAATTGTTTCTATTAAACCAACGAAACCACTATAGCCGTGCATATTATCAGTCTGAAAGCACGCTGTCTAACACATGCATTGTTATCTAAGTCGACCCCAATGACGTCATCAACATCACGTGATCATCATCGACAATCTTGATTCGTTATTTGTTAACACAAACATAAGGTAGGTGACTGGATTTTCTCATTCGATCAATACTTCAAGGATCTGATCGACCATGTGTTGTAAAAGAGATATTAAATACTTGATGAACGAGTACAATATCTATGTAGCGGTAATAGTATCATGCATACTGTGATATACCCGCTTGCAAAAGAAGTTGACAATAATTAGAGAATAACCAACGAGGTACGAGTGATTACGGGAAATATCCATGAGTCTAAATAATGTTCAGCCACGAGCTTTAGCGAGTGGCTCTGAACATTATTTAGACGAGTGGATATTTCCGGTAATCACTCGTACCGAGTTGGTTATTCTATATATTACCCAATATGCAATTAAATTGACCAAATAACGCTTGGTTATTACATTTTCATGTTTGGCGGCGGCTGTGAAGGACCCGTCGCCACAGTAACATTGTGACGTCATAAGATAATTCGTCGCGTCAGACCATTGTTTTATGACGTCATAGTCATTCTTTCTCCGGGTAACCGACCAATCAACGTTGAGAATCAATTGAAAGCACATTGTGCAAATATCACAAAAATAATCACCTGTGTCTTCACACCCGTATGGGTAATATTACATATTAACTAATGAGGGTAAACATATCAAGGATGACATCTGTCATCACAATTCCTAGAAGTCAATTAGTCATGACCACAAGAAATGACGTTGCAGTTTATAGTTAATTTTCACTTATGTTCCTAATATAAATGACATACGCAGTATAATGAACATTTTCGGTCTATGTCATCTCTACCCATCGATCATGGGTACTGATATAATATCCTCTACATAAAAATACATTTACTGCCAAGAAAAGCTATTATCTTTCATAAAAATGAAATCATTATTATGTATCATTTGTCTTTTTTTCCACCGTTTGATGCTGTCCATACACTAGATTACATACGATTAATGCTTATGCATGCAACCAATATTATCAAACTATAACACACAAATGTATACTATTGGAAACAATAACTATATCGATGATAACATATTATTTAATCATGATCATACTAATCATATGAGTAAAAAAGCATCATTGATAACTTATATACATCCAAAAACGGAATCGATGTTCTAATTACTGCACACATGAAAACCTGAACTGATGAATCAAAATTTATATTGCAGTTTGATAGAATATTTATTAAATAATTGATGCAAGCAGTCATATACCAATGCATACCTGACTAGATCTACGAATCGGGATATATATTGAGACACCAATAGATAAAGCACTGATAACCTAGATTTGATGTACAAGTTGTTACGTGTGTGATTAAGGTACACTTATGAATACACTACATACAACGATACATTGGGCACCTACATGTGTCTCGCGGCAAAACCAAAGTTTCCACGTTCAAACCTTTTTAAAAAAATTAATATAGCTATGTGAAATTCGTTATTATGAAAAGTTTAATTGTTACATGTATACTGATGACTTTTTTGCATATGTAAAGGCTGCATCTCTTGTTAATGTGTGAATATGGTTAGGTCCTGTGATACACAAATAGAGGTATATGTAAGTTATGGTAATGTGGTGTTTGAAAGTAAAAGCAGAGATGTTATGTAAACCAAAAGACTGCAAGTATTTGTAAATAACATTCTATCAGTCTCACAAAACATACGTTCAAACCACATTGATATTGTCTCGTAAAACACAATAATTATATTTTCAGAAGTATAATTTATGATTAGATATACTAACTTTCAAATGAAACGTCCTCAAAATTTCAAAGAGTTAAACGTGTGTTTCTCACACACTTGAGCAGATAATGTTTTGAAAATTCATATTAAATATTGTTGGGTTCTGAAGAAATGATGTAATGCTGTTTCAGTCGTATTTATCGCCCGTGGATTGAACGATCTTGTATTGTATATGGGGACGTTTCTTTTGCACGTGAGTTTATATTATTATTTTAGGATGGAAGCCTGTACTGTCCCTCTGTGGTAGTATCTAAACCTCTAGTGACGAAAGGCATGGAATGGAAGATCCACTGGCTTTTTAAAAACTTTCAGATAAGACATGCCGTTCATAATTAACATCCCTTGAACGATACTCGATGGCTTTTTGTCATGCTCTTAATGATAAGGGTTCGGCTTCAGGAAGGATTTATCGCATATTGACTGTTGTACGTTTTTAATATATATACATTTATGTTTTCTTTGATTCAGGATGTTGCTGTATCTGTTCAGTATCCTTGTGATCTGTACAGTGGTGTCAACTTCTGATGCTGACCCGTAAGATAATTTACATTTTACATCTCTAAGTTATTAAAACTATTCGTCACTTTATCTAAAAACAAATACTGATATATCTGTATTCTTCTTTGCAAATTGATTATTGCAAAAGAAAATACGACGACAGGTTTTGCAGCGACACTGCTCTATAAATAACATTCTGAAATATTGTTTATCTACTTCTTATCTACGTGGAATAACTATGTGATGCATTATGTTTCTAAATTGAACATGACAATATTGTTTTACGTTTGTGGAAAGATGATTAAATGTTATTTAACATAATCTGATCTCAAACTTGACCGTTGATCATACCAGGTCGTTCAAATCATCGAATGCACATTTTAAAAAGTCAATTTTGCAATTTTACTTCTTAACGTGGGTTGTCGTTGGGATCACATATGCCAAACGTTATAAACGGTGTTATTTCATCGAGAAATACTGACTGTTGCCGAAAATGACTATTTCGATGATGGTCAACTCAGTTTTAAGACGATATAAAGGCGCAGGTAGTGATTTCTGGTCGAAAACCGGGCACCGAACAACAATTGAGGCGCTTATTTACAACAGACAATAAGACAGTTGATAAAAATTAACCAAACTGACTTTGTCTTCTTTGATGATGAATGCACATTCATAAACAAGGAAATAAGTTATGTTTTTGGAAATATTTATTCGTTAATTTGCCTGAAAATGACGTAATATTGAGATTTGTTATTGTTCTATTCACAACCATAAGATTCTAAGAAAACGTTTTTGTTTAAAATGTATTTCCAAATGATAAGTGCAGCTGAAAACGGAAAGGTTGAACTTGAGAGGTTTTTTTCAGGAAGTACGAAACACATCGCCAAAACGCACATGAATGTTTTATGCACGTGCAACTTGCAGCACGTGCAGCATGTATACCTTGGCTATTTTCGGAAATGTCATTCGTTTTGAATGAGTTGCAGCGCCATACAAAAATGCCACGTCTCGACATTGCCACAAGGATCATCGCCATCGGACGAATTCAAGCTGGAGAGTCCCAGTCTGCTGTTGCCAGGCGTCTGAATGTCAGTCAGAGCATCATCAGTCGACTCGTTGTTCGCTACAACCAGACCGGTACAGCAAACGACCGTCAACGATCAGGGAGACCAAGAGTGACCAATGCAGCCCAATATCGTTTCATCCCGGTCCTTCATTTGCGTGATCGCCGAGCCACAGCAGTTAGTACAGCAGCCAGAGTACCAGGACTTAGGAGGATATCCGGCCAAACTGTACGGAACAGGTTGAGGGAAGCTGGCCTAAGAGCCAGAAGACCTTACGTTGGGCTCGTCCTACGTCATCGACACCGTGCACTACGTCTCCGTTGGTGCAACAATGTGGCCGCAAGGGACCTGCAGAACTGGAGACGCCTTTGGTTCAGTGATGAATCACGATTCCTGCTGCAGAGACGTGATGGACGGAACAGGGTCTACAGACGAGCTCGTGAACGTTACGCTCCTAACTGCGTCCGGGGTGGACAGATTCGGCGGAAGCAGCGTTATGATGTGGGCTGCCATATCCTACACCAACCGCACTGATCTGGTCCACTTTCCAAGGAAACCTGACGGCCGTACGCTACCGGGATACGAGTTTACAGCCACACCTCCTGCCAGTTATCGACGTCCAACGTCACTTGTTTCTTCAAGACAACGCACGACCGCACACAGCACGTGTAACAATGGACTTCCTTGCCGCAAACAATGTCAATGTTCTTCCCCGGCCTTCTCGTTCGCCGGATCTTAATCCAATAGAACACCTTTGGGATGAACTTGATCGTCGTCGACGACAACGTCAACGTTAGCCCCAAACTCTCCAAGAATTGGCTGCATTTCTTCAGGAGGAGTGGAGAAGGATTCCTCAGCTGGTTATCCAACTTTTGATTCGCTCCATGACAAGGCGGGTGAGAACTGTTATTGGAGCACGTGGTGGACACAATAGGTACTGACACTTGGAGAGAGTTATGCGAAAAACGTGATTGATCTGCCACATGTCAATGACTGTAAGCCAAAGACATTCCCTTCTCTTGTACACATGTGAAAATTCATAATGATCGGAGCATTTGTTTTTTTTATGTTTGAAATACATACAAATTCCTTTATAAAATTGGCCTATGCGTTTCTTTTTTTGTATAGTATATTTGGTGATTGAATATGCAAGCTGACTGAAATTGTTTGAACTGATATTAGCACAAATGGTGAGTTGCCACGTATGAAAGCCAAATAAAATTTTATTAAACCAAATGGATGTCCATACAATAAATTCATTTCAAAAGTGAAAGAAGATGTGATCTCTCCAGATAAGTTAATTATGCCGAAATTCAAGGAATAGTACAGCATGTACAGCCATATCAACACATGGTAAATTGTGATTGAGTATTATACATGCACATGCCATTATCCTGTGTCACTCGAGGAACCGCAACTGACGTTCACAATTAACTTCACGTTATCCTGACGTCACGCATTCTACACATACATGAAGGTAGCAAAGTAGATTGACAACTTTCCAGATGCATTTCATATGTGTATAGGTAGGTTTATTATATTTATCATTTCATCGGGCAAGTGAAAATTTACGTTAGTAGATCTTTAAAAGGAGGATTCTCTCGGGGTAAATTCTTTAAAACGATATTCGAGAGGATATGCTATAATTAATACATGATTCAATCACAGTCAAATAGAAATATAGTAATTAAGTTTATATTTGGATGACGTTTTATTTCACAACTTGGTAAAGATAAGCGCACATTGGTTGAAAAGTAAGAACAATGACAACTGAAGCCATTTATCGCCGCTTCGAGTGGAGGAAACTTCGCTATGGCCCAACAACATATTGTTCATCAGTTTTATCGTATGTTTTGTGTTACTATGTGAATATTCTATCATTGTATATATTTTATTATTTTAAAAATATAAAATTGGGTTAAATATAGTGTGTTTTCTTTTTCACGAAATGCCAAGAAACCAAGATGGCGGAAGTTGCAGATAGATCGGCGATATAACTTTCCCTTTAAATGTCAGTTGAGCCCTGGAGCTGTGTATGCAACACATTTAATTATATAAGACTTAAACTAATGATTTCACTTTTTTATAATTGAAATGTTTTATAAATTTTATTTTTGGATAAAGCCCCCAAAGCCTGGACCAGATGGTACAGGTTTTTCAACAAAACTTCAGAGACATGGACAAAGATTCTGACGGGAAAGTTTCCTTAACAGAGTTTGAAGCTACCTTTCTGAAAGACGATAGAAATGGTATGACGTGAATTCTTTTGTGTTTTTGTAAATACATGTTATTGGAAAGCTAGAACTGACCAGTAGAAACCTAATTGCCAGAAACGTCTGTGTAAAATTTTCAACTATTAAAACGCCCCCCCCCCCCTTTTTTTTTAAATGTATAGTCTGGTTTTACAATATGCAACTTTATCAATGGTATACTTGTTTTATCGGAAAGTACTGCTGAAAATTATCATTTCAATGTTAAGCCGCTCAGTATAGCAACAATATGAAATGTACCATCGCGCGCATATATTTTGTCAAACCTTATATCAGAAACCTATATCACCAACAGATACAATGTAAAAGGACATGGGCTGGGTTGGTAGTGTTTAATAGGTCGCATCAGTATGCATGAAAATGGGTCGTGTAATTTCGACTTCTGCACATTTTTGGGGACGCCGTTTGAGTTTCATTGAAAATAAATATTTGTCTTAATTATATTTTGCATTTGGATGTGAAAATGTATTTCGAGTGACACCCTTGTAAAGCATCACATAATCATTTTGTTTAAACCAAAATTGATTAGAAAAAAATGGAAGTTATCCGTGTTGAACATTTGGAATATATGTTTTAAGAACCCAGGAAATAAAAAAAGAGGTGTAATATAGTTTTTTTGTTCTGAAGATATGTTTTGAACAACTTCTGAAGGAATATAATTACCTGTTTATCCTCATGTTTTCTATTTAGTTTTGTTATGTTTTTGTTTTCTCGACAGTCAGTCCGCTTCGTTATTTTATGAAAATAATATAGATTGTACACATGTTCTCTTAGGCAGCAGAATATTTGGCTGCAAGTTTGGAAGCGGCAGCG
Organism: Gibbula magus; assembly: GCA_936450465.1. Classification (NCBI taxonomy): domain Eukaryota; kingdom Metazoa; phylum Mollusca; class Gastropoda; order Trochida; family Trochidae; genus Gibbula; species Gibbula magus. The sequence continues at coordinate 37,108,290 of OW388301.1, read as the reverse complement.
AGTAGAATAATTGATGCTGTTCTGATATTTCCATTCATCAATATTTATTTGAAGCAAGATGTAGGTTTGTAAGTCAGATACAGTTTGACAAACAGGATTTTTGCGTTGTTTTCACAGAAAAATGAGTAGTTTATGTATTTTTTATTTCATTGTTTTACGATATCTGACAAGTAGAAACTAGCAATGGCATCACTGTTGTACTAATCTTTTCAGCGCATCATTTACATTTTCTAATTGTCTGTGTCAATTTACCTTTAACAGGAGATGGCACGGTAACTCTCGATGAATACCTGCAAGATGAAACTCTTGACGAGAACAGAAACATGCTGGCAGAAGAATTTTCATTTTACGACAAAACTGGAGATAGTGAATTAGACAATGCTGATTTCACGCAAGCATTCAACGTTATTGACGCTAATCGTAAGTATGAACCTGCCATACATGTATATATAATGTACATGTAAGTATGAACCTGCCAAATATATAATGTACATGTAAGTATGAACCTGCCAAATATATAATGTAAATATAAGTATGAACCTGCCAAATATATAATGTTCATGTAAGCATTATTGTATTTTTAGAAAACTCTAACGTGTATATCATGTGTAGATTTTTGTGATGCATATTGGTTGTTAAACTCCTCTTTCCAGATGATGGGGAGATGGTCATGGATGAATTTGTCAACTATGCCTCACACGTAAGAATATTTGTTATAATTTAGCACGATATTTTATTTGGTTCTTAAATGTACCAATAGATGCCGATTTAGTTTATATCTTCTTACTCGACTTTCATATTCACCCAAAAATACTTTATATAATACTTTCAATGGAAACAAAGGACGGAACATACATGTGAAGTAGCCGGCAAGTATGACTATATCTCACTATGTACTCGTTATAAGACCTATTAAAGGGTATAGAAGCAAATATGCCCTCTTGTCTACTTTATTAAGGTTTTCAAAACTACTTTTGATTCAATGGCTGCAGCAAGCCAAGGTCCATCCTTGATAATCCAGCGCTATTGTTCCGATAAATCTACACACAAGCGCTGGAAAACAGTAAGGGTATTTATCCTTAACCTAGTTACCTCTCTTCGCAATGACTCAGCGAAACGCTTGCTTTCTAACAACCAATGAGATCACTTGAAATCAAGGGTGAAATAACAAGCACTCTCGTGTCAGGAACGCCTGGTAGCACAGGGATTTTAATCATTTACCTTCACCCGTTTTGATGGACATGAATACACCCTTCTTCTCGTGCAGACTTCTTAAAACTTTCTTTTGAGTTTCTGTCAGGTTTTCTACGCTGAATTTGTTACAAACTGTATCGTAATCGAGTGAGTCGGCCGCCGCCATGTTTGTTTCTATAAACAACGGTAGTGATGCGTTTTGATTGGTCGAGTTGTTTACGCAGATAGTGTCTGCGTTTCGTTTCTGATTGGATACATTTGACCCAAGAGGAGGTAACTAGGTTCGGGATAAATATCCTTACTGTTTTCCAGCGCTTGTGTGTAGATTTATCGGAACAATAGCGCTGGATTATCGAGCATGGCCAAGGTCCATTGCCTGGTTTTCGATCAAGACCACGACTTTTAATGGTTGTATTTTCGATATACATGTACTAAACCGATTGACCTGTTTATTGATTGAAACTGTTTATTTTCGGTTAAAATTGATAACTCTCAAGTGAATAACACACATTATAACATTGGACATATATGTGACCTCACCAACATGATTATGTCCCTTTAAAATGACAACAAATGCATAAGATATTGAAGTTGTGCCATCGGTATTTTGGGTTTACTTTTCATGTTATACATTTCGACGTTTGACAAATAAACTTTGTTTCTCTAGCGGAGCATATAATAACAATAAAATAGTGCTTTGCAACGAAATTGAGTCCTTCATGATTGTATTTATCGCTTATTATGTCTCCTTTCTTCTTCTTTTCAGCTCTTTGTAAACCATCTTCACCCAGCATTTGCAGTCGGAAAGTAGCAAGTCACCTTACTACATGTATCATTTCCATTTTAATAAATTATGTTCATAAAAGGATAACCATTTGTTTAGTTATACATGTGGATAAAGGCTACGATTGAAATAGAATAATTATGATAAAAAGATGTTTAGCTTGTCTATATTTAGTCAGTATATGTGTTTGGTGGCATCTTCAGTTTGTTTGAGTCCTCAATGACCATTATATCGCATTTCACTCGGAGACATTTGTGGTCGTGTATTAAGGATGTATGTTTTCCCTTGACAAGGACCATATTCACTGGTGGGGATTTGTGATTATTGCGACAGATTCCTTGTGATATGTAACAGAGTCTTTGTCATTTGTCACAGAGTCTTTGCAATGTGACATAATGAAATGAAAATAATAGCTTTAGTTTCTGGTATTTTAGATTATAACTTGCCACATCAAGACATAATGTTATCTTAAATCATTTGTATTCTCTTTGACAAACAAATCTAACGCACAGCTTTAACTAAATCCCAAACTGTAATTAAATCCATTTTCCTGAAATTATGTGTATATCTTATCTCTTCAAGCCTATAATAATTAATACATGGATTACAGAACTGTTGCCTTATGTAACACATTATTTGCATTAATAAAACAAGCTGGAGGAATGGACGGCATTTCCATCTCTTTGCAAGGTGTGATTGCCGTGAAATTAACATTGCTAATAAATGATTTTCTGATGTAGTAACATTTCATCAAAACAGCAACATCCATGCCATAAGATTTTCCAATGAAGAAAAACAGCACCGTTTATCTTCTGCTTCCAGAAACATGTTTCAATTATCCAATTCGTAGGTCATATTGGACGAATCAAGCCAATTAACATCCATTTTGTGATTTAAAATAATCTGTGACACTGAAGAAATTGTCCGTTAGATCAATTTTGTAATCACACATTTTCTGTGACACATTAGAAAATTTCAAGGTAACTGATATCTACATCTTTGTACTGATAAAACGGCGAATGCTTTAGGATATAAGAGGATGAACCCAAATCGAAGCAACGTGCTTTGTTTATACAATTCTATATGCACCGGTTACTTACATAATACCGATAATTTATGAAAAACTATGAATTTTGTGGCAATTAATGGCTTTACGACATTATCAGTGGTTAGTTGGTCATGATAAATTGGATATATGTGTTAACTAACTTTTACTTCAATTCTCTGATAACATTGAGTTTGTAGATCTGCAACCCATTTATCGCTCCTTACCCTTGACATACCGAGGCTGAAATCGCAATGACTCTATTACATATCGCAATGACTCTGTCGCAATAATCACACATACTCCACCCTCGCTGTAACCATGTTCCCTACCAGTGATATTAATCTCATTGAATGGGGTAAACAAATATTTTTTACACAAGATGAGTTAAAGTGAATACAGATATTATATAGTTATTCTACTCATTATAGTCGTATTTTACCGTATCATTATAACTGATTACAACGGTCGAGTTGCGGCCTTGTCAAGCTGCCACAATGACGTCATAACATGTCCTTATAACGTCATGCATGTTCCAAGATGGCGAATAGTCTGATATCCATTGTTTCTAAAACCTGAAACTGTCCAGGAACACTTTCTATCACGGCTGACCTTTTTCTGTGATGTCGTTGTGACTAGAATTATTGCAGGGGAATAACCAATTCAGGATTCAGTACGGAACTAACGAACCATTGGTGGTAATGCACTGAATTTCTATGAAGCTTTGGGCTAAAACCTAACTGCTTGTAGAACAGTTGTCGTTAGGAGCATCTTCCTCATTTTGACACAAAATTGTTGATATCAAATCTTGGGTTGCAACCAACCATGCATGATGTCGCATTGGCGTTTAGAAACAAAATATTACTAAGGAACATATGATTCGAATATGGAGATAATGAGAGAGAAACAATATGCTTTCATTGATTGAAGTAATGTAATTGTCAGCGATGATTAACATTGTCAATATATTCAAGGCGTAAATTAATACTTCAACATGGAAAAATAATGTCAATATCAGCAAAATCGACTGGGCCCTGAATCTTCCCTAAAAGAACCATTAGTGTAAGATAATGATGAAAATCCAATGAACAGTTCTTGTGACACCGATCCCTAAATTTTAACATGCCGAAAAACTTGAAGTTCTGCTGTGACCTTGAACATAATGTCAAGGTCACAAACATCGAATAATCCCTTCGTTTTCCCTAGGAGGTGATTTGTGTAAGATATGATGAAATTGCAGTGAACGGTTCTTGAGAAATCCCGCTGACAAGCTTCACAAGCACCTTAACATGTCGAACATTTCAAAGTTCCGCTGTGCCCTTGAAAATAATATCAAGATTACCAAAATCAAATTAGCCCTTCGTCTTCACCAGGAAGTGCTCTGTGTAAGATATGATGAAATTACAGTGAACGGTTCTTGAGAAATCCCGCTGACCAGCTTAACAAGTTCACATGCTGAAAATGTCAAAGTTCCGCTATGACCGTGAAAATAATGTCAAATCAGCCTGAGAGAAGCTATGTGTAAGATATTAAGAGAATCCAGTGAATTGTTCGTGAGATATCCAGCTGACAAAGTTCAAATGACAAAGTTTTGCTGTGACCTTGAATGATGAACCTATGATGAACCCATATGCAAAATATGAAAAGAATCCAGTGAAAAGTACTTGACGGACGGACAGACGTGCGCAGCCGAATACTATATCCCCCGCTTCGCGCTAAACGCTGTAGTAAAGTGTCACCATCTGTCTTTCTTTCTTGTATAGATACTTGAAATGCACTCATCTTGGTCTGGGTTATTAATACACTGTGATTGGATACCACGTTATTATTAGAGGCTATGAGACAAATCGTTTTACTCTCGATCTGCGTACGTCTCGATTTGCCTACAGTAACAATAAAGGTGTGTAGGCAGACCGAGAAAAAACAGGCCACTCTATGTTAGAAGTGAAATTGACCATTTCCGACAACAAAACACAGCATATATTTTATAATTGTATTTGGTGAAGTTAACATGATGTATTTTTATATAAACACTTGGAAATTAATTGAGCAACACACTAGTTTGTAAACTGAAATCTGGTGCTCTGGGATTTTTAGAATAAATTGAACGATTTTATCACCACAGACATAACAATTGGGTACTTAGCGACTCATTCATTGAAATAAAAAATCTACCATATGCAAAAAATAGATTTGAGATAATTTGACTTCAAATCTGTTAGTTAAAGACTTCTTCTCGCTTTAGATAAGTCAATACCGTAAGTAGTGACCGTATTTGTTCATTAAGACAAGTTTATTGAAATTGACAGTTAAATTTTGTGAACAGACATATTGCTTTAACGTGTGACTTTTGTTAAAATAATGACACTAATCACTTCATAGCAACAAATATTGACTGAATACCAAGCAGGTTGAATGTTAAGCTACAGTTATGTCAAATCCACAGTAACCTTAGATTACGAAATAAGATTAACTGAACATTATAATAGTACCGAGAGCAGTCTGCGTCCCCAGTCTGGTGTAGTGTCTTTGTGTATTAATGAGCTTGTAATGATGTTATTTTTTTCTCTGAAATAAGGGATTGGTTTTTATTGCTCTGTTATTTGCAGATTTGGCGATAGTTGCCGAGTCGCATGGATGTCCTACATATGTTTCCCAACAAAAATATGTTAATTGGAAAAGACAAGGATAGTTTAATGATAGAAAAACTACCCTAGTCTTCTCCATAACACAAACTTCCAGAATGCTTGTCTGACAGTTGAATAAAATAATTGTGTTTACAATAGTTAGAGTATTATCAAAACGTGAACGATGCTTTTACAATTGTCCTCGAATGGAAATGTCAACATTTATGAATATCTAGGACTTGTAATAACACCCACATGGATATCATAACGACATGTACAACATTATCGGATTAAGCTAATAATTATAGGCACTGCCAATACTTACATGTAGGTCTTCAAGACTTGAACACGAACCCAATGATATATTTCATTTAAACGGTATTTATTTCCAGATGGTACATGAACAGGGGGATTGACAAACAGGTTACTCGTATGTATGATTTATTTAATTCACACCTTCTTAACAAGTGTCCCAGCTTCAGCATGAGCTATAAAACATGTTTCTATCTTCAGTAGAAATACCCCTCAAAACATTGACAGTCAAATATCATCAATACTGGGGGAAAAAACAGTAATGGATATTTTTTAATTAAACAATTTTGTTAATATTTGAAATTATTGAAATTGCTTACATGTATATGTATATGAAAACTTATTTGTATTGTACATTTAATTAAGCAGTTATGATCTTTCGATGACAATGAGGATTTAAAAAAGAGCAATTTGGAACACATTGGTACATGTTAATTATGACAGATGGATGTCTGAAAGATTTTGCCGTAATTTTATTGATATATCAACTTTAAAATGACTTATCAACCATGTTGTTTTCATTTATGGTTAAAGATCAAATTATCCCCAGACAATACCCCTCAAAATCCCCATTAACATAGAGCAAGAGTTGGGGATATATTTTTGCAGTATTGCTTTAGCTTTCGAACGAGGCACGAGGCTGTTTTATTTGCAGGTTCAGAGGAAATGATTTAACCCTAAACAGGTTCAGAAATTTTCATTTTCTTTCTGAAGTACCAAAATATCTATTATTACAGCCGAACAGAGTACAGAGTATTATCTCTGCCATTTTGTACACCATCAATATCGCAAGGACATATGCATATGACATACGACAGTGTTAATCATTACTTTGAAACTGCATAAATATTACAAGTTTTATTGCGGTATATTATCTGGAATATCTTGGATAAAAAATATGGCAGACATTTGTTGTGACCTATAAACATTAGAGTTGTCAGAACAATGCCTGGATTAAACTTCGGGTGCGGTTGATAAACATATGGCAGTTCCCATACTGGCTTAGTGTTAAAGAGATTCACTATCTTTCTCTATCTTCCTCTATATCTTCCTTTGTTAACATGAATCGTTTAATTTAAACATGTGTGTTTTGTTTAAAGATATAATTTTTGTTATTATTTGAAATCAGCATTTAAATTTGTTATAATTTTTATAATTCCGACTATGTGTCTGCGGATATGAAAGACATCAAAGGTGTTGACAGTTAGAAATATCCATGGCTTGCCAAGTATAAATATACTTTGATAACACACATTCAGATGTCAAACAATCATCAACAATAATTCTTTAACGCTAGTGCCTTCTAAACCTTGCAGCCAAATACGTTCATATAACAACATCCTCTTGTAATTGTTAGTTAAGCATAGCATCTCGTTTTGAAAACAGTTTTGAATAAAGAAAAGTACTTGAACTATAGAAGAGTACCTCCTTAGATGTGACAGCGTACCGCACTGATATTACTTATTCCCACGTAGGAGAAGCTTCACCAGGTGTTCTGCACTGTTGATCTATGCAATCAGCGTCGTAGTTCCAAACACAGCATGGGGTTTATTCCTCGAATTGTTGAGGAGACTGGAGTTTCTTCACCTGTGTGAAGTGTACCTTTTTCTTATAAAAGAGAAACCAGACACGAGTGTTTGAAAATCATCCACTTGCAACAGAGTTTAGGTGGGAAGAAATAACATGAGTAACCTCTCTGATTCATTAAGCTAACTGCTATTTTCTCTCATAATATATATCAAAAAAGGAAAGATCGAAGATATCATTACATTTTTACATGTGCGAAAAGTGTCCGATCCAGACAAAATAAGCCATCAGCTACTGTTGCTCAATAATTTATGATTTCTGTTAATTGTTAAACATGTCTTTACAAACATGTGTGTATCTATTGGAACGTAAATTTGCCAATGTTCTGCCTCTCTGTAACACAAATGACACTATTCCAACTAACGACCAATATCACGTATCAGTTGTGTTGTACACTTTTAGACATATTTTTACTTATTTCCATGCAAACACATTTCTTTATAAATACCAGTATGTCTTTTATTCTTGACATTCAACTGTAAATCAGTTAATAGAACTATATCATCAGAGTTGTGAATCTTTAGATAGAAAAGAAAACTTAACACATGTTTTGTGATGTTTCCAAATTATTTGATCGAGTTTGGCATAGAGCTTGATTATCCAAACTTGACAACTGTGGTAGAAAAAGATAGTTATTGGAAAGGATAATAGGTTACATAGGAAATCGCAGTTAGAGCTTGTTTGTAGGGGGACCACTGTCTCAATCGAAAATACTCCAAGCTGGCATCCAACAAGGGTAAGTACTTGGCCCATTCTTATTCATTGTTTATTCAATGATATAGTATATTAGCTACAGTGTATTAATATTTTATTCTTTTATTATATAATTTGCTGATGAATCGTCCCATGGTTAATCGTCAATAAACAATAGTGACATACAAATGAAACTGAATGCCAATGTATGCAAACATAACACGTGGGTGAAATAATACAGACGATGTAATCTTTACTTAGAGTTGCAATTGAAAAGATTGAGATGAACATAATTAAACACCTTGGAGTAATTTCATACTCATGCATCCGTTCTTTTCTTTGTCGTATTCTTCCTACATTCTTGTCTCGTTCACTAATGATCCTATATTTCTGTAGAGAATGTGATGTTATCTGTTGTAAATAACAAGGAGAGGGTATTCTAAGTTTGATCAAACTGTTAACAATCCATTTCATTATTAATATAAATGTTTAACCACTTCGTCATATCGTAATCATTGACTGATGGATGAAACATGTCTCTTCATAACAAGAAACAAAAAAATCACCAAATATATAAAGCTATTTCCACTTTCAATGACGTAGTCAGATGGCTCGTTTTTCGTTTATTCGTTCGTATAAAAAAAAGTTTTCTCTCAGAATTGTATGACACGAATTGAAAGTTTTTCCGAATACTATAGAGCCAGCCATCTGTATGTCTACCTTTTGCCTATACTAGCCGCGCACAGTTTGGTGATCCAATTGAATTTACAGTTTACGATTCAGATGTAAGGCACACCTGTCTTTTCAGAGATAAAGCTTTGTAATCTCTCGATAATAACGAAGGTGCGGTATCTATATAAAACCTTCTTTAGTTGTCAGCTGTCACTTTCTGATAACAGGTAGGCTGTGACTTTTTAAATTTTTCTCTGGTTGATTTTTAAAAGAATTAATAGTGTCCTGAGGCTCTTTTCTCCGAGAAGTTAATGAAAGTGAATAATGCAGCTGGTATTCAAAGCGATTTTTAATTTAGTTGATAAGTTCCTCATTTTTAAAGAAAATACAAACATTAAGACATTATCCGTTTTAGTAATTATTTAAAACATGTATTCGTTGATGTATATATGTATTTATCTTCTCAAAATGATATTGTCTGTCATAAGTACGTAGCAAAATGCAGACTTTAAAGTTTATATTCTTTTTTATATATTTTATTGCGATGCATTAATCAAAGCATAACAATCCAAGTTTATCAATTTATTTAAATAGAATATATTTAGGGTACGTTATGAAATGGAGAATCCATATTGCTTGCATTGGACGTTAGTTGTGCAATCAGCTACCTTTGGTGACCTTTGCCAATGGCACGTCTAATGCTATTTTTGGAAACAAAAACGTAGGTTAAATTTTTGTATGTGTATTACTCGATGCTATTTGAATTTGTGAAAACAATTGACCATAAACGTACTAATAAAAAAAGAGACCAAAAGTGTAAAGAGTCTATTTGTATTACCTTTTCGGAGATCATATGCTAATTAGTTTACAGTCAAAGGCTTTACTTTTTAAAGTAACTGTCGATCTAGTCTATGTAAGATGTGAAATCAAGCAGGGATATGCGATGATGTACCTGGTGGGTTTTTCTAGAATCGAGAAATATGGCCCATTTGAAACAGGGGTTAGAGAGGAAGAACTGACTTGACCCACTTGTTTCGTGATTTGTTGCGACATAGAACTCTTTATCAAATGGTTTAAATGTATGTGTCCAAAACGTTTTATTTAACCAAAAAGGAATTTTCCGTAAACCTGCCATTAAATGTCATATGGAATATGCATTGACCCAGCGATCAGACTGAAACGTCAAGGGAAACGAATAGATAATGAGAAACAAACTCTCTGATCATAGGGATAGTCATCAAATAGTTATTGCATAGTTCGTGAAAAGGTACGTTGTTGATTAGACGTAATTATTTAGGACAAACTGACCGAAGTTCGGACAACACCCGAAGTCGCCCGAACTTCGGACACTTTTCACTTGGAGCGGACGCAATAATAACTGCGAAAACTGTAATACCTTTATTTCAAAATGTTCTCGTTTAATATGCTATATTTGCGAAATATTTGTTTTAATGTAAATGCTAGCGCACAGTTCAGATCATCTAGGACGTGCCAGAATATATCAAATTTAATGAATTTAGAAGAGGAAACAATAATTTATTGCAGAGACGTAGAATATTGGTACTGAAAAGCGATAATGGGGTTAAATATTTAGATATTGATAATATGTCAAAACCATTTAGGCATGATGTGGTACTGTCAAAAGTTAGGTTAAAACTTCGGGCGAATTGATATACGCAACTTTTCGGTTAATATAAAGCAATACAGCATATTTATGTCGAATCGAGTAAAATACATAGTTTATATTTGATATTTTGATTTGCTGAAATTGACATTTTACAGACAATCATTTATTTCACAGTCTTTCATAATATTTGAATCGGAACACTATCCGAACCTCGGTTAGTTTGCCCTATACTTACCTGTTGAAGGGTCTCACTCCTACTCTCCTGAGATCCAAGCAGTCTCGGCCATGATGGCTTAGTCTTGCTGCTTCGCTGTCTCGGATGCCATGGCAGGAGGTATTCGCCATCCTTTACCTGAGAAATATCTTTACGGCAGATCTCGAAAGGGTTGTTTAAGACTGGGTCAGCAGGCCTTCGCTCAGGCGAAGGTTGTGCCCACCTCCAGACCAAGGAGGGGTCAGTTCTCTTTGGAAGATTGACTCTTTTTTCTCCGATGCCTTCGATTTATGACTTCGGATCGGGTCGTTCGTCTTGTGTTATTGCTTCTTGTACGTCCCCCTCCCCGTTGGGGCCTTGGGGTGTGTGTAAACTTGAAGTTGAGTGCCTGGATTGTCTCTTCGACTCGCTTAGCCAGTAGAGATAATGTCACCCGGGATTTACCTTGTCCTCATCCATGAGGACTCGTAGGTGAGCTTACACTCAGGGCTAGTCTCCCGTCTCGTCTCTCCCCTGTATACACTGACCCGCCTCCATTCAGTGGAATTCTAGGCATAATAGGTCTAGTATACAGATAGGTATAGAAATAATTAAAAGTATATTAAAAAGTATATTAAAGGTTATTATACTTATCGGTTGACTAGACCTACGCTCTAGTCCCGCCCAACCTCCCCGCTTCTAGTCTACACTTGGGCCTGTTCGGAGAGTGAGGAATCATGGGAGTGACATTACGAGACCGCGGGATTACTGCCCCTTGGGAGGAATTTACCATCCCCGATACGTCTTCAAAGTTTTGTCTGTGTTAAGATTGGTTAAGCCTCTCCCTGGAGGAGGCAAGGCATATCTAGTCAACATATAGGTATTTAAATAATGCTTATAACGATTGTAAAAATAATGTTAAGGGTGGTCATCCAGTGTATACAGAATATATACAAAATAATATATAAATAATAACCCCAAGGTTGCTGAGGGAGTGGATGCATGGATGTTACATATGAGACAAAACACCCTCTAGAAGTCAATGCCTGATATATACATTAACATATTCTCCGTCAAGGGCTATGTATACTTCGTTTCCTTGTTAAGGTACACTTTCAACACCATGTGCTTGTGACAATACTCACCGCTTACAATACTGTAATGTGCTACACATACACAAAATAGGCAATATTATTTATGTTTGCTGCATTTTATGTAAAATGTATAGGAAATGGTATATTTGAAGCAACTATTCTGTAGATAATAGTAAGATTCAAGACTCAAATACCCATTTACTCGTTACTCGTTTGTTATAAAAATGCTTTTAGTAACTGACAGACATTACACTAAAATATCTTGTAAATCACCGAAATAAATGTTACAAAATCATAATTTTATTATTTCAACACAACCTATATATTTCAACATATTGAGAACCATTCTTCCTGAAGGGCAATTCTTGTTTAACGAGTGATAATTTTAATTACATGAAAACATATACGTTCTTAGAATTTTGAAAATGAGTCATTTTGTATTAATATACGCGTACAAAGCAATTTTAAAATGATTATAAACATTTTGAAGCTCCACAGTTCTTTAATTTTGCGATTTAAAAAAAGAAGTTTTCCTAGAACTACACTGGTGATTGTTAAACATCATAAGTGAAAATGGCCGCCTATCCAAACAACTGATAGCATAACCAATCAGTGTGTTAAGATAAGAAACCCGATTTATATATTTTAATATTTTTTCAGACATTAATATACATTTGTAAATGTGAATATACTTTATTCATTTATTCGTGTTGATTTTCATACATCAATCTAGGTTTTAGGGAATAATTTAGAGTTACATTTTTATAGCCAATTTAATGTTTTGCAGAAATATAATTGTTTTAAGCTGTTTAACCTGTTGTACACTTTTAATTGGGGCCTATTTGATTATATTGGCATTTTCCGAAGTCACTATGTCACATTTACATAATCAGTGAAATATAACTAAGCATTGATTTGATGTTCCTGTCAGAATACTCGTGATTATTTTTATTTGTCGGCTGTGTATGTTTCAACTTGGCTGTAAGATGAACAAGTATTCCTGGCAGCATATATGTGAATAGATATTTGACTATGATTGACATAATGACAAGATACAATCAGTAAATATATTATAGAAAATACTAATTGCGTATCAAAACAGCTGCAATGTTCCTCTCTGATATGATTAAAATACGTTTAATTTAAGGATAATTCAATCAATGGAAGATATGATGATAATTCATAAATAAACCTTGATTTTCATATTTAATATATAATAAGATATATTAAATGTACCGGTGCAGTAATCGTTAAACTTAATTGAGTCAGTTATGGGACGGTATGGTCCTTCTGGGAATGACATGCTAGAGGTGCAGTTTTGGCCCAGTACAAACACAATAAGGGCTAACTTCAATTGGGCCAGTATAAGTAATAAGTATAGGCAATGATAACGTTCCAGTAACGGATTGACAAACGCCCAGTACTTTTAGCCAGTACTCGGCCAGTATCACGCTAGTTTGCAATTTAGCACAGGGGCAGTACTGGATGCCTGAATTGGGACAGTACTGGATGCCTGTTTAAGTCGTTGCTGGCCCAGTTTGGGCCAAATTAGGTCATGTTTGCTAGGAATTGTCTTCATGTTCATTAACAGTGTTTCGAAGGCTTTTTTGAACTGAAACGATTACTTCGTTACCTGTAGGTATGTCATTGTATTGTTAAAATTAGTGTGCTCCATTACTTCTCCAGAGATAAAATAAAGGTGTTAACTCCCCTGTATATGGGATATAATCATGATTATGCTCTGTAGCTCGAGAAGCTTTTCGGCCATTCTGTGATAGCATTCTATTATTTTATTTTATTTTATTGTTATTTTACTATAAATAGGTCGTTGACAAATTTTAAATTTAAAAACGCTATTTATGATTGATGAATTGTAATATTTTAGTTAATCAATGTGTTAATTAGTGCATATTGGCTTGAATATTTATATTTTTATTTCATTTCAATATTGAAATGTTGGTAGTTTTATCCTACCTTTTCTACACCTACAACCTGTACGATTATACATACATTATATGTAACATACAATGTATTGAATCAAGATTTTCCCCCCAGGACAGTTCATAATGAACACTCTTGGTGTACTGTGTGCCCTCGTTGGATTGTCATCTGCACAGTAAGTATACAGATAGTCATCCATGGTCTATTTTGGTGAAGTTTGTTTAAGTATCATATGCTACCATAGGCTTGAATTTAAATATGTATTTATGTCCCCTTGCAATATAGATGGTTCATGCTTGTGGGTGGTATATGTGATGTTAAGTGTTTTGTTGATTGACTTGGCCTGCATATTCATTGAGTCCACACTCATCATATGAGATACCATCCAAAAGCCTAAACCATCAGCAATTCGAGTCACAATTTCGTCCATCGGTTCCGTTAGATCGTCCACCTCATCAAGAACAAAGATAGCATTGATGTTACATTTTCCAGTGGCAAGATCGATCGTTTCTTGATCGCGGTCTTCCATGTGCTTGGGACTCATTTATCTAGAACATCTATTTCCTGTCAGAGGCTAATCTGATTCGCACCCATCCAAAATCCAAGGGGAACTCATTCAAAATCCGAGGAGCACCCATCCAAAATCCGAGGAGCACCCATCCAACCATCCATTCACTCCTGTCAGAGCCCATCCGATGAATCTCTACCAATCAACACCTGATCATTGACCTCTCTTTATATCCCCATTCACAATTGCTTCTGCATATCACATCTAATCAACCATCCTGTTCTTATATATACAATTGCAATAAAGCCAATACAAATTCATCAATTTATCAATTTGTACAACTTCCATCCATATAACTTTGTATTCACCACTTAAATAAAGCTTAAAGGTCTTTGTTAATTAAGAAATCAGTTTCATTGAGTTTCCTCATCATTGATTTCTTTGCTATATAAATTATCCCATTTTGTTATTCTCAAATTCCCCCTGATGGAGGAGTAATAAGTCCTAAAGGTCTGGTATTTTCACATTAAATAATATGTTAGAAAATAATATAAAAAGTGATCAAAATGTTTTTCAAAAAATAATGTTCAACTTTTGAAGTTCAAGGAATAAATCACAGGTCTCCTAATTTTGGATTAAAGTCTCACTCCTTTTTAGTTAATGTTTATTTTTAGTTCCAATTAAAGTGCTGAAGAAACTAAAATTACAATTTTAAATAAGCTTTTTGCCACGGATCATTTGCTGCAACTGTCTTTCATATATTTATTTTCCCTGTTTTGTAAAGATTTTTACCATTCATTTATTTTAATGTGTGTACAGTTATCAGCTTCTTAAATAATGAAATAAATACTATGTTCTTAGGTAGAATTCCTTTTCTTGTGAAATATTGTTTTTAAACATCTGTTTAATTTTCAAAGCTTATTAACATATCTGCATATAGTCATAAATTAAAATCATCACCACAATGATAACATTGTTTTCTGACTCATTAACTTTCTTCTCACTATTAAGTTAATGAAAGCCACACAATATTTAATGGCAACGATATTTATGTATTTTTTACATGTAATTTGAATGCTGTGATCCTCGTGTTAAATTACTTTGCTACTTCAGAAATACAGGTGACTTATTTTATTTGACTAAATTAATGAATTTTAAACGTTTGTTCAAAGCTTGTTCACATATCTGCATGTGCTCATGAATTAAAATCATCACAACAATGAGGACAATGTTTTCTGACTTAAAAACTTTCCTCCCACTATTAGAAAATTAAAGCCGCAATATCTGTATTGGTAAAGATGTTATATATTTCTTACATTTAATTTGAAAAACGATCCTTAATTGTTTTAATTTATTTTTTCTACCCAGACTAACAAGTGGCTGACAAAAAATATGTTATTGAAATTAAATTGTATAATATCTACTTTACTGCTTTAACAATAGAAATAAGAATGACCTTGAAATAGTGAGCTTTAGAAACATATTCAAATGAACTAATTAATTTTAAAAATAAGAATGGGTTTTGTTTACAGTGTAGGCTGCACTGAATGACCCTTTTGTAACTCGTAGGCATGTCACATGAGTCGACTGTTAAGCAGAGTGACGGCTATGATTTTAAAAGTGTCTTCACATCTAGTGACCAAATATAATGATTTCATTTCTTAAATGAATAGGGTGTAAGTTTATATTCGTATTTGTTCACATTAGAACACCGAAATCAAACGAGTTTGATAGATTTACAGCGCAAAATGACGGTAAATCACAATGAGGAAGTAACAACGTAAACTATTCGGCAAATCTTGCCTTGCATTTGAAATAGTATCCTAAGATGTGATAATGGAAGATAATCGTCAGATGCATCGACCTTGAACGTTTGAAAAGTGACTGTATCATAATATTTACTGCAATTGAGTGTTATTTGGAAGTGCTACTGACTTGACAATGCTATGTGAATGGTACTTCCGGGTTTCGAAGCGGCCTTAGCCTCGTTTTCGATTTCGAGGACTCGGTTTCTTATGCCTCATGAATATTCATGAAGTAATATTAAGAATCCCCTATTGTCCTGTTTAATTATGTTTGGGTTTAATTTTTAGGAAAAAGAACTAAAATCCATAAGACTTGACTATCACGCCATCATACTAGTATTCTATTATAAGCACATGTGAAGGTCAAATGTTCATCAAATCGACTGAATACTCACAAAATTATTTCAGGTAAAAAATATGATTGTCAATACAATGTAAACTTGTCATGACGGCAACATAACTACATGTTGGTAATTAGTCAGTGACTTATAAACTGGTGACATATAAAGCCATTGACAACAGTGTAGATACATCCCCTGGCAATTATCCATTATAACCAAAGTGATCCCTTACTGTATGTATCAACAGAGTGGTTGACCTTCGTCCTTACGATCAGACAGCAGAGGCACTGTTTTTGGCCAACGACCTTGACGGTGATCTCGAGTTTTCTCTCCAAGAACTGCACCTGTCTTTCCAGGGCTATGATGCCGGTAACTGTAAGTATCGTTTATATACCCCGCCGGAAAGTGTAAATAGGGACTTTTTCATATATAGCGACCATCCTGTTCGTCAGTGCCTCCTGAGATGTTTTCTGGAGCATATCTCATAAAATATCCCCTAAGCTTTACAAGAAGTAAAACTAAGATCTATGAATACTAAACTTCCTTATGAGTATACTATTCTTATTTATTTGACATTCATTGTAATCAAGACATTGAATATTCATAGATATTGGTTTTCCCGTCATATCTACAGCTTTTAAATGCATCTTAAACAAGTGTAGAAGTGAATTAAATTAAAATACCCCCAGTTTCCCCAGGTCAGAGAACATTTTTAGTAAGTGAAAGTCACATCACTGGATAAATAATAACCCTTACACGCACATGTGGGGTTCGTGGTTGAGTTGTTTATTAAGTTTGGTGGGGGTGGCGTGTATAGTTTGGGAGATATGTGTTGGACAAAATGACTTCCTTATAGAGCAACTGTTACAGTCATGTTTCCTTGGCAACCGATTATATAAAATTCACAAAAAGTTTTAATCCTCAAAAGGCACACCTAGGGATCATGATTGTCATGTGTATCAAGTTTGGTGAAACTGGCCTGTAACATTGGGGAGATATGCTCGGGTGAATTTGTTCTCATTAAGTCCAAATTAAAACTTTTATTTGAAAATGAAATGTGACCTCCTTCTGTCTATTTCATTATGCCAAACTTCATAAACATGCACCACGTTTGAGAATGAATGTTTTACTCATGGATATATGATGATTCATTGTCATTGTCTGTGATGTAATTTTAACGACGTTACAATGAACTCCAATTTACATGATAAACACATGTAAGTGAACAAACTGTCGGTACGCAGCTTAAGTTAACCGATACATGCCAGCTTCATCAGACTGTATACACACGTCAACCATGCTCCCTAAAAGATCCAGGGGTACAGCCTGCAAGAATAGCGAACTAACAAAGTGGCCAGGTTTCCAGGATGCGAATAATTATAAAATGAAGTCTTTCTTCGATTCCTTTATCATACACAGGACACATACGGGGACCATAATAAATTTCAAACAATCGTTCAGCGTTTAGCTTTAGTTCTTAAATTACTAAAAAATATATAATCCTAAATTAAATTCTAAAAATAATTAATCTAGCGTTCACTGTAACATCAATAGAATTGCATCACATACAATGACAATGAATCATGATATAGCCATGAGTAAAATAATAATTTTTAACCTGTGATCGTCACGTCAGAGGTGCATGTTTATTAAATTTTGCATAATGAAATAGACAAGAGAGTCACATTTTTAAAATTCGAATTTCATTGATTTTCGAGAAAAAGTTTCAATATCGACTAAGTGAGGAGAACATCATCACAAATACATTGACCGAGTACAAGTTGAACTATATATCGTTTGTCTGACCCAGTTGATCACTTACTGAATATTACACGAAGAGAATACAAAATGCAGTTTTGAGGCAATTGACCCCTGGTCACTTCTAAGAGCTTCTAAGTTTGTAATTGCTTATTATGTGGCATCAAATCAGATTGAACTATAGAACACCAAAATACCTTCTTGCAAAGCAAAAGTGCAAACTGATCGGTTTATTTTTTACCGGCGATTCGATGATCAAAAGACATGCCAAATTACATGATATTTGCACTGAAACTGTAGGAGAACAAACTTTCAATATACACCTGTAGACGGTTATTATAAATTACTAAACCTCTGGAAATAATTTAAACCGTTTAAACTGAATTTGTATCACTATCCTATCACGTTTGTCTTACTATAAATGATGTCATATAATTCAAAGTAATATCACTGAGAATAATGTGTCCTTCCGTAACAGGTGCCGAAGTTTATCCTCGAATTTCTTAAAGTGGAGAGTAGAGTGAGCATGTTACAATGATCAAATACTAACATGGATACAAAACCATCATTAAATTTCATTGACAACAAAATACGTTTTCAGATGATGGAGTTGTAAGTCGTGAGGAATACACTACATATGAAACTCATCTCAACCCAGCCCTCTTTGTCCTCACTCACGCGCTCTACGATAGATTCGACCAGGATGGCAACGGAATCCTCACAGAATACGACTTCCAGGAGCTTTTCAAAATATGGGATGTCAATGGTGAGATCATCGAAAAGTGTTACAACGTCAGTGTGTCAGTGAATGTATGCACACATTAACAACCCTAGATGCAATAAACTGTTATTTTAAGGTACCCTAACTTGAAATATCTGACTTCGTGGCAATGGGTTTGAGTGTATGCATATCTTGATTGGTTTGTTGAATGTTCGTGAAACGTCACAGAAACTTTCAATGTGTACAAAGAACAATATATTCAAAATATACTCATGTTAACCGTGTAGGACAGTTATTTTTCTGTAAAAGCAGCAAAAGTCACACGGACTTGATGTAAAACATTGTAATGAAATGAAATGAAAACATTATAAACAATATAAACAATATCCCCTAGAGCACATTGTTTGATCCTACTCAAGTGATAAGTTCTGTGGACTTTAGTTTTGAGGATACCACGATTTCTAATTGCATTATTATATTCCAGAGAACGGAATCGTGAGCAAACATGAATTCGAACACTGGTGGACTGTCGTGAGTATTACCTTATGGATCAACCTTAAAACTAAGCGATACAATATAAATCAAAACCCTCATCCAATCCGGTCTGCCGACTGAATTGTTTGCTTTATGTGTTAGTGCATTGTGAGGAATCGATATTATTCTTACGATGAATCCAAGAAAATGCTAACATATTTGATTAAGATTCGTCATTGGTGCTTACTTTTAACATTTGGACATAACGTAACAGAGTGTGAAGGTACATGGTGACGTCCTTGTCTGATATATTGAGACACAATCTCAGCTGTAAACATTAAATATTGAGCAATTTATATATTTTGATAACTAATCTGGATGCAAAATTAATATATATCTTACACTAACTGGAATAAAAGAATCAATTGAAAACATCCAGGACATCATCATTAACTGGAACAAGGTTCTAAACTGTACTGTATTTTACCATCATAACTGTTTTCTCTTCCAGACCCTGACCGCTCTGGAACACTTGCACCACCCAGACGCAACACTGCCACCTAACTGAAGCAGACAAGATGGAGTGCCTCAAATAATACAGGATTTCATCAATCTATCTTTTGACTTTTATTTTATATTAAACTGACATCTTACTTAGAATTCTCCCTTATCAACAAATCATTGTTCCCAGAACACGTAGGAATACTATACCATACTTTTGTCGTCAAGCACGTTAAACAAGCATCGATTGTGTTTCATATACTTTTGTTTGGCTATAATACGTGCAAAAATAACATATAGAGGATATATGTCTTTTCTTGACTAATACCATGTTTATCTCATCGAGTGAGGTAGAAAGGTTATATTTTCACGAGTGGCGCAGCCACGAGTGAAAATATATAACTTTTCTACCTCACGAGATGAGATAAACATGGTATTTGTCAAGAATTGACGGATATTCTATTTATTATATGATATTATCCATGTTATTAAGTCCGAAAAGGGTAATTTTCACGCCGAGCGGCCGCTAGGAACAGCTCGTCACCATAGTAACACTGTGACATCATAAGCCAATTCGCCGCGTGAGACTATTGTTTTATGACGTCAAATGATATCAGTCACCGTTCGCAGTGAAAATATAAGTTATTTTCACTGTAGCTTGATAGACAGTTTATTTCACTGATAAATCCCAGTATTTCATCGCTCGCCATATAATAAATGTGCATATTCATTGCCAATCGCCAAAAACATCATAATTATTAGTTTTCAATGAAAATCTAGAAATGTTATTATAGGAGTGCAGAAACCGAACTGCACGTCCCATTTACATGCACAGTAGTTATTTGACCTATTGATCATTATCAACCAAAATTTGTCTTTCTGCCTGTTGTAAATAAATATGTATGACTAAATGACATGCGACAATTGCGGTACATTGTCTGGTTTTCGATCAGAAATCACTACTTTTACATTTATAACGTCTGTTTACTGAGTCGACAGTCATAAAAATGATGATGTTCGGCAGTCAATACTTCACGATAAAATAACACCATTTATAAGTTTGGCATATGTCGCACCAACAGCACAATGGATGTACCTTTACGCTTCATGTATAAATGTACGTATATCTTGGCAGTTTAGTTTCTCTGTTGTGTTTCACGCATTCCACATAACCTCTGTTGTATATTGGTGACTTTTCACTTTTCTTGCATTGAGAAAGATTCCAACACTTTAAACAACATTATTTTTGTCCAATCAAACATCGTTTCACACATGCCACTGTAAACAATATGTGCGCGTCACACTGTTGAAGAAACTCTCGTCACATCGACAGTTACGGAATGCTCAGTGAGAAACAACGTCGCAAAACTCCTTATACAACCAACCAGGATTCTCTAGCTGAAAATGTGCTCCATATATAACAGAGGTTACGGGAGAAGATGTGAGCTATAATATACCCCCCTTTAAACACGAAACATCCAAACAGTACCTCAAAAAAAAGAAAAAAGACAACAAATAAGTATGTAATGTTCACTTTTATATTTAAAAGCACAAGAAAAAGAATAAGGATAATTAATACAATTCATTTCTAATACAAATCTATCATTTAATGTAAAGTATAAACAGAAACATTTGTTTACATGTACATGTATTCATATCAGATTGGTGAAAGCCAAGCCTTTACCAAATTTAACACAATTACAACAAAATCTACCGTGTTCGTCCCGATCATTTGAAGTGTCTATTTGACAAAATCTACCATTTTGAAATGCCCCGCAGCCGTATATACCCATTGTTCGCTAATAATTTGCTAATTCCTTTCCAATTGCAGATAACAAAAAACAAAGTAATTATAACATTTAAGCTTTATTTAATGAAACCATGTAAACATAACGGACTCAAACATCAAAGAATAACACCCATCTGGAAACGGAAACGGAAACTTAATTACGAATGACATCGGTTTCCAGGCAACCATGACATCAGATTTGGTCCACATAGACAGGAGCAATAAAAAATACCATTAGTTGAAAATATTACTGACGCTTTGAATCCCTCGTTTATTAGTGTCTCCAAACGCATACCCAGTGTTGTATATATGGTCCGTTACTCTCCAATATATCTACCCTGGGAAACTTCATCAGAAAAATCTGTAACCGCCCTTGGCCGGCAGGAGCCAATGAAACTGCTACGCAGTTTGGACCTGCGAGCCAATGACAATTCATATTACTTCGTTGCAAAGCATGCGAGCTCATTTTGTTAGCCATCCGTCACCGGTTATCTCCTTTGACCTTTTCGGTCTTATCCTATTGAGCATTTTATTTGGTTACTGAGTAATTTTAGTAAAACTTTCTCTGATGGAGTTTCCCAGGGGTGATATAGTGGAGAGAAACGGAGCATATATAAAACCCCTGGGTAACCGAGGATGAATTGAATGTTGATACTTGTACAACTTAAAGAGTTCGCCTTAACAAGCAACTAATTCTCAAACGAACAACGAGGTCTTATTATTTGTACAGAATAATTCGTATGTCCCAGTAGAACTAATAATGCCCTATTGGTAACTCTTGTTGTGCTTTCAACAGCACCTATGATATCAAGTAGTCACAAGGTTTTTTATCTTGGTAGGATTGCCTTCATCTTCCTGCTATCGAGGACGTCCTGAAAGCCTTAGTAAGTACTCACTGTTCTGTGTAGAATAGGCTGAAATTAAGGTCCTGGAATACATTTTATATAACAGACATAACTGCGTGACCAAACAAAAATTTATACAAACCGAAACGGTAAACGAAATGGGATTCGATTAAAATAATGAATGCAGTATTTATAACTGCAAGATAAGGGGGGTTCCGTACAAAATATAATTTTATCAGCGTCAGGTTACTTCAGACGGCTTTTTA
The DNA here is from genome assembly GCA_936450465.1 of Gibbula magus. NCBI lineage: Eukaryota > Metazoa > Mollusca > Gastropoda > Trochida > Trochidae > Gibbula > Gibbula magus. The sequence continues at coordinate 37,085,513 of OW388301.1, read as the reverse complement.
GATTTCAGCATTTCGTTATTGTAGACGGCTGAGGTAAAACTTCTCAGATTTCAGCATGTCTCTACTGTAGACGCATATCATTAATCATGTTGATGTACTTGAGACATTCAATTGTTCACGGGCATGTCCATTGCACTACCAGATGTCAAAAGTTTTTTTATATTCTGATTAAGTCATTGATTGAGCATTAAATGTTTTGCGCAATATACAAAATGGAATTATTACCCACGTGGTACTTCTTAAAGAGGTTTCTTAAGAAACTATTATGACACATATGTGTCATAACACCTTCGAATAATTTGATTGGCTAGCGAATAACTTTGACACTGGCTGGACTACTCTATTCATTCGTAAAAACGAACGTGAATTCATTCATGAAATTACAGGTATTTTATGATGACACTTATAGTTGATATTTATCTCATTTTTCAGTTAATTCATGAACTCGTACTCACCGCAATGCTTTATTTTAATGAATAATTAACAAATACACCATGACGAGAGCAGAGCTAATAAGCACAACGTAGAATGCAGCAAGAGTTTTTCCTCTTAATCTTACCGTTGGGAATGACATTGCACCAAACGCTAAGTATCTAAGTGAAAATAACATTTTCGTAACGGTGCACAGTGAATTTATACTCACAAGGCAAAAATTACCGAAAGGAAAGCCATTTCGACGGCGATGTTCATCTAAAATTTACATTTAATGAGCTTGTTTACATATTCCGACGACGAGAAACATGTGTGAAGACAAGATGTTTGGTGATTTCCTGAGGTTTATTTCTGTATGTGAATACAACCTTTCTTGTCTGGAAATTTGGAATGGACATAAGGTCACAATAGTCAGGCTGTTCACTAGAGGCTGACATGTTAGATAGTTAGTCGGGTCAATATATGGAAAAAAACACCCTCAACCCCCAACAAATTACTACAAAAGGTTTCTCAACTGATTCTGGTAGGGGTTAGTGTACTTTATGACATGCTAAAAGTTTACCAAAGTTGGAACCCGGAAAAGTGTTTTGTCCAAGATGGCGTCCAAGATGACCACCGAAACCTCTTATTGATCATAACACTGTAACCCAAAACTCAAATGTGATGATCTTGGTGTCTATCCGTAAGTTTTTGGAGGCAACGAACACATTAAGACCATAAAAATGTTATGTGTCTATTATGGAACACAAAACTCCATTATGGCGTCAAAAATGGCCACCGACACCGACACCTCCAGGTTATATTCTACCCTCTAAACGATTTAGTCGTTCAAGCAGTGTACTCACGTTTATGTGTAAACAAATATTATCACAGTATCACAGTATCAATTGTTTATAAATTTAATGTTTAGACCTTGTAAAGGGAAGGGAAATATTTAAGTCTATTTTTCCAATTTATTTTCAGTATTCATCTTAAAGAATGAATATCAATAACGGTATTTAGCGAACGAAATAACATCCAGAAAGTTATGTAAACAATCGTAATCAATTCAATCATGTCCAGCTATTATGATCAATATACTACAGTATTGGAAAACTTCTTTACGTCAGTATATTATTTACGGGCTTGTACCTAACTCTTACCTCTTCAATCAAAAGGATAAAATATTAAAATGTTGAGATAAGTAATAGATAATATGCATATGATTACATTTGGGATTGGTCGATGCACATGCGGTTTGTCTCATGACTGAAGATTAATTCACATATGGTTTCTATTTAAAAACTATAGACTATATTTGCTATACTGTTTGTACATTAGAATAAATGAATGATTCTTAACTCATACATTTGGACAAAACACTTTTGTATATCAACAAACGTGAATGATATTTTGTATGTTTTTTCGTATAAAAGAATTCTTCTTAACAATTTTATTTCATTAAAGTTTGATTGAGTATTTGTCATATTTCTTATTTGGCTTGCATACGAAAGACCACATGTGCTGATTTATGGAAAGTTCAAATAATTTCACTTGACTTGCACATGCAGAACCTATGTCAAATGTATTTAAAATGGGAATCGAGAACAACCATTTACAAGTGTAGAAAACGAAATGAAAATGAAGAAACAGCCATTTACATGTGTAGAAAACGAAATGATTCGTCCCATAATATGCACAGTAGTTATATGATTTATTAAACATTACCAACCCACTCGTTTGGTCTGTAAGGTAGGATTCCTAAATTAAGTGTGACCTATTGTCGGGCGCCATTGTCTGGATTTAAATCATAAATCACGACTTTCACCTTATCATTGTTTGTATACTGAATGAACTAGCATTAGATTGATAAGTTACAACAACAGTGAGTACTTCTTTATAAAATGTCACTATTTATACAGTTTGACATTATGTAACCCCAACAACATACTTAATGTCCCGAACACACATCCTCAGAGGCAGGCACCAATAGCAGGCATTTAATGTAACAACAGACCAATCAGATCGTTCGAATTGGTATCGACTGCGAAGTAATGTTCACGGGTTCACTTATATTAGGAGTGACATATTGTTGAAATCAGTCGGGTTTTGCGGAGAAAGGTATAGTTGAAAGGAATGTGCGTTCATTTGTGAATGTCTCACATACTTAGCTTAAATATTGACCTAATGTTGAATGGATCCATATACGTATGCCCTTGCTTCTTTACCCTATTGGATATTGGGTATAGTTTACTTACTTACGTTTTACTTACGTTTTAATTACGATATCGAGTTCCTGTGTCACAAACTCATAGATGAACACACCTTATATCATATTTGAGAAGTATTATTCCCTTAGTACAATTCTACCTTAAAGAGTGAAAATAGTAATGATATGAACTTTTCCCTCAAGCCATTAACATACACATACTAAGTATTCTTAAATAAACAACATTTGTTAATTGATTTACACGCACGAATAAATTTGAAAATGAGATACAAATTTCGAAAATACAGTACGATAAAATGTTATTGATAGTATATATATATATATATATATATATATATATATATATATATATATATATATATATATATATATATATATATGAAACATCATAAGTGAAATTGGCCGCCTATCCCATCAACTGAACACTGATGTCATGACCAAACCTTGTACTTAGATAAGGAAAATATTTTAAAATGTGATAAAGGTACGCTTTATAAGTATCTTTCAATTCATGAATGCAATTAGATCAGACAGGTAGGTGTTGTACACTGTACTCTCTAACTGTGCGTTTCATTTAGAGAGTAATATAACTTGTAAATGGGAATATACGTGATTCGACAATTGTTTTAAGTTGTTTTTCCTGTTGTACAATTTTGTGTTTTGGTTTAAATGTGTATTTTTCGCAGCAACAATTTCATATTTATACAATAGATATATAAATATAAATAAATATAGCTAAGCATGATATTATTAATATCATCCTTCTGAACACAGTTGAACGTTTTAACTTGTTGGCAATACATACAATACAATACAATATATGTTTCAACTGGATTATGTTGTGAACATGTTTTGATATTATTTAAAAATAATTCCTCTGATATCGTTTCTGTAAAAATTGCTATCTCGAACTGACCGTTAAAGAGGTAAGATATCGTTGTTTCTGTAGACCCTGATTTGTGATCTTTATTGTGTCCATATCCATATCGTATTTTATTGATTGTATTTTTCAAATTATTATTTTATTGTTTTATTGTAAAATATAATGTTTCACTTTAACCACTTCAGAGAAAAAAAGGTCACAAGAAATGATTTAGCAGATGAAGTATTATCTCCCTTGTATATAGAACATATGACTATGCTCTGTTTGGTTTAGTATTTGCTCGACGATCCTCTGGTAGAATTTTTTTTTATTGATTTTATATCAGCGTTAGTTTACTAGAAAATGTTACATTGAAAATATTGCTTTCATAAATGTTCTTTATAATTAATGAAATTTATTTTTTATGAATTTTAGTTTTTATGAAAGGTAATTAATTTGTCAATCAGTGTATAAAAGTATGTCTGAAAAGCAGCCAGCCCAAAAATGATATTTTGTCAATTTGATACCAAAATCAAAGAAATACCTCAACATGTTACCTTATTTCATACACTGTGTGAATTACATTGATACATATTGCCATGAGATGTTTTTCAGTTTCATTTCATATCAAAATTGAAACATAAATATTTAGATTATGGTAGTCTGTATCCTAAATTCCAAACGGTCCTGTTTAAATTATGTATCGATAAGTAACCTGAAACCCTACGCATCCAATTCTATGCATGAAATCATTATTACATACAATGTATATTCTCAGGAAACATTTTGTCACCAGGAAATCGTCAACATGAACGCTTTTGTTGTTCTGTTTGCCCTCGTTGGGTTGTCTTCTGCACAGTAAGTATACAGATATGTTTAACCAGTCTTATCGTATATCATGTGTGTGTATAAGCTATGTGCACCAGCAACGGTGGTACAAATAAGCTTGCATATAACACTTTATCACATTTAAATGGCTTTTCATTATTATGTCTTATTGTTCCTTCAAAGTTCTAGATTGTTACCCAATAAAACAATATAGCATGTATTATACATCCAAGAATACTACGGTTGATTGTTCCGAGACCATACACATACTTTTATATCACATATATTTCTATCTATTGGTTATCGCTTCTCTCTGCTACCATCACTCTGTGGGGTCTGGTATTGTCAACCATGTAATGTTATCTCTTGCGAAGAGGGTGATCGTCGAAATGTGGAACTACCACAGGGAGAAGGATGTTGTCCCGGTATTTCTCAGCGTTTAGTGCACCGAGAACAGTCACAAGGTCCAAGGTTTACTCTCGTAGTAGACAGATCTCCATATCATCATATAGCCACCACACTGAATTGTTGGACATGTCTAAGTGCAAACATGGACATACCTAGGTGTAGGCTCCAAACACGAAATGACCGTTCAAAATATGCCGTAGTATCCTGGACTCATTAGATCAATGGATCCGGCACGCTGATGCCAAGTTCAAACGTGCCATCGCTCTGCATCACACTTGTCCATGTGTCCATTTCACACGTTTGATAGGACTGTTGGCCGTATATCGTGCCATTTGAAGACAATTGCTGACGGTTAAAATAGAAACTCCCCTTTGAGAATTCCAGTTATCCCTCAGTACTGGGGCACTAGAGAAGGGGCAGCTTCTTACGTTCCGAAGCAGTGGTCTGTCCTCACGTGCGGATGCCAATCTTGGGCATGCAGATCTGACACATTTTTTGGTTTGTGTGTGTGTGTTTGTACCAAACGTGTGATTACCCCAACAGTCACAATTGAATTTCAAATAAAAAGATTATATATAACTAAGATAGCCTATGGGCAATACTTAGGTTTTCAAGACTTCTACTTGACTTGAAAGCTCTTTAATTCATCAGTTTTGTTCTGCTTTAAAATGAGCTATCAATCGTGTCTCTATCTTCAGCAGTTTTCAAACAAGTAGTCTCTACAGCATATATCACCTATTATGTGACGCCTACATTATGTTCATCATTCTCATGACAAAACGGTTAATATTTTCATAATAAGGTGTAAAAGCTATGTTGTGTTTCCATTATCACCTTAGTATATGTAATCGTTATTAAGATTGCATACATAAGCAAGTACGATATGTCCTTTTGAATATTCAAGAAAATACTACAAAATGCTCATTGTCGGACCCCTAGACGAAATTTGCGATATTTCAAGGTTAACTATCAACTTTTTTATAAAGAGTTTCAACATTACAGTTGTTGTTCATGAAGATGTGTATACATAGATGTAATTAAATGTTCATTAATTGAATTGGTTAGGCAGTTGTGTTCCTTTGAACTTTGAGGAAAATGGCGATTTTCGAAAAATGACAATCTTCTATAACTTGTAACATGCAAACTATGATAGATACATGTTTTATTGCCCTCATTCAATGACATTTCTACTGCAGAATGAGCTATTAAACATAATGATTTACGTGGTTTACGATCGAAAAATCTCCAAAGAAAGTACCATTCGAAAATTCTCAAAACCACAATTTTTGGGATTATGTCCAAATTGTGCCGAAACTATCAACTTTTATATGGTAATGATATGCTATGGAATTGTTAAGTTGGTTATGATAGATGAGATGAGATTGCCATAAATAACATTGTCATAACTTTATTCCAGACAGAGTTATGTCACTTTGAACAAGGAGCCGAAAATGAACATTTAAAAAAGGACGATCTTCAAGGGCAGATAATTTTAGTTTTAGGAAGAAAATGCAGACTAGAGCATTTTTTTAGCTGTTATTCAGCTTTAAAATGAGCTATAACAAATACCTGTATGTCTTCTGTTATTACGGCTGAAAACCACTATAGTCCTAATCGATAAGGAATTGTGTTGCCCACAGAGTGGTGAAAGTTTTGTGCAAATATCTTGATCAGTTTTCGAGATATTGAAGTTTTGACTTCAAGGGGGGATAACTAGCGAACGAAGTCGAAAATAAAAAATGTGGCTCAACACAAATCCAGTTTATGTCACAAGCTACATACTTTGAAAAATTAATGAAAATCAATCAAGCGGTTAAGTTGGAATCCTTCGGACAAAAAAGGTCAAATAACAATAATAATAAGAAAAAACACGATAATAACAATAGGTCTTCCAGACGTAGTCTATAAATACATAACGTACAAGTGGTGGATAGCACTTGTCGGCATTATGTGAGTCATGATCACTATAGGTGATTCTCAATATTTATGCATGCATACGACCCATGACCTTTAGAAACGAAAACGAGGCTAAGGCCGCTTCTCATTTCCTAGTTCGCGTAATGGCTGCATATCGGCAGTATGTGTGTGTTTGGGTTTCTTTTGACTGGAACTGAATGAATAGGTTTGTTTTTATCGCATTCCAGCAATTCAAAAAGTGTTTTGACAATAAAATCGACAAAACTAAGGGTAATTCATTCATGTTTAGCGACAAACAATGTTTGTTTTGGATAGTTTCATTCGTGGAATTCAAGAGTTTTGGTTTTGTCATTGGCCGATAAACGGGATGATTTGTATTTCTGTTTTGGCTAATAGTGTAAATATTTCGTAATTATTAGACAAAATTTATTGTCATAAAATGATAATAATCCCTAAGTTCAGAACATGTAATTATAGTGGGTCTGTTGCCGTCTGCAGTAACTCAAACTTCTTGAAGGTGCTGCCCCACTATGACTTCCATCCCTCAAATGAACACAACATTAATTGAAAGCATGGTATCAGTAGAGTCTACTGTTTAACTAAACTTATTTACACATGCGCTGCAGAACACATCAATACATAACAATCATAATTTTTATGACCAGAAATATCTTAAACAAAAAATTATGCTTAAAAGGTATGGGTTGTAAGCTACAAATAAACATAAGTTTATCTTTATAGCTTACAGGTACTATTTGATGATTAATTCATGCAGGACTTTGGGAGCAAAATTTAAGCATGCCAAAAATTAAATAAGGAAAATGATTATTTGCTAAATACTAATATAAACCACTTACCTAGATATAGGAATTACCCAACAAACACTATAAAAAAAGAAAAATTAATTAATTGAAGTTAATGTTTGAAAGTAACAAGTAGGGCCTTCATGTCATACTGGGAAATGATTGATGATATTTTGTGAAATGTACCAGTATATGGATGTTTCAATACACAATCATACATAATAGATTGTACTTTAAAAGATGATGGTCAGGTTTGAGAAATATATTTGTATATCTCTTTGTTTAAAATACAATTATGCATGGACAAAGCACATTATTTAAGCTAAGATGCAAAATCCCACCAAGTGCTTTCTATTCTGACAGAGAGGTCAATCTGAAATAATTCATAAAGCAAAATTATGACACTGAATTCAAGGCAGATGGGTGGATACACAGGGTATTCAAGTGTTACATTAATTAGCACTTGGAGATTATTTCATTACTTTGAGATGAATACATTTAGAAAATTCAATTCATAATATAAAAAGTGATCAGTATTTCAAAAATTAATGTTCAACTTATGAAGTACAAGGAGTAAATCACAGGTCTCCTAATATTGGAATATAGTTTATTTTCCCTGTTTTGTGAAGATTTTTACCATTCATTTATTTTAATTTGTGTACAGTTATCAGCTTCTTAAATAATAAAATAAGTTATATGTTCTTAGGTAGAATTCCTTTTCTTGTGAAATATTGTTTTTATACATCTGGGTAATGGATAACATTGATTTCTGACTCATTAACTTTCCTCTAACCATTATGTTAATTAAAGCAACAATTTAATTAATGGCAAAGATATTTATGTTTTTCTTACATGTAATTTGAATGCTGTGATCCTTGATTTAAATTACTTTTCTACTTCAGACATACAGGTGACTAACCACCAAATATTTGTTTTAACTAGAAAATATATATGTTTATTTGACTAAATTTAATAATTTTAAACATTTGTTCAAAGCTTGTTCACATATCTGCATGTGCTCATGAATTAAAATCATCACAAAAATGATGATATTGTTTTCTGACTTATAAACTTCCCCCCCCCACTATTAGGAACTTAAAGCCACAATAACTTAATTGGTAAAGATGTTATATATCTCTTACCTTTAATTTGAATGCTATGATCCTTAATCGTTTTAATTTATTTTTCTACCCCAGAATAATGACCTTGACTTACAGTGTAGTCTGCACTGAATGACCCTTTTGTAACTCGAAGGCATGTCACAAGAGTTGACGGTTTAGCAGAGTGACGGCTATGATTTTAGAAGTTTCTTCACATCCAGTGACCAAATATAATGATGTCATTGCTTAAATGGATAGGGTGTCATTTTTCATTCGTATTTGTTCACATTAGAATACCGATATCAAACGAGTTTGTCAGATTTACAGCGCAAAATGACGGTAAACACAACGAGGAAGTACCAACGTAAACTATTCACAAAATCTCGCCTTGCATTTAAAATAGTATCCTAAGCTGTGATAATTGAAGATAATCAATAAATACATCGACCTTGAACGTTTACCAAGTGATTGTATCATAATATTTACTGCAATTGAGTGTTATTTGAAGCGCTACTGACTTGTCAATGCTATGTGAATGGTACTTCCGGGTTTCGAAGCGGCCTTAGCCTCGTTTTCGATTGCGAGCGCTCGGTTTCTTATGACTCATGACTATTTATGAGGTAATATTAAGATCCCCTATTGTCCTGGGCCCCCTTTTACAAAGCACTAATATGATCGTACGTCACTAAGGTAAGCTTAGTGCAATGTTAAAGAATGGGAGTTAAGGTTAACCTTAGTAAAGGTTGCTTTGTGAAATGAGGCCCTGTTTAATTATATTTGGGTTACATTTTTTTACAATTTTCATCAAATCGACTGAATACTCACAACATTATTTCAGGTAAAAAATAGGATTGTCAATACAATGTAAACTTGTCATGACGGCAACTTAACTACATGTTGGTAATTAATCAGTGACTTATAAACTGGTGACATATAAAGCCATTGACAAAAGTGTAGATACTTCCTCTGGCAATTATCCATTATAATCAATGTGATCCCTTACTGTATGTATCAACAGAGTGGTTGACCTTCGTCCTTACGATAAGACAGCAGAGGCACTGTTTTTGGCCAACGACCTTGACGGTGATCTCGAGTTTTCTCTCCACGAACTGCACCTGTCTTTCCAGGGCTATGATTCCGGTAACTGTAAGTATCGTTTATATACTCCACCGAAAGTGTAAATAGGGACTTTTTCATATATAGCGACCATCCTGTTCGTCAGTGCCTCCTGAGATGTTTTCTGGAGCATATCTCATAAAATACCACCTAAGCTTCACATTGCTTGACATTCATTATAATCAATACATTGAATAGTCATAGATTTTGGTTTTCCTGTCATATCTACAGCTTTTAAATGCATCTTAAACAAGTGTAGAAGCGAATTAAATTCAAATACCCCCAGTTTTCCCAGGTCAGAGAACATTTAAGTACGTGACAGTCACATCACTGGATAAAAACTAACTCTTACATGCACATGTGGGGGTCGTAGTTGACTTGTACATTAAGTTTGGTGGGGGTGGCGTGTATAGTTTGGGACAAATGACTTCTTTATAGAGTAACTGCTACAGTCATGTTTCGGTGGCAACCGATAATATAAAATTCACAAAAAGTTTTAATCCTCAAAAGGCACATCTAAGGATCATGATTGTCATATATATCAAGTTTGGCGTGTAACATTGGTGAGATATGCTCGGGTCAAAATCAGTTCATCAGTGTCACAGTCAAAGTCATGTTTCCATAAAAATTGCCAAAATATAATTCATATGTTATTCGACTGTAACCATCTATAGACACATATAGGGATTATGATTGACATGTAAATTTGGTGAAGCTAGCATGTACAATTTCTGAAATATGTTCAGGACAAAATGAGATCCTCAGTATCATGGGGTAAGTCATGTTTCCATGAAAATCGCAAAAAAATCATTGACATGTGTATTAAGTTTGGTGAAGCTAGCACGTACAGTTTGGGAGATATGCTCCGGACAAAGTGTCTAGATGGACAGGACGGACGACCAGAATGAACGCTATATAGCCTCATTACTTCGTAAACGGGGATGTTATACAGCTGCGTACCGAAAGTTGTGTATTTCACTGCAATTATCATGTAATTTGTGAACTCTTTGAAGCAATATATCAAGGTGAAAACAAATTTAGACCCATCATTTCGCATTTTTCATTATAAGATGACAATAATCAGATTTGAAGCCCCATATTAAATACTTATAGTTTTAGCAGGTTTTTAAAGAGACCAGGTTTCAATCTTAAAGAGGTATTTTGGTGTTCTATAGCATAATCTGATTTGATGCCACATCATAAGCAATTACAAATTCGGGAGCTCTTAGAATTGACCAGGGGTCAATGGTCTCAAAACTACATTTTTATTATCTCCTGTGAAATATTCTGTAGGTGATCAACTTGGTCAGACATACATCATATACTGCCTCTTATACTCATTCAATGTATTTGTGATGAATTTGTTCTCATGAAGTCAAAATTAAAACTTTTATTTGAAAAGGAAATGTGACCCTTCTGTCTATTTCATTATGCCAAACTTCATAAACACGCACCACTGCCGTGACGATCACATGATACGTTTGAGAATGAATGCTTTACTCATGGATATATGATGATTCATTGTCATTGTCTGTGATGTAATTTTAATGACGTTACAATGAACCCCAATTTACATGATATTTACACTAGGAAATACATGTCAACCATGCTCCCTAAAAGATCCAGGTGGACAGTCTGCAAGAAGAGCGAACGAGCAAAGTGGCCAGGTTTCCAGGAGGCGAATAATTGACCATTTTCAAGTTTCTCGAAACGAGTGGGGTTAGAGTGACGTCCCTTTGAAAAGTCACGTGACCGCGGGCAAGCCGTCACAGCTTACGTTCAGTTCAACGTTATTTTGGTTACATTTCAACCCTCGCCTCGAAATTAACATACCATGCCACGAACATTGACATGGGTCAAAGAATTAACCATCAAAAGAACTCGCTTGAAAAAGTCAACGATAGCAATTATTTTCCCTGAAATTATCAAATGAACAAGGTTACATATATCGTGGCATTTACCTTATAACAGCATCATAGACCTACATATTATCAAATGTATTATTTGTTTAATGGGAAGGAAGAAATTATCATTTTATTAATAATACATGACATAATTATAAATGTAGTTTTGTGAATAGCCTACATCAAGAAAGATTAACCAATCGACTCGACCACGCGCATAATTAAAATTCAAGCCAATTTAATGTGGCTGTATTTTTCAACAGACAAAACGTAATAATTTATTGAATTTATGAAATAAAAATAAAAATGAATACATATTTATAAGAAGGCCATATTGTCTACTTTTCATGCCTAGCTTACATCTCTGAGGAATTCAAAAGAAAACGTTACAATAGTTTAGTTACATTTATAGATAATCTTAAACCTTTTATAGGCTGTATGCATTACTAACCCTAATGAATGCTCATGAGCGACTGGGCGGTAGTCACAATTTATAAGAAGGCCATATTGTCTACTTTTCATGCCTAGCGTTCATCTCTGAGGAATTCAAAAGAAAACGTTACAATAGTTAAGTTACATTTATAGATAATCTTAAACCTTTTATAGGCTGTATGCGTTACTAACCCTAGAGCGCCAACCACTTATGTTACATTATATACGCTTTGTAAGATATGATTCAGTGTCTATTTAGTTGAAAAGAAAGTGAAATAAACAGAAACGCCTTAATAAACATGAGAGATTTGGTCAACATATATGTACGGTGCTATATACATTTAATTACAACAAATTCATATTAAGTGATGAATTTAGTAATCAAATTAAAGATTAAAAATATAAATCTTCGTTCAATTACACAATACAATTATACAGGACTTTCACTTTAATATGTTGCTTGTAAATAAAATATTTAGGCTTGAATTAAAGTTAATGTTGTCCATTTGTCATTTGATTTGTTATAAAAACTGAATTTTAGAAAATGTAGTGATTTTCCCTGAACGGTAATTACGTCATAACGTGTGAGAGAAAACCATGTGTGCTGTTGTTTTCGATCAATCTGTTCCACTGAGGTGATTATATTGAACTTTCACCCTACATACATATTTATATGTAATGTTCAATTTAATCAATTAAGCAGTCAACACATTCTAATGTTCTTTATCTTTTGGTTAGATACTTGTATTATGTAGACAACCGCACATAACTACAATAGCAATATATCCGTGATATTTTCATCAACATCTAACCATATCGTTGCTGTATATAATTATGTGTAATAATTATGGCTGTATTCAATATTTTCTATTCTTATCAACACTGCCCTCGTGCCGGATCTAAGTTGTTTTGTTGTGATGGATGCAATTTTGTCAATACATATCAATCGCCGCTGATCATCGCTGATACTGCCGAACCGTCGTAAAACAATAACTCACTCCAAAAAGCATTACGTACATCTTTGTTTGATACATGAACAACATTTATGAGAGTTTATTGATTTTCTGCAATGGTTGTCTTTCTTGTTTTAGAACAAAACGAAAACACACACATGCTCCATGAGGGTATTTTAAAGGAGTCCCACAGTGTTGTAACAGACGATAATAACTAAAGATATTTTTAAATATTCCCGTAATGTTTGGACAAATGTCAAGGATGAAGAAACACACACAAATATATCATACGTAAAATAAACGTCATTGTACACACCAAAAATGTTCGTTTCGCCTTGTTTACACTATTTGAACGATAACATTTCTGAAGGTTGAATTATACAATTTTCAAAATTATGAATGAACGAAATTAAATTCTCTGCATCTAGGACTTCTTTACATGTACAGCATTTTTTTTAAAAAGATAGCTGGGAATGTTCTAGGGTTATTTATAGCGAATGTATTCGGGGTCTTTATCTGAAACCACACTTTTCATTTTATTCTTTATTTTCAGAAATAGTGTAATTTCCCACTTACTTCTTTGATACTCGTACGTTATTCATAAACCTGAAAGACGGGACATTTAAAAATAGTGATTATTGTTCCCACATGTAGATCTACAATGTTTTTGGGAATGTGATTACTCACGTAGCGAATATGAAATCACTAGAAATCTATAATATTCAATAGCTTATTTTGAGTGAAGATAATATAGCGATACATACACATATGTTCAGAAAGTTGGCAAGATAAGTTGTGACATGACGGTAAGTTACCGCTTATTCCAGAAACTGCAAGGGCCATAACGTTTTGATGAATATTTTTTTATAAACTAGAAATATGTGCATGTGATGCACTGTGATGTCCCCTGCTCCAACTTTCAATCCAACCTAGTCAAATTACCCTTATTTTTCACTTATGCTAAGCACTAAGTTCAATACTGCATTAATACGAGAAATACAAAATTCAGACTAGCAAAAATAGCAAAAGGCACCACTCTATCACTAGGTCTAAGCAGATACAAAGTTTGGTGAAAAACTATTGAACGGTTTTGGAGATAGAGGCCGGAAAAGGTCCCTACCCTCAATTTTCACTAAGTTCAAACTGTTTCCATGTAAACCCGAAAAAAAATTCAGAATAACCAAAATAGCAAAAGGCACCAATCCACCACTAGGTCTGACCACATACCAATTAACAAGTTTCGTGAAAAAATATTGAACGTTTTTTTAGATATGGCCCGGAAAAGAAAGTATTTCGGGATGACGGAATGACGGAATAACGGAATAACGGAATGACGGACGGAGGCGAAAACATTATGTCTCCCGAAAAAACATTCGGGGGACATAATCATGTAGGAATCATACATGAATTAACAACTTTTAAAAATGTGTAGCCTGGCATATTGATTTCTATTTCTATTTCTGTGAATATAAAGGTGAAAAGCATTTGATTAATAAAACGATATTTATTTTTACGGTGCCAAGAGCCAACATCACCATGATAAAACTGCGTATGTATGATACTACTTAAATTTTGCTGACGTCTAAACAACAGTCAAAACAATAACACTGAAATTATATAATCTAGCTGAGATTAATTTTGACACGGTAAAATATATTTGAAAGAATCTGACTGAAAGTATAGTTATAACATTTTTTTCCGCAACGGATTACCAACGCCTTATGGTCGCTTAGAGTCGTAAGGTAGTCGCTGTCAAAATGCCTTTTTTATAAAATAGAAGAAAAGGATTGAAAAATAAAGTTGATTTTTGAAGTGTAAGTCCTTGTCATTATGGTTTTTCCAAAAAAAACGACCTTCTCAAGCTCATCAGCTGCTATTTCCACATCACCCGGTCGTGAGGTAACGATCTTTCCCATTAGCATCAAGCGAATGTTGTCGGCGGTCAAGGGCAGATAACTCTAAACGTTAAAAGTGGAAAATGGTCAATTATAAAATGAAGTCTTTCTTCGATTTATTTATCATACATAGGAGACATACGGGGACCATAATAAATTTTCAACAATCGTTCGACATTTACCTTTACATAAAATTTAAAAAATAATTAATCTAGCGTTCACTGTAACATCAATAGAATTGCATCACATACAATGACAATGAATCATGATATATCTATGAGTAAAATAACAATTTTTAAACATATCCTGTGATCGTCATGTCAGAGGTGCATGTTTATTTAATTTGGCATAATGAATCAGACAGAAGAGTCACATTTTTTAAATTCGAATTTCATTGATTTTCGAGAAAAAGTTTCAATATTGACTAACTGATGAGAACATCACAAATACATTGACCGAGTACAAGTTGAACTATATATCGTTTGTCTGACCTTGTTGATCACTTACTGAATATTACATGAAGAGAATATAAAATGCAGTTTTGAGACGATTGACCCCCGGTCACTTCTTAGAGCTCCCAAATTTGTAATTGCTTATTATGTGGCATCAAATCAGATTGTGCTATAGAACACCAAAATACCTTCTTGCAAAGCAAAAATGCAAACTAATCGGTTTATTTTTTACCGATGATTCGATTATCAAATGACATGCCAAATTACATGATATTTGCACTGAAATTGTAGGCGAACAAACTTTCGATATACACCTGTAGAAGTTTATTTAAGGATTGTTTTACATGTTTTGTGCCTCTATCGAAGTATAACAGCAACAAATTGTATAACATCGCGTAGCGTAGCGGAGCAAAATTGCTGAAGCAAAATTGCTGAAGCAAAATTGCTGAAGCAAAATTGAGGATTCCTTAAGCTAAAACGGCAGAGGATTCAATTTTGTTTTCACATCATTCACATGCGTACAATCAGGGTTCGTCTTTTCCAGTTTACGCAATTTGTGATTAACCCTCATTAGCATATCACGCGACGTTCAAACATGGCTACCGTTTGCGAAGCGCAAGTGGATGAACGAGCTTGAGGATTTGTATCGATTGAAATGAAGTGTTCCCGGTGAAATTAATTGTCTCATTCGGAAACGGAATGAATATTCCAGTTATTGGCGTAGGTTTGAAGACGAAATGACATGTGTATATCTTATTTTGCATCAAAACGTAACGCTCAGTTGTAAGAACCAACTGACACGTCCGTTTGTTCTGATGGATTGTGACGTCATAAGGTACGAATGCACGAGGTATGGTAGCACATTTTATCTGCATTCATCGAAATATGGCATCAGGTTTTTGAGAGCTCTCGTCGAATCAGAAACGCGGAAATTAGTGTAACAAAACCATTTTATAATTATTATAAATTACTAAACCTCTGGAAATAATTTAAACCGTTTAAACTGAATTTGTATCACTATCACTATCACGTTTGTGTAACTATGAATGATGTCATATAATTCAAAGTAATATCACTGAAAATAAAGTTTCCTTCCACCGCAGGTGCCAAAATAAATATATAATAAATTACTAAAACTTTGGAAATAATTGAAACCGTTTAAACTGAATTTGTATTGCTATCCTATCACGTTTGTCTAACTATAAATGATGTCATATAATTCAAAGTAATATCACTGAAAGGTGCCGAAATTAACCTTCGAATTAAAGTGGAGAGTAGAGTGAGCATGTTACTCCAATGATCAAATACTTACATGGATACAAAACCATCATTAAATTTCATTGAAAACAAAATACGTTTTCAGATGATGGAGTTATAAGTCGTGAGGAATACACTACATATGAAGCTCATCTCAACCCAGCCCTGTATGTCCTCACTCACGCGCTCTACGATAGATTCGACCAGGATGGCGACGGAATCCTCACAGAATACGACTTCCAGCAGCTCTTCAAAATATGGGATGTCAATGGTGAGATCGTCGAAAATTGTTACAACGTCAGTGTTTCAGTGAATGTAAGCACACATGAACAACCCTAGATGCAACAAAATGTTATTTTAAGGTACCCTACCTTGAAGTATCTGACTTCATGGCAATGGGTTTGAGTTAAGGCATATCTTGATTGGTTGGTTGAATGTTCGTGAAACGTCACAGAAACTTTCAATGTGCACAAAGAACAATATATGCAAAATATACTCATGTTAAACGTGTATGACAGTAATTTTCTGTAAAAGCAACAAAAGTCACACGGACTTGATGTAAAACACTGTAATGAAATGAAATGAAAACATTATAAACAATATGAACAATATCCCCAAGAAAACATTGTTTGATTCCACTCAAGTGATAAGTTTTGTGGACTTTAGTTTTGAGGATACTACGATTTCTAATTGCATTATTATATTCCAGAGAACGGAATCGTGAGCAAACATGAATTCGAACACTGGTGGACTGTCGTGAGTGTTACCTTATGGATCAACCTTAAAGCTAAGCGATACAATATAAATGAAAACCCTCATCTAATCCGGTCTCCCGACTGAAGTGTTTGCTTTATGTGTTAGTGCATTGTGAGGAATCAATATTATTCTCACGATGAATCCAAGAAAATGCTAACATATTTGCGTAAGATTCGTCATTGGTGCTTACTTTTAACATTTGGACATAACATAACAGAGTGTGAAGGTACATGATGACGTCCTTGTCTGATATATTGAGGCACAATCTCAGCTGTAAACATTAAATATTGAGCAATTTATATATTTTGATAACTAATCTGGATGCAAAATTAATATAAGTCTTACACTAACTGGAATAAAAGAATCAATTGAAAACATTCAGGACATCATCATTAACTGGAACAAGGTTCTAAACTGTACTGTATTTTACCATCATTACTGTTTTCTCTTCCAGACCCTGACCGCTCTGGATCACTTGCACCACCCAGACGCAACACTGCCACCTAACTGAAGCAGACAAGATGGAGTGCCACAAATAATACAGGATTTCATCAATCTATCGTTTGTCTTTTATTTTATATTAAACTGACATTTTACTTAGAATTCTCCCTTATCAACAAATCATTGTTCTCAGAACAAGTACGAATACTATACCATACTTTTGTCGTCAAGCTCCTCAAAGAAACATCGATTGTGTTTCATAGACTTTTGTTTGGCTTTAATACGTGCAAAAATAAGATATGTGCTGATTTCAGTTCGCATAATTTCACTCAACTTGCATATTCATTGCCAATCGCCAAATACATCATAATTATTAGTTTTCAATGAAAATCTAGAAATGTCATTATACGAGTGCAGAAAACGAACTGCACGTCCCATTTACATGCACAGTAGTTATTTGACCTATTAAACATTATCAACAATTTTTCTTTCTGCCTGGTATGAATAAATATGTATGACTAAATGACATGCGACAATTGCGGTGCATTGTCTGGTTTTCGATCAGAAATCACTACTTTTACATTTATAACGTCTCTTCACTGAGTCGACAGTAATAAAAATGATGATGTTCAGCAGTCAATACTTCACGATAAAATAACACCATTTATAAGTTTGGCATATGTGGCACCAACAGCACAATGGATGTACCTTTAAGCTTCAGGTATAAATGTACGTATATCTTGGCAGTTTAGTTTCTATGTTGTGTTTCACGCATTCCACATAACCTCTGTTGCATATAGGTGACATTTCTCTTTTCTCGCATTGAGAAAGATTCCAACACTTGTAACGCCATTATTTTTGTCCAATCAAACATCGTTTCACATTTGCCACTGTAAACAATATGTGCACATCGCACCGTTGAAGAAACTCTCGTCACATCGATAGTTACGGAATGCTCAGTTTGAAACAACGTTGCTGATTGCAAAACTCTTTAAGCAACCAACCAGGATTCTCAAGCTGGAAATGCCCACAATATATAACAGAGAACAGAAAATCTGAAGGGAGTAACATCTGTGGGAATGATTTTCACGAAGAATATTCGTTACCATTTTCTTGTTTCTTAAAACCTTTGCAAAACCTCTAATGAATCTAAGTAGGGGCTTTGACTACGAATAATTCATTTAATTGGTATCACAATTCTGTCAATACTGTATGTCACTGACCACATACAGAGTCTATATAGCAATGGTTCACTAAATGCGATGGTGGAAAGTCGTTTAAATATACATACATATGCTGCTTTCCATGGCATCATCTTACATAAAATGATACCTTATAACTGCTATAATATACCCCCTTTTAAACACGAAACATCCAAAAACTACTTCAAAATAAAGAAAAAAGACAACAAATAAGTATGTAATGTTCACTTTTATATTTAAAAGCACAAGAAAAAGAATAAGGATAATTAATACAATTCATTTCTAATACAAATCTATCATTTAATGTAAAGTATAAACAGAAACATTTTTTGTTTGTTTTTTAAGTAAGTACATGTATTCATATCAGATTGGTGAAAGCAAAGCCTTTACCAAACTTAACACAATTACAACAAAATCTACCGTTCTCTTCTCGATCATTTCAAGGGTCTATTGGACAAAATCTACCATTTTGAAATGCCCCGCAGCCGTATATACCCATTGTTTCCTGATAATTTGCTAACTCCTTTCCAATTGCAGATAACAAAAAACAAAGTAATTATAACATTTAAGCTTTATTTAATGAAACCATGTAAACATAACGGACTCAAACATCAAAGAATAACGTACCCATGCTCTTATCAGTTCTGACAATATAAAACTTACATGTTCCTCTACAACACCCATCTGGAAACGGAAACTTAACTTAACTTCGTTGCAAAGCATGCGAGGTCATTTTGTTAGCCATCCGTCACCGGTTATCTCCTTTGACCTTTTCGGTCTTATCTTATTGAGCATTTTCTTTGGTTACTGACTTCGTCACGCCGGCCAAAGGCGGGTAATTTTAGTACAAATTTCTCTGATGGAGTTTCCCAGGGGTGATATAATGGAGAGAAACGGAGCATATATAAAACCCCTGGGTAACCGAGGATGAATTGAATGTTGATACTTGTACAACTTAAAGAGTTCGCCTTAACATGCAACTAATTCTCAAACGAACAACAATGTCTTATTATTTGTACAGAATAATTCGTATGTCCCAGTAGAACTAATACTGTCCGTTTGGTAACTCTTGTTTTGCTTTCAACAAAACCTATGATCTCAAGTAGTCACCAGGTTTTTTCTCTTGGTAGGCTTGCCTCCATCTTCCTGCTGTCGAGGACGTCATGAAAGCCTTAGTAAGTACTCACTGTTCTGTCTAGAATAGGGTGAAATTAAGGTCCTGGAATACATTTTATATAACAGACATAACTGCGTGACCAAACAAAAAATGTATACACCGAAAAGGTAAACGAAATGGGATTCGATTAAAATAATGAATGCAGTATTTATAACTGCAAGATAAAGGGTGGTTCCGTACAAAATATACATTTTATCAGCATCAGGTTACTTCAGACGGCTGAGGTCGGACTTTTCAGATTTCAGCATGTCGTTACTGTAGACGGCTGAGGTCGGACTTTTCAGATTTCAGCATGTCGTTATTGTAGACGGCTGAGGTCGGACTTCTCAGATTTCAGCATGTCTTTTCTGTAGACGCATAACATTAATCATGTTGATGTAGTTGAGACATTCAATTGTTCACGAGCATGTCCATTGAGCTACCAGATGTCAAAAGTTTTTATATTCTGATTAAGTCATTGATTGAATATTAAATGTTTTGCGGAATATACAAAATGGAATTATTACCCACGTGGTACTTCTTAAAGAGGTTTCTTAAGAAACTGTTATGACATATATGTGTCATAACACCTTCGAATAATTTGATTGGCTAGCGAATAACTTTGACACTGGCTGGACTACTCTATTCATTCGTAAAACGAACGTGAATTCATTCATGAAATTACAAGTATTTTTCGATGACACTTATAGTTGATATTTATCTCATTGTTCAGATAATTCATGAACTCGTACTCACCGCAATAGTTGATTTTAATGAATAATTAACAAATACACCATGACGAGAGCAGAGCTAATAAGCACAAAGTAGAATGCAGCAAGAGTTTTTCCTCTTAATCTTACCGTTGGGAATGACATTGCACCAAACGCTAAGTATCTAAGTGAAAATGACGTGTTCGTAACGGCGCACAGTGAATTTATACTCACAAGGCAAACATAACCGAAAGGAAAGCCATTTCGACGGCGATGTTCATCTAAAATTTACATTTAATGAGCTTGTTTACATATTCCGACGACGAGAAACATGTTTGAAGACAAGATGTTTGGTGATTTCCTGAGGTTTATTTCTGTATGTGAATACAACCTTTCTTCTCTGGAAATTTGGAATGGACATAAGGTCACAACAGTCAGGCTGTTCACTTGAGGCTGACATATTGGAAAGTACCAAAATTAGGATTGCTAACTGAAGTCCGATCTGGTAATGTGAAATAGGAAACGGAAAAGGATTTAAACGAAAATTAAATAGTTCTTCAAGTAAATAACTGAATATCTCAAAATCGTACATATCATTCAGTACAATGTGACTTGACGTCATTCAAAGGACGGATAACTCTAATCTCATGTCCTCGAGCAGGGAGATGTTATATTACGTACGCTTCCTTCAGCATGACAAGTGCAACTGGTTTCGCCACACTGAATATCATGGATTATAGAATGGTTTGTTTTTAAAAGCGTGAATATGTAACTTCACAATATTATGAATGTATACATGCTGTGACAGGGTTGATAT
The DNA here is from genome assembly GCA_936450465.1 of Gibbula magus. NCBI lineage: Eukaryota > Metazoa > Mollusca > Gastropoda > Trochida > Trochidae > Gibbula > Gibbula magus. Next base: position 37,063,863 of record OW388301.1, on the reverse strand, counting down.
TACTCTGCTGTTCCGTTCCTTTATAGGGACAACAGGAATAATTTATAAAACACAATAAATCATATGAAATACAAGTTGGTAATATATAGGATCTTTTCATTTTAATCTTAGGCTACGGACTACAGAGCAAATAATTTTTCTTCATAAAACAAAACTCATTATATACAACCATAGTACCGTCTTCCTTCTTATAAGTAACTAAACGTTTTTTAATGTTTTAAACATGTGTTTATCGACATACTATTTTAATGAAAACTGGACGGAAAACTATAAGTCTCAAGCAGTTTTAGGGTCAATTGTGACAACAGACTTGATTGGTCAAATCAAACTTCCCTCTTTTCCACACGCAAGGTCAATGCGACGATCTGTCATACCAGTCACTGTTAGATCGACTGTATATCCATGATATAGGACAGTTGATCTAAATTTATTTAGATTCATAACTCGTTCCCCTTTCATATCAAGTTTATGTCCCTCGTGAAATAATTTCGGTTTGTCTCTCGCCAAGGCTCGCCGATCTGACAATCAAGTGTTAAAAACACAATGACACTCTACCATTATGTAGTCAGACACTCTATGTTCACTCAGTCTTACGGGTATTGTTGATCAAGTGGTAATTCATTGAAAAATCACGATAAACTCTGCATTAAAAAAAGAAATGAAATTCATTTTCTACAGATCTTCTTAAAACACAGACAATGATTTTATATTTTTAGCAAATTTGATAATGAAGTCCCCGAAGGGAACCAGCACATAAAAACAAACAAGTGTTATTATTAGCAGTGAAGACTAGGTCTGGGCTGCTGTCAGTTTCTGTGCAGTTTCCACATACACATACATAACTTCATACATATACCCCTGAGTAATTCTTTTGACATGTTAAGGACAAAGGTCAAGGTCACTAGTTCTGAAATCGCTTTGAAAAATCCATGTTAAATCTATAACTTTTAAAGTGTTTATGCTATGTGGCTCTAATTTGATATATATTAACTATGGAGAATAGGGCCCGTAAGTAACTCTCGTTGGACAGCGAGATTTACCCACAAACACAAGTTTCTTAATGGTGGTCACCGTGTTGAATGAGTGATTGAATTGGCCTGTAATCAGTCTAAATTCACTAAGGAATCATATTAAACAGTGTTGTATGTACAGCGAGATGCTATTTTCTATAGACTCCGGGTTTCACAACCATTATGACGGTTTTATTCTACCCTCTAACCGATTTAGTCATTCAAGCAGTGTATATTATCACAGTATCAATTGTTTATAAAATTGATGTTTTAGACCTTTTAAAGAGAAGGTAAATATTAAAGTCTATTTTGCCAATTTATTTTCAGTATTATTTTATTTATTTTGGCGCTTGTAAGGAACCTAATTTTATCTTGAAGAACGAATATCAATAACGGTATTTAGCGAATGAAGTAACATACAGAAAGTTATGTAAGAAGATCGTAATCAATTCAATCATGTCCAGCTACTATGGTCAATATAAATCAGTATTGTAAAACTTTTTTACGTCAGTATATTATTAACGGGCTAGTAACTAACGCTTACCTCTTCAATCAAAAGGATAAAATATTAAAATGTTGAGATATGTAATAGATTGTATGCAGATGATTACATTTGGGATTGGTCGATGAGCATGTGGTTTGTCTCATGACTGAAGATTAATTCAAATATGGTTTCTATTTTAAAATTATAGGCTATCTTTGCTATCTGGTGTACATCTGTTTGTACATTAGAATAAATGAATGATTATTAACTCATACATTTGGACAAAACACTTTGTATATCAGCAAACGTGAATAATATTTTGTATGGTGTTTCTTATAAACAAAATTCTTCTTAACAATTTTGTTTCATTATAGTTCGATTGAGTATTTGTCATATTTCTTATTTGGCTTGCATACGTGCCGAAAGAGCACATGTGCTGATTTATGGCAAGTTCAAATAAGTTCACTTGACTTGCACATGCAGAACCTATCGTCAAATGTATTTCAAATGGAAATCGAGAAACAACCATTTAGAAGTATAGAAAACGAAATGAAAATCAAGAAACAGCCATTTACATGTGTAGAAAACGAAATGATTCGTCCCATAATATGCACAGTAGGTATATGATTTATTTAACATTACCAACCCACTCGTTTGGTCTGTAAGGTAGGATTCCTAAATTACGTGTGACCTATTGTCGGGCGCCATTGTCCGGATTTCAATCATAAATCACGACTTTACCTTAACATTGTTTGTATATTGAATGAACTAGATTGATAAGATACAACAACAGTGAGTACTTCTTGATAAAATGTGACTATTTATACCGTTTGACATTATGTAACCTCAACAACATACTTAATGTCCCGAACACTCACCCTCAGAGGCAGGCACCAATCGCAGGTATTGAATGTAACAACAGACCAATCAGATCGTTCGAATTGGTATCGACTGCGAAGTAACGTTCACGGCTTCACTTATATTAGGAGTGACATATTGTTGAAATCAGTAAGGTTTTGCGGAGAAATGTATAGTTGATAGGAATGTACGCACCAAGAAATTTGAAAATGAAATAAGAATTTCGAACATACAGTACGATAACATTTTATCGTTAGTTTGCAATTAAAAACCAATGACCAGAATAACAGTGGTGAGTGTTAATATGAAACATCATAAGTGAAATTGGCCGCCTATCCCATCAACTGAACAACTGATGTCATGACCAAAACTTGTGCTTAGATAAGGATAATATTTTTAAATTTGATAAAGGTACGCTTTATAAATATCTTTCAATGTATGAATGCATTTAGACCTGACAGGTAGGTGTTGTATACTGCACTCTCTAACTGTGAGTTTCAGTCAGAGAGTAATATAACTTGTTAATGTGAATTCACGTGATTCGATAATTGGTATTGATTTTTAAATATCAATGTAACTTTGCTCAATATTGATGAAATAACTATATTTAACTTTAACTATATTTTGCAGAAATAAACTTGTATTACGTTTTTGTTCCTGTTGTACAATTTTAACTGAAGTGTTTTGGTTAAAGTGTGAACTTTAGCAGCAACAATTTCATATTTATACAATAGGTGAAATATAGCTAAGCTTGAACTTAATATTATCATTCTGAACACAGTTGAACGTTTTAACTTGTTGGCAATACATACAATACAATACAATATATGTTTCAACTGGATTATGTTCTGAACATGTTTTGATATTATTTAAAAATAATTCCTCTGACATCGTTTCTGTAAAAATTGCTTGTTTCTTTAGACCCTAATTTGTGATCTTTAGTTGTGTCCATATTCATACCCATAAACTGTCTTCCGGAGGCTAATAAGAAATTCAGATTTTGTTTTGTCATATTTGTTAATGCGATTGTATTTTTCAAATTATTATTCTTATTGTTTTATTGTAAACAAATAAATGTTTCTCTATAACCACTTCAGAGAGAAAAAGTTCACAAGAAATGATTTTGTAGATGATGTATTATCTCCCCTGTATATAGAATTTTGTAATTTTTTAAAATTTTATAAGTGTTAGTTTACTAGAAAATGTGACATTTAAAATATTGATTTCATGAATGTTTTTTTTATAATTAATGAATCAATTTATTTTTTATGAATTTTATTTTTTCTGAAAGTTAGCTAATGTGTCAATCAGTGTATGAACTAAGCCTGATACGCAGCCAGCCAAAAAGTGTTATTTTGTCCATTTGATGCCAAAATCAAAGAAATACCTCAAAATGTTAATTTTAAACACTATATGAATTAATACATATTGCCATGACACGTTTTTCAGTTTTATTTCATATCAAAATTGAATCGTGAATATTTAGATTATGGTAGTTTGTATCCTAAATTCCAAATGGTAGTGTTTATATTACATATCGATAAGTAACCTGAAACCCTACACATCCAAGTCTATGCATGAATCATTATTACATACAATGTATATTCTCAAGAAACATTTTGTCACCAGGAAATCGTCAACATGAACGCTTTTGTTATTCTGTTTGCCCTCGTTGGGTTGTCTTCTGCACAGTAAGTATACATATATGTTCAACCAGTCTTAACGTATATCATTAAGTGTGTGTATAAGCTATGTGGACCAGCAGCTGGTAGTATTTACAAATAAGCTCGAGAGACATATTGTTGTTTTTGGTTTAGTTTCGGTCAGGATAGGTTTCAGCTTTTTTCTTCCATGGTCACAATATGGACTTTGTGTATTTGAAGGGTAGGGTTTGTTTCCGGAGCAGATCTCTTAAACTACGTTTTATGGCAACATTTAGGACTAAAATTTGATCTTTTAGAAGGATAACTGAAATTGAACTGGTAGAGGGGAAAGACATCTGTTTCTACGAGTAAAACATATTCCAGTCACATCAATGACTGGACTTAATGAATAATCGACTATTTATTTAATATTTGTCAGAAATTAAAGCAACATTTCCATTGTTCAATATTGCCTATCAATAAAATCTTTATTGTTCCTAAGTTCTAGATTGTTACCCAATAAAGCAATATAGAATGTATAATCATCCAGGATTGATTGTTCCGAGACTATACACATAATTTTATTTCACATATATGTTTCTATCTATTTGTTATCGCTTCTCTCTGCTACCATCACTCGGTGGGGTCTGGCATTGTCAACAATGTAACGTTGTCTTGTCTTGAGGGTGATCGTTGAAATGTGGAATTACCACAGGGAGAAGGAGGTTGTCCCAGTATTTCTCAGCGTTTAGTGCACCAAGAACAGTCCCAAGGTCCAAGGTTTACTCTCGTAGTAGACAGATCTCCATATCATCATATAGCCACCACACTGAATGGTTGGACATGTCTAGGTGTAGGCTCCAAACACGAATTCGACCTTTTAAAATATGCCGTAGTATCCTGCACTCATTCGATCAATAGATCTGGCACGCTGATGCCAAGTTAAAACGCGCCATCGCTCTGCATCACATGTCCATGTGTCTATTTCACATGTTTGATAGGACTGTTGGTCGTATAACATGCCATTTGAAGACGATTGCTGAAGGTTAAATTAGAAAGTCCCCTTTGAGAATTCCAGTTATCCCTCAGTACTTGGGCACTTGAAAAGGGGAAGCTTCTTACGTTCCGAAGCAGTGGTCTGTCCTCACGTGCAGATGCCAATTTTGGGCATGCAGATCTGACAAAGTTTTTGGTTTGTGCGTCTGTTTGTACCAAACGTTTGATTACCCAAACTGTCTATAAATAGCTCTACAGAACATTTCACAATCTCGCCTTTCAATTACTCGCCATCTTTTACCTAGATAGATAACATCTGCCTTGCCACAATTGAACTTCAAATAAAAAAGGTTATATATAACTATAAATACATTCAAGTTGAGGATAGCACTTGTCGGCATTATGTGAGGCATGATCACTATTGTCCTGTTTAATTATGTTTAGGTTAACTTTTAAGGAAAAAGAACTAAAATCCATAAGACTTGACTATCACACCATCATATTAGTATTCTATTTTAAGCACATGTGAAGGTCAAATGTTCATCAAATCGACTGAATACTTACAAAATTATTTCAGGTAAAAAATAGGATTGTCAATACAATGTAAACTTGTCATGACGGCAACTTAACTACATGTTGGCAATTAATCAGTGACTTATAAACTTGTGACATATAAAGCCATTGACAACAGTGTAGATACTTCCCCTGGCAATTATCCATTATAACCAAAGTGATCCCTTACTGTATGTATCAACAGAGTGGTTGACCTTCGTCCTTACGATCAGACAGCAGAGGCACTGTTTTTGGCCAACGACCTTGACGGTGATCTCGAGTTTTCTCTCCAAGAACTGCACCTGTCTTTCCAGGGCTATGATGCCGGTAACTGTAAGTATCGTTTATATACCCCGCCCTAAAGTGAAATAGGGACTTTTTCATATATAGCGACCATCCTGTTCGTCAGTGCCTCCCGAGATGTTTTCTGGAGCATATCTCATAAAATGTCCCCTAAGCTTTACAAGAAGTAAAACTAAGATCTATGAATAGTAAACTTCCTTATGATTATACTATTATTTGACATTCATTGTAATCAAGACATTGAACATTCATAGATTCTGGTTTTCCCGACATATCTACAGCTTTTAAATGCACCTTAAACAAGTGTAGAAGCGAAAACAATTCAAATATACCCAGTTTCCTCAGGTCAGAGAACATTTAAAGTAGTGAAAGTCACATCTCTGGATAAATACTAACCCTTACACGCACATGTTGGGGTCGTAGTTGACATGTACGTTACGTTTGGTGAGGCTGGCGTGTATAGTTTGTGAGATAACTGTCGGACAAAATGACCTTTTTATGGAGTAACTGTTACAGTCATGTTTCCATGGCAACCGATTATATAAAATTCACAAAACGTTTTAATCCTCAAAAGGCACATCTAGGGATCAGGATTGTCAAACTGGCGTGTAACATTGGGGAGATATGCTCGGGTCAAAATCAGTTAATCAGTGTCACAGTCAAAGTCATTTTTCCAAAAACAATTGCGAAAAAAATTAATTCATATTCTATATGACTGTAACCATCTATGGACACATCTAGAGATTATGGTTGACATGTAAATTAAGTTTGGTGAAGCCAGCATGTACAATTTCTGAAATATGTTTAGGACAAAATGAGATCCTCAGTATCACGGGGTAGGTCATGTTTCCATGAAAATCGCAAAAAAATGATTGACATGTGTATTAGGTTTGGTGAAGCTAGCACGTACAGTTTGGGAGATATGCTCCGGACAAAGTTTCTAGATGGACAGGACGGACGACCAGAATGAATGCTACATAGCATATCTCCCCATTACTTCGTAAACGGGGATATTATATTAAGATCCAGGGGTACAGTCTGCAAGAAGAGTGAACGAACAGGTTTCCAGGATGCCAATGATTATAAAATGAAGTCTTTCGTCGATTCCTTTATCATACATAGGACACATACTGTGACCATAATAAATTTCCTACAATCGTTCAACGTTTACCTTTAGTTCTTAAATTGCCGGTTTAATTATATAATCTTACATAAAATTATTTTTAAAAATTAATCAAACGTTCACTGTAACATCAAAAGTCACATTTTTAAAATTCGAATTTCATTGATTTTCGAGAATATATATATATATATATATATATATATATAAGTGAGAAGAACTTCATCACAAATACATTGACCGAGTACAAGTTGAACTATATATCGTTTGTCTGACCCAGTTGATCACTTACTGAATATTACACAAAGAGAATACAAAATGCAGTTTTGAGACGATTGACCCCTGGTCACTTCTAAGAGGTCCCCAATTTGTAATTGCTTATTATGTGGCATCAAATCAGATTATGCTATAGGACACTAAAATACCTTCTTACAAATCAAAAATGCAAAGTAATCGGTTTATTTTTTACTGGCGATTCAAAAGACATGCCAAATTACATGATATTTGTACTGAAACTGTAGGCGAACAAACTTTTGATATGCACATGTAAGCATTTATTATAAATTTCTAAACCTCTGGAAATAATTTAAACCGTTTAAACTGAATTTGTATCGCTATCCCATCACGTTTGTCTAACTATAAATGATGTCATATAATTCAAAGTAATATCACTATGAATAATGTTTCCTTCCGTAGCAGGTGCCGAAGTTTACCCTCGAATTTGTTAAAGTGCAGAGTAGAGTGAGCATGTTACTCCAATGATCAAATACATGGATACAAAACCATCATTAAATTTCATTGAAAACAAAATACGTTTTCAGATGATGGAGTTATAAGTCGTGAGGAATACACTACATATGAAGCTCATCTCAACCCAGCCCTGTATGTCCTCACTCACGCGCTCTACGATAGATTCGATATCGATGCCAACGGAATCCTCACAGAATACGACTTTCAGCAGCTCTTCAACATATGGGATGTCAATGGTGAGATCGTCGAAAATTGTTACAACGTCAGTGTGACAGTGAATGTATGCACACATGAACAACCCTAGATGCAACAAACTGTTATTTTAAAGTACCCTAACTTGAAGTATCTGACTTCGTGGCAATGGGTGTGAGTGTAGACATATCTTGATTGGTTGTTTGAATGTTCGTGAAACGTCACAGAAACTTTCAATTTGAACAAAGACCAATATATTCAAAATATACTCATGTTAAACGTGTATGACAGTTATTTTTCTGTAAAAGCAGCAAAAGTCACACGGACTTGATGTAAAACACTGTAATGAAATGAAATGAAAACATTATAAACAATATAAACAATATCCCCTAGAAAACATTGATTGATCCCACTCAAGTGATAAGTTTTGTGGACTTCAGTTTGGAGGATACCACGATTTCTAATTGCATTATTATATTCCAGAGAACGGAATCGTGAGCAAACATGAATTCGAACACTGGTGGACTGTCGTGAGTGTTACCCTATGGATCAACCTAAAAACTAAGTGATACAATATAAATGAAAACCCCAATCCAATCCGGTCTGCCGACTGAAGTGTTTGCTTTATGTGTTAGTGCATTGTGAGGAATCTATAATATATTTTTACGATGAATCCAAGAAAATGTTAACATATTTGCGTAAGATTCGTCATTGGTGCTTACTATTAACATTTGGTAAATGTGAAAGTACATGATGACGTCCTTTTCTGATATATTGTGACACAATCTCAGCTATAAACATTAAATATTGAGCAATTTATATATTTTGATAACTAATCTGGATGCAAAATTAATATATATCTTACACTAACTGGAATAAAAGAATCAATTGAAAAAATTCAGGACATCATCATTAACTGGAACAAGGTTCTAAACTGTACTGTATTGTACCATCATTACTGTTTTCTCTTCCAGACCCTGACCGCTCTGGATCACTTGCACCACCCAGACGCAACACTGCCACCTAACTGAAGCAGACAAGATGGAGTGCCACAAATAATACAGGATTTGATCAATCTATGTTTTGTCTTTTATTTTATTGTATACTGACATTTTACTTAGAATTCTCCCTTATCAACAAATCATTAGGAGAGGGTTTCATTAAGTTGGCATAACTTCTACCCAATCCTTTCTCATGAAAACATATGTTTAAATCAAAACATGTACACATACTATACCATACCTTTGTCGTCAAGCACGTTAAAGAAGCATCAATTATGTTTCATAAACTTTTGTTTGGCTTTAATACATGCAAAAATAACATATGTGCTGATTTCAGTTCACATAATTTCACTCAACTTGCATCTTCATTGCCAATCGCCCAATATATCATAATTAATAGTTTTCAATTAAAATCTAGAAATGTCATTATACGAGTGCAAAAACCGAACTGCGCGTCCCATTTACATGCACAGTAGTTATTTGACCTATTAAACATTATCAACCAAATTTTGTCTTTCTGCCTGTTGTAAATAAAATATGTATGACTAATTGACGCGCGACAATTGTGGTGCATTGTCCTGTTTTCGATCAGAAATCACTACTTTTACATTTATAACGTCTCTTTACTGAGTCGACAGTCATAAAAATTATGATGTTCGGCAGCAGTCAATACTTCACGATAAAATAACACCATTTATAAGTTTGGCATATGTGGCACCAACAACACAATGGATGTACGTTAAAGCTTCATGTATAAATGTACGTATATCTTGGCAGTTTAGTTTCTCTGTTGTGTTTCACGCATTCCACATAACCTCTGTTGCATATTGGTGACATTTCACTTTTCTTGCATTGAGAAAAATTCCAACACTTGTAACGTCATTATTTTTGTCCAATCAAACATCGTTTCACACATGCCACTGTAAACAATATGTGCGCATCGCACTGTTGAAGAAACTCTCGTCACATCGACAGTTACAGAATGCTCAGTTTGAAACAATGTCGCTGATTGCAAAACTCTGTATGCAACCAACCAGGATTCTCTAGCTGAAAATGGAAGAGAATGTCTTTCACGAAGAATATTCGTTACCCTTTTTCTTGTTTCTTAAAACCTTTGCAAAACCTCTAACGAATGTAAGTAGGGGCTTTGAGTACGAATAATTCACTAAATTGGTATCACAAGTCTGTCAATACTGTATGTCACTGACCACATACAGAGTCTATAGTCTATGGTGGAAAGTTGTTTAAATAAACATACATATGCTGCTTTCCATGGCATCACATGGCATAATTGTAAAACTGACGCTCCAAGACTCATGACCTCGGATACCAACATGGGAATGAATCACTGATTATAAGAAATTACACGGCATTCTAATAACAGTATACTGATCTTACGAGTGACAATTGTTTGAGTTTTTATTTTATTAGACTTTGATCTATTAAATCAAAACAATCTGAAACTAATTCATTTGATAACATCAAAATAGAAATTGAAGTTACCAAATAAGTGATATTGATGGCATGTTAACGATTTGAAACTAGGGAGAACTATCTTAATTTTATATCTTACACAAAATGATACCTTGTAACTGCTATAATATAACCCCCCCCCCCCCCCCCCCCCCCCCCCCCCCCCCCCCCCCCCAACAAATAATTATGCAATGTTCACTTTTATATTTACAAGCACAAGAAAAAGGATAATTAATACATTTCATTTCTAATACACATCTATCATTTAATGTAAAGTATAAACATAAATTTTTGTTTTGTTTTTGTACATGAATTCATATCAGATTGGTGAAAGCCAAGCCTTTACAAAACTTAACACAATTACAACAAAATCTACTGTGTTCGTCCCGATCCCGGTCTATTGGACAAAATCTACCACTTTGAAATGCCCCGCAGCCGTATATACCCATTGTTCGCTAATAATTTGCTAATTCCTTTCCATTTGCAGATAACAAAAACAAAGTGATTATAGCATTTAAGCTTTATTTAATGAAACCATGTAAACATAACGGACTCAAACATCAAAGAATAACGTACCCATGTTCTCATCAGTTCGAAAAATATAAAACTTACATGTTCCTCTACAACACCCATTTGGAAACGGAAATTTAATTACGAATGACATCGGTTTCTAGGCAAACATGACATCATATTTGGTCCACATAAACAGGAGCAATAAAAAATACCATTATTTGAAAATATTACTGACGCTTTGAATCCCTCGTTTATTAGTGTCTCCAAACGCAATGTACTTTCATGTCAATAGTCCTTTTTATCAATATCGATTCGTCTACAACACGAATGGCAAGCCATTTAAAACATCATACATGCGCCAATATACACACATTATACAACGCACAGAAGTTTAGTGAGTCAATGAATTACAACAGAAGTCCTTAAGAAAAATACGTTTTGAATCACAAATACACTAGCCAAATTAAAAGAAACAATATAAATACCAAATACAATAAACTAGATATTTAATCCACGAGTGATAAATACAACTGAAACAGGGTTGCTTCATGTCTTTAGAAACCAACTAAGCTAAAAAATAATAATTTTAAAACATTATGTTTTCATGGAGCTGGAAAACTCGCCTTTGTCATTTTGGAATATCCTTGACTCTGTAGCCCAGATAGGAGAGTCAAAAAAGACTTTTGGTTTGCGTTTTGGCGTCCCACTGTATGTCACTAATCTCTTTTATTAATTCAATTACCACAATTCTTGATTCTTTTAACTTAAATTACATTTTGAAATAGCGATGTTAACAATGTATTTGAACACACAAAATAATAAAGGTATCATACTCATTCGGATCTTTGAATGTGAGATGTGTCCCTATCATAGACATCAAAATCGCCCCAAGCAGTATTTTGTTTCAGTATCAATGTCTGCCATGCGTGCTTCTTTCTGATCATGCGTCATAAATTTGCATGCATTCTCGTCTTCGTGAGGAGAAAACAACCAAGGCCGCCAAATAAGTCTGGGGGTTATAAACACATTGCCTTGCCAAACCAGGTGTCCATTTGAACTGCAGGGTACATTAAAAAAAACTAACCCAAAGTGAAAATTATATTTATAATTAAATTTATGTTATAAATCTTACAACTTGTGTCTTGAACATTTTGAAAGGATCAAACCGGGCCAGCCTGATGCAACCCATCCATATGGCGAGTCACGCCATATGTTGCTGGACTTCAACTACTGAGCATTGCAGATACTGGCCGGACGTTATACAGACCACGACGAAGGCCACGAGTAAACACAACTAAACCTCTTTTTGCGTATGCTACACTTTATTTCTTACTATATCACATCCACAGCAGAAGCCGGACGTCTCCGCCATTTTGGTTTGCAAGTGTATTGAGGCGAATGACCATGACCCGACAAGATCGACGCAATAGAATGTGATGGGGTCGTACTATCCAAAGCTGGCAAAGATGAAACTGAGACAAGAGTGCTGTTTACCGATGAGAGCAGGTTCCAGGTGTCAGTGCTGACGGCCGATTGTGAGTATACGTTGCTATAAGAAGAAATCCACCATGTCTCTGGCAGTATAATGATTTAGGGCGATATTTGTGGTGACACCAAAACTGATCTAGTGATTACAAATGGTACCTCAATGCCAACGGCTATATCAACCTGGTCCTGACACCAGTCGGTCTTCCATTCCAAGAACGCTGCTTCACCAGGATAATGCCATTCAATAGACTGCACTAGTAACAAGATACTGTAAGCCACCTCACATAAGAACCAGGAACAGATCTTGAAATCAACAGAGTTTTATTCTTGAGGTTATAAACCAGGTCACAGATCAATTCAGCAAATAACAACAAGTTCATAAATAATAACAACTCTCAGGGTTCATGTCTGGCTTGAGTATCTTTGACCTAAGATGGCAAATTATGAGTGGAGAGTAATCTTATTTCCTTACAAATAATAGTAATATTATTTGTTCATTTATCTTTATGTTGTTAAATTAATAATTAAATATTATTAATTCATTAATGTTTTTGAAAAAGACAAGTTCAACTTTATTATTAGAAACAGTCAGGGTCAAGGATAACTTACAACTAAAGAGATGGGGCAATTTTGGCCTTTAGCTTATTGGTGAGGTGTTGTCACCTCAGGGCATGAGATGGGAATGACTGACAGCGATTTCGGCGCTGCTTATATAGAGGATTTAGGAGTCACGTGATGCCTTTCAGCCAATCACGCAACATGGGTCAGGCATGAACACGGAGCTTCTCGACGACAAAATGGTAATTATCAGTGCTGTAAGAATATGTGACAAATCTGCCCCAAGTGGATCCTAATGCATCATAAGATTATCTATCAGATGCATTTTACAAAACAACAATACATGAAGAATTCATTGAGAAATGTACAATTCAATGTTCGTCAATGGGAATTAACATGGGGAGGAAGGTTCTGAATTCACATACGTTGAAATATGAAGATTACTCATTAATTACGAAGGGGCATGCTCTGCCCCAAGAGGAATTAAAGGGGCAGCAACCAAAACTAACATAAATTGAAAGGGGCAAGGTTCTGTGAATTACTACCCCAAGGAATTTAGCAATTATTTAACTTGTCCGAGAGAATCGCCCTCGCGCATGAATACAATAACATAGATCTTGCAGTCCCGAATAAATATGAATTACAACACTGGGAATGCTTCAACAACTGGATAAATATGATATTTTTGGCAACATGGAAATAATTACACTTAGAAAAAACTCTTTTGAAACAAGATTATGACGAATAATTATAACAACAATAGATCGTAATGTTGACCGCTGTCAATGACAGTAACAATGGCGGCTACCGATGACTTCACGTCAGCCGAAGAAAGTGAGAAATATGAAAAGTAACAACGTCTTATGTTATGAAATATGGTACAAAGATTCCACAATGAATAAGTGATCTATCAGTACGTATATTATTTACTTTTGATTATGATTGACATGACATATTATAAATTACCTTGAATTCTAACATGACACTATATTTAGAATGAAAATACTGCTTTCTGATTGGTTCCTCGTATCAATTTTGGAGTAATTATTTTACCGATAATCACCTCTAAATATTTGCGACCGATTCACATTGCTGAAAATCACGGGGCACAGAAATCAACAGTCGCTCGCTTCATACAACAGCGATTCATCCAATGAACAGAAGCGGCGTTATTCCTCTATTTTGCAAAATTCTTCCACTGCCTCCAGTTCACAATCCCAAATGACCCCATTTCCTTCCACGATGTCCTCAACCATGACACAAAAAGCGTTCTTGTCAGGCTTTCTTCAAGTCTCAAACTGTTCGCTTGTAGTGAATAACTACTTTGAGAGTAGCGCCCCTTGAATGGGATTGGTCCTTGTCGGCCTTGTAGGGGAGATAGGTCGGACTATGTATTTACTTGAAAATCGCTTCTGTGAGTCTGATGACTTCCAACATGGGTTTTCTGTTGATATTATCATCAATTGAATAAAGATAAGTTACAATGAAATAAGTTTTAGTGTTTGTTTTGATATTTTGATTGAAGCATGTTCTTTGAAAAGTGAACTGCACCGAAGGGTCGCAGGCGAGTGAAACCAGTCTGTACTGGTTTGACCCAAGCACAGCGCTTTGGCGCAAGACGAAAGAGTTCCTCATTATTTTCCTAATTAGTCATGTTAGAATGGAGATAAATCCATTCTGTTTTATATTTTGGGGTTGTATGTTGTGCATTTTTTACCCCTAAATTAACATTTCAAACCTCGCAAGCTCGGTTTGAAATTAAATTTAGGGGTAAAAAATGCACAACATACAACCCCAAAATATAAAACAGAATGGATTTATCTCCTAATTCATGGCAAAACGTATCTAGAAGTTTGACAGCCGGCTTTATGCAAATTAGCCACGAGTAAGTTAAAAATAGATTTGATAAAAATGGACAACTGGGGTGTGGCCATTACAATACCCCCTTACTACTAAGATTCAACTCCGGGAATCTTTCAACAATTTAAATAGAATATTTTTACAAGATTTAAAATGAATTTAAATTAACATTATTCTGACATTCTACCGTTACCTAAACCTTTACCGTATGTACAAATCCTGCAGCGATGACGGCGTCCCCTCTCAGTAGTTACAGACATCGATGCGCAGAGGGATTTGAGCATCCTTGATCCTTCGGATAATCCAGTCTGTGGAAGTGTCTCTGTCCTTCTGTGCAGCACGCAACATGGTGAGAATAGCCGAGGTGGTGGGAGAGTCTGTCTTCTTTAGAGCAATGGCAGCCACAGTCTTATAGAGATATATGCGGGCCTTCCGCTCATGGCTGGCGTTTTCCTCTTCCTTCCTGCTGACGACTGTTGTTCCTTGAAGTGCAAGCATGTTATATTTATCGCGTAGAAGGGTCCTGTCTACAGATGGCACTTGTTTCTTTGATCCCCTTTCCAGCGTCAAGGCAGCAAATTCCCATTGCAGGAGTCTTTGGTCCGACGTCATTGTCTTCCAATCCTTTGGTTGCCAGATCAAGGAGGTAGCTCCGTTGGGCACAACCAGCTCTATAGTGGTATCTCCCCAGTCCCTTCTGGCCGCTGGGAGCAGCGGCATTACTCCAAAGGAGAGCAGGTTGGCGGCTTGTTCCGGTTGGGTGGAATGGACTACCCTACGGTCTTCTGGGGAGAAAGCCCTGGCTGGTCTCTTCTTCCCTTGGGGAGACAGGAATTTCTTCGTCGGACTCGGACGGCTTGGCGGTTGGGTGAATGAGAGTGGTGGTCTTGTCGCCTGTTGGTGATCCACTGGCCTTTCTTCACTCATCCCCGACTCTGATCCCGTCTCGAAGAGATCCTGCATGCCTTCAGGGTCATCCAACTCAAGGACGTCCTCGCTTTTGGTGGGGGAAAGAATCCATCTTCGAATTTCTTGAATCAGGGTGGCATCAATGCCAAGGACTCGGGCGATGGACACTTTCCTCGAGCCTGCAGCAACTTCGTCTAGGATTGTAAAGTCCTTCGGCCGGTCGTCCTCAAAGGATTCCAGGACGGACATCTTTCTGGTGAGGGACGTCATCGACTGGGGAGATGCGAGGATTCTTGATCCTATGCGGGCCTCATACCATAAGCCATCCCCCTTCATCAAGGCCGTCGCTCCCTCGTGGTTTAAGCGGAGGTCCTTAACCGCGAGGCAGTCTTCGTCCAGGATCTTCGGTGCTGATGGGCTGTAGCGCCTACTTTTTGGTGGGGGTGGTGAATCTTTCCCGTTCTTGTCCTTTAGTACTCGGGCCTAGCCCTCCTCCCACTCCTCTTTTGTCTTGAGGGGACGGTTTTGATTTTTAATCCAGGAAACGACCTGGTTCTTAAGTCTACGTCCGACTTCCGTTTCCTCTTCTGGGACGGACATCACTCTGGCATACTCTGTTGGGTGGACGGCCAACCAAAAACAATTTCGTTCATCCACCACTTCTCTGCCCAGCTCCTTTCCTTCTTCTCCATGCTCCTCTGTAAGGTGATTGCGTAGATCGCTTGTCCTCCTGTAGGTGCTGTGGTCGGGGCACCACGGGCATATAATTGTCAATCTACGATGTTTCAGCGACATCAAGTGCGTCTTCAAATCTTTCTTGCTCACGAACTTCTCGGAACATCCGTCCACACCACAGACCAGCTTCTTATTCATCTTTCTATAACAGACGGATTGTTTAGTAAGAATAACCTTTGTAATTCATCTTATACATGTCAACGTCTTGCAATATGGTTAACTTAATTAACTCTCCACTCTTGCCATGTGCATCTCTTAATTTATTGTCCTGGTGCTTCTAGACACCTAGTCTAGTCCCTACTGCAACCCAAGCAAACTCCACCTTGTCAGGGAACAGGTTGATCAGGCCTATTCTTTACTGACTCTGCATGTTCATGAACACTTTAATCCCCGCTATAGCCTTTTTGCCTTAACACCCGTTTGCTGTACCTTGTTGCCCCCGTAGTTCAATTATGTTTAAAGCATCAGGAATGCAGATTACAAAGACCACATAAGCAACCTTTTAGTGACTCTCTTGGATTTCTCTCTCGAAACAGTATAAGATAACAGCAACAACCAATAATATCACCAACAATGAACCTGGGTTGATAACTGAACATGAAACGCATTTAATTATCTTGCGGAAGGGCCTTCATTTGACGTCTAATCCACGTGGGCAAATT
This sequence comes from Gibbula magus, assembly GCA_936450465.1. NCBI lineage: Eukaryota > Metazoa > Mollusca > Gastropoda > Trochida > Trochidae > Gibbula > Gibbula magus. The sequence goes on along the minus strand of OW388301.1, from coordinate 37,046,756 downwards.
ACGGCCTCTGTACAACAGTAGTCTATCTCCATGATAGACTTTAGCAGGTTGTCTGACTGTCCTTTTTACTAGGTAAGTCACCCCATCGAGCTTCTTTGTGATCAGGAAGGGTCCCTTCCATGATGACGTGAGCTTTTGGCATACACCAATCTTTCGTCTGGGTTGGTGAACCCACACCGCCTGACCAGCCTTAAAGGTCTTATCCTTACTCCTCAAATCATAATGCTTTTTTTGATATTGAGTGTTCTTCTTCAGGTTTTTCCTTGCTATAGCATGAGCAGTCTTGAGAGTTTCTTGCAGTTTAACAACATATTCACGAGCATCAATCTCAGTTTTCTCTGTTTCAGGTTTACCCACGACTGCCTGCATGGGGAGAGTGATTTCCCTGCCGAAAACCATCATGTTTGGAGTTTTACCTGTTGATGCGTGCACAGACGATCGGTAGGCCATGAGCACCTGTGGTAGGTACTGGTCCCACACTCGTTGGTCCTTCTGACAAAACATTGTCAGCATGACCTCCAGAGTTCTGTTGAACCTTTCAACATTGCCATTAGACTGAGGTCTCAAACCGCTTGTTCTCGTTTTGTGTATCTGAAGCCACGAACAAACATCCTGAAACAGCTTTGATTCAAAATTGGTGCCTTGATCAGTATGGACTTGGAGTGGCACACCGAATCTGCAGATGAAAGTGTCTACAAATGCTCGTGCAACTGTCTCCGATTCTTGATTTGGTAGAGGAATAGCCTCTGTCCATTTGGTGAAACAGTCCATTATGACAAGGATGTATTTGTTGCCTTGCTTAGAGAGAGGAAGCGGGCCTAAAATGTCTATTGCAACCTTTTCCATTGGTTCCCCAACTAGGTATGAACTCAATGGTAATGGCTTGGTAATTGGCGGACGTTTTCGTGCAGTACACAAATCGCAAGCTGTACAGTAGGTCTCAATGTCTTTCTTCATTCCTGGCCAGTAGAAAGAAAGTTTAACTCTTTCAAGAGTCTTCTCTAAGCCAAGATGGCCTCCTGATGGTATGTCATGATGATATTTGAGGACATCTTCTCTCAAAGCTTCTGGTACAATCAACTGCAGTTTGGTTCCAGATTCTGAAACCCATTGCCTAAAAAGCATTTGATTGTTTACTTCCAGCCTGTCCCAGTGCCTCCAAAGGGTCTTCATGGATGATGTGAGATGAGATATCTCAGACCATGCGGGTCTTTTGGCCTCCATTACAGACAGGAGAATGGGCCCGACAGCAGGATCTTTGAGCTGTTGTTGCTGGACGTCATGGGGATCCCAACCCTCCAGGAGAACTGGTGAAGTGTAAGCCTTTTGAGCTGCCGAATTGCCTCTGGTAACAGCTCTAACATCACCTCTTTTGTCAAGAGACGAATCAGCAGGTGAGTTCTCTTCTGAACGTTGCAAGGAGCATTCATCATCCTCGTCGTCAGAACTGAACTGGTGATCTTCTTGGTTTTTACAAGATTTGCACGGGTATCTGGACAGGGCGTCAGCATTAGAGTGTTTGCGGCCGGCTCGATGAACAACTGTTAAATCATAGTTTCCAAGTTCTTCAAGCCAACGAGCAACCTGTCCTGTGGGCTTTCTCAAGTTTCTCATCCAGCTGACGGCTGCATTGTCTGTTCTTAACAATACTTTCCGACCATAGAGATAAATGTGAAAGTGCTTGAGAGCACAAACGACTGCCAACAACTCTTTGCGAGTGACGCAGTAACTTCGCTCATGCTTATTTAGCGACTTGCTCATGTAAGCAATGACTTGCTCCGCACCACTGTTCTCCTGTGAGAGTACAGCTCCCACTGCATTCCCGCTGGCATCTGTATCGAGAACAAATGCGGACTCTGTGTCAGGATATGCTAAAATTGGTGCTGATGTCAGAGCCTCTTTCAGAGTCTGAAAAGCTTGTTCACTCGCCAGATCCCACTCAAAGTGATTTCTCTTCTCGATGAGCTTATGAAGTGGTCTGGCGATATCAGCGAAACCCTTGATAAATCTCCTGTAATAGGAGCACAAGCCCATGAAGCTCCTAACTTGTTTTGCATTCTTTGGAGTCGGCCATTGTGAGACCTTGCTAATCTTCTCAGGGTCAGTTTGCACGCCATGTTCAGAGACAATGTGCCCCAGAAACTTTACAGATTTCTGGAAGAATAGGCATTTCGACGGTTTCAGTTTAAGAATGGCTTCCAAAAGACGCTGAAACACTTTCTTGAGCCGAACGAGACTTTCCTTGACAGATTGACCAGGCACTATAATGTCGTCCATGTAAAGGAGACATTCTTGCCATTGTAGGCCTCTCAAAACATCTTCCATCAGCCTTTCAAAGGTTGAGGGTGCATTGGCCAAGCCAAATGGCATGACCGTAAATTGGTACAGACCTATACTTGTAGCAAAGGCTGTCTTCTCTTTGTCTTCTTCGGCTAAGCCAATCTGCCAGAATCCAGAGTTCAGGTCCATGGTACTGAACCATGTAGAGTGTGCCAGCGCATCGAGACACTCGTCTGTGCGAGGTAGAGGGTAGGCATCTTTACGCGAGACATCATTGAGCCGGCGAAAATCTATGCATACCCTCGTAGAACCGTCTTTCTTCTGAACGAGAACAATGGGGGAGGCCCAGGCGCTATTTGAAGGTTCAATGACACCACGCTGTAGCATCTTGTGAACTTCTTCCTTCTCAACTTGACGTCTGGAGGTTGACCAATTGGAGCTGCATCGCCCGTGTCAATATGGTGCTCCACTTTATTGGACCTCCCAAGATCCTCAGAACTTTTGGCAAACACTTCCTGGTATTGTACCAATAAGGATGCAAATTCATCCTTTTCAGATGATGATAGGTGCACCACACTCGCTTGCCACATTTCAACTAAGTGAGGCGGTATTTGTTCTGAACTCGACACAGAGGGGTTAATTGTAGACAACGCAGCGCATCTACCCCCAGCTGATTCGGTGTAAAGTGACTCTGCGGGTCCAACCACCATGTTCGGATGTAGTGTCACAGATTCACTGCCTACGTTGACAATGTGCACATCTTGGGTCTCGTTCAAATTCTGAAGCACACACCCGACAAGATGTGTACCTGCTGGCAAGTTCTTACTTTCCACCAAACAATCCTCATTTAGCCTGTCTATTTGAGGAATGTTGACAGACACCCATGAACTTGAATTTGCCGGGATGACTTTGACAGAATTCACCTTTACGGGACATGTCATTTCGGCTTCCCCCGATATCCAACATTGGATGTCACCTTTTAGGGTGTGGAGTTTGAGATGTTTGTAGTCTAGCGCCGTAACAAAACTTAACAGAAAATCTTGCCCTAATATAGCATCTAGCGATATGTCACATACCACTACGCGATTCTCGAAACAGATACCATCTATTTCAAGGATCATATCAGCGTAACCAGCTGTCTTCAAATGGGCACCACCAACACCATTGATGTTGGTTTGGAGAGGCCTGAGGCTAGGAGCTCGCGCCTTGTCCAGTTGGTCAAACACTCTGCTAGACAAAAGAGTCATAGTAGACCCAGTGTCTATAAGGAACTCGAGGGACGAGCCGCAAACAATTCCTTTGGTGTAAAAACCATTGTCCCATTTCCCTTTAACCTCTCCGGCCAGACCAACCCTTAAATTGGCCGAGCTTCCTGCCTCTTGTGTAGGCCTCTCCTCATCTGCTGACCCCGGGCCTACTGGGTTAGCAGATTCCCGTTTCCCGATCGTCTCATCTGGGAAGACGACTGACCATGTAACATTGGACAATCTCTTTTAAAATGGTCGGGCGATTTGCAGATAAAACAAGCTCTGTCTCTTGAAAAATATCGAGACCTCTTGTTACCAAATTGCGACCCTTGACCAGAATCACCATCCCTGAAATTTTGTCTTGGTAACCTCCTCTCAAGGTTGTCCAATCGACCGAGGATCTGGTTGAGCATGTGCGATTCCTTTGAGTCTCTCATTGGTTCTGGTATTGACGGAGCTGGGGCTGGAGTCACCAAACGAACAGAAGGCTTCTTCCTGTCACAAAGATCTCCGACCAGGGCTTCATAGCGCTCTATTATTTCCACCGCTTCTGATACAGTACGACATGCCTTGTCGATGCACTGGTATTTAAGCTCCGGCTTAAGCATCTTATATAGCCTAGTCAGCGCAATTGCTTCCTGAGCTCGGCTATCCAGATCTGTGTATGCTCTCTGTGTCATCTGACGCAGATCATCAGCCAACATCGCAATGGGCTCGCCAGGTAACCGTGTGCGAGACTCCAGTCTGGAAAGCCACTTATCCTTTTGCCGATCACTTCCGAACCGATGGTTTAATCTTTCGACCAAAGAATGGTACGAACGCTTCTCACAAGGAGAAAGACCCATGTAATAAGTCCTGGCAGAACCCTTTAAACTGGCCGACAACACCAACAATCTTTCCTGCAGCGGCCATCTCCCAAGCTCCGCACAGTTGAGGAAATGACTGAGATACTCATCCCAGTCTGTGGTCCCATCATAGAAATCAGGTCGGATTGAGATAGAAGATCCGCGTCCAATATCATGGTTGACGGAAGTTCTACCTCTCAGAGGTCGGCCAGTTTCATTTCTGTTTTGTCTGTTTTGTCTTTGAGGTGCCCTGCTTCTTTCATAATGTTCGCTATCTGAGCTATCTCCTACCACCTCATCAACAACTACTCCCTCGAAGGAAGTGTCAAGTTGATTTTCCTCTGTGATCGACATGTCTCTACCCTCACCAACACCCTTGAATGAAACTTCCAAGTCAGGTGACTTTGCTGTTGCCATGGTAATGGTTAATCTTGATTAAATATTGGTAGCGTGTAAAACTTTAAAGTTAAAAAAATGAAAATCTGTAAGTATTCTCAGCTTGTTCTTGAAACGATCTTTAATAATCTCGAACAACCTTGGTTAATCTTGATCAGTCTTTAATACATAGGCCTAAGCTGGAACAATCTCTGATAATCTTGAACTATCTTGAATAATAATCTCTCTAACAATCTGGACAAATCTTGAACGACCTTGGAAAATCTTGAACGACCTTGGAAAATCTGCAACAATATTTTAATACACAAACTGGAACAATCTTTGATAATCTTGAACCATCTTGAATAATAATCTCTCTAGGAATCTGGACAAATCTTGAACGACCTTGAAATAATCTTGAACGACCTTGAAAAATCTTTAGCACCACTGTAGTAACTGCCACCTTAAGTCGTGAGTTCGAATCGGGATGTTTTCTTGAATTAAAACATCCCACCGCTGCCACCAAATTGTAAGCCACCTCACATAAGAACCAGGAACAGATCTTGAAATCAACAGAGTTTTATTCTTGAGGTTATAAACCAGGTCACAGATCAATTCAGCAAATAACAACAAGTTCATAAATAATAACAACTCTCAGGGTTCATGTCTGGCTTGAGTATCTTTGACCTAAGATGGCAAATTATGAGTGGAGAGTAATCTTATTTCCTTACAAATAATAGTAATATTATTTGTTCATTTATCTTTATGTTGTTAAATTAATAATTAAATATTATTAATTCATTAATGTTTTTGAAAAAGACAAGTTCAACTTTATTATTAGAAACAGTCAGGGTCAAGGATAACTTACAACTAAAGAGATGGGGCAATTTTGGCCTTTAGCTTATTGGTGAGGTGTTGTCACCTCAGGGCATGAGATGGGAATGACTGACAGCGATTTCGGCGCTGCTTATATAGAGGATTTAGGAGTCACGTGATGCCTTTCAGCCAATCACGCAACATGGGTCAGGCATGAACACGGAGCTTCTCGACGACAAAATGGTAATTATCAGTGCTGTAAGAATATGTGACAAATCTGCCCCAAGTGGATCCTAATGCATCATAAGATTATCTATCAGATGCATTTTACAAAACAACAATACATGAAGAATTCATTGAGAAATGTACAATTCAATGTTCGTCAATGGGAATTAACATGGGGAGGAAGGTTCTGAATTCACATACGTTGAAATATGAAGATTACTCATTAATTACGAAGGGGCATGCTCTGCCCCAAGAGGAATTAAAGGGGCAGCAACCAAAACTAACATAAATTGAAAGGGGCAAGGTTCTGTGAATTACTACCCCAAGGAATTTAGCAATTATTTAACTTGTCCGAGAGAATCGCCCTCGCGCATGAATACAATAACATAGATCTTGCAGTCCCGAATATGAATTACAACACTGGGAATGCTTCAACAACTGGATAAATATGATATTTTTGGCAACATGGAAATAATTACACTTAGAAAAAACTCTTTTGAAACAAGATTATGACGAATAATTATAACAACAATAGATCGTCATGTTGACCGCTGTCAATGACAGTAACAATGGCGGCTACCGATGACTTCACGTCAGCCGAAGAAAGTGAGAAATATGAAAAGTAACAACGTCTTATGTTATGAAATATGGTACAAAGATTCCACAATGAATAAGTGATCTATCAGTACGTATATTATTTACTTTTGATTATGATTGACATGACATATTATAAATTACCTTGAATTCATGGCAAAACGTATCTAGAAGTTTGACAGCCGGCTTTATGCAAATTAGCCACGAGTAAGTTAAAAATAGATTTGATAAAAATGGACAACTGGGGTGTGGCCATTACAATACTTTTCAATACGAACAACATACAATATCTCTCGTGACCAGTCCGATGCCCTGACTTGAATCCCAAAGAGCATCCATGCGACCATCAGCGACGTCAGCACCCTCTAAACGACAGACCGACGTTGACGCAAGCAAAGCCCACAGCCATCGTGAAGGGATTTGGTGTCGTCTGCAATGTGTCTGTCAGGGAACGCATACCTTGTTAGAGACAAGCATACTAGATATTGATAGGATGTGACTTTCATATATTTGAATTAAATGACGAAATTGGAAGCCAGCGTTTCTTTTGACAGTGAGTTTAGAATGACATAGACAATAGATTATGTTCTACCTATTACCGAAGGCATGACTTTGAGGAACTTACAAGCATAGACTGGCTACACGCCGTCGTCGCTCAGATTATAAGCCAAAGCGTGACGTGATAACATAACTTATGACGTCACCATGATACAGTGACAGTTTGCTCTAAGACATTGCTTCAAACCATAAGAGCATGTATGAAAATCTGTTGAAAATATATTTTCTGATCAAGCACTGATCGAAAACTGAATAGTTCATTTGTCTCATTTCAACAATCGCCATTGTTTTGTGACAGGACAACTTCTGAAATTTAAATATATTATGCAGAAATGGTGCAACTTCATAATGCTATAATATTGCTTAAGTGCTCATCATAGTTTTAACGAAATCTGATGAGATATGTGGTAGGCGTTTCTTTTGGCCGACAGTGTACCAGTATCCACAAAGGTAAAGGGAATACACCGAGGGGCACAGGAAACGATACCAAATTTCAACAGAATCAAACACAAAATATTTCTTCCGGATAAAGTCAATTTTTAATATATGTCTCGTAAAGAGATATACAAAAAGTCAGTCATTAGAGTATGATACTTAACATATCATATTTGTTCAACACACAGGGATAATGAAAGTGCTTTTTCAAAGTTGTTTTCTTGAAATAATGTGGGGTTTTTTTCAGAATATGAACAGATTATGCTTGAAATTTCAAATTTAGTAGTTGGCTTCCGAAAACATGATGTAACTCATTTCAATCGTATGTATCGCTCGTGGAATGAAATAGTTTGGACTTTGGCTCGGACCAGGAAATAGACGCACAGTGAATTTCCCTCAAAATAGGAAGGCAAAGAAAGCAACAGCAGTGCATCCTCGATTACCCTAGGGAATATCTTCTGAAAAATCTCTACTAATATCCTGGACCCGATGATGTTATTACCTCCCTTGACCCTGCCGATCCGCCCGAGATACGTTTTTTTCCAAGTGTGTGCTTGTGTGTCAGCTTTTTTCCCTTTGCGAGTCACATTTGGAAAGGTTCATACAGGTCCGAAACATCTAAAAAAAAAATCTCATTTTACATAATATTCGATCACTCTGCAATAATGATGTTGTCAAATAATCAAATGTTTAAATAAAGAATCTAACTTTTGCTATTTATTTAGAAAAAACGACCAGCTTTGATGAACAAGAAAACGTCATACCCTTTAAAGAGGTTTTTCAGTGGGTTTTTTTGTTTTTTTGAAGTATACACTTTCCGACGTTAAAGTGAGAAAATAATATACATTTGATTCAATTTCTCGGATGCAAATAATGTTTTCAGGAGAACCAGGTATATGTCATGTTTGGATAACTTTGATTGGTGCACTCGACTTTCAAGGTAAAACCGATGGGATACCAACCAGGGGAGGTAAAATATCATGGGGCCGAGCTATATTTGGATCCAGGGTATTAGTTTACTCTGGAGTTATGGAGGATGGCAGTTATGATGAGGAGATTACGATATGTGGTAAAGATGCCCCGTACGAGCACACTACAGCTTCTTCAAGACTGACCCAGTAGTAGGCGGTAGCAGTGGTGAGTTCGTTGGAGGCGTTTGATGGCCTATATAATGGTTTCTAGTGTTATAGTTGAGCCAGAGGTAAAGTTTGCATGCTTTAAGTAGAAGAACCTCATTCCTCAGCCATAAATCTTGCTATTTGTCTGGCGAATGTGCAGGCGCTTGTAGCAAAACGTGAGAAACATTATTATGTCTTGTGAAATAGCAGGTATGCCTTGCCCTCTACATATAATACATCCAAATCATGAAGTGTAAGAAGCATTCAAACCTGATATATACACAATGAGGGTAGCGGGGGCCCATGGCATGATCCAACAGGTGATTGGTGTCACTGTTCAGGGATACTTCAACTTCATGTCATGTTGCATTTGCTTCTTGATACTCGTACAACTTACAGAGTTTGCCTTAACATGCAACTAATTCTCAAACGAACAACGAGGTCTTATTATTTGTACAGAATAATTCGTATGTCCCAGTAGAACTAATAATGTTCGTTTGGTAACTCTTGTTGTGCTTTCAACAACACCTATGATATCAAGTAGTCACCGGATCTTCTGTATTGGTAGGCTTGGTAGGTACTGAAAGCCTTAGTAAGTACTCACTGTTCTGTGGAGAATAGGGTGAAATTGAGATCCTGGAATCGTTTTATATAACAGACATAACTGCGAGACCAAACAAAACATTTATACAAACCGAAAAGGAAAACGAAATGGGATTCGATTAAAATAAGGAATGCAGTATCTATAACTGCCAGATAAAGTTGTTCCGTACAAAATACACATTTTAAAAAACAAATGAGTGACACACAATAATGTACTTGTAACGCCGTATCGAAATGCATTAATGATAGAAATATATTCATGAAAATATAACACATGAGTGATACACAATAATGTACTTGTAACGCTGGATCGAAATGCATTAATGATAGAAATATATACATGAATATATAACACATGAGTGATACACAATAATGAACTTGTAACGCTGTATCGAAATGCATTAATGATAGAAATATATACATGAATATATAACACATGAGTGATACACAATAATGTACTTGTAACGCCGTATCGAAATGCATTAATGATAGAAATATATACATGAATATATAACACATGAGTGATACACAATAATTTATTTGTAACGCCGTATCGAAATGCATTAATAATAGAAATATATACATGAATATATAACACATGAGTGGTACACAATAATGTACTTGTAACGCCGTATCGAAGTGCATTAATGATAGAAATGTATTCATGAATATATAACATATAAGTGATACACATTAATGTATTTGTTACGCCGTATCGAAATGCATTAATGATAGAAATATATACATGAATATATAACACATGAGTGGTACACAATAATGTACTTGTAACGCCGTATCGAAGTGCATTAATGATAGAAATGTATTCATGAATATATAACATATAAGTGATACACATTAATGTATTTGTTACGCCGTATCGAAATGCATTAATGATAGAAATATATACATGAATATATAACACATGAGTGGTACACAATAATGTACTTGTAACGCCGTATCGAAATGCATTAATGATAGAAATGTATTCATGAATATATAACATATAAGTGATACACATTAATGTATATGTTACGCCGTATCGAAATGCATTAATGATAGAAATATATACATGAATATATAACACATGAGTGATACACAATAATTTATTTGTAACGCCGTATCGAAATGCATTAATGATAGAAATATATACATGAATATATAACACATGAGTGATACACAATAATGTACTTGTAACGCCGTATCGAAATGCATTAATGATAGAAATATATACATGAATATATAACACATGAGTGATACACAATAATGTATTTGTTACGCCGTATCGAAATGCATTAATGATAGAAATGTATCCATGAATATATAACACATGAGTGATACACAATAATGTACTTGTAACGCCGTATCGAAATGCATTAATGATAGAAATATATACATGAATATGTAACACATGAGTGATACACAATAATGTACTTGAAACGCAGTATCGAAATGCATTAATGATAGAAATATATACATGAATATATAACACATGAGTGATACACAATAATGTACTTGTAACGCCGTATCGAAATGCATTAATGGTAGAAATACAAACATGAATATATAACACATGAGTGAAACCCAATACCAGGAGATATGTTTGTCTCTTGTCATGATAAACTAAATTTAAAAAGTGTTCTACAATAGTTGCCGGGAGTAATTGAAAATACAAAACATACTGATTGGCATGCATCGATACTCTTAAAGAGAGGGTCCTATCGTGGTATAATTTGTTGAAACGATATTCGAGAGGACATTCCTGTTTACATATATGTGTTATTGATACAAAATTATTGCACAATCTAGATGAAACATATTACTTTGTGAATATTCAGTCAATCATGTATTTGATCTTTTAGAACACGTTTTTATGAAAACAGTGAAAACACCGCCTTAAGTAATACAAAAAGCAAAGTGGCGGACAGCTGCAGTCTGCGATAGAACGTTCTCTTTAAGAGCATGTCGACCCTGATTGGTTATAGTGTTGCAATAGAAGATAATGATACAGTGGCAATCTCTTTCTGGTCCACGCGCGATCATTACTGTTTCAAATGATAAAACGCTCTTTAATCTTTAAACGATTAAGCATAAAGTACTGTCTGGTCTATACCTTTTCTGAAATGTTTACCCAAATTTAGTTTGTTTGCAGTTAAAATTAGCGTTTTCTTACATGTGCGGAAGAAGCATTTAAATTGTCCGAAAATTATTGGTTATAACATTTTGTTACTTGTTACTTCAGACGGCTGAGGTCAAACTTGTCAGATTTCAGCATGTCGTTACTGTATACGGCTGAGGTCGGACTTCTCAGATTTCAGTATGTCGTTACTGTAGACGGCTGAGGTCGGATTTCTCAGATTTCAGTATGTCGTTACTGCAGACGGCTGAGGTCAAACTTCTCAGATTTCAGCATGTCGTTATTGTAGACGGCCGAGGTCAAACTTGTCAGATTTCAGCATGTCGTTATTGTAGACGGCCGAGGTCAAACTTGTCAGATTTCAGCATGTCGTTACTACAGACGGCTGAGGTCGGACTTGTTGAATCTCATCAACAGTCATGGTGACTGTAGACGGCTGCGGTTGGACCCTTCCTGTCCATCTTCGGTATCTCCTTGTGAACCAGTTGGAAAATGACTTGCTGGCAATGACATATAAGACAAAATTAAAGCAATAGTTGCTGATCTCAAGCAACTGAAGGATTTCCCTGGCGACCACCAGCGGCTTTGAAGTTGTATCAAACAGGTTCACCTTCAATACGAAGCATATGTTATGGAGGGCAGCAATTGGAGGTACAAGACACAAGAAGGCCAGTGTTACCATTGCAACCATCGCGGTTGATCGTTGTGATTCTGTGTTTATCATGTTGTTCGTGATACGTCGTCGTAATGAAGTATGCTGTCTCAGGTGATAAATTATGAACATGTGCAAGATCAATAGGATGGTGGCAGGGAGGTATGCATACACAATTGTCCCAGTGATAAGAAAACCATGGACAACTTCTATTATTTCAGGGTAGCCAATATTGGGTACACATGAGTTGTTAACGACCCGTGTTGATACCGTCCAAAAGGAACAAAGAGTCCCTATTGTGATTACAACGGCTGCAACCGATGCCATCGCCCTTTGTCTCGTGTATAAAACTCTGTGTTTGATTGGGAAGACCACAGCTACAAACCTTTCAACGCACACAAGGACCACTATCCATGACGAGCACAGCTTTGTTGTTTTGAAGAGGATGAAGAATATATGGCATCCCAAGGAGGATGTTGCGCGAACGTCAAATCCGAACATATTTTTAATGATTTGTTTGTTCAAGGGCCAGAGGAAAATGAAAAAGGTATCTGAGATTGACAGGGATACAAGGTATATGCTCATTGCCTGCCGGCGAAAGTCCTTGCTCAGCATCACAATTAAAGTGAGGGAGTTGCCTACAAGACCCAGGAAGATGACAGCCATCGAGAGGTATGATCCAATCTCCCAAACGTTCCTTAAGGATGAACTGGAGTCGGTGCCATTGGAAACTGAAGTGTTGTTAAAAGTTGCCATTTTTGTAATTGTCTGAAAAGAAAGTAAGTTATAATCAACGACATTATTAAACTCATGTTGCAATTTTTGTACAGCAGTAGTAGTGGTTTTATTATTATTAGGTCTTCAAGGCAGATTATAAGAAGACCTTGTGTTATTGTTAGTAAACGTAGTAGTAGTAGTAGCAGTAGTAGTCGTGATAGAAGTAGCAGTAATAGTTGTAGCAGCAGTTTTAGTAGAAGTAGAAGTAGAAGTTTTAGTAGTAGTATTTGTAGAAGTAGCAGTTTTAGTAGTAGTAGTATAGTAGTAGCAGTAGCAGCAGTTTTAGTAGTAGTAGTAGTAGCAGTTTTAGTAGTAGTAGTAGTAGTAGTAGCAGGTTTAGTGGTAGTGGTAGTAGTAGCAGTAGTATTAGTATTAGTAGTAGTAGTAGTGGTAGTGGTTGTACAGTTACTCGTAGTGTCAGTCAGTACTAGTGGTAGTGGTTGTACAGTTACTCGTAGTGTTAGTCAGTACTAGTGGTAGTGGATGTACAGATACTCGTAGTGTCAGTCAGTACTAGTGGTAGTGGTTGTACAGTTACTCGTAGTGTTAGTCAGTAGTAGTGGTAATGGTTTTACAGATACGCGTAGTGTTAGTCAGTAATAGTGGTAGTGGTTGTACAGTTACTCGTAGTGTTAGTCAGTCATAGTGGTAGAGGTTGTACAGATACTCGCAGTGTAAGTCAGTAATAGTGGTAGTGGCTGTACAGTTACTCGTAGTGTTAGTCAGTAGTAGTGATAGTGGTTGTACAGTTACTCGTAGTGTTAGTCAGTAGTAGTGGTAGTGGTTGTACAATAACTCGTTGTGTTAGTCAGAAGTAGTAGTAGTGGTTGTACAGTTACTCGTAGTGTTAGTAAGCAATATAGGTAGTGGTTGTACACTCGTAGTGTTAGTCAGTATAGGTGTAATTGTTGTACAGTTACTTGTAGTGTTAGTCAGTAGTAGTGTTAGTGGTTACACAGTTACTCGTAGTTTTAGTCAGTCATAGTGGTAGTGGTTGTACAGTTACTCGTAGTGTCAGTCAGTTCTAGTGGTAGTGGTTGTACAGTTACTCGTAGTGTTAGTCAGTCATAGTGGTAGAGGTTGTACAGATACTCGCAGTGTAAGTCAGTAATAGTGGTAGTGGCTGTACAGTTACTCGTAGTGTTAGTCAGTAGTAGTGATAGTGGTTGTACAGTTACTCGTAGTGTTAGTCAGTAGTAGTGGTAGTGGTTGTACAATAACTCGTTGTGTTAGTCAGTAGTAGTAGTAGTGGTTGTACAGTTACTCGTAGTGTTAGTAAGCAATATAGGTAGTGGTTGTACACTCGTAGTGTTAGTCAGTATAGGTGTAATTGTTGTACAGTTACTTGTAGTGTTAGTCAGTAGTAGTGTTAGTGGTTACACAGTTACTCGTAGTTTTAGTCAGTCATAGTGGTAGTGGTTGTACAGTTACTCGTAGTGTTAGTCAGTAGTAGTGTTAGTGGCTGTACAGTTACTCGTAGTGTTAGTCAGTATAGTGGTAATGGTTGTACAGTTACTCTTAGTGTTAGTCAGTATAGTGGTAATGGTTGTACAGTTACTCGTAGTGTAAGTCAGTAGTAGTGGTAGTGGTTGTATAGATACTCGTAGTGTTACTTAGCAATATAGGTAGTGGTTGTACAGTTACTCTTAGTGTTAGTCAGTAGTAGCAGTAGCAGCAGTTTTAGTAGTAGTAGTAGTAGCAGTTTTAGTAGTAGTAGTAGTAGTAGTAGCAGGTTTAGTGGTAGTGGTAGTAGTAGCAGTAGTATTAGTATTAGTAGTAGTAGTAGTGGTAGTGGTTGTACAGTTACTCGTAGTGTCAGTCAGTACTAGTGGTAGTGGTTGTACAGTTACTCGTAGTGTTAGTCAGTACTAGTGGTAGTGGATGTACAGATACTCGTAGTGTTAGTCAGTAATAGTGGTAATGGTTGTACAGTTACTCGTAGTGTTAGTCAGTAGTAGTAGTAGTGGTTGTACAGTTACTCGTAGTGTTAGTCAGTACTGGTGGTAATGGTTGTACAGTTACTCGTAGTGTTAGTCAGTAGTAGTGATAGTGGTTGTACAGTTACTCGTAGTGTCAGTCAGTTCTAGTGGTAGTGGTTGTACAGTTACTCGTAGTGTTAGTAAGTAGTAGTGGTAATGGTTTTACAGATACGCGTAGTGTTAGTCAGTCATAGTGGTAGAGGTTGTACAGATACTCGTAGTGTAAGTCAGTAATAGTGTTAGTGGTTGTACAGTTACTCGTAGTGTTAGTAGGCATTATATGTAGTGGTTGTTCAGTTACTCGTAGTGTAAGTCAGTAATAGTGGCAGTGGCTGTACAGATACTCGTAGTGTAAGTCAGTAGTAGTGGTAGTGGTTGTACAGTAACTCGTTGTGTTAGTCAGTAGTAGTAGTAGTGGTTGTACAGTTACTCGTAGTGTTAGTAAGCAATATAGGTAGTGGTTGTACAGTTACTCGTAGTGTTAGTCAGTATATGTGTAATTGTTGTACAGTTACTCGAAGTGTTGGTCAGTAGTAGTGATAGTGGTTGTACAGTTACTCGTAGTGTTAGTCAGTAGTAGTGGTAGTGGTTGTACAGTAACTCGTTGTGTTAGTCAGTAGTAGTAGGAGTAGTGGTTGTACAGTTACTCGTAGTGTTAGTAAGCAATATAGGTAGTGGTTGTACATTTACTCGTAGTGTTAGTCAGTATATGTGTAATTGTTGTACAGTTACTTGTAGTGTTAGTCAGTAGTAGTGTTAGTGGTTACACAGTTACTCGTAGTTTTAGTCAGTCATAGTGGTAGTGGTTGTACAGTTACTCGTAGTGTTAGTCAGTAGTAGTGTTAGTGGCTGTACAGTTACTCGTAGTGTTAGTCAGTATAGTGGTAATGGTTGTACAGTTACTCGTAGTGTTAGTCAGTATAGTGGTAATGGTTGTACAGTTACTCGTAGTGTTATTCAGTAGTAGTGGTAGTGGTTATACAGTTACTCGTAGTGTTAGTAAGCAATACAGGTAGTGGTTCTACAGTTACTCGTAGTGTTAGTCAGTATAGTGGTAATGGTTGTACAGTTACTCGTAGTGTAAGTCAGTAGTAGTGGTAGTGGTTGTACAGTTACTCTTAGTGTTAGTCAGTAGTAGTGGTAGTGGCTGTACAGTTACTCGTAGTGTTAGTCAGTCATAGTGGTAGTGGTTGTACAGATACTCGTAGTGTAAGTCAGTAATAGTGGTAGTGGCTGTACAGTTACTCGTAGTGTTAGTCAGTAGTAGTGATAGTGGTTGTACAGTTACTCGTAGTGTTAGTCAGTAGTAGTGGTAGTGGTTGTACAGTAACTCGTTGTGTTAGTCAGTAGTAGTAGTAGTAGTGGTTGTACAGTTACTCGTAGTGTTAGTAAGCAATATAGGTAGTGGTTATACAGTTACTCGTAGTGTTAGTCAGTATAGGTGTAATTGTTTTACAGTTACTCGTAGTGTTAGTCAGTAGTAGTGTTAGTGGTTACACAGTTACTCGTAGTGTTAGTAGGCATTATATGTAGTGGTTGTACAGTTACTCGTAGTGTTAGTCAGTAGTAGTGGTAATGGTTGTACAGATACTCGTAGTGTTAGTAAGTAGTAGTGGTAGTGGTTGTACAGTTACTCGTAGTGTTAGTCAGTAGTAGTGGTAGTGGTTGTACAGATACTCGTAGTGTTACTAAGCAGTATAGGTAGTGGTTGTACATTTACTCGTAGTGTTAGTCAGTAGTAGTGGTAATGGTTGTACAGTTACTCGTAGTGTTAGTCAGTAGTAGTGGTAGTGGTTGTACAGTTACTCTTAGTGTTAGTCAGTAGTAGTGGTAGTGGCTGTACAGTTACTCGTAGTGTTAGTCAGTCATAGTGGTAGTGGTTGTACAGATACTCGTAGTGTAAGTCAGTAATAGTGGTAGTGGCTGTACAGTTACTCGTAGTGTTAGTCAGTAGTAGTGATAGTGGTTGTACAGTTACTCGTAGTGTTAGTCAGTAGTAGTGGTAGTGGTTGTACAGTAACTCGTTGTGTTAGTCAGTAGTAGTAGTAGTAGTGGTTGTACAGTTACTCGTAGTGTTAGTAAGCAATATAGGTAGTGGTTATACAGTTACTCGTAGTGTTAGTCAGTATAGGTGTAATTGTTTTACAGTTACTCGTAGTGTTAGTCAGTAGTAGTGTTAGTGGTTACACAGTTACTCGTAGTGTTAGTAGGCATTATAGGTAGTGGTTGTACAGTTACTCGTAGTGTTAGTCAGTATAGTGGTAATGGTTGTACAGTTACTCGTAGTGTTATTAAGCAATATAGGTAGTGGCTGTACAGTTACTCGTAGTGTTAGTCAGTCATAGTGGTAGTGGTTGTACAGTTACTCGTAGTGTTAGTCAGACATGTTGGTAGTGGTTGTACAGATACTCGTAGTGTTAGTCAGTAGTAGTGGTAGTGGTTGTACAGTTACTCGTAGTGTTAGTCAGTACTAGAGGTAGTGGCTGTACAGTTACTCGTAGTGTTAGTCAGTAGTAGTGGTAATGGTTGTACATATACTCGTAGTGTTAGTCAGTAATAGTGGTTATGGTTGTACAGTTACTCGTAGTGTTAGTCAGTAGTAGTGGTAGTGGTTGTACAGCTACTCGTAGTGTTAGTCAGTAGTAGTGGTAATTGTTGTACAGTTACTCGTAGTGTTAGTCAGTAGTAGTGGTAGTGGTTGTACAGTTATTCGTAGTGTTAGTCAGTACTAGTGGTAATGGTTGTATAGTTACTCGTTGTGTTAGTCAGTAGTAGTGGTAGTGGTTTTACAGTTACTCGTAGTGTTAGTAAGCAATATAGGTAGTGGTTGTACTGTTACTCGTAGTGTTAGTCAGTAGAAGTGGTAATGGTTGTACAGATACACGTTGTGTTAGTCAGTAATAGTGGTAGTGGTTGTACAGTTACTCATAGTGTTAGTCAGTAGTAGTGGTAGTGGTTGTACAGTTACTCGTAGTGTTAGTCAGTAGTAGTGGTAGCGGTTGTACAGTAACTCGTTTTGTTAGTCAGTAGTAGTGGTAATGGTTGTACAGATACTCGGAGTGTTAATCAGTATTTGTAGTAATAATTAATAATAATAATAGCATGCTTATAACGCGTTATTTCCATTGTAAAACAATGGTTGTACAGTTACTCGTAGTGTTAGTCAGTAGTAGCAGTAATGGTTCTACAGTTACTCGTAGTGTTAGTCAGTAGAAATGTTAGTGGCTGTACAGTTACTGGTAGTGTTAGTCAGTAGTAGTAGTAATAATGGTTCTACAGTTACTCGTTACTTGTTTCAAAATTCAAAATCTAGATTTTTGCATTCATATGTTGTGTATATACGATATTTTTAGCTCATATTCTAAATTTGAGCGAAATTTGTTCAGAAATAAAGATTTGAGATAAATATCCCCGCTGTTGATATAAAGACACAAGGGAGGACACTTGCTCTACGGAGTTCTGATCGAAAACCGGAAGGCCAAACTTATACTACCTAACTTATACTACTACTACTTAAACCTTTGCTTTTCTCACAAAAAATGTATTGAACATATAGACCCGTATTTTGCCTTTCTGTGTGTCCCATTGAATTTCTCTAACTTCATTTCACATTTCCTACCCTCCTTTTTGTACATAATAGTGGACGACATCGGGAATTCATCGTTTTTTCCGTAATTCAGACACGCCGCTCTCAATCGTTCGGAGATAGAAAATGCCTCTCATTGGTCAATTATGACGTGTGAGGATATTGTTAATGATGTTTTGTCAGTTTGATGTGTTTATATCGGATATACGTGTTGTTATGGGTTAGAAATTCTTTGGTTATGAGAGATATTATTTCAGGTATTTATTCGACATGCATATGAAGAATCATTGTTAATGTTCCCAGCAATTGCCAACGCACATCTCCAATTGTCAGGTTTTCGCTCTCAGAACTTAATAGCTTAGGTCCATTTTTCATTAACAGTGTGTTGTGAGAAACATTAAAAAACAGATTACCTTTGGATAATAATAAAGAAAGGTAGTGGTATTATGGTTGTGTGAAAAAGTTAATGTTTTAATGTAAATTTTGTATCTGTTCTACAACCTTATATAAATGAAATATGTACTAATATTTCAATTTTCCATTAAGGAGTTATCTCCCTCTGCCAATACTTTTCATAAATATTCAACTTCAACATCAAATTACTCAGAAAATAGGCCCATGACACTTTTTTTTATCATATATTATTCTTCAGCGGTGCGTTTTCCAAAGTTTTATCATTTTTGAATATTGTTTTATTTATTTTTATTCTTGAATAGGACTTTTGAAGAACATATATAAATAAATGTGAACCAGAAAATACAGATGGGACACGTCACATTTTGAAATTAAAAACTCTTCGAAACAATGCTCATGTCAATATATTAATGACTGGCCATTTTAATCCAAAACAGTACATATTTATGATTTAGTGAAACATCATATTCTGCTACAGTCGATTCAATTATCACATTCAACAGTCCACCTATACTTTTGACATTACCAGTGCTATTGTGTTTATCAGTTTTCAGTCTGTGTTCATATATATGTTTCATGTTTTGGGATGTTGAAGTTAAAATTGTATTCTTTAAAATGTAAAGCAATCTAGACTTTTCTTGTATTTAAATTTAATGTTTTAAATTCAGAATTATTCCTTTAAAATACGTACTACGTACTACATTTAATACAAGTTTTACTGTTTATATTACATTTATTTGAAACCTATCAATGTAACCGTTTTACCAATGCCATTAATGATGGGAAAATATGGTCCCAAAACAATTCACCCTATACTGCCTCAAATACTTGTTATATATTTTGCTTGATAAATTAAGTTAGAAATGGGTAATCGTTTTTTAAACACGTATTTTGAATTAGAACATCAGTCAATTTAATTATAATTGAAGTGTAATGCAGGGTTTTTTAAGTTTTAAAAACAATATATGAACTAAATGTTGTTCCCTGCTTCTAATTATTGCTAGTTGATCCATTTCCAACTATTGAAAAAAACAAACAAACAGATATTTGTCAACACTGGTCTTTGTAACTATTTAATGGTATCCCAGTAACGATAATTCTTTTCAATATCACGATTTTGTTATTCAAAACTTCATGCACAAATTTGGGGATTCATTTCCTAAATCAAACGTAATGAAAATTTAATGAATAAACGCAGAATTGCAATAGAAATGGCCATGGAAGTGAATGTTGGCACAATATCATTGCACTGAGAGTGAGATAAAAAAAAAAAAAAACTATTACTAAACTAAAAACGTGACAATGAACGGACATAATATTTATAAAAAATATTATTTTCATGGGAAGTGGTGCTTATATAGTTTGTAAATATGCCAGTTTAGACAAAATTGAGAGAGGCTTTAAAGTAGGATCGGATACATTCATTTATCATCGATGCCTATATGGGCACGATGATAATTGTATGTTGTTCATTCCACATTTGCAATACTTCCGCATTGTTTTCCGGTGCAACAAAAACAATTGTTTGTCAAATGTGTTTAACATTTATCGAACTAATAATTTGAATACCTAATGATTTATTTCATTCGATATTTCCGTTTCGCAGACAATAACTGAGCAAATCATTCGGAATGTAAGTGACTCGCCTTGGACAAACTGGTAACGTGCGTTTGATTTTTTCGGGCAAAACAACAGTTATCTCCCTTGATTAAGGGGGCGTGGTTAATTGACGTCATAATTGACCAATGCGATGCGTTTTCTATCTCCTAGCGATTGAGAGGCGTGTCTGAATTACGGAAAAAACGATGATTTCCCGATGTCGTCCACTATTATGTACAAAAAGGAGGGTAGGCTGCTTGCGAGGGTCAGTGGTCAAATGTGAAATGAAGTTAGAGAAATTCAATGGGACACACAGAAAGGCAAAAGACGGGTCTATATGTTCAATACATTTAATACAAATATTGTCAAAACAGCGGCCTCTGTCAGAATTAGTATTAGTTTTAGTAATTGTGACTGTACTGTTACTCGCAGTAATAGGAGTAGTAGTTTTTGGAGTAGTAATAGGTAGTTTTATGACGTTCTCTCCTGTGTTGGTGTTACAAACATGTAGGAGCAGTAGCAGTAGTAACAACAGTAGTTGCACTACAGTATCATATACATTATGGTAAATATTACTTAATAGAAGTTGAAGGAACATGACTTTGTAGTAAAACGTCTTTACCTTCAAACAGTAGCCCGACGGTCACGTCTAAATTTGAATTTAAATTTAAAGGCTTGGATCTTTTATGTATACAAACACTACTAAATCAGAGTCAAATCTAACAAGAGAAATGAAGATTGATGTGTTGAGACTGTGTATACGTGTAATGTGTCATCATTTACAGGAAGTCAGGTTAAAGGGGCTGTAGCATGATTTTACAAATTTCCTATTTTAAAATTTCCTTTTTACAAAGATGATTTATGTCATTTATATTTACTTTAGAGGGTAAAACATCGTATTACCCAAAACAATTATCCACAGTGGTAATAACGATGTTGCGTATAATGCAAAAAGTGCATGGCGGCCATTTTAATGTGAACACATTTTATTATTTCGAATTGCAAAAAGGACTCTCATGCTTTACCAAACCATGTACACACTTGATTTTCCAAAGAGAGAAGGGTGTTTTACTATTAGTGACACTATTTTTCAAATGCATTTCATCAACTTATTTGAGCGGGAAAACGTGCTACTGCCGCTTTAAAACGCAATTTATTTTAGTGTTTAGCAATTAATCTTAAAAAAGGAGTATAATGTCAATGTTCATCCTGACTATGATATTGATTTCTATGGTTTGGTTTTCTGAGGAATATATCTAATGTTAATATGAAAAGTATGAATATTAAATGTCATTTATTACAGACAGTAATAGTGTTTCCCCCAGGATGAAAAAAGGGCAGGGTAATAACTTTGGGGAAAGGGCACATTTTCACCAAAAAGGGCACATGCAAAAAGATAACAAGAAACATAATAGATTCTAACATTTAATTGCAAACTGCTGTCTATGGCAGTTATTGTAATGGAGAGAAATGTTGTCTCTCACAAAATGTCAAATTCAAATGTTCACAATCTTCTGTTTTTCCTTGCAAGGAATTTTGATACACACTTCCTGAAATCAATGTCTTTAGTGGAGTCAGTGTTCATTGAGATCATCAGGAGCTTGCTGCAGTTGGAGACTTTCAATCTGTTCCTGTGGTCTGTCACAATCAACTGCACCCTGGAGAACACCCTCTCAACCTCAGAAGTAGACAGGATCACAGTTGAATGAATGGATAAGAGCTTGTGGATGTTGGGGTAGAGGGATCCCAGTTGAGGCTTGAGGCAGGTGAGGGTCCTCAGCATGGCAGATGGTGAGCTGTTCTCCAGGTCCTCAGTGATGTCCTTGTGTCTTCCTGTCTGAAGCTCCAGCTCATACTCAGTAGCCAGGTGATCCACTCGAGACAGGTAAGGGCCAGACTTGATCTTCATCTTCTTCAATGCTGCCACAGAACTTCTCAGTTGGGGCTCCACAATACTCAGGTCTAGATCTCTCCTCTCAAACATCTTTGTCAGTCCAGACAGAAGGGAGCAGACATCACACAACAGAAGAATAGTATACAGTTTCTGGTGGGACTTGAGCTGCTTGTACAGGCCTTCTGCTGTCACACTTTGTCGGTCACCAGCTCGCTTGTCGTTGCCTTGTCCAACTGCATTCTCAAGGTCACTGAGGATGGCAGGATACAGTCTTCTCACTGCATGCACAGCCTTCTCATGACTCAGCCACCTTGTATGCACAGCCTTCTTGATGGTGACAGATCCTCTCTCATCTTCAGGTGAGCCTGTCCCTTCCATCTCCCTGGTCAGGATCTGCATCTGTTCCAGACTCTTGGACCTCACTGTGCTGTAGTGGTAGTACTTGAAGAGGCCCATCAACAGCTCAACAACAGACTCAATGGCACTCACTGACTTGAAAGCAGAGCTGATTGCAAGTTGAAGTCTATGGTTAATGCAGTGTACATCCACCAAAGCAGGATTGTCTCTTTTGAGTTGGGCCACTACTCCATTTTTTTTCCCTGTCATAACAGCTGGACCATCACTTGCAAAGCAAGTCATCTTCTCCTGTTCTAAGTTGGATTTCTTAAGAAAATCTTTTACATTCTCAACAATGGTGTCAGCCGTCCCATTTGGAATTTCTGAGTCCTGAAGGAAAGCAAGCTTGGAGTCTCCACCCTCCACATACCGTCCTACCAGCGCAAGATGTTTCCTTGTTGACGTGTCTGTGTATTCATCCAACATCAGCCCAAATGAATTGCTCTCCCTCATCTTCTCCATAACTCTCTCCTCTACAACCTCGGCTTGACATTCCAGAAATTCTTGTACTGTTCTGTGCCCTGTGTATGTTGCATTGCCCCCTTTCTTCAGCTTGGTTATGTTAGGAGCTCCAAGCTCAACACACAGATCAACAAGTGGTCCAAACAATGTCATATGTGGCAGGTTATGCTTAATCAGAAAAAACAAAACTTTCTGTGCATCAATCAGGGAAGCTGTGTCCTGCTCAGAGTACTTGGCAAAAATGTCTTGAATTGACAGAGTTTCATCTTTTTCTTGTCTTATGGCATCTTGATGCATCGTAGAGTTCTCATGTAATGTGATCTTGTCAAGTCTCACTGTCTTACATCCTACTTGTGTCCAAACCTTCGAACCGTTCCTGCCCTGAGAAGCCCACTTTGTACAGAGAGTGCAGAACATCGACCCCTCCTTGTCACCATCTTCACTCACTTCCTCCATGTGTCTCAGCCATGGTCTGTCTTTCTGCCACTTGGTGTCGAAAAGTGTCTTGTGCCCACCATCCTTCTTCTGAGCTGACTTGCTGCTTTCAGGTCCCTTGGTCTGTGATCTGTCTTCAAAGCAGCCAACTAACTCTGAGTTCTCAACACTTGGCCTGAAAAAATTAATTATGTATGTCAATATTATTTAACAAATATCCATGTCAATTAAGATTTAATAAGGTCTTGTTTTCATTCACTCCCTGTATTAGTTTGGTAATATGCATTGATGGTGATATTGTATCAATGAAAGCATTTTCAATAAAGTTATATTAGTTAAATTAAAAAAATCAAAAGACTTTTGAGAAACAATAGTATTACATGTATTTTTGATTATGTACAATGAAAATGTGGGTTAATTATTTCTTATTAAGATAAACATTCATTAATTTCACCTTGATAAAATGTAGTGTATGGTATTGACATAGACATAAAAAAAAAGTTACATTGTATTTTTCTTATGTATATCACTAGAAGTAAACTAAAATTTCAGTAACTAGCTACCTATTGTTATTACCTTCAAACTTTACAAATTATTGACAAAGACAATTGTTGAAATACTTGTCCTTCATTGTGCAGTCTTCAATCAGTTATCATAAATAAAAAAATATATAAGTAAAATTTCCACACACAAATAATTATCAACCTATGAATAGAAAGTCGAATGATTCTAATTAAGATCCAA
This sequence comes from Gibbula magus, assembly GCA_936450465.1. Classification (NCBI taxonomy): domain Eukaryota; kingdom Metazoa; phylum Mollusca; class Gastropoda; order Trochida; family Trochidae; genus Gibbula; species Gibbula magus. The sequence goes on along the minus strand of OW388301.1, from coordinate 37,022,588 downwards.
ATAAAGAAGAAATACACAAACACTGAAACAGATCGTTCAGAGATTCATGGCTTCCCTTTGTTTACATATTGTACTGTACACCCGTAGAATATAGGTCAATAAGGTCATTACAGGTTATATATTACAAGGCTAATATCATGAATGTAAAATGTTACAAATAAATCTATTTGAAGTGTTTATGTATCATCCCAACTTGGGATACCGTCCCATCTTAAGATGGGACGCGTCCCAACTTGGAATTCCAAGTTGGGACGACCCATCTTAAGATGGGATGGGGTGTATTAAAATATGCAAATAATATGTTTATTTATATGTGAAATTTGGTGATAACGTGTTATACAGATCATTTCGGTATAAACTTTAATTACCTACAATGAAAATTCAATTTGGTGTTTATTTACTTGACTTATTGACTAGGATTCAACTGTTCTCCTCATTGAGTCATAAACACATCATACATTGGTCATAAAAATGATTTAAACACAAATCAATTGCATAAATAAATACAATTTACAAACAACTATATCAAGATGTAAAATGGCATCCGTATTTAATTATGTCACAGCCATTTTATTTATAATGAAACTATCTAAATGGATGGAAAAGCAGGAAAATGAAATGGCAAACGATTTATTTTTCCACCAAATTATTCATTTTAAGATACAGACTGACTAAATAATGACACTAATTAATCGAATAAATACTTAACTGTTGTAAATACTGAATCCATATAAAAAAGAGAATGGTAATTTATAGGTTTTACAGTCGTAATATTTATGATATAATGATATACATTATTGTAACGGGGTAAACTCAAATGGCAAATACTGTGCGATGTTTTCCCCTCAAAGTAATTCATTTTAAGTTACAAATACTTTTTGATAGTCTTTAAATTGGAAGTGTATACGGCATCTTTTAAAATGTTAGTTACTTTTTATATATCCCGATTCAATCTAACATAACTCTTATTGACAAACGAACGATCTTGTAAGTATGTCCTTTAAACATCCATGTATGATTATTTTGCTAGTCAGAAGTAGTATAAGGCATCTTTTCAAATGTTAGTTACTTTGTATATATCCCGAATCAATTTAACATACCTGTTATTGACAAACGAAAAATCCCTGCAAGTAAGTAAATCCACGCGTGATCCAACAACCTGCACCGATCATTATGAGTATATTTGTGTGAGCTTGATGTCAAAGAGAATTTGACCACCCTGAAGATTGGTGACACTGAGTCCTTCATGAGCCCAAGTAATCAGTTATAAACGGACCTGAATTAGGCCACGATTGGTGTGTGGTTAAAACAACATATAGAGTGTATGTTGTCTAAACGCAATGTAAACATGTTGGTTTAATCTTAGCTAATTACTTGGTCTATTGAATAAAAAATGCACGCGTGATTGATTTAAAACTACCCACTCTTACATTTTGCATTTGACTGATATTTGACTGATGAGGTTAACCTATCCAAATAGACAATGTTAAGCATAACTGACAAACTTACCGGTAATTCTTTTTGAGTTTTGCCTCAGAAGTATGTTCATAAGTTAATATTAAATTATAATCTACGAACTGTATATCGTTGAACAGTAGTATATATATTAAAGAAACTTGAATTGATTCAATTTAATAAACCTGTATTAAATATAACTTATGAAAATAAACACTAATTTTTGGATATATAAGAACTATTTGTATACCATGAATTATTCCAATAAATGTAGTAAATAATGTACATTGTATGACACTTTCAAAACGTCTCATTATAAGTATTAGTGACCCCTCACTCTCAAGAATGGCCGTCCCAACTTGGACATTCTATCAGTTTCCCCCCATATTTCATTAAATATGCAAACTATTTTTAAAAAATTACAGACTCATGTTCTCATACAATATGACTTTCCTATAACTGTTATAAATACTTAAGGACACTTTCACAACGTCTCATTATGAGTGTTATTGACCCCTCAATCTCAGAAATGGCCGTCTCAACTTGGAATTTCTATCAGTTTCCCCCCATATTTCATTTAATATGCAAACTATTTGTTTTTAAATTAAAGACTAATGTTCTCATACTATATGACTTTCTTATAACTGTTATAAATACTTAATGACACTTTCACAACGTCTCTTTATGAGTGTTATTGACCTCTCACTCTCAGAAATGGCCGTCCCAACTTGGAATTTCTCATAATTTTCACCCATATTTCATTAAATATGCAAACTATTTTTTTAAATTAAAGACTTATGTTCTTATACTATATGACTTTCCTATAACTGTTATAAATACTTAATGACACTTTCACAACGTCTCATTATGAGTGTTATTGACCCCTCACTCTCAGAAATGGCCGTCCCAACTTGGAATTTCTATCAGTTTTTCATCATATCTCATTAAATATGCAAAATGATTTTTTTTTAATTAAAGACTAATATTCTCAAACTATTTGAATTTCTATAACTGTTATAAATACTTAATGACACTTTCACAACGTCTCTTTATGCGTGTTATTGACCCCTCAATCTCAGAAATGGCCGTCCCAACTTGGAATTTCTATCAGTTTTCCCCCATATTTCATTTAATATGCAAACTATTTGTTTTTAAATTAAAGACTAATGTTCTCATACTATATGACTTTCCTATAACTGTTATAAATACTTAATGACACTTTCACAACGTCTCATTATGAGTGTTATTGACCCCTCACTCTCAGAAATGGCCGTCCCAACTTGGAATTTCTGTCAGTTTTCCCCCATATTTCATTTAATATGCAAACTATTTGTTTTTAAATTAAAGGCTAATGTTCTCATACTATATGACTTTCTATAACTGTTATAAATACTTAATGACACTTTCACAACGTCTCTTTATGAGTGTTATTGACCTCTCACTCTCAGAAATGGCCGTCCCAACTTGGAATTTCTCATAATTTTCCCCCATATTTCATTAAATATGCAAACTATTTTTTTAAATTAAAGACTTATGTTCTTATACTATATGACTTTCCTATAACTGTTATAAATACTTAATGACACTTTCACAACGTCTCATTATGAGTGTTATTGACCCCTCACTCTCAGAAATGGCCGTCCCAACTTGGAATTTCTATCAGTTTTCCCCCATATTTCATTTAATATGCAAAATGATTTTTTTTTAATTAAAGACTAATATTCTCAAACTATATGAATTTCTATAACTGTTATAAATACTTAATGACACTTTCACAACGTCTCATTATGAGTGTTATTGACCCCTCACTCTCAGAAATGGCCGTCCCAAATTGGAATTTCTGACAGTTTTCCCCCATATTTCATTACATATGCAAACTATTTTTTTTAAAATTAAAGACTAATGTTCTCATACTATATGACTTTCTTATAACTGTTATAAATACTTAATGACACTTTCACAACGTCTCTTTATGAGTGTTATTGACCTCTCACTCTCAGAAATGGCCGTCCCAACTTGGAATTTCTCATAATTTTCACCCATATTTCATTAAATATGCAAACTATTTTTTTAAATTAAAGACTTATGTTCTTATACTATATGACTTTCCTATAACTGTTATAAATACTTAATGACACTTTCACAACGTCTCATTATGAGTGTTATTGACCCCTCACTCTCAGAAATGGCCGTCCCAACTTGGAATTTCTATCAGTTTTTCATCATATCTCATTAAATATGCAAAATGATTTTTTTTTAATTAAAGACTAATATTCTCAAACTATTTGAATTTCTATAACTGTTATAAATACTTAATGACACTTTCACAACGTCTCTTTATGCGTGTTATTGACCCCTCAATCTCAGAAATGGCCGTCCCAACTTGGAATTTCTATCAGTTTTCCCCCATATTTCATTTAATATGCAAACTATTTGTTTTTAAATTAAAGACTAATGTTCTCATACTATATGACTTTCCTATAACTGTTATAAATACTTAATGACACTTTCACAACGTCTCATTATGAGTGTTATTGACCCCTCACTCTCAGAAATGGCCGTCCCAACTTGGAATTTCTGTCAGTTTTCCCCCATATTTCATTTAATATGCAAACTATTTGTTTTTAAATTAAAGGCTAATGTTCTCATACTATATGACTTTCTATAACTGTTATAAATACTTAATGACACTTTCACAACGTCTCTTTATGAGTGTTATTGACCTCTCACTCTCAGAAATGGCCGTCCCAACTTGGAATTTCTCATAATTTTCCCCCATATTTCATTAAATATGCAAACTATTTTTTTAAATTAAAGACTTATGTTCTTATACTATATGACTTTCCTATAACTGTTATAAATACTTAATGACACTTTCACAACGTCTCATTATGAGTGTTATTGACCCCTCACTCTCAGAAATGGCCGTCCCAACTTGGAATTTCTATCAGTTTTCCCCCATATTTCATTTAATATGCAAAATGATTTTTTTTTAATTAAAGACTAATATTCTCAAACTATATGAATTTCTATAACTGTTATAAATACTTAATGACACTTTCACAACGTCTCATTATGAGTGTTATTGACCCCTCACTCTCAGAAATGGCCGTCCCAAATTGGAATTTCTGACAGTTTTCCCCCATATTTCATTACATATGCAAACTATTTTTTTTAAAATTAAAGACTAATGTTCTCATACTATATGACTTTCCTATAACTGTTATAAATACTTAATGACACTTTCACAACGTCTCATTATGAGTGTTATTGACCCCTCACTCTCAGAAATGGCCGTCCCAACTTGGAATTTCTGTCAGTTTTCCCCCATATTTCATTTAATATGCAAACTATTTATTTTTAAATTAAAGACTAATGTTCTCATACTATATGACTTTCTTATAACTGTTATAAATACTTAATGACACTTTCACAACGTCTCTTTATGAGTGTTATTGACCTCTCACTCTCAGAAATGGCCGTCCCAACTTGGAATTTCTATCAGTTTTCCCCCATATTTCATTTAATATGCAAAATGATTTTTTTTTAATTAAAGACTAATATTCTCAAACTATATGAATTTCTATAACTGTTATAAATACTTAATGACACTTTCACAACGTCTCATTATGAGTGTTATTGACCCCTCACTCTCAGAAATGGCCGTCCCAAATTGGAATTTCTGACAGTTTTCCCCCATATTTCATTACATATGCAAACTATTTTTTTAAAAATTAAAGACTAATGTTCTCATACTATATGACTTTCCTATAACTGTTATAAATACTTAATGACACTTTCACAACGTCTCATTATGAGTGTTATTGACCCCTCACTCTCAGAAATGGCCGTCCCAACTTGGAATTTGTATCAGTTTTCCCCCATATTTCATTTAATATGCAAAATGATTTTTTTTAATTAAAGACTAATATTCTCAAACTATATGACTTTCCTATAACTGTTATAAATACTTAATGACACTTTCACAACGTCTCATTATGAGTGTTATTGACCCCTCACTCTCAGAAATGGCCGTCCCAAATTGGAATTTCTGACAGTTTTCCCCCATATTTCATTACATATGCAAACTATTTTTTTAAAAATTAAAGACTAATGTTCTCATACTATATGACTTTCTTATAACTGTTATAAATACTTAATGACACTTTCACAACGTCTCTTTATGAGTGTTATTGACCTCTCACTCTCAGAAATGGCCGTCCCAACTTGGAATTTCTCATAATTTCCCCCCATATTTCATTAAATATGCAAACTATTTTTTTAAATTAAAGACTTATGTTCTTATACTATATGACTTTCCTATAACTGTTATAAATACTTAATAACACTTTCACAACGTCTCATTATGAGTGTTATTGACCCCTCACTCTCAGAAATGGCCGTCCCAACTTGGACTTTCTATCAGTTTTTCATCATATCTCATTAAATATGCAAAATGATTTTTTTTAATTAAAGACTAATATTCTCAAACTATATGAATTTCTATAACTGTTATAAATACTTAATGACACTTTCACAACGTCTCTTTATGAGTGTTATTGACCCCTCACTCTCAGAAATGGCCGTCCCACCTTAGAATTTCTATCAGTTTTTCATCAATTTTCAGTTTTGAAAGTGTCATTAATTATTTACAAAAGGAATAATAACATCTTATAGCATGAGAATATTAGTCTTAAATTAAAAAAATCATTTTGCATATTTAATGAGATATGATGAAAAACTTATAGAAATTCCAAGTTGGGACGGCCATTTCTGAGAGTGAGGGGGTCAATAACACTTACAATGACATGTTTGGAAAGTGTCATTAATTATTTATTACAGTAATAATAACATCTTATAGCATGAAAATATTAGTCTTTAATTAAAAAAAAAATCATTTTGCATATTTAATGAGATATGATGAAAAACTGATAGAAATTCCAAGTTGGGACGGCCATTTCTTAGAGTGAGGGGGTCAATAACACTTACAATGACATGTTTTGAAAGTGTCATTAATTATTTATTACAGGAATAATAACAGCTTATAGCATGAGAATATTAGTCTTTAATTAAAAAAAATCATTTTGCATATTGAATGAGATATGATGAATAACGGATAGAAATTCCAAGTTGGGACGGCCATTTCTGAGAGTGAGGGGGTCAATAACACTTACAATGACATGTTTTGAAAGTGTCATTAATTATTTATTACAGTAATAATAACATCTTATAGCATGAGAATATTAGTCTTTAATTAAAAAAAATCATTTTGCATATTGAATGGGATATGATGAAAAACTGATAGAAATTCCAAGTTGGGACGGCCATTTCTGAGAGTGTGGGGGTCAATAACATTTACAATGACATGTTTTGAAAGTGTCATTAATTATTTATTACAGTAATAATAACATCTTATAGCATGAAAATATTAGTCTTTAATTAAAAAAAATCATTTTGCATATTTAATGAGATATGATGAAAAACTGATAGAAATTCCAAGTTGGGACGGCCATTTCTGAGAGTGAGGGGGTCAATAACACTTACAATGACATGTTTTGAAAGTGTCATTAATTATTTATTACAGGAATAATAACGTCTTATAGCATGAGAATATTAGTCTTTAATTAAAAAAATCATTTTGCATATTGAATGAGATATGATGAAAAACTGATAGAAATTCCAAGTTGGGACGGCCATTTCTGAGAGTGAGGGGGTCAATAACACTTACAATGACATGTTTTGAAAGTGTCATTAATTATTTATTACAGGAATAATAACAGCTTATAGCATGAGAATATTAGTCTTTAATTAAAAAAAATCATTTTGCATATTGAATGAGATATGATGAAAAACGGATAGAAATTCCAAGTTGGGACGGCCATTTCTGAGAGTGAGGGGGTCAATAACACTTACAATGACATGTTTTGAAAGTGTCATTAATTATTTATTACAGGAATAATAACATCTTATAGCATGAGAATATTAGTCTTTAATTAAAAAAAATCATTTTGCATATTGAATGGGATATGATGAAAAACTGATAGAAATTCCAAGTTGGGACGGCCATTTCTGAGAGTGTGGGGGTCAATAACATTTACAATGACATGTTTTGAAAGTGTCATTAATTATTTATTACAGTAATAATAACATCTTATAGCATGAAAATATTAGTCTTTAATTAAAAAAAAATATTTTGCATATTTAATGAGATATGATGAAAAACTGATAGAAATTCCAAGTTGGGACGGCCATTTCTGAGAGTGAAGGGGTCAATAACACTTACAATGACATGTTTTGAAAGTGTCATTAATTATTTATTACAGGAATAATAACGTCTTATAGCATGAGAATATTAGTCTTTAATTAAAAAAATCATTTTGCATATTGAATGAGATATGATGAAAAACTGATAGAAATTCCAAGTTGGGACGGCCATTTCTGAGAGTGTGGGGGTCAATAACATTTACAATGACATGTTTTGAAAGTGTCATTAATTATTTATTACAGGAATAATAACATCTTATAGCATGAGAATATTAGTCTTTAATTAAAAAAAATCATTTTGCATATTGAATGAGATATGATGAAAAACTGATAGAAATTCCAAGTTGGGACGGCCATTTCTGAGAGTGAGGGGGTCAATAACACTTACAATGACATGTTTTGAAAGTGTCATTAATTATTTATTACAGGAATAATAACAGCTTATAGCATGAGAATATTAGTCTTTAATTAAAAAAAATCATTTTGCATATTGAATGAGATATGATGAAAAACGGATAGAAATTCCAAGTTGGGACGGCCATTTCTGAGAGTGAGGGGGTCAATAACACTTACAATGACATGTGTTGAAAGTGTCATTAATTATTTATTACAGGAATAATAACATCTTATAGCATGAGAATATTAGTCTTTAATTAAAAAAAATCATTTTGCATATTGAATGGGATATGATGAAAAACTGATAGAAATTCCAAGTTGGGACGGCCATTTCTGAGAGTGTGGGGGTCAATAACATATACAATGACATGTTTTGAAAGTGTCATTAATTATTTATTACAGTAATAATAACATCTTATAGCATGAAAATATTAGTCTTTAATTAAAAAAAATCATTTTGCATATTTAATGAGATATGATGAAAAACTGATAGAAATTCCAAGTCGGGACGGCCATTTCTGAGAGTGAGGGGGTCAATAACACTTACAATGACATGTTTTGAAAGTGTCATTAATTATTTATTACAGGAATAATAACATCTTATAGCATGAGAATATTAGTCTTTAATTAAAAAAAATCATTTTGCATATTGAATGGGATATGATGAAAAACTGATAGAAATTCCAAGTTGGGACGGCCATTTCTGAGAGTGTGGGGGTCAATAACATTTACAATGACATGTTTTGAAAGTGTCATTAATTATTTATTACAGTAATAATAACATCTTATAGCATGAAAATATTAGTCTTTAATTAAAAAAAATCATTTTGCATATTTAATGAGATATGATGAAAAACTGATAGAAATTCCAAGTTGGGACGGCCATTTCTGAGAGTGAGGGGGTCAATAACACTTACAATGACATGTTTTGAAAGTGTCATTAATTATTTATTACAGGAATAATAACAGCTTATAGCATGAGAATATTAGTCTTTAATTAAAAAAAATCATTTTGCATATTGAATGAGATATGATGAAAAACGGATAGAAATTCCAAGTTGGGACGGCCATTTCTGAGAGTGAGGGGGTCAATAACACTTACAATGACATGTTTTGAAAGTGTCATTAATTATTTATTACAGGAATAATAACATCTTATAGCATGAGAATATTAGTCTTTAATTAAAAAAAATCATTTTGCATATTGAATGAGATATGATGAAAAACTGATAGAAATTCCAAGTTGGGACGGCCATTTCTGAGAGTGAGGGGGTCAATAACACTTACAATGACATGTTTTGAAAGTGTCATTAATTATTTATTACAGGAATAATAACAGCTTATAGCATGAGAATATTAGTCTTTAATTAAAAAAAATCATTTTGCATATTGAATGAGATATGATGAATAACGGATAGAAATTCCAAGTTGGGACGGCCATTTCTGAGAGTGAGGGGGTCAATAACACTTACAATGACATGTTTTGAAAGTGTCATTAATTATTTATTACAGGAATAATAACATCTTATAGCATGAGAATATTAGTCTTTAATTAAAAAAAATCATTTTGCATATTGAATGGGATATGATGAAAAACTGATAGAAATTCCAAGTTGGGACGGCCATTTCTGAGAGTGTGGGGGTCAATAACATTTACAATGACATGTTTTGAAAGTGTCATTAATTATTTATTACAGTAATAATAACATCTTATAGCATGAAAATATTAGTCTTTAATTAAAAAAAAATATTTTGCATATTTAATGAGATATGATGAAAAACTGATAGAAATTCCAAGTTGGGACGGCCATTTCTGAGAGTGAAGGGGTCAATAACACTTACAATGACATGTTTTGAAAGTGTCATTAATTATTTATTACAGGAATAATAACGTCTTATAGCATGAGAATATTAGTCTTTAATTAAAAAAATCATTTTGCATATTGAATGAGATATGATGAAAAACTGATAGAAATTCCAAGTTGGGACGGCCATTTCTGAGAGTGTGGGGGTCAATAACATTTACAATGACATGTTTTGAAAGTGTCATTAATTATTTATTACAGGAATAATAACATCTTATAGCATGAGAATATTAGTCTTTAATTAAAAAAAATCATTTTGCATATTGAATGAGATATGATGAAAAACTGATAGAAATTCCAAGTTGGGACGGCCATTTCTGAGAGTGAGGGGGTCAATAACACTTACAATGACATGTTTTGAAAGTGTCATTAATTATTTATTACAGGAATAATAACAGCTTATAGCATGTGAATATTAGTCTTTAATTAAAAAAAATCATTTTGCATATTGAATGAGATATGATGAAAAACGGATAGAAATTCCAAGTTGGGACGGCCATTTCTGAGAGTGAGGGGGTCAATAACACTTACAATGACATGTGTTGAAAGTGTCATTAATTATTTATTACAGGAATAATAACATCTTATAGCATGAGAATATTAGTCTTTAATTAAAAAAAATCATTTTGCATATTGAATGGGATATGATGAAAAACTGATAGATATTCCAAGTTGGGACGGCCATTTCTGAGAGTGTGGGGGTCAATAACATATACAATGACATGTTTTGAAAGTGTCATTAATTATTTATTACAGTAATAATAACATCTTATAGCATGAAAATATTAGTCTTTAATTAAAAAAAATCATTTTGCATATTTAATGAGATATGATGAAAAACTGATAGAAATTCCAAGTCGGGACGGCCATTTCTGAGAGTGAGGGGGTCAATAACACTTACAATGACATGTTTTGAAAGTGTCATTAATTATTTATTACAGGAATAATAACATCTTATAGCATGAGAATATTAGTCTTTAATTAAAAAAAATCATTTTGCATATTGAATGGGATATGATGAAAAACTGATAGAAATTCCAAGTTGGGACGGCCATTTCTGAGAGTGTGGGGGTCAATAACATTTACAATGACATGTTTTGAAAGTGTCATTAATTATTTATTACAGTAATAATAACATCTTATAGCATGAAAATATTAGTCTTTAATTAAAAAAAATCATTTTGCATATTTAATGAGATATGATGAAAAACTGATAGAAATTCCAAGTTGGGACGGCCATTTCTGAGAGTGAGGGGGTCAATAACACTTACAATGACATGTTTTGAAAGTGTCATTAATTATTTATTACAGGAATAATAACAGCTTATAGCATGAGAATATTAGTCTTTAATTAAAAAAAATCATTTTGCATATTGAATGAGATATGATGAAAAACGGATAGAAATTCCAAGTTGGGACGGCCATTTCTGAGAGTGAGGGGGTCAATAACACTTACAATGACATGTTTTGAAAGTGTCATTAATTATTTATTACAGGAATAATAACATCTTATAGCATGAGAATATTAGTCTTTAATTAAAAAAAATCATTTTGCATATTGAATGAGATATGATGAAAAACTGATAGAAATTCCAAGTTGGGACGGCCATTTCTGAGAGTGAGGGGGTCAATAACACTTACAATGACATGTTTTGAAAGTGTCATTAATTATTTATTACAGGAATAATAACAGCTTATAGCATGAGAATATTAGTCTTTAATTAAAAAAAATCATTTTGCATATTGAATGAGATATGATGAAAAACGGATAGAAATTCCAAGTTGGGACGGCCATTTCTGAGAGTGAGGGGGTCAATAACACTTACAATGACATGTTTTGAAAGTGTCATTAATTATTTATTACAGGAATAATAACATCTTATAGCATGAGAATATTAGTCTTTAATTAAAAAAAATCATTTTGCATATTGAATGGGATATGATGAAAAACTGATAGAAATTCCAAGTTGGGACGGCCATTTCTGAGAGTGTGGGGGTCAATAACATATACAATGACATGTTTTGAAAGTGTCATTAATTATTTATTACAGTAATAATAACATCTTATAGCATGAAAATATTAGTCTTTAATTAAAAAAAATCATTAAAGAGATATTTAATGAGATATGATGAAAAACTGATAGAAATTCCAAGTTGGGACGGCCATTTCTGAGAGTGAGGGGGTCAATAACACTTACAATGACATGTTTTGAAAGTGTCATTAATTATTTATTACAGGAATAATAACATCTTATAGCATGAGAATATTAGTCTTTAATTAAAAAAAATCATTTTGCATATTGAATGAGATATGATGAAAAACGGATAGAAATTCCAAGTTGGGACGGCCATTTCTGAGAGTGAGGGGGTCAATAACACTTACAATGACATGTTTTGAAAGTGTCATTAATTATTTATTACAGGAATAATAACATCTTATAGCATGAGAATATTAGTCTTTAATTAAAAAAAATCATTTTGCATATTGAATGAGATATGATGAAAAACGGATAGAAATTCCAAGTTGGGACGGCCATTTCTGAGAGTGAGGGGGTCAATAACACTTACAATGACATGTTTTGAAAGTGTCATTAATTATTTATTACAGGAATAATAACATCTTATAGCATGAGAATATTAGTCTTTAATTAAAAAAAATCATTTTGCATATTGAATGAGATATGATGAAAAACTGATAGAAATTCCAAGTTGGGACGGCCATTTCTGAGAGTGAGGGGTTCAATAACACTTACAATGACATGTTTTGAAAGTGTCATTAATTATTTATTACAGGAATAATAACATCTTATAGCATGAGAATATTAGTCTTTAATTAAAAAAAATCATTTTGCATATTGAATGAGATATGATGAAAAACGGATAGAAATTCCAAGTTGGGACGGCCATTTCTGAGAGTGAGGGGGTCAATAACACTTACAATGGCATGTTTTGAAAGTGTCATTAATTATTTATTACAGGAATAATAACATCTTATAGCATGAGAATATTAGTCTTTAATTAAAAAAAATCATTTTGCATATTGAATGAGATATGATGAAAAACTGATAGAAATTCCAAGTTGGGACGGCCATTTCTGAGAGTGAGGGGGTCAATAACACTTACAATGACATGTTTTGAAAGTGTCATTAATTATTTATTACAGGAATAATAACATCTTATAGCATGAGAATATTAGTCTTTAATTAAAAAAAATCATTTTGCATATTGAATGAGATATGATGAAAAACTGATAGAAATTCCAAGTTGGGACGGCCATTTCTGAGAGTGAGGGGGTCAATAACACTTACAATGACATGTTTTGAAAGTGTCATTAATTAATTATTACAGGAATAATAACATCTTATAGCATGAGAATATTAGTCTTTAATTAAAAAAAATCATTTTGCATATTTAATGAGATATGATGAAAAACTGATAGAAATTCCAAGTCGGGACGGCCATTTCTGAGAACGAGGGGGTCAATAACACTTACAATGACATGTTTTGAAAGTGTAATTAAGTATTTATTACAGTAATAATAACATCTTATAGCATGAAAATATTAGTCTTTAATTAAAAAAAATCATTTTGCATATTGAATGAGATATGATGAAAAACGGATAGAAATTCCAAGTTGGGACGGCCATTTCTGAGAGTGAGGGGGTCAATAACACTTACAATGACATGTGTTGAAAGTGTCATTAATTATTTATTACAGGAATAATAACATCTTATAGCATGAGAATATTAGTCTCTAATTAAAAAAAATCATTTTGCATATTGAATGAGATATGATGAAAAACTGATAGAAATTCCAAGTTGGGACGGCCATTTCTGAGAGTGAGGGGGTCAATAACACTTACAATGACATGTTTTGAAAGTGTCATTAATTATTTACAAAAGGAATAATAACATCTTATAGCATGAGAATATTAGTCTTTAATTAAAAAAACTTCATTTTGCATATTTAATGAGATATAATGAAAAACTGATAGAAATTCCAAGTTGGGACGGCCATTTGTGAGAGTGAGGGGGTCAGTTACACTTACAATGACACGTTTTGAAAGTGTTATACAGTATTTATTGCAGTTAGTTAATTACTTATAGTATAAGAATATTATTATTGTATTTCAAAATTATTAATTTTAATTTTTAATGAGATACGGGACACAATGGCTCTAATACCGCTATACTGTAGTTTAGTCAGAAATATACAGTTTATAGTTTTTAATTTAATATGTATATCGAACTTGGGAACATATTTCTTTGGCATAACTCAAATAGTTTTAAGTTTGTTAGTTATGCTGAACAATTTACATTTGGATAGGCTAGCTCTTTATATCAATCAAATAAGATGTAAGAGTTGCTAGTTTTAAATCAATCACACGTGTCTTCTTTTATTCAATCAATCAAGTAACTAGATAAGATTAAACAAACAAGGTAACGTTGCAGCGTTTTGACAATATACACTCTATATGTTGTTTTACCCTCACACCAGTGAGCGTGACCTAATTGGTGTCCATTCATAACTGATTACTTGGGCTTATGAAGGACTCAGTGTCACACTTCTTCAAGATGGTCAGTTCTCTTTGACATCAGGCTGTCACATTTACATATTCAGTGTTCGGTGCAGGTTGTTGGATTATACATGCATTGTTGTAAAGGACTCACAAGGATTTTCGTTCGTCAATAACAGGTATGTCAAATTGAATCGTGATATATCCAAAGTAACTAACAATAACGTTTTCAAGAGTAACACAAAATGCCTAAAATGAATAACTTTGAGGTTGAAACATTGTACCTGCCATACCCCGTTACCATAACTTAGATCGTTATATCACAGATACAACCACTTATAATTTTTGATAACAATACCTTTTTTTTATGTCTAAATAGTATGAACAAGATATATGTATTAAAAATATAATTGTTTTTAAATCAGTCTGTATCTTAAATGAATAACTGTGGAACAATAAATCGTATATGTCATTTGATTTGAGTTTTCCCCGTTTCACTCCATTCATCATAAATATAACGACTGTGAAATATTTAAATAGCGATGGCATTTAAATTTTGATAAAGTTGTTTGCAAACTGTATTTTTTTCTCCCATTAATTTGTGTTTAAATCATTGTTTTGATCAACGTATGATATATTCATTGACTCCCCGAGGAGGACAGATGAATCCTAGTCAATAAGTCCAGTAAATAAACATCAAAGTGAATTTTCATTGTAGGTTCTGAAAGTTTATACCTAAATGATCTATAAATACACGTTATTACCAAACTTCATATTTAAATAAAAATATTACTTGCATATTTCATTACACCCCGTCCCATCTTAAGATGGGACATCCCAACTTGGAATCCCAAGTTGGGACGCGTCCCATCTTAAGATGGGACGGATCCGCAGTTGGGATGATACATTTATACATACCGATTGATGCAAAATCAATTCAAGGAATCAAGCGCAAGATTTTCACAAAGCAAGATACTCGTTACATATTGTCCAGTTTTCGATCATTACCGATATAAAATTTAATCTATCTCGAGGACTTACAAAAAATATAATTTACTATGATTATACAAGAAAAAGAGAATTAAACATTATTTATTTCGATTTAACGAACATGAGTATTTTAACACAGTGTTTAGGAATTAATTTTCCAAATTAATCGGAATTATATATGACTATGGCTTCCAAGTCTCTTTGTTCATCGTAGATATTTCTCAATTGAATTAATTACACACATAGACGCATATAGTCTTGCAGTATATTAAAACGAATGGAATTTGTTAATAAATTTTCAATTGCATTAGATTTAAATGTATGCAAAAAATCGATTGATGATTATCAGATAATATCACGAAATTACACGTACAACGGCAATCCAGACAAAGGACCTACCTGTTTGTGGCGAAGAAATCCAACAGTCGTCGACATTTTCTTGCTTCAGCTTGTATGGTTTCTTCCCTCTTCCTCTTGATCCTTTCTTTAGTCGGCATTGTGAATCACAAGCGATATGTTCTCGATAGTTTTTCGCCATGGTTTTTATAACAGTGTCAGTTGTTATAAAAACATCCGGTTTCAACATGGGAGGCAACTCTGTACATTAAAATCCGGAAAATCCGGAGTTTTCAAAAAAAGACCGATATGAATATTTGAGACAGCAAAAAAGGGCAAATCGAGTCAGAAAAAGGGCAGGGCGGGTCAGAAAAAGGGCAGGGCGGGACAGAAAAAGGGCAGGGCGCATGTTTAAAAGGGCAGGGCGCTGCGCCCTGCTAAAAATGCCTGGGGGAAACACTAAGTAATATGTATCAGTGATTAAGCGACATGCTTCTATTAATGTTATAACTGCTAATGGACTATCACTACATATACAGCAAATTCGTGTGCCTCTGTGAAATAGCAATGTTCATAATGATGATTAAATAGCACTTATACATGAGTAGAGACATTACATACAATTTAACGTCTTTTAGCATGATGTTCTGTATGTCAATTGACATTGTTTCCATGAACCTTTTTTCTGATTTGTTAAATTATTTTAGTATAAAATTCGCCGCAATATTTCTCATTATCTTTATACGTTAAACAAGGATATATTTACACAATGATGGCCTATATCACTGTCACTTACAAACAAATGTTTTTACTATAGAATGTTTGTATCATAAAGAAAGAGAGAATATTATCTGAATTAAAATAAATTAAAAGATAATCCAAAATACATGTTCGCGTTTCAGATGCTCTCCCATGATCTAGCAATTGAAACAAGAAGATCTCATAATAATAATAAAAAATTGAAAAATGGGAAGTCGTAAGTTGTATAATCTCAATTATTACTCGCCCGTTGAAGATATCGCAGTTTAATAAATCTACAATGTTATTACACATCGCGTGCTGCCAATTGACATGACGTCATAGTGGCATAACAAAAAGACGTCACAATATTACCGCTGCATTGTCGCAATGGACTGTGTCTGATTTATCGACGATTTTGTGGAATCAAGTGACATTTAAATCAGTGAGTAATAAATAAAATACTAAACTCTGTTTCGTTTGATAACATATTTATGAAACTCTTGAAATGGTATTTGTATTTAACTCGCTTTCGCTCGTTAAATACAAACTACTCACTCGTTTCATAAATATGCTATTAAACGGGACGTCGTTTAGTATTCTCTATTTATGAGGAAGACCAGTATCTTTTTGTCCGTTTTATGCTGACATGAGAACGATTAATATTTTATATTATATTAAATGCATTCAGTGAGGTCATTATCGTTGCTATTAAATACTGGCAAGACTATTCTTATTCGAAACTTTCATCCATTATGGAATATTACTTAGATTGGAGCAGGTATGGTGATATGGTATGTATAATATTATGTGATATGTCAGGATATATCATGAAGTCATATGCTACTTAATAATATGTTTGAAGTGATGATTTATGATCATGTATATTTGCATGTACTGCGTTTTGCACTAAAGGTCAGTGACCTTTAAGTATTGAATAAAAAATGATTGACTTCAATTTAGACCAAGCAATTGATTTGTTAATGTAAACCTAATTTTTGTAATGGCTGATTTGATAATCAAGACATAGAATTATATTCATAGACATTACACTAAACTATTAAATATATTTGTTTATATAACATATTTAACAATGAATCAAAGTTTCATACAAGTTTTGTATAGCAATCATGTATTTTGAGCAAAATATCTTTAATTAAAGTTGTTATTCAGCATTATGTAAATTTCC
This sequence comes from Gibbula magus, assembly GCA_936450465.1. Lineage (NCBI taxonomy): Eukaryota > Metazoa > Mollusca > Gastropoda > Trochida > Trochidae > Gibbula > Gibbula magus. Next base: position 37,004,838 of record OW388301.1, on the reverse strand, counting down.
CAAACAAGGTATCAACCTTTTTCATTTTGTACAACACTATAACTGAAACTAATCGCGCAATCATCAAGTCAGCTGGGCAAACCTTTGCAAGATGAAATAGATAGAAGTCGACGGATTTTCAAAATTTCGATTTTCCTGATTTTGGAATAGAGGTTTTCATATCTTCTTAATTCGGAAAATATTTGACAACTAGTACATTGCATTAGTATAGAACATAATAACATGATTACTTATGTGATTGACAGTTAACTTTTGAGATTTTACAGAGACAAATAGAGTCATTAGATCTTTAGCTCATCGAGTATTACATTATCCCTAATCCTCATCTCCAAGTTAAAGACTAACAAATCAAATAATATGGCATTGCCTAGTCACTAAATATTATTATCATAGACATTTGCATTCTTAGAAGGAATTTGCAAGTAGATGTTAATGGTAGATTGTATGACTGCTTTTGTGTGTCTCTGTTATAGGCTTTTACGCGTTCACTCAAGAGACCAGCCTAAGGTTGAAATATGATAACACCAGAACCAGCAACCTCTCAGGAAGCCTCTAATGACCACTGACGGAGAAAGAGTTCAGGATTAAGCCATATTTCGCTGAAAGTTGTTTTTACATACATAAAATATAGTCTCCATGTAACAAAGATTTTATTCTGAAAATTTGAACTTCCTATATGTACATCGTATGTCAACTAGTTTGGAAGTCGTTTAGAGGGAAAATGCCTGCTACGCCCAAATTAGAGATGGGATGGATGAAGAGCTACATGTTTTGTTAACAACACGGGTGTATGTATTGCTGGAAAAGGTTGATGTCAGACAAGGAATCTTTGATCTAGGATTTTGATCTTTGATTTTTCAGCGATACAACCCTTGTGGTTAACAGTATCCGCACGAATTGCGAAACTATAATCAATAATACTATAATTACTTAAAGGCAACACAACTAGTGCGATTGTTAACATACGTATACATGTAGCAATAGTAAATTAATAAGACTATTGCAATGTATATATATTATGCATTATTCTTACAATAAAATGCAAAACTCTATACATTGATCTATTCATGAATGTACTAAAGATCTGAATGGAGGTAGATCAGATTGACTGTTCAAGTACCCCGTGGGAGTCCCAATCAATACATCATTCTAATTAACCGAGGAATACAATATTGATAATAAAACATGCCATAATAATTACGGTACATAAAAACTTATGAAGGTCAAAGCATAAAGATATCCAACAGCGAAATAGATACAAGAAAATAATTAACTAGACCGGTAGTAGAAATATAGCCATACATTGAATCAACATGGACAGCTACAACAAACGTTTCATTATTATGAACTTTATAATTATGAATCACCCCCTCTTGCCGAAATCTTGATCGATGATCACTTCGACGTGTGGACAAAATACAGTGCATTTTTGAGGTAAGATATTAATTTTGAACACATTTCAGAAATCACACATACATTTTAAAATTATAATTAAGTATTATTATAAATTATTATGTATGTGTTTGTAGTGTGATACGGTAACATATACAACATTCCTCTGCAAGCTAACTCGCGCCAGTCTCCATCACCGGTTGGTTAAGACTTACAGCATTCCCTTCACATTTCCTAGTTAAGATAGTGGAGCGCTGCACCTGAAAAAGTGAGCTCTGATTCACTAGCACGATCAAGTGAAGGAAACGCTGCAAAGTTTCAATTAGTAAGTAATTAAGACTGACGCGAGTTATGCCTTGCGTGGGAAAATAATTGTAACATGTAAAGTATCACCGAGTTGAAGATGTTTGAAGTGATAACATTTTTCATATAAAAATATATTTGACTTTTTTGAGCGCCAAAATACTATGTGTGCTGACTAGCGTTCAACTCATCTCACTCAATGTCCATTTTCATTGCTAATTAGATGTCCAATATAAGAATAATCAATGAGTTGTGAGGAATTACGGATTATCTGTCCCGAGTTAATTATTGTGATAAACTCCGAGCTTTAGCTGTAGTCATACGCCATTCATAAACCCTTTCACACCTTCAAGATGCGCATATCTAAAAAGTTTGCAACTTGCAATTTTTTTAGAACTATTCTAAAGTAACTGTTAAATTTTATTGCCAAAACGGTTTACTGACGTAGTAAACAACTCGTTTATATTGTAAAATATGTTGCAGAATGAGAGAAAATTAGTGAAAACGTGAACTAACAATCGCACTGTTGGTATGCAAGATAGAAGTGTAATTATGTCACCAAATGACGTCATGGTTAATGACGTCACAAGGCAATGACGTCACGGCAGTGCAGCCGCCGACTCTCGCATGCTGCTTCGCCTTGCAAGTTTAGTACTGTAATTACGGTCTCGGAAACTTAGGTTGAACATGATTTTATATTTAATATGTTTTACTTACGTGTGACTTCAATTAGGTATGCTCGAAATTGTTCAATTTTGTGATTTAGCTTAAACAGGATAGCTACTAGCAATTCATGAATGAGCGCAAAGTAATTCCGTCAACCAATCAAAATGCAAGTTATATTTAGAAAAACTGTAATTCCCATGATCATTATGAAAACTTTAATACCCGGCATATCTGTGCCCGCCTGGGTAAGAATACATGGTAAGTCATTGTTTATCAAATAGATCCAGCAACTACAACTACAAATCTGAAATCACACGATTCATTTATTGGTATATTAGTTAGAAATCTAGCTGCTGTAGATAAGTTTCCAAAATTGTCGATGTTTGACGGTTTTTTTTTTTATAAAATAGCGCGCGCCAGCCGCTGTACATTTTCCGGTTTAGGTTCAAGAAATCACGCCTTTACGCTTGTAAAGCTAATAGTATTGATAACGGTTGACGTGATATTTATGTGACTTTACAAAATATACTCTGTCCCTTCAATGCGATGGCGAGTGAGTAAATACATAGAGATATCGGTATCAATATTTGATAATGCTATTACGTAATACATTTGTTTATTCACTGTTGTATCAACATGCATGTATCATGTTAATATGTCTTATCCGTACAAACAGAAAGGTTACAGCAAACCAAACGTTTAGAGTTTGGTTGAATTTACTGTAAACTCGTTGAAAGGACTTGAAGGACATGTGCACCCATTGTGTTTCATAAAAAAAAAATATTTGGCTTTAATATGTGTCAAAAATACTATAGGTGCTGAGTTCAGTGCAAATACTTTCACTCAACGTATTCATTCCTAAACGCTAAATATATCATAATTACTAGGTTTAATGAACATCTAGCAACATCATTATACGTAATATTATACAGAAACGGAAACTACACGTCCCATTTGCATGAACAATAGTTATACTACTTATTACAAATTATCAATACAAATGTGTCTTTCTGCCTGTTGTAAATAAGTTTCAAAAATTACGTTTGACTATTTGACGCGCGTCAATCAAAGTGCATTGTCCGGTTTTCGATCAGAAATCACTACTTATACCTTTATACGTAACTATACTTACAATGTAGTCGACTATCATTAAAATGATGATTTTCGGCAAAAGTCAGTACTTCTCGATAAAACAACATTTGGCATATGTGAATCCCGACAACACTATGGATGTACCTAAGGAGCAGAGCGACTCAAAGATTCGGTTTGTTAACTGACATGGACTATTTAATTACATCTACATACATGCACGCTGTTTAAAGATTCGTAATGACACTACGAGTAACGACGACATTGGACTTCATTGTTAATGTGATATCGTTGTCGTGCTCAGTTGGAGCCTTGTGTCACTTGTTCGACCCCGTTTATATAGAGAATACTAAACGACGTTCCGTTTAATAACATATTTATGTAACGAGTGAGTGGTTTGTATTTAACGAGCGAAAGCGAATTTAATACAAATACCATCTCACGAGTTTCTTAAATATGTTATTAAACGGAACGTCGTTTAGTATTTTATAATCGAAAGCACGCGATGTTATTACACTAAGTGTAATAACACGGTAGATTTATTAAACCGTGTTATAAACCTAGGTCGGATTCTGTCTGTTGTTTTGTAGGTATCTTCTTTTCTTGGAATAACCTCTAATGAGGTCTTACTTCCGAGAATAACCCGGTATGAGGTTTTACTTTTGAAAGTAAGACCTGAACCTAAGGTTTTTTTTAAAGTAAGACCTGGAAATGCACTTAGAATAATTTTTCAGACTTGCAACGCAATAGCCAACAAGCAGCAATTATTATCGAAAATTATACAAAGTTAAAAATTTCCAAGTTGAAATAGCTGGATTCGAACCTGGCACCCTTCGCTCTCTAAACTGGCGCCTTAGACCACTCGGCTATGCAGACCGAGATGATGAGTGGAGTTGTATTACTCCATTTATAGTCATACCTTCTTTGCCTCGGTATAACGCAACCGAGGGCGACATACCCTTTATAAAAACACGATTTGGGAATCAAAAATTATAAAATGTAAATTTTTGCATTTGACGTTTATAAATAGGAAGAAAACATTCCTCCTTCGTCTTCTGCTTTTAAAATGGTCTAAGCGGAGGAATTAGGCCCTTTGAGCGTCCGAAACTATAACTCGTAAATTTTGATAGTTGACGGTTTATAAGCTGGAGAAAACACTCCTCCTCGGTCTTCTGCTCTGAGAATAACCTCAAGGTCGGGATAGCCCCTCGGGCTAACGCCCTCGGGGCTTTATCCCTCCCTTCAGGTTATTCTCAGAGCAGAAGACCTCGGAGTCATGTTTTCTCCTTAACATATTTTCAACGGGTGAGTAATAATGATCCGTAGTAAATGTATATGTATATACATGTACATGTATATCTCAAAACTCAGACTCAAAGAATTCCATGAACTACTGAATGCCTACTCCAAGGGCACAGTATTTCTTTTTTAATACGCTGAGTTAGAGTTTCAGTTTCTTTCGGAATTGAAAATGACTTTTAGGGCAATTTTTATAATTTCGATCAGAAAAAGATTTTAACTTAAGAGTTATAAGAAACGGTGCATCTCAGATATGAGGGGTCTACGACATACAAACGTAGAGACATTTCTTTAATTTCAATAGCGTATATAATATAACAATAATTGATGCAATAATACGTTGACACATAGTTGATAAGACGATGACAAAGATGGAAATGATAAATGTGTAAAACAATGACATTTAACGTTACTATATTCAGAGTCTACTTCAAATAACTCCTTCTATATGAGAATTTATTATATTTCAAAATGCTGATGACAGAGGAAGTTTGTAATGTCATTTGAGGACTACGAACGAAACATACCTAATCACACCACCTTTGTTCAGGATTTTCAAGATACGTTAATGAATATTAAACCTGGGTTTCAAGTATAGGGTAAAATTATGAAAATGGAATAAGCATAGCATAGTAACGGTTAATTGAAGTTGATTTTCACAAAAAGACCTTACAGAAGATAGTCTACTTATTGTATAAGGTAAGTGTAAATTCCAGAAAAGGAATTTCAAATAAATCAAAACTGAATTATAAAATATTAACAATTCACGTATTCAGTATTACATTCTCGTTTGTAAATTCAAAATGCAATTAACATAATTTCAGCATAAGATAGATATATCAAATGGTATGTTCATAAATCAGCTAGAACACATACATGATATGTAATGAATGGTAAGTGTATATCTCGATAGTTTATCAAATAAATCTCATCTCCTCATCTTCTAATTCGTGAAAAAGAATTATTTTTCTCAGTTTAAAAGAGACGTTTTTTGTTAGCAAATATTGTCACACATAATCTTCCATTTTACATATGAATTGAGAAAACGTACAGTTATTTTCTTCTTAACGTCAAAATATATAAAGTGAAATACATCAAGATAACATACCTGTGTTTCCGTTGCTGTCACTGCGTATAAAGCAACAAGTACCTAGGGGAATGGTAGTATCGTCAGAGACGACTATACCTGGTTTCCATAGTAACCGCCGTTTCTGGTGTAATGTCGGCAACTTATTATTGGATCGGGCGTTAACCATTTTCTAACGATTTCTATCGGAGAGGTAATAACAAGAAGTAAGGGCATGATAACAAACCGATTATAACTAAAATAACTTAAACATTATGCTTTTAAGGAGAAAACAAAATGTTGCATTCAAGGTCTCAAATCTGAATGTATTAAACATTAATACGTCTATGCATAATGTGTAACTTCAGTGTGCATAGACATCGAAAAATGATTAGGTACACTGTAGGTGTCGACTTTTTAAAAAAAGGTAATTAAGCATTCGGCATCATGCGAATAAATGAATTCATGAATATCATGGAAAGGTATATGGAGCTTGTTTCACCATGATGATAGTAATAACATATTCTATTTTCAATATAAATAAGAAATATTCATGAAATCTGTTCAAATTGTGATTAAACCCCGTTGCTTTTGTCAACATATACACATTTTATTCATTATAGAATTAGCAACTGCGGTCTTCACCTAGACAAATATGGGATCTAACGTAATTCGATTGAAAAACATTAATTCCAATAGATGAGTGTTAAATAAATACATCCCGTCTATGAGCGTCATTGTTCTGTATTGGTTTTCTGTGAAAGTGAGGACATGAAATAATTTATTTTCAGCGTTGAACAAATTGATCAAGCCATTTTATAATTTATTTGTGTAGCTTAAAAACTGAACCCGCTGACCTTGTAAACACCGAATGTATGCAGTATACCAGTTAAACTATAACCTGCTAGTACTTGAAATTTGCAACAATGATAAACAAAACTCAGTAAACAATCAACATACAAGTGCAGGTGTAGCAAAGGTTTTCATTATATTTACCACTTGAAAGTGTGACTTGAACATGAACTGTGTTTAATTAATTAGTTGTGTTAAACTGCAGTTGTTAAAGAGTAACCGAAAGGTGATTAATCAGTGTCCGCTAATGGCGATCTCATCAACTGATAATTAATTGCTCATCGAATAAATATACGTAGGACTCAGATCTGTGATTTGTCTTTAAAGATGTTAGTGTTTCAAATTTGTGGAAAATATACTTTTACTGTCATTCGCCAGAGAAAACTTTTATCTACAACATGGCATATGTTAAATAATTTTCATATCAAGAAAATGTATTGCAATTTGGTTTCAAAGAGAAGAATCACTTCGACTAGCGCGCGCTACGGGTATCTGACGTACATAAACAGAGTCCCCTTTTTTGCGTAATACGTACTACACAAACAGCAAGCGCTTCCGAAGCGTGAAGGCTCGTCTCTAGCGCAAGTCGCCATAACAACCCATGTGCTGCACGTGCTTCACGCGTCGCTCTTGCAAAGTACCCTTGTCACACATTACTGAATGTGACGATTGCTTTACAAACTATGTTTCTAAATGTCCTGAGAATATACAAATTATTTCCTGTTTAATGTTCTTTTTATTGAGATAAGACCAGCAAATTATGAATTTTTTTACTCTCATTAATTATAAAATTCAAGAAAAATACCTAGTTGGGTAAAACAATTATTTCAACATCTGTAGCAAATACATAATTAAATGAAATGGTAAATAAATAAGCGTCAAAAAATTATATATTTCGATTTCTTTCATTGCTCATATTATTTTTTTTTATTCTTTCGTATCTTTGTTTACTGTGTGTGAGCTAGACCATAATGCTTTGCGCTTGAAAATAATAGACTGGATCTATATTTAGACTGGAAAACACCTTTACTAATTAATGCAATTTCTCGGCTTATTTTAAGTTGGAAAAATTAGGGAAAAATTAAGTGTATTTTTTTCACGGAGATAGATTTTTGGAAAATTTTTGATATTTTCATCAACATCCGTGATGGCTCTTTAATCCTTGTGTTTCAAACTCTTGGAAATAACCATCCCTCTAGCCGTATTACCAAGGGGCATGACTCTGTAACAAATGAATTGTATCAAACTAACCTATTCCAATCTCAACCCTATAAGTAACTTAATGCTTCTGTTTTAGATCTATATCATATACAAGTTGATAGTACGAAAACAGTTTGAACATGTCCCCCTAATATGAAATTTCGGCTCTTTTCGACTTTATCTGAATGGACACTTCATACATTTGTAGTAAACAGTTACAATTTTGGCATCTCTTTGAAGCGGCCAGGGGTCAATCTTTTCAAAACTACACTTTTTACTTTCTTCTGTGAAATATTCAATTAGTGATCAGCTGGGTCAAACATACATCATATATTTTCTCTAATACTCGTCCAATGTATTTGGGATAAAATTATTCTCATTAAGTCGATATGAAAACATTTATTCGAAAATAAATGAAATTTGAGTTTTCAAAATTGTATCCCTTCTGTCTAATTCATTATGCCAAATATCATAAACATGCACCACTGACGTGACGATCACAGAATACGTTTGAGATACTCATGAATATTGTTGATTCATTGTCATTGTATGTGGTGTAATTTTATTGACGTTACAGTGAACATCATTTCGCATGCTTTTGCACCCAGACACCTATGTAGGTGAACACACTTTCCGCATGCAGCCGTATAGTCATTCTTTTTCAAATAACTCATGTGCAATAAAGATTCAACCTGACTGTCATGACGATCCCCCATCATCGGTTTATGATGTTAATGTGTGTTTACACGTTGTATTAACAGCTATATTCATCGACACCTTGGCTACGTCAGTGTGTTGATTACTCACTGTCGGTGGCTAGGTCTGTAAAGGTGAAGATTGTAGGTGAAGATTTGTATTTCCCAAATTACTGTAATAGTTATACAGCGTAGAAAACTGCCGCCTACCCGACCGCCCGGAACGGTCTGATATGGGTACAATTGACCAGATAATAGAATAAGATAACCAGCATATGCAACATCTCAAAACGCTTTAAACTCATTGCACTGCTGTTTTTGTATACTGATCACATAGCGACACCTACAACAGACAGTGAATGGAGGTTTACTAAAATATAAACACTCAGGAACCTTCAACATATTAAACTAGGGCCATGTTCAAGAGAGGTTTCAAAGTAATCGATTACTTTTAAATCTCTCTTGAACGCGATTGCTCAATGTAGCGCTACGTAGCAAGGCGAGCAAACTTCGAGGAATCGCACCGTGTCGTTCAGGAGAGAATGCGCTACATTGAGCGCTACATTGAGCGATTATAAGGGCTCGCTGTTATGGAACGGAGCCCATAATTCTAACTCGCCCAACGGCACTTTTATAATCCTTATTATACGAATAACTTCACATATTCCTGAACCTGTCTGAAGCGCCTGACAGGTCGCACGGCTTTCTTTCTGCTCTGCCTATATTTGCTATTTTCATATGGATATATTTTGTGTGTATCTCTCAAACTTTGCAAGGACATTTCAAAGGTTCTTTTGTAGCAGTTGATGTAAAATGATTTTCAAAATTCATTTTGAAAATGTGACTTTAGTACACATCTTTGTATCAGTTTTGGTGTGTCCTATTTTTTAGCTATCTGGGCATTGACAATAGTGGCCTTTGTGAAATGCTGATTAAGCCAAGCTTCCACATGCGATCCGAGTGCAATTTTACCTACACCAGAGACGAGTTGTTTGAGATAGGACACCTGGACAATGCAAGTGTTGGGTCGGTGTTACCAAATAAGCCATGGACTCACTCAACATTCAATCAGAGGAGAAGCACTCTGAGGAGAACACACAATAGACGGGGAAGCAGATCTGGCAGGAGGAAACAAAGACTAATCAGTGTGGACATCCAGAGGACTAATAAATCAAAGCACAACAAATCTAAACAAATAAGCATTTGTTTATTAAATGTTCAATCTGTTGGAAATAAGTGTGAAGAAATTGCTGAACTGATTGTTGAAAACAACATGGATGTACTTTTGTTAACTGAAACTTGGCTGAAACACTGTGGTGATGAATCTAAGATAGCTTCAATGACGCCCCCTGGATACAAATGTTCACACTTGCCACGTGAAACAAGAGGTGGGGGACTTGCTGTTATATTCAGATCATCATTGAATATAAAACTAAAATCATCAGATATCAACGAACAAAACACTTCGTTTGAATCTTTAAACTTTTTACTGACAGTGGGAAGCATGACAACAAAACTATTTGCTATATATCGACCTCCCCCATCTAAGAGAAACAACTCATCATTTTCTCATTTCTTGGATGAATTCTCTACACTATTGGAGGGCGTGTGTGTGGAACGATCAAGAATGATTGTTCTCGGTGACTTCAACATTCACTTTGACAACCCGTCTAATCAAGATATGATCAAAATGGCTAAACTTCTCAATTCTCAAAATTGTGTTCAACTTGTGAATGATATCACACACAAGCGAGGTCATATCCTGGACTGGGTCGTCACAAAGGGTGATATTAACTGTGTGAAGCGTATCACAGTCACAGATCTGCAAATATCAGACCATTTCCTCATCACAGTGGAGTTGAATGTTGATCGCCCTTCACTACCCAAGATATGTGTTAGATGTAGAAATATCAAGAAAATGGACAGGCAAGCATTTCGATCAGATTTAATGACATCTCCCATCTGTCTCAACCCGCCTACAGATCCGAGTGAACTTGTTGATCTGTACAACAGTACTCTGCAACAGCTCTTGGACAAACATGCACCAGAGAAAAGTAAGATGGTTACTCAAAGATCTTCGTCTTGGACCATGACTTCTGAGATAAGCAAAGCAAAAGCTGACAGGAGAATTGCGGAGAGAGCGTGGCGCAAATCAAATCTGGAGGTTCATCGCCAGATATATTGCTCATCCAAGAATAAGGTGAATCTTGCTATTAAACGAGCAAAAAAGACCTATTTCAATGATAAGATCAAGGACAGTATGCAGGATACAAGAAATCTGTACAAGATGCGTTTTACTTTACTTGGCAAGCCTACTAACAACACTCTCCCAAGACATGATAATACAATGTCACTATGTGACAAGTTTCTCACTTTCTTCACTGACAAGGTTGAAAAAATCCGGGCCCCAATGGTGATGAATTCTGTTCAACAAGGAAGCACTGTTGAAGATACCTTACCAACAGTATCCTGTAGGATGACGACTTTCGATGAATACACTGATTCCGAAATACTCAAAATCATCAGAAAATCTAAACCAACATCGTGTACCCTCGACCCAATACCCACCCGAATAGTCCTGGAATTTATTGACATTCTCCTTCCTGTGATTAAGTTAGTCATAAACGGTAGCATTCGTTCTGGAACTGTGCCTGTCGCCTTCAAATCAGCGATTGTTAAACCTCTACTAAAGAAGTCAACATTGGATTCAGATCAGCTAAACAATTATCGTCCCGTATCAAATCTATCTTTCCTATCAAAGGTAGTTGAAAGAGCAGTCAGCCAAAGACTCTCGGTGTATCTCTCGGAAAACAACCTTCATGATAAATACCAATCAGCCTATCGTGCTCAACACTGCACTGAAACAGCTCTCGTCAAGATTCTCAACGATCTACGACTAAGCGTTGATAACAACAAAGTGGCGCTTTTGGTGCTTCTAGATTTGAGCGCCGCTTTTGACACGGTGGACCACTGGAAGCTGCTGGATATTTTGAAGATCAAGTTTGGTATTGTTGAGAGCGCCTTATCATGGTTTCAATCCTATCTTACTTCTCGGTACCAATCCGTTCATATTGATGGATCTTACTCGAAGGCAGTTATGCTCAGGTGTGGGGTCCCGCAGGGCTCTGTGTTAGGACCCCTTCTTTTCACTTTATATGTGAAGGCCCTTGGAGAGATCATTGATGACCACAACATCAACCGCCACCAATATGCTGACGATATTCAGCTTCACAACTCATTCCCACCTCAACCTCAAGAAGCTAACATCACGCTCCAACATATGTCACATTGCTGTGATGATATTAAGACATGGATGTGTAACAACTACTTGAAGCTGAATGATGAGAAGAGCGAATGTCTTCTAATCGGAACACCTGCTCGCAGATCGCAATGCGCAGTGACTACATTTGAATGCGGTTCTTCTCAGATCCCATTGTCTGACACTGTTAAGAATCTTGGTGTATTTATTGATTCAGATCTATCGCTTGATCATCATGTCTCCAACTTGGTCAGAACCTGCTTTCTTCATCTGAGAAACATTGGCAACATCCGGAAGTACTTAACCAAAGAGTCTGCTGCCATCCTAGTTCTGTCGTTAGTGATGAGCAGACTGGACTATTGTAACAGCCTCCTGGCCGGTGCGACACAATCTCAGATCTCCAGGTTACAACGTGTTCAGAACACGGCCGCGAGAATTGTGACACAACCTCAAAATCTGACCATATCTCTCCAGTTTTACAATCACTACATTGGCTTCCGATTGCGCACAGAATAACTTATAAACTATGTTGCCTGTCTTTTAAATGTCTCTCTGGAATGGCTCCTGCCTATCTGTCAAGCCTCATTGATGTCTACCAGCCTACCAAATCCCTGAGATCTGAGAACAAGCAGCTCCTTGTTGTCCCTCGAGTCCGCACTAAACGATTTGGCCAAAGATCATTTAGTCATGCTGCTGCAATGGCCTGGAACAGTCTTCCTGTAGAAATAAGACTCTGTCAAGACTATTCTTCATTCTGCTGTTATCTCAAGACCCATTTCTACAGACTTGCCTACTCCAAATAAACTCTCACCACGTTTTCTTCCTATGTGCGCCTTGAGCATGCACTGCGCATGGAAAGGCGCCTTATAAATAGACTATTATTATTATTATTATAATTGATAAATACCAAAGTCACCGACAGAACCAGTTGATAGACATACATACTATTAGATATTGGCAATGTGTTATTAATACAAGGAATTGACGTCTCGACATTGTTTACTGCTTGAATCATCCGCCGTTGTTTACACTGCAGATATGTTCAGAACAAAGTCATTATTATCTGTTAAAACATGTTGTCAACATGTAGGATTTTCCAGGAACACGATAGTAAGTTTTTTGGACAGCAATGACCTGTCCAGTATTGATATAGTTAAACAAAATGGGAATTTATTCGTCACCCTATGTTTTAATTTAAATAAGAGCCGTTCAAGTATTAGCTGCTAAAATAATTTAACAATTTAAGGTCAATGGTGAAAACTCTCGAAAAATTTTGGAAAAATAAATAGGTCAGTCAATGAGATTGTCAACTCCGGGTCAAATCTAGCTTTGCATGTTTTAATATTAATTGTTTGCTGTCTATCCGAAATTCCGAGTTATGGCGGATGTATGTTATGTACATGGGTAGTGTAATTAACTATCAAACAGACATTTATTTTGATTTAATGAAAGCGAAAAAAGGAGCAATGAATCAAACTTGCCTCGACTAATCACAATGTGTAGTGTTTGCCGTTAGTATTTTGTGATTGTTTCATCAACATTTATGAAAAAGGTTTACAAGTTATATGTAATAACCATGTGTTATCTTGCGGTAATTATTTATTGTTATCATAAACGAAAGTCTAAACCAAAGCTACAAACTGTCAACATATCTTGTTGCATGTCTTCCATTCTCGCGTCCAGCAATGTTGGATGACCTCCCATGGTTTTGCAAACATAAACAATTACGTCATTTGTCATGAGTATTCAATTCATTTTACATCACTGTGACGATAAAGTAGATAATCAAACATAAAAACAAATTGGATATATCAGCAAATGTTCAATTTAAATTCATTTTGTGATATTGTAAAATGACTTGAGACGAATTGTCGAGAGATTATGCATTCCTTCAACAGTTGATTACTGTGATGTTGAATGCAGTCGAAAATTATTTTCTACCAGACGTCTATAGTTATGTTAGCAAATATTATTTAGGACACCAAGACTGATGATTAAACGTACATGTAAGGTCACTTGTGTTGTCACTCAATAATATATACATGTATGTGATAGTGTATATGCTAAAAATAATTACATGTATATATCGCAACACCCCTTTCCTCTTTTCTTCTCGGTTGACATTTTAACCACTAACATCCAGTGCAAGCACTGCTCACTGACGGTATATAATTACCCTGAAGGAATTGTACATGTACCTTTGGCTACTAAGTGCTAGGCGCGACCATATAGGTCCGTACTTCCCGTGTTCAGGTACCCGTTCAGACCGCTGGGTGGACTGAGTGCAACGTGAAAGAAGTGTCTTGCCCAGGGATACATGCACAACACAGTATGAGACCCAAGTCCCCTATTGTCGAAACTATTCTAGCGCATTTTTGTTGTCTCTAGCGGGATTCGAACTCGGACCTTTGGCGTGAGAAACCAACATGCTATCGACTAGACCACTTCATTGATAATCCCCTTCACTTTCCCCGAGTTGTTTCATTTCTCCGTCGCTCTCTCACTTGAAATTATCTCTCACGTCTCCTCCATTGCTCCCAGCTGTTTTATATATCACCCTCGTATAAATGTACTCGTTTTCATGAATTCCCTCTCTTACTCTCTCCCTCCTTTCTCCAATATCCGTCCTTCAATCCCGACCTCTCTTTTCCCGTACACTCTCCTTCACTCCCTTCATCTCTCTCTTTATTAAATAACTATCAATGTTATGGTATTTATATGGCATTTACGGCCTGGACCATATGATTCGACAACTGGGCCAATACGGGGCAACTGGGCCAATACGGAAAAAACCGGGCCAATACGGGACAAACTGGGCCAATATGACTCTGAGCATGCGCAGTTGCACATTTTTGAAAGCCCGAAGCTGTCGCTTCACAACTTTGATCCGTGTTATTTCTTCACCAATCTTGTTTATAATTATTATTTCAATATAAATTAGATGTTTAGTGTTGTGGAAATAGAATGAAAAGAAGTTATAATTAATAAAATTGTCATTAATTAAGTATTTCCGTATTGGCCGAGTTACAGGTCCTCGGTCCGTTGTATTGGCCCTCGACTTCGTCTCGGGGCAATACAACGGACCTCGGACCTGTAACTGGGCCAATACGAAAATACTTATTAATAATTAATAACATGATATTACATTTCTCTTCCTTTCTCTTCCCTCTATTATATTCTGTATTATTCTGGTCCCCCTCTTTCGTTCACTCACTTTCTCTTCTCTCTACACAGGGGTAACTCAGGTCAGTTGTCAGAATGAAATTGACATGGGTGACATGTGTGGGGAGAGAATTAACTTTATGTGCCCCGGGTGTTGAGCTCGTTAACATCTATGTTTTTGTAATGTACATTTATAAGAAAATAATTATAATTCAGATACATTCGCTACAACTGTGGCTGTTCACAACATCTTGAGATGGCTACAAATAAAATGTCAATCTCAGAAGACTCATTTTGTGTTGATAACGACATAACATATGTATATAATGTGTTAGCCGATTTAGCATATATAGTGAGGAAAATCAGCTCAAATGTGTGTCAGCAAAGAAGAGGAACGACAATGACTTCTTCCATCCAAGTTGGCATTTGCATCTGCCTTGCTCTTGTTTCTCCAGGATGCTGCTCTGGATCCTGTAAGCAGATAACATGTTCTGATGTGAACTCTTTTCACATTTACTATTTCTTCTGTTCTTGCATGAGTTGTTACAGCTACTCGTGGTTAGAGCAGTCTCTTCCTTTACTTATGTTGATGTTATATGTTCTATGAGTTGTGTTCTTATGGGAAAGAACTGTTTCCCTGCTACGCACCTTATCCATATATATATATATATACATTATATATTACTTATGTTTCACGACTTGTGTTCCATTTTTTGTCATGGTTAGAGAATTGTTTATCGTTGCTGTTGTTGATGGTATATATTATATTAGTCATGGTTTTATTGGAAGTGACCTTCTTTCCGTACTTGTTGACGATGTACATACTTATGTTTAATGACTTCTGTTCCTTATATTGTCATGGCACAATAATTAGCTTTCTTTACTTATTGTGATGTTATATCTTCCATTAGTTGTGTACGTTAATTATTTTCATTGCTTATCTAATAAGGTTTTGTAACATTTATTTATGTTTCAGGATACGAGTTTCTTAAATGTTGTTGACTGGTTGTTCGTTCTTATAGTTGACAATAATCTTTATCTTCTTTTTGTTTTATGGGTTTGTGCTTCTTTATTTTGTAATTTTCCTTCTTGTTCTCATGATCGTTTAGTTAATTTTTGGATTTCTTATGTTATTTTTTATATTTTTATAATTGTAAAGTTTACAAATGTGTATGATACATTGACTTTATACTTAATAAACAAAATCATTTTTCAGTTGTGATGCGTTATAACCGGATAAAAAGTCATCGTTTCAATCGCTTTCGGATCACAAATAAAATACAAATTTGTTTCAAGCAGGAAACAACTAAACATTTTCTGTTATTGTTGTTGGAAACAAAACTTTAAAAAATATATTTACTACCTATTCTTGTGGTAGAACTAATATTTCTCATTTTGTTAAAGTGTGTTTGTATAAAAACAGATAATTTGCTTTTTGTATGTTAAGACAATTAAGAGTCTGTCTATATAAGATTGTTAAATAGTTTGTTACTTAGTTTCCTCCTCATGATCAAGGTTATATCTGAGTAACTTGTAACAATGTTGCTCATGGTAAAACCTAATTTTTAAGTTTCTGATGCATGTTATCAGGCCAGGAGTTGCTACAACTAGAACTTATATATTTGATGAAGTATATTTCACAATTATTGAGATAAGGTATCTGCATTTTGTATTTTAAAAGATGTGTCGATTAATGACTGCTCTCCGGACCCGTGCAAAAATGGCGCTACTTGCACTGATGGGATTCTGACTTTCACCTGTACCTGTCCTACTGGGTATACGGGAACCCTCTGCGAAACAAGTAAGTAGTACATGTGGTTTGGTGTAAATATATTTTAATTATTGAAAAAAGGATTGGAAATACTTAACTGATTTATATATACAAGCAACATGACAGAGAGGGGACATGAAGAGAAACATTGCAACATTATAATGCCAAACCAATCGTTTTGGGTCACTGATATAATTGTTTGCTAAATTAAATAAACGTTTATTTTAACATGATGATAGATCTGCACTTGTCTAAAGCAAAAGATTAAGATAAATTGAAATAAATTCTGCTATAATAGTAAAACGCTTTATTGAGGTTACAAATACTACTCTTTGTTTGTTATATAATGTACTTTGGAACATAACATGAACCCTAACCAGGAAACTATGAAAGTAGAAGTAAACTATATATATATATATATATATATATATATATATATATATATATATATATATATATACATGTATATATATTCTTGACTAATACCATGTTTATCGTGCGGCTGCTAGGAACAGCGCGTCACCATAGTAACAATGCGACGTCATAAGCCAATTCGCTACTTTAGACCATTGTTTCATGACGTCAAATCATTTGATTCACGGGTCATAGTGAAAATATCAGAAGTATTCCCTGTAGCTTGATGGATTGTTTATCTCACTGGTAAATCCAAGTATTCTAATGATCATCATAAACTGACTTGCAAAAGAAACGCAACCAAAACATTTTGAGTCTCAAATCAAACAAACGCATATTATAATATTATGTATCGAAAAGACATACATGTGGAAGGGTCTTTCAGTAAAAATAACCATTAATTGACGTGACGTAAAAGGACAACTGTCCACTTTTCGATCATCAGGTTTTTAAGAACATTGAATAGAATAACGATATTTTAAGGTTAACGGTGTAAGAAGCCTTACAAACACATGAGGAAAAGGCCAAGTCTCTATTGTTAATGGCCGAGGTTGGAATTGAAATTTTTTTTCAATGGGTGACACGTCAGCAGATCAGTCTTTCTACGGCGTGGATAACGTTAGTTTTCCACTCCGTGGTTTGTATGCAATGCTGTCAGTTAGACTGTAAAATTTAGCGATTCTGGCTATTGTACACTTGATGCAATCCATGATTAGGCAACTTGGTTAAGTGTCGCTCCAGCTTGCAGGATGCAAATTGTTCACTCTTTTTCTCTTGCACCTTAAAAAGCCATGTTCGTCGCTTGAAAACGAATATTTTAATGCAAAACCTCCATTCTGTTGATGTTTTGTACCCAAATTTCATTTGGTTAACGTTGTACACAAGCTGAAAGTTTTGACCAATAAGTTCATTTGTTTCTCGAAAACTATGAAGAAAACTTGCATTTGCGTACAGTGAATGTACAGGCTGCATTGGAGGCATGTTTAAAGTGTTTTCAATCGATAGGCTTCGTTCCTCGAAAAATAATAACGTTTTGTATTTTGGTGGCGTTTCTTTTGCAAGTCAGTTTATACCGAATGAGATTAGTAAAAGTATGTATTGAATGGAAACGGTTTCATCTTTGATTATCATTTTGGTAAGGCTTATAAATTAATTCATTAAGTGGAAAGCTGATTAAAACAGATCTTGAATAAATGAAATATTAGAAAATAAAATCCTCCTTTTTTCTCAGATATCAACGACTGTAGCGCCAACACATGCTCCATGAGGGGCGGGTGTGAGGATGGTGTTAACGGTTTCACCTGTACTTGTCAGTCTACCTGTACTGGAGATACCTGTAATACATGTGAGTGATCTTTAACACAACATTGGGGGAATAGAGACGAATAGTGTCATGCTACCGCACAAATGAAACTATACTCAATTAGTTGAAAATATAAAGTCGATTTTGATGTAGTTGATAAGGATTTGCTGTTACAGTTAATATTCATACGAATAAATTCACCAGGATATGATGTGGGTTTTTTTCTGTTAAAAGGAATTGGGTGGTAAAATTGCATTGTAAAAAAAAGGTTTAAATAGAAAGAGTGTCATTTAAATTAAAAATTTATGAAATATGTAAATAAATTAGTAAAAGATGATAGGTCAAATTATCAGGCGTCACATGACATTTTCCATAGAGGTGTTTGTCAGTTTAGTATATTTACATTTATTATGCTCAATCAATGTGTGATAAACACGATTTAAACATAGTCACACCATGTCTACAGCAGCCAAATAAGTTCTAATAGTAAACTAAATTAGTATTTTTAAAACATTATTAGTTAATCTTTAAATTAAATCTTAAAAGTTAAATCTTCTTTTTGGAATCACCTTGACTAGGGTATATATTTGAGTCATGTTTTGAGTGTTTCATGACGACCTACAGTAATGATGTGACCACGACCTAAATTCCAAGAAGGTACATTATGTCGATAACATCTTTTATCAACATAATTTTCATATTTCATAATTTCACTTGATTGCCAAACAGTATGTAAAAAACATTGTAGAAAAAGATATTCCAGCACCTCACGTGTGTTCTTCTGTTTGGATAGTGGGTATAGTTTCTTTTGCCGCTTAGTGTATCTGAATATCAAGTGTAATTTGCAAGACCGATACATGATAACATAAGAACACTGGCAGTTTAGCCTCATAAAGACCCTCTTTATCTCTCTTGGTGTCGATACATGGTGCCCAGGCAGTATGTAATGTATTTGATACATTGATTGTTTATTTATTTATATTTATAATGTCCACAATTGAATAGTAGCAGCATTTACTTTGAGGTGAAAGAATTTGGAGTTTAAAGCTGTTTTCACATAACGTGTGTCAATATCATTACAAGAGGAAACCCTCGACTGGAACTAGCGAATACATGAGTGATACTGCGCTGAAATTCAGTGAAGCATTACACTCAAACCTTACTGCGTTTAGAAATGTTCTCTAAAGCTGAACAAAGTTGCCGACATGGGGGCCGCTTGATCCGAAGCCGAACACTCTAACCACTGCGCTATCCCACTCCGTTAACCTTTGGTATTTGGTTTAGGTACGGATCCAACTGCAGAAACAACCCCAACTTGTAACAATGGAGGAACGCCGGCTGGAGGCGAATGTTTTTGCGCAACAGGATTCACAGGAACGAATTGCGACGATGTCAGTATGTATTGTTTAAAAGGCGTAAGCGGTCAACTGGTTACATTATATCAATGTTGTGTAAACCATACACATTTTGTGAAGAAATCACAATAATTTATTTTCTCTTAACAAGCGTTCCATAATTCTCATCATGTGGATGCTCCTCAGTCTATTAAATCGTCTTAGAGCGTAATTGTGACGTCACAATACGTTGTAGAGGTGTCGACTTGAGTCTTTGGTTAGATTTATACTTGACTTATTTTGACTCAACTGAAATATAATCTCGTGTTCAATTCAATGTACATATATATATATATATATATATATATATATATATGCATTGTATCGATTTACATCTTTGTAATTCATTGTGACGTCATAATTACGCTTGATGATCATATGAATAATACACAAACTAATTTACTTAGCTAGAGGTGAGACACGAGGAGATGCATATTGTCATTGTTTTTTACTTTATAATGCGAAAAGTTGCAAATCTGACAACATATTACTGAGCTAAGTTTTAAGACAATTAGTAGTGTCTTATACTGTTACTACTTTCTCATACACATGCTGATTTATTGTTTTGCAATGATTCAATAGTCAATGGAAACAACTCAAAATGAAGAAATCACATTACGATGCCACAGACTGAAGAACTTCCCTACGCATTGCAACACCCCCGTCTCCATTGGTTACTAGCCTTGTCGGATTTTCTTAAGGTTACCGTACTAGCAAATAAGAGCCTACTATGCATTTAAGATGCAGCGCTCCGATATCCTAGCACGGAAAAGTAAGGGAAATACTGCAAGGCATAAATCATATGGAGACTTGCAAGAGATATGCCTTGCGTAGGGAAGTTGTCCAGGCTCTGGTATCGGAACTTAAAGCGATTGCTACATTTTGATATGAAGTTATATAGGGAGTTACAGACTGGAGTGAATCTGTGGAAGTTAGAATTGCAACGGTTCTTCTCTCTTTGACAGCCTGTGGAGATCCTCCGTGCTATGCGTACGCAACACGCACGTCTACGGGATCCGCTGTAACCAACACCGCTACCTACACATGCCCGACTGGCTTCGAGCAGTGTGTTAACCCGGCCATGGTAACCTGTCAAGCTGATGGACAATGGACCGCTCTCTCTAGTTCTAACGTGTGTGACCGGGGCACCTTCAGCGGCAATCTGGTAAGTTCAAAAGTTTCGGAGTGCGTCATTAAACACCGCGCCTGATCTTGATTAACAATAGGCTAAGTTCGTCTGACCAATGAATGGTCCACGTTTCAAAGCAATTTATAAACTGTCGCGCATGCGTTGACTCAGGTCACAAGGAAACATGTTTTGACAACGACTATTGCGTACCCGGGTAATGAATGTTATGTAGCGCCGACTAATTAATGTTCGACCCAATTCGCAAAGCATAACTCCAGTTTTGGGCTAATTTAAGCCTCGCCGCATTTCGTTAATGTCTCTGTTTTGGAGAATAATATCTAATATGCGTTTCAGGTGCACCCGTCCTCTTCTTTCTCCATCATTGGCTAATTTAAGCCTTGCCTCATTTCCTTAATGTGTTTCTGCTAGCGAATCAGAGCCCACGATACAGTTCAGGTGCAGCGCTCTAGTATTGTAGCACGGAAAGCTTAAGGAATTGCTGCAATGAATTGGCCATTGGTGGAGACTGGCTTTGCTTGGGAAATTGTGTTCGACCATGCCACTGCAGATTATTGTCGGACTGACAATCGTTAGCAATCATTACCAATCCAATCTTTCCTTCTTTTTCACGGACAGTTTGCATAATGTTTTATAAAGAAACCCGGTACATAGACAATTTCTGCCTCTGACACTATTTGAACAAGGGTTCTCATAGTATGTTTCTTCAGTGACTTACAAAACTATTAAATATGCATCCATTGTGTTTCATAACATTTAATTTGGTTTTAGTACGTTCCAACATACCATATGTGCCGGTTACAGTACAAATAATTTCACTCAACTTGCATGTTCATCCCAAATCGCCAAAAATATCATAATAACTTGTTTCCCATTAAAATCGAAAAACATCATTATGCAAGTTCAGAAACCGAAACTACACGCCCCATTTACATGCGCAGTATAGTTATTAACCTATGTAACATTATCAACCCAAATTTGTCTTTTTGTCTGTTGCAAATAAGATTTTAAAATTACGTTTGACAAATTGGTGCGCGTCAATCGCTGTGCATTGTCCGGTTTTCGATCAGAAATCACTACGTTTACCTTCATATCGTCAATATACTAAGCTGACTATCACCAAAATGGTAATATTCGGTAACAGTCGGTACCTCTCAATAAAATAACGTCATTTATAGCGTTTGGAATATGAGACCCCAAACAACACAATGGATGTACCTTTAAGGTGTTTGAGATGATCCTGTACATGCCAGAGCTTGTCGACATCCCTTAACATTTTTATGTTCAATATTGATATTTTCTGATAGTTAATATTTCAAATAATGGCCGAAAGAATTATTTCCTAGCCTTTCGTTTTATTTTTCACATTATGTCCCGTTTACTTTCGCTCGATTGCGCGTATGCAATCAATTCTTCAGAGTTGTTTTTGTCTAAACTTGATCCATATCAATCCCCTTACAGAATTGATCGAGCTGAGTTTGTTTTAAGTTTGTATTATTGTATTTTCATGATGATCTTTATCCCTTTGCATTTCTACATTTACATTGTACATGTGCATTATACAAGTGAATGTTTTATATTTATATATCTTTCTTACCTAGGTGAAAGGGTATCTATACCCAACCCCCTGTCAACCTTCCACCTACCTCCGACTATCCTTCACCGTCACTGTCTATAACGTACAGTAAGTACCTGCAGTAATTTGATGAAACGTTCAGTGTCTGGACTCACAAAACCCTTTCCTAAGAATCAGGAATAGCTTGTATGACTTAATTTCTATTTTATAAGACCGACATTGATGTAGGATCTAGAGGGGGTAGGATGGGAATGATTCGGAGGATTATGAATCCGCCATTGAAAAGTTGTAGTTGTCACCACATTCAATTCTTGAAAGGACCGATACAACGGTCGCAACGAGCTCATATTCTTGTTTCCCATGTTTTAAACTTTTCCCACTTTGCAGGGGATATAATAGACTCTGTCTGTTTATAAAGTAACGAACATGTATATTATTTAAGGCATGATACATATTCATATATTGATTGTTGATCGCTTCCATTTCATCTCTAGCTCCCGCTTTACTATAAGGGGCGGGAATAACATTCTCTTCGAGGTACGGTTCGTGCGGCTCGGTTACTACTGGTACACCTACTTCTACTACACCCTCAATGGTTATTACTACTACGTGTGGTACTATGGTGTACCTTTCTACCTCTATACACCAACCCCGATGACGATCACCTTGCAAAATGGAGTATACACAGTAAGTAACAAGTGTGTAACAAAATAGAAATTAAGAAATTCGGATCGTACTGAAACGCAATATTTGTTTACACGGCTTATATTAGATATTGGCTATGTTGTTATGGCGACGGGAGAGGAAGACTTGAATGCAGCAGACGAAATCAATTATCCGACTTATAAGTTGAATTAACAAATTCGTTGCATTTTGCATCGAGTTTTAAGAAGCTAAACACCTACATATGGTGAATGTGTATATAATTCAAATGAAAAATACTTAAGGATGTTCGCTCCTCAAATTTATAGAATTACTTTTTTTCTAACTTATATTTTTTAAAAGATCAAAGTATATGATTGAAAAATAAGCATTAAAAAATAGGGGGTAGTGTGGGCTTTTTCGAGATATGACGCCTGTAAGATAGCGGGGTGAAGTACAATTTTAACATAGGAGTCTATGGGGAAATAAGGAAAAAAACTGCTAAAAGCTTTAAAATACTACATTTCTAGTATCAAACTTTTTTCCTTTTTTGATATGTTACAAAGTTCATGTTCCCCTACCGAAATCCATGAAAAAATACATATGGTAGTGTGGTTTTTTTTAAGCTTTGACACAAAATGTACCTGAAAACCTGCCTTTTGAGTCAAATTTAGGCCATTTATGCTGTTTAAGCACTTCTTAGAGGTTCTAAAATCACATTTTCTTTATTTCATTTGCTTTTTAAAAGTATGTAGGTGATGTGAAATATCATGAAGTAAATAAAAATGACAAAAAATCTTTACTTAATCATATTTCATTTTTGAAGTTGAACAGGAAGGATTCAATCACATTCAATTCACATCCTTAAGGTGAATTGTGATATTTATGATTACCTCTCTCACACAATGGTTCTTACTGTATAAATGAAATCATGACTAAGTGGCCTATTATGAAAATGGGTTTAGACCAGGTTTAAAGAAAATGCCAGTCTAGTCGATAATGCTTATATTCAGTTGTAATAAATTTATATAGCGGATATCTGTCTTTTCTTGACCATGTTTATCTAATCGAGTGAGGAAGAAAGGTTATATTTTCACGATATAACTTTTCTACATCACCAGATGAGATAACCATGGCAGTTGTCAAGAATTGACGGATATTCTATTTAAATTATTATATGAGGCACAGGTGAAGTTTAGCGCAAATGTGTTGCGCAAAAGAGATGAACGACCAGTTTTCCCTATGTACGAAAGAAGTGGGAAAAGTTGGCAACGTCAATCTCTCGACTCAAATCGAAATAATTTCGTATCGTCAAAGTTCAATGTCCCAACAATTCAAACTCGACACCAATTTGAGCACAGGGTCGTGCTCTCTTAATCTTATGTTACATTTACACACGTAAAATATATACAATTAATTATTTGAAGCGCTTAGAGAGTCCTCTCGAGGTGTTTTTCGTCTCCATTCCCACTCACAAACTTCCGTTTTACGGAGCGAATGAATGACCAGAGGAGTTAACTCCAAATACTGTTAGTACGACACGACCTTTTTCACTTAAAATAGTTTATAGAGCAAAAACAATATATCTCTTCATCTTAAAACAAATACTATATTGCATAATTATAAAACAATGATTTTTTATCATTTTCTGATGAAGAGATATATTTTTTTTTTATTTCTCGCCACATAATAGATAGTTTTATTTGTTATGTTCGTAAATTCGTTGCAAAGGTTTACCCATGAGCATCCGAATTGTTTACTTCACTTGTAACAGTGTCCTTATTTTTCTTATGCAAGTCATGTCCCAGTTGACTAAAGTTATTTCCAACGTTAACGAACAAATTATGGCCTTTATGACATGTCAACAAAACTGTTGAAACGTGTTTCCAATAGTATCAATCATTCTGAATAGTATCATGAATAAATTATTCTGCAGAGTTCTGCAAGTTCAGTTATTCGGCAAAGGTCTCTGATTTTCTTTTGACGAACAAACAACGTTATAATTTTATGAATACTAGAAAGGAGTGTTGCATTTTAGTAAACAAGTACGATTTTAATTCACCAGGGTTTGCTGTTGTCATCGTTCATCTTCATCATTGTCTGAAAATAGTTGATGTAAGTACAAATTGTTTTTAACATTTCCATGTCATTTTTCAGTTTGAGGCTTTAGGGTCTTCAGTGTCCCGCCCAGAGCCCGTAGCAGGTGCTACACCGGAAAGCTTCTCCTTCCAAGGCTACATGTATGTGTCCAACCTCAGCATGGATCCAACCCCTTAGGGACACTTACTTTTCACTAACTGTATACCTTATGGACATTCACACTTTGATGACACTGTGTTCTTAACAAAAATAAAATTGTAATTTGCTACGGTTCTAATGCTATGAGATTGTGGTGTGTTTCGAAATTCTAAAATGTTTGGAAAGAGAAGTGAAATTTCATCGTGATTTGATTATAAGAAACTGCGTTGATGTTGTCGAAAATGTGTTAAATCTATTCCCAAAGGTTTCCATGTTGGTTTGAAAAGATCAATAAAATTCAGTTGATCCTTCAAAATGCTGTATTCAATGAGGCTTATGATTCCATATGACATTGTATCCACATAGTTCAGAGTAATATTTGTTTTCATAATTTCGTTTATTGTGAACAATGCATACCTTCTATTGAAAATAAACATGATCATACTGATTTACTGTTCATTTTTAAATGGAAATTGTGTCGTAAAAGAAATCGCTGAGTAAAACGGTTTTTATCTACATGTACATGTAGGTCACCATTTTGGATCTTTGCCTTCCGCTTCCATACTTTTAGACCAACGTGAGTTCACTATTAAAGAAAGTTATAGTCCATCCAGAATTCTTCCTCATACAGGTCAATCATGATGCAAACATCGGGTTTTAAGCCAATACCGAATTATTATCATTATGGGCCATACACTATATAATATTTGTGTAGTGTAGAAACAATAATGAGTGACACTAATTTGCTGTAACATTATATCGTAAGTATAATGTAGATAGTGTAATTCGTCTCATTTGTTATTTAATGTCTAAACAAGGGTACTAATGCATGCATGTGTGCCACTTCAAGTTTGCCGAGAACAGTACCCTTGTGCATTGGTAGCAAGATCCAACCCGAACTACCAAACTTGGCTTGCGCGGTGTAATGGATACTAGCTTGTGTAGAACGCCCTATACATGTAGTATTATGACCCTTCTTTCTAACAGAGGTGACTTTAGTCCTACCCTCCCTCGCAAAACGTGTTTTAATTCACTTATATCGTAGCGTCTCCCTTCACTTGGAGGAACCGACCGATGCCCTTTTTGAAAAGTCGTCTCTTATCGGTTATTAACTTTGATGATTTGACTAGAATTACCCACTGATACTCCCATAAGCAATTGAGGTCTCGTCCATGTTTAAATATCACTATATCTTCCAGTTATCATCTTGGGTTATGAGGTGTACACGGCTTTTATATGCAACGTCATGACGCGAGGCTGCAATGTATATTAATCTTAAAGGAACTGTAGCACGCCGTTCTGCTCTCATGAAAAGGAAAATAAGCGTACCAATGGCTACATTATACTCATCAATCCATTAAAAAAAGTGTTCTAAAACGAATATACATGGTTCGGTTCAGCAATTGGAATCCCTTTCCCATCAAACATGTTGTTCACACTAAAATGGCCGCTCGTAAGTAGTTTAAGTAATCTGCCTGATGTAGCGACATCTACACACTCAGAAAAGAGCTTTAAATATGGCATCATAATGGAATGGTCAACCATATTGCTGTATGAACTCTCAAGATTGCATGAGATCTACAAATCTACCTCTCACAATGAAGACGTTCACAATATTTTCGCTTTATACTTCAAAATCGCTAATGGCGCACGGTGCCAGTTCACAATACTTTATTTTAATGGTCCATTTATACTTCTCAATCGGTCTAAAATGATATTATATAATACGGAAAGAAAGCCTATTCTTATATTCTAAGTTAAATTACGAAGTGATGATCTGGAAACGAAACCGTTACTTTATATTTTCAAAGTAAACTTCTATCATCACAAGGGACACATGTACGCAAAATTGAATTGAGATATCTTCAAAAAGTGTCGAGCTTTGGTTTCAAAGTCAAGGGTAATTGACAGAGACAACAAAATAATAATTTTAAAAATTTACACCACAGAAAACTGTTTTAATATCATACGGATATTGAATGGTTCAACAAATGATTTATGTGTTATTGTGATGTGCAACTCACTGTGATCTCAGACAAATAACATCTGATTTCGGGATCTTTTACATACATCCTGAGAAATTAGTCAATTTCTTTTGCTCGCTTCAATTACAAAGTGTGTCATGAGAAAATACGTTTTCAAATGGAAACAGAATTAGTTCTATCGCCGGATTTCATGTTACTCTACAAATACGCAATAGCATTTTCTATGGAAGATCATTTTACATACGTTTGTGGAATTACGAACAGTGCCCTGGATACATACGATACCTTGTCTTCGACATTTGCTTCGTTCCTCTGCTAAATAAAGGGCATCGAAACTGATTCCTACCTCTGTTCTACAAAGAGAATGAATTTACGGTACTTGTCGTTTCACATCTAGCCTGTCCATTTTAATACTCCTAGTTTTCTAGCGTATTATTCTTACACGAAATGAGCAAATGCATCTGACCTAGCTTCAGAATGGTATTTGCCTGACGTAGGTGTAATTCATCAGTGGAGAGTACAGTCATATCCGGCCCCGTGTCCACACCATGGACACCCTTCACAGTCAGCTGGCCTGTACATGAACTCCCTCTTTTTATTTTGCAAGAAGAAGAAACAGTGTCGGTAGCGTCTCTCTGTCCCCTTCCTGCTTCTGACCTGTCTACACGGCTCGGACCACTCGGACCATGCACTGCAGGCTGGGGAATAAACAACGAATTGATTAAACATATATTATTAACACACCTCATATATTCATCTTGCGGCAGTGATGACCATTATTAGTTAACTAATGAGGCTCCACGGAACAGGTCACAGACGACCCATCGCCTGTGGTTAATCACAGTCACGCCTCAGGGATTGTCTTCAAACGGATCGCGGCGGTGATTTAGGCATTGGTAAACTCGGTATATTTAAAATCGTCTTAATATATTAATCAATTGCAAGTCTATATTGTCTCCATCTATGCTCACTTGATTCCGATATAATTCATAATGTACGTAGAGGTAATAATCTCACTGTTATTCTTGAGAAAAATACATTACACGTGAACTTTAAATTATTTTCTCATTAGTTCGACGACACATGTAAAGGAAGGCTATATTATGTTTTGGAAATATAATTTGTCAAGATATTAGTAACTATTTATTTATTGAAGACATATTTTCTACAGTTCGCAATCGCTAGAATTGTTTATTTGAATAACTCTGCTCATATTACAGTAAAAACAACACAACTCGAAGTGAAATTAATATTCAACAGCCACATTCATCTTCTCATCACATATCAAGGCTGATATGTAATCTTTCTGTATAACGTTGATTCTGAATCTGAACTTACATAAAGCATACTTTCTACATGATGGGGAACAGCAAACCCGAATCTCAGAACGAATGACCTCTAACCACGTCAGACGATACAACTTGTTCTCTGTGTTTGTGGACAAGGCCGATATGACATTTGTAATCACGCATTGGCTCTATATATGACTTTAGCAATCTATTCTTGGTAAGTTCCACGATAGAGATATTCTCATCCTTTATGTAAAGGTCATACGAACGATATATATATGCACCGGTATGACAACAACATGACTAGAAGAAAAGAATCAAGGTATTCATGACTCAAAGGTCTACATTTTAAAATAATTGAAAGTTTAATAACGGCAGTCTAATCGACGCGGGGTTAAAGGGGAATCTCAAAGGTCTAACAGTGGTCTAATATAAATGTTGTTAACCGAGGTGCTCACGTTTGCAGTGTCCCTCGCATGGAATAGTTCGACGTTCCTCGTAAATTTCACAACTCTGGCTGTCAGTACGGTTTCCAAGGCACAGTAACGGGTCGTCACACTCGACAACATTAATCCAGTTCGCCCATACACATTGGGTCCCATCTGAAATAAATTGAAATCAAACGAAATTACTTACTTTATATGTTGCTTGGCTATAACAATATACAAGTTTATTATATAGCGAGCAAATAGTATAACTACAATGTTTTAAAGATATATGATGTTTTCATGACAGTGACAATGACATACGTCATTCGTCGGTAGCCGGACTTTCTACTAAGTAAGCAAATGGCAATTACTTTTAATAACATATTTTTGTTAAATTATTTGAGAAATAGAAGTCTTAATGGATTGTATCAAATACCATGTACATTATATACACCTATCGAATATTAAAAAATACAGAACAATGTATAATGCAATGACGTATGTATACTTATCCCTACAAAACATTTGAAATCAATGGGGAGATATATCTCATATATCACATCAAGAGTTATATATAACTCTTGCCAATCTCCATCACTGGCTGAATAAGCCTTGCAGTATTTCCCTTGTTTTTCCGTGTTAAGATAGTGGATCGCTGCACTTGGAATGCAAAGTGGGCTCTGGTTGCCTTGCAGGGAAATGCGGCAAGAATTAAATCCGGCATGGTGGAGACTGGCAAGAGTACATTGTATGCCTTGAGTTGGGAAGTTGCGGGAGGATGGGGTATTGGATTTTCATTCTAATACATTGTGTACTGGCTAGCAACAAATGTTTTAATGTTCAATGTTATTTTGTTAAACTATTTAATGTAACTCCAATAATTCGAAGTTGTCATCAAGGTGACATCAGTAATTAATGGAAAACTATTAGCAGACTAGAATTAAAATTAAGTTTAATAATGTGCAGGAATATTTTGAAACCATGATACCGAGGATGTGGTAAGGTTGTGGACCCTGATGAGGAAAACCCGAGGATTCTCATGACTATCAGGGTCTACAACCATACCATATCCGAGGTAGAATGGTTTATCTATATTATCAACCATTTGTAAAACCGACTTTGTTATCGCGTTATATTGAGAATCCCTGGTAAATAGAGTCGTTCATAAATTCCTTGTTTGGAACCTGGAATCCCTGTTTACAGCCGCGCTATATAAGTTGATTTTGTACCGTGGAATTTCATCTGCCGCTGGCGCAGTAGAGTAAAGCGCTAGTTCGCGTACTCAGTTGTTAGTGGATACGGTTTCGAGACTCACTTTCCTCAAAACATTTGCTGTTCATATTTTGTCATATATTTGAGAAAGTTTTCAAAATTAGTCTAAGATAGTTTCTTCAGTTATTTACTTTCAGGCCGTCATTTTAGCAAATATATCAGGGTTAACAATCATTGTAATCCCGCCTACAGGTTTACTATTATCTGTGTAAACCCTCCTGGAGGGACTTACACATCGGGTGATACGGTTTAGAAAGGTCGTATCAAGTTATGTGGCTAGTAGGATGATAAATACAGAACATAAAATAACATATAAATGTTACTTGCGAATAGTGTCGGTATCAAATTCGCTTCCGCTCGTCAAATCCCAAAGAATTACGGGTAAAAGAAGCGGAGATATCTTATGAAACATGGTATAATCATTTCAAATCTATTTATGACAGACCGGAGGTTGAGGTAGATGATAATACAGAGTTTGTTGCAAATGAGAGGGTCGATATGAATGATATTAATAAACAGATACTGGAATCTTCCATTACTTACACCGAAATAAGATATAAAAGGAATGAAGAAAGATAAATCTCCAGGTGGTGATTGTATTTTAACAGAAGTGATAAAATGTTCAGAGACAATTGTCATGCTATTTCTTTTATCTCTGTTTAAGAAGCATAGCGAAGGTATTGTTTCCAGATTCCATCATTATCTCTCTACATATAAAAAGTTAATATACAGAACTCATGTAATTATAGAGATATATCTCTACTGAGCGTTTTAAGTAAGATCTACACAAGCATATTAAATGAACGCCTAACGCAATGGGCAAATGTTATGAACAACGTATCTGAAAATCAAGCTGGAATTAGAAGAGGCTATATATACACACTCATTGAAAAGTATTTAAGTAAGAAAAGGGAAACAGTATATGTTACTTTTATAGACACCAATAAAGCATTTGATGCTGTTTATAGATGTGGACATTTTTATCACACTACGGGCTTGATGATAAATTGTTAAAGGCATTAAAAGCCATGTACATGTCAGTTAAATCGTGTGTGCGGTTCAATTCAAATACAACAGACTATTGTGAGTGCCAGTTTGGTTTAAGACAAGTATGTATGTTAAGTCCGATGCTTTTTTCATTGCTCATTAATGAAATTTCAAATCAAAATTAGGTATTTAGGAAAGGTGGTAGATTATCAAAGGATGATGTTTGATTTTCAATGAAAAGTGTGAATAGTTATAAATATATTGGATTTCTTTCCATCTGAAATTTAAGAATGACGTAAGCGTTTGCTGATATTTCCCTTAGAGCCAAGAAAGCTTAAACAAAAATAAGTGTTAATCTTAGAAAACTCGGTATTCTTTCGCCTTCTCTATACTTTAAAATAGTCGACACCCAAATACAACCAATACTCATGTATGTATCAGAGATTTGGGTTTTTAAAAAATATGAGAATATTAAAAAGATTCACCTTTCAGCTTGTAACCTATTTTTAAATGTTGGTTCACAAACACCAAATGCGAGTGTGTATGGTAAATGTGACCGATACCCATGCTGTTCGCGCTATAAATTACTGGATGAAAACATTATCAATGCATGAAGATCGTTTACTTAAGAAAGCTTACAATACGTCCCTTAATATGGATGACAAGGGTCATAATACTTGATCTACTCCCATGGATTCGGTTTTGTCTGGCTATCGCAATTTATCGGAACATAGTTTTATTTTTAAACAGTTTTTTTAAAATAGGGCTGGAGATACACTAAAATTAATAACAGTACAAGATACGATTTATATAGAGAATTTTAAAAGTATGCTAGCACCAGAAAACTATTTGTTCGAGATTGTAGATTTCAGATTTCGTAGAATTTTTTTCAAATTTCGATCGGGGCTGCTATGTTTAAGGATTAATGAAGGTAAATGGATTTGCCCGGAATGCAAGAATGGAATAGAAGACGAATTTCACTTTCTCATTATATGTCCATTTTATAGCGAATTAAGAAAAATGTACCTACTAAAATGCAATCGCAAACATGTATGTGTTTAAAAACATTCTTACCACTAATGTTCAATCTATAATGAAAGAAATAAGTCATTTTATTTTTACGCATACGACAAAAGGTGTAAAAAGTTTAATGAATCAGTATAATTGTGTGTTTTCGTGTAATCTACCTTTTGAACGTGTGTAAACTTGTTGCATTCTTTATTGTATATGAATTGTTTATCCCTGTTTTTGGGCCCAGGTGCCTGTATACTTGAAATAAAGATGATGAAATGGGACAGAGTTTAATATATATATAGTATATTATTTATTACTAGCTGATGGAAATCACACTACTGCACGAACTCGTTTATAAATGAGACACACTCCACAGCAACCTCGGCGTTGATATTGTGAAGTCATATTTTTATTATGAAGTCACGCCAATCGGAAGCTCGCGATGTTACAACACAAAGAGGTATAACATTGTAGACTTGTTAAACAGCGAGTAATAAATAATGTATAAATAAATGTGCCCTTTTAATAGAATTTGCGGCTTACTTTAAGTTTTCGTTTATGATTTTCATTTCTACTACACATTACATTGATTCAATATTAAAAAAATAATTGAATTTGACTATAAACATACCTGCTAATTGTAAAGCAGACAAGAATAGGAGAAGAAGAGGTCCCTTTCTGTAGTTTACCATTTTAGTCTGTAAACAGATATAAAATATAAAATATGGTTGCATACATAACTTTTAAAACAAGGTTTTACATGGCAACATGAATGTATTTTTCACAAATTCAAAAGATAATACATTATAAACATGAATGTTGCATATTTATATAGAAAGGATTGGTTGTTTGGTCCAGATCAATCGTCTGTAATGTCGTGAACTCATTTATCGATGTAGATACAGTAAGTAAATGTTAATGGAATTTTACTATGGTCAGCTGTTTTCATAAATTGTCCTAGAGACGATGACAAAATTTAATTTATCAAGAGTATCGGGGTCGAATCTCGCCAGGGGCTCGGAGACTTTGTCTGCTTTTGAGATCCGTTCTACATGCAGTGAGGTTTGAGTGATAATACTACAGTGATTTACTAGTTCCAGTCGATGTTCGCAGGTTTCACCGCAATGCGTGGGCGTTCTCTCTGCAATAACACTATCAGCCATGATAAAAATGGAATACTCTTGAAAACCCAACTCAACTCACCTTTAATTTGATAAAAACAATTTGTAAACATCTGAGTTAACAGATTAAGAACATCTTTGGTGACCGTATCTTTTTGTTTCGAAATGAACTGAATGCTGAATAAAATATGACGTCATTTGAAACAAATTGTTAACACCGACTTATGATAGAATTAGATATATGTACATGTATATATATCTTCGATTACACACATACCATTCCTACTTACATTTTAATAGCAACTTACCTTTTGTCTGTCCAAAATGAGACAAATAAGCCTTCTAAACAGAAAAAAAATGGTCTCGACAAGCCGTCAGGAAAGTGACTTAAACTATACAAGCACAGAATCTGTGCCGTTGAAGATTATGATTCCGGATGTAGCTGTCGATCTGTATGTGTTGTTTATCTCGAGAGCCCGTCTGATGTCTTATTTGCAGCACTCTTCAGTGACTCTATCAGTGACGGCAACCGCGGTGTTTGCATCACTGATTGTTCTGACAAACTCTGGGTGGCTGATGATTGTAGCTTTCAGCAACATGCATTTATTAAGCGTTAGGGGCATATTTTAATTCTTTGGTAAGTGTTATGAAACACTTTCAGTACTTTTTATCCTGAGGCATTGTCTTTCAAAGGTTGGTCGGTGTAAACAAAATTGGGAAGATGTCATATTCCTGATCTTTTCTCAACTTTGCATTGTTTTAAGTAATTTGTGTTAAACTTTTATTGGTCGCATTAGACTGTTTCACCGAGTACTGGAGCCGGATCCGGGTACAACAGGGACACAGTCAATTCAATTGGAGTCGAATTCATGAGATCGAGCACGACACTCAACCATTTGTTTGTAACTTCCCCGCGAATCATAATTACAATAATGATAATAATAAATTGTTGTCATAACATGCTACATAATCACTTCCAAAATTTGCAAATTAAGCCTTGCTGTAAATCGTAACTTTTCTGTATATATTTCTTTTGAAAAGATGCTTAGAGGTATTTTTCATATTTACTGACATTCATGATCATGAAACAACGAAGATCGAAATATTTTCTATTTTCAAAAACGGTTTCCTAAATTGTACTTAATGTAGTATAGGTTGACATATTCGTGTGAGTGATATTATATATCGAAATTAATAGTTCAGATACGGAGAGAAATGTTCGAAGGTCTTAAGATAAGAAACGCCAACAAATACGGATGGCTTTAGGGCAGGCAATAAAGATTAAATTCAAACGGAATATTAGCTCAAGGATATTACTTAAATATTTATATATGATGATGACGTCATTTTATGAGTGATAAAACTGTGAGATAAACATTTGATCTGAAGATTTCTTTCAATTATAAGGATTGCCGAAAAGTGTGGGTTGATCAGTTTTAAAACGTGGAGAGGTATTAGTTGCATTAGCCGGTGACAACTGTTTGCAATTTAGAATACCTATAATGTTGTCGTTGGTCATTAATTGATCCTATCCTATAAATCCCTGATGTGTTCATCTTAACAAATATTTGACGATATTAAGCACTGTTTTTTTACAAATGAAACGTAATATTTTATCATCATAAACTCATGAACAACATAGACGTCATAAAAAATATAAATAGAGAATCTCACCCAAGTGTCTTCTGATATCAAATATATCAACACTCGTTGATTAAAGTTACAAATATCCGAGGATTGCCGAGGATATTTTTACTTTAATCAACGGGTGTTGATATATTTGATATCAGAAGACACGAGGGTGAGATTTTATTTATCATTCTTCAACAATTATTACATATCTGAAACACAAAACTGCCATTTTGCTTCTTCAGTAGTGATCTCAGTGAGGTCATAGCATTGTGACGTCATAAGCATTATGACATCATAGCATTGTAACGTCATCACCATTGTGACGTCATAGCATTATCAGCAGTGTTCTCAGTGATGTCAAAGCTTTGTGATGTCATTAATTGATGATGTAATAGGATTATGACGATTTGATTGTAGCGATATCTACAATGTAGATATCGCTTGTAGATATCGCTTGATCTCACACAAGCGATATCTACCGGGAGAACCAGTTTTGGATGATAAGATATGTTAATCGACGAGTGATAAATACGACTGAAACATATTGTCGCATTAGGTCTTTAGAACATACTTAACTTACTTTGAATATTTATATGTACATATTTCTTAAAAACACACGTTTTAAGAAGTCGTCGTTTTGCACAGAGCATCATTCTTGGTCTGCTTTATGGCGATCCAAGAAAATTATTTATGTCGCAAACGTCTTTTGGAAATAAAACTTCTACTTTTAATTTATTTAAAAGTTAAACACCAAACATTAAGGCCAAAATAATTGAGAAAGCGATGTCAGCACCTAAAGTCTATTTTAAAAGTATGAACACAGTTTTTTTAAACGCATTATACTCTGATGTAGGAAATTGTAAGTAACTTCTTTACAAAGGTGGCGTAACACATTGCCGGAACTACATGTAACATCCTGAACATCATACGGAGGTCAATAAGTTCAATTTCTTCGATCTCGGCTCTTAATCGGGATATCGGTGTGGCCTTCGAGTGACATCGTATGACCATCTTGGGACTTTTTGGGTGTGAACGAACATTTTGTGGCTTGTAAAACAATTAGCCGATGGTCATACGTACGAACTTGACCCTTCGTGTACCTTTCGTGCGAACATTGGGTCAACCTTATGTCATGGTGTACCCATCGCGTAGTTATCACATGATGTTCGTATAAATTTAGACTCAGACGTCACTCGTCAATGACTCGTCAATGACTCGAAGCTCACGCGAAGGCTCACGATGGTCTACTGATGGCTACAATAGGTCGCATGACCTTCGGATTGCCCTCGTGTTGCCAATTTTAGCTATCGTGGAGGCTACTCGCTCGCAACAAGATGACGGACCCTAGTCTTTCACAGACGTGCACCTATAAAAGACCAGCCTTTGAATAGCTTCCGCAGACATTACAGAGCTGAAGAAATGCATGTAGATCTTAGCAAATTACAGTGTCCAGAATGCCGACTGAGATGCCCGCAAGGACCACCGGCGGCCGTTCCTAAAAAGAGCACATAATGAGGAGAATAAAAAAACAATAATCATCATTTGAACATTGTAAAATATCACTTCAGTGTCTAAAATAATGTCTGTGGTGTTATCATATCATAATTATAGAAGCATGAAGTATATTGCAACACAGAAATCAACCATGCATTTTAGGATACGCTTAAGTCTTAAGAAGTAACACTTGGTTGATATCATAAGTGATGACTTTTCTTTTGTTCATGTGTTTGTCATAATGAATTTAACGTGACAAACTGATATTTATTACACTGAAGTCTTACGCAACATAAAATCTGAACTACAATGTATGTTTGTTAATTCCATGCAACATGAAACGCTTTGTGTTGAAATAATGTATAGGTGACAAATAAAAATGTTGACCAAAGTCACCAAAAACGTGACATAAGCGAACCTGATATCAATACGTGACTAAACTGTATTTATATGTGCGAGCTATCAGTGGATGAAATAGACCGAAATGATTTTACATATTTCATGGCACTAATAGACCCTCACGAGTACATTTCCAGGCTCAACGGAACACCATAATTACGTCCTTTATGGGATATTTATACACGCTCCAATCTAACACTGGAGCGACCTGGAAGTGGAAGACCAAGAGCAACAAGCCCTGATCAGGATCTACAGGTCCGGTTGCACCAGCTATATGTACATGTACTTCAACAAAAGGCAGCAGGCCACGGATACGTCAGGACACCTGCAACGCGTGCAAAGAGTACCATACCAAATTATCAGGAATCGCCTGAGATATGCATGATTCCATTCTGCCATTGGACTGATTGGTCCTGCGCTACAACGATTACAACGACGTCAGGGTGTCTGAATGCAAGCTTGTACAGGTTAAGGATCTGAGGAACTGGCTTCGCGTTTGGTTCGTGGGTTAGGTGAGAGAGTGTGATGGTGTTTTAGGGGAGGCTCATTCTGAACTGGTCGTGGTCAAAGAGTATCTGATGGCAAATAGGTATATTGATAAAAGTCTGGCCCTCACGTGCAGCTGCGTCCTATCGTCAACCACCAGAGACTAAATATTACAGTAGCACAGAAGAACATCAATCTCATTCCGCAGCCGTCCAAATCACCTGAAATCAATCCGCTAGGACATGCTATGACCATGCCCAAATTACTAAAAGGGACCAATAGGTTTTACATATTTTAATCGAACGTATAAGTGTGACATTGACCATTTCGCGTATAATATAATGCATTTTCCAAAATAATAACAACAACATTTATCTATTGATGATATAGACCTTTCTTTTCGTAATGGAGAAATGGAAGTGAATCACTCTATTCGAGAATTTGGTGTTAATCTATTTGAGACGCATTCTTATATTTTACAGGATATATCCTCAAAGACCTGAATATTAAGATAAAGACATACTGGAATTAGCTAAAAGAGTACAATATATTCTTACAAGTAAAAGCAAAAGCAAAGACCTAAAATTGACAGTCAAAGTAGAAAATTAATAAAGTTATCAAAAATTGAGGTAGGGTTATTACATTTTACCGCACCCGTTACTTCAATTTACCGCACTGATCTTTATAACATTTTACCGCGTTTTTATTACAATTTACCTCAGTTATTACATCTTATCGCGTTTATTACATCTTACGCCGTAACAAGGCGTGTCAGCACTGCCTTATTTCATTGCACAATCTACATTCAAGATACAAGACCTCTGTTCAAATTGTATTTGTTCAAACATTTAATCTAAGTTATGGTTAAGTTTATAATTTAACACCTTACCATTTTTCACAATTATTATTAATTGTTCAAAAGTTATTTTGTAAAATATTCAATGTAACTTTAATTATTATATAACTAGTAATGAAATAACGCTACATGT
Source organism: Gibbula magus (assembly GCA_936450465.1). Lineage (NCBI taxonomy): Eukaryota > Metazoa > Mollusca > Gastropoda > Trochida > Trochidae > Gibbula > Gibbula magus. Next base: position 36,966,274 of record OW388301.1, on the reverse strand, counting down.
ATGTGATTATACGTTGAAAATATAATCCATATTTGCATATAAGCAGTAGAAAGTCATATGTTCACTGCAGTTAAAATATAACTCATATTTTCACTGCAGTGACTAACGTGTGGCCGGAATTACTTTTAATGATTGTCTCCCTTTGAAATGGAATTATCACCCTTTGTAAAGTGATTACCTTCCTTGCTTTCTACGTCTTACGGTGAACGACAATGTTGTGATGATTCAGTCATTTACTGATGACCTTTTGTGGCGTTAATATCATATTCAATATTTCTTAACATTCTGAACTTCATTTATTGTTGGTATGTTGCATAGCAGTTTTTTTACTCTTGAAAAACTTTGTGGCGAGAGGTATCTGACAAACAATAACGAACGTCACTCGCTGTATCATTTCGCGTTTGAAATAACGACAAAACTTGAATTAACTTGCGTTTTTCAATGTCTTAGGCATCTTCACTTGACTAGATGGCACCGTAGATAAACATTCACAACATATTTATTTTGTTAAACATTGTCCTGTTGTATATCCACTTATTTCATTTCAATTATTTTCTCTCTGCATTAAACGTGAACTATAGCGGGGAATTGTAAGGATTATGACAATCAAGACCACTCGAACCTTTCAATGTCACTCGATGAGGTAGAAATGATTTTCGGCAAAAACAATGAAATAGTCTCTATATTTTAAGAAGCCATCAATATGATTGATTTTCAATAACAGACTGAGTATAAAACATGAGTTTTACTACACACAAACATAGTGTAAAACAGACAATAGTACAAACTGTACGAGGACAAGAGGTTCTTTTCTATAGTTTGCCGTTTTAGTAGATATAAATCAAAACATGGTTATAGATATAACTTGATAAAAAGCATACACAAATTTGAAACACATGTATAATATATAATATTCATGTATGTTGCATATCTATATAGAAAAGACTAAACATCTGAACAGATACGATCAATTTTCTTTAATACGATGAGCTGATTTCCCACTTAAGATACAGTAAATTACTGTTAATGGAAATTCTACCATGACATTTTAAAATCCTTGTTTTGATTTGTTTATTTTGTCGAGGAACGAAGGTTCGTACACGATTTTTTGTGATAGGCGATCTACTAATCTACTATCCACTAATTCAAGGGATCTTTACCATGCTTGTTTCTGTCAAAGAAAACATACAGATTTCAAGTTTCAAATCTTGTTACAAAATAATGGTGATTGTTTCATTGACGGGAAAGGTTTGTATTGGGTGTATTGTACATGAATAAATACATTTATTACTTGATACAATAGATGGAGAGAGTTTGTACAGAGTATAGTGCACATACGTTATACATTGTATGGTTTGCATTGATGCAAGATGGTAACATTGGGTTTTGGAATGGATTGACGTCGGGCGACTTTTCTCATTTTATTTTTCGTGTACCTCAAATGTTTTCTTAGGAAGTATCATTCACCAAGATAATCAGATCTCAGGCGTCATCTCAATTACCTTTAAGCGAAATTTTCTGAAATCAATTGACAAAGCCTAAATTTTCAAAATAATCTGTGTTACTGGATCTCCCTTCACCCAAGTCGTGGCAGGCCTGTAAGTCACAAAACTTTATTTACACTATGTGAAACTACATAGGAAACCAATCAATCGAATTCTTCTTGGGCTATTTCATTCCTTTCCTATGTATGACTTGTTTTGAAATTACACAATGACCCGCAATTGCATATGTCTCATTTCCTAACCCTTATTAACGCTCATCTAAATTCTAAGCTATTGCAAAACTTATAATTTATATTCATTGTATCTCGCCTATCGCTCTCTTTCTCTTCCTTTCCTTCCTCTCTCGGCAAACGGGGACACTAAAAAAACACAACCGGGGACATTTTTTTCTAGCTGTTTTCAGGTGTACTACTTCCATGGCTAACTTCCCTTGTCATATGTGTTAGTTCTAAACATTGACTGGCTCTCCAGGATACATTTGAATGAGTATGAACTTTCATGTAGGAACCGGGGACACACATGTGTGTGTGTGCTTTTCTGTATGGAAACGGGGACAGTGTGTATCATTTACACCATGGAAGCGGGGACATATGTCTATCAGGTATTTCTCTATGGAAACGGGGACATTTGGGTTCAATTTTGTATACAAATCACGGCTACATGTATATGTGTGTGTTTAAGAGGTTATTTCAATCTGACGGTCATACTCAGCCCGAGAATCTATTTTACTTCAATAATTGCGTGTGTGTAAGTTTTCACAAGCAAACGGGGACAGTGTGTATCATTTACACCATGGGAGCGGGGACATGTGTCTATCAGGTATTTCTCTATGGAAATGGGGACATTTGGGTTCACTTTTGTATACAAATAACGGCTATATATGTGTGTTTAAGAGATTATTTAATCGGACGGTCATAATCGGCGTGAGAATCCATTTTACTACAATGAGTGCGTATGTGTAAGTTTTCACAAGCAAACAGGGACCGTGTGTATCATTTACACTAATTGTGTATTAATATTATCTCTATGGAAATAAACTGGGTGTGAATAAGTGTTTTCACTTTGGCCTAAATTTGAGGAAATATGCGTTGGTGTGTATTATGTATTTTTTTTACAAAGATGTTGAGGATGAATTTCATTTTATCCTGCAGTGTCCTATATATAAAGAACTACGCCAAAAGTATATTAAGCAATATTATTGGAAATATCCTTCTGTTTATATAAACTTTTTCAATTATTCACTCTTCAAAATACAACCCAATTATGTAATCTTGTCAAATTCCTTGTTAACGCTGTTAAAATAAGAAATATGTAATGTACGTGTAATTAGTGTGTACATTCTCCTGCTGTTATATGTCAGTGCATCATTTGTTTACGCATATTTAAACCATCCGTCCAAAGTTATTCATTTATTGTATACCAATCCGATGAAATGTAAATTTCAAGGAATAAATGAATTGAATTGTATCTTTTGCTGTCAAACTATCATCCAAAAGATTATCTTAGAACCCTGAAATTATCTTTAGAAGAGAAACTTTACAAATCTCAGTATTTGGTCAATGTTTTTAAGAACAAATCACCCAAACAACATAACTGACTTCATTGTTTATAAATGTGCATGCATTATCAAAGTAGACAATAACATTTAGGCTCACTGTATGATTTTTATTTACAATTTTCCCTTCCATTTTTCTATGCTCGAAAATAGGACATTTGACCCCATCCATGAAACTATATGACGATAATATAACGTAATTTTCAGAACATTTTCAAGTCTGTAATTTTAGCACATGGGCTCAACTTATGGGATGTTAAGATACAACAAACCAACTTCCTCTAAGCACATAACGTTTTATGATATTTAAATTCAAATAGGGGTAACGTTTCTGTTGGCGTTTAGTGTATTTGATTATAGAGTTGAGATATTGAATGATCTATAATATTATAAATGTTTGCAACATGTTGCCACATATCACGCCATGTTTATACTATGTCAATATTGACTCACGGGAAAAGTCCTAAAACGTCTATTAGGTTAAATGAAAAATATAGATTATGCACAATTTTACAATCAATTTTTGATAATCAAATTGAGGCTGGCTCCATTTCATCAAACAACAAATATTCAAAAGATGAATATGACTGATAAAAAAAAAATCTGAAACATATGTTAGGTTTAATGAAAAGTATTGATTATGATTTGAACTAAAATTATTTGTAAATGTTATAAGAGAACTAATATTACGAATTGAGGATTGTGATGAAACAAGTGGCCAAACGTGGAACTGAAGATTGAATTTTGCTGACGGAATTTTCCTTTGTATGACAAGGGGCATTTTGTTTCAGTAAGTATAGTATATGTTTTTGTGATTGCATATTGAATTTGTCGCATTTAGAGGACTCGGTCTCTTGCAAAACGTTGAAATAGACATCTAGATCATCAAATTTGAGTGAATGGTTATAAATTTGCGGTCATTTGGAGGTGTCGGCGGCCATTTTTGACGGCATAATGGAGTTTTGTGTTCCATAATAGACACTAACCATTTGTTATGATCTTAATGTGTTCGTGTCCCCCAAAAATCTACGGATAGACACCAGACATGTCGAGGGGGTCCGGCATTGGCGCGTATGGGGATACAAATGTTGTATCTCATCTCATGATTTCAGTGTTAGGCAGGGATACTTGTTACTTTTATCAACTCGTGTTGATATAAATATTTATTTTTTATATTTATATTCATAGTTTTTCGATGGATCAGCTGTTTTCTGTCAAATTTAAAAAAAATAAGTTTTAATGATATTTTGAAACATGCGGTAAGAAAAATATGTTATAACATTTAGTTTGTTGGGGTGACATCGTAATTTATCAGACCCTTGTCTTCGTCCTTGGTCAATATTGTTTTCTCGGGTCCATAAAAACAGGTATTGACCTCATCACCAGTCTATAATTGTATAATAATCTGGAATGAATCTTAACCAAAATCTTTTCAAACAAATGTATCTCTTTATTATATTATATTATATTATATTATTTATTATAAATTATAATAAATTAATTATACCAGTTACAAGCGTATTTATTACATCGGGTGTAAATGTTCTCATGTACACAAATGCAAATGGTGCTGATGTCAACAGGTCTTAGACTGACCACTGTCCGTGAAGTGGAGAAACTATCGGTTATCATAGAATGGATGCCATTTCATGACTGGATAATCTAAGAGTTCAGCCGTAATAAAAGGTCTGAGTTCACACTAAAATGTATTGATATATGGCTTTACACAAGAATACATAACTATATGTGTTTGCACTTGACTGTATTGCTGTATGACTTAATTTACACCAGAATACATAGCTACACTAAACGCCAAAAGAAACGTCTACCCTTTTTGAACTTAAATATCATAAAAAGTTACGTGCTCAAAGGCACTTGGTTTTTTAGCTTTAACGTCCCATAAGGTGAGCTTTTTGTGCTAAAATTACAGACTTGAGAATGTACTGATAATTACGTTATTGCCATAGTTTCATGGGTGGGGTCCATTTTCCTTTTTTCGATCATAAACAAATGGAAGGGAATATTGTAAAAAGGTCATAAAGTGAGCCAAAATATTATTGTCTACTTTGATAACACATTTATAAACAATGAAGTCAGTTATGTTTTGGAAAAGATTTGTTCGTTATTTTTTTTAAACGTTGACCAAATACTGAGATTAAGAGGGATAACGTTTATTTTGGCGTTTAGTGTACGTGGGCTTACACTAGGATGCATAACTACATGTTTCAAGTTTCGATTAGAATGCATAACTTCAAAGGTTTTCACTAGAATACCAAGACGTAATGTTTAAATACGAAACTTGACCGAATTAGCTTGAACAGGTCGCTGATATTTGGTTTCATACTCTTTTTCTCTTTTCCAACCCCAGATATGAGGATCAAAATGTACAGACTGGTGCTGATTGGTTTTTTAACCATTTCCGGTTTGGTCCTGATTGGATATCATCATTCAGTTATTAAAACAATTCAGTCATACTCACACGGGGAGCAAACGGAATTTGAGTCTATAAACATGATAATAATCTCACTCTCACAAAAATAACATATACATAAAATTGTCGCATTTAACTCGCTTGATACACCAAACCATGACGTCTTTACATAATGTTATACATGTGTCATGTACTACGCGTGAACTTGTTTAATATAGTCTCGATGTAAGGGTCTCTATTGTGATGAATAAAACTCACATAACACATGTTTATTATTTTGTCTGAATTTTTGCTGTGAGCATACGTTTGTTACGAAATAATTCTACCGATACATATGAACACTGCCTTTTAATAAAAAATTTTTTATTGTTCATGGTGTTATTTTCTTGAGTTATAATAAATTGCTAGGCAAAAGAAACGATACATAGAGGATATCTGTCTTTTCTTGACTAATACCATGTTTATCTCATCGAGTGAGGTAGAAAGGTTATATGTTCACGAGTGGCGCACACGTGAAAATAAATAACTTTTCTACGAGATGAGATAAACATGGCATTTGTCAAGAATTGACGGATATTCTATTTATCATATGATGTTATAGCCTTGTAATTACGTCCGAAAAGGATCGTTTTCACGCCGAGCGGCCGCTAGGAACAGCCCGTCGCTTCGACCATTGTTTTATGACGTCAAATTATATAAGTCACTGGTGGCAGTGAAACTATAAGTTATTTTCATTGTAGCTTGATAAACAGCTTATTTCACTGATAAATCCCGGTATTTCATCGCTCGTCATATAATAAAAATAGTTCATAACAGTCAAAACCAAATAGCTATAATAGTTTTCGAGAATCTTTTAGAAGAAGATGTTCTGTTTTAATTTTTATGTTTGTTCAAACACTATTTATTTTAAATGATTTTTAAAATGTTTGGGATCTTATTTACAAATTGAAATTTAGATATTAATTCAATAAAAGATGATGTCAACATGAACTTAAAATCACTGGCGCCTAAGTACTGTAGGACGTCATAAAACACTAAAACATTCCCAAATCCCCAAATCCACTCTCCTAAATCTAGCCAAGATTTAAAAAACGATGGTAATGGTAAATAAGTTATCGGCAGTTCTTCATGGGTGGGGTCAATTGTCCTATTTCGATCACGCACAAAAACAACAAAATCAATCCTCTCCAATCCTCTCAAAACTGTACATTTATATCCCGATAGTGTACTGCTACTCGTCCTTTACCTAATACTTAAAATACATTATTATATATGTCTATATTATTTTCACGAATATGTTTCAGATCTGGGGGTCATTCAACAGAAATATACAGTTGAAGAAATGATTAAACAAGATGAAAATGTAAGTTATGTTATGTTCACAAACGGAACTATTTATCTTATACATAATTGGATTGTTCAGATACAAACAAAAACAGTTTGAATATTATAAGGAATAAAATTTAATCATAAAAATGGCTAAACACAATTTTACAGCCTTGGTAACTCTCAGTATATTCGTAATTACCTTTCGGATAAGCACCTCTCCACGCGTCTTGAGATGTGGGTATAAGGAAACATGTAGAAGGATAATAAACAATAACAAATGGTGACCGAAGTAACAGTTTACAATCTTAGTAATTATCTGTTTATTGTTTGCTGATGTTTAAATGTTTTGTTCACAGATGGACGATGACGCCATTGCTGCTCAGTTTGAAGAACGGAGGAAGATGTACATGAACGCTTGTTACACCATGCACGTGGGTACTCCGGGTACGGTTTTCATACATAATTCAAGCAAACCTGCTGTGTGCCATACACCAAAAGTTGGATGCACTTTCTGGAAAAGATTGATGACGTTTCTGAATCTGCCCAACAAAAAATGGAAAAGTCCCTTTGAGATAGACAGATATACCGTTCATCACAGACCAATTGTAGGTTTTGGACGCGCTCTATCCACGAACAAGACCAAGAGTCTCATATCAACCTTTGACCGTGTTCTCTTCGCCAGAGATCCATACCGTCGTCTTTGGTCTGTTTACATTGACAAGATCATTTTGCCAGATTCCTGGCAGGACTTTGGTCTTGGCATCAACCGATACCGCAATTTAGGACAGAAGGATTGTCCCCTGAAAATTGGTTTTGAGGACTTTGTGAGATTTGCAATCTACAAGCACATGGATGTTCATTGGAAGCCAATCAAGACTGTCTGCGATCCGTGTTCATTTCAACCTCAATATATTGGCAAGATGGAAAGCTTTTCACGAGATACTTCGTACATTCTGAAACAACGAGGCTTAGATCATTTGCTGAAGACGAACTCGGGACGTGATCACGCTGAAGATGAAATGGTTGTATTGATAGATTATCATTTCAAAATCCATTACTCTCGAAGTATTAACAAGGAGTGCCTCACTGAAACAACACTGGCAGAAAGATTATGGAGAGCTTTCCAATTCAATGGTTACTTTGCACTTGATGACCCCTTTCCAGAAGATCTTGTCAAAACATCAGTAATGGGTCGTAATGCAAGTGCCATGGTCACGAAAATATGTGTGAATCATTACAAACAGAACAAACGAACAAAATCCCAAATCAAGGAACAAAGAGAACAGGTTTTAAAGGATGCTTATAGCACTATTCCTCTGGACTTGAAGATGGACATTCGTAAATCTTATGATACGGACTTTAAACTGTTTGGTTATGACCCCACACCAAGCATAGTCTTTGCAAAACCGTGAATACACACTATTATTACCCATATGGTTGAAAATAACCGAGTATATATTTTTGATATGAGCAAATGTGCACTTATCACGTTTGCAACCATTGTTTCACCGCGACTTCCCGTATTTCGTCGTCTGTGACGTCATAAATCGTTTGTTTGTGACGTCACTGTAGCTTGCCGTCGCGACAGAAGTGGGCCGTTGCTTTACTTTGTTTACGCGAATTAATGGAATGGAATGGGTAATAAAGAAATTATTACACTCGAAAGTGTGCCATATGACTTTACGAAACTTGTGCAAATTTATGTATAACCCTCGCTCACGCTCGGGCAATACAAAAATTCACACTCGTGTCATAAAAGTCATATGACACACTTCCTCGGGTAATAATCTCTATTTATTACCCATATGGTTTAAAATAACCGAGTTAATATTATTGATATGAGCACATGTGCACATATCACGTATGCCTATAGGAACCATTGTTTCACCGCGACTTACCGTATTGTGTCGTCTGTGACGTCATAAAACGACTGTTCGTGACGTCACTGTAGCTTGCCGTCGCAAGAGAAGTGGGCCGCTTCCTGCCTACATTTACGCGAATATAACGGAACAGGATGGGAAATAAAGAAATTATTACACTCGAAAGTGTGCCATATGACTTTACGAAACTCGTGCCAATTTATGTATAACCCTCGCTCTCGCTCGGGCAATACAAAAATTCACACACGTGTCATAAAAGTCATATGACACACTTCCTCGGGTAATAATCTCTATATATATGGTAACGTACTAAATAGTCCGATGCAAAATTGTTTCTCGAGTTCATCTATTGACTGAGTAATCCATTATGTTCTTACAACATGTTGTATGACGAGAACTGATATCAGTTACAAACCAGTCAGGAGTCAGTGTCCTCGCAATAGGAATCTACAGAACAGAAAGACATGTAGTCTTTATCAATAGCAATCTCATTAAAATCAGACCATTGATTCGTTTCCTAGGCTTATTTGCTAATTTAATGAGATATTTAACAACGGGATATTTATCCAAAATCTTTATTTCTCCACCGATTTCGTTCAAATTTGGAATATAAGCTCACCACATCGTATATAAACAGAATTTGCAAAATTTTAGATTTTGGACTTTGAAAATATTATCTTGTGGTTGTGGTTCTTGGATATTGCAATAATTTTGTAATATTGTTATAAAACAAGGTCGATTTCAATCAGTCTGCTTGGTGAATCTGATTGTAGAGAGTCCATGGCGCTCAAGTAGCGCTTAAGTAGCGCTCATTCTCTCTTGAACGACACGGTGCAAATTCCTCGAAGTTTGCTCGCCTTGCACGTAGCGCTACATTGAGCAATCGCTTTCAAGAGAGGTTTAAAAGTAATCGCTAATTGAACGATAACTTTGAAACCTCTCTTGAACACGGCCCTGATGATACCCTTGATCAAGTGCGAAAGTCACTTGGACCGGATTATTTTTTCACGGACATATTGCACATGGATCTGAAATTAAACATGGAACAAAGAAGAGCTGTGAAACTCGCGTCTTGTTACACAAAAACACCTGCGTGAATGAAATTGTGAGTGTTGACATTTCACTCTCTAGATCGAGTTCACTCACCGGTACAGAAGCTCATTTCTGTTGCAAAGGTATTATATTCTAAATTTTCACATAAAGCATATATTTGTTGCAAAAATATTTCAATTCAAGTGGTTAAATCCAAATAATTTATTCTCTGAATGAAAATAACTATTTCCTTAAAAATAATGTACAAAGCACCATGAAATGTTGTATCCATATGATGATACACACTGACACGCATATGCATACTCTGTTTATTAATGATCTTCCCATTTTAAAAGAGGTTTTTTTAAAATTTGGGGTCAAATAAAATCATATAAAATTCATAACGCTTTGATTGCTTATTAAGGATGTTCGCTCCTCAAATTTATAGAATTAAACTTTTTTCTAACTTATATTTTTTAGAAGATCAAAGTATATGATTGAAAAATCAGCATTAAAAAATAGGGGGTAGTGTGGGTTTTTTCGAGATATGACGCCTGTAAGATAGTGGGGTGAAGTACAATTTTAACATGGGAGTCTATGGGAAAATGAGAAAAAAACTGCTAAAAACTTTAATATACTACATTTCCAGTATTAAACTTTTTTTCCTTTTTTGATATGTTACAAAGTTCATATTACCCTACCGAAATCGATGAAAAAATATATATCATGGCAGTGTGGTTTTTTTTAAAGCTTTGACACAAAATGTACCTGAAAACCCCCTTTTTTAGTCAAATTTAGGCCATTTATGCTGTTTAAGCACTTTTTAGAGGTTCTAAAGTCACATTTTCTTTATTTCATTTGTTTTTTAAAAGTATGTAGATGATGTAGAATATCATGAAATAAATAAAGATGATAAAAAATCTTTACTTAATCATATTTCATTTTTGAAGTTCAACAGGAAGGAGCGGACATCCTTAAGTTAACAATGTTAGAACGGAATCAAGAATGCACCTAAATATGTTCACAAATATGAATCGCCTATACACTTCTTGTAATGTTGAACCCAGGAGATAAACAAAATACGATTGATTAGGAGAGAGGGCGCACATGCATCGTTTACAAATATACGTTACTTTTCCTGAAGTATTGTTAGTGTTGTACTACAAAATGACAGAAACCCCGCATCTTGTCCCAATCCTCACTGCGTTGAAAAGTTTTTAGGAGGATTGGAATTAAACTATTAATACCCCATTTCCGGTCTCGTTGCTGTGGTTTCTTTTGTTACAAGTGTAGGTGTATTAGCCGATACACCTACACTTTTTCTGATATACCCATACTTTTTCTGATAAACCTACACTTTTTTCTGATATACCTACACTTTTCCAATATACCTACACTTTTAAACAACTGAGAAACAATGTAGTCAATTTCTAAGTGATTATACTTTATAAAATGTCAGATTATAAATGAACATATAAGGAAACTGGGATCGAACCAGTGTCCTGTTGCTTTCTGGCCGAACGACCTAAAAATTACACCACGAAGCAAGTTGAAAGTTGAAGTGAATTATATCGTTAAGGAGTAAATTATTAAGATTGATTAACAATGAACAGTATTCAGTAATAGTATATGTATTAGGTTGAGGTGGTGTATGGTAAGTGTGTAAGGTGTGCTGGTTATGAGGTGTAAGGATCTTGTATCTAATGTGTTAATTGCAGTATATGGTGAAGTGTGTGAAAATGTGTATACGGTGGGCCATGTGTGAGGTGTTGTGAGTATGTTCTAAGCTGTGAGTATGTGTGAACTTGTATTTTGTAGAGGGTGTATATAATTGGGTTAATAAATTTCCATTTGTTTTCAAATACATGTTCTGTTTTTACTCCGGTTTGTGACAAGCAGTCATTCTTGAAAGTTACACGAAGATCTGTAAACGCATTAAGCTACAGCAGCCTCTACCTGTCCATCATGTAAAACGAAAGTAGGATTTACCCCCTTTGTTTACAGTACAAAATGAAAGTCACAATTGATCAAGATAAAATGCTTATAGCACATTGTTTATTATCAAACTAATTGTGCTTTCCCTATTTAGAGCAATCCTTTGCCATTCTGACGAGGTATTAAACAACGTGCTACGATTTTGCATTGTTGGACTATGACAAAACAAAGACACACTACAAACGTGACCATTGTCAATTCAGAAAGAACGCATGCAGGAACTGTCAAAATTAAAATACCCGTAATTACTCGTCCGTTATGAACACTTTTCTATTAATTTCAATTTTCGTATTTAAGAAAATGTTTTGTCTCTCTGGTGAGGTATTAAACAATATTCTACAAGATGTGGTCATTACTTTATGAATTTGCAAAAACTCACCAAAAGAGCGATTTTTGATATTTTTTTAAATTGTAAGCTTAATTGTGGACGGGAATGACTGTAAGCGAGCGATTGTATTATGGATTCATAAAGACCTTAGTCCAATCTTGCTCTCACGAAAAAATCATCAAATTCGACAGGTAGGTTTTTGAGTTATGTCCCTTTGAAGATTCCGCTTTTTTCAAAATCACCAGATTTCAAATACACACTGTGCAAAAAGTATAGCGAATTTGCAAAATCCGTGAGGGCATTTTTGTTAGCAATATATCAGCTACATTATGTGAAAATATGAGCTTTCTAATGCTTGTATCTTCAGAGGAGAAGATTGTCAAAGGTGCATATGGGATCGGGAAATGACGAAAAGTGTCTAAAGTCAAAATGGCCAACGAAATCGTCATGATTAACTTTTCTACTTGCATTGTCAATGCGCATATATAAAAAAAAAAGTTGCAAGTCTATAAGTGCATTTTGAAATTTGTTCCCATGTTAAAAATAGAAGTTTAGATTCGAACTGGACCTTTAATTGCTGTGGCGATTGGGCCCAAAAGCTTATTCTTGCGATTCCAGGTCAAGGGCTACGGTGCTTCAAAATTTGGTTGCATTTGCTTTAGTCGTTTTTGTTAAAAAGATGGTCAAAGTATTTTGAAATAATAAAACACACCAATCTCTTTAAATATTATTTAATAGAAAAGGTTAAAGATATTGGAATAAGTCTAAGTTTAATGAATTTGAAAATAAATGGGCAATGTATGATCATCTTGTAGTGGATTAATTGATATATTGATTGATAATTGCATTTAAGAGTTATATTTTTGTGTAGGCCTACCTGCAATATTGTATACATGGAAACTGACATCAGGTGAATAGAAAAAAAAGAAAACAAATTTGAAATGTACCGCACTCCTCTTGCGATAACAGTAAGGACATTTTACTCTCCTTTTAATATCAATTTAAAAGTCAATCGGTACATTTGATAATTTACATAGGTTTTTATTTTTTTATATTCAAGTATTTTCATTTTTATTTGAATAAAATTTCAATCGACTGTATGTTTTACCATTATAGGAAATTTAAAAGCCTAGTCCTCCATTTTAAGAATGATCATTAATGAATTTAATATATACACATTAGTTTAAGTTGTTCTTGAACTACGGTTTGCAGATATGCAGATACGTAGATTTTGAAGTCATCCACATTCGTTTTAGTAGTGTTTCCAAATAACAGATTTATTGAAGCGGTCGTAAATACTTTTAAGACGATATTTTATCCCACGCCTGTGTATAGAATTCTATAAATCAATTTATGCTGAATTAGAAAACAAAATTGTTAAGGTTTATATAATTACATTTGGAGTTATGACCGTATTATTGAATGACAATATTATTTCCGTAGTATTTCTATTTCTATTTTTCGTAAAACCTCTAACTTCCGGTACTAACATGGCAGACGACGTGCACTGATTTGACACATCTACACGTTGGTTAATTTGCAACTTGGAATTGTGTATGTTTTGGAACCTTAATTCAACAATGTCGGCTATTTTTGTCTAAGAACTGGTGAGTAAGTACTTGAATATGAAATACATAGAAGTAGAATATCATCTCGGACTTAAATTAAGGATGTCCGCTCCTTCCTGTTGAACTTCAAAAATGAAATATGATTACCGTATTCATCCTAATAAACGCTCTCTCCTATAAACGCCAAGTTGACCCGCGGAAAATGACCCCTAATAAACGCCCCTCTTTTGTCCCCCAGCGACTGTTGAATGTCTGTAACGATCACTACACATTCTATGCGACCGCCATGGAAAATGTCTTGCTCAACTCTCTTGGAAGATGTCCCACAACTACATTTAACTCTTCTTTACATTTATTTGATACACTTATTTTGATTACAAATCTGAAATAAAATCGATGTTTCTTTTTCTTTTGGACATCAACAGACATTTAAAAAAAATAAATGCCCCCTTTTTACGATTTTATAAAGTCATTTTAATAAACGCCCCCTTTTACCAATTTTGTAAATGCCCAGGGCTTCTATTACGGCGAATACGGTAAGTAAAGATTTTTTCTCATCTTTATTTACTTCATGATATTCTACATCATCTACATACTTAAAAAAACCAAATGAAATAATGAAAAGTTGACTTTAGAACCTCTAAAAAGTGCTTAAACAGCATAAATGGCCTAAATTTGACTAAAAAGGGGATTTTTCAGGTACATTTTGTGTCAAAGCTTAAAAAAACCCACACTACCATATATATTTTTTCATCGATTTTGGTAGGGTAAAATGAACTTTGTAACATATCAAAAAAGGAAAAAAAGTTTAATACTGGAAATGTAGTATATTAAAGTTTTTAGCAGTTTTTTTCTCATTTTCCCATAGACTCCCATGTTAAAATTTTACTTCACCCCACTATCTTACAGGCGTCATATCTCGAAAAAAAAACACACTACCCCCTATTTTTTAATGCTGATTTTTCAATCATATACTTTGATCTTCTAAAAAATATAAGTTAGAAAAAAGTTTAATTCTATAAATTTGAGGAGCGAACATCCTTAAGTCCGTGTTATCACGAAACAAGTTGTACAAACCGAAATGACGGAATATTGAAATTGAATTTGCAAAAATGTTAAAAGTTAATTTCAAAATAAAGTTATTGTGATAATACCCATAAAACAATCTATTTATCAACAAATACGATAATGAACGAACATTATTCATTTAAATTTGGAACAATCACATCCGATAGATATATGAAAACATATTTATGTTACTTATGTGTGGCCGAGTCGGCAAAGGCGTCAGGTTAGCAATCCAGCGAGCTTGAGGTGCCGGGTTCGAGTCCACCTGTGACCGGGTGTAAAAACCTTGGAGTCAACTTTGAGTGCGGACTCTTTCAGTGTTTCACAACCCCTAGTGTACAGTACACAACCCTGTGCACTTAAAAGAACCCACGAATCCGTTGGTAAATGACCAGATGGTGGCCACATGAATACGTGCAGACACCTAGTTGCAGGTACAGCAACGTGCAGTATCCTTGGACAAAATACTGTGACTATGCGTCCTAGTTCATCCAGCTATGAATGGGTACCCCGTAAGGATGAGCATGGTGATTTAACTTGGTGCGCCTAGTGGCTGCAAAAGTTGCATACTCCAAATGGAGCTGAGATTGACAAAGAGTGTCGTTAAACAGTGACATCCAATGATCGGGGGCAAACAGAGCGCCTTTGAGCAGCTTAGCTTAGCTGGATATTGGCGCTATACAAATGTTTATATGTATGTATGTATGTATGTAGGCTCTATTCCTGATTCTGGAGTTTTTTTAGACACATGGTTGTTTCCCATGTCGGCTAAAGGTATGCACTTGATAAATAAAGATTATAAACACACTGACTAAATTCAATTGTAATAAATAAACAGTATAATCACATATTATGTCATTTACTTTTTTAATTTTGGATAATATCACTATGTTTGTTTGCCTTCTCACATTCACAATGTCACTGGTCACCAAAATATTTTATAACCATGTAATACTTCCTCTTTCAACTTCTATAAACCGTCTTAAAATCTGTAAACATCATAATAACATTTTGAACTTCATGTTCATTTTGGCTCAGCCTCCGTATCTTTACTAAAGATTTAGCCTCGGACCAAAACTTCTGTTTCTTTGAATGCTCTATCTCGCATAGCAAGCCGCACATTAACAATGGGGTTGCAGGTAGACCTGTTAACTTTCTTTAGCCGACACCAGCTGACCTACGGGTATATGGAGGTAGTCGTCTGAGAATTTTTGCTGCCATTGTGACAAGCATTTTCTACTTAAATTTTCTATGTTAATTTTATCAATAGAAGGCAAATCTTTTATTAATTAATAATTATGGCATAGGTTCTGCACATAATGTTATATTTTTCTGTTATAAATGGTCCTCGTAGCTTTATCCTACAACACTGCACCTAGGTTGAGAATCTCTACCTGAGGCTGTATAGCAGGTAGAGAGTGGCAGCAGGCTATGGTGAAAACCAGGGTGAATCATCACATACACTACTGTACGTATCACGGTTGTGTGATTGACTGGAGCTTTCCAAAATGGCACTGCCCAAAGATGTTCCGACAAGTGGCGATGAATGAAATGTTTACAAGGGTAACTAACTGCATTCGGTCAGTGAAATGACATTTGAAACGGATGTACAAACAACCACGAGTAACAATACAAGCATGACAAGCACGCACTTGCGTGGTGATGACGGTGCAGATACACGTGGTTACGGTGCGTAGGTGAATTAACCGTACGTAGCGGTCTTCTTTGGGCGTGGTTTTCAAAGAGATGAATATAAATCACATTTTCTCCCCGGTTTCAATGGACTGTCACATTTACTATTGTTTCGGCGTATTATGGTGACCAACATTAATTATAATTTAGAAAGAGTTTCATTTTATATCTCAACATGTAGGCGTTTCTTTTGTCCGGCAGTGTATAGGACCTTGTTGGAGGTTGAAAATGCTGTGCTACATGTATGTTCCTTCAGAGCACATAGCCTGGTAACAGCTGATAGAAGCCAATTTCATCGATTAGTTTGTATTATAATTTGCTAAAAGCAATTATGTATACATCTAAATTCAGGGATAAAGAACATTTAGGAAACGTTTGTTTAAATGAGAAACGATGATCGTGACCTCCTATTTTCGAATAAATCAAAGAAACCAAGTAACTTAAGGAACTGTCACTCATCCAGAATGCTGAATAACGTCGATATTGATAATTCGTCAACAATTTATTTCAAGTGATGTCATATGATAGAATTACAGCCTATATATCTTCGTTTACACACAAATACACCAGCCCTAATGATTTTCTAATAGCAACATGTTGTGTTTCCGAATGAGACAACTATGATATCTAGACAGAGAACAAATGGTCTCTACAAGACTTAAACCAGTAGAGCACAAGATCTATACCGTTGAAGATTGTGATTCCAGATGTAGCTGTCTGTATAAAGTGTTTACCTTGAGCGTCCTCCTGGGGTCTGATTCGAAGCACGCTTCAGTGACTCCATCAGTAACAATTAGGGTGGTGTTTGTATCACAGAACGTTTTGACAAAACATTAAGGACATATGAATGTAGCTTGTGGCAACATGAATTTATTAAGCGTTAGGGCATGTTTTGAAACACTTGCGTGGTGGGACACTTTAACATAAGGCATAGTCATTCAAAGATTGATCGGCGTAAACAAATATGGGAATGTCCTCAGTTTTGTATTGTATTTAAGTATTTGTGTCAAACCTGTCTTGATCTGCGATTCGGGTACAACAGAGACGAAGTCAATTTAGTTAGAATCGCAATCATATGATATAGCATGACACTCGTCCATTTATTGGTAACTTCCCCGGCAAAAATGATAAAATTGTTCTCATAAATCACTACATCAAATCACTAAGAGATTCCACTGGGCACCAGTTTCCAAAACGGGCTAAGGTAAGCCTTGCTTCAAATGATTAATTTTTCTGTGTTAGCGTTCAAATCTAATTTATCAAAATGTTGATTATATGAAAGTCAATCAATGTCATAATAATTTACAGATGTACAACAAGAGAGATCTCTTATTGTTGTAATGTTCCAACGCTCAGTGCCACTTGTCTAAAATATTACATGGCGTTTTGCTATTACTTTTACTCAATCAGATTGAAAACACATTTGTCTAAAAATAATACCAAATTCATTTATTTGTTGAATTACGAAATTCAATGATAATGACATAACGAAGATCTACATGTAAATACAATGTAATCACTATTTTCAAATAAAATATGATTTTTTAATTTGTATTTTATTTACAACAAAATGACATATTTAGGCGAGCGTTATGTTTGGAAATAAATAGTTTAGATACAAAAGGAAATGTCGGCTATCTGGAGATAAGAATCAACAACAAACACTGATGGCCTTGGGACGTTCAATAAAGATTAAATTCAAATGGATTATAAGCTTAAGGATATTACTTAAATATTAATATATGATGATGACGTTATTTTATGGCTGATGAAATTGTGAGATTATCATTTGATCTGAAGATTTCTTTTTTTAAAAATTTAAAAATGTATTTAATTTAAATTTAAAAAATAACTGACAAGTTAAGGGGAATCAGTTTTAACATGCGGAGAAGAATTAGTTTTATGTGTTGATGACAACTGTCCGCAATTTGAAATAATTAAAAAGTTGTCGTTGGTCATTAATTGGTCTTCTCCTATTAGTCCTTAAGCTTGATGTGTTCCTCTTTACAAATATTTGATGATATCAAGCACTGCCTTATACTAATCCAAAAAGTAATATTTTACTATCATAAACTCATGAACCAAAAAAAGCATAACCATGCAAAATACAAGATACTCCTATCCATGATCATGAGTAACATTTTTAATATGAAATCAGTGTACTGTTTGTTTTTTTCAAATCTGGCACTTATAGTGGATCGGTGAAAACACTTTCAATACATATAATTACAGATGTTTAAGTGGCCTTTTATGTGATACGATATTTGTATTTAATGAATATGAACATACAGCAGGATCGGGGCCTATTCCTTGAATAGCTTCTTTATTCATTGCAAGACGAGACTTCCTCGATATATTTGAAATGCTGTAGGCTAAGACTTACGCCTAAGCAGGGAGGAATGTCAGCTTATTGACAAAATTTACATATATTATCAACATCATCTCTGTTAAACTTCCAGATTACGAGTTTGAAATAACCAATGACATTAACCAAGGACATTAACCAAGGACATTAACGTACGATGTTAATGTTACATACAGTCTCATATTTAATGCACTTAAGTGTAAAACAGACTGCGCACTTCAAACAAACAACCTGTGGAATAATACATACTGTTGTCAGGCTCAGTAAGAAAACAGGGAAAGCGGTGAAACAGCTGAATAGGGTTTTTTATAAACTTTTGCTGTGTTGCAAACTGACAAAATCGAAAGAAAGGACAAACAAGAACAAATAAAATCCATCTTCAATAGTTCTTAAGTTACAACGATCATATAATAATTCATAATAAGTAGTGTTTTTGTTCAAACACATTTTCTGAATTCACAAATTGTGTGAGAGGCATCTAAACTTCACAAGTACATTTTTCAAATCCTTATCAATGACAAAACTTAGACACTTTTCTTGTCCAAATATAGTTTTAAAGGATGAATATATCTTCTATTTGCCCATACCATTATTGGATGGCTAGATCTATGCACGTTTGTTTGAAAAAAGTCATGAATTGAGATAGATTTCCACATTCCTGAAACATCCAGGCATATGAATAACCAGTCTGACATCTAGTTCACATTCTTGAACATACTTTCCAAAATATTACAAAATTTACCACGAATTCCATGTCGTAGTAACCCATAAAGAAGTTTACGTCTATCATCAGAAACAAATGCATCACAAAAATCATTTAATGCAGCGAAAAAAACGGTGCTTAGGTTTTCTAAGATATGTTTGTACCATTGATTGCAGTACAAAAATATTATCCTTGTTAGAAGTCTTGCAGAAAACCGACTTGCGCTTCTGCCAAAATATCATTAAATTCAATCTAAGCTCTCAGTCTACATCCTATTATACACGTGAACACTTTCAATAGTGTTATACCCCTGTAATTATTTGGATCAGATAAATTTCCGGAAGAAGAACGGAAGAATCATTTATTCAAAAACGCCACTTTCTAAAATTGAATTAAAAACTGAATGTAGGTTATAAGTTGTGGTAATGTTAATATAATTCAGACGGGATTCCATGGATACCAGGCGCCTTATTTCGCTTTAGGAATAAATGGCATTAAGATTCTCATTTTCAGTAATATCTTCAGGCAGCATGTGAGAATTGTTACAGTCTTCACAATTCATATGGTCATTTTCTTTTAATAATATTGTACTATTTTATCATCAAATTCACTGCTTTCAGTTTCAGGGTTTAACAGATCTTTAAAATACTGGTACCAAACTCCTGGTGTAATGTTATTTACTTACTTGATATTTTACTTTTAATAGTGATTTTATCGACTGCCAAAAGGATTTTCAATCACTGAAATTCAAATTTACATGGTAAGCTACATCTCTATTTTTCTCATTACATATCTTTCTTAACCTTCTTTTGCTATAGAGAAATGTCTCAAGGTTTCTTTATAGTTATATGATCTGAGATTTTGCAATTTTGCATATTTAAGTTTTTTTCAATAAGGAACATTCTTTGTCAAACCACTTTGCTTGTTCATCGAAAGCATTCCCGTTGTCATAATGTTTACAATTCTTCTGAAAATGTTCTCCAGATATTTGTATAATCTGAACTGGAAGATGAGCAGACTGTTTCTGATATTTGATTTGAGGGAAGGTTTTCGAGATAAGCATTTTTCCTTCATCAGACCAATTATACTTCATTTTAGGATGGGTACTTGTTAAAGTTGTTTGACAATTTGTATAGAAATATAGACTAAATGATATCTGGCAAAAAACAGGTAAATGATCAGACTCAGTTCTACTACATGTATGAGATTAATCACTTTGTCAAAACATCCGGTTGAGACTAAAAAGGAATCAACTAAATGTGTCCCACTCGGTCGTCAATAAAGATTGCATTTTGCAACTTAGACATGACACCTTCAACATTCAAGGTACATATACACTTGGAAATTAATTAAGCAACAACCAATTTTATTAACAGCAAAATCATTCCGATTTGAAAGAAGAAAATATGTCAGGAAAACTGTTAGTGATTTTAGGTAGAACAATCATTTAGCAGTGTTCAAACGAAAGGTCACTCAAATAACTGTTCATTGTCTTTTCGTTAGGGGCTGTTACAATAATTTGGTATTTTGGTGTTAAAATCCAAGTTCCATTATGAAATGAAATGAAAGTCAATATGTGTTGCTGTAATGTGATTAGTCATTTTTCAAATAAATATATAGAACATCATACTTGTGCATTTGGATCGTTTGTATTGAACGAGAAGATGTCATGGAAGCGGAGGAACAACGAGTTCGAAGAACGAGTTGTTCCTCCGCTTCTATGACAGCTTCGAGTTCAATACAAACGATCCAAATGCACAAGTATAATGTTCTATATTTATTATATACCCCTTTTTATTTGCAAATTTGTAAACAAATAAAGTTGAATAAATTTACTGGAACGACGTGCTGCGTAGTGATACACAGACGGTTACTAGACCAGCACGACTCACGATTTGATATCTTAATAATACCTTTATTTTCTCATTTGTCAGCCCAATAGAGCTTTGAGTGAAATTTTCTTTAGTGTGGTAACATAATTAAACCGTCAAATATGCTTTACTATCATTTGATAACAAAGAACTGAAAATAAGAAACAACATTCAGGCTTCCGTTCGTCGTACTTCTTTCGAATGACGTAACCATGGTTATGACGTCACAATAGTAAACGGTTGTGACATCACAATGACGCAGCTTCGATAGCGCAGCTTTCGGCAATGCGTTTAATTCCCCTTATACTTTGCGCTTTTTTGCCTTGTTAATGATAATTTGAGTAAAATTTTCCCTGATCGTGCTGTTAATATTGGGTCTAAATCCAAGCTGATGCTTTTAATCGACTGAACAAATACTAGCAGTGTTATTAAAACATAAATTCCGGAGATTGAATTGAGAAAACATTGAAAAATACGGAGAATTCTGAGAAGTGCCGAAGTTTAGAGAAAGTAGAACCGTCAGCCGTACAATACGGAATTCAACGTGCAATACGGAAATCGACCACGGAAACCGTATTGAACCCCTGTATTACTATCTTAAGTTTACATGGGTATATAATAAAGTGATTATACTTTACTAACTGACTAAACAAACGTCACTCGTTTAAGCGGTATGCACCTTCAAACTCACAAAATCATGAAACTGTCAAATTAAAAAAACTTGTCTTAATGAACAGGTCACCACTTGCGGTATTGGCTTATCTAAAGCGTGAAGAAGTGTTTAATAAACAGATAGAACTAAATAATCTCAAATTTTATTCAAAGATCAAATGGCTGTAGGCCTTTTCTTAATGTCTGTTTAGTTTCTTATCTTGCATGAAAAAAGATGTTTTGGATGTCAAGGATGTCAACTTGGTTTCAAAAGTGTTGTTTACAAGAAAACAATTCTAAAGTTTGAAGTGTAGTTTCTCATCTAGGACAATATTTATTTTAGGCAAACATTCAGTACCTTCACATTTTTCCTCACTTTTCATAAATTGTGCACATCGTTGATTATTATTTCAGTGAATGAGTCGGTATAATAAACAATTGTTATGTCTGGGGTGATAAAATCGTTCAATTTATCCTAACAATCCCATTTCAGTTTACAAACTAGGGTGTTGCTTATTTAATGTCCAAGTGTATATATCAAAGACAACGGGAGTACGGTCTGGGGCAACTTCCCAATGCAAGGCATAACTCTTGCCAGTCTCCATTACTGGCTCATTTAGGGCTTGCAGTATTTCCTTAAGAAATCTGTGTTTAGAAATCCAGTCCCGCTATGCATTTCTGGTGCAGTGATTCTTGACACAACAAAGCTAGGGAAATACCGCAAGTAATGCAGCCTGGCAAGAGTTATGCCGTGCGTTTGGAAGTTGGGTCTGGAGCTGCTCGTTGGCCACGGCCGAGTCCCTAGCTGACGTCACTGGTCCCCTAACAGATTGCAGACTGTCGTCTCGTGTCTGCTCCCCTGGCTCGGCTCTCCTCCTGTCTCGGTCTCCAACTCGGACTAGACTGTCACCATCTTCAGCTAGAACAAACGCCTTTCCATTGATAATCACTTTGTCATATGATAGAAAAGCCTTCTCCCCGTTTTACTGGAGTCCACCGGATAAGTGATTGTGATTTTCATATGTTACTACATTGTGAACATCTTAATTCTGATAGGAATGCATTTTGTTAATTTATGATGGATCTCCTTGAAGTACATGTTTATGTAGGGCTTAAATCATGTTGACAAAGACATGTTGGCATTTCTTTTTGGAAGTGAAACAATTTTTTATCGTTAATCGACCCTAGCACAAGGGAAACCCTCATATTACAATTCTCGCTTTATGTATACAGTTTAAAGCAACACCTCTTACTCTTGAATAATGAATTCCCAGTGCAAAGAGTCCTATATATGGTATGTATTAAATGTATTGTAACTACCTTATGATTATGAGTATGTATAAAATCAATGCATAATTTTATGAATCCAAATAAGGCCTTTGTTTGTGTTTATTATGTCCCCCGAACAATTTTTCGGGAGACATAATGTGTTCACCTCCGTTCGTCATTCCGTCATTCCGTTATTCCGTTATTCCGTTATTCCGAAATGCTTTCTTTTCCGGGCCATATCTAAAAAAAAGTTCAATATTTTTTCACGAAACTTGGTATGTGGTTAGACCTAGTGGTGGAGTGGTGCCTTTTGCTATTTTGGATATTCTGAATTTTTTTTGTACTGGTTTCCATGGAAACAATTTGAACTTAGTGCATATTAGGGGTAGGGACGTTTTCCGGCCTCTATTTCAAAATCTATCAAGTATTTCTTTACGAAACTTGGTATGTGGTTAGACCTAGTGGTGGAGTGGTGCCTTTTGCTATTTTGGTTATTCTGAATTTTTTATTTTTTCTGGTTTCCATGGAAACAATTTCAACTTAGTGCATATTGAGGGTAGGGACCTTTTCCGGCCTCTATCTCCAAAAATTGTTATTTCTCGTTAATGCAGTTTTGAACTTAGCATAAGTGAAAAATAAGGGTAATATGATGGTTGGATTGAAAGTTGGAGCGGGGGACATGACAGTGCATCACATGCACATATTTCTAGTTTAATGTCTATTTGCTTTCGTTCCTGTTCTGTTGAGTGCGTCGTGATTGATGTATTTGCATAAAATGTGTTGATCGTCGCTCCAAAATGGAAAATAAAAGATCTCGTTCTTATCAAAGAAATGGCAAATAGCATGTTACATTTCAATTTAGAAATAATGTTATATGATACGGAAATAAATAATTTTCTTACATTCAAATTATTTAAATATCTGTCTGTTGACTAGACCTACTGTGCCTTGCTCTTCAGGCAGGGTGCTAGTCCAACCTAAACACAAACGAACTTCGAAAAGAGGAGCAGGGATGGTAAAACCCCGGCCCAAGGGCAGTCACTCAATGGTCACGTGACGTCACTCCCATGATCCTTCACTCTCCTCTCAGTTGCTGAGCTACATGTGTGCAGACGCGTTTGTACTGCTCTCAACTTTTGGATTTTCAGCGTCTTTGTCGCTGCTATTCTTCCTAGCCTGAGTGTTTGCTATTAAAACAGAGATTATCGTCGTCTATCTTTCTTGTTTTTCTGGGCAGTTTACCCTAGGTAGACTGTTTATTGTGTTAGGTGTTTGAGTTGAGTGGCTCGGCGGCATGTGCTGGTTTGGCCTACCCGGCTCGCTCTGCACACTTTTTGCACGTTCAGACTGGGTCGTTCGGTTCACTCACTGTGACTCAGCTTTCTCGTTGGGCTGGTTGGTTGGTGCATCTTCATCTCGTGCCTTCCGACAGTCATTCCAACCTAGTGTTTGACTTTTTCGTAATTAATAATCGGAAAAATCAGATCTCACTAGTGGTGCGGCCTTAGAACCCTCGATAGTGGGAGACTCAAGTAGTCGGACCCTCCGATAGTCGCACCCTCCGTCTTGTGCTCAGTGGGTCGTGTTCCCCTCTTCCTTGTGAGTCACCCTTCACTATCCCATAGCTGCCGACATTCGCTATCGGATGATCATCTTTATAGCACGCCTACACTCTCTGCTAGTGAGTTGTCATTCGACATTCGTTATCAGAGTGATCTTGCTATAATGCGTTGCATTCGTGTCTCGAATGGTGAACCGCCTCCATCTCTCACTTTTGAATAGAAATTATGGGACAACCTTGTGTCGTCTGCCCACCATAAATAAATCGACTGACACAACATTCAACTTGTGTTGTTTTAGGCTGCCGGAAGGGGGCTCACATGCACAGTTAGTTGTCTTCACCTATCACGAGTGAGTAGCCTCCGTTAGCTTTGGAAGTTTGCTATCGGCGGGTTTTCGCTATAGTGCCGCTCCATCCTGACATTGTGAGTTGTCTTATAACATTTGCTGTCAGATGGTTCTCACAATAGTTTTACATTTCTCGCTTGGTGAACCGTTTTTCGTCTCTCACCAGTGAGTTACCTTCCGACCTACAATTGTTGCTACCAGTCGGCTCTCGCTATAGCGGATTTCCCTTGGCTCTCTTTGAACGAGTTGTCTTCATTGTTAGTTTACGCCTCTCGTCTCTCGCTGCCAACGTTTGCAGTATTTTGCACCAACTGTTGATGCTGGAGTCAGAGGGATCCACTTTTCGTGTATAGGAAATGTAAGCCCTTGTGCGATGAGGACACTCGCTGTGTTGCCCCTGGATTCCTGTTGGCTCTTGACTTGGTCCTTGACTTGATTATGCCTAAGAAGGCCAAGACGGGGTTTCGGAAGGGGGGGGGGGGGGGGGGGGGGGGGGGGCGGGGGCGTGGATACGATTCAGCTCCACTTAACTCCCCTCGGCCAGGCTTCAAGCTGCGTACCCCTCTGAACGGGAAGTGAAGGATGTGACTGGTGGTCACCCAAGGGTCTTCCATTCCCGCTCCTTCCGCTGTTGGACGGGTGTACTGGGGGCCGTCTGCAGCTGTTTGTAGACAACTGGAGTCAACTGGGGTTTGACCCCTTTGACTGTTGGATACTGGGTCAAGGCTTCCTCGTCTCCTCCGCCTCTCTCCTGTGCTCCGTGGGACCGGCTCTTCTAACCATGCCACAGGTGGAGATTCTAATCTCCAAGGTTGCAGTGCAGGGGTCCTAACCATGATCTCCAGGTTTTTTTCACTTGGGATTCCGGGAAGGGATTCGGAAGGATGGCAGCCGATCCATGACTTGAAGGTTTCAACTGAGTGGCAGCTGAATCCGCGAGTGTTCAAGTCGTTGTGTCTCCAGTTCAGTACTTCCCTGGTGGACTTGGTTGCGTCTTGTCTCAACCTTTCAGCTGCCGATCTATGTCTCACCAGGACTAGACCCACAAACGAGGGAGACCACTAGGAAGCTTTATGACAGTGGCAGGCATTCGCATCTGTTCATGGCCAGAGCGGGTTCGTTCCAGCTGAAGTCACCTTCAAGGTGTCGTCCATCACCACAAATCTGTCAGTCTTTCTTTCTGTTCTCAGAAGGAGGTCGCCAGGGGTGAACGTGTGAGCGCTCAAGGGCCTCCGCAAACTGGGTCTCTGAGACCCGAGCCCTGCAGGCAGACTTACTTAGTTTTGTGGTCTGGGACGGGTGATCAGGTCTGATTGGTTTAGCTCCGGATTCGTTGGTAGAACCTAGCAGCTGTTGAGGCGGGACATACTAGCTCCTTTCCGGCGCTGGGGTCTGACTCCGGAGAACTAGATCTCTCCCTGTGTCAACCATTACCTGCGAGATGTCTCTATGTCAGATCTCGAAGGGTTTTTAAGACTGGGTCCACGGGCCTTCGCTCAGACCCTGGAGGGGACAGTCCTCTTAGGAGGGTTGACTCTTTTTCTCCGATACCTTCGTTTAATGAGTTCGGATCGGATCATTGTTTTAATTGCTTTTGTTGTGCCTCCCCCTCCACGAGCGGTTCTGGGGGCATGTGTTACTCTGAAGCATGAGTGGCTGAGTTGTCTTTTCGATCTGCTTAGACAGTAGAGATAGTGTCTCCCTGGCTTTACCTTGTCCTTACCTGTCCTATTCATAGGTGTCTGCATTTTGTCTACATTTTGGGTTCGGAGAGTGAAGGATCATGGACGCTATCAGAAGATCCATCTATATGAGGCTCTGACTGCCGAAGGCCGAACCACTAATAAAAGCTGTAGTGAAATTCTTCTGATAGTGAACACCAGCCAAACACTAGGGAGGGGTCACTGTCGGAAGGTACGAGACGAAAACGCACCAATCAACCAGCCCAACGAGAAAGATGAGTGAACCGTACGATCCAGTCATCACATAAAAAAAAGTGTGCAGAGCAAGCAGTGTAGGTCAAGTCGAGCACATGTCGCCTAGCCTCTCAACACAAACTGCTAATAAAAGCAAGATAGATAGACGACGATAACCTCTGTTTTAATAACAAACACTTAGGCTAGGAATAATAGCAGCGAGAGGAGAGTGAAGGAAGTGAAGGAAGTGATGTCACCAAGAGGCAAGGCATAGTTGGTCTAGTCAACAGGTAAGTATAAATAAGTATGTTAAATCTAAAACGTTCCAGTTAATCTATAAAGTTAAGATCCGGAAAACGAAACCTGCACTTCATATTGCTGTTACAAAGGTCTATATTCACATTTAAAAAGACAAACATATATGTTACATATCCACTAGTTACACCTGCGTGCCGAATTTTATTGAGATATTTTCAAAAATATGTCGAGCTTTGGTCCGGAAATCAAGTATAACTGACGAAGACGACATACTAAAATACAGATCACCACAGAGAGTTGTTACTTTAATGAAAACATCACTTATGTGTGGTACGTTGAGTGAAGCTAGCGTGACCACAGACATGTATCTATGCATCCTGAAAACTGAGTCAACTCTTTTTACTCGCTTCAATTTCAAAGGCTATGGTGATAATATATGTCATATTTCCTACGACAAAGTGATAAGAGAATTTGTTCAACTGCTTGACTTGTTCCATTAGAAATCCCTCACGTTACATTTGCTTGTTCCTCTGCTAAATGAAGGGCGTCGAAACTGACTCCTTCCTTTGCTCGACTAAGAAGAGGCAGAGTTTTCTCCGCTTGGTTTGTTTTCTTGGGTACTGTTTTAAAGGAAGCATGCAAATGTAGGTGACTTAATTGCAGGATGATATTCGTGACGTATATGTTCGGTATAATTCCTCAGTGTAAGGTACAGTCATATCCGGCCCCGTGTCCACACCACGGACACCCTTCGCAGTCAGCTGGCCTGTACATGAACTCTCTCTGTTTCTTTTGCAAGAAGAAGAAACAGTGTCGGTAGCGTCTCTCTGTTCCCTCCCTGGATCTCACCTGTCTACATGGCTCGGACCACTCGGACCATGCACTGCAGGCTAGTGAAATGAAGATATTGAAATTGATTAAATTGAATTAAATTGTTTTCTCATTAGGATCGATGACACAGTGGGTCAAGGAATTGCTATTTATTGCAGACATGCGTTCTCAGCTGCAAGAATTGTAATTAACATATTTGAAAATACTTTCTGCTATAAATTAACTCGAAGTGAAATAAATGTTTTCAATAGCCATATTATTACTCTTATCATATACCAAGGTAGATTTAAAACCTCCTTATTAAGTTAGTTCTGAATCTGAAACGTATGTGATCAATAATCTGCATGGATTTAGCAATCGACTCAGCGAATATCATGATCAGACTTGAGGACTAATCTAACCAGGTTAAACGATACAACTAGTTCGTCACGTGTATGGGGAGAAGACGAATGTAACCACTTGTTATTCGTGTGTATGTGAACAAGACCGATATGGCAACTTGTTATTCGTATATTTGGACAATACTGATATGACACTTGTTCTCCGTGTATATGGATAAGACCCATATGACAACTTGTTATCCATTTGTTAGTGGACAAGACCAATATGATAAGTTGTTATCCATGGATATATGAACAAGATCGATATGGCAACTTGTTTTCCATGTGAAAGTGGACAAGACCAATATGACAACTTGTTATCCATGTGTATGTAGAAAAGACCTATATGACAACTTGCTAACCATGTGTAGGGTGACAAGACCGATATGACAACTTGTTATCCATGCGTATGTAGATAAGACCTTTATGATAACTTGCTAACCATGTGTAAGGTGACAAGACCGATATGACAACTTGTTATTCGTGTGAGTGGGCAAGACCAATACGACAACTTGTTCTCCAATGTGTATGTAGACAAGACCGATATGACAACTGGCTCTCCCTATATGTGAACAAAATCAATATGACAACTTCTTTTCGCAGTATTTGGACATGTCCCATATGACAACTTGTTTTCCCAGTATGTGGACATGGCCCATATGACAACTTGTTCTCTATATATATTGGACAAGGCCGATGTGACAACTTGTTCTCCGTATATTTGAACAAGACTGATGTGACAACTTGTTCTCTGTATACTTGGACAAGGCCGATGTGACAACTTGTTCTCTGTATACTTGGACAAGGCCGATATGACAACTTGTTCTCCGTATACTTGGACAAGACGAATATGACAACTTATTCTCTCTGTGGGTGGACAAGGCCTATA
This sequence comes from Gibbula magus, assembly GCA_936450465.1. NCBI lineage: Eukaryota > Metazoa > Mollusca > Gastropoda > Trochida > Trochidae > Gibbula > Gibbula magus. The sequence continues at coordinate 36,936,850 of OW388301.1, read as the reverse complement.
TGACACGTGTAATCCCGCAAGGGGTCCATGTCTGACTTTAGCAATCTATTTTCTCTGCAATTGGTAGTCTTCATTACAAAATAGTTTGCGTTTTGAAATAACTAAATATTTACAAACGGCAGTCTCTGGACGCGGGGTAAAAGCGGGATCTGAATACATTTGTAGGTAATGCTGCAAATTCGATAAATGTACATGACCAGGTACTCACGTTTACATTTTCCCTCGCACGGAATAATTCGAAGTTGTTCAGCAAGATCACACTTCCGGCTCTCAGTACGGTTTCCCCGACACAGTAAGGGGTCATCACACTCAGAAACATTCGCCCAGTTCGACCATTCGCATTCGGCCACAGCTGTAAAAATCAAACGAAATGCCTTAACTTTACATGTAGATGTTGCTTTGATATAACAGAAAACAAGTTTTTAATATACTGACCAATGAAATAGTTTGATTTATAAGTGAAATATACTGTCTATCAAAATAAAGTGAAGGTATCTGATATTTTCATAGTGACCAGTGACAATATAATAAAGTCACTGGTTATTGGCCAGAACAACTTTCCACTCTGAATATAGAAAATACATGTATAGAGCTTTAAGTATATATGAACTGCATACCATGTTTGGTCTTGTTGTATTTGAGAACATCCCTTTTAAAAGTAACAATGCGATAGGGTTTTTTTTATCGAAAAATAATGTATGTTCATATTGAATTTGTAAGGGTTATATTAATACAATTTGGCCCTAAATAACTTTTTTTACAAGTATTAAGTGTCCAAAGGTTATTTAAATTGCTTTTAAGTTCTTTTCGCTAATCATTTTAAAATACGCTGCACAATAACAGTATAAAAGATGAGTTTACTATATAAAACAAAATACCTGTATAGTGTAAAACAGACAATAGTAGGAGGACAAGGGGTCCCTTTCTGTAGTTTACCATTTTAGTCTGTGAACAGATGTAAATCAAAACATGGTTATAGATATAACTTGATAACAAGCATACACAAATTTGAAATACATGTATAAACATATAATATGCATGTATGTTCCACATTTACATAGAAAAGACTAAACATAAGACATGAGCTCTTTTCCCACTCTAGATACACTAAGTTACTGTTATGGTGATTGTTTAAGTGAGACAATGGTAACTATTCAGCATTCGGTCAGTGAAATGACATTTGAAACGGATTTACAAACAACCACGAGTAACAATACAAACATGCACTTGTGTGGTGATGACGCTGCAGAAGTATGTGGTCACAGTGCGTAGGTGAATTAACCGTAATATAAGTCGCGGTCTTGTATGGGAGTGGTTTTCTTCAAAGAAATGATTTCTAATCACACTTTTTCCGCGACTTCATCGCACTGTCATATTAATTATTGGATCGGCATAACTTGGAGACCACCATTAATCATATTTTAGAAATACATTAAAAAAAACACATTGTATATCTCAAAGAAACATCATGTACGCGTTTCTATTGGTCGGCAGTGTATAGTACCTTGTTGGAGTTCAGGAAATGCTGTGCTTTGTTCCTACTGAGCACATAGTCTGGGAATAGGGGACAGAAGCCAACTCAATTAATGACTTATTCTAATTTGAGGAAAACAAGTGCGTATACCTCTAAGTTCACGAAGTAAGAACACTTAGGAAACGTTTGCTAGTTTACATGAGAAAACGATGAGTGTCTTGTATCAAAGAAACTGAGGCATCAAGTGCGCTATATATGTAAAGCAAGTTGTAACCTGATGAACTGCCGATCATCTGGCATGCTGAAAAACGTCCATGTTGATAATTCGTCGATAATTTGTTACTGAAATAATATAATTATAATGTATATTTCAACACATAAACTATACATACTCTTTAATAGCAACTTTTGTCTGTCCGAATGAGACAAAAAAGCCATTTAGATACTAATCAAACAAGAAAAAAGTGAGCATGGCTCACATACCCCCCGCCATCCGCTATCCGTCCATTGAGAATTATAGATGTGAAGGGTACTATGTTTAAAAAACAGCTTCAAGCATCATAATATTGCCCAAAATAATTTTAGGTACTGATTGTTATTACAAAATTTCATTCACCCAGATGTAATATTTTTCAGGTAACTTAATTGTTCCCATTAGAGCATCACACCGGTAAGTTCAATTACAGATTCAATTGCTTCATAACTCCGTAAAAAATAATATTTCGGAACTGGACTGTGAACTCGATGAAGAGTATCATCTGGACTACCTACATGTAGAATTTCATTCACCTAGATGTAATAGTTTCCGAGAAAACTTGTCCCCATTGGAGCATCACAGTTCTTTTGGTACTAAGTTAAATTTCGCATTCAAGGTTCATAACTCCGTAAAAAAATAATATTTCGGAACTGGTTTTCGAACTCGATAAAGAGTATGATCATGAGTACTCACAACCAAAATTTCTTTTATCTAGGTTGAACAGTATCCGAGAAAACTTGTACCCATTGAACACGATAAAACGATCGGAAGAACATGGTTAACAACTGTACAAGTTTGGTTGCTGTACCTTTGGCGGTTTTTGAGAAATTGACCGGACGGAAGGACGGACGGACGGACGGACAGACGGACGGACAGACGGACCGACGGAATGACCGCTATATACCCCCGCTTACTTCGTAGCGGGGTATAATGATATCGACAAGCTGCCGGATATACTTACCCCGGAAAAAAGCACAATTACAATCTCTCTGTACTTGTTAAGATTGTGTGATTCCAGACGTAACTGTCTGTATGTAGCCCTTTATCGTAAAAGCGCACTAGCTGTCTGGTTTGTAGCAAGCTTCGGTGATTATATTAGTCACAATCACGGCAGTTTTTGCATCACTGATCTTTTTGACAAAACATTGGGTGGCACAAGAATGTAGCTTCCGGCAACAGTATCTATCAAGCGTAAAGGGCATGTTTTTATTATTTAGGTATGAAACACGTGCATGATGGGAATCTTTAGTCATAGTCATTAAAAGATTGTTTAGTGTAAACAAATTTGGGAAGGCCACATTTCCTGATCTTTTCTCAGCTTTGAATTGATTTAAATTATTTGTGTCAAAACTTCCTTACGCGCATTAAACGGCTCCCTCGAGTACGCGAACAACAGGAGTGCAGTCAAATTACATTACATGCAGTTTCAGTCGAAATCCAGAAATACAACATGGCAGTTATCATTTGTTCGAATTTTCGAATTCCCTGCTTGTCATACGTAGCGCCAGTTTCAATTACTGGCTAATTGAGCCTTGCTGCATTTCCTTAGTTTTCTGTGATAGCGTTCAGGTCTGATCAACTGATATTCTTTATTGATAAATCAACATATTTATGAAGATGTTGTTTATGAGAAACTGAATTAATGTGTTGATTACAAAACATTGACTTGAAGATTGTTGTGCTTTAATCCAGTTCACGACTGAGTAATAACATTAAGTTTGTACATCGGAAGATACATTTAATTGACGTAATGTTTTATAAACACCCTGTGCCACTAGAGGTTGTCAATTGTCTAACTATTTTTATGACTTATTTCCATTCAGAAGACATTCGTCTACAAATAATACCAAAGTTATTTATGTGTTGAATTACGATTTTTATCAATGTTTTTTTTATTGATAAGATAAAACAAGATTGTTTTCTCTATCGCTCTAAAGTGTATATTCGTTATTTGGCATATGTTATTCTGTTATCTGCTTCTCCGCCGTACTCGTAAAGTTGGATATACTGTTTTAAAATATGTTCAGACACATTTTCTAATTGATTGACATCAACAATTATGAATCAATACAGAGATAAATATATTCGCTACTTTTTAAAATATTTTTAAAATTATATTATCATATATAGAACATGCTGAGATATTCGGGTAAGCGTTATATTTGGCAATAAAAAGTGAAGATAAGTAATAAAATCAAGACGATAATCACCTACTGTTACGAATGGCCATGGGACGTGCAATAAATATTAAATTCAAATGGAATAATAGCTCTAGGGTAACAATTAAATATTAAAATCTGATGATAACATTATTTGATGACTGATGAAAGTTTATGATTAAACATTTGATGTGAAGATTTCTTTTCAATAAAAAAAATACACAGAAATGTTTGTGATGATCAGATATAAAACATGATGATGAATTTGTATTATACGTCCGCAACTCATAATAACTAAAAGGTTGTAGTGGCTATATCATGGTTCTTTCCTATAAACTCGTGACATGGTCGTCTTACGAATATTTGACGATATAAAGAACTGCTTTTTTTATAAATTGAAAACACATATTTGCTATCGTAGTTTATTAAGTGTTTCAAATTAATTTATTTCATTTCACTGACATCCCACGTATTTGTGAAATTAAAAATCTAAAAATATAAACTTGACGAATTCTGAACTGTATTTGTTAAGTTCGTGCAACATGATTTTATAACTAAAAGGTTTGTGTTTGAATACTTTGAGGTTTGCCTTGGCAAATAAACATGTTGACAAAACAACAAAAACGTGGCATTTGCAAACCTTAACCATTACGGTGAAAACAGCATGAAATAACACGTGTCTTATAAAAGTAGAAACCGTGTACAGTAAGTGCGACCAATGACTAAAATGGATCAGTTTCCAGTTTCAACGAAGCATCATATGCTTTTTATGGGATCGTTACACCCGTTTCAATGCACAAGAGATCGACTAAGAAATGGAAGGCCTAGAGTAACCCACATGGGCTTGTAAAGTGGACGATCCAGCCCCTTCTGTTATGATTATGTGTTCTAACATGTTATAATAATTCTTACGTGATCTGATGCACCAAGTACCGGATCACGGGGTCACATTTAGCTAACGGGTATTTTAAACGATTTTACATGGTTTTTTTAAATTCAAACGATATTTGGATCAATTTGCCCATGGTACAGGTTGGTAATATGCTAAAATTTAAATCTCATCTCTGTAGAGTTGTATGTGTTATGGCCTATTTTAAAGACAAATGTAATGCGTGACGTTGTATATTGACATTGAAGGACAAATGATGACAACATTCTGAAATAGAATTTCAAATGGACATGAGGTGTTGACCTCTTTATATTCCTTTACTATTTATATAGTAGAAGGGGCTAGCGCGTCGACCTCATATGCTATCCAGACGTTAGTTTTCAGATAATACAAGAACCTATGGAGTAACCACCCCAGCTAAGGAGGGACTCTCACCTACTTTATGTACGTGTGCGTCACCGACATGCAACGTGGTTGTGGTTCAGGGAATAATTGTGTTTTTTCTACTTATCGCCCAGCAGACTTTCAAAACTGATCATTATAGTAGAATCCGTGAATGTTTCAATTCAAATACCTCTTTTCACTGGCATTCTTTGTGAAACAATATTTTATTTAATGAATAAAAAAAACGAGAGACCCGGTGTCCATTCCTTAACAGCTTCTTTACTCATTGCAAGCCGAGACTTACTCGATATATTTTAGGAATGCGGTAGGCTATGACTCACGCCTTAGCCGGGGGTAATGTCTGCTTATTGACAAAACTTATAATGATATCATCATCATCTCTGTTCAACTTCCTGATTAAGAAATTTATCGCAAAGTTATTGAAGTGTCAACAAACATAAATAAATAAATAAATAAATAAATCAAGTTTATCATCCAAAACTTCGTCCCACAAGAGATATTGCCTGTATGGCACGTGGTTCAGTGCATAGCTCGGTTGATAACAATCAGCGAAGTTCAGCAAGACTCGGTGCGGCTCGCCGAATGGGTGGGTGACCCATTTCATCGCTGAATAAACTGAGAGTTTGAAGGTTTGATCCCCTGCCCCACACAGAGACATGAGTTGTGAAGACATGTGGTGTTACCTTGGGCAAGTGACTTCATTCAAACCGTGCCTCTGTTCACTCAGCAATATAATTGAGTACCTGGTATGAAAGTGAAGGCTATGTGAGAGATAACCTTAACAGCGCCTTAATTGACAGCTAGGTTGCATACTCCCAGTGTGTTGAGAATATAAAAAGGAATGATGTTGGTCCTTACACCTGGGTAATAATGTGTGTGCGCTTCGAGTATGCCCTTCGCGGCGTTGAATTCAGCGCGGTATAAGTACAATATTAACATTATCTCCTGGGAGACACCGTTTGACAGTAGATTTTACACAATGCCTTGAATTGTCACCGTCAAACAAATGACATTATAATGTTTTTACATCATTTAGTAATGACTCATAATGCTATGACGTCAAAATCCTGATGATATCACAATGCCATGACGTCATAAACATTCTAATGATATTGTTGTGTTCAAAGATGTACATTGCTCAATGAAAGTTATGAAACATGATTTTGGATGATAAATAGCCACGTGTCTTCTGATATGAAATATATCAGGCCTCGGATATTTGTAACTTTTATCAACACGTGTTGATATATTTGATATCAGAAGACACATTTGTAATACTCTTTGTATGGGCGGGAATATGTTTTATCTACACTATAAGTACGTTTAGATACTGAGTATCGCAATGTCCTGTGTGAGAATCTACACAAAGACATTTCATAGTTCTTTGTTAGTGTATATATTTCATCAGAGTATTTATACCACAATTAGACAGCATACATATCTCGTAATACTGCGCGTTTAAATGTTTCTAAACTGCTTGTTATTAATTATGTATGTGATGAATGTACACAGATGACGCATTGTTTGAGTTATGCGTCCTTTATATATGTGTAGTCAAAGGCAATCCACTACACAAGAAAAAGTACAACTAAAAACATACAACCCTGGAATAACAACTTGATGGGATGGACTTCCATTTCTTGTTGATATATATATATTTAAATCTGTAACCAGCAACCGACACAAACTCGTTTTGATCATGTTGTTTTATTGTTTGCTATTCCTGTCTATACATGTATATGTCAACACTCAGTCACACAAAATAGTAATGCTGTTTTCACATGGTGAAGATGTCAAAATAAATAAATACTCTCAACCATCTTCAACTGCTGTCTCCTGTACGGCAAAATAGCTATCGCCATCACAAGCAAGGATTTTACGAAACCTCAAATTCACTATAAATAAACGATAAATAGGTATTGCGTGTTCTTGGTAAAACGTTATCGTACATTTGTGTATTGTAAAATATGATAAATATGTCAAGATTGACCTCCTCTGACCAGAACTCATTGTTATTGGTGTAAGAACAAAAACCCTATAAGGTGTCTCCTTTCAAATCTAAAAGGTTATCAAATATAAATTCAACTCGAGAAGAAAAGCATACATTGTATAACGTAAATTGCAAATTAATTTTCTCTCAATTTCTTCTTCAAACGAATAGAATTTACATAGTAATATATGTATTATCTACGGGTTCACACATACCCAGGTGAATACTGACCATGTAATTATCAAGGTAACGTGATGTCATATTGTGACGAATAGACTCGAGACTTTCGAAGATGTTTCCTGGTTGAGGGAAATTTGCATTTATGTGAAGTTTAATTATATAGTTCACATGAGTTTTTGTCATTGTAGGTGGTAAATGTCCCGGGACCTATAGATGGGACTTAACAGTCCCTGAGGCTGCATCGTCTTGCTTCAATAATCCTGAGAGTATATGTGTATACTGCCTCGAGTTACTCGAGGACAATGTAAATGATAACAGGTTTATCATTTCAGTTACTCCAAATGTAGATGATGGAGGGAGGTATGACTGCCAAGTTCTAATTGAGGGAAAGAAAATCCCCTCCCCCTCCCCATTCCAAAGGAGGGAGCGTTGATCCCCATAAATATCCCTACAGTGACTTAAACGTATTTTGTCTGGAGACTATTGACGATGTTATCAATGTGAGGGCGGTCTGATCTAAATAACGATTATAGATTCAGCCCATATCAGTTCGGTTTCTCCAATGTGGACGATGGCGGTAGATGTGACAGTCCAGGGCCGATGGAGGGGAGGTAGAGCCCCCCTAAAGAGGGACGCGTTGATCCAAGGATGCCCATATTGTGACGTATATAGGCCGTTTCGAGACTGTTGACGATGTTAGCAGTTTGAGGGTAGGCTTGAGACCAATAGGGATTTGTCTGTAGGATTCGCTGGACTGCGGCGTAGTTTGTCGCCTCTGCGAGGAGTTCAATGCCAACTGCTGTCTGCCTTTTCCACTTTGTTCTGAAATTTTAGATACATTCGTTGATAGGACATGTACAATATCATTAGAAACTGTATGTACATAGTCAGACCACGATGTAGGAACTATACACTTTCACGTGGAGTTGATAAATATCTAACATAACGATTATACAACACTTAAAGGCGCTGTAGCACGTTTTTGCATATTATTTTTTCTCAAATTTGTTATTTGTTATTAAAGTTTATACAATATATGGTTACATGTACATTAGAGGGTAAAACATCTCGTTACACGACCCGATAATCCGTATCCATAGAAAACGTGTATCGGTATTGGTAGACAATGGTGCGACGTATACAGCGACAATAGTGTGGAACTCGTCAATGTCAGAGGTACATTCGTAGGTCATATGCGATATTGAGAGTTCAGACAGCAAGATGGTGGACCATACCATCATTGTACCATATTTAAACATCTAATTTGAGTGTTAAGGCATCGCTACATCAGTCAGATCACTTGAACTACCTTCGGGCGGCCTTTTTAATGTGAACACATTAAAATGCCTGCTCGATTGAAAATCGACTCATGTGCTTACCGAATCATGTACATTCGCTTACAACTCTTTTTATTGATTAAGGAGATTTATTGATAACAGTCACGTATTTGCCTTCTTGCGAGAGCACTTTATTTCAGTTAGCAGAACGTGCTACAGCGCTTTTTATTTACACTGTAAGAGTTACAATTATTAATATGAGGCGTGGAAGCTTTGATTGACTAGTTAGTTTCGCACAGACAGCGAAGAGTAACGTGTGTCTCTTTTGTGATAAATACGTTTTTATTGTGTTTTCTTAAGTATTATTTAATACAAGACAAGTATGGAGTTTAATTATAATTTAATTATTAAATTGGGTGTGTACAATGCTTTATCAATTTAGTTCATGTCTTTGTTTAAATAAGATCAAAAAGACGGGTTGAGCGAAAAAGAAAAATTAAAGGTATATATTACTTAGACCTGAATATGAATATCGCATGAACACATTGCAGAAATTATGCACAAGTGGTTACGAAGGTTGCATGTATTACTCTACACATTATCCGATTTATCACAATTCGAAGTTACACCAATATACCAAATACGTGTTTTAGATAAAATACGACAATACGAAATACAGGTACATGCATTTTAAAAAGTTGATGCAAACCCGTTCGGGATATTGTTACGAATCTCAGGACTCAGTGATGTAACTGATCTGAAGTATACGATCAGAAAATCATACAGGGATATACACTGAATTTCAGTGCAGTACCACCCATGGTTCGCTAGTTCCAGCCGATGCTCGCAGGTTTCACCGCAATGCATAGCCACATGGGCGTTGCGGGCTTTCTCGCTGCCGTAATACTAGCAGCCGCGATATAAGTGAAATACTCTTGAAAGCGGCGTTAAACCCCAACTCACTCACTCACTCATTTCACAAGAGAGTGGTCCATGAATTTATATAGTGTGCCGTGCGATTGATAGTCAATAGTGTCGGGCGTTAACAGGTGTTTCCATGGGTTCGAATGTTGATTTATTCACGATATTGTCATGGGGCAGAAATTGTATTAATTTGAAAGAAATTTCGTTGAATCGATGTCTTCTATCCTAAGCCTAAATCAAAAATCATCTCAAACATTTTTGTAAATCGGAAATAAATTGACTTTCATTGAATAGTTGAACATTTTTCTTATTAATGACACTTTCTTTGGTACAAGTGCTTTTTAGTTCTAAGTTATCCTGTTGTCAAAACGGAGACCCATAAAAATATAGTATTGATAATAATATGTATTAAAAATGTCGCACACTTCCATCAGTATCTGTTCAAGGCGCTTCTCAGATAGTATTACCCTGAAGGAATTGTACTTCCCATGCCGTTAGTAAGCGATTCGCACGACCGTATAGATCAATACTTCCCGTGTTCAGGTACCAACTGAAACAGCGAGGTGGACTGAGTGCAATGCTGAGTGTTGATTTTGTGATGGAGGTGACTGTCTCTCCTGTACGCCAGTTAGGGTTATATTAGGGTAATAATGTCGATTGTAAAAGAACCTTTGAACACCCTAGCTGAAACTCGACGCTATAAAAGCTGATTTTTTTTTTATTATTATTTGATCTACAGTAATACCTACAGTATGAAACATGCTAAACCAAAATATTAACCAACACATGTTATGACTAACCGTTAGGACCTACTAGTTACTCATTGCGTCTTTGAGACAAGTATGGCATCAGGGCCGTGTTCAAGAGAGGTTTCAAAGCTCAATGAGCGATTACGTTTAAACCTCTCTTGAACGCGATTGCTCAATGTAGCGCTACGTAGCAAGGGGAACAAACTTCGAGGAATTTGTACCGTGTCGTTCAAGAGAGAATGAGCGCTACTTGAGCACTACATTGAGCAATCAATGAGCGATTATAAGCGCTCGCTGTAATGGAACAGGGCTCTGCTTTCAATAATTATAATCAATGTCTAAACACGACTGACACAAAGGTTATGAACCATGAGAATGGTAAATTTTTTTGAGGTTATATAAGGTAATCATTATATAAGATGAACACCAGGTGTGGAGATACATCTCATATTCAGACACATATACCTGAACCATTTTAAAATCCCGTGAATGTAGAAATTAGTTGAGAGAATGTGGTATTGAACCCCTACACCTAGGTATCACCAGTCATCACGTCTACCGAATTAACGACTGGATATACACGCTAGACGCTTTACATTCTGACGTTTATAAATGATGGCAAACACTAAAGAGTCATTATATATCCTGTTTCACTGCATTGTGATCATCAGGGTACATTATACATGTTATACACCGTGTTGCTACTCATGCAGAGGCAAGGGACGTAATTCATGATGCCATATGCATACCACCATAACAAATCTACAAGAAATGTCGTGATTATGCATTACAGTTCAATTTGGGCATACGCCCTTCACTAAAGCGTTTTTATTTGGTTTTCCGACATCAAATTATAAATAGAAGAGATTGTGAACTGGGGATGGCTATTCTTTGCGCGTTCAACTACATCAGCGCTAACGGGGAAACATCTATAATTTGGGGTTTTAATCCGTTGCTTGTGCAATTGGGAAAACGGGTGATGTAATTAGAGCAATAGTGTGAGTCCACAAACTATACCATATATTGAACTCTGTTTGCCAAGATATCAACCCGTGACTCCCCTTTTTGAACTGAACATCTACGCATCTACCATTTGCGGAGATTTCGGTCATCTTTAGAATTAAACAGTGACAAAACATGATCTTGGCAACCGTTAGCACTCACCTCCTGTTCTGATACCAGGTCTTTACCTGTGTATCTGTAAGCCCCAGTTTGTTGGCCAGCTCCATCCTATCCTGTACGCTGAGGTATTTCTGTCGGTCAAAACTCTTCTCAAGACATCGGAGTTGGTGCTCAGTGAACGCTGTTCGTGCCTTTCGTGGCTTCTTGGACTTGTACATGAGGAGTGATGAGTGGGAGGAGTCATGGTCCCCCTCGTCTGGCAAATTATAACATGTATTCAGATATATCACATAACGAGCTATTATATACTGGGATTTATCAGTGAAACAAACTGTCTATCAAGCTACAGTGAAGATATATGATATTTTCACTGTGACCAGTGACTGATATAACATATCACTACTCAAAGGTTAAAGGTAAATAGTTTGACGTCATAAAACAATGGTCTGACGTCACATCATTACTGTGGTGACGGGATGTTCCTAGCGGCCGCTCAACATGACAACGATCCTGTTGTTACGTAATTACAAGCATAACGTCATATACTAAACTGAATATCTGTAAATTCTTGACAAATATCATGTTTATTTCGTGAAGTAGAAAATACAGATATCCTACAAAATCAAAAAAATGTTTAGCAGTACTTGAGGTTAATGAATCTATTTAAACGAAACCAAAAGAAATTTAACAAATGTCATAATGTGGTGATGAATCCATGATCGACGCGTGTTTTTTTAAAGTGACGTCATCACTACGTAATCAAACCTAAGCACAATGCAACTTGAAAATAAAATCATAATTTTTTAACAATTCTCATTTGGTCCTTAATAATAATATAAGAAATATAATAATAAGAAAAGAAAATTATATATGTTTGTGTTCACGAACGTGCATTCTTATTTAACACGTTAGAAATGTGACAGTGTGAACGAGACACGCCAGCATCAACTATTTATGGCTTCAATTAAAATGAATTGAACCAAAAACATGACTATCCCTCTCAAAAGGTATGTTAATAATTTGAGAAATATCATGATTTCTGTATATCGCACAAACAATAATAAAATCTAAAACGGTGAAAACATGTTTAACGGCAGATGTATTCTAAACTCACTCTACCAAGAATTGTTGAATTGTGGGTAGGTTTAATTTTCAGCAGTTAAGGAGATATCAGAAGATACATGTGAAGATGGAATTTAATGAATAAGTTATTCTTATAACAAATATCGGTAATATGAATTTATTTTTCAAATAAATGCGATCAGTTGGTTTGATCATTCATCTCACCGAAGTCATATCAATGTGACGTCAGCACTCTTATGGTGCCATAGCATCTTTGATCGTTGATGTCAAAACTTTGTCAGGATATGTAGAATATATATACAGAATTTAGGAGCATTTCTTAATCGTTCGTTTACAATGCTTACTAACCAAAGGAAAAGTCAACTTTATAATTCGTTAACATATTCGATTATAATTATAATTTTTAGAATTGTAATAATTGATTCCTTATCTCATTTTCAAAAAATCGTATATTAATCAAATAAAAAGAAGTCAGGTAATGTATACAATGTATCATAGGCTCAGCTGTAATATTTACTAAAATATCATAATGTTCTTCATGTCCAACTTTTATAGATCATTGATAAAACATTAAAAGTTTATATTACATGTGTACATATCCGATTAAGCTGTAAAACTTCCAACTGAAATATACACTTGTAAACAGTGTTAAGCGTGCAAAATTTGAAAAGAGAAGGTCAAAGTAAGACATTATACCTAAGTCAATTGTGAAAAGTTACATGTAGAATAATGTGCATACGAAACAGTCCTTAATAAATTGTCAATTTCATTGTTGTAACATATGTGATCTTTGTAGATAGTATTACATTAAATTTAAAATGTTATCTGATAGTTTCGGAATGACATTTTATATACACATTTTGTTTTTTCAGTAGTCCAATGGCTGCGAAGATCAGGATCAGGGCTAATTTTAGGTTTTTTTTCCTGTTCAGATTTAATGAAAGTCGCATTTTAGACAGAGGATGGTAATATATATATATACGTGAAGTTGTTGATTGTAAATTTAATCAATTGATGTACAGTATGTTGCGATATCATGTACCTTCTTTCCTGACTTGTTTCCAAAAGTTATAATATTCACAGATATTTAACGTAAATCATAATGATATTTAATTCAGAATTTTGTTTATTTTGTTTCATTCCGAAAATTGTAGATAACTTATTATTTATTATTACTGTACTTATTTAATAGAGAAGTTCGTTAATGCTTTTAATTTTCAAAGAATCAATAAAGATCATCACATACAGTGTAGGCTCCATGTACATTTGAAATATATTTTTAAAAAACTAATTACATATATACCCAATTTCGACTATCTATCTTTTGGACTAAGGTGTAGTAATTATTTCATTAGATTGCAAAATGTCATGGTTTACAGCGAAGAACTTGTTACCTTTTATAAGAAAAGGGAAAGGGAAATAAATTTTTAAGATTACAATTCCACATATGTCCAAGTTGTTGAGGAAGTAAGAGGGTTACATAATTGTAAATATTGATCCTTATAATATAGGATACAATTAAACTCATAGATTGGAAACATTTGTTTGTTGTCGTTCCTGATTAGTGTACATTTATCATAAAAAAAATAATGGAATATTTCAAGATTTAGAATAATTTTATTATTGAAAATATACATTTCTCGAAAGATTGTTACCAAACTATTTGTAATCGATTCTTGTCGTAAGCTATTCTCTTTAAAATTATAATGTTTATCGAATGTGTTTTTTTTTTTAAATGATCACTTGATTATTGAACATTGTTGACAGAGAATACATTTAAGTTCATCAGAATTATTACTTCATTATTTAAGCCAAAACTTTAAGTGTTCAATTTAATTGCGTGTAACGACGATTAAAATAATTTGCGCATTAAAATGCGCACATATACATGTACACATCATACATCATCAGCGCCACCCCCAAAAGGAAAAGCATGGGTATAAAGAACTTAGATGACTCAACAGTGTATCATATGACTAGCGACACATCATGCAAATGTGTTGAGAAATTCACAATCCTTTCTCAAAAGTCAACTGACACATTGGATGGGGTAATATTCTCTACGTATAATATATATGTAATTTAAGTTGGTATATTGTTTATCAGAAAGGAACTTTGATAGAAACGTTTAAAATTGTGTTCATAACGTGCTAAACAAAATTGAATAATTATTTCATATGTCTCTTTCTTTTCACTCAGACACACAGTTTGTCTACAGGAAATCGGTCGTTTGAAGACTAAAATATTAAATCTTGTCAACATTTAGAATTTTTTTTTTTAGAGAAATCTCAGATAAATTCAGAGAAACGACGGAATATTGTTTCCAATATCTGTTAGATTTTAATGGGGGGTTTTGGACTTATCTTTGTAATGAAAACTTAATTGGACAATCAAAATAAATTTATCTCAAGATAAAAGTGGGTTTTTTATAATACACTTTTATTCTGATATCATCATAAAACGCTCTAAGTATTTCACAGGAAGCGAACAATGCCTTCACATTTCGTAAACAAGGTATACTATACATATTTGTTTGATGATAAACTTACATGTATTGTAGATGTTGATATACAATTTTTTCTTATGATAATTCTCTTGTGCATTTTAATGTCAGCGAATATTGTAAGTTTGTAAACATAGCTACCCTCTTATTACAGTTGTGTAATGTTTTTAAGCATTTCTTATCAAGGAGACAAATAACTTAATCAAAAGTAGTTAAGTAGTTAAATATGAATTATATAAGAATTCTGGTATTTATAAATGTGTTTCGTACTGGTAAATATGACAGGTGTAATTATTTCACAGATAGAGTTTAAAGGGAAATGACGTATACATCTCAATCATATTTATAATTATATATCAAATATTATCTGATATAAATTTGTTAAAATAGAGTATTTCTCTAACAACAAATAAGTTACATTCTACCTTTCAGAGTTAATATTGAAGGAATAATAATATGAACAGTTACATGAGGAAAATAACAGATAAAGTGATATAAAAAGTCGAATTTACATCCAATCAACATATTTCCATTTCAAAATGTTGTGTACTTTAATAATAATAATATACATTTTAACGCCTAATATCCAGTGCAAGCACTGCTCAATGGCGGTACAATTTTACCCTGAAGGAACTGTACTTTCGGTGCAGCTACTAAGCGCTCCGCGCGACCATATAGGTCCGTACCTCCCGTGTTCAGGTACCCATTTAAACAGCTGGGTGGACTGAGTGCAATGTGGATGAAGTGCCTTGCCCAGGGGCACAACACAGTGTAAGACCCAGGTCACAAATGTTTGATGTCTCCACCGGGATTCGAACCCGGGCCGTTGGCGTGAGAGGCAAGCATGCTTACCACTACACCACTGTGCTCCACATCAGTTTAAGAAATATGCAATGTCATAAAGTATAAGTGTTTACCCCTACAGAATAACCCTAGGACGACAATGTTTCTGTTTTTAGCAAGTTCATAAAGTACAGATACACCCTTTCCTTGTCAAATCATCAACTTGTGACTAAATGAGGACATTCAATGATCCTACCTCTCAGCTGGAAGCTCTAGTCACATCGAAGATTACTTCTTTTCAAACGGGTATTAAACGTAGGCAAATTGTTAACAAAAAGAGCTTTGGTCAAAGAGCCGACTGATATCCTATTATCATCGCTAAGCAGTGTTTGCCTATTAGCAATAGGTTTGTTCACTCACCAAATCACTAACTTCAAAGGTTTTCCAATGTTTCATTTAGCACGAGAAAGTATATATTAATCGTAAAGTATTGTAAGCGTGGGAAATGATATCTTGATGGACTCGGGATATTTCTTTCTGGAATGTGCTTTTTGGAAAGTATTGAATTGTTATTTACTTTGTTGAATGTATAGTTCAGTTAAAGGCACTTTTAATAAGATCCAAGTCAACGATATTGTTTTGCAAAAATCGTAAATATTATTGATATATCAATAAATCATAACCATAACCATTTTATAATCATTATAAATATTATTTTTAAAAATACATGTATGTTTACAATTGAAGAAGAAGACACAACAAAATATTTTATATTTTAATTCTTTTTAAATAAATAAAGTATAAAATTGTTTGTTTTTTTGGGGTTTTTTTTATAATTTGAATAACCTTATATAAATATCATAAATTCCATTTTCCCCCAAAGAAATCTTAGATTTTTTATCATAAAATTAATGTACAAAACGTTTACTTCTGGTAGAACGAACCAACCAGTTTACGTTTTTTGAAAACTGAATATGTTTTAGCAGTAACCAAATTCTATCGGTTTTCAAAATTCATTAGTTAATAAATCAATACATTTATGACCATGAGGATCATCAACGCTATGATTAAGTTTGTGTAAACCAAAATGCCTGTTTGAAACTTAAGCCTAATGGTAGAAATTAGGAATAACACAAACACTTTGCTTATGTTAATTGACAACAAATCAACGATACCTTAACTTTCACTTATCTTCACAGGCCTTGTATTGCTAACATTTCCCCTTATATCTCAGACAATACCTAATATACCCTATTTCGATTTCATTTACCTGTAAGACTCCCAATAAATCTATAATAACATGTTGATATAACAATTATAAACAATTTCATAATAACTGTCAAATGCATTGTACTGTTCATAGTTAAAATGAAATTATAATACATCGTTTAAAAATAAAACACTAGCACTAACTTTCATTAAAATAATTTTGAAAAGTTCGAAAAGAATATGGAACACTATTGAAAACTGACGTGAAATAAAATGCTAAGCGCCTTTGCTATCGTCGTCGGAATTATCGTTAGTAGTTAGTTAGTTACTACTGGCACTTCATGAAGGATCAACAATTTTAAGGATAACAAATGAGGATTTAGGTGAGAAGTTACTTGCAGCTTGATAAAAATGAATACCATTAACAGAACTTATTAAAATAATAACCACCTTTGGATAGGTCGTTTGAATTATCGTCAATAGATATTTTTTAAAAGTATTATTACCAGTTCGACAAGTGTTTTTTTACATTCAGAATATCAAAATCCATTGACATGTATATGGACGGTAAAATATAAAATAATATGAAAAGATCACAATCAATAAGCACCTTTGGAATCCTCGTCATCGACATCGTCAGAATCATCGTTGAGGTAGGTACTGCTCGCTACACTGCTTTTCCTGGAAATTTCTGGACATGTCCGCTTAACCGGAACATCAGCCAAAATGTCATTTATCAAAAAGGATGGTCTTTGATAAGTTACATTCGGAACAGTTCGGGACAAATCTTCGGCAGCACTAGAACATGTTCCTCGGGATTCACAATCGTCATATTTGTCATGCACAATGTTTGGAGGAAGTCTTTGGAACCGATCTATGTGAAGATGTCTATGAATGGGGAAAACTGGTATTGATGGAGATACGGTTCCAGTGATTTTGTGTTCTTCAGAATGAGTCTTCTTCTTTAAATGTTCATCCGAGTCCATATCTTTTGGATTCCTTGTTTTCACCTCCGTTTCCTGAAACACCAATTCTTCCTCAGAATCAGAACCTTCTTCTCTGAGTCGTGGTCTGTGTCTTTCCTCCACAGCTGACGATTCCAAGTTTGTGTTTTCTGCTCTTTTATCTTCATCCATGATCAATAAATATTTAAAACAATCTTAGAGATTGTCTTTCGAAAACGTCCACAAAATATTTTCAAATATTTAAACAAAAACCAAAATGCTAATTAATTTTCTTTAAATTCCTTATCGCCAAAGGGACACAACTGGATAATTTTATAGCAGGCCTATGATCGCTTTATGAGAAAATGATTGCTGTGTAAGAGCGACAGACGACATCCCGAAGTGCCGAGTCTTGCGATGTGAGGGCCTCGAACAAGCCTCCAACACTTTTAATGGAATTTAAATCACAAACGACTGAACGAAGCTAGGAGATATCATTATCACCGACACAAACACCAGGACAATAGCAAAGCAAGTCCCTTGTAACGGCGACTTGGTCCAAGCACTTGAACATATGCTTGACGCATCACTGCCCACCGTAGGATCAATTGCATTACCCGAAACGTCTTTTGACTAGCAAATTGAAGGGACTGTTTTTGCATGTTGATTTCGGCTACCTAGGCAGAGCAAGAGCGATCCCGCATGGATGAATGATTGAAGAAGGGATTTAAGCCATGTTCCGAGCTATAGGGTCCTCAAAGGGCGGAGTCAGGACCTCTTAAATTCGGGGACCTATTCACGTCTGCTGGTGATAATATTTCCCGCTCTTCGTTCTTAGCAGACGAGAGTGATTGTAATGAGAATGGCGTTTATATTGGATATGGTATGGCAGGAAAGGGGAAAGGCCAATTATTTCATAGATATCTGTAATTACTTCCATCTTTTCATTTCTTTAGATTTGAAGGAGATTCCCGCCGATTGAGAATCAGCAGACGACAATATTATGTGATGTGTAAGGGCCATTTGATGGACACACACGCCTTGTGGTTTCACTAAATAATGATGCCAGAATATATAGAGGGGAAATGGTCCTCTTAGAAATTTTA
This sequence comes from Gibbula magus, assembly GCA_936450465.1. Lineage (NCBI taxonomy): Eukaryota > Metazoa > Mollusca > Gastropoda > Trochida > Trochidae > Gibbula > Gibbula magus. The sequence goes on along the minus strand of OW388301.1, from coordinate 36,917,797 downwards.
ATTTCTTTTTAAGTTAAAAGGAAATGTAGTTTTATCACTTTGTTCAACAGCAAAATTGTATTTTAATTACCGAAATGATAGCTATTTGTCCTGAAACCATTTATTTTGATATTTATTATGTTTACTATCAACAAAATTGAAAATGTTAAGGAGAAACTACTTTTCTCAATGATGTGATATTCTACTAATAATATAAGTATTTTCGTCACCCTGATAAAAACAATTCATATGTATTTGTTCCGATTTTTGTAATAGATATGCTCATCTCATAATAGTAAAAAAATTACCGATAGTTCAATTTCATCTTTTCAAAACGTAGAATGATAGCCAAACATCACAATTGAATAACATATATATCTTAAAGTAACATTAATTCATGCTTGATTTATTTTTACAAAACTCAAAACCTGAAATACAATGATATCAATTTCATCAATCAGATATTGAGATGTTAAGGAACATTCGTTTAAACCCCCATTCTTTAAATATCAATTAAAAAGAAGTACATCACTTTCTTGTAAAATAAAATACGTTTTATTAACCGAAAATATATTGGTATAAAACATTATCGATCATCTCAATTGCAATTTTCATAAATAAAAAGAAATGTTATGAACGTTCAAATCCGTCCGATTGACAGTATAATTGTTAAACTAAGCCAACATCATTTCAATATCATTTATCATAAAAAAAATCAACGATTTGGAATTTTTTTTAAATTTTACTTGGGCGTTGAAGTGTAATTGGCAAGCAATTCTGAATACGGATTATTATCAAATTTGATTGCACATTAACGGTGTATTGAGATCAAACAGCTTAAGGAAATTGCTGTTTGACAGTGGCATGTCGAGAAAATATGCGAAATTAAAAGCTCTTTGAGCGTATTAATGTGCTTGGTGATGACACGAGACAGGGCCAGTGTTAGATTAAGGATATCACAGTTAGGATAGGTCATCGTTAGGGGAATATTACTTTGGGAAACTCAGAAATGTTGGAATGTGTTTCCAGACGAAAAGCTCCTTTATGACCGATTAATTATACATTTTCACATGACAATTCTTGTTCCAAAATGTTTTTCAAATCACGTTGACATTATAGTTTTGAATTTTGTGTGCATGTGATCTTGTTGTTGACAAATATTTGTATACGTGAAGAAAGGTCATGAGTAAATTATATTACTTCTCTTTGACGACGGAATTAAAATCAGATTTTCTTGTATATGTTTACAAAATTCAACTAAATATCATTTTTCTTGAATTTGTATTTGATTTATTTAGTTTCTACCTGAGAGTTACAAGCCAACAAAAGACAAAGGAGGCAAATGTTTTATGGATGATCAACCTCTTTATAACAATAGCGACGTTTCGGTAAAGATCCGTATACCGTTACCAAGCATCAAACGTCGCTATTGTTAATAAAGAAGTTGATCATCCATACAGTCTTTGCCTTCTTCATCACACCTACTTCTAGAATGCCTCTCAAACAGTTGATACAAAAGACAGGCCTATAAGTTTAAAATTTGCCATTTTATTTAAAATAATTTGAAAACGTTTATTATTTCATATGGTTAAACGGTCAAAAGGAGACGATCTGAAATGGCAATATTCCTTCCTACTTAAATACTTATATGTAAATCTGATGAACACAAGAGTGTTTCGCATACATGTATACACAGAGAAAAACGTTAAGCACCCCAAAGTTTACAGTATATGGTAAGTATAGGGCGAAATCCTTAAATATAATATAGCATCGTCAAATAAGGGTTGAAAGTGTATTAGCGCACTTGAACACATATTGTAACAATATTGCTTCATATTTGTTGTCTTTGACATCATTAAAACAATTAGTTTATACACTATAAGAGAAGTCTGACATAATGTACCGCGACTCTTATTACATGTTTTACTGGAATTAAGAAATAATGAGGCCTGAAAGTGTGTGATATAATTACTTTTTTGAATCCCGTGCAAATTTGTATATAAGCACCAAACTCGCTTGGGTTAAACGAACCATCATATATGTACTCGTATCGTAACATTTTCGTTTTCATTTTCGAGAGATGATCACTGATAATAAATATAAATATATATCAACTTAAAGGCATTGTAGTACTTTTTTGCATTCTTTAAATGTTAAAATGTGCAATCTATAATAAAAGTAATTTGCAGTATATCTTTACATAAAACATTACACAATTACCGGTATATGTCGTATAAATGGAAAACTGCTAGCGGCCTTTTGAGTGTTACACCTTTTAAATTCGTGGATCAGATTTGAATTCCCGTTTTTTAACCGAACCATAGCCATTCGTTTTAGAACTCCGCATTACCCGAGGAAGAGTGTCATATGACTTTCCTTTAAAGAGTTTGAATTTTTGTAATGCCCGAGCAAACGTTAACGCTAGTGTTATACCAGGTCCTTTCTATACAGAGGGTATATATAAAATCCCTGATTATACACATATTTGCAATTTGCTGCTTTCATAAATTTTTTTAAATCGTATATATTTCCTCGTTAGTTTAAAGCACCTGCATATTTCTCACTTGTTAAACGATAACTCAACATAATTCACACGCAGTTAAGATATTCAATTGCAAGATAAATGATGATCTTTATAGAATTGGATTCTCAGACCACACTGAATGTAATTGTAAATATATTTGTGGACATCATTATCATTATACGTACTTCATGGAATGTAGTATGTATATTAGAATATTAGTATATTATGTAATAACAGAGTACAGTTTAATTTAGACTTGTTGTTAAATGGCAATGTAAATCTTTCTTACAATGACAACGGGCACTATTTTAAAGAAGTACACAATTACATTTCTCTCACTGGAAGATTTGACAATTAAGATACAAACTGCTTATTACCCATTAGAATAATTATTGTGTCATTATACTCCACTATGTCGTTTCGAATTATTTTATAAATAAACTCATCTTTCTATAAACAAGTATAGTTCTGTACATAAAGTATGTTACGTTTGAAGAGTATATGTCAACATTGTACATAGGAGAGGGTTTCATTAAGTTAGATAAGTTGTACCCAATCCTTTCTCTTGAATAAATATGTTGAAATAAAATCAAAATATTTGCAAGAGTTTCGTAAATGTCATATGGTAAACTTTTGAATGTAATAGTATTTTTATTACCAATCTTCATCCATTTGAATTAAGCATAGACGTGCTGATAAATAAAGATGACTAAATCAGAGACAAAAACCGAAAATAGTTTATGTGTGTTATTTACATCAGACATATTTGAAGAGACATTAGCAAGACCATTTACAGTCAAATGCTAACATCTTTGAAGTCGTCAGTCGTCAGAATGCTTCACTGAAAGAAAGACTGAGTCGAATATTTTGTACAGATTCGTTTACCCCAAATAAGCGGAGAATCACACTAATTGGTAACGGTAATTTCCAGTCTGAATATGATTGAGTCTTATTATTTACAAGCGCAAAGCATTGTGGTAATTTGTGTGAACAAATTGTATATGAGTGTAGTAGATTATAGTTTTGGCGTTTATCAATTTATCACTTGGCTCAATTATAGTCTTGTTTTCCAATCTACGCATGTATTTTTGTTGAAGCGTACAATGAAGGAGAACATATACAAATAGGGACTATATGCGTCATATGTTGCTTGTATATAAAATACCATTAAAAATACCATTTAGCAGGTAAAATACCAATGAGTTATAAAGTTACTAGACATTTAGAAACATGTTGATATAACTATCGTTAAACAATCATCAATATTTGACAAGAGTAAACAAAGACAGTAGAGAAAAGCGTTTGCAAGTGTGCGTTGTCATGGCGACAATGCAGTTAACAAGCTCGCAGTCTCCAAAATCTTTGTTTTTCTTTACAATGAAATATGAAGAATAGAATCAAGGAAAATCCGTGAAATGACACCATATTCAGTTGTGTGCGCTAATCGATGTTGTCTTTGAAACTGAATACCATCGAATTGCGTTATTATATCCCTCATCTGTCATGTTGTAGATGAAACCTTTTTCTAATGATTGACATCATTAATATGTGTCGAAAAAATAACTTTGTATTTCCAACGTAACATACTCAATTGCTCCTTAAGTTCAGTGAACAGCGTACACGTAAATACTACCTATTACATTGTAATAACCTACACTATCTGAACTGAACTTTACATACCCTCGATCCATAGCGGCCACCAGATGGTCAGTGACACGAGTAAGGTTTATCGGTCATGGCCTGGTTATATCTCACGTATAACTCGATGAATTTTTAGACCACGCTAAACCACCTTCCATTTAATACAAATTTCATAACCAGTTTAATAAAATTGGCCTTATATGGAAGAAAGTTTAGTATCATGCTTAGCTGTTGAACAAATTAATCAAAGTGAAATTGCCGACAATGTGCTGAAACTAAGAGTGCACCATTGTGACGTCACAACTACACACTTTAGTGACGTCATACACGTAGTGGTATTGAACTATTTTAAGATTGCTATATAAATATATCACTGCGTTATCATGAACGGGCGAATAATAAACCAGATATTGGACATACGTCATTAATAGGTATCCTCTTTACTTCGAAATTATATTTATAAATAAGCTCATATGTGCTTTGATAAATTGTCACATTCTGAAGAACAGCGCTTATGAAAGATCAATACGTATCACACATGTGCATGGCTAAATAATAAAAAGTAGTGTCTGTAAGTAATAACAGTATCAAAACAGATACAAAAAAAACAATTTATACCAGTCTACGAGGATATAACGTACTTAAAACATATTTATTAAATCTAACATAAGCGTGAAACCTTATTAGTTACACACTGTAAATTATGACATATTAAAATGTGTTAATGCAGAAAGATACAAATATATATATATATATATATATATATATATATATATATATATATATATATATATATATATATATATATATATATATATAGAAAAAATAAAATGTTCGAAGAAATTACGATGATTTAATCAGATTCACAAGCATGCTTTCGACCATTACGGGTCTCATCAGGTGAATGACGTTGAGTCGGTTGATGCGTCATAAAGTGTAATTATGACGTCACAATACATTGCATAGATACATTCATAGATACAATGCATGGAAATAGATGTACATTGAGAATGACATTACATTTGAGAATTGAGTCTTGGCTTATATTTATTAATAAACAATAATTCTTTTTCTGCCAAGCAATCAGATTCTGTTGAATCAACTTTGTATATCGGAAAAACAGAATATTTATTTATATATATATATATATATATATATATATATTTGAAAGTATGTGCTCTTTCAAAGATATAAAATCAAGCATTTGGGACGATTACACATGTATTTAAAAAGAAAAAACTAAATTGTCATCATTTCTAGATAAACTATTTCAACGAGTAGTTTTGATTCTATGATCACCTACGTCCGTATTTTAGTGCAATTTTCTTATCATGTAAATTGGCTTTTATTATGACTTCATTTAAATTAAATCATTTCCAAAGACAAATAATCATCCTATTTTAATGTGTACAATAATGGAAGGGATCAAAAAAATAATTCTTAAAACATAATTTTCATGTTTGTTGATGACAATTCATCATAACTATATTAAATATGATTAAAAGGCAATACATGATCACTATGTGCCTCAATCGTTCACTTTGACCTCTTCTTACTTCACGAGCTGCCAAAGCTGGTACGGCTTACTATGATATATAACAAAATTTTAAAAATTATAAATTAAAATGTTATGGAACATTCAACTGTTTCGCTTTGCCATGTAAACATTAAACATGACCGGCTTCGTTTACACGTTGATGATATGAATTAAAAACATCCCACACTATATTATATTTTCACTTACAAAAGTAAGTGGATATACTTCTGCGATGCTGCTGTATACGTCGACTTGATATTGAAAATAACGTTTCGTTTTACAATAAATTTCATAATTATTAAATATTTAAGTCGACAATATTAGATAGCAATATGTAGACTGTAACCTGTCCCCTGAAACGAATATTCAAACTGTTGCCTACAAGGCAAAAAAATATCCTGAGATTATAACCAACAATGGATTAATGGATTTGATATGAGCAAAGTGTTTTGACGACAACGTAGTCATTTCAGAAGTAACTGAATAAAATCCAGATAACCTTAAAATGCCCACAAATTAACAAAATCTTAACCGACAACTGTGAAAGTGAAAAAAAACCAGAAAACAAAGAAATCGGTACTACGTCTTTAATAAAGAGTTTATTGATTTATATTGAGAGCAAATAGTTTTCTTTTAAAGATCAACTACACGTTAAATTGAAATGTAAATATATCGATACCTGTTTAACCATATGGAAATTGTGATTTTTTTTAGCTCCATGTAACTGCATGCATGGGTAAAATTCATTAAGCGTCATCATTAACTATTTCTATGGCAAATCATATTTTGATAGACATAATGCTCCGAGAATCGGATTTGCCTAAGTGTTTTCTATTGTGAATAGGAAATAACCATTGCTAAGCTAAGTGAAGAGCGTCTGAACAAAAAGAATTTTCAATCGTTGATTACTATTCGTTAAAAGTTGATTTTGCTTCCATAATTGTACAATTTTGCTTCATGGTGTGCTCGACGGGAAGGCAAAAGAGCACAAAAAGGCTAGAAATAGATCGATTCAGTAGGAATCAACTTCATTAATTGCGTGTAGCCTATTCATTAACAACTACACTATCAAATGACACCAGATGGCTCTTAAGGAAAATAGCCACAGTTTCGCATCAACACTTTACCTTGAATTCATCTCTTTAGAATAGGGCGTTACACACAAATAGATTTTTTTTCAATCGTGACTCTTAAGATGTTTAATTCCTTTGTCCAAACATCGAAGCGTTAAATGAACAATATACGATGCTACGGAGGTAATTAAAGATTACCGCAGACGACACTAATCACGGCTTGTGATTGGCTGATTCTTTTCTACGAAACGTGTTCTCTGTGTGGCAGCTCTGCTTAAGCGAGTGGATTATTATGAAGTGTATGCAAAGCGGGGATAACGTACTTGGGCCGCCCATTGTCAACCCCTTGGCTTTCATTCTAAGATTGACTCCTGCTCGAAATTAATAGACAGAGAATAGGTGATGAACTCAATGACTCTGCCTGCCTTTCTAACATAATTCAAGGGGCTATTATCCCCCCTCTATAGATCCAAGATTCCCTATGGCGGTTTTGTAATACAGTTCAATTGTAAATCAACTCTAATATCTGTTACAAGCCCCGGAGTACAATAGGCCGCTGACATTGGGAGCAAAATATTACGGTTTTGAAGAGTTCATGAATTTAATTCCTGTTTTTACCTGCTCTCGTCAAGTACAGGTGGTGTCGATTTCAAGGTATGATTGACAGAATGCGGTGATGCGATGTTCTTTTCACCGGTAGCAATGTACAATGGTCTGATCTTTCCCCCTTCTTCTTCGTCGATTGTAACAATGTGTCAAGTTTGGCTTCTGTTTTACAATGTAAAAGTGACACTATTATTTTCAACATGCTTGTCACTTCTTTAAGCATATGCCAAACGAAATATGGTTATTGATATTCACGGCCCTTTTGTGTTCTTTATTCTCTTCAGTTAATAACAAGCATCAAACAAGAAATAAATTGACATAATTTGCATTTTGCCCGCTAACGTATGTTTAATGATTTATCATAATTTATTTTTAAAATTATAACATTATTTACTGTCTAACTAGTACATGTTACCTTTTGTACGAAATGGAAGAAACATAATTATATACGAAACGTTATCCAAGTTTGGTAAAATGTTTTATCACGGATCTTGTGTAATGTTCGCCAACATTAATTAAAATTAAACACTATTTTACTGCTTGGTTCTAGACAGCAGCTTTTGAAGGTGGACGCCATGTTGAAACGGTTCCATCTGCAGAAGTTCTTAAGAGTAATATTTCAAGCTAGCATGACCGCTTGGCAGTATGTCCAGAACTTGAAATTGCTTCTTCCATATCAAAATCAGAAATATCCGCGATCCCTTTTGCCATAAAACTGCCAAACTCCTGAAACAGACACTCATCGCATCATGACTGGACTATCCTAGCTCTTTTTTCCTCCATTATCCATTCGGATTATAAAAAGATATGTACTTAATAACGTCAGCCATTTGTTAGATCCGTTACAGTTTGCATATAGACCAGGGCGAGGGACAGAGGATGCAACGCTGACCCTCCTGCAGAATATTTATTCTCACCTAGAAACGTGTAACAACTACGTCAGGATCCTCTTCGTTGATTTCTCTTCGGCGTTCAATACAATTCAGCCTCACTTGTTGATGAGTAAACTGTTAAATCTAGGTGTTAACTCCAATATTATCAGATGGGTTAAGGATTTTATGGTCAATCGAACTCAGTATGTTAGTGTAAATGGACATCAGTCGTCTCTTTTGTCAACCTCTACTGGCGCCCCACAAGGCTGTGTTTTGTCACCATTACTTTTCATTTTGTACACCAATGATTGTCACTTGTCATTAAATGATGTGTTTACGGTGAAATTTGCAGATGATGCTGCCCTTACTGGCCTAATTTCTGATTCAGAACATATTTATCGTCAAGGTATTGAAAAGTTCCTGTCCTGGTGTTGAGATAACTCTCTTTTTCTCAATGTTAAGAAAACCAAAGAAATGATTGTTGATTTTCGGCGAAATAAGGAACCTCTTCATCCTATTAGAATCAATAATGAAGAGATTGAAAGAGTTGATCATTACAAATATCTCGGCGTCATATTGGATTCAAATCTCTCGTTTTCAAAACATGTTGACTACATTTACAAAAAAGGCCAACAGCGTCTCTATTTTCTCCGGCGCTTAAGAAATTTTTCAATTGATAGATCCATAATGACAGTGTTCTACCAAACTTTTATACAAAGTGTGATGACCTATAATTTTTTAGGTTGGTATGGAGGTTTGTCTGTTCGCAACAAAAACAAAGTTATCAAAATTGTAAATACCGCCAGCAAAATCAGTGGAGTACCTTTCGAAAACATGTCCTTTATTTATGAGCGCCAGATTGTAAAGAAAGCTGCTAAAATAAGATCCGATAGTTCCCATATATTGTCCCATCATTTCGAACTACTTCCTTCTGGTCGCCGCTTTCGGTTACCTTCGTTAAGGACAAACAGAGCCCGACAGTCCTTCATACCAACAAGTATTCGTGAAATTAATAAATGTTTTGAATTATGAAGTAGTAAATACTAAAATTATCTAGTCTCACAATGACCCATTTACATTGAAAATCTGTTCTGTACTAGCTATTAATATTACTGTGTATGCATTGTTTATACCGGTGTACACTGTGTGACTATATGTATATATATATATATGAGACCGTTTTGTTGTAAAAAGAATTTCCTCCGGGATAATAAAGTCTTATCTTATCTTATCTTATCTTATTCGTTTCTGGTTGTAAAGCCTCAACGAACCCAGAATGCAACGGCAAGAGTTGTAATACGTATATGTACTCGCGAACTGAGCATATAATAATTATTAATAATTTAAACTAAAAGGGTGTAGCTCTTACAGCATAATTGCAATAGTCCGTCTATATCATCATTCATCACATGTCACAGATCGAGTAAACACTGTGATGTCATTAACTTAATTATTATGACCATGTTATCGAAACAACGTGATTCGTAATTGGTAGGATGATGATTCCCTTTATCGTAATAATAATAATAGCACATTTGTATAGCGCCTTTTCCATGCTCGAGGATGCTCAAAGCGCACAATTTGTATTATTACCCTGAAGGAATTGTACTTTCGGTGCTGATATTTAAGTCCGTACTTCCTTGTGTTCAGGTACCCATTTAAACAGCTGGGTGGACTGAGTGCAATGTGGATGAAGTGCCTTGCCCAGGGACACATCACAGTATGAAACCCAGGTCACACATTTTTGGTGTCTCAAACGGGATTCGAACCCGGGCCTTTTAATCTAAAAGGTCATGGAGATGAACGTCATTGCCTTTTGAGATAAGCATGTTTCAAGTTGTACATTTTGTATAACTTGTATTTTTTGGTTTCATTGACATTGCGTCAAGTCCTCCTGGAACTACACCAACTGTGACGTGATAATATTTTTGTGAGCACATTTTCAATCAACGAAATAAAAATAATAACAACTACCCTAATACCATTATACGACAAATTATCATACAGACATTCTTTTCAAATTCTTAGAATCTATCATTGTATATCTAAAGGCGTGTTTAATGATAATTCTAGACTATGAATAATGTTCCTTGGTGTAAGGCATTACAACAATCATCAACGTCATCCGTAGACAGAACAAGCTTTCAGATGCTCAATAAACATGAACTACAAGTCGGCTTCCCATCTCAGAAGTCTGGTCATTTGTTTGTGGTCACTCAATCATAACAAAGCTCATATTATTTCGACCTTTCGCCTGATCCTTTGACCAGTAGAAAAAACATATGATTTCGTACCCGAAAAGGCAGTCAGTAAGCCATTTGGTGAAAAGCAAATCATTTAGCAAACAAAAAACTCCTCACATTATCTACAACGCTTGAAGACACTGTACGGAAGTGCCTTTTACGGCGTGTCAAAAATCCCAAGCGTCGCTGAGAGTTAACAAAGGCTCCCCACAGCGCGATCAACGTTAACAATAGGACGGCGTTGAAGCGACTCCTCCATCCTAGCACCGCTTGTGTCCCTAACTGGCAACAGAAGGATGAATTATGCGATGTACTGAGTCAGAAAAGGGCATTTGAAAAGGGTGGCAGAGACGAGCACGTTTTCCCGATGGTTTGAGAGTATATACGAAGGAAATTGTTTGATTTCACGATGTGCGTGCGACAAGGCGCCGCTCTTGGTCCGTTGCTTTTCTTCAGAGGCAGACGTTGAAACCAGTACGGCGCTGGTCAACTGAATGTAATCGGCCATTACAGGGACAATCGACTCTATCAAGCTAGTTTCCGGAAACTTACTTTCCGTAAAATTTATTTATTATGGCATTTCTAGTCAGTCTTTAAATATCTTGCTTTTATCAAGGCAGTGATTCCTACGTAACTTGGTGTTACTTATTACAGCGTGTAATAGTTTGATATTGGTCGTAATGGTCAATTTTACGCAATGATGTAAGAATGCATCGTAGCGCGTAATTCCTGGCTAGGCTTAATACAGAGATTACAATTCCAGTGCGAAACATGGTATGTCATCCCATTTTAGTTCGCATGTCCAGTTAAACATAAACCCTGTACATATATATGAATATATATATTTGGAAAGGTTATTGCAACTGTGAATTGTGCTTTGAATTCGTAATATTTCTTGATTCATATCAATCATTGTGATGCAATTTGCATCCAAAACTAATTAAATAGTTATCAACTGTAAGTGTATGTGTTAAATGTACCATTTGGCAATCATTTAATATATCAAGTAATCAAGAATGAACACTTAACATGAATTCACATTTTAACATAAATGTAAAACGCGTATCTTTATAGTTTTATAAAGATTATATTCCAAAGATACTGCATACACTATTATTTATCACTATCACCGTAGCTTATAGAAAATTATTTATTGTCAGTTTCAGAACTTCATAGATATTGTTAATAATAGACGAACTGTACTCTTTTACCACAAATATTTAAGTTATTACTTTCCTTACAGGCACTTCTGTTCTTTGTACACTGTAAGGACTTGCTGTATGCGTGGACTGGGCGGCGCTAGCGCCCACTGAGGGAACAAATTTCACACGGTTTTATGAACTATTGTACAGAAAGGCAGACAAGTTTATATCGAAAATGATATAGCTAACTTGTTAGGTTGTATTTAATACCTCGGCTGTCACCTTCATATTAATATGAGCCATAACAATGGGGGATAACTAATAATTAACAAGGGGGAGAATTGTGTTACAGCTTTGACAAAGGAGTTTTCAATGGCGACACAAATATATTGAGTCCTCACAAAAGACAGGTTTTTGAAAGTGATAAATTGACGCGGGCTTACAGGAGAAAATCTTCGTACGAAAAGATTTAGTCTTTACCTTTTCTTAGCGGTACGCAGTCAAATCTGGAGTCACTGGGTGCAAGTCGCGGACATTACAAGGTTCGAAATGCCACAACAAAAAAGGAAAACAAACGCCCTACCCCCCGCTAGGTGAGGCGAGAGGACTAGGTCGCACGTCCCATGCAATTTCATGCAAAGTTTAGAAGAAAGAAAGAAAAAGGTTAAGAAGTTACTGTAAGACTCTGCACTTCGAGGCTACCTTTCCCTGGCGGGGTCATTCGGTGCACTGTACGTCGATATTGTATTTGTGTTATTATGAAAACATGGGGCTTACTCATTCGGTTAATTCGTAATTCTGATTAAATCTCCGGTTTTCAATTACCTATTGTCAGAAATCAATGCTTTCTCAGCCTTTCTCAGTCTTGTTACCCTCGGTATATTAATCATTGTTATTAGGTGTACTTTGTTCATGTTCTTCTTGATGAACAGCCTATTAAGAACAGTCGACAAGTTGTTTTACTCTGTAATATATAGGTAATATATGATGGAAGTTTAACAGCATCTTCAGTAATTAACGTACTAATTTTTTCACTTTTTATTATATGATATAGGACGTTTTCGATGCAGTGAAATAATCTGATAAATTTGGTGTCCAAATCTGATAGATATTTAAAAGCGGTCAAAGGTCAATAATGAAAATAGTGGGGACAACAATGTTTTTAAATTCACGAACTACTTTCGCAAAAGTCGATACGTCCCATGCGATTCCTAGAAATGTTTTCCCATCTATGATAACGTTAACGCGAGTCAACAGGAGTGTTTCTGCTTGAGTGAATTCGAAATAAATCATCTGATACGACACAGTGCATTTATATTTTTAACAAGTTCAAATTCAAAAGTTCGCACAATACAAGTTGTATTCAAAATACATTATGTTAAATGTTACCGAAACGCACTTGGTTTATAACCTCCACTGATTTTTTAATATAAGGATAAGCCATAATACCGAGGATATTGTTTTTCCTGACTATCAGGGTCTACAACCTTACCATATCCGAGGTAGAATGGGTTTTAAGTATAAAAGACGCTTTCTTATCTCGTTATCGAAAACCCCGGATTCTATATAGAGTCGTTCGTAAAATCCTTGTTCACTGTCTCAATCCCAGTACGGCAAAGATTTCTATGTAAGGTTCTTCTTGACCGTTGCCTTCCATGTGCCTTCGTGGCGCAGCAGTCTAAGGCGCTGGATGAAAGACTGGTCTTACTGGGTACGGGTTCGAGACGCACTTTCGTCAAAACATTTGCGTTTCATAATGTGCTATATTTAAGAAATTTTTCAAAATAGTTAAAGATAGTTTCTTAAGATCTTTACTTTCAAGCCGTCATCTTAGCAATTATATCAGGGTTTACAATCATTATAATTCCCTCAAACAGGGTTTACAACTGTTTGTGTAAACCCTCCTGGAGGGAATTACAATGTTGTAAATCCTTCATGCCGGGTGATACGTTTTAGAAAGGTTGTTTCAAGTATCACGTTATATGACTGGTAGGTTGATAATCGTAAATAATTGAGGTAAATCATTTTAAACATTCAAGTTCTTATTCATATATACCCTGCATTTCAGTAATCTATGTGCTTTGTAGTTTGATAACTTCTTTGTTTTTTTGTTCATTAATAATTGATGTAAATTGGTTTTAACATTAACGTTCTTATTATGCTTTCGCTGTGTTTCTCAAGACGATTTTTTTAGAGCAATGGTAACTGCATGTATTTGGATTGATAATTTGTTTTGATTAGACGGACAAACTCTAGATTTAACTTTCACTTCACTTGTCATTCTTCCAAAATAGCACACAGATACCATCATTATATCAATTATATTGATAACTAGTAATAACCTTCTATTCTGTCAAATTTGGTTTTGTTACCTTGACCTTTCCACATCATCACATTTTACTTTATGAAATATGCAGCTTAACTTCATTTATATCATATATATATATATATATATATATATATATATATATATATATATATATATATATATATATATATATATATATATATATATGTATGTATGTATGTATGTATTAGGTATGTATGTGTATATATATACATGAATTTGTGCTAACTCAGCATTGCCTAGGTTAAAGTGTTATCTCATTTGCGCTGGTACTTGTTAGGTGTTAACAAAGATTTGCTGCTAAATGCCTATGTCTAAAAGTAGGTACTGATATTTACTAGTTTCAACTAGGTCAGATCACTTTAGGTCACCATGTATTTTAAAGAAGGTAATTGTACGACTTTAGTATTTGATCAACATTATGTTATATATTTTTTTAAATAGGTTTCTTACAAATGTTTGCCATCTCGAGTTTCTATGTAAGAATTATGTTGTTTTTTTTTAATTTTAGCCTATTTTTGCACGATGTTTGATTGGGTTTATATATGAGGAATTCCTTGTTTATTTTAGCAATGTATTTCATTATAATCCTTCCTTTGAGGGTTCGCGGGGTTTATAAAGTTAAGTCTGTCTGTCTGTCTGTCCATACATATGCCTGGTCAATCTGTTAGTTCATTCGTTTGTCCCTCTGTCTCTTAAAATTTCGTGTGGAGCATATGTAATGCATTGTGAAATGGCTTACATGTATATATTCGTATATACAATTTTAAGCACGAATCATTTATGGTACACCATGTTACAAAATGTTAAACTTATTATGCCTTTCAAAATATACATTTTGGAGTATTTACATGAAAGTTCACAGGCAGATAGCGACCTGTAGAGGCAAAATTTACATGTTTGGCAATTCAAGAAAACATCTCTTAGTTACACATTATTCTTTAATATTTACCTTAGTTCAAAAAATTAAAACTAATGGCATAAGGGCTTAATAATATCTAATTATTCCATTTTCTGAGGAGTATTTTTTTTTGGAAAGAGTTTGTTTGAAAACTCCTGAAGATAAATAAGACTATGTTGTCATGTGAAACGCCGGAGAACTATGATATCATGCGATTTGAGTTGAATATTCAATTGGTAGAGTTATGTCATCAATATATTGCTCAGTACCCTTAGATGTGCCTTTACTGATGTGAAGTTCCTGTGGGAAACCAACTTCCCAATGCAAGGCATAACTCTTGCCAGTCTCCGTTACTGGCTGATAAATCAGCCAGTAATGCAGACTGGCAAGAGTTATGCCTTGCGTTTGGAAGTTGGTGGGAAACGTGGCTGTATGTTAGTTGTGCTCACGTGTTTTTTACACGATGTATTTTCACGACTGTAGGATGACGTAATGTTTTTTTGCGTTTTGAGTTTTGTCGTAATGAAAACTTTAATTAGATGTAAAATTAACACAATGTAAATATTGATTGCTTTGTCATTTCAGGTAACTTGTCACTGCTTTGTGCACTGATATATCTCGCTTTGCCAAGTAAGGTTTGTTTGAATGTTCACATTATTCTACTTGTTTGAATTTCTTTTTATCAATTTGGCATGTCGGTAACTTACTATTAATGACAGAGAAATGAAGGAAATTAACCTTTTATGGTTAATTTAAAGATCAAATATTCTATAATTTCAACACTACTTCAATCTTTATTTGCACTTAAAAGGCCACAGGCCTATAGTACATACATGTATATACAAGAGATATCTTAGGTAGTTGAGAGTACATTATTTCTATGTATAAAGGCATGATATACATACATTGACAGATTTTCTAAATGTGTTTTATTAGAACAGGATAATAATGATACAAATTTATGAATACTATGATGTGTAAAGTAATATTTCTTAATATATTTATTTCTTAAAGAGTGATAAGCTGGACATACACAAAGGAAATGATATTCATCTTCAATTAAATTCAAATTGCACATTTTACAAATTCTATCTTCTCTTTTTAATCCAGTATATTTTCCTGTTTCTATCTGTAATAAATCATGACATGAGCAACGAAATTTTGTAAGGGAGAGTCTATATTTCCGAACATTTAACGAGAATAAATAACTTTCATTATATATAGATTGTTTAAACATTCTGTAATAAAAACATTTATTTGATACAGATAAGAGGTTAAGCCAGTCTTGCAAATATATATCGTGTAGCCTTTGTTTAAAGGATATTAGAAACTTTGAATGAGAGTCTAAACATTGTTCAATCCATATATTACCGAAACCACTTGTAAATAACAAATTTTTAACGTCTGTAACCCAATTACATTTTCCATTTTTATCATATAAAATCATCATATTATAACACATTTTTGGTAATCTATTGGATGGCATATTTAGTATTTTCAACCAATATTTTATTACTTTTACTTTTGATTCTATGTATAACGGAAATCTGCCACATTCACCATAAACCATTATATTTGAAGAAGTAACTTTCACGCCGAGAATTTTTTTAATAGCATACAAATGTATCTTTTCTTTTACATAAAATGTTTGAAGTCCCAAAATCTCAGAGCCGTAAAGAAGAATTGGGCTGATTTTAGCATCAAAAAATCTAAAGAAGGATTTATATGACATATCGCCTAAAATATAAATGTATCGCATAACCCCAATCAGTATTTTCTTTGCCTGCATAGCTGCATTTCTAGCATGTAAGGACCACGAACACGAATGTAAGGAACACTAAAGAACAGTATACAGTGACGTAATTATAAGTGTTTAAAAAATGTCGCTAATTGTAACCTCAATTATAATTTTTCAAGTTAATCATGTATCTTTTTCTCATTCTTAATTAGTGTATATCATAATTCATAATACATCATTCCTGAACACTTTGTGTACCTGTATATATGACAGTTTAAGATCAAATGTAAATGTATGTATGTTTGTATGTCTATAATGTCAAAATGTAACCTCATATACCGCTGCCTGCGACCTGAGTGTAAATAAAGTTCAGTTCAGTTCACATATGTTGAGGCATTGACACAAATCAATCGAGCTTTGTACACTTCAGATGGATATTTTGAACAGAATACTTTGACAAGAAAATAGCAAACAACAGAAAGGGAATTAACCTTCAAATGTTTAATCTGCACTTTTTTTTCAGAAGTACAATGCAGTATTATTATTTTTAAAGAAATGTGTTACAATAGTTTGACCATTTTATACTAAGCTGGTTGTAGTGAAGATAAGTCAGGCCAAAGGACACACCCCTGCTACACCACAGTGCATTCAGTACTGAATTTAAACTAATTCAATCGACGTAAACATCACTAAATAATGCCAATGACATTTACATATCAAATTGGTCTAAGCGAAACTTCTGTTGTATCTTGCTACTCCATTAAAATACTTACTACTCCATTAAAATATTTACTACTCCATTAAAATACTTACTACTCTATTAAAATACTTACTACTCCATTACGCTGCGTATGAATTTGTTGATGAATTCATTGCTTGTTGAAATGCGATATATTGATGATATTTGTTTTTTACTGTTGTATGTATCTCATCTCATCTCTCAACTTAAAAAGCAGAAAAACAACAACTTGGAAAGTCAACTAAGAGGCAGTAAAATCTCTTCCCCACCGAATCATTCATTTAAATATGGAGAGTATCTAGTACCTACAAGTACCGGCTATAGGCTATTGGACAGTGAAATACTACATGTTATTGGGAATTCAACATTGAACGGTTATTATTCACTTATGGGTTTTAGTCATGTTTGGATACAGCATTGATTATGGGGGTTGGGGTGGTACAGGGGGTTGGGGTGGTACAGGGGATGGGGTGGTACAAGGGGTTGGGGTGGTTCAGGGGATGGGGTGGTACAGGGGGTATGGGTGGTTCAGGGGGTAGGG
Organism: Gibbula magus; assembly: GCA_936450465.1. Classification (NCBI taxonomy): domain Eukaryota; kingdom Metazoa; phylum Mollusca; class Gastropoda; order Trochida; family Trochidae; genus Gibbula; species Gibbula magus. The sequence continues at coordinate 36,899,914 of OW388301.1, read as the reverse complement.
ATGGTAGAGGGGACCGGGTGGTACAGGGGACCGGGTGGTACAGGGGTCGGGGTGGTACAGGGGTGGGGTGGTACATGGGGGTGTGTGGTACAGGGGATTGGGTGGTACGGGGGGGGGGTTGGGGTGGTTCAGGGGGTAGGGATGGTAGAGGGGACCGGGTGGTACAGGGGACCGGGTGGTACAGGGGTCGGGGTGGTACAGGGGGTGGGGTGGTACATGGGGGTGTGTGGTACAGGGGATGGGTGGTACGGGGGTTGGGGTGGTTCAGGGGGTTGGGATGGTAGAGGGGGGTGGGTTGGTACAGGGGGTCTGGACCCGCTCCAACCAGCTGACGCTCTACCATTTGAGATAAATGTATAACCCAGGTTAAGCTTGAATATGACATTACAGGTTTATAAAACTTTAATATGTTCATCCCATGCGCATTTATTCTCCATCGACAACGGTACCGTTGCGGAACACCACTTCTTATCATTGTCAGATGTTAATGTAGTAGAGTAACAAGAAAGTAAATTCAGTTTTGAGGGGATTTATAATCTGACCTGCCATAGAAAAAGTCACCATATTTTCAACACAATAAAAAAAAATAATTACTTCTGCAGGAGAATGTAGATGTTGAATGCATTGGATAGACTCATGGTTTGTAAAGATGTACTGACAATGTCATACATAGGAGTACGATAATTTTGTATTTAATTGTTTGTTCACATACACTTAGGGATCTGAAAACGCCTTTTTGCCAAAATGTTTAACTTTATGAAACAAGCAAAAGAATCCTGTTTACTCTCCCATCTCGTCTATTTAAGGAAATCCTGAAAGAGGAGTTCTTTAAAAAGATTATTTTTCAGAATATGAACAGACAATGTTACAATGGTAACGTTTTTTTGCACTTGAGTTTACGTCGCCTTTCATAATGGTTGCTAATTGTTGACGTATTTATATTATTGATTGTGTTTCAGAGGCTGCTTCCTTGTATTGCCACACATGCAATGGAACCTCGAGTATCCTCGACTGCTCGCAGATAGAGACATGTACTACCGGGGTAACACAAGACACATTTTATAAAACGGATATATATTTACAATTTTTAATCATATATCTTGAAACATTGAAAATAGACATACACATGTATTAACTTTTCTCTTCAATAATTCCTAATAATACTTTAAAGCAGTATCATTATTTTATCATCCACAACATTCCCATCTGTCACCCCCAATTTCTGGAATGCCTCTAAAACAATTCATTCATTATATAAAATCTTTTTTAATGTTTCTCACTACTGTAACGATCCTAGCTATATCATATTTACAAAGAATGACCTTTGAAACATCTTACGTATATATAATAAGACAGAAAGTAGTTCATTATTTGATCAGTGCCAATTGTATCATTACCAGTATGGTATTTTCCGTTGTACTGTTTGACCAGTGACTTTACCAGTGTAAGTCCTCATTATTCATAAGTAAAACATAGACTGTGTCATGTATACGATATGTGCACATGTAAATAAAACACTTGTAACAACCATTTCATTTTCCTAGAGCAAAATATTCAATTGACTACTAACCCAGTCTATAAACTTATAATAAGTCTAGATTACTCATACGGGGTACGGGATAGCTCAGTCGGCAAGAGCGCCGGTCTCACGTTGCTGAGGTCCGGGGTTCGAATCCCATCCAGGCCAAGGTGTAAAAACCTAGAGTTCACCTCTGTTAGAACTTTATAAGTGTCACCCTGGAGCCCTAGTGTGTAGTGCAACAAAAACTACGCACTTAAAAGATCCCACGAATTCATGTCAGTGGCTGAATGGTGGATTCATGAACACGTTCAGCAGTGTTGGACAAACTGCTGTGACTATGTGTCTCAGTTCACCCAGCTGTAAATGGGTACCCTGTGAGGCATAGAATGGTCCCCAAACTGAGCGCCACATATGGCTGCCGGTTGAATACTCCCCAGGGAGTTGAATTGGAAAAAATGATTGGACGGTGAAAGAATGCCATTGACCAGGGGAAACAACGTAAGCGCCTTGAGCAACCACTAGTGGATGGATATGTGCGCTATATAAATATCCTAATAATAATAATAATAATAATATCTATCGCCGAAGTGGCATGTAAACAGTAATGAGGGGGACATTAACACGCTGCTTAAATTCCTTGTGATAAAAGCTCTGCGGATTGGGTTAGTCTCATAAATACAGGCATATTTAGAGTTCGATTTTGTATATTAATTATTTGAACCCTTTGTAAAAGGGTACTAGGCGCTCGTGGTCTAACTAACCATTTTAACGATTAGACAACAGGCCTTCATGGTCTTACTATTACAAAGACGAGTGACCCTTGGAATAATCACTAATAATTTATCTGCTTCTATAACAATACTTTTTTGTCCTCCAAAGGTATGCTATCTTTCAAAGGTCTCAGACATCAATAATAAAACTGTCTACATTGGAGGCTGCACAGCAAACAAGGTATGTACATTCAAATTTTAATGAATTAATATAAGTTGATTCATTATCTGCTAAACTGATTTCATAATTTAATGTGTAACGGTGAGGTGGGCTGGGGTTTAACGCTTTCAGTTTATTTCACTTATGTCACGGCTGCTAGTATTGTGGTAGCCATGTGGGTATGCATTGCGGTGAAACCTGCGAGCATTGGTGATACTTCGCTGAAATTCAAATTGATCCGAAGCCGAGCGCGTTAACCACTGCGCTATCCCGTCCACTTAATGTGTAGAATGCCTGTGTGAGAAACTCCATGTAGTTCTATTCATGTACAACTTCTCCACTGCAGGAGTACAACGATAGGGTGTACATGTAGATACTAACACAGTCACGCAGGGGATCAGGACATTTACCATTTGCTTGATATCGGTGTTACCATCTTCACCTAAAAGTCACACTCCTGCAATGAAGTTTTTTATCAGAAGAACTCGTTTCTCGTTCATTTAAATTCTAAATGACTCCTACATAAGCCAGAATGCATGTACGTTTATCTCACCTTTACTGGACATAGTCTCATACATATTTTGATATGTAGAAGTGTCACATTGTACATGTTTATTTCAATTTTCTAAAATATGTTTCTGTCTGACTAATTTTTACATTGTAAACACTTATACAGTCTCAGCATGTGTATTTCCCGTTTCATTTGGTTTTACAGTATACGTAATTAAGGCGCTGTCGGTCAGTAGCGCGCCGTTCTTACTGAAATAGAGAATTCTCACGAAAAGCTAACTAAGTGTTACCAGTGGCTAAAATAATACCGCTGAATAAATGAAAAACGAATCTGCATGGTTCGATTAAGTCATAGGAAGCTATTTTCATTGAACAGCCATTTTAAGGTTTTTTAAGGCCGCTCGAATGTATTTTAAGTGATCTGAGTGATGTAGCGATACCTAAACTCTCAGAGTAGAGTTTCAAACATGGTACAATAATGTAATGGTTAAACATCTTGCTGTCTGAACTCTCAAAATCGTATGAGACCCACATATCTACCTCTCACACTGAAGAGTTGCACAAACGTGTCGCTTTATACGTCAGATCATTTTCTGCCATTATGGATAACCGTTTTCTATGGATGCAACTTAGCGGGTCGTGTAATGAAATATTTTACCGTCAACGTAACCATATATTGTATAAACTTTAACAATAAATGGCAAATTTGAGAAAAAAATTATATGTAATAAAAATGTGAAACATCGCCTTTAAGAATGCACATTTTTTAGATTTGTGTGTTGATATATGATGTGTTAAATCATTTCGTATTATGTCCTACTGTGACAGTTCAATGATATTCCATATAATTCAAATACATTTGTGTTATGAATTAAATTGATAGTTTAGTAATTCAAGATACATTAAATCTCTAAGGCTCATATAAAACATTATTAACGCATACAACCCCGTTGTACATGTATATGTCACCCCTCTCTTATGGAATGGTCTGCCGCTCCACATTAAAACTCTCACCCTTTCTGGACTCTTGAGACATTGTTTGCAGGAGCTTGCAACTGAAATTGTTCGATTTCCTGTATATTTAGCTCGCCATGCATGCAGTATAGGGAGGAGTGGAAACTAATATTTCTATTTGAATAATTATAGAAAAATCACTGGTGTCATATTTGTTTTATATTTCCCAGAAAAGATTGTTAAAGTATTACTTATCTGTTCCAGGACCTTGCTGTGATCACCAGTACAAAGACATTGTGTGATGAATGCTGTAGCAATGATTTATGCAACACAAAGCTCTGCAAAGAAAAAGGTACACTCCCGGTAAAAGAAACGCTCATCACAAAAATAAGAGATATTTAATATATGTGTATATTACTGACACACAGTTACGTCATATCTCTAGGAACCAACTAAACGGAATTTCTAAGTTTTCTGTTATTGTTTCTGAAAAACCCGCTTTTGAAAAAATAATCGTCTTTTTGGAAACTCCTTAATTAACAAGATGAGATAAGAGAGTGAATTTAGTCATGCTGGCTTATTCTAAAACGGCGTACAGCAATATGAGTTAACGATAAAATCCACGAAGGTATTTTATGTCAAATTCATTTAGTATTAGCTTTTTTTTATAAAATTTTATCACATTTTAGGAGGATTGACAAACATCGCGAACAAAACGAGTTTAACACCCACTGCGTGTTTTAGCACTCCTGCAATAATAATAATAATAATGATAATAATTATAATAAATGCATATTTATATTGCGCTAAATCCATGCTAAGCATGCTCTAAGCTCTACACATACAACTGTATTATTACCCTGAAGGAATTGTACTTTCAGGCTGCTGCTAAGGTCCGTACTTTCCCGTGTTCAGGTACTCAATTGTACTGCTGAGTGAACAGAGGCACATTTCGAATAAAGTCCCCTGCCCTTCATAATAATAATAACACTTTATTGTCCTCATTACAATGTAAATTTGGAACTTCTTTGTGTGCCGTTGGCACCCGGCAGCCACAGTGCAACGCCAGTTCAAGCGTTGTTCTTTAAGGATTGTTTCACATGTTTTGTGCCTCTATCGAAGTATAACAGCAACAAATTGTATAACATCGCGTAGCGAAGCGGAGAGATGTTATACGAAATTTGTTGCTGTTATACTTCGATAGAGGCACAAAACATGTAAAACAATCCTTATAATTACAAAATCAACAAGTTTTTCTTTAAATATTTACACAAATTTAACATATTTGTCATTTATCACGGGAGGCGACAGCTTGTTACACGCAACAATACATGGCTGAAGCAAAATTGAGGAATCCTTATTCTAAAACGGCAGAGGATTCAATTTCGTTTCTCCAGCATTCACATGCATACAATCAAGGTTCGTTTTTTCTGGTTTACAATTTATTATTAACCCTCATTAGCATATCACGCGACGTTCAAACATGGCCACCGTTTGCGAAGCGCAAGTGAATGAACAAGCTTGAGGACTTGTATCTATTAAAATGAAGTATTCCTGGTGAACTTAATTGTCTCATTCGGAAAAGGAATGTAAATTCCAGTTATCGGCGTAGGTTTGAAGACGAAATGACATGTGTATATCTTATTTTGCATCAAAACGTTACACTCAGTTGTAAGAACCAACTGACACGACCGTTTGTTCTGATGGATTGTGACGTCACAAGGTACGAATGCACGAGGTATGGTAGCACATTTTATCTGCATTCATCGAGAAATGGCAGCAGGTTTTTGAGAGCTCTCGTCCAATCAGAAACGAGGAAATTAGTGTAGCAAAACCATTTTGCAATTATATCCTTATAATGCTGAGTGTCAAGCAAGGAAGCAACGACTCCCATCTTTTAACGTCTTTTGGTATGACGCGGCCGGGAATCGAACCCCGACCTTCCGGGTGATGAGCGGACACTCTACCAACTGAGCCACATCTGAGCAAATTGAATACAATGCTTATTCCTTACACTCATAATCAATTTTATCCGCCAAACGTATTTTGAGGTTTTACTTTGTTGAAAATGAATAGGATGTTCTTTTTACCGATAGTGTATATCTGCTAACTTTCCCTTTTTGAGCATCGAAAGTTGAGTGACCATTTTTAACATAAAGTAAAGCTATGACGCCAAAAGATGAAATGATTCGTATTTTAATATGTCTTTAGAAGAAGAATTTCACGATAAACATTCGTCGATGCATGGATGATGGCTGTTTGTGTATAAAGAGGGAACCACATGTGAAGATGATCTACGAATGGGGTTATTCTTGTGTGGAAGAAAAGTACACTGCTTCTGCTGCTATTGACGCATGTCAACAGTATAACAAAGAAACGGAAGTATCCCCTGTGATGCAGTTTCCATGAAAATACCTCTTCTAACGAGTTCTATCGGGGTATGCAAAAAATCCAATATGGCGACAGTACTATCCATTTAAGGTTGATAAGCGACACAGTTTTACAGTTGTATCTGCATGTATATGTTGCAGGGAAGATGCTGAAACTAAGAACATGTTTGCATTGTAATGGATTGAGACATTCAGAAGCTTGTGACCGGATCACTTTCTGTGATGAAGAATCGGATGTGAGTATCTGGGTAGCACACTATATATGTTTGTCCATTGTACACTTATCATCAACTATGCACGCTACCGATAACATTAGCTTTGTGCTGCAGATTACTACTTCAAGGACAATGCTACACACGTGGATCTTGGATGCCAAGAAGCTAGTGTAAGTTTATGTACCACCTTGCAAATTTATTTTTAAAATCACAAAAAGGGGCCCTTCGTAGGTCTTTTCACAGTCTTCGAGAACACAGTTTACAGTTCAACTGTAATGCGTATTTTTAAAGAATGACAGATTATGAATATGTATATTGTATATCGCATGCGAATGACCATAAAATAGAGACAATATACACTTTTTAATTATCAAGAAGGTTTTTATAACTCGGTTTGGGATTAGCTAAAATTTTGCTCGGTCAGCGTGACTGCCAGATTTGCCACCATGTGACAGGACTGTTTTGCGCCGTGCCACGTTCATTAGCTTTGTGAGTGAGTGAGTGAGTAAATTATTTTTTAACGCCGCTTCGGCAGTTTTGCAGCCATTAGCGGCGAGAAATTTGAGTTAATTGTTATATTTTAAAAACAATTGCAAAAGCAAAAAGTAACGACACAAAGACCGTTAAAACACCAGCAAGTTATCACAATTTGGTTAAAAGCTGATTTAGAAAAGTTAAAAATTACAAATTGATATATATATATATATATATATATATATATATATATATATATATATATATATATATATATATATATATATATATATATATATATATATATATAAATATATATATATATATATATATATATATATATATATATATATATATATATATATAAAAAATATATATTTACTGTTTTAAACAAAATTGAAAAATTTACAATTAGCTTTGTGATGAATTTTCAAGGTAATCACATCAAATCGTTGGGTAGTTGAAATAAACTAAATCACATGTTTATACAATAACCATACAAGTGTTATTTGCGAAATTACCCAGTTACATATCGATATATATCGAAAATTGTAGACGCTTTAATTGATGAATATTAATATGTTAAATCGACAGATAAAAAGGTGTTAAAACACATTGACAAATCATGTTCGCGGATAGCCAAGCGCCGGGAGGGTGGAGTCTGCTAACGCTTACAGGGACGAACGCCTACAGTCTTAAACAAACAAGTTTATGCACCAGTTGTTCTGATTTTTACATCCTTCAACCTTTCATCAAAGTGGAATGACCCGTATTAATCCCCGTAGACATTTCTCACTGTAGGCGTTATTACACCTAACCGCCGGGAGTAACGATAAACCCGACAGATTCTTCAGTTACTTCAGGGAATCGTCTGTCGGCACTAATTAGTCGGTGTAATTAAAAATCCGCATATAAGTCCACGTTGCATATTTCAACCAGATTCATATGTCTAAGTCCAACAGGCGCTATAGACCTGTTTTCAGGTGTGGAGTTGCTCCTATACGAGTCGAGACAAGGCGCTACACAAACCTACTCATTGAGTGTGTTTTTACTGTGATAATTGTGTGGAAGATGAGGTCTTACACTGCCCAGTTTATAATAATGTACGACAGGTTTTAATGGACAAGTGCAATGAAGTATGGTGTGATTTCAAAGATGAATGTGATATCGTTAAAGTTTGTTTTATCCTGGCCAGTCGAAGTGTTGTAATGATCAGTGCCAAAACCTGCAAGGCAATGTTACAGCTACGTGTACGTAGAGATAGTTCATATACATGAATGTTTGTCTTAGCTTTTAAATGTGTGTATTTGCTTTGAGCTTTTTAACACCGGGATCGTATATGGAAGTTTTATTTAAATTTACATTATCGTGTCTCTCATAATTCCCTTTTAATGAATCCCGCAAGTGACCATGGGACATTTCAGTCGCCCTTTAATAATAAAAAAATGTTATGATAGGAAAACAGTGTAAATTATCGACTCCTTGCAATATTTGTCTGTAAGTACTTGTCAATTTCTTCTAAATATTTGAATAATAGCGGTACCAAAGTATATTAGATTTACTTGATCACTTTCCTGGAGGTGTGTCTCCACTGCATAAAATAGTGCCCTCGCTTTTTAATGGATTTGTTGAAATCACAAGTTATCCCCTTCATCACGTCATTAATGAATTATATTGAGGAAGTACAATGTCATGTTAACTGACAACTACAATGAAACAGAAATGAAATGTACGTTCCACTTGACATACAGGCAGATATGCAAAAGGACATCTGTTTAACAAATATACAGGATCGATTAGAAAGACAATTATATACTTTATTACATGATTGCATCAAGATCTGAACAGACTGGGTGATCCGCTAGTCTGAAATAAACTGTTTGAGAGGCATTCTAGAAGTTGGTGTGATGAAAAAGACAAATATTTTATGATCAACTTCTTTATTAACAATAGCAACGTTTCGGTATAGATCAAGCATATGGAAGAGATGGTGAAACAGCAGGTTATATACAGGATACATGTCGGTATGATATCACGCCAACATGTATCCTGTATATAACTTACTGTTTCACCATCTCTTACATATGCTTGATAACGGTATAAGGAGCTATACCGAAACGTGGCTAGTGTTAATAAAGAAGTTGATTATCCATAAACTAGTTACTGTGCGAGACGATCGAACAGCAGCGTTGTTATATTCGCAATATCGAAACACTACATACAGTATAACGTATCTTCATTTCTCTGTGGAAATGTTTGATTTTTTTCTTTATTTCTCTCCCAGATTTGCAACAAAAAGAACAAGAAAAGAAGCAGGGAAGACTATGTACCAGAACGGGATCGGTCTTTTTGTGAGCCGTGTTGTTTGGGGGATTTGTGTAACATGCATCTTCACTGTCACGAACCTTTAGCTAATACAACGATAGGTACGAGTATGTCAAAATAACAAATGCGTAATTAATTTCATATGGATTGTAGTAACAACATTAATTCAAAATAGTATCGCATAGGATATATCGGTCTATGAGTTTAAAGCCTGATTGAGATCATTAATATTTTGACGGTAGATTTTGCATAATGATATGTCATTGTCAACTACGTAACATCGCCATGATTTTGTATATATATCAAATGATAACTCACACTGCTACGTCAAAATAATGCTGACGTCCTAAACATCATCATCATTTTACCGCAATGTAAATATATGTCCGTGCTCAGTTCAGAGATGTGCATTTTCATAGAAAAGTACAGAAGGGTGATATTTGATGATAAAATTGATCTCACCTTCATTTCACCTGATAATAATATATCAACACTCGTTGATAAAAGTAATCATATATTCGGCAAGCCCCCGACTTATGTTGATATATACTGTAAGTAGCTGTTTTGATCCAGTACCCTCGTCGAAACGACATAAACTTGGTATTGGCAAATTACATTGTCCTACTAATTATAAAACTCCAACAATGATATTACATGTATGCAGTAATGTTACAGGTCAAAGTAAGTCGTAAAATTTAAGCTAATTTATAAGACATTTAAATGTCCTTATTTCGTGGTGATTTTAAACAGACTTAATTTAAATAACTTACTATTTTTAACAAAGATTTTGCATTAACGAGAATAAGTTTCACTTAAAGAAGGGGAATTCTTAAAATATGAATATAGGTTCCCGAAATGTGTTCATGTTTCTAGTCGCCCTTTAATAAGAACAATATGTTATGATAGGAGAACAATGTAAATAATCGACTCCTTGCATTATTTGTTTGTAATTATAAGTAGTTGTCAATTTCTTCTAAATATTTCAATAGTAGTGCTGCAAAGTATATTTGATTTACTTGGTCACTTTCCTGAGGCGTGTCTCCACTGTATACAATTTTATCATCCAATATCACCCTCCTGTACTTTTCTATGAAAATGCACATCTCTGAACATGTTTGTTCTTCTCTCAGGTATTCAGCCACTTAACATTTCTCACGAACCGAATATGGTCACATGTCCATATTTTACAACTTCTACAACCACTACAACCACTACTACAACCACCACTACAACCACTACTACAACCACCACTACAACCACTACTCCTATTACCACTACCATACCAACTACTACTACACCAACGACTACAACAACTACTACAACAACTACTACAACAACTACTACTCCTACTACTACTACTACTACTACAACAGCAACTACAACTACAACTTCTACAGCCACCACTATACTTTCGACTACAACGTCTACTACAACAACCACTATTCCTACTACAACTTCTACTACAACAACCTCTACATCTACTACAACCACCACTACTCCTACTTCAACTTCTACTACAACAACCACTACTCCTACTACAACAACCACTACTCCTACTACAACTTCTACTACAACAACCACTACTCCTACTACAACAACCACTTCTTCTACTACAACAACCACTGCTCCTACTACAACCAGCATTCAAACCACAGTGGCAGTGACTACACCACCTAAAGGAGGTACATGTATCGTTATTGAATATCAGCATAGCTGTGATTACGAAATAAGAAAAAGATGTGTACATTGTAGTTCATGTAGTATGCTGTATGTTGTATGGTGTATGTTGTATGTTGTATGTTGTATACTCGAACTATCGAACACAATAAACTCCGGACGTGGGTAAACTGATACAATACAGTGGATGGTTCCTATATAAAGGTGAGAGTAACTATTGTAATTAAAATTGATTAGCATACCTGATAAAGATGAATATTTCCTTTGACACATATGGGAAGTTATTTATGTATTTTGTATTAATTAAAGCTTGCCATAATCAACATTCCCCTAGGTTAATTTTCTCATAACATTGGTCAATACAAGTTAGATAGATAGACTCGTCCCCATTACTTCTATGTCGTCAAGTAACAAGAGATCCACGTCTATCGGTGTATGTGATGTTGTCTTTTATATATGTTACCCCCCCCCCCCCCCCCCCCCCCCCCCCCCCCCTCTCCTAAATATACGTGTAAAATACTTATGAAAGTTTTTAATTATATTCATGTAAGGCATCAGGTTTTACGTTTTAACCCCATCCCGGCGGTCAAAGAAAAGTTAGGGTAAATAGTATTTTGGTCTGCTTCGGTCATGTCACATATTTAAAACGGTATTTTGAAGAGGTTTATTAAAGAAATAGATTTCATAATGTGTACGTTTGTTCACTGGCTTATAAACGGTTTGAAAGGTGCAAGTTAAACTGGTATAAATGCCGGAGCTTGTCGACGAACTTGTTGAACTTGAACATTCAAACCGTTTATAAGCCAGTGAACAAACACATTATGAAATCTATTTCTTATAAATTCAAACTTTGATATTTAAGTGATTTCTAATCAGTAAATAAACTTTTGAATATAAAAAATTTCTGCAAAAAGTGTACAGTGCATAGATATCATGCGCTAAGCTCCACCCACAATAATACCGCATCACTTATGTGTCACCATGCACAAAACGTAGTTCACAGAAAATATGATTAAAGTATTTAATTTTTGGTTCTAATATGCTGTTTTAATCAAACTTTCAAATCAAACTACAATTAGAATTCACGTTGTAAGGTTTTTAAAAAGTTTAATCAAGAAAAGAGCATGTGATAGCAGTGTAATAATTGCGCAATGATACAGTGATACAGTATTATCGCAGGTTATATTTTGTAAACGTCAGGTTATGAAGGTTATCCTTTTCAGCTGTCAGTCTTGTGTTTATGAGAATGTATACTGGTCACATGACCTTCTTTAATCCAATCAGCAGAGAGCATATCGCTCAAATTTCAAAGTCTGAATTTATCTTGTTTTCAATGCAGTTAAAGTATTTTAATGTACCGAATATTTACTATTTAATTTTTATTAATCATATTCCCAATGCTGCACTATCTTATTTTTACAAAGCCGTATTCTATGGCAAAGTTTTTGCATAATTGGTCAGCACGTATTGTTCTCTGCAAGATCATAAGATACGTGTAATCCATATGTATTGAGCTTGTTATTGATGTCATACCAACTCAATAGACTTATCATATTATTACTCGCCCGTGTAAGATACTGCAGTGTAATATTTATATGGCAATATTAAACTAGTGTAATACAGCCGTACGTATGACGTCACAAGAGTTTGAGGTTATGACGTCACAATGGGAGTACCGTCGTCACAGTGGCATTGGGGTTGCGGGAATCATAGTTTCAGCTATTTTGCTGGATTATTGGTGAGCGAGTAATAAACAGAATACTAAACTTTCTTCTATTTAATACCATTGTTATTAAACTCGTGAATGATTAAGTATCAAACTCACTTTCGCTCGTTTTATACAAAATCATTAACTCGTTTGATAAAAATGGTATTAAATAGAAGGTCGTTTAGTATCCTCTATATATCTAACATATTACAATACATTTTACTCGCATAGTTTGTGGACTCCTTGAGCTATGGTTGGTAGGCAGTAACACATTCGTGTTTTCATTCAATCGTTTGTCTCTCAGTCCACTCCAAATTAAACAAGAAAAGCCTTTAAAAAGGCATGGTTGGAGGCATCTTGTTAAGGCTAAAATATATTATAAAAAGGATATGTATATCATATGTACATATAGCAAAATGCAGCCTGCATTATGGTCATTTTGGGGGATAAAAGCTTTGATTACTAATCACACAATTAGTTATTCAATTCAAAAGTCGCAAATAAAAGAATTTTACCTCGATCATTTAAGTTGTGTATATGCTTTTCAATTTACATACATTATTTATTCATAAATAAAATAAAATAATATATAATCTATCATTTGAAAATGAAAGTGAACATTCAACTTCCCCGATTTATTTTAAAGCGCAACTCCCGGGTGCTTTTGCTCCAATTTTGAAGTAGGCCTATATTATGAATTTGATCAAAACGTTGTTGACAGTTGTGTCATTGTTATATTCCAGCAATAAGAATATGTAGGCCTATTTTCCCTGAGACACGCAGTCAACCATTTGTTAAACATTTGCAAATTTAAAGTGTACCAATTCGATTGATTATGAAGCATATTCTGTTTAAATGTGGAAGGAAGGCATATGGACCTTTTTTAATACAAGGATAATGACCCGGTATCCTCATGCTTGGTGCTATCAGTTTGGACATAAATATGGTTCTATCCAATATGTGCTTATACATGTACAAGCTTCACTTTCATTTATTCAATAACAGTACATTGAGTAGGCCTACCATTATGCAAGTCTGATTGGCATTGAAAATATTGATAACTGAGTGGAAGGTTGGTGTGTTGATTGACAAACACTTTTATCGTTTAGTATATGCTTGCTCCGCGCGTATAACATTAGCTTGTAAAGTTTCTTGGATTTTCCGAAACTGCAGTGCGAAATTATGCACTTGAATCGGTACATGTCTGCTCATGGAGGTGTAAAATGGCTTTGAATTGAAAAATCTTATGTTTACTAACATTCAGACTCAGAATAACACAACGGTCGTTTCTATTTTAGATGTTTAGACAAAATCTCTTTTCGCAGTAAAAGGGGATACTTATTTCGGATAACACACATGGTCATGTGGTTACAAATTTATTACAGCCGTGTTCGTTGGTCATATGCTTTTTCCAAAGTATGAAGAGGCCAAGCATGATTGGTCGAAAGTTTATTTTGAATATTCCAACAGTAATATAGCGTGAAATCCAACTGCCTATCAGGTTGGAGGCGGTTTGCGCCTCCAACCAATAATGAGTTATCCAGACAGTACTTTGTATTTTGGTTTTAACGTTGGGGCTTTGCGTCATTCTTTTCAAGCGTTATTCATTTCATGGAAACTTATGTCAGATACTGTGTTACTGTTTACATCCCAATCCCAATCCCAATGACTTCTTCAAACTTATTTAGCCTTGAGGGGTGAATGTGAATGAGAATGTGAATGTGAATGTGAATGTGATTATGAATGTGAATGTGATGTGAATGTGATGTGAATGTAAATGTGAATGTGGATGTGAATGTGAATGTGATGTGAATGTGATGTGAATGTAAATGTAAATGTGAATGTAAATTTGAATGTGAATGTGATGTGAATGTGAATGTGAATGTGAATGTGATGTGAATGTGATGTGAATGTGAATGTGAATGTGAATGTAAATGTAAATGTGAATGTAAATGTGAATGTGAATGTGAATGTGATGTGAATGTGAATGTGAATGTGAATGTGATGTGAATGTGAATGTGAATGTAAATGTAAATGTAAATGTGAATGTGAATGTGATGTGAATGTAAATGTAAATGTGAATGTGAATGTGAATGTGATGTGATGTGATGTGATGTGATGTGAATGTGAATGTGAATGTAAATGTAAATGTAAATGTGAATGTGAATGTGAATGTGATGTGAATGTGAATGTGAATGTGAATGTGATGTGATGTGATGTGATGTGATGTGATGTGATGTGATGTGATGTGATGTGATGTGATGTGATGTGATGTGATGTGATGTGATGTTAATGTGAATGTGAATGTGAATGTGAATGTGAATGTATCATGAATGTAAATGAGAATGTAAACGTGAATATGAATGTGAATGCTAATGTGATATAAAATTAATGTGAATGTGAATATGAATGAAATGCGAATGTGAATGTGAATTTTAATGTATTGTAAATTGAAAATGTAAACGTGAATATGAATATGAATATGAATGTGAATGTGAAAGTGATGTGAATATGAATATGAATGTGAATGTGAATGTGAATGTGAAAGTGATGTGAATATGAATATGAATATGAATATGAATGTAAATGTGAATATGAATGTGAATGTGAAGGTGATGTGAATATGAATGTGAATGTGAATGTGACGGTGAATGTGAATGTGAATGTGAATGTGACGGTATCATGAATGTGATGTGAATGTTAAGGTGATGTGAACGTCAATGCGAATGGGAATGTGACGGTATCATGAATGTGAATGTAAATGTGAATGTAAATGTGAATGTGAATGTGAATGTGAATGTGAATGTGAATGTGAATATGAATGTGAATGTGAATTTGAATGTGAATGCGAATTTGAATGCGAATTTGAATGCGTATGTAAATGCGAATGCGAATGCGAATGTGAATGTGAAGGTGAATGCGAATGGGAATGTGAAGGTATCATGAATGTGATGTCAATGTGAAGGTGATGTAAACATGAATGTGATGTCAATGTGAATGTAAACAGCCAGTTACTGGTCAAGCTATTGGGATATTACACGTGTGTCTGATTCTGATAGTTCAGGTTTGAATTCTGCAAGGAACTAATCCAAAGGAGTTGAAGAATATCTACATGTGGTTTGTAAATGTCAAATAACAATAGTGTGTAGAGCATACTACCTGAGCAAATGAGAACGAGAGTTATAATATACACATGTTTCTTTAGATATATAACGTGCGTAATAATCTCTTGTTTACCCCCTTTTTCCTATAGCTTTACATTGTATGTAATAAAGCCTCGTAACCGCTTTTCCAATGAAGTCAATTTCATTCATCTTACATGATGTCACAGACAATTGCATTAGGGAACACCAATCGGAAACAATATTCGCTAGGCGAATGTGATGTGTGCACATGTGTATATACATGTATGGATGATATGACACCACTTTTTCAACCTTATGAAGAATAAATACCTGTATATTTCAGTCACATGTGCTGTCTGCGATGGCGGTATATGTGGACTGGTACCTGATCTAGACGGCAAAGAACACTGCAAGGACAGCACACCATACTGTCTAAATTACCTCCAGAACAACGCTGATGGTAGCAAGAACGTTAAAAAGAGGTAAACGTAGACCTTAGACAGGGGAATATTTACCATGTAAAAATAGTAAGTTCGCTTGGATTATTTAATGGTGAATTTTTTCAAAGTTAAAAGCTCTTTAATTGTATTACCGGTAGGTTAATCTTACCAACTGCACGGACTATACACTGTTTGAGAGGCATTATGTTAGATATAAATAATAGATTTATTGCACTACTGTGTTTCTCTTTGGAATTAAATAGTATTTCGAATCGTCGCCTATGCTTAATGATCCTAAATTAGCCATAAGGGCTTGTCATATCCCCCGTGGTAACGATAGATCACTCGTGTAAAGATATATGATCTATATCTGCTAAGATATATTGCTACTGTAGTGTAATATACTGTCTCACAAGTAAATAAAACTAGCCTTATGCTTTTATTAGTGTAATATTATATGGAACACCGTTCACTGTTTACAATTTTTTCCGAGTTCTTATTGTAATTAGTTTATATCTTCATTCATACAGGTTAAATAAGTTTTGCTTCACAAAGTGATCTCGAGTTCTCTCCCTTTGTATATTTCCGAAGATCGTTATGGTCAATCAATGAAGATTCTCATCTATGTCTGTGGCGATACAATGGTTATTATGATTAGCTCAACAGACAAACTATACTCACGTGCAAAAGAAACGTCCCCGATTTTTTTAGAATAACACGGAAAAACTGCTGTCTTGGAAAGTAGAAATTTATTCGATAGACACATGTTTAGTAAATAATTTAAGTATTTACAATTTCACACACCAGGGTATGATATAAACACACTTGTTTTCAGAGTGTTTTAAGCCAGGATGTTTGGCATTTAAGTTTGGAATTTACAAAAAGAAGAAATTTAATTGATTAAAGATGTTGTCGATATAAATAATCGGCTTGGACTTAAATTTGTTGATGCATGTTTACTGCAGGACGTCATAAAGCAAGCCAGTAAGTCGAGTTAAAGGTGCATCCTTTGTGTTTCAAAAATTATGTTTGGCTTTATTACATGCCTACATACGATATGTGCTGATATCAGTTCAAATAACTTCCCTCAACTTGCATATTCATCCCCAATTGTCAAATATATAATAACGAGTTTCCAATTAAAATCGAGCAATATCATTATACTTGTGCAGAAACCGAAACTACATGTTCCATTTACACTCAAAGTAGTAATAAGACCTATTAAACAACTTAAGTTTTCTTTTAATCTGTTATAAATACGTTTTCAATATTACGTTTGACTAATTGCCACACGCGGAGCATTGTCCGGTTTTCGATCAGAAATCGACACTTTTACCTTTATATCGTTGGTATACTGAGTCGACTAAGATCAAAATGGCAACATTTGGTAAAAGTCAGTACTTCTCGATAACATAACAAAATTTATAACGTTTAGCACATGTGACCCCAAACAATACAATGGATGTACCTTTAAGGAGATTCGAAAACGACGATTGCTTAAAACGTGTGCTTCTCAGAAATGAGAACAAACAAGGTTTTGAAATTTCAAATTTAGTTAAGTTGTCTTCTAATGACGCTGTGTCACACGTATGTATCGCTCGTGGATTTTTTGCACGTGAGTTTATAACATTTCCTGTGATAGGTCGGTCAGTAATCAACGTGTCACAGAAATGGAATAGGGCCAGGGTATGTTTGAAACAAGAAAGGCACGATAACTACTTCTTACGTGCCTTTAAGTTAGTATTACAAAGTATACTTGTATCTTCAAGGTGTGCCTCAACACACGACTGCGAGTTCGACTGGTGGCAGCAGTCCTCAGACAGATCAGAGTGCACAGACTTCGACCCCAAACAAGTGTACAACTACGGTTTCTCCTGCTACTACTGTTGTACTACTGATATGTGTAACTATGACATCTTCCCAAAGAGGAACACCTTGTACAAAGGACGTGTCAACTGAAATAAATTTCTTAGATTTTGTCGTTAGCTTTCTGATAAAGACAACTTCGCTGACCTTTGAAATGCCATGTTTAATGATAGAGAGAGAGAGAGAGAGAGAGAGAGAGAGAGAGAGAGAGAGAGAGAGAGAGAGAGAGAGAGAGAGAGAGAGAGAGAGAGAGAGAGAGAGAGACGTGGCAGGGACAGAGACAGACAGACACACAGGGACAGAGACAGACAGACATCCACATCAAATATAGATAAAAAGAAAATATCAATGAATAACAGATTGAGGATGAATTGTCTGGAACCAGCTATAAAGCATGGGGTGTCTTGTGAGATATAACCACCATCTGTAAGGTATGGGGTGTCTTGTGAGATATAACCACCATCTGCCCAGGTTGAATTGGTTATCTCATAACCATCATGGTCGGTACTGAGATATTCAACCTGCGCAAACAAATGCACTTGTAAAATTTGGAAATTTTGTCAAATTAGAAATGAAAATTTTTAAGCAACGAAAATGGGAACGGGATATTAGAACTTCAAAT
Organism: Gibbula magus; assembly: GCA_936450465.1. Taxonomy (NCBI): domain Eukaryota; kingdom Metazoa; phylum Mollusca; class Gastropoda; order Trochida; family Trochidae; genus Gibbula; species Gibbula magus. The sequence continues at coordinate 36,881,156 of OW388301.1, read as the reverse complement.
CGTCGAGCAGCGTCTTTGCCAATTGAGCTACGGAGGATTCATACCGATGAGTGTTCATTTTGTTGTGTCATGGCTGTAATGATATGTTTTCGAATATAATATATACATATGTCTATATAGGTACCAATTTATGTCTACTTTGTGTAAGGAATAAAGGCTTTAGTTTGAAACCTTCCTTTCGAGTCATGAGTGTATTGGGAATATTTCCTTGATATATTTTGTCATGTCGTATAAGTCAACAAAACATCCCTTTAAAAGGCATATAACAAATTGTGCTATAAATAAAGTGTTCCGCGGGAGTGTAAGGTAAATAATGATCTCATTGCCTCGCGCTCGCGAGTTTATATGCCATAACCTCTCGGCACCGGGTCATTATTTACTACAGTACCTGTAACATAATGAGGGCTTCGGAGTGTGGTGTTTCGTGTCTTATACACGTGCTAATTAGTTGGCTACCATGAGCTAGGAGTACTTATTAGTGTATGTTTCGTGTCTTATACAAGTGCTAATTAGCTATAATGAGCTAGGAGTACTTATTAGTGTATGTTTCGTGTCTTATACAAGTGCTAATTAGCTATAATGAGCGATGTGTGTGTAGCGTTCGTGTTTGATAAAATCAATATTTTCTGAAGGATGGACAAGGGTATATTCGTGTCGTGTGACAAAAGTTACATGCATTCGATAAAGGGCCCACTAAAAGTAATGTAGTGAAGTTTATCATATAATTGAGGGTGTTATCGATGCAATAACGCAATCTGATAAACTTGGTATCCAAATCTGATAAATATGCAAAACAGGACAAAGGTCAAATACACGAACTACTTTCGCAAAATTCCACTCTTTCCATGCGAATCCTAAAACTGTTTACGAATCATTGAAAAGCGTAACAGGGAATTTACCCGCGTATTTCCGCTTGAATGAATGGATATTTGAAAACACGAAATCATCTGATATGGTACAGTGCATTTATAGTTTTAACAAAGTCAAGCTAATTGTAGATTTCTTTTAAAAATCATTCAAAACTTCGGTGCGCTATTGACTAACAGCATCAGCATGTAGCTGCAGTGTCATGTGTACAAACTGAATTTGATGTGTCACTGTCACTTTGATAGTCTGTTTAATTTTAATTTATCCAATTTATGAGAAAATATCGGAGCATGCTGACTTGGCCTATTTTGACAATGACGTGTTTATTGACACAATAACAATTAAATGCCTGCACATGTTTTTCTGAACTAAAGAGGGTGAGTCTGTATATGTCAATCAAATTTAAGTCACAGTACCGGTAAGTAAGTAAGTAAGTAAGTAATAATATATTAGATATCCATGGTAACCATTATTTGTATCAATGTTCAAGTCGATGTAAGAGAATTAGATTCTAGGAGGAGGACAACGTAAAACATTATAAAAAGAGAATGAGTTATTTTCCAAATTTCCAAAATATTCATTAAAAATGACATACAAATTATCAGTGGTGAGAAAATATAATTGGACATATTTCCTTAGAAAGAATGTTTTTCATCTAGTTGCAGAGAGTCACTTCTAATGTTTCATTACTCACAGTTGAATACCGTGTTAGCCTAATATTTGTTTTTCTCTGAAAAATAATCTGTTTAATTAATGAAGACATAAACATCAAGTAAAACTAATTGTTTACACCATTGTCAGTATTGTTTTATGAATTAATGTGTACCTTTTTTCTATATTTCCAGAACCAGTCATAAGTCATAAGTTACATTGTTTATACCAGTTTTATTGTCATACAAACACACCTGTCTGTATACCTTATTTCGCTGTCGGTGACAATCTTAGCATGTCGTTGCAATAAATCTTTCTATCTCTCTTTTAATGCAATGAAATAGAAAACTTGTTCAAATATGTGTATATCCCTCGCTCTCACTTGAGCAGTGCATTCTCCTCCAATAATGCAACTATTCAATTTAAAAATCATGACACACTTGCTCGGGTAACACTCAAATATATATATTATGGGTTTTTGTGTATACAGTCAGGCCTCGATAATCCGAACGCTCCCGTTTTTCATCAAAATCGTTCGGATAGTGAAATGTTCGGACTACTGAGTACTGAGGACTACTAAAGAGACTAGTTTGGTTACATCTTCCCACCGTTCGGAAACTGCGAGATTCCACATGTATGTAATATGGATAACACTTCTCAGGTAAACCATGCATTGGAAATGTCTAATAGTTTGTTTGTGTCCTTATTGCATTCCTTCTTGTTATTTCGTGTTATATATATTAGATGGCATTTTCATTCGGCGCCGTTTTTCATATGTAAGTTGCATTGTATAGTTTTATTCTAGTAATGATTCATGTCATATTTTTTATGTTGACAATTGTTGTAGGTTTGAAAAAGTTAAATTTTGTGTCTATCTTTAATGTCTTGTTTTCTCTTTTTTATGAGTCATAACTTCACATATTTTATTAAATAGACATTGTAGATAGAAATTATACCAGAAATTAAACCAGAGTGAATTCAAAGATATTTGAAAGCATAGATTTATTTCTTCCAATTACATTAGAAAAATGTAAGAAATATGACTAAATGGCACAGTCTGTTTTATGAGTAACTTAATATACCGATAAGTGTGAAATTATATTTCAAAAACTATTCCTGCGTAAAATCATTATGTTTATGGAAAACTTATTCTTTGCTGTAGCCACACAGAAAATTTCATTGGTTTTGTACAAATACAACTCCAAATATTCCTTGAAATGCACCTTTTGACCTTTGATTTTCGAGGTTGCGCAAATTCTGAAATTAATTATGAAATATTCATTTTAAGGTTCACTGTCACTTTTTTGAAAAGAAAGATTTGTATTACGATAACAATGATCATGTATAATTAGTTTGCTGATCTTTTAGTCCTTTATTGGCATGCTTCATAAACAAATTGTGAACAAATTAAAAACGGTGTTACCATGCTAATCTTCAAGGGTAATATTTTCCTATTTTAGGCTGTCAATAAATTTTTTTCATTATCGAAATAGATAGACAAGATAACAATAAAGAGATTGAATACTCAAAAGCATTTTTAGAAGTTTGTAACTAATTTTAAAATGACCCTAACCAAAACAATTGCCTGAAATTTGTTTGGATTATTCTTTTTCAGACCTTGGGTGTCTTGAAACCCAAATATCTTTTTTTTAAATGTTTGTGTTTGAACATCAAAGTCTTACGAAGTTATTGAAACTTCACGCTATATACACACACAATTTTGTTGAAAAATTCCTAATATTAAAAAATGGTTATCGCTACTGTCAGTCAGCGTGTGGCCTACCGACGCGCCTCGTCGATTGCACTAACATTTTGGAAGTTCTTGAGGGCTGATCATACGGTATTAGATACATTAATAGGTACTTATTGTCATAAACCAAAGAAACAACCCCACTTCACAAATAAACTACCGTTAGAGTGTGAAATACATGTATACTTTTATGCAGCAATCCGAATCAACCCTGCAACGTAGACGATCGTGCTCGCCTCGGTCAAGCTCCCCTACGCTGGGTTACGCTCCGCTGTTACCGAGACGAGGAGCCTCGCATTGAAAAAAGTTGAAATTTTCCGAAATAAATAAGTCGAAATAAAGAAATAATAGGAGTTTCCCGATCAAATTATTGTCAAATACCGATGTAAAATTATGAAATCTAATCATCCAGTCAGTGTATTTTTTATTATTTGCATTATTTTCCCAATAATTTGCCGAAATAGACGATTTGAAAAACGGGCCCGACAAGGATCCTAATCGGCCTTTGGCTATTAATTACTACAAGAAATACTACAAATTCACACCCGAAATTTTACCCACGTGTTATTCGTCAAATAAATTGTTGATTTTAATTAAATCAAACCTCTCGGTGTCATAATAATGTTTTGATTAGTAATTTTTTAGAAGGTGTAAGTTTACGATTTCGTTTGTTTTTTCATCGATTGCGCATGCGCACCGAACCGGAAAGAACACTGCAATCATGACTTGACCGCTCAAGGAAAACTAAATCTTTGTAATAATAAATGAACCATCGATTTAATAACAGTTGTTCAAGCAGTGACAGTTGACAGTTGTAGAGAAAACTACGAGATATGGGATGTCAAATTGACCCAAATTCAACATGTGCAGCATGCTTTTTGTAATGACAGTGTCGACACAGTGCCCCTTGATCGTCAACAAACGCAGAAATTATTCCAAGTAACGTTATCATGTGGTATTTGATGGGAATTATATGTGACAATAGTTCTATCAAAATGTAATTGAGTACTGATTTTTATTCCAGATTAAGTGAATATTATCATTTAAAACTTAATTTGATATTTATATCACACTATTCATCATACATATATGTTATTACAGAAAGCCAGTTAAACTCAATGTGGAATAAAATAAGAATTCATTACCCAAAAGGGAATTCTTTTTACATCATCCTAAGGAGTAAACATTGTGGAAAGAGAAGGACATTACATTACCAAAGACAATAATTAAATTTACACATTACCATGACATAACCACTATTGTTGAAATTTCTTAATAAATTTGTATAATTAGATTTAATGAAATACATTTTTTTACATAGTATTAATAAACTTAATTTATTCATCCATAAACTCAGTTGTTATCAACAGATACATGCATGTAAGTTGTGCTTTTGTAACAATTATCAATAGGCCTACATTGCTCATATACAGTAGACACTATCTTTCATGGATTAGTAAATTTATGCTAAAGTTTCTTTGTGTTTGGTATATATTTTCTCCACCAATTTCCAAATTATTGTAATATTTACAGTTATTAAACTGCCTAATAGTTTTCACTTTGAAACTTGCTATAATGAAATAACAAACAATACAATTCTGAAAATAAAATGGAATTGAATAACATGTACACATGTATTAGGTGGATATCATTTCATGATTTTTTTTTCATTTGATTTCTTTTGCTTCTTCATTCTGCAAATGCTGTCACCAGCTTCAAGGATACTTAAATTAAGTTTTACCTATCCTAAACTTATCTGTATTTCTAATTGAATATTTATGACCATAACGTCATAAAAAAGACAACATATTACAAACAAAATTCTTGTAATTTATTAGGGCACTAAGTTATGTTTGAAGTTCTTGGAAATGAGTGTACAGTACAGTAGAAGAAAGGAAAGAGTGACATTAACCACAAAATCATGTAGTTTGTTGGCTATTCGTCTGACTGATTGTAACTCAGATGTTCTTATATATATCTGGGATTGGTGCGTCAAAAAACTGTGGAGAAGATGAAATTATGAGGCAGCTCCATCCAAGCAACAGCCTGTAAAACAAGACTCCCTGATTCAAGTGAATAAACTTAGAGGGAAGAACATTGCATACCATAACAATTTAAGAAATGAATGAACAAATATATTTAAACAATATTTATATTTTCAGTACACTTTGAAAACCATGACATTAATCACAATATTGACCCTAAGCCGGACACTTATTTACTATTCTCAAACTACAGACACATATAGCTGGTGTTGACTGTTATATTTCATATAAATTATATAAGTAACAGATAAGTCTACAGTAGTATCTTTATACTGAAATCAAGTTAAAACTTCAATGAGTTATTTCAAGAAATTTTCTTTTTAAACACTACAAAAATGTGCATGCACATTTATTTAAATATCTAATTTTATTATGGAAATGATAGTCATAATTAATGAAGTGAAAGCCCATGCAAACTTGATATTTGTTCAAAATTGATTGCTCAATATTTAGAAGATTATTGTACATTTAAACAGTAGACTTGGTTATTTGAATAAAGTAGAATATGCAATGTATTATAAAATATGGGCCCTAGAACTAACTATTGCTGTAGGCCTACATGTACTGACTGAAATTATTTTTTAATTATTTATTTTTCACCTTTGCCAACAGTTCATTGCGCTTCACTTAGCTAACAAATTTGCATTAATTTCCATTTAAGATATCGTTCAATTTTAAAAATATACCATAGGCTAGTAGGTTTGACTTTGGATATTAACTTTTAATTTGCCTGTCAAAAATTGCAGCGACGTCCAGCTGATGATAGAATCTGCAGTGCGCATGCGCAAACTAACTTTGCAAATGGCGGACGTTTCAAACAAACAAACTGGGATCGCTTGAAACATTTGATGCAATATACGCCTCGTTAGCGTCATGATCAAAATCTCCTAGTTAAATTATCGTCGTGAACGGTTTGGATTTTATTCGTTTTTGTGCATAAGATTAAATAAGCGCTTCATTTGAGAAAGTCCCCCTTTTTAGATAGGACGGCACCTCGTCGTGGGAACGGAGGTTTACCGGAGATAGTCACGGCGAGCATTACATAATCTACCCTGCAAGGCAGCTTTCAAAACGTTGATATTAGAGTTACTTCCCTTGTTCTACTAGCGTGACCAAGTGATTTATGAATGAGTGCATTTTAATTATTAGATATATGCTTATGAACTGATTGAAAACATCTCCATGAACAAGAAATCAAGGATCAATTGTTTATTTTTGAAAGAATCGCGTACATCGTGCATTTAATTGTTTTGATTAGGAACTATTTCCGGGCACTTCACAGCCGATGTCGTTACCGTCACTTTGATGTACCGTCTATGAAATTACTCCGCTAAAACTGGGTCAATTCGCTTACCATTTTTCACACAACAAAACCTATGGTATCTGTAACAACAGACGGAAAGGAAAAATGCCTCCACAACCTGGAAAACTTACGTGTCAATACGAAACTAAATCTTTACCTTCTAAACAATAAACTCCTTTTAAAGGAAAATCAAAATGTACCTAGGATTGAAATGTAGTCGCAATATAATACTCAAATGACGACTGTCACAGGATTCGTTGTTTCGACGAGAAGTTTATTCCTTGTGAATTTACATTAAACTTTGGCTACGTCAAGTTGCATGACGATGTCAAACATGGCGGTCAAACCGCGGGACTAATGCCCCTATTACATTACATGTACGAGCCGAATTGTCACGAATCATCACGAAAGAGAATTTGTTCACATTCGTGAATATTCGTAGACAATTCGTAATTAATTCTTGGAACTCGTAACTGTTTCTTAATTATTTCGTATAATTCGTATCTAATTCGTATCTGTTTCGTATCTGTTTCGTAGGTTTTTAACATGAAAATCTATGAATTTTCGTAAACATTTCGTTCAAGTGAAATTGCTGTTCACGAATCTTGCCGAAAATTGACGAATTTATACTATCACCTATTCGTGGCTGTTCGTGGTAATTCTGCTCGTAGTGAAATAGGGGCTTAAAAAGATTACGCTACATGTCAAGGGAACTAACTCTGGATCAACCAAGTGATAAGATGATGACAAGTGTTAACACGTCCTCGCTCTGTACCACAGTGGACGTTCATTGATGTATCGAGGTGTCAATTTCATACATTTAAGATGTCTACGTTCCATATAACCCGCCGCCCCAACATGATTCCTTTAAATACTGATGAAATGAATATCAGCCTGAGACTATTCGAGCTTTCCCTCAATACTTCAGCACAACATAAGGAAATTAATGTCCTCACGTACAGATCTGACATGATCTTTAACGTCATTGGTTTTAAAGTGTTTTTGAACCAAACGTGCGATTACACTGTGTTGATACTCCAAGTGGCAATATAATGTGTGTTGCTTTGGGTCCTTTGCACAAACAGTAAGGTAGCTTTAATCACCAAGGTTCTGTGTTAAGGAGAGATGGGACGATGAAATGCAATATTTTAGAATTCGTTATTTTTTTTTCGCAAAATAGCAAGTTATTATGCCTTTTATACAAATATGTAAGAACATTTGGGGGTTACCGAACGATTTAAATAGTTATCGGCATTAATAATAATACTCCCAATAATACTGCCATTTTTAACTGATTTCATGTATTTAAATGAAGCGCTCGCTTTCAACGAATACACCCACATAATCCTTTAAGATACATTTCAATCACATACTGGGATGTATAGCAAGTTTATATTTTGAAAATAAATGACACTGATAAGAGAAACAAAATTAAATTAAGCACTTTTTAATTAGAACCCGCATTTTCCGATCATTTTTCGCATACTCAACATGATTTTTCACTGACACACATATATTTAAGATATTGCTAAAAATGAAATATAATGTGCACAGTTGCATAAACAAACGAACTCAGAAATAAAAATATGGGGTCACCGGAGGTCTGTCATCACTTTAACGTTATTTTTTAAATTACCTACATAAACGTAGAAACCTGACGCCACGGCAGTGTTGATGATTTCAGGTGCATCTATGACGTCCTACCGTGTAATTATTATTGAATATAATATCAATATCAATGGATGGTGAAATAATAACTATCAGTTGATTAAATTAGGTGATTTAAATTCGTCACTAACTTGAGATACGTATGTAACTCGAATAACACACATAGTAACATCTTTACCGTGAATATAGGTGACGGTAACGGTATGCATCATGTCGTAAAATGACCGTTAAAAGGACGTTACCGTAAATTTAAGCGCCTCCCGTTATTGTACGGATAAGCCTATGCACCAAACAATGTAATCAATAAATTGTTGTCGCAAAATGTTACCGTAAGCGAGTTCGATTTCTGGGTCCCAGTTCTGACATTAGTGTAAAGGTTATTTTGTGCAGAGAAACCTATTCATTAAAGTTGCTGTGTTTTCCGTTGTTTCCCATCAGCTAAACCGTCACTTGCAAGACTTATACATTGTTTGTCATATTAAAAAAATATGATATACGGAAATAACTAATTGGTGACTATTTCATTTATAATACCAATATAATTAGAATTGCACTGAAGCCTGTGAGCATATCAACTGTGAGCATAGGCAGAAACTGCAGAATTATGAATTCTACTCACAGGATGCCAATGCAATTTTGTGCACAGACCTTACCTAGTATGGAATAGTTCTTTCAAAAACGCCAAGGTCGTCAAACTAGGATGCGAACTCAAGATATGATCCAAAGTCGAAAATGCTGACCACTGCGATGTTCAGACCTCTTTGGATTCCAAGACCAAGAAACCCCTGTAGTCCTAATATCTTAACCTCACATAAAATGAATAATCGACAAACAAATATTTTTGGTTAAATATTTTATTCAATGTTGTGTATAACAATTCACTCAGCTACACTTCTGATCATGAAGTAGGTTAGTTTGTAATGTCATTTTTAATGTCGTTAAATGACATGATATCAGCCTGAATCTTCGTGAAACTGCACTGCTAATCAAGTCTTCCTCCCTGATATAAAATGAGATCGGCTTGTCCAGATAGAAAAGGCTAATGTTCATGAAACCAGCACTAATGGTGGATATCTCCTTCATTCGTTCCGGTATTCTCGCATAGTTGTCATTGGCTATAAAGATGACGACTCCATCTCTCAATAAATGATGCTTTCGATGACATCGACCTGCTGCTTCGTCTTGATACTGCGTTTTTCATCAAGTCTTCATGCCTGATATCATCAGAGGTCTGCCCTCGAGCAAATCTCCATTGGCCCCAGCACCAATACTGGATAACTCCTCTATCGTGTCAGACTTAACCAACAGTTGTCATTGGCTGTAAAGATGATGACTGAATCTTGTCGACGTTGACTTGAGATAAGGAGAGACAGGTCTTATCATTGTGCTCATCTTGACTTCATGTTTACTGATGAGACGTTCCAATCCCTTCGGTTTTATAACGGAGCCAGATCGTCTTGACCTTAGTGCAGACTCTTCCTCCTCGCAGAATCCACTGTAGACATCGAGTACGCTTAGACTTTCTCCAACAAGGTTGTCAACCATGATGCCAGATATAGCTTGTAGATGGTAGTTTCTGTCGTGGTGGACTGATGTTGAAATGAATTTTCCAGATCTTCTAGGCATTTTATATTTCTAATTTAGGTCATTCTCTGACGTTATTCGATTAGCACTTGTCACAAACAAACATGTATATCTACGCATACTAGCGATATGAGATATAAATCCATGGCAACGAGTTATGTTGTTGACACTTAATCAACGCAATGTGCATCAACAAGACGACAGGAAAACCTCACCGAAGACCCCATCTACGTTTGATAGTGTCATGGAAAACGTACATCTGATTAATATAGGTCAATCACAAGTGATAACGTCAAAATTGTCAATCCCCTTCTCACAATCCCTTGTGTCATTGAGATCTTCCCTAGCTTCTCCGAGCCCTCCCTGAATATCTCATCTACAATGTACATTCATTATTGTCCTGGTAATGCAATACCCAGAATACAAATACATATATATGTCTAACATGGGTCAATCAAACTAGATAAGGTCAAAACGTCAGTATCGCCATAAGAAGTGATTTAAACAGAGGATTCTATCGGTGCATTGTTTGTGGAAAGAAATCGAGGGAACATTCCTCTTAACACACACACATGTATGTCATAAACACATGGTTATAACCAACTTTCCCATGCTATAACACACACACATGTATGTCATAAACACATGGTTATAACCAACTTTCCCATGCTATAACACACACACATGTATGTCATAAACACATGGTTATAACCAACTTTCCCATGCTATAACACAGCGGAATGCTGTATCTGAAATTCATAGTGGGCTCTTATACTCGCCAGCACAGTAAATAAGAAACAAGGAAATGCGACAAAGCTTAAATTTGTCAGTGATAGAGACTTGTTCAAAGTATGCCTTGCGAAGGTTAGTGGCGTTAGAACTCAAATTAGTTGAAACATTTGACAATTTGATCGAGACTAGCACATATTCATTGAAAAAACAAACAATAAGAAGTATGTTCAATCAAATCGAAACGTCATAATCGTCATCAACGGTGACGTTGTATAGCAACCAATCAAGTTGTCAATCTCTGAACAACAACAAAACGTTGATCATTAATACCCAAGAATACAGTGTACCATTTAATCATTTCTGACAGGTATACATACATTGTCTACAGGATATAGAATGGGTTAAGATTGAGTTGTTCAATTCACAGGCAAATTCAGGCAAAGGGCATTTAGTTAGATTGTATTTCAGCAGTAAACATCATATAGACCTTCTAACAATGTTCCTATTCTGTTTGGCCATTGTTCTTGAAACGAGACAAATGAATGTACTTTTTAACAAACATTATATTTTGCATTACTTAAAGAATCCTGATTTGTCAATGTTTATATTATTGATACTTGAATTAAATGTAGATCATTAACCAGCAAAGATTGTGAAATAACAAAGTAACAAGTTAATAAGTCCCTCTCAATGGCTATCATTTAAAATTTATTAAATGAACATAATCCTCCATAAAAGAGCCAGAGGTTATTAATTGCATCATCAAACCAACTATGGATAAAGAGTGATGGATCAGAAAATTGATGAACAAAAGAGGTAAGAAGGAATATTGAAAAATTCGTTCTCGCCAGTTTTAAAAAGACCTATGTACCAATTGATGAACTGTTATCTTTCCAAAATGGGCTGTCCACACACGTGAATTGGTAAACTCTTGATCCCATCTAGGCATGTTTTCTCGGAACATTAATAGCGTCATTTCTAAAATATCGATTGCAATGCCTGAATTAAGGATCTTATGCTCCCGCCCTATAAACTGACAGGCAAAAGAAAGTATACACTTTTTTTAATGAAATTATGGAAAATTTATATTATTGATGTTGACTGTAGGCATAGGATACACAGGGTTAAAACATTAACTTTTGTTTTGTAAAGTTGAACTTAAACCATATTAACACATTTTGGGAAAAATTGGAAACTATTGATAATCACGTGACCTTCATACTTGTGTAAAGTCACGTGACACATTAAATTGCTTCAAATTATTAATGTTGGCCATCCCTTCTGTGAAAAAACACCTAAAACCCGTCAAAAGTAACATCAGAAAAACGTGAATAACTATAATCTTGCGTTAGACCGCCGCCAACGCTATTTCTGAGTGACGTCATTGACGGCGACCACTAAAGATCGGCGTGTCACTATGCATCAGAAGACCTTGAACTGGTAGAGTCGAAGTATTCCGACTGCTCAATAGACAGGTACTGACTGCTGAACTTTGATGTATTGTTAATGTCATTATGACTGTGACAACGTCGGTTTGGCATGCAGCGTTACAGCTTTACAATGATTTATATTTCCTTTAAGACTTGTCACTGATTGGGCAACTGTCAGACGGTCCACAGTGGCGTGTTAGAATCAGACCTCATCCTCCAGTTTGTCAAGCGTCGATGCAGGTTCTACATGAACACAGAAACAGCTGTCAGGTGACGTCATGAGATATTTTATATACCCGATCAGACAGTGGATTTCATAATGCGTTGATACTCGAATCGACCACATTTGACACCCATGTGGCACATTTTAGAAATTAAAAGACTTAAGGGAATATAAATAATTAAAATTAACGTGTTTTGGTTGTGTTTTTACCCCTACATCTTTTGGATTTCTTATGTGCAAAACTGGCTAATTAAAAGTTCAACTTTAGGATTCTGATGTTTTCCGATATGAATGTAATATCCAATGAACCTTATCTCAAACTTCTACCATATTTAGTTTTTTTTAATTATAGTGATTTAAAAATAGTTGTCCACTTTCTTTTGCCAGCCAATTTATTTTGTTCATATTTATTATCTTTATTTTATCAGGCTTACCATTCCAAATAAACGAGAAAATAAGTTTTTTCAATATCAATGATAAGATATTGTTTGTGAATTGGGAGGAGCGTAAAAATATACTACTATTCTAGAAACAGTAAAAATTGTTATTACAATAATTGTCCCAAAATATCCCAGGGTGGTTGTAAGCCTTACAAACTCATCGGCAACATACATTTATCACTTTTAAAATAAGAAAACATTCACCAAAACGCATTCTGTGGATTAGTAAAAGTCATCATTCCGATTTTCCGTAAATTTCGTGCAATTATTTAAAGACGAAAAACAGAATAATTGAGAATTCACATTCTTCACTTGCAAAATGTTCGCATAAATACCGACGTCTATGAGAACAATGATGCAGGATTAAAAAAAAAGAACACGAAAGAAATGCGGAAATCTTCACAACGAGACTGCGACAGCCATTGTTATGACAGAAATGGGAGTCACACAACGTCAGACCCGTCAACTGATTATCAGGAACTTGTTGAATTGTTGTCGGCGGACAGGCCAGACACATGACCGTCAAAGATCGGGTCGACTATGGGTTTCGTTGCAGTATGAATTGGTCTTGTTGATTTGTGGTGAAAACTTCTTGCTGACGTCATCCAGCGACTGACGTCATCCATGCAGTGAGTAGTAACACACGCTACTGAGAACATGTGTGCCCATTTGTAGAATTCGGCGGCCTTTTTGTAAACAATGTAAACAATTATTTTCACCCCATGTCCCTTTTGCTGAAAGTTATTATAAATGTACTATTTATAGAGCAATGGTGACTTTATACAGTGGTAATAATGCATATATTATCTGTCTTATTGCATTTTTATGAGCAACAAAAGTTGGTGAAAAGTTTCTTTTGTCGATGAGTTTATTCCTCAGAAACATGTTTTTCAGATAACATTTAAAACTATTTTTTAAAAACTCATAATAACCTGTGTGTTCAATCTAAATAAATTTAGATCAACGGGTATATTAAGTTATACCGTGTTGATCTAACATCCACCAATGCATAGGGCTGTCCCGTTGAACTAAGCCAATCACAAAAGAGGCCTCATCTATCCTGAGCTTTCTTTAAACTCCAAACATCGTTTCGCCAATGTACGATGAAAGGGGTAATTAACTGCCATTCGGAAAGCACCGAGCGACCCAAATTTCGAAAGTCCTGTCAGCAAATAAGGATAATTGATAAATAATAAAAACATTATAAAAAGTGGAGAATAATATTGGTAAGAATAATAAGGGAGAAAAAATTATGCCGCGAGGGTAAGGAGTTCTACGAACGACAGTTTGTAAGGGGTGATAACTCTTGACTGGAAAATTCAATTCAAGTGAACTTTTCATTTTTATCTAAGTTTACGGGTTATAGAGCAAATATTTTTCTTCATAAAACAAATCTCATTACATACAACCATATCATAACGTTTTCTCAAGCAGTTTTATGGCCAATTGTGACACCAGACATGAATCGTATGATTGGTCAAATCAAACTTCCCTCTGTACCACACAACGGGACGACCGGACGATGTCGATACCGGCCACTGTTAGATCTAAATTTGTTTAGATTGCTGTGTGGTAATCTAAGCCCATTCTCTTCCATAGGGTAACTCCCTTCAGATTTACGATCCTACCCTCTGTTGTTTTACGCTTGAAATCGGGGGCAGAAAGGAACTGTACTGATTGGTTGCAATTGAATATAAACATGCTTATAAATACAGAAGACCAAATCAGAGACATACCAAAAATAGTTCATTTGTTTTATTTACATCAGACATATTCGAAGGGCATATGCTAATGAGCAAGACCCTTAAGAGTAAAATGCCTAGATTTGTTAGGTCACTCGGTCGGCATGGCCACTGAAAGATGAGTTTTCATTGGTTAAGAAGCAGGGATACAGAATGAGATTCCGTTTTCCTCCGCCAGGGGAGTTTGCTTCTGCTCTCGATTTCAAGCGTAAACCAACAGAGGTTAGGATCGGAAATCTGAAGGTAGTAACCTCTGTGGGAAGAGAATGATCTAGGCCATGTTCCCTGCATATTATACCTTTACCTTTTGCCATAGTCTTGATCGATACACATTTCGTCATGTATATGTTTATATTCAACCCAGGTATTTTATACATAGCATCGAATCATGAATCTATGTTTCTACTACAAACAAATAGAGATAATATGAGATTGATTCCCAGCCTCAAGCCTCGACAGTTTGAAAAGAAATCAGATACATTCCTCTTTTCAAGTATTGATTACTGAGAATTTTTTAACTGGAACTTTGGAAAATCTTTTCTTATTTTACCCTTATACTTATTTTACACTCGCAGCACCGATTAATTGCCTTTTATGATTGTTGTAATGTTTGAGCTACACGTATTCTCTGTCAAATTGTCAAAAAAAGGTCATCTATCTATTTCTCTCAAGCTCGAAATGTGAATACACCACTAGATTCCCAATAAACTGCATTTGATGCAATGGTTGCATCTATTTTATTATATGGATGCGAGGTTTGTACAATTTTAGTCACGATGTCGATACCAACCCATGGATACTCTGTCAAATCAATTTAGATTGTGGTATGTCGTGTGTCCTTACAAATTCAAGAAAATATTTTAAAAGATCAATTCGTCAATCCAAAGTCAGTTCAAAAGGACAATATTACATACTTGTTTAAGATACTGCAAGTTTTGAAAATAACCTTTTCCTGGCTTAATGCATTTCGACAACACTTTTGAACAAGTAATCATAGACTACCTGAAAAAACTCGAGGCTGGAATTGTAAATCTTCTGGCTGTCTGAATTTTCAAATTCGCATGAGACGTACAAATCTACCTCTCACATCGAAGAGTTTCACGCCCCTGTCTCTTTATTCCTCGCAACAATTTCTTCCAGTATTGATAACCATTTTCTATGGATACGGCTTATAGGGTCGTGTAATGAGATTTATTACCCTCTAACGTAACTATATATTGTATTAACTTTAGTGTTAAATGGCACAATTGCGAAAACATAATATACAAAACAACGTACTACAGAGACAATAAACCATAAACCACTATATCCTTAACGATGTGTGTGGTTCAAGTCCAACAGAAGGAGTGAACTAGTAATTGGATATTAGTAATTAACAGTGTGTCCTGTTCCTGTCTCTTGATTAGTCAAAGTTTTCACACAAAGAACACTAATACTACGAATGCGAAGGGTTGGTTTATCTATTGATCAAATCCTCTCGGCAAAGGTAATGTAAAGGTGAGTATACCATATAATGAGCGTGTGTATTTCACGTGAACATGTGAATCCAGTTTCAACATCTAATTAGGGATGTGTCAGATATAAGCCTGTATGTTTCTGTTGGACATATTCATAAGGATGTAGATGCAGGAGCAACACAAGGTTTAGGAAGGCATAAACAAGCAATAGTTATGTCAGATACAGATACAGATGTCATATCGGTGGTTCTGTACTCCGTGTTTTCTGCTCTGAATCTGTTCAGTAACATCATCGTCATCATTGTCATCATCAAATCAAAGGACCTCCATCTTCCAACATTATGGAATATAGCAGTGATGGCTGCTTGGGATTTAGCTTCTGGATTACATTGTATCGTGTTCATTGTGCCATCTAAGATTATGAATGCGTTTGCATATCCAGATGCTTGTGCGACTTTGTCAGCAATCACATTCAAATTCATTATTGCTCAAAACATGATGAACATTGTGGTTGCCCTTGTGGACAGATATATCTCGATCAGTTGGCCTATGCACTATCCTCGACTCATGTCAGCACGAAGATTTGCGTTTGCAGTCATTAGCGTGTTTCTTTTGAACATTGTTCTACTTTCTTTCTCTTTGCTTACAGTCAGAGCTTATGTTTATATCAACTACCTGGGATTCCATGTAACTACAGATAAAACAAATAACGAAAGTTTACTGAAAGGAGTGTTTCCCCTTCTTATATCTTTCAGTATCATCGCTCTCCTCATTAAGATTCGTTTTGAGCTGGGTAGAAAGAGACAAACTACCAACACAGGGGGGACACAGACAAATACATCACAATTCACTTATACCATGTACTTATCAACTCTTACGTACATTGTGTTTTACGTTCCAACAGCTGTCTCCTTTGTTGTCACTTTCATACAGGGAGAGGACAGTTATGTTATGATGAAGGTCGGATATGTGTTCAGTCTGTGTAGCAATCTGTGTAACGTCTTCATCTATGCAGCAACATATCGACCTTTCAGAGATGCTTTTCTGAAGCTGTTTTTCCCTACCTACTTCAGGGAACGTGCAAGACGCGAAGTACAAGTCCTATACCAAAGGGACAGATCTAGAGTTCAAATATTAACAGTGGAATCATTGGATTAAGTGAGTCTTCGTTTAAGAATACCAATGCAGCACTTTAACTTTGCTAAGGCAGGACATACTTGAGAAATTTTACTGAAATTTTAAACTTACCTCAACACATATGACGTCAATGTGGTAGAGTAGGATACCGGGATCAAACATTTCATTGTAACATCACACTAGGACAATAGTTGCCTAGAGTTAATGTCATTCTAAGAGGCAACACCATCGATTGTATGACACGTATCTACAGACTTTACTGCGAAGGCGATATGATTTGGCAACTGGTCTAATACTGATTTGGTCTATACGGTAAAAGCAGGACCAATACAATAGACACTGGACCAATTTGTCTTTGAACATGCGTAGTGAAACACCAAAGCTGTTGCTACATAAATTTGAACTATGATATGTGTAATACATTATTAAGAGTATAAGATATAGACGTCTAATCATATGTGTTAAATATTGTGTGTTGGATTTAACACTGTGACAATATTGTGGTGAAAAATGTTGTAAACAAAGCACTTCACATCTTCACATCTTCATTCGAACGGACAACGAAGGTGAGAATATGATGTTTCTAAATGTTGTGTAATTCAGTTCATGAGATATTATATTTTAAGAATACGCCCATTTCATACAATTGTTATAAAGGACGTTCCAAGGCGAAATGAATAAATGAGAAAGTTTAACTGAATTTCATTGAGGACACCAGCTGTCCTCATGTCTCGCCTTTCATATGGCAGTCGTCTTGCATACAGTAACCTAGATCAATAAACTCTTAACCGACTCATAGCGTCATAGATGGTGAGTGAGTAGTCATGTTTGAAAATGTCTCCTCATTGCCTTGTATAAACTTGGTGCATTTTCAAAAGGCTTTGGACATTAATATCTAGCTGGAGTATTATTGCTTGTTAGCATGTTATGTCACTGCCCAATGAAGTTAAAAAAAATCCAGTTTTTCTCTAGCGGACGGGGAGAGGTGGGTTGTGGTGATTTAAGGCAGAAACCGAAAAAAGGTAAAATATTAACTCACCACTTCACTGATATGATTGCGTTTTGGGTATTTTGTTGTCATTTTAGAAATTAAGGCTGTAAAGAATGAAGAACCTTTTTAATAGACTTATATACCCCCGCTACGAAATAAGCGGGGGTATATAGCGGCCATTCCGCCCGTCTTCTCTCGCGAGAGAGACAGTGTGTTGCAATATACATGTAGGTACATTTGTAACTTCTGGGCTATTTTGAAAAATACGAGTTCTCAAAAACCGTTTAGTGTACATCAAACAAACTTTGTAGAGTTGTTAACCATGTTCTTCCCATCACGATCACATAATTTTCAGTTTTCCGGGATTTAAATTGTTTGTCGTTTCCATGGAAACGTTACTTTTTGGACTTAGTTTTGTAGTGCTCTATCCGGACAAGTTTTCTCGGAAACTGTTAAATCTCGGTGAATGAAACTTGGTTGTGAGTGCACCTGACCATACACATTATCAAGTTTAACCAGCTCTGAAATATTATTGTGTACGGAGTTTTGGCCTTTGAAACGGAAAGTGAACTTTGTATGCAAAGCGCTATGGCGCTTGTTGGTAGTTAACGATTACTGGGTCTCCGCTATCAGGTATCAAAGTCATCTCCTATCTAGCATACATATTTAATGCCACAGTGGTGAAAAAACTTCTTGGATGCAGTATTTTTTTTCATTTTCTTCAGCAAACGGCGAAATCAAACAATCCCCACCGAATCAATATCAACTCTGAGCAAGGATATAATAACACGAATGTCTTTTATGTTGTTTTTCTTTTTAATTCAGATATCACCTTAAATATCACTGTAAATGTAAGCACACCATATTTTCAGGTCAGAAAAAGTATATTTATAGAATATTTATAGAAGATAAGCTATCTCTGAACAACTAAGAGAATGTCTCCCTTAATCGGTACGTATATATATTTATATTAGCATGAAATGAGAACGTTCCATAATATAACGTCAATGCAAAGCAAATAAATAATGTGCCGTGTTTAGAAAAATATTTTCTTTTCATTGTAATTATAAATGCTTCTTAAACGATATTTTTTTATTTTCTAGGAGCAATCACTGCGATCTTGGTATTTGGCAGCGTCGACTCAGCACGTAAATATATATTCGTTTCTTGTTGTTTTAAGTTACCATGGAGAGACTGGGTTGCAAACCGAATTTAAATTTTATTGTACATAGCAGTGTATAACTGTGTAATCAGCACACCATATCTCCAATCTTTAAATATATGTATTGTACATAGCATTGTATAACTGTGTAATCAGCACACCCTATCTCCAATCTTTAAATATATGTGTGTGTGGGTGTGGGTGTGGATTTGTGTTTCTATGTGGTTGGATGTATGTGGTCTCCATACATATCATGTCTCGCCTGATCACTTTAACAGAAGACGCATAATAACACAGCGTGTAATATAACGTTGTTATAACTGCTCAATATTACATCGGTGAAGCAGTCAAAATATTAACTTTATTCTTGCTAACCGTCAGTTTCCTGTTTATGAGAAATTACATAGCCATATATTACCGAATATAGCCGAGTTGAATCAAATCGGAAGGCAGCATATGGCTTAAATTGAATATGTTTTAAACGTAAATATTCAATCAAATTGATCGGGAAACAAGTCTGATAGCTTATAAAAAATACCTCTTCTTAACAATATTACATGAAATAAGAAAATAAATAAAAATAAGTATAACTGCAAACAATGTTTTGTAAAACTCGTTTGAAATCGTGTATAGATTATGCATGCTTCAGATTATCGGGAAGCTCATTCTATCTGATCGTGTCTGGAATGAAAGATTTGTTTTTTCAACGTGGATTTTGGAGGTCGAACTGGTTTCTAAGATTGTAGTTGCACGTAAGGCTAACTGGATCGGGCACGAGATCATTTAGATAAGCTGATGTTAATCTATTGACCATTTTATCAAAAAGACTTAGTTTTGATTCAGCTCCTCTTTCCCTCAGCGGTTTGTTGTTCGTTTCTCTATAAATGCTATCATGACGTGTGCCTCTTACTGCACCGCAGATTGTTCTTAATACTTCATGGTGGAGTTACTCGAGCTGAAGTTCTTGTTGTTTAGTACAGGTGTCCCAAATAACGCTGCAATAATCGATGTGGTGCAGAATAAAAGAGTTAAACATAATTTCTAGGCTTTTTCTGGTAAGACTATATTTAAGAGTTCTAAAACAGTTGATTACAAGACTTCCTTTTTTAACAATATTTTCAATGTGGTCAGTCCACTGACAATTATGCTGTAACGTTAGACCTAAGTGTTTGTGTTCTTTGAAGCCCCGATTGGTCAAAGCAACGTATATTGGGAATATGCAAGTCACTAAATTGACAATTGGCATCACTGTGAATCGCCTTGGAGGAACGTAATGTTGTGATAAGGAAAATCTGTTTTATTGAAAAATATTAAATATTAATAAATCATGACATGTCACAGAACTGAAACAGAAGATATATTATATTATATTATATTCAGAACCCCTGAAAGAACGCCTATGTTATATCTGTCCCGATGGAGAAGATTTTACTGGGTGTACAACGATAGGCGTCTGTCGAGATGTAAGTTGTATCATGTGAAACCTATACAATCCTACTTCATAACTGTTTATTATCAATATCCTATCATTGAAAAACTTTGGTTAAGTCTACATATATGTTTCATTTAACAAGACTGGGTATATTTATACATTGTACATTGCAAGTAAAGGTAAAGAAAATAGTACATTTATGATAAATATGACATGTTATTGATTAATGCTGGCCTTTATCTTGGACAATTAACAATATTATTCCATGGGGAATGTGCAATCAATGTCCACTTAAACTTGAACAAGCTTAGTCCGCATGGGTTATAAGAATATAGATGAACACAATGTGTAGTGGTCCATGTAGTTTGAAGTTAAATCATTTCTCAAGACGATAGCCAATCTGAACGCATGTTGATACATTTTGTCTCTTTGCATAAAATGTTCATTTTTCAGGGATGTTCCATGGACGTTTACTTAGACGGTACAGCTCTTAGATTGTACGGTGGTTGTCTGGAGGATGAGGTATTCGTACATATAAGACATGTGGTTTTATCTTAAAGGCATTCGCCGTCCTGAGAAGAGATTAAGTGATACCACCCTGATAGAACACTTTGAGTAGTACACAAGACACTGCAAATCATCGTTTATCAGTTTAAGATGTGTCTTTTTTTCAGTAACAGTGTCAGGCATAATCCCCTGAAAGTGAGAAAAGGCCAATGGAAATTATACTGTCAGCAAAGAGTTGGTTTTCCTGTGTATATGGAATTTAATGATTTTGATTATGATATCTATGCTATCCTCTGGTAACATACATTTTATTTTATTTTTGAATTTTAATTACAATTTTACTATGTTCCTCAGCCTGGCCCGCCAGAGTATTTTTAATCGGAAGGTTCCAACGATTTCCTGATTGTGTTACCACTTCCCATATCGTATCCTGCTTCAACACTGTTGTTGTGCCTGCTTCGCTAATACCCTACCTTGCTTCCCTTGGGCAAATAACCATCGTTTGGCTGTAGGCTTGCTACTCATCGCTAAATAGCATAGCATGTACTTTTTAACCAATGAAATGTCGCGATTTGAACGCCGACGATCATCGGCCCTCTCATCCGGGTACTGCCTCCTTTGCTCGAGAGGACGTTCTTTCAATGGCTGGTAATTTATAGACAAAACGACAGTGTTAGGCCTCAGAGAACCAGGATATTTCCATGTTCTTCCCACAGAGGTTACTCCCTTCAGATTTCCGATCCTAACCTATGTTAACCTCTAACCATGGCCTGAATCCGAGGGCAGAAATGGATCGGAGTTCCTGGTTGCAATTGGTTGCAATTGAATCTAGAAGACCAAATAAATAAAGAAGACCAAATCAGAGGCAAATACCAACACAAATCATCTGCGTTAATAATATCAGACATATTCGAAAGACATATGCAAATTAGCAAGACACTTAAGAGTCAAATGCTTATATCTGTGAAATCACTCGGTCGACATGGTCGCTAAAAGATGAGTTTACATTGGTAAGAAGCAGGGATATAGTATGAGGTTCCCCTTTCGCCCGCTAGGGAAGTTTGCTGGAGTCTAGAAATTCCTAACTTAACGAATACAAATACACTGATGGAGCAGGGTACTCGCATTGGTTCGTTACTCATAGTTATAAATAGCTTGTATACACTGATGGAGCAGGGTACTCGCATTGGTTCGTTACTCATAGCTATAAATAGCTTGTATACACTGATGGAGCAGGGTACTCGCATTGGTTCGTTACACATAGCTATAAATAGCTTGTATATTGTCAGCCAATAAAATGACGTGTTTTTAAATACGATGATCGCACATCGGTCTTCTCATCTCATCATTGTATTAGCTGGTTATTTATAGCGTAAAACGAGGCTAAATGTGGTAACATAATCACGTGGTTGATGGAACCACGCACTTACAATTACACTGATGGAACAGTTGTAGGTTTCTAGGATATGAAACTGCTCAGAATAGGCCTATATAAACAATTTGTAATTGTAGACGCTCTTGGATAAATGTTAATCCATTCATGTATCCCGTATTTATCCTTTAGTTGAGCTTAAGAACCAAGACATCATCTGGTGTTCACGTGTGTACAGACTGCTGCGATGAAGATTTCTGCAATAACAAGATATGTAACCTTCTAGGTACGCTTCACTCTTACATTTGTATGTGATCTTGACAACAATTGAAGTTCCATCATATCAATATATATTTGAGTGACAAGTATTTATTAAACTGATAAGGCTAAGTTTCTGAATCCAGTTTTATATTGACAAGGCTGAATAGAAGTTGTGATTATGTATTTCATATTTTTGATAAAGTACACACGAATTCCTCTTTTTAATTGCAAAGACATCCGCTAACCCTGCCGATTGCAGTTTGCTAAGATATCCCAGAGAACGTGGTATCTACTTCAACTGCAGACACTTACAACTCTCGTTACATAAAATAATGTTCCATTGTGGACATACCGTGTATCGCCTTATTAAATCCAAATCAGAATGTGTCTATCTGCTCAGACAGATATACTCATGGTAAAAATGGTTGACACCCCTAAACAGAAAACAGAGTTTAGCAAATTAAATTCATGGACAATTAATATTGTTCGATATAATGGTATTTTCGAAATTAAATGGCACAAACACATGATGTAAACTATATAATACTTGTCGTGTATGAAGTGTGTGCCAATGAGACTCCATTAAAGATTTTGTGTGTATTTGGGTTCAGCAGAATGTTTTCTTCAAATACAACTTTTCATTATTTATTAGAACCAAAATGAGAACAGTCAAACACTGTAACAATATACTAATGTCAATATCTCAAGACACAAGGAATGAACTCTTTTGAATAATTTTAATTTTTCTTAAATTCCTCTTTCTTTGGTATTTTAAAGTACAAGTGAAGCAAATGCTCATGGAGTAACATGTTTTACCAAAAACATTATCTAAACTGACATGTTATGCTGTTTGTATAACGTTTCATTCTATAACTATTAGGGGGTGTCAACCATTATTACCATGAGTATATCTCATTAACATGATGAGTTATGTGATTTGTGTGAAAGGGCATATAAGAATTAGCAGCTACTATTTAATTTAGCTCTCCGTGTGTCATGTGAATCGCAATATGCATCCGAGCGGAATGGAAGCGAATATTTGATTTTAATATCCGAGGTAGAATGGCTTATCTATATCATCAACCGTTTTTAAGTATAAAAGACGCTTTCTTATCCCGTTATCGAAAACCCCGCATTCTATATATAGTTCACTGTCTCAATCCCAGTACGGCATAGATTTCTATGTTTGGTTCTTCTTGACCGTTGTCTTCCATGTGCCTTCGTGGCGCAGCAGTCTAAGGCGTTGGATTATGAAAGACTGGTCTTACTGGGTACGGGTTCGAGACGCACTTTCGTCAAAACATTTGCGTTTCATAATGTATAATATAATTAAGAAAATTTTCAAAATAGTTAAAGATGGTTTCTTCAGATCTTTACTTTCAAGCCGTCATCTTAGCAATTCGTATATCAGAGTTTACAATCATTATAATTCCTTCTCCTGGAGTGAATTATAATGTTGTAAGTCCCTCGTACCGGGTGATACGGTTTAGAAAGGTCGTTTCAAGTATCACGTTATATGGCTGGTAGGTTGATAATCGTGCATAATCCCCTGGCTGTGTAAGTTTACAACACTTGTAACGACCTCATATTCTTCAGTCAAACATCGTTCAAATATGCGACCGCCTTGGAATCAATATTAAAGCAACGCTAGTCATTTCGACAGTTACGGCATGTTCAGTTTGAAATAACGTCGATGATTGTACAACTAACTTCTGATTGCAACCAATCAATCTATTTCTAGCCAAAAAAGTGCACGAAACCTAACGGAGTTTACGATTAAAACAATTTGAAGCGAGTAACCTCTGTGGGAGGAGATTGCATGACTGCATGAAACTTGGGATGTTGATCCTACCATACCGTGCCAACGCGTGCCATGACATGTTTATACATATATATATATATATATATATATATATATATATATATATATATATATATATATATATATATATATACATGGCGAATATATAGGTAGCTTAAACAATGTACAATAGACGTTGATTGATTGGTAAGTGACAAGTGGTTAGCTTGATTAGCACACAATGAACTATTTACGAGGGATTTAAATTTGAGTCATTGCAGGTCTCACATCCTGGCCCACAGTCAATGAATTGATCATTTGTTTCAATTGCATAATTGACATTTCTCGCAGTATACGATTTTTTGCTTCTTGAAAAAGTTCTTCTTATAAAATTAAATCTACTCCAAAGACCTTTTTTCATGGTGATAAAATCAAATTTACTCCAAACACCTTTTTTCATGGTATATATATATATATTAGTTTTACATGTTTCTGTACCATTTTCTTTCCAGAGAAAACTGTACCGACGGGAACGATAGAGTGTATGATGTGCACACACAGACACAATACCACTTCTTGTAACCAAGTCGGCCTTTGTGATGGAAACACAGAGGTATGTTAGTCCTAAGAATTTTAACCGATATTATCGAATTCTCCAGTACGAAACGCCCTGGAAAGCTGAAATGCAGTGTCATACTTATTGGCCAAAGGGTATCTTATATTGTAGATTTCGTGCCCCAGTAACCCTGAATACGGGTCACAGAGGCCACGACCTAAACAAGCTATTGTAGTGAGTTTTTAACAGTACATTTGAGATTGAGGATCTAATAAAGAATGTACTATTTATTTTGTAAAACCATAGTTTTGTAACTTATATCATATTCCATATCAGTTATTATTATTATTTAATTATTATTTTATTATTATTTAAAGCCTGGTGAGCTACAGAGACAACGGCTCTGTTATTAAAAGTATTCAAATTTGCTTGTTGTGTACCAAGTGTTTACATTTGTCAAAGTGCGTTTCTACCTGGTGATATGTATACATATATATAGTGGCTGACAAACTATGCCATGCTAAATTGAGTACCGGTATTTTCTATGTCACATACGGGTGAGTGATTAAACAAAAAGGTATCAGGTAAAATTAAGTCCCGTTTTATTTTTTTTTTAAACTAGGTTATATTTATGGGGACAAAAGTATCTTTTTCCTTTTTCAGTCAAAGAAGAAATCGTGCTTGAAATTTATTTTTAAATGTTACCATGCTTGTGTCACATTAAAAAAGCAAATGGTTTTGATAAGATTAACTTACCTGGGTGGTATGTTCATGGTTTGCATTCGGGTAATGTTGTCTAGGTTCATTAACATTTATAATGTACAGCGGAATGCATTGTCGAATAAAAGCTACCAGAATGCATATGAAGTGGACGATCAAACCCATTATACAAAACAAAAGTAAACGCTTGTAACGAGCTCAACCACCCGATATCCTTGTGAACTTGTATTTCAGAATGTTGTCATCATATTGTCCTACACTATTATATATCAAGATTAAGTCAATATAGTTTCATTCAGAATAGGTCATAAATACAAAAACCGATTGGATGTTTACAAAGATATTTTTTCAAAGCTTTAAATATTAGCATGCTAGCCAGTTGAACCACTTGCCTAGTCCAGGCCTTTGAAAACATTATATAAAATCGCTTAAAGGATAGATGCAATGACAATAAGCGCTATGAGCATGCAGTTGGATGGACGACAGCGCTATACAAATTTCCATATATATATATATATATATATATATATATATATATATATATATATATATTCATTAAAACGGGATGTAAATTTGACAATTTGCTCGATGATGAAGTTCGGAAATCGGTCCATAAAATACTTATATACGGCTTTTAAAAAATACCGCCTAATTTAGCCCGGGCGACCAGAATGAAAGTCTGCGGGGGTGTGGCCCCTGAAGGGATGACTTCTGTGACGTCACTTGTGTAATCTCATTATCGGCGGTAGTCATAATTCAACGTATTTTCTCAACATTTTATTGTTAATTTCACTAACAAATCTTCAATCAAACAACTTTAATTTTCCATATATTGAATATTGTGATATCCAACTAGGTAATTCCGCAGATGACAATTACATAATTATTGTATAAACGTGTGTTTTTGGCGATTTAACACACCTCACCTCACCGGCAGTGATAATCATCATTAATTTAGTAATGAGGCGCCACGGAGCGGGTCGGTCCGCTGGTTACACAGACGACCTGTCGTCTGTTGTCATTCAGTCACGCCTCAATAATTCTTCTAAAAACGTTTCGCGGTGGAAATCGCGTTATTGTTAAAATGGGTAAATTAAAATCGTCTTAATAATCAATTGCAAGTGTATATTGTCTCGATGTTATGCTCAATTGATTCCGATATACAATATGCGTAAGGTAATAATATGTCATTCTTGAGAAAAATGCATTTCATCAGATCTTTAAAATCTTAGTTACAAGTTACAAAGCCGATTATCCGTCACATCAGATCGTGGAAGAATTACTACATGTACATAACGGACTGCCGATGTGTGTTACAGATGTGTGCCTCTGAATATTACTACTATAATGGTGAAGATAGAATCGACCTAGGTTGTGAAGAAACTAAGGTAAGGATAAAGTGGTTGCTTAGACTGAGGTATGTCCTGAGCGAAAGCGAGTGTCGTCAACAAATTATGACTGATAATGTATAATATGTAGGATAATATATTAATCGATATGGTGATCCTCGTTGGTTATGAATACATCCACTTGCAAAATACAGTATTCTTGTGAAACTAAAACATGAAGGATTTGTTTTCATTGACACCAATATATCTTAAAAATGTTAATCCGTTTGATTTTGTAAAAGTGTCCAAATGTAACACGAAATCATCACTGGTCTCCATAGATGTGCAACTTGATCAACAGTCGCTCTGAGGACATGCTGTTTACAGAGCCTGGAGAAAAGTGTGTATCTTGTTGTACAGGAACCAACTGTAACCGTAAGCTCGACTGTAGAAATGGTCATCTACAAGGTGATCATCTTCCTCCTCATTTCTTATATTATTATCTACTTAAAGAAAATGATGTTAGTATCGTATCACTCATACACGATCGTATTTGAATTTACTGAGCTGAACGATAATAATTTCAATTATAACTTAATTTGTCTTGCTGCAGAATGTTACTAATTGAATGTCTTAAAATCAGAATGTCAATGTCAAAATTCACTTTTAACGTCATGTTACTAATTATATATCTCGTACATAAACCGTCATATAGTTTTCTCCAAATAATAACCTGAAGGTGTCCGATTGAACTTTACCAATGATGCCAAGTTTTCTTTTGCTACATTAATATACTTTCTCACATAAAAACGTTTTCCCCTTTATTCAATGGCATTCGTTTGAATAAAATAGTTATGGTATAGTACATAACATTTATGTATCTACCGTTAAGACAGTAGAGATCCATCAAAACAGTACTATGTGAATGATGTCTTGCTAAGGCTACTATACTATAAAAGGTTACTATAGTCGATTTTACATGTACAGTCAAGTGTTACATTCATCACTAAATATCACTGAATTATATGGATGCTATGAAATTAGATGTTCTATCATTTTGATTCAGATCGAACGTAAAACGCACAACTCGCTGCGTTCTTGTTGTGAGTTCTGATCCCTTACAGCAGTATCTCGAACGACGAGGCTTGGAAGACGCGTTGGAACGATTTGATCTCGGAGTCAGACTGTGATTGGTTCGATTTATGGAAGGTGAAGTTCACAGACAAGGTCACAAGACATGACCCCTGCCGAGAAGTACTCAGATCAAGAACGCAGAGAGTAACGGAAGTTACATTCGATCGGATTTTAATGAGATTTGGATTCTATCAACTGAAATCCTTCATAAGCTAGATCTCCTTGTTCATGAACCCCTCGAATACTGAGGATGACATACCTCAGTTAATACCAATGGCTTCCTTTTTTAGCTCAAAACAGACCTATTCTTACGAAAGTCAAAAGCGTGAATTGTCCAGCCCTTCCTACAACCACATCAACAACAACAACTACTACTACTGCTACTACAACAACAACAACCACAACACCAACAACCACAGTTCCAACTACGACAACTACCTCTACAACCACAACAATACCCACGACCACTCCAACCACCACCTCTACAACAACAACCACAACTACTACAACAACGACAACAACACCTACGACCATGCCAACCACCACCACCACCACAACAACAACAACTACTACGACAACTGCGCCAACTACGACTAGGAAACCAAGTAAGAAACTGAACAGATATACTATCTGTTACCCAGGTACTGTGTCTGTGACTACAAGGTCAGTTATTTCCTTTATCTCTTAATGTTCCCCTTTGGTTCTGCATTTAACATCCAATAAGCCTCTCACGTTTAGGATGTTCGCTCCTCAAATTTATAGAATTAAACTTTTTTTCTAACTTATATTTTTTAAAAGATCAAAGTATATGATTGAAAAATCAGCATTAAAAATAGGGGGTAGTGTGGGTTTTTTCGAGATATGACGCCTGAAAGATAGTGGGGTGAAGTACAATTTTAACATGGGAGTCTACGGGAAAATGAGAAAAAAACTGCTAAAAACTTTAATATACTACATTTCTAGTATTAATTTTTTTTTCCTTTTTTGATATGTAACAAAGTTCATTTTACCCTACCGAAATCGATGAAAATATATATATGGTAGTGTGGTTTTTTGTAAGCTTTGACACAAAATGTACCTGAAAACCCCCCTTTTTAGTCAAATTTAGGCCATTTATGCTGTTTCGGCACTTTTTAGAGGTTCTAAAGTCACATTTTCTTTATTTCATATGTTTTTTTAAAAAATATGTAGATGATGTAGAATATCATGAAGTAAATAAAGATGAGAAAAAATCTTTACTTAATCATATTTCATTTTTGAAGTTCAACCGGAAGGAGCGGACATCCTTAAGGTCCGATTCTGAAAAATAGAAAACATTGAATAAAGTCCATATTCAAATGTCACTTAAATGTTATTTACTTCACACAGTTGAATGCCAAACCTGTGACGGAGGGATGTGCGGCCTCATACCGGATTTTGACCCCTTTGTCCAGTGCAACTCATCTGCGCCATATTGTATCAACATTTTGACCAATGAGATTGACGGAGCAAAGATTCTGACTGAAAGGTGAGTCTTTGACCGATCAATGGGAATGACAGTCCCTTCTATACACATTGATAACATGAACAAAAAAGGTTTTCCCAAGGACCTATTTGGATATAGGAACAAATTAAGTAGTTATCGAAGTAGGTGTTGATATGGAGTCATTACGAATATCAAGCTTGTCAAAACCTCGATGTTTGGTATGTGTTACAGGCATTATATAATGTCGAGGTTTTGAAAATTATTTTGAAGATTATAAAATGGGCCATTGATATCATTTGTTCTCTATCTTCGAAAACAATTGTCTTTAATTGCCCCTGAATGAGATAAGAACAACAATTATGAAAAAAGCAGTGATTATATTTCAAAAGGTATTCCTTTATTACGATGCGTCAGACATTGTGTGTCTTTATTTATAACTTGAATGTTGTAACACACACTAAGAGAACTATTTTACATTTTAAGGTAAATTACTCGAACTATCTAGAAACTCACTTGTGGATTTACTTTGACATTTGATATGTTCTTGTGAATTTTCAAACACACGGTACTTTTTTTATAGGATAACATTAACTTCAACCTTCCTCAGACAATTGATATGTTTGTTGAGTTCGAAAACACATGGTAACTTTCTTTATAGGATAACTGTTACTTCAACTTTCCTCAGACATTTTATATGTTCTGTTGAGTTCGTAAAAACATGGTAACTTTCTTTATAGGATAACAGTAACTTCAACTTTCCTCAGACAATTGATATGTTCTGCTGAGTTCGTAAACACATAGAACTTTTCTTAAAAGGAAAACTTTAAATTCAATTTTCTTCAGATGAACTTATTTATAATTGTGTGTTTTAAACATGTACTTCTTCTCAGATGTGCAACAGAACAGGAATGTGAGGATCTTTGGTGGCAGCAATCCTCGGACCAGTCCATATGTGTCGACTTCAAACCCAGGAGTAGCTACCTATTCCCGTTCAAGTGCTACTACTGTTGTACGGAAAACAGATGCAATGCGGATATTTATCCCAAGAAAGAAACACTATATACCGGTAAATCATAGTGTCATCAATGTCGTAATGAATAATAAAAATGCCTGAAATATTTTATTGTTTTGTTTAATTATCATATCTTTCCACAGAAAGTGTCACACAGGCTACCTAGAAGCAGAAGCAATAATATACAATTATAGAATTGTGATGAGGTCAATACCTTTTCTACGGACTATAAACGATATTTACCAAGTTCAGGTACTGACCGAATTCATAAGTTTATAATTGTATTTATCAATTAGTGTTGTTTTATTATATGTATTAATACAGAAACGAAGGGAAAACAATGAAATAAAGTAAAACAAGGTAATTACATTTGAACAATTAAGACGACTGGCAAATGACGTCATAATAACAATTGCAACAGTTTCATGTCCATATTTAGTAACTCAAGTCAATACGGTTTTTGGTCGGACTCGGTTCACGTGATTGCCTCTCGGCCAATCAGATCGCTGGAAGCATACGCTGATAGAATAACAATTATTATCGAACGGTTGACGTCATTAGATGACGTATGCAATTCAATCGTTCAACCAGTTCAATCATCAGACGGGCGAATCCGCATTATGAGTGTTCATATACAGGATCATTTACCGACTGTTTTTTGTCAATTTTCGTTGCAGTCTGATTACAATCGACGGTTTTTTTAGGACAAAAAGTTGCAAACTAGTGCATCTATCGGATACGAACTCATATCGTTCGGAGGTTTCCTCGCAAAACCGTCCTTGTGGCGAGGAATCTACAGAAACTTTTCGTATCCCGGTAGATGCATTATTTTGCAAGTGTTATTCCTCAGAATAAGGTCGATTTTAATGAGACTGTTGTCGTTCTTTTGTTTAGACCATTTTACATTGCACACTTAATTTAAACATAATTAGTTTAAGATAAAACTAAGTAGAGGAATATACTATATCTTTACACTTTAGGTAAATAATATTCAAGATGAAGAATGCTTCCCGATTTGAAAAATAGTACTTTGAAAATAGATTGGGCGTAGCTTCGCAACGACTCTTTCAATTGATGCACGAACAAATTGTGAAATTTCAAATATGAGATATTTGCCAACTGCAAACGATTATCCTAAGATTGATTTTCCAAGACTCGAGCTCGCATAGATTGTTGGTTATGTGAGGAATATTTGTGGGGGTTGGTTGTCATTAAACTCACTCCTTTCCTCACATCAGTGTACGAAACCACAGAAAACTGTACTGAAAATACGGAAAACCTAGAATGAAACACGATAAACTCAAATTGAAACACGAAAAACTCCAAATGAAACACAAAATACTCAAAATGAAACTAGATTAACTCCAAATGAAACACGAAATACTAAAAATGAAAAGTAAAAAACTGGTTCATGAAATTCTAAGAAACTACCTTCTCTGCCCAAAGGGACATCATAATAAGTTTTAAAAGACTTCTTTACAAATGGTATTTTCTCGAAATTGCAAATGACAAAAAACTAGCTGAGGTGAAAACCCTTTCCACCGCGGTGCAAACCCATCTCACCGCGGTGCAAACCCTTTCCACCGCGATGTAAACCCTTTCCATCGCGGTTAAAACCGCGGTACAAACCCTTTCCACCGCGGTGAAAACCCTTTCCACCGCGGTGTAAACCCTTTCCATCGCGGGGAAAACCCTTCTCACCGCGGTGTAAACCCTTTCCATAGCGGTGAAAACCCTTCTCACCGCGGTGCAAACCCTTTCCACCGCGGTGTAAACCCTTTCCATCGCGGTGAAAACCCTTCTCACCGCGGTGTAAACCCTTTCCATCGCGGTGAAAACCCTTTCCATCGCGGTGCAAACCCTTCTCACCGCGGTGAAAACCCTTTCCACCGCGGCGTAAACTATTCTCACCGCGGTGTAAACCCTTTCCACCGCGGTGAAAACCCTTCTCATCGCGGTGTAAACCCTTCTCACCGCGGTGAAAACCGTTCTCAGCGCGGTGAGAACCTTTTCCACCGCGCGGTGGAAACTCTTTCATCCTGCATAAGTCATCAAATACAGAATTATAGGCGAACAAAGGGTGTAATCTTTTAAAAATGAATTGAAAATGATATAAAAGTAAAGTTACTTTGATTTTATTGTATGGTTCCGATATAACTCAAGTTATTTTGGTTTATTTTAAATCTTCAAATGCATGGTGTGTACAGACATATGAAATAAACAATATAATTTTGCACATTGTGTTTTAATTCAGCTGTGTGATTTTAGCAATAATATATCAATATAATTGTTCACGTCATTGTGAAAATGTGCCAGAGGTTTGTTCGGCCCCGAGCTTTGTATGCACCAAGTCAGCAGATTATAACGGTCCCACACCTTCATTTCGTACTTCATATATTACGGTTTTCAACTTGTTTTCATCATTATAAAGAGAAACTGATTGGCTCCAATTTTAATCACATACTTTCTTGCACACTTTTGAACCATGTGGTGAAGCTCAACCACGTTACATCATCGTATAAAGTGGAAGAGCGATAAAGCGATAAAAGTGATAACTCTATACATTAAGTGCGCATGTTTGAAGACGAAAATCACATGTCACATGTCGACCTTTATCTGTCGTAACAGTCAATACTGGACTCCGTTTCATAACAGCGAGCGCTTATAATCGCTCATTGATTGCTCAATGTAGGGCTCAAGTAGCGCTCATTCGCTCTTGAACGACACGGTGCAAATTCCTCGAAGTTTGCTCGCCTTGCTTCGTAACGTTAGTACGTTACATTGAGCAATCGCGTTCAAGAGAGGTTTAAAAGTAATCGCTAATTGAGCGATTACTTTTGAAACCTCTCTTGAACACAGCCCTGGTTTCATTCAATGTTGTTTTTCATTTGACTGGGCTTTTGGATTCACATAACATAAGAATGATTTTGATAAATGACATGGTGTGTCTAAACCTGAACAAAACATTACTTCCTTAGATATACTTTGTGTGACTGAGTATAACAGATTTGATTGAGCAAAACAAAGTTTATATAAATTTAAATCGGCTCACTCTGATTATTTCTGGTATATATTCATCAACATAATGTAAGACACAAGTTTGAAAATCTATTGTAACAACACTGATATATTATTCAGCCATTCACTAACAAATCAATGGAAAGAATTAAATAATCTATCATAATCAAAATAAAATATATTATTTAGTTTTACTGGGTTACATTATATTGTGCACATCAAATTGAAGCAGTGTGCGGAAAGATATATATAACGATATATATAAAGATACTATTAGGCTATATCACAGTAGAATATTTCTGTGACATCGTGTTTTAAAATATGCCACAGAAATAATTCTAAAGGTTCAATTCATGAAAAATTGCAATTTATTAAAAGTGTGAACTCCTTGCATCGCAATGAATCATTAGTTTGATGGTAATAATATGTACGCCTTCAGTGTATGGAGCTCAGTGTACATTCGAATACGTATTGGAGGTTACCAAATCGTCTCTTTCCAATTGAATCATTTAGAGCCCAAGATTAAATACCTTTTTTTCTGCTAATCTCTATTGTAAACTATAAGCATAAGCAAAATGCTGTTATTCTGCTACAGTATAATAATGGTATCCACTATCGAATTATATTAACATATTGTTCATTTCTATATTAACAATATCCGCGTTCAACCCTTGGTACAATAGTTGGGTTGATTTCACTAAGACATAAAACTGCAAACTCTTTGCATGGTCATGACTAATTTGATGATAACAAAATGTACGTCTTCAGTGCATGGAGCTTAGTTTACATTCGGATAATTATTGGAGGTTAGTAATTCCTCTTCTTAACACTTGAATGGTTCATTCAGCTAACATAATATTTAAGAAACTAACTCTGTCACTTGTTCAAAATGTACACTTAATAAAAAGATGAAAAACAACTACAGCACTAGCCAGGGGCGGAGGGGGTGGGGGTATAATAGATTAATTCTAAACGTTGATTTGGTTTATCTAAACCTATACGTAAATATTTCCTCAGACATACTTTATGTGACTGAGTATGAAAGATTTGATTGATCAAAGCAAATTTTATATAAATCGGCCCACTCTGATTACCTTTGATATATATTCATCAACATAATTAAGATGCAGGTTCGGAACTCTATGGTATCAACACTGGTATATTATTTAGCCATTCAATAACACATTAACACAATTTGCATTCGATAGGATTCACTTACTGTCAACATTTGTTCAATCATCATTATATCTCATCATGGTGAATGATAGGAACTGATTGAGGGAATAACACAACAAAAGAATTAGCAATTACCTTTCTGCATTTTGGTTTTTACACACTCTGCTAAACAATCACGACAACGCATAACAAATTTGCTAAAATATACATGTTTAGATATGAGAGCAGCATGATTAGACCCAGCTTGTTAAAATGTGAACATTTTAGCTCTCTGTATCAAATCGTTTTGAAGAAGACGTCTTTTAAAGAGTTAAGGGTGGACCCCCTGTCACATCAATATTCGACATGGGGTCAGGAACAAAAGAACAAATAAAATTGTATATGTAATAAAACTTTTAATTCGAAAATGTCATCTTCCTATGTCAACTGGTTCCGGAGAAGAAAGTCGTTTAAAGGTTCTCTTAATAATGACTGCCACGCCCATATTTGATGGCTGGTTAAGTTCAAATGAACAAACTTTGATCCCCTAGCCTGTGTGCAAGATACCTCCCCACAAAACTTCAGCTTTGGGGATGTTGCGGTTCAGGAGGAAAAGTCGAAAGTATGAAAAGTTTACGGTCGGACGACTGAGGGACGGACGTGGCCGCACAACGGGCCATGCCATAAGCCCATCTGGCCTTCCAGCCCTGATGAGCTAAAAATCCATGTCACTTACAAGAGCGATCTGCAAATATTATCGATAATCGACAACGTTAACACGGTGTATTTATCCCCGTACACATAGATCCTTCCATAGACATACTTTAGATATATCAGACCTTTTTTTTTACCATTGTTTCAACAAAAACATATTAATGATTCATTTCCAATGGCGGCTGGTTCTTTGTCTCTAGTAAATACTTATTTCGCTTAGAAAAAGTTCTTCTAACGCCCTTAAAATAGCATGAGTACCATTAGTGTGATGATAATAAGATATGCGCCTTCAGTGTACGTAGGCTACAATCGGTTAAGTAAATTAAATTTGATGTTAAGAAATATTTTCTAAACCACTGAAATGACTCCATTCTGCTAACATTATTGAAACTGTAAGTTTACTCGTTCAAATAATATGTACACTATATGTATGACGAGGCACCCTTTGTGTTTCAAGATACTTTATTTGGTGTAAATACGTGCTGAATGCGATATATGATGATTTCAGTTCAAATAATTAACTTATCTTGAAATTCAGCCCCTATCGCCCAGTATATATGATTACTAGTTTCAAATGAAAGTCGGCAACACCCGAAACCGAATTTTCACGTCTCATTTACATGCACAGATGACCCAGTAATCATTCTCAACCAAAATTTGTCCTATCGTCTGTTGCAAACAAGTTTCCAAAAGGACATGTGACTGAATGACGGACGTCAATCGCAGTGCATTGTCACTACTTTTACCGTTACATAATTAAATTGTTACGCTAATGAATCGATAAACTTTTAAATAATTAATTTTCAGCAACAACACTACATGTACTTCAGAATGCAAATTGCTCGACAAGGGTAATGTTTTACAGTTTTCTGATAAATTTCAGCATAAATAAAACAGCCATTTCTTTAAACTGTTTTACATATCAATATAGGCATCCTTTGCTTCATATATGTGTAGACCACATTTGAGTAAGACATATTAAAAGAGTTTCAAGTTCTGGAGTATTTCCTTCTTCTTTAAATGAAGATAAGAACATTTCTGGAGCTCTCCACTGCCATCATAGCCATACCATATTTCATTGAGATAATTTGTAACTAATTATCATCCCAGCCAAACGAAGTTGGGGAATATAGAAATGAGCTCCGTCCGCCCGTCCGTTCGTTTTTCCGTTTGTTCGTATGTCTGTATCGTCCCGTCCATGATGTTTTGCCCTGTTTCCAAGGAATTTATAATTTTAATTTGTAAATTTTAGGCCAACTCGATCTGCTTGTTTTATTATAGTTACTTTTCGGAATCAAAGTCAGAGAGTGGGAGAGAACACTCCTTCCTTTATAATTCTTCAAACTTCGTGGTGGTAGATAATATGATTTAGTTTCCAGGATGTTGAGAATGTGACATTTAGGACTGTTTCACAAAACGTTGTTGGTATTAATGATGATGTTCATTTTATCATTAGCAATATTTTCCATATAGTTAATGAAACAAGCAAACGTGTAGAGTAGTTTAATGCTGTTATCAACTTTTGATGATGTTGATGACAACATTTTACATATACATGTATGTTTGCCTACAGGACCCAAATATTTATATTCCATAATATTTTATTTTGGAATAATGCTTAATTAATAATCTTATGGCGGCGTCATTACGCAATTGCCCAAAAGTTATCGTTCTAACACTCATAATATATACGATAGAAGGAACTAATATCTATGCAGTTAATAGATAACGGTAACGAGGAATTTAGTAAAACAGAGAAGGGAATGTGATTCACAACTGTTGTCAAATGCTGCATGGTGTGTAAAACTATTTTGCAATAAACATAAGAATCATAGTATAACTTTGGATAACGACCATGGTTTCTATTGGTTTTCACTTGTTTTTTAAATGCACACCTTTATACGGATTGCAATCCGGGAGAGCCACATGTAAGAAAATGTTGTTAAATACAACTTAGCGTTCCCGGCAATGAGAAAGTTTTGTGATCGTATTAGTGTGGCTCTCCCGGCAATGGTCGGGAGTGCTGGTCAATGTGAAATTACGGTATATAATAAACTATTATTTTTTTGCAGTCTTTTTACTTTGTATTACCATATTGTAGGAAGGCACAGGACAGGCGAGTTTCATATTTAATTGAGCAACATATTTTATTTCATGTAATGTACACGTATCGGTGTCATGTTGAGTATGTTGTATAGTCAGATGTAATTTTACCGAATACTGGACGTTGCTGAGAATCATCATTTTACTGCTAACCACTTCAGAATGGTGACAACTATAAAGTTGAAAAGTCGTGATTTTTTAAATCGAGACCTAAAGAAAAACTATTACGACACTTTATTTAAAACTAAACAAACAAGATTCGCTCCGTATTCACTTTAAAACAAGCTCATTATCTATCAATGGGTGGCGCTAATTTGATAAACGGTAATCATCCCGCAATCAATCGTGGCTTTCGCGGCAACGAGGCGTTTAAATGACGTGTAGCCCTCGCCATAATCTGTAGTTTTCCAGTGTGGCTTTCCCGAGCAGATAACCTTTCTAAGTAGCCAAACTTTTGATAAGGCCCAACTCAATGCTTTAACTTTATGTTAATACTTTAAGAAGCCATGTCATTCTTAAGAAAATCGAGATACACGTACAATGAACCTAATATATGGACACTATATTCCGAGATTATATAGACGGTTGAAGTACACTCAACATTTGCATTATTATGAGCATTTATGTAGAGTTTACACCTTGAAAGTCAATATGTTGGTTTCTTGTGCAAGCTATACTATGTAGATGAATTGCAATCTCAACAAGGTGACGTACATACTATATATATCTACTGAACAGCAAAATAAACACTAGTCCACTGAAACAATTTCGTAATTACTGATAACGCTGTATTGAGCAAATGTATAACATCAGAGCATTCAAATTGTGTTGACATGATGTTAATAACGTGATTGACAGCATGCAGACATAACGATAAGTCAACACTTGTGTAGAACTTCTGCATAGCATTATTTTGTGTCATAGTCATTCTTTGGGAAAATAGCCACATTTCTTTTCAGATGATAAGGGGCCCATTGTGCTTTTAAATGCAATTGGAACTTGTGCAAACACTCCCATGAAGTTGTTTGATGCAAAACCCCTGTCTTTGCTGATGTTGATTTGACATGATTGCGTCATTTTGAATTTCATTCAGAATGGTTATATGGGTCTTAGTTTGATAAAACTTCAAGGTATTGCATTTCTTGTCGGTACCAAGATGTTCCAAGAGCACATTTACAGTCATTGTAAACTGTACAGCATGCAGTAGGTCAATATCCCAGTTTCCGAAGATTTCACGTTTATTTTGCAAAGCATTGACTTCTTAAACAAGATGGGTCCTTTTCACAGAGCAAGTATCGGAAAACAGGCAGATCATGTTACTATGACAACATGTGACGTGCATTTTCGCGAACTGATACCATTTGACTTTGCAATGGTAACCATCTATACTCTACATAGCTCGACATGTTATCTGACATTTACTAATGATATGACAAACCATAGGCTGATATGCAAACAGAAACTATATATAATCATTTAAACTCGCGTTTCTTTTGCTGTCCAGTTCAGTTCATATTAGTAGATATGTATTATGAAATTTGAATATTTATTTCACATACTTATAAATTTGCTTTATAGCGTGTCATGTTATTAATACAGGTCAATACAGGTATTTTGATGATATGGCGATTTAACCACCAGAGCTAATTAAAGTACTCACATAAGTTAAAATAAAATGGTTTCCGGCGTTTAGTTCTTCTTTACTTGATGACGATATGTGAATCCACTGAATTCTGAATATATACGCTTTTGGTTGAATAATCTTATATCCAAAATACTTATTTACAGATAAAATGTAAAAATAATGCATATGGACAAAACATTAACAAATATGCTTTAAACAGCCATTGGACATTTTTAGGAATATTTATTTGGCCTTCATGCGAAAGACCTGATGTTCTGATTGAAATACAAATAATTTCACTTGACTTGCAAATTCATTCTCTAACGCCAAATGTATGCTAATTAAATAAAGACGAACAACAGCAGTTTGAATGTGCAGAGGTCGAATTTATACGTCTCATATATGTACACAGTAGTTATATGACCTATTACACATTACCAACCCACATCTAACTGTTTGTCTATTAAAGGTAAGTTTCCAAACTTACATGTAACCAATCAACCCGCATCTTTGTCCAGTTTTCTATCATAAATCGCGACTTTCACCTTTATAATATCACTTTACTAAATGAACTAGCATTAAATTGATAATGTTCATCAGCAATCAATCCGTACTTTTCGATAAAATAACTCCATTTATTGCTTTTGACATAATGTGACCCCCAACAACATTCTCAATGGGTTTTAAAAGGGACACTCAGTGGTATTGTAGTATTTCATCAA
Organism: Gibbula magus; assembly: GCA_936450465.1. Lineage (NCBI taxonomy): Eukaryota > Metazoa > Mollusca > Gastropoda > Trochida > Trochidae > Gibbula > Gibbula magus. Next base: position 36,841,050 of record OW388301.1, on the reverse strand, counting down.
GAAGTATTGACTGTTATTGAAAATAAACTAAACATAAAAAATAAAAAAAATAAAAGCGCCAATCACAAAATGATGAGAATTATTTTGTTATAATGATTGACAGTCAATGTCCGCAATTATTATTGTGATGAACGTCACACCAAAAATATGATAAAATCCTTTTTCACGACAAAAATAACTGTTGAATCATGATGATACGGGAAAATTACCAACGCTCGGATAACCCAAAGTACGTGGGAATTGAAACACGTTTAACAGAAAAGTTAGCAAAGAATAGAAGCTGTTCTTCCTGTACATTTGTTCCTTAATGTTCCTATTCAATGTGTTATTTAGAATAATTATTTTCCTAAAAAGAGCTTTCGGTTATTGAATTATATTTCTAAAACAATGAAGTGCATACGATCCACTCTCTGGTTGTTCCGTATTAATCAATTTGCAAATTGATGTGTTTTGATTGAAGTATTGAAGACAAGCACTACCGCCAGAGTTTACACGTCTCATATTTATCAAGTACATATACTTTTCACTTTCGGAGTGAGTGATATCATATTGATGATATTATGTCGACATGCCCTTTCAAAAGGGAAGGAACCATAGAGCAATGGAATACATAAAAAGGCAGTTTTGCTTGAATGCGTGTAAAATAAGTGATAAAAAGTTAGGGTCTAATTTACCATCCGTAAAACATATTGTGCAAGCCCGTATTACCTTGTTTCGACGAAATATCATAATCTATTAGTCAACGACTGCGTTTGTATGTCACTCGGAATAATGTTAATGAATATCATTTATAACATGCAAAATGGAATATATGTGCTAAATGATTGAGCGGTACAGTCTGAGTTGAGGTTTGTTAGTTCATGTGGATCAAGATCTAACTACATACTATATGCTATATACTTCGATATTTCAACACATCAAAATAGCATATTCAGATAGATCGTTAATTATTGTAGAATTTATTTCATAATAGGTAAAGAAGTGGCGAAGTAGTGAAGACGCGAAATGGCTTGAACATCTAAATTTAGTAAAAACTGTTCTATATATTCGGATGTTTAAAGGTTGCTTTAAAAGCAAATGTAGACAATATCTTGGTTTTGCCACATAAACCAAAAAACATATTCATAGAGATTATATTACTGAAATTTAGAGCCCAACATTGAAAACCTTTTTTCTGCTAATCTTAATTCAAAAACTATAAGTATAAGTAAAATGTTATTATTCTACAAGTATAATACTGTTATCCACTGCTGAATTATATTTACATATTGCTAAGTTCTAAATTAACAATATCCACCCTTTGCTACAATATTGGGGTTACTTCTATTAACACATATCATTGATTAAAAACTGTGTATTGTCATGACTCATTAATGTGATGATTATAATATGTACGTATAACGTGCATGGAGCTTACATGTAGCTTACATTCGGATATGTATTGAAAGTTACACAATCGTCTAATACTTGTTCATATAAAATGTCAACTTAAAGGTACATCCATTGTGTTGTTATGGGTCACATTTGCCAAATGTTATAGATTGTGTCATTTTATCGAGAAGTACTGACTGTTGCCATTTTGATGACAGTCGACTCTGTATATCGATAATATAAAGGTAAAAGAAGCGATTTCTGATCGAAAACCGGACAATATGTCATGTCAATTGGTCAAACGTAATTCTGGAAATTTATTTACAACAGACAAATATACAACTTTGGGTTAATATTGTTAAGTAGGTCTTATAACTACCGTGTTCGTAACGTGTACGTGGGACGTGAATATATAGTTTCGGTTTTACACATGTATAATGATGCTGCTCGATTTTAAAGGGGCAGTAGCACTTTTTTTCGCTCAAATAAGTCGATGAAATGTATTTGAAAAATAATGTCAACAATAGTAAGACATCCTTCTCTCTTCGGAAAATGAAGTTAAAAATGAGTGTACATGGTTCCGTAAAGGCCATGGGAATCGTTTTTGTCATTCAAAATAATAAAATGTGTTCACAATAAAATGGCCGCCAAGCAATTTTGGCTTTATATGTAACACCATTATTACCACTACGGATATCTGGTTTGTGTAGTGGAATGTTTTACTCTCTAAAGTAAGTTTAAATGACATAAACTATCATTATAAATGGGAAATTTGAAAAAATAAATTTTGCCCAAAAACGTGCTACTGCCCCTTTAAGGTCGCTATAAAAGAACTAATACAGACAACATTCTGATTTTGCCACATACATGTATACCCATAACTTTATTCATAAAGAAGATTATTGACATCTAGAGCCCAGCCCTGATTTTGCCACATATACCCATAACTTTATTCATAAAGAAGATTATTGACATCTAGAGCCCAGCATTGATACCTATTCCCACTTATCTACTTTGAAAAGTATAAGTATGTCTCTTTACAACGAAATAAAACATGTGAAAAGCGGCCCATGGTTCAGAAGATATGAAGTACGAAATAAGGGTTCCGTTCCATAAAAGCGAGCGCTTATAATCGCTTATTGATCGCTCAATGTAGTGCTCAAGTAGCGCTCAAGTAGCGCTCATTCTCTCTTGAACGACACAGTGCAAATTCCTCTACGTTTGCTCGCCTTGCTACGTAGCGCTACATTGCTCAATTGCGTTCAAGAGAGGTTTAAAAGTAATCGCTAATTGCAACCTCTCTTGAACACGGCCAAGGTGTGTTACCGTTATAACTTGCCGACTTAGTTGATGAAACAACTGGCATATTTTTGTTGAAACAATGATTAATGACAATGATGAAACAATGATTATTTATCAAAATATCTTTGTTTTTTATATCAATTTGAATTTCTTTTTACAAGATTCAAATCTTTGTTTCCTTATTATTCTATTTTTGATTGCTTTGCAGGATAAAAGAGTTTCCACCGCGCCGTGAAAAGGGTTTCCACCCCGCGGTGAAAAGGGTTTCCACCGCGCGGTGGAAAGGGTTTGCATCGCGGTGAGAAGGGTTTGCACCGCGGTGCAAACCATTTCCATGAGAAGGGTTTCCATGAGAAGGGTTTGCACCGCGGTGAGAAGGGTTTGCGACGCGGTGAATAGGGTTTGCACCGCGGTTGAAAGGGTTTGCACCGCGGTGGAAAGGGTTTTCACCGCGGTGGAAAGGGTTTTCACCGCGGTGGGAAGGGTTTACACCGCGGTGGAATGGGTTTTCACCGCGGTGAGAAGGATTTACACCGCGGTGGAAAGGGTTTTCACCGCGGTGGGAAGGGTTTGCACCGCGGTGGAAAGGGTTTTCACCGCGGTGGGAAGGGTTTTCACCTCAGCTAGTTTTTTGTCATTTGCAATTTCGAGAAAATTTCATTTGTAAAGAAGTGTTTTTAAATTTATTATGATGTCCCTTTGGGCAGAGAAGGGTAGTTTCTTAGAATTTCATGAACCAGTTTTTTACTTTTCATTTTTAGTATTTCGTGTTTCATTTGGAGTTTTTCTAGTTTAATTTTGAGTATTTTGTGTTTCATTTGGAGTTTTTCGTGTTTCAATTTGAGTTTATCGTGTTTTCTTCTAGGTTTTCCGTATTTTCAGTACAGTTTCGATGAGAGAAATACAATAAACTATAAAATAAAAAAAATACTTTATGTCCCCTATGGGCCACCGTAGATCATGCAATATTTGAAGGGAAAATTGTAAAAATGGTTAACCAAAGACTTTGTCTTCTTTAATTTTGATAATGAATGCACATTCATAAAAAAGGGAAATTAGTTATGATGGAGTGTTACAACACAGCAAAGCAAATTCCTCTGAACATGTCACTTATTCAAATTCAAATTCAAAGAGGTGTAACATTTCCTTTGGTGTTCAGTTTAGTTTCCAATTAAAATAGAGTAACATCATTATGCATGTGCAGGGACCGAAACTGCACGTCCCATTTACATTCATGGCAGTTATATGACCTATTAAACATGATCAACCAAAATTTATCAGTTTGTCTGTTATAAATAAGATTCTAAAATCACGTTTGACACATTGGCGCGCACGTGGTTCTTTGTCCGGTTTTCGATCAGAAAACACTGCTTTTACCTTCACAGAAGTATGACCTATTGAAATGTCTTGCTGATGGTATTCAAGCCACATCTGAAGCACCTGCAGCCACCTGTATGATTCTGGACGGTGCTGTAATTGTCCAGATGCTCAAGCTAGGAACATCAAAAACTTTCAATGAATATGCAAAACAGGTATTTGTTCCTCATGTCAGGTCAAAACATCACAATGCTTCCCGTCTGGATCTTGTTTGGGACAGGTATGTTCCTGGTAGCCTGAAGGATACAGCTAGATCCAAACGAGGAGAGGCTGTTAAGAGACACGTTGTTGGTACAGCATCACTTCCTGGAAATTGGAAATCATTTCTACATGTCAACAGCAACACAGAAGAACTATTAAATTTTCTGTCACGAGCTCTAATACAGGAATATGTACAAGAAGGGAACAAAGAATTGTATGTGACTGAGAATGAACATGTTCACAGCATTCCAGCAAACGAGGACCTGACAGGTATTTCTCCCTGTAGGCACGAGGAAGCAGACACTCGTATTCTTCTACACGCTGCACATGCTGCAAGACATGGCCATGAAAATATCCTCATCAGGACTGTAGACACGGATGTTGTTGTGCTTTCAGTGATGATCCACAGTGCTATCCTTGAACCAAACATTGAACTTTGGATTGCCTTTGGAACAGGAAAACATTTTCGATACCTGGCAACTCATGAAATGTCTTCCGCCCTTGCATCAGAGAAGTCAACAGCACTACCCATGTTCCATGCGCTCACAGGATGCGACACAGTGTCATCTTTTGCCAAACATGGAAAGAAATATGGTTTGACAGCCTGGGATTTAGTACCTTATATGACTGAAGCTCTCCTGACTCTAGCATCCGCGCCAACCTGCATACCAGATAACACCTTCACTACAATTGAAAGGTTTGTCATAAAGTTGTATGATAAAACAAGCAGGGACACTCACATCAACAGTGCTAGAAAAACGATGTTTATGAAAACAAATTTCTTTGCCAGGCATCCCTCCTACTCGTGTTGCCCTGGAGCAGCATATCAAGAGAGCCAACTACCAAGGAGGACATGTGTGGGGACATACTTTCATTGCCCAGCAAAACTAATTTATTACCCATATGGTTGAACATAGCCCAGTTAATATTATTGATATGAGCACATGTGGACATATCACTTGTGCCTAGCAACCATAGTTTCACCGCGACTTCCCGTATTTCGTTGTCTGTGACATCATAAAACGATTGTCCTGTCGTCGCAAGAGAAGAAGGCCGTTTCCTGACTATGTTGACGCGAATCAAATGGAATAGAATGGATAATAAAGAAATTATTACACTCGAAAGTGTGCCATATGACTTTAACGAAACTCGTGCGAATTGATGTATAAGCTTCGCTTTCGCTCGGCCAATATAAACATTTACACTCGTTTCGTAAAGGTCATATGACAGACTTTCTTGGGTAATAATCTCTATCTATCAGGTGTGGAAAAACTAGATAAGACAGATTAACAAACAGGATTTTCAGAGAAGAAGCACAATGTATGGACACTCCCTCCAGTTCATGACAGGTAAAATACTTGATCAATTATTTGTTCCAATAAACATTTTTCAAATAAACATGAGAAGGTCTGAGGAAGCATGACAGCAAGTTGTTTTCTATTTCCAGGATGTTTCGTTTTGGCGGTACCAGTTTTCTTTAGCACAGGTAATTTCTTCAGAAAACATACTACGTTCTATTCGAAATCACGAATATGTTTTCAAATATGATGACAATAAGCTCGACACGTCCGCGTCAGACGAAAGTATCCATGTTCAACATTCTCCATCGTGTACCAAAGTCGAAACCGGGGTCGAGATTGGTAATTATTTTACATGATTGGTAAACAATTGGAGATCTTGGATATTTATCAGATAGCTGAAAAATGCTTATACGACTAGCGCACGGGGATAACAAGGCAAACACAGGCTTACATACGGTAATTGTTTGCTTATCAACATGATGTTTTTGCTTTGCTTTGTCTTTTCTGGTTTCCTTTGTTAAAAGTGTAGGTTATAAGACGATATAACTCCAATGTTTTTATACTCCTACATGTTTCACAACGTTTGCGTTCATATCACTTGGTTTCTTTTAAACAAGAAAGTTGAAATAACGATAGTCCTATACGTCCTGATTACGTCAGAATATCAAGATTTGAGGATAACAAATTATTTAGTGTGAACACAATGGCATTTCACAGTATAATCTTCAAATTACTCTTTCTAAGGCAGAAATTCAATGCTTTGCGGTGACCTTTAAAATAAAGCTATTGCACATGTCATGCTATCGGTTATCTCAGAAAAATATAATATGATTTTATATGATATAAATGAACATAAAACTGGATGACGGACGCAAAACTACTATTATGTTCACCTGAAATGTGTCCGGAATCATCATTACTTAAACACTACATTAATTATACTACATGAGGATGAAGTTACAGGATTTTCCAAAATTGGTAAGAAAACGTATATATCCCAAGCAAATGTAACAATTATCTTATGCAATAAAAACATATATGAATATCGAATTATCGAATTAAAGAAGTCTATCATGTCAATGGTAGATTCAAACAATTTTAATTGGTACATGTGGATTACATCTTTGTAGAAATAAATAGAGGGCAGAGAACTTTGTATGTTCAACTTAATGTAATTCAAATGCAAAGTATTATTTAGTCTTCACTTAACATTCGAAAGAAATGGAAAAATATTAAATTCATCTAAATATTTTAAAATTTCAAAGGATAGTGAGATAATTTTAAATGCACTGCGCATTAGTAGATTGAAAACACATTGTTGTGTTAGAAATAAAATACTCGTTGTTGTGCTTTATCGTTGAATATGAAATATGCTCCTTGTTATGTTTTATTCTACGATAAAGAACAACAATGAGTCTTCTATTTATTATATGAGATGCCCTGAAACACTTACTCGTCTTTATATAAAATTCGTTAGGATATAATGTTATTTGTATAAACCTTTATTTTGAAAATGTTACTGCCTCCCGTCGTAGAAAACATTCGCTAGCAATTGAAAAATCGTACAATATGACGTCATTTGCAAAACGACGATCTAACTGACGTATAAAATAACGAGCATGTCTTATTGTCTCATAAAGCAGCTGTCGGCCCATTTGACCGCCTGTGTTGTATTGCTGTACATGTAGGTATCTTATATATATATATGATTATGCATACTTTAGGCAAATATGTTATACGATGTACTTCAGTTCTGAGACCATCCACTACCAACATAACGATTGATTTCAATGTATAATGCCAAGGTCACCACCATCTACTGCATCCTCCATCCTCCTTTAAGTCAGAATATGAAGATAGTTAATAGACTTGGCGAAATTAAATATATAGAGACTGTCTCATTGTTTTTGCCGAATATCATTTCTATCTCATCGAGTGGAGTGGAGTGGCGCAGCCGCGAGTGAAAATGTCACTTTCTCACTCCACGAGTGGATTGTTTGCTTATCACCACATGCGATTTACTTCTTAGTCAAACAGTGTAAGAAAATATGACAGAGAATTAATGTTAGGAGAAATTACAATGATAGTAAATCCTGTTATGTTGCCTAAGAGGATGATGTGAAAGGTAGATAGAAAAATTTCAATATATAGTTCAATATGAACCGCAAATGTTTTGACGAAAGCGCCCGTAACAAGTAACACATGTGGTTCGTGAGCTAACGCTTTAGCCTATTGCGCCACGGAGGCAGATGGAAGACAACGGTATTGAAGCAACTTACATAGATAGCGTGGCCGTAACAGGGATTTCAGGCTTTAAGCAAGGATTTTACGAACGACTCTATATTTACCAGGGATCTTCGATAACGCGATAACGCGATAACAAAGCTTCTTTTAACTTACAAACGGTTGATAATATAGAGAAACCATTCTACCTCGGATGTGGCAAGGTTGTACACCTTGGTAGACAGGATAGTCCTTCCTATCAGGGTCCACAACCTTACCATATTTTCGGTATTATGGTTTCTCCTTACATTAATGGCGGGTAATGTGGGTACATGTTTCCATTATTGAAAAAACATACAAACGATGGAAGTTAAAGGATTGCAACATTAAGCACGTTGTTTGACTTCATAATTTTCAAAAGAAATAACAGAAAACGTGTCTGTTTACATTTACCAAAACTAATTTTACAAAAGTATTAATTTTATTGACTCACACTTATTGATTATGTTCCGGATGTTTATTTCGCTCTCAAGATCTTAGCTATGGATTTCTAACAACGACGAGCAGCTGTTCAGTATGTAATGGAACGACGTCTCTCGGCGAGTGTACGAGTCAACAATGTCTGTCACAGCAAGTAAGTATCGGGAATGTTATTTATATAGATTAATGTCGAATGTTTGAACTATTAGCATTGGCTACCCCACAAAACCGAATACTACCTTTGTATTGATAGAGCTTCAAACGTTTGTACTACCGTCCTCAGCCCAGGATAGCTGTCAGCCAATGCTAACGCATGATATTTATAGCTACAATAGTACTAAAGACGCTGGCCATCGTTATAAAATGTTAATAAGATATTATTTTACATATAACTCATATAAAGAAACAAGGTCAGCCAAATGTCAGCCGTTCGACCACATCGTTGCGGAAGTGCATTTTCATTGGTCATTAAATAGAGGGACGTGAATCTCTTGTCAATTATGAGACTAAAATTGTGTCCCATTATTTTGACCATTTTATTTGTTGTATCACAACATTGCCGAGCAATGATTCAGGTGTCTTTGCAACATCTTGTTTTAGTTATCTGCTCTTGAAGAATCCGATGCGTCACATTACCACAATTATCGGAATTTCCATTTAAATACAGAGCATGTAGCATGTAGCATGTGGTGGCACGTGGTCCTGTGCATAGCTCAGTCGACCGCTATCAGTGAAGTTCAGCAACAATGGGCGCGGCTCGTCGCATGGGTGGGTTACCCGCTACATTGCTGGATAAACTGAGAGTTTGAAGGGTCGTTCCCTGCCCCACACTGAGACATGAGTTGAGAGACTTGTGGTGTCACCCTGGGCAAGTGACTTAGTTCGAAGAGCGCCTCTGTCCACCCAGCAGTAAAATGGGTACCTGGTATGATACGATGGTAGTCTGAATTTGAACCTTGAGCGCCTGACAGGCGACCGGTTGTATTCTCCTTAGGGAGTGTTCTGTACTCGTTGACCAGGGGTAATATGTCGACCGGCTTTGAGCATGCAATGTGCATGGATATATGCGCTTTATAAACGGACTATTATTATTATTATTATTAGTGATTCCTTAAATTTAGAATAATTTAGATTGCCATTAAGCAATGGCATTTTTTTACTACAGGTGGACAGTAAGAACAGACAAACAGATTTATGAAAATTTGGGCGGTTTCGTTTTATACGATTGACTGGTACTGCTTGAAATATGTGTGGAAAGAGTTTAGTCCTATGAATAGTAAATATAATAAATATAAATATAATATGTTCATATTTGATTTAATCTGAATTGTTGCCAAAGATCGAAACTATGGTCGCCAGGTTCTCAAAGGGTTCACATGTCACATTTTTTCACAAACCGACCTATATAGATGTACTTTTAGCCGTCCAAGGTTCCACCATTTGTTTTTTTCCCACGACAACGATGAGACACGCTGTCTGCGATATAAAGCTAACATTCAGGGTTTTATCTCGTCTTATGATATATGATAGCTATTTTAACACTTCACTATTCATAAAATAATTCAACGTGAATATTGGGGACAGTTCAAATATGTGAAAGATTTCTTCTTTAACGTAGTTATTCTCCATTATTCATTTGACAGCTGCCACGGGCTATTCAATAAACCTAATACCAAAAGAAACTTTGCACCCATCTTCTTGTCTTAATAAATCACATAATAGGCAACGATTGGATTTGGGTTTTTAAGTATTGTAATAAGTATTCAATTTTACATTCGATGTATGATAATATTCATTTCAAAAGTATATTTAAATAAAAAGTTTGGACGCATCAACATACGAGGGGTATCAAAATGTGTTTGATCAATTCGTCTGTGATTCGGTGGTGGTCTCGTACTCGGTGGTCTTTGCTAATGGGTAATATCAACGGACTTTTAACATCGCTTAACATGTGTGTCTTGTCAAAATTAAAAGTTTAATTTTTTTAATTTTTTTCATTTTCATTTTTTGTAAAAAAATTAAAAACTTCTGGAAAAAATATTTGACTGATGACAACACGCCATTACTTTTCAGTTTTAGTGTACGATGTCCAAAACTTGAAATATTTGTAATTGAAAAACATACATATGATAAAATCAACTGAGATGCAAAGTTTCTTTTGGTATTGGGTGTATTTAACAATATCCAATACAAAATCATTAGTTTGCTTTTATATTTCTTTTTCCATGTATACAGACGAGTGAATCAATACAAATTGTATTTGTGAATAAGGAAGCCCAAATATTATCGAAATACTGACACATAATTATTGATTTTTGTTTCAATTGTAGTATAACCTTCTTATTTTAACGAATATTCTGTTCAAATTGTAGGAATGCTTCATACAGGAATACAGGGACTTGTCTGGCACTGACAGATTTTATGGCGGCTGTGTAGACATCAGGGTAAAGCATTATATTTAAAGGGGCTGGAGCACTTTTTTTGCAAACTTTATTTTTCACATTTCCCATTTAAAATAATTTATGTCATTTATATTTACTTTAGAGGGTAAAATACGTTATTACACAAACAAATTATCCGTAGTGGTAATAACGGCGTTGCGTATAAAGCAAAAATTGCATGGCGGCCATCTTAACGTGAACACAACTTATTGTTCCGAATAACAAAAACGATTCTCATGGCTTTACTGAACCATGTACACTCATTTTTTAACTTAATATTCCGACGAGAGAAGGGTGTTTTACTATTGGTGACATTATTTTTTCATCAACTTATTTGAGCGAAATAACGTGCTACCGCCCCTTTAACATTTAACTTTCAAATGGACAGCAACTGTTTAAAACATACATGTAATTCATGTAAGCGCCAAGTGTCCAATAAGCGTCGCATTTTCAAATAATAACGGAGGATGAACTTGTATTAGGCAATTGTTTATACCGGGCTTGAGTGTCTGCTGAGTTAAAAAAAAAACCTCGGACATTAAAGAACATACGATAATATCTTAAATAGACATTGAATTTATCAGCATACTACGCTTAAAGTGTCTAGCAAAAACCTTAAAATGTATACAGTAGATACTGTGGAGAAATGAACTAAAATTGACATGTAATAATGCCTATCCTGCTTGTGATATTTAATTAAGAGCAATGCCTGAAGGATCTTTGACAGTAAAAAAGTCAGTAACCAAATGACAGGGCGATATTCAGTGGTTGATTTTGGCTCATGCTCGAAATTTGTTCGTCCTCTTCGGAGAGAAAAGCCCAACATGCTAAAGCTTGTTAAGACCCCTAAGCCAACCAAGATTGTTAATTGTAGATCGGGGGACACTGTGACCCTATTTAAGGTGCCACACCCTTAAATCCCGTACTTGTTCTCGTTTCAAAAAACGCATGATTTCGGTGTAACCTTGGCTGATTGGATAAGGATTACTCTGCGGATACAAGGGCTATAAGGGCCACCAACAAATGTCACAGAGGCTACACCCTAGAAAACTGTTTTCGTCGCCTTTTTAAGAACTATAAAAGCCTTAGAAAGCTGAAATAGTGCGTGCAGACGCCTTGGCCATGTTCAATATGGCTTATAAACTATAGATTTGTCAACCCAATAATTACTACTTCTGGAAAACTTTCAACCTTATATTATGCTTTAAAGCCTGATGGTCTGCAGGGCCCAATATTCTATATGTTTTATACTGTCGTGTGCCGTAATGGAATAATGTGCAATCGCTTACTTTGTAGACATGTCTGGCTTCTGTCCACCCTGAGTTTCATTATAACTCTCCTGGATTACCCACCCGTGAAGGGACGCAACTCTGCTTTAGATGCTGCACGAACAACATGTGCAACGATTATACATGTCGGAATGGTAGGATCAAATCTGATTCTTTTGTAAAATTCGTGTATTGTCATCCGTCAATTGAACTTTACTTGTAATTGACAGTGCATTGAATTTGACATTTATCTCATAACATATTTTCAATAAACACATAAAATTCTTTTTACATTCCATTCCATTCCATTTATAAAATACTATCAATTACGGGTGAAACAAGACATGTTGTACGGCCAGATCAAATTATACACTGCAAGATCATATTATCAATAATTAAAATCAATTGAAGATAGCGTAAAGAACGTTAGTATACAATGGATTTAGTTTAAAGTCTTTTGAATTGAAAAACTGCTTTGGTATGACATATTAGTTAAATCGTAAAAAATTATTTCAATAAAAGGTATTGTTTCCGCGTCATAACTTGAAACTAACATTCAAATTTGGTATCCATATGAATAAAATAATGATCAGTATTTGGTTGTTTGACTTGATTATGACATGCGACACAAGGTTTTAGCGACACACTTAGGAAGACATTATCACATGAATTGAGTAAGCCATTCTTATTTACATGAACTTTTCATTTAGAAAAGAATTCACCTCTTTAACTCTATTTGCTCAATTTGCGAGTTGTTTGGAAGACATATATTGGAGAAATATAAACAAATCTTTTTTTTAAAATACAAACATGTGATTGTGGTATTGACGAAACCCATCAACAGATCCAATATTGCATAAATATTAAAGACAACTTAACATTGTATTCTATCCCATATCATGAATTTCAGATCACCACAGATATAAATATTGCTATTTCTGCAATAATGCAAAAACACCGGATGAATGCCACGAAGTTAGACGTTGCCCTTATGAACACATGGTAAATATGAATCAACTGCATTAATAAACAAGCTTCCAAGAGAGAGAGAGAGAGAGAGAGAGAGAGAGAGAGAGAGAGAGAGAGAGAGATAGAGAGAGAGAGAGAGAGAGAGAGAGAGAGAGAGAGAGAGAGAGAGAGAGAGAGAGAGAGAGAGAGAGAGAGAGAGAGAGAGAGAGAGAGAGAGAGAGAGAGAGAGAGAGAGAGAGAGAGAGAGAGATTATTAAAGTGTCACGTGCTTCAAGTTACATTGGCATACAATATATACATTCAATAAATTATTAAAGCACCCGGTCATATAGGCCTCTGAGACACTAAAAGCATTTAATATCACAGTGACACCATACAAATTAAAGATAAGGAATTGCGGCAAGATATTTGTCACACACCTAGCATAGGCGCGTTCTTCCCAGCCACCCAGCCCTTCTGTTTATGGTAAATGAACCAGTCAAACGTTTTCATCTCTTAAAACTACAGGTGATGAAGATTATAAAAGGGCTGGATCGAGAGCGTCCATTAAGTTTTGATTCACATTATTTTCAAAGGGGACGGTAGAGCACTCAGATGTTCTTATTAGATTATTATATTATTATTATTATTATATCAGCCAAAAGACAACCTAAGAAATGCTGTTATTGCTGTTATGTTTATCTCTTCTAAGGAGTGCCACCTCCAAGTTTATCAACACCTTGACGGAACACCTGCCTACCATGCTGGCTGTGCAAGCTACATGGTAATATTGACGTTATATACATAACGTTACTTTTGTAGAGTAAACATGTTCTTGTTAAACATTTCTTGTTATTAACATTTTTTGTTAAACGTTTCTTGTTGAAGTCTTTCTGATCTGATAGAGCATTCACGTGGAATACATACACTGTCGGCCAATAGAAACGCCTACTTGATTTTCCTTAAAATGAAAGATGACATAATTTCTGCAATATAATAAATGGTGGTCTCCACGTTATGCTGAAACAATAATTGATATGAAAGTCTGATGAAATCATGGAAAAACTGTGATTCGAGTCAACAATATTCATGAAAACCACGCCCAATGAAGACCACTATTTCCGGTTGATTCACCTGCGCACCGTAACCACGTCCATCTGTGGCGTCATCACCACTTTAATGCGAATGCGTGCCTGTATTGTTGCTCGTGGTTGTATGAAAATCTCTTTCAAATATTTTTTCTGATCAAGCACTGATCGAAAACTGAACAATTTCTGTTGTCTCATTTCAACAATCGCCATTCTTTTGTGACAAGACAACTTCTGGAATTTAAATATATTATGCAGAAATTGTGGTAATTCATAACGCTATAATATTGTTAAACTGTTCATTATAGTTTTTGATAATTTGATAATATATCTGGTAGGCGTTGGCTTTTGGCCGACAGTGTAAGATATCGAAATCAGTATACATACAGTGTACCTGTATGCTTAATGTCAAGCCAATGATTGTCGTTAAACCATATGATTTAGTCTAAAGCACAACTGAGCTAAGGAGAGGTCTCTCTGATCACATTAAAGTTATAGTATTTCAAAGAAAGGTTATGCATGCAAATGTCCATGTGTAATACGTAAATGCAGCTGTAGGAAATATTGCATTTTTTCTGAATGATTTACCAGATGACTGTCATAGGATTGTAAAGCAATAATACATACGTATAGTTTGAGAATAATATTCAATTATTTTACTGTAATTAAATGTTAAAGCAATGTGGAGCGTTGAACCATCCGAACGTGAACCACAACCCTGCCTCATCACTTCCGCTGCAGACCGGAAATAAGCTTTGTGAAGAGTGTTGCTATAATGACCGATGTAACAAAGATATCTGCAAATGTGTGTATCTTTTGTCTTTTTTAAACAAATAGAATGAGAAAAGTTGATTTATAACGTTGCCATTGATTAAGGAGCTCTGTAATGACCCCGTTCCAGATCCTATGTCCGTTTAGTTTTGGCTCTCGACTTTGTCTCGTGTCTATACAGATTAAAGAACGGAGGCACTGTAACTGGGCCAATACGGAATGATTAATAACATTATGGGTCCTTTTGTTCTTTTGACAGCTGTTCACTTCCAACCTATCACTGCAGTGCCAACAACATCACCAACAACCATGTCGACCACAACCACAACCACAACAACCACAGAACCAGGTGATGTTTAAGCATACAAATGAATTTGATATTTTGACAACAAATCTTATTTTAAAAGCCTTAGATTATTTGCATTATCCCATAATGACCATTGCTTAATTCCAGGAAGAACGTGTTATAAGTGTTCTGATGTTCGGCTTGACTCCAATGGGAAATGGCAACAATGTACTGACAAGGTGACCTGCCCAACACAAATATCGGTACGAGGGTAGCTCCTTCACTTAAATAAATAATCATAACCACAGCAAATGTGTCATATGATTTTTGAGAACCGAGTTGGAAAAGACACTAAAGTGAACGGAATGCAAATTGTAAAACTATATTGAAAATCTGCATTGTTTTCTGTTGTAAACAAGTTTCATGTCATTTTTACCTCCGCCTCTCACGAAACAAGAAACTTAAAGCAGTCTCTAACTTTATGACCTACAAATGGTAGATATAAATATGTTTATTGATGGCAGTATCCTACCTTTCTTTAAAAAAATGAAATTGATTTCAGAAATGTTCCTCTGTTATTCGGTTGGAAAATGACATACTGACCATGGACACGAACTGTGCAGAGTATTTGGTAAGCTGAGCATGGTATTTTGAATTAAAGACATGCCTTATTGTTTAAACGTTATTGTAGTGGTGTAGCTAAATGTGTGGTGAATCAAGTGCTGAAAAGATTTACGAAAAAGCAGTATATCTCCATTGTCGGGAGTACTACAAGTATGAACATTATTTTGTTATTTGTTTTCATTGTTCGAGTCGACCTCAATGATTTGCGCGGTAAATTACTAGGCAGGATCTTTAACTAATTATAAAACTAAGCTCGTTTTGGGTTGAAACAAATGTGAAAAATTGTGTGTACATCTTTCAATGTGATTGATTTTTGGCGCTTTTCCTGTATTTTATTAACATACTCAAAGTTACTTTGATGCATCCTCAAGGCGCTACACATTATATCTCAGTGTTAAGACAAATATCATTAAACCAGCTCCACGGGTAGTAGAAAACAAACAAACATTATCTACTTCCGTGTTGTATGACACAGAACTGTGACCTCACTGGAGACCCGAGCATGGTGTGTGGACAATGCTGTGAGGGTGACATGTGTAACGATGCCTTGGATTGCCGGAACGGTATCTTGTTAAATCCCTTTGAAAATTTATTGTTTGACACCTTACTTCTCATTATATATATATTGTCATGATACGATGTAGGCGGAGGTATATCCGTCTTTAAAAAACAGTCTTAAAAAACAGTATGTGCATGTTAGCACCTCCGTAAGCTTGACACTTCACCTTCTCTCATATCAATGACACAACACGGCATGTTTGGATCATGCGCCATTTAATACACCCAGGGTTCTCGTTACATCCGGCTCCGTGCCGCGACAGTTCCATTGGTTCTGCCACGAGTATTGGCTACGGGTAACATGCACACCTACCAATGTTATTGTGTGCTTACCTTCATGCGTGGACCATTGCAGTTTCATGGGAAGAGTTTGCTTTGTCAGAAACACCTACATGTAGGTGAATGGAATTGTGGGTGCGAGATTCTGACCATACTCGTGATCGATTGCGATTGCTGGTTCCTAAATATTATTTTTGCGGTCTTATGGTGAATCTGAAATTGAACTTCGTGAGACGGTGTGACGTTCCAGTAGAGAAACTTTTCTCGGACTGATTACATCCATCTTCCTCACGCATCGGGCCATATATGCACTATATTGACCAATCAAATCGGTCGTTACTAACCCAATCGATCCAAAAGTTGGTAATGCACCGACAGCTTTACAAACTGCTTATAATACTTTTTTTCATCTTGGATGTTAAGCTCTTTTGCATAATATTAGTTTCAAAACGGATTTTACCTTCAATGGAAAAATTCAACAAGAGAGCTATTATCAGATCTTGAATAAATTGTGGTTTGTTTCATTAACCCACACGTTGTGATTTAGTTTTGTCACTAATTAACCGAGCGTAATCAGCGTAGTACGAGTAATTAAAATAAGAAACGTTCACCCAACGTGTCTGTGCGTGATTTGTAAACGCGCATTTGATTGGTCTACACCATAGCTCAATAGTAGTGTTACTTCCTGTCTCAGAAATCCCTTCGAGTTGTCGCAAGGGTAAGTATATATTTTCTAAAAGTGCATATACATGTATGGCCCGATGCGTGCGGAAGATGGATTACATCTAGATGCAGTGAATGTGACATTTTGGGTGCAAGTACTACAACTAGTGATTCGCTTCATCGAGTTTTGGATTACGGTTCCGTAAAAGGGTTTTAATGGACGTGTGACTCTTGCATTTGTAAGTGAACTTTGTCAGAAGTACGCCTACAAGTCTCTGATGCGCAGATGGATTATATCTTCATGTAGGTAAATGAAAGTTTGTAATGTGAATGTTCAGTGGACATTCTTGATCGAGTTCGGAAACCAGTAAAAAAAGTACGTTTTGAACAAAATTATGGCACTTCATCATGATCACTATCATTAACATATAAACTAGTGTCATAAAGAAACGATACCCAGAGTCAAATACAAACTACTGCCATCGGACAAAGTCAATTTTGAATAAAAAAAATTTTAAAATGGACATTAAGTTTTAAAATATGTTGTCTGCATAACGTACCCTATGGGACTTAAACTGCTTCATCTTGCTTCTATCTTGCATTTTTTGTTGGTATCGTTTGGACACTAGTATATAATTAAGTTTTAAATTGGTAAGATGGTGTAGAAATTGTTTAAATTGTTAAATGGCAAAACATAATATCGACGCTTTGAGATATCATAGGAACTATTAATTAATTAAGACGAAAGGAGATATAAACATTAAAGATAAAAAAGGGAAGTCCCAACATTTCAAAACTTTAACAAATCTCTGATAGAGATAATGAAAATAGAGCAATATATTGCAGAACAACTAAGTCTTCATATTTGGGCAAAAAAAGGAGACCAATTGTGAATGATATGCTTTAATAGTTTTAAATTTGTATTTAAGTAGATATTTAATTTGATGTAAAAGATAAATTTAAACTATCCCAGCCTACATATTCAAATATGTAAAAATGATAAATGATTGCAAGATCTGAATGTATGTAAAGAACTTGTATACAAAGAACCTTGCACTGAATAAAAAATATCAACAAAACAATTAAGACAATAGTAATTTGACGTCCTTTACACTCAAAATATAATGATATCGTATATGTATGATTTTCATAAGGGGCAACAATGACAACACCTGTTGGGTCAATGTCTTCAACGACAAACACATTATCCGTGTCATCGGTTTTACAAGTGACGTCATCAATATCATCACCAATATCTTCAACAACGACGGTCAAGCCAACCGCGTCAATCAAAGCAGGTAATCATCGCAATTATCGATCGGGTGGTTATTTGCGTCAATCAGAAAGACAAGCAAAACAAAATGGCGGAAAATAACCATTACCCTCCCCCCCCCCCCCTCATGAGTTCAGACAGAAAGACGGTTGACCTTTACATCGAGGTGCCATGATTACAACTCTACTCTGAGTGCTTAGGTATCACAGATCTCTTGAACTAACTTCGAACGGCATGTGAACACCTTAATATGACCACCCAAAGGGACATGGACTAGCTTGACTTAACCGAACCGTGTACATTCGTTTTGGAACTCTTTCTATTGAATGAGAAGTGTTATTCAGCCATTGGTAACACCAACCTATCTCTTCGTGAGATCAATTTTTTCAGAAAGAACGCTGTGTTACATCGCCTTTAAAGGGAAAATATTATATGAATTAGTAAAACAAGTATGTAGATTAATCAATTTCATTCACTGTCGCATATGTTCTGGACCAAAATGTGGATATTGTCAAGATTCATTTTCATGACATATCTTCGGGAATACGTTTCAGAAATATTATATGTTTTTATCTTAAAACCTTTTGACTTTCCCATATCGTTCCAGTGGAATGTCAAATATGTTCTGGACCAACCTGTGGAGTCTCCCCCGATTCAGAAAACAAAATGAAGTGCATAGATAACCTCGCGCCCTTCTGTATCAACAAAATCACAAACGATGAAGATGGAAACAAACATGTTGTCAAAAGGTATTGATTTGACTGATTTGTCTCTTTCGCTCCATTTTATGGCAATGTAATACATAATATAATATGATGTGTGCGATTGCGAATTTGCAACAATTAAAAAGTACATATTTTTTCCAAAATTTTCACCGTAGTATATCATTGAAAAATGTTAAATTGACATATGCATGGAGACGAATACACACACTTGCGATTGCGTTTGTGGGCATTTAATAAAAAAAATATAGTCAACGTTGAATATGCTTTTCAAATTCTAAATACTATTAAGATGTTCGCACTTATGAACGATAATGATTCGTATGAATTAGAAATATGTATAAACTTAGAGGATTCTAATTGATTTTCAACTTTATATCATGTTATTACACAATTTCATAATTTATTTTGTTATGGCGAAAAGTCAATCACGAGTTGAATAAAAATTGCAGTATATGGAAGAAAGTTTAGTATTCTATTTATTACTTTCCCAAATTAATCATGGGAAATTGCCGACACTGTGCTGAAACTAACATTTCCGGTGGTAATACCGATATAGCGTCACAGCTGCGGTATATTGTGACGTCATACTTACAGAAGTATTACACTTCATTAGTATTGCCGTGTAAATAGTACACTGCAGTAACTTCAACGGGCGAGCAGTAAAACTATATTCTATACACTTACTATCAACTAAATAAATCTTTAAAAAAGATGAAATGTTTTATTTCATTCTTTTCATTTTTCGATATACGTTATATTTTTAGGTGTGGAAATATACAAGAATGTGATGACTCTGCCAGTATCTCCAATGTACAAAGTCAATGTTCGGACTATGACCCTTCTCAAATATACACGTCAGCATTTGAGTGCACATTTTGCTGTGTGATGCCCGGCTGTAACAGAAAAATAATACCAGACGCTGGAACATTGTACAATGGCTTCATTGATTTGTAATCTGACATCAAATAAACGTTTCGAATCACTTAATGATGTTATTATGCATATAAACATGTGTTATCACGCAAAGAAGTAAATTGATATCATAACAAAGGAACATTTTCATCTCAATCTGAACTATTTCTGATCAGCGAAAACTTATATCGTTGTCACTTTGTTATCTCATCCCATTGCTTATTGGTCGAATATTCAAGTCATCTAATGACAACGGTTGACTTCGCTTGAAGTGCTAGCGATTGTTAAAGGGGCACTAGCACGTTTTTTGCAATTTTTATATTTTTCAAATTTCCTTTTAAGAATGATAGTTTATGTAATTTATATTTATTTTAGAAGGTAAAACATATTATTACACAAACCAATTATCCGTAGTGGTAGTTACGGTTTTGCGTATAAAGTAAAAATTGCATGGCGGCCATTTTTTTAACACATTTTATTATTTCGAAAGACAAAAACGATTGCCATGGCTTTACGGAATCATGCATGACTGTACACTCGTTTTTTTATCCGAAGACAGAAGGGTGGTTTACAATTGGGGACACTATTGGTGACACAATTTATAAACTTATTTCAGCGAACAAACGTGCTACTGTCCCTTTAAAAAAAATGGTTCTATAGGAGTACCTGCCAAGATAAACATATTGCATCCAACATTGTCTATATGATGACTCCAATTGATTTTATAACTGTAACCAAAAGTTGAGGGAATGATAAAGTTAATGATGACAATCTGTTGTAAGTCGAAAAGACAAGATATGTTATGGATGATCAACTTCTTGATTTTCCAATAGCCGTTGGGATCGATGTTCAGGTCACGGCACCTCATGAGGAAGTTGAGATGTTTGCTGGATCGGATGTACTTCCTCTCCAGGCGGTTGACAGTTGATGGATCTGATTGTCTCCTCGTAGACAACGTAGTCAACAGTTAGATTCCCATCTAGGGGTTGGTGTTATGGAAAAGACAAGGATAATCTACGGATTGTCAACTTCTTTATTGTTATTCTCCTGGCGGCTGAGACTGTTGATGGTGCCCGTATCCATGTAGACGACGTATCAACTGTTTCAGAGGCATTCTAAATATTCGTGTTATGGATAGGACAATGATATTCTACTTCTTTATTTACAGGCATTGTAAAATTAAAAATAGTTGACTATCCATAAAATATCCTTATCTTAATCCCATAACACCAACTTGTAGAATGCCAAAGTCGAAATCTTGGTAATCGGAGTCGTTGGTCTTGGTTGCATGTTGGATTACGTTATTCTTCCCAAAGTTAGGATGCGCTTCACATCATTCGTAGACTTTGGTGCGCAGCAGTTCAACCTTTTGTTGTCCATATTACTATTGCTTATGCTATGAAATATTCGTTTTGAAATGCTTTAAATTGTTAGCCATTCATGGGGCCCGAAACAAAGCTAGGTGCATCCAGAGGTTGTTAAGCAGCCAGTGTTAACATATGGATTATGGTTACTATAATATAAGTTTTCAGATATATGCATATCGATATCACGAGCAATATTAATCAAGAGCATTACACAGACGGTGAGTTGAGATGATTTCGGGTTTAACACCGTTTTCGTGAGTATTTCACTTGCATTACGACTGCTAGTAATGTTGCATGGAGAAAGACCGCAACAACAGTGTGACTATCCATTGAAGTGAAACCTGCCAGGCACGGCTGGGACCGGTACCATATTTAGAAGTGCCCTGAATGCAAGCGTGTCGTTGCACCCATAACTCATTGCATCTAGGACAGTTCTCGATAGCAGACAGAGTGTAAAAGCCAACAGAATGATTCGAAACCCGGACCTCTCGATGCGACGCCGGACGCGTAAACTAGTGAGAACTAGACGAAAAGTGTATTGATGTTATTTAAGGCACTAAAGCCCTTTTTCATATTATTTGTTTTCTTCTTTGGCATTTATTATTACAGTTAATCAAATATGCTGTTACGTTTGAGAATATAACATGTCATTACTAGACTTGATAAGCCGTATACATTGAAAACGGTTACTGTATTGGTATGACGTATAAAGCGACAATTTCCTATTCATGACCATGCCATCATTGTGTCATATTTTAAACTATGAGTGTTTAGGTATCGATACAACAGTCAGATCTTGAACTTCCATCGTGTGACCATTTTAGTTTGAGCACCTTAAAATGGTCGATCAAAGGGACATGGACTCGCATGGCTTAACTTATTCATTTAAGAACCCTTAGTGATTAAGGAGTATTATCTAGCCATTGGTAACATTTATTTTCCTTTTTGTGAGAACACGTGAGAACGGATTGTTACAGTAGTTTTAGAGGACGAAACATTATTGTATTGCTTTCAAGGACTGGGTGTTTAGATCCAAACACACACACACACATGGCATAATCTTGTTATTTAAGGATGAAACATTATTTTATTGCCATCAAGCACCGGGTTAATTTTTAAATTACACTCGTCCGCTCTGCAGCAGTAGTAACAGTTGAAGTCAGTTGAATAAACATTGTCCGGATCGAAGGAAGTACACTCCACCCTGTCTGATGTCTGTTCCCACCACTTGTTGTCACAGACAGTAGCCGAGGCGCACCTGAGGAGAGAGGGTGCTAATTAATCTAGTTCTGAAGTATATCTACTACAATGAATAAAAACAAATTGAACGCAAACGCTTATGAGTACAGCTCACAGACCACCGCCTGTCTTTATACCACCTTCATATAGCATTGATTACTTGGAAAACATATTTCAATGAACATTCTTGAGTAGTACCATCTAAGAGGCTCCAAAACACCAAATTGGTAACCTTGCCGTACACATATATGTATGAAGTTTTCAGGTTGTGCTCTAGAACATCTGACTATTTTCTTATACAAATTAAAATACTTGTTTAAACTTTGCAGTTTATACCCATCAAAGACACAACACCACCACATCTATGTCTATTTGAAGTTTCCAGTGCAAGTCATATAGCTTTTACTTATGATCCGGAAGGAAAACAACACAGTTGAATTGTACTTCATGGAAGCACTCCTCCTACTTATTAAGAACGCTTTTGTGCTCTAAAAAATCAAATCTACCTCATGATGTGTTAAGAAACTAAACTTAACTTCACGAGAGACCATAAACGTAGCTACCTTACTGTACTGTACTGTACTGTACTGTACTGTCGCCTGTTTCTGTAAGGTACCTGTGCACTTACCCCTTTGTAACAGTTAACGCCATACTGGCGTAGTTGATCGTGTTTAAACAGTAGGGGGAGTTGCTTGGACATTTCTTCACATCCTGCTTTATCACGCCGCACAGAGGTCCAGAACAAACTTCACATAAATCTGAAAGTATATACCATTTCACTTCCTGTAACGTCATCCATGTAAAGCACTACATACAACTCTTACAAGAACATCTTTAAAAGATAAAAGATTCCAAATAGCATTCACTTGACAAAAAAAACAATATTTGAATGAAACAAGTAGTTGTCACTAAGGTGACATGATCCCCCGCCGCAAATGTATACTTCAAAATTTAAAACTAATGTCAAAATTAGCAAAATCGACTGTCAAACATGTCGAAAAAGTCAAAGCTCCACTGTGACCTGGAGAAAAATGTCAAGGTCACCAAAATCTAATTAGCCCTTTGTCTTTCCTAGGAGGTGCATTATGTAAGATATGATGGAATTCCGGTGAATGGTTCTTGAGATATCCCGCTGTCAACCTTTACAAGTACATTAACATGTCAAAAATATATATAATTCTACTGTGACTTTGAGAATAATGTCAAGGTCACCAAAATCTAATCAGTCCTTTTGCTTTGTGTAAGATATGATGAAATTCCGGTGAATGGTTCTTGAGATATTCTGCTGACAACCTTTACATGTACATTAACATGTCGAAAAATTCAAAGTTCTGCTGTGACCTTGAAAATAATGTCAAGGTCACCAAAATCTAATCAGCCCGTCGTCTTCCCTAGAATGTGCTTTTTGTAAGAAATGATGGAATTCCGGTGAATGGTTCTTGAGATATCCCGCTGACAAGCTTTACATGTCGAAAAATTCAAAGTTCTGCTGTGACCTTGAAAATAATCTCAAGGTCACCAAAATCCAATCAGCCTGTCGTCTTTCCTTGGAGAAGCTATGTGTAAAATATGAAGAGAATCCAGCGAATGGTTATTGAGATATCCCACTGACAAGGTTAAAATGACAAAGTCTCATTGTGACCTTGAAATGAAGTCAAGGTCACAAACCTCTGTAGGAACATTTCTCTTCCTATGATGAACTCATATGCAAAATATGAAAAGAATCAAGTGAATGGTATTTGAGTTATTCCATTTCGTACGGACGTACGGACTCGTACGTACGGACGGACGCAGCCGAATACTATATCCCCCGCTTCGCGCTAAACGCGCGGCGGGGGATAATAATTACTAAGGAGCATTAATGGTATCTTTGTGTTGACAAAGATGTGGTAAATACGGCAGAGCATATGCGTACAGCTAGAAATGCCAGGCTTCAATTCCCCAAACGTGTCACACAAAAATACCTTACACGAAGGGTGGTTGCCCCCTTGATATGTACTTAGAATTATAAGGTCAGACAAAATTTTGAACTGGCGCTGAATTGTTGCACAGGTGATGAGATCACGACATCAATTTAAAATTTATAATATGAAAACAACAAGAAATGCTCATCATCAACATTGTTCCCATCATCATCAAATCGGTTTATAAGCTTTGGTGTGTACTTGAAGACCTTGCTAGGCATTTAAAACACTACCTAAAGGAGCGCCACATCAACAGATCTATGTAATTTTGGGGAGGGGACAGGAAGGTGACGTAACAGGTTGTCGTAATGAAAGTCTGCAGTATGTCTTATTAGAGAATGGTACATTCCTAGTTATATAATCTGGACTATCGAACATTTTTCACGAGCCAAAATGTCAAAAAGTTAACAAACTGTTATTACCGCTAACCACTATAGTTACTATGAAATGAAACGATAGGAAGAACCTGATTCTACGTTGACTTAATTGTATTCTTCTAAACTTTATTTTTTTCACTATGAAACTATGAAATATGATTTCCTCACAGCCCCGTTGGTGAGGTTTATGTGTAGCCTTTGCTGTTGTTGCTTTAGTCGAAGTGATTGAAGTAGTAGCAACTGTAGTAGTAGTAGTAGTAGTAGTAGTAGTAGTAGTAGTAGTAGTAGTAGTGGTGGTGATAGTAGCAGCAGTACTAGCAGCTGTAGTAGCAGCTGTAGAAGCAATAGTAGTAGTTGTAGTAGCAGCAGGGGTTGTTGGAGTAGGAGTTGTTGTCGTAGCTATTGTTGTTGATCTAACAGAAGAACTTGTGGAAGGTGGTAGCGTAGTTGACGAGGCAGTAGTCGTAACTGTTTTTGTAGATATATCGATATTTGTACATGGTGATTCATGATCTTGAACGATTGGGCAAGTAGCTAAATGTCAAAGTATAATTTATATTGATTGTTCCTTAAGCAAATTACTTTTAAACAAGAGCTAGTGCGAATACATGCGCACTGAGACTGTATGACTGTTTGTACTTAAATTACATAGTGTTTGAATGGAATAAATGGAAAGTGGACTGTTCACAAATGTGATAATAAGCAGTACGTTGAAATAAGTTTTATAAAAATAATAATAATAATACTGTGTACTTATATCGCGCAACCTCCATACACCAAGTGCATGCTCAAAGCGCTACAGACATTATTACCCTGGTATAAGGACCAACATCGTTCCTTTTTCATTCTCAACTCCCTTTGGAGTATGCAACCCGGGCTGCCAATTACGGCGCTCCAAGGTTTATCAGTGGAATCGCCATGGATCAACTGTGACCAATATGTTATAATAATAATAATATAATAATAATAACACTTTATTGTCCTCATTACAACGAAATCGGAAATTATTTTTGTACGATGAGATTAGTTTTTCAACGGATTTGCCATTTGCCAAGTTGTAATGATAAGTAGTACGTCTTCGGAGATTTCTAATCTAATGATGAAAGGGATTATATTATATTTATACTAGGGTATACAGAATCATCTCACCTGGCAGTGTTGAACACCTGGGACGATCATTACAATTAGCAGTGCTGCAGCAAGTTCCACACAGCTGATACTGCTCCTCGGTCGATATTCGTTTGTGCATTTGTGCAGCCTTTTGACATATCTGTATGTGCAATAACAAAGACTATATATATATTTATAGTAACAATATAAGGTATACATGAAATAAGTTTCAGTACAATTGTTTTACAAAGCTCTTTGTCCGATATTCATGCAATTCTAAACTATAGAAATTTAAAGATTAGATCGTTCCTAAGTAGAACAAATTATTTGTAGTAAAATACAGAAACACATACATTTAACATGCAGCACTTTGAGCTAGAAGTTGATGCTTATCAGTAGTAGTAAACATAAAGCGATAGGACGTAATGAAATCAGTAATTGCAACGGCCACTGAACAAATATGTGTTAAACCATGTGAGATGTTCTATGTAAAATGTAAACCCAAATAGTATATAAAAAGTGGTTAACAAAATATTAAAAATAATTCCGTCCTTCTATAATAATTATTTTCAGCGGTCATTTTTAATATATTTCAAAACTTGCATTTCACTTGTTTCGTAGTTTAATTTACATTTTTTAGATTATACATTTGTATTTAACTGAAATTCGAGAAGGTATAATGATCGAAATTAATAACTGAATTATTGCATTACCTGTGTATACCTTTAAGGAAGTCATATTGATAGCAAAGACATAAGGACTCACTGTTTTATCTTCACATCGATAAGACACGGTGTTGTTAGCATAGAGAAAAGTGCCACATTCCTGTAAAATAGAATGAACTTTGGTAAACAATTTCATGTACATCATCAGGAATAACTGTGTAACGATAATATGTTCTATAATATACATTGAGGAAAAGGTAAAGCACCCCTAGTTATATCGTTATAGAGGCGGACATACATACGAGACACCATGGTGAATCTGCACTCTGCTATTAAAGGGACACCGCGTCGAGGATTCAAATGAGATCACTTTTATCTACCTATCCTGATTAACGTATCTGCTAACCAGTCACGCTTTCCAGTCACTAATTACTTCATTTGTCTGAAATTTTGGGTCTGTGACTCGTTACTGGACACGTTAATTAGCATAGGAAGATAAATCTGATCTCATATTTATCCTCGACGCAGTGTCCCTTTAAGACAGGTTGTGACAAAAGATCGAATAAATAATTCTCTGAAACGTGTGAATTGAGTCATTGGCAAGATCCGACATTCGTTGACACATGCTATCGACATATTTCTCAAGTTCCAGTACGACTGAGACATTTTACTTATTTTCGAGATTTTACAATCGCTTCAAGTGGATCTGATTTTGTATTTTGATTGGGGATAAGGACGGTTACATGTTAAATAGCACCTGTACACATAGTTGACATATCACAAGGTCATCCAGAAAAATATTTCATAAATATATCATAATTTTATGATCAACTTTAAACGTGAACGACGTTTTACGGTGCTAAAATAATGTGTAGCACAGAATAAGACACGCCTTACTTCATTTGGTTTACAGTAGGCTATGTTGGTACATGTCGAAGACTTGGCTATTTTATGACAGTTCAAACATGTTCTAGGTGATCCTGAAAACAAAACAATGGTCAACTTGAACGCTATGAACAATGCAGCCTATTGTAAGTGGTTGTTGCCTAAGAATGACTATAAGAAATATTTTAGAAATAAATTTATTTTATGTGATTGTGTGCATTACAATTTTATTTCCTTCAAGAAGAGATGTGAAGCTCTCAAGGTACACATTAATATTGGGATATCTTAGCGAATCATCATATAATAGGGTGTAGCATCCTTACGTTAGTCTCTGAAATGATTTGTTTTTAAATCAAATTTGATAAAACATTAAATTCAAATGAAAAGGAGCCTCTGAGATTTGTTACTTTCAAGTACTAACATAATTTTCATATTTCATAAAAGTTTTTATGAGCACTGTAGTCTCGTTGTAGACTTGCCTCGGCTCTTACGAAATTAAGGGGAAGACAGAATCAGCTGATATCGGTTATAAGGGCAGTGGACCCATAACTCAACATTATCAGTTCTCTTTTGTATCACACAACTTGGTGAAAGTTACGACTTTTAACAGCAACCTGTAGTATATTCATTGTTGTCGGTTCTTCGATTAATGACGCTTGAATATATTAATAATTGTAGTTTACCAAAAATTTATTACCTCTACAAGTTTACTTTAATCCACTGTCGTTAACTAACAGACTATTTGAACTAACTTCGTTCTCCACAAAGCTTATTGTTGCAGTTGTCCATGCCACAAGACTTGGCACATAGGATGATATCCGTGTTGATTACAGACTGTTGAAACCCTGGGGTAGACCATTGCTGAAGAAACAGGTTGGTTTAAGTAAATACCTGATGTAAAATCATGGAAACACCATATGTACGAATATGATATACGGGTTCTTTTGTTTGTCATATCATGAGAAACACTTTGTGGGATTTAAAGTACGTTAATGTATATCGCCGTCTCATGTCATTGTTTATTATCCTTCTACTGCTCAGCAGGTAGCCAGAGATTGATGCATTCGACACGAAATTGACACTGGAAGGGAGATAACTCACTCAAGCAAGCACATTCCGTTAGTGATTTTTTGCAAATTTAAACTGCAATGTTTAATCAGTTTGTCAATCATATGAACGGAATTTATTTGTTCACTTGTGAATTTATAATTAGTCCCCTCGAGCCATCATCGTGGAACAACCATTCACATTCGTCGTTCGCAGTATATATGTACATGTACAGTCAGATACACAAAATATATTAAAGTGTTCTCACTTGTGTACGTGTAATAAAACATTATAATCTATTTAACCTGTAATCGATTACGGCTTCATCTTTCATATTACTGAATTTAAATGTCATTTCATTTGCAAATGATTGTGGTTTATAATTTACATACTAACTTTACAATATGGATGCTTAAGACGTCTTTTGACTTATGAACATTGAAATGTTCCTATTTCTTCATTATGTTTTATAAATTCATCTTCATGTAGTGTAAAACCATGTTCTTTCGATTATGTATGACGGATAAACAAGCTACATGTATTTTCATAATTGTGTTTGCAGAAGTACATCTGTAGATTATTCAAAGAGTTTAAACACCAAGAACACGCGATGTAAGTTAACTGCGAGACAATGGAAGCGCATCAGTAGTAGAGACATACTAATGGTTATTGGACTATCTGTCATTTTATTATTATCAAATCCTCATTCTTGTGACATTACATTTAGAGGTGCTGAGGCATTGATGTATTGTTTTTTTAAAGTCTGAAAGTGTTTTTTCATTTAAGTAGGAAATGGTATATCAAATTGTCAAATCAAGTGTCAATAAAATATCAAGCCATTAATATGTTTTAACTTCGTTGTGCTATACTGGTGTGTATACATGTATTAAGAGATATGTATAAACAGGAATGTCTCCCATAATTTCGTTGCACAAAAGTACCTCGACAGATCCCTCTCTTTGAAAGATTACCTCCCAAAACTTCTACATGCCAATACTTCTACATGCTAAAACTCTGAAGTGTGTTGTTTTAGTCTGTAGAAGTTTTGGCATGTAGAAGTTTTGGGAGGTTACCCTTTGAAATGGTTTAGATGATAGAGAAAGGGATGCAAGAAAGCTTTACTCACGTTTTCATCAGCGCATCCTCCATACAGTTTGTAGTGCGGATCAGTGTTTGAGAAGGTCTTATACACATAGCATACCTTTGGATATGGACATGGCGAATATACAAAAGAAAATACATCAAAATAGTTTGATATAATACGCAACATGTGAGTACATTAGGTGTCTCATAACCCTACGTGATCAGTTTACTCTAAGCATCGTCTAACGTATATGTATGATTTTGACAAACACATCAGTGGTAAGATACCCTCGACACATGGAAACTCAAGTCATTACTTCCCACGTATGTATCGCTTCTAGCAATGTCCTCAAGCGTACAACGAATTCTCTATTTACGTCCAATGAAAAAACGTTTTAGATTGATGTAGCACTTTCGTCGAAAGGAGAAGTCTGGATCAGCTTAGAGAGAGCAAGGTTTTATTCTTCTGCAAGGTTGACGTACATCACCAAGTTACTTCAAATGTATTTGCCGTTGACTAACATTTGTCCTAATTTCAATATGTACTTTGAATACGTCCGATATAAAGTACAGAAAAAACAATTTTCAGTTTGTGTCCCGAAATTGATCTAATAATCAGTATGTTTATATGGAATAGCATAAATGTACTTTGAGGATATCGCAGGTAAAACGTAACGTTTATCCAGTGGTTCTGTTTACAAAGGTAACATTATAATGGTATCATTATGAGATTATCTCTTGGACGGGACAGCCGCGCTGATTCCCACTCCTGCATTGCTATTTTAGTGTGAGTGACGTCCTGCCGCACGTGAAAATGTGTTTATGCAGAAAAGAGGACTTACCGATGCTGTACAAATACGGGGAATCAATATCAATGTTTCCACATATACAAATTACATTATGAAATGTCATATATTGCTACGGTAAGAAGATAGCATGGCAAGGTTACATATTTTCATGAAATGTATTTTCAATATATATTTCTTAGTAGTAGTAGTAGTAGTAGTAGTAGAAGTAGTAGTAGTAGTAGTAGTAGTAGTAGTAGTAGTAGTAGTAGTAGTAGTAGTAGTAAAGTATGTATCAATGCAAAATGTTTCGTACACGCCATATGACACCCTTTCGAGTGTAATCATTTCTTTATAGTCCATTCTGTCCCATTTCCAAATAACCAGGAAAAGGCCCGCTTCTCTTGTTATTTTCAACCATATGGGTAATAAAAGTATTTATCAATGCAAAGATTAGTTAACAATCATTTTTTTTATTTTCATTAATGCCATTCATAAATCATGTATTTCGCATTCATTAATACATCTTTCTCGAAATCATTCGACCACAAACTTACTTGTGATTTGTTACAGGATTCAAGCTGTGTACAGTCTTGTGCTTTCTCCACACCATCACATTTGTAACATCGTAGAGCTGGTGTTGGCGATATCAGAAACGTTTCGACTACATTGAATAAATTAATGATATAAATTGATTGTTTTAAATTTTTAAATTTTAGACGTACATGTATTTAGATGGTCAGTTTAAAGATGGCAAATATGTGTTATCATGTACAATTAAACTTGTCTTATGTATGGGGGGGGGGGGGGGGAGGTAGGGGTCGATTGTGGTGTCTATCAAATTTACATGCAGACATGTTCAGGAGTGATTGCTCGTACTCGGGTCCTTGATGTGAAGCGTTTATGTACACAATATAGTGTCTATTGGATTATGGGGACACTGTAGTAATCTACACTTCATACATTAGAATAAACAGTTTACTTACATTTAGTATCCTTCATAACTTCAGGTAAGTTCATATTCATATTCTATTAGTATTTCAGTGTATCACATAAACTATTTATAGCGTGAATTAGTGCATGAGTAATTAATGAGTTTAATAAACATAAAAAAATAGCTTGACTCGATTTTAAGTGTTTCATTTTACTATAATTATTATGTCATACCTGTAGTTAAAATAAACAGTAGCACACACCAAACTCCTAGTACTGTCTTCTCTGAAAATAAATCATATCAATAAAACGCTTTCTAAATGTCAAACGTTGTTAAAAGATGTACATTTAAGGGTCGTATGTATAATAAGAATAATTTCTGAAATTAAATCCTTACCTGTAAAGTACGTCATATCTTATCAACCTAATGCCTTCTTATCTTGTCTTGTCTTGAATGTCAGTTAAAAGTCACTTTATAACCAAAATGCCCAATTGTTCTCAATTGTCAATAATGTTTCAATAGAATCACTTGATATCTAGGTAACTCGAACACACTTGTCTTGAATAAAACCTAAGATCAAATGAGTATATTTTAGTCATCAAAGAATTGACATATTTGTTTTCAGGAGTTATCAACATGTTTTCCTGATTATCTCTCACGTTTTCAAAGGTCTTAGCAAGGTCGCGCTGCTGGGTCAGTATGCACGGCGGACACGCGTTCATCTTACAAAGATACTTCCAAGTTAGAAAGGCTGAAAACAACATTCATTCTATGACTGTTTAAAGTGAACTCGGGCTGGCTGGCGTCCATGTTGTTCAGTTATTATTTTGTATTCGGCGGCGTCCGTCCGTACGTACGTACGTTCGAAATGAAATAACTAAAGTACTATTCCATGGATTATTTTCATATTGGCATATATGTTCTCCATAGTGAGAGTGATGTTCCAACATAGTTTTGTGACATTGATCTTCATTTCAATGTCACAGCGAGACTTTAAGCCTTGTCAGCTAGATATCTCAAGAACATTTGGCTGGATTCTCTTCATCTATTACACATAACTTCTCCTCAGGAAGACAACGGGCTGATTAGATTGTGGTGACCTTGACATTACTCTCAAGGTCAGAGCACATCTCTGAATTTTTCAGGATGTGACCTCGCATGCTAAGCTTGTCAGCATCATATATCTCAATAATCTCATATGATCTTCATTTGTGTTATTCTTAGGGAGATTCAAGACCCAGTCAATGTTATTTGACCATGGCCATGGGATCATGTAACCTTAGTGACAATCGCTTGTTGTCATCTATATATATACACGGATAACCGAGAGGGTTCTATCTGGGTAGTTTTTGTAGAAACGAAATCCAGAGGTCATTCCTGATTACAGATATATGGTATTAATGCATGATTAGAAGACAACCCAGTTGAAACATATTATTGAGATAATATTTCGATGTCTTTATAATTGATAGATGGAGAAGGACCATCACACGTCCGCTAAAACAGTAAAAACAATGGGAAGTGAAGCCATTAGTCGCGCTAAAGCTGTGGAAATGGTTGCTACGGTTAAACATGACATCGTTGATCAGTCTAATAGTAAGTCATGTGTTACTTTGTGGATGTTCTGTCAATATATATATATATATATATATATATATATAAAAAACAGTGATCGTGCTAGGTTTGTGTTCAGTGCGTGTGGAAATAAAATAATAAATTTTCAAATCAAATCTTGTGCGTGTTGACTTTTCAATTCAATACATAATCATCACTATTAGTCAGTCTACACTACAGTAGTCCGACTCAATAAATGTTTTAAATTTCAAAAACATTTAAAAGATTAATTAATAATATAACGTTTTTATCATTTCACGTAAGCATAAAATCAATCGTTGGTCATTCTAGATAGAACCCTCTAGTTGGGAGATGGCACACACAGATCGTACTCACGTCACATAACATAACATTCCATTTGTATAGCGCCCACTGCATGCTGTAAGCACACAATTGTGACAGAGAGTCAAGACAGAAAAGCTTGTCTGAAGTGAAAAGTATTAAGGTTTCTTTTGGAAGTAGGAAGAGTGTCTGAAAGACGGATCATACGATAATATTATGCGACGACATTTTAGTGTAGGCTTATCGTATACTAACGGAGAGCGCTTACATTTACCGTTACCGTCACATATATTCGCGATAATTGTTACAATGTGTGTTATTCCAGTTACATGCAATGTTACATGTTAAGGTCGAAACAGGGAGTCCTAAGTCAACTGCTCAAATTTCATCACTTTCGAATATTTTGTTTCCCATTCAATTGCATTTTGATAGCTAAATAAGCATGTAGATGAGTGTATGATAATCAGTTTTCATGCAATCCTATTTTTATGAAAAAAGGGCTGCATCAGAATGCTGTGGCATTTCTCAATGCTGCAATAGAATGCCACACCAATCCCATGGCATTGATCATTGCTGCGGCAAAATGCAAGGGCAAATCTTATTTCCATTCTTTCATTGAAATCCCAGCAAACATGACTGTACTGGGCCAGTACTGGCTTGGTACTGGCTGGTAAAGTTAATAAAGGCATAATGGCTAACGGTAAAGAACCAGTACTGGCCCAGTGCCGTTTTAAATGAATCGGTCCATATAAGGTAAAATTGTACTGGCCCAGTGCTTGCAATACGGTACTGAAGTACGGTTAAGGCATATCATTTCCTGTCTAAATGCATTATGGGACATTTTCAAAAGGAAAGTACTGGGCGTGAACATTTTGTCGGTATAGTTCTGGCTTGTGTTTAAATAACATATATTGACTCCATATTTGACAATATTGACACTATAAAAAACTTAAAAACAACATATATGTTTCATTTTAGAACTCAAAATGTATGTAAAAAAACAAAGATTACAAACTAATATATGTTTAATCTGAAAAAGTAACATTTTAGAAAATGGAAGAGAAAATACTTATAGCTAAATCAACCTTGATTTATAAGTAAATTTACAATACACAATATATTTAATGTACCGGAACAGTAAAGGCTAACTTGACTTTGGCCAGTAAAGGGAATGGTATCGTTTCAGTGCTGGCGTGATACTGGTCCAGTACTGGCTCAGTACCGTTTGCAATACTGGCCCAGTACCACGCCAGTGTGCAAGTTGGTACAGGGCCAGTACCGGGTGCCTGAATCGGACCAGTAATGATGCCTGTATCAGCCACTACTGGCCCAGCACTGGCCCAGTACGGTCATGTTTGCTGGGATATTTCAATTATAATTTTTCCAATTTAAATTTGTATGAGGTTCAGATTATGAATATGATAGTAATACAATTATGACTTTAAATGACATGTTGACTTGTTTTTAAATTTAACTTTAATGAAACGTTTACTTTGATGACATGACAACTTCAAAATTTCAAGATATTGATGAATTTAACTTTCCCTGCATAATCAATTAATAGTTGTTCTTCCTCTATGCATGCTCAGATTAATAGTGTATTCAAAAATAATTACACTATAAGCCGTCAAAGTTTCACTTGAAATTACCACAACTGCCGTAGGTAGCAAGTATTTTAAAATGACGTTAAAGTGATGATAAACGTTCGTTTACCACCATTGTTATATCTAAATGTGTATTTTTTTCAACTGTGCAAATCATATTATATTTTTAACAATTTCTAAAATATGCGTGTCGGTGAAAACTCCTGTTGAATATATGAAAAACGATTTAACAAATACCAGTTTTCATACAATGTTCTCTTACCACTGTCCTTAGTTTTTAAAACATAGACTTGCTTTACATTCCTGTCTGTAATTAAAATGTATCTGAAAGGATTCTGAGTTTATTCATTGAAACTTTTCACTACATGTAAATAGACCACTTTGGTAAAAAAAAATAACGGAATGTGCCGACAGAAGAATTATTAATAATGCTGATAACGCTTTAAAACGATTGTTGACCTGCAACTTTTCAAAAGACATAATAAATTTGCTATTGGGGAAACATTAACGAATTCTAATAAATTATTTCTTTGTCGCATCTCTCAGTGCACAGGATTATGGTCTTGGAGCTGTGACTGAAAGAGTCTACATGTACAGTTGTTTCTACAGTTGCCTCGATCCGTAAATTCTACTCTAAATAAAAATAATTTGGTATTAGAAACTTAAACATTACTTTCGGATTTCGCATTTCTTGAGCTGTAGCCAAACTATGTACAAGGATGTTGTTGTCACGCATACACTTTCACAGCCTTGTCTGGTGTATTTATTACCCTTAGATCTGATATTTGTACATATGTCATTCATTTCCCAACAAATATAGTCATATACTTCTGTGACAATAACTCTTTAAAAAAAAACCTGCGAAACATCAAAAGTCGGTGTGGAGTTCGGCACCTAATATCATGGGAGATAACTCTGCAATTGAAAAATATTCGATTTCACATTATCGATTAATCAAAAGAACTAAAGAGTGACAAATGTTTTTCTTGAATGTATTTATTGACACAAATTCATTTAACAATGTAATGCATTGACATCTTATAAAATGGTTAGTCGAAAATCCCATTCCAAATAAGGTCAAGGTCACCCTTAAAACGCCTTACTGCAATAATGATAATGTTGAATAGTGAAGTGAATGTCTAAGTAAACATTATGGACATTTTCCCATGTGTGCTATTTGTATGGTTACGTTACAGACATGTGACTGTAACTTTCCCCTTGTTGACCCAAAGTGCATTACTCTGCAGGACCTTTGCGTGTTTTATTAAGGTCTTATAACCGAGAGATTATACTTTTGATAAGATCGTTTACGAAATATTTATATAGTAGATGACAAACGTGATATTGTAAGAATATTCTTCAAGATGCAACAAGTGAAACTTACTATATTATTTGCTTTAACAAATCATATCTCCAGATAAACTTTACAATAAATCAATTTGCTCTTTGGGAGTCTGTTTTTATGAATTCTATATTTTCCAGCACCTTTATCTCGAAAGTCTTTAAATGTGCAAAAGGCCCGTTGCATGTGCATTCATTCATTTTAGAATTACATCAGACTTGTTCACACATATTAGAACCAAATTACTTATACATTCTGCATCTTCATAAAAGACACTACCAAAACAAATGTTTTTATTCCAAGTAGTAAAGAGAAGTAAATATTTTACATATAGCTGATTTTATACCTCACTCAATGATATAATCATGATAATTGTCAAGGTAAAGACAGATATCCTCCATATCTATTCTGCATTTAGAGGAAGGACAATTTTTAAAAATATGGTACGTACATGTAAAACAGATTTATGCTATGGTATTTATACTATGCTTGTAATGGTTTTAGTAAGTGAAATGAATTTTAAGATATATGACTATGGTACATACTTATGTATACTATGCACATTTTATTCGTTGATAGATTTCCTAAATATGACAGCTTATTAAAAAATCCATGATGTTAACGAAAAGGGATACAAATTAAACAAATGCATGAAGTATCCAATAACAGTTTTCTTGCATTGTTATAATATGGTCTGGCTAGTGCATATTTTCATTGTACATTTGTAATTACTATACAGGTTGATAAATCACTGGTTTATCAATTTCTCTCTAGTGTCATACGACAACAATTTCTAAAAACATATTTCAATGTTTTTCTAAATGAACGCCCAAACATACAATAAAACACAAAGTTTGCTGAACTATTCAGCACAAGAAAAAAATCTGTTACCGTGTTCAAAGTATTGTTATATCCAAGAGCTCGGTCCAGTGCCGATATGATGTGAGTGATCACTGACATCAATATAATGGCGATGTTGACCAATATCAGTTGGTCTTGGTTTCGTCTTGTTGATTGGATGGTCCGCCTTCTGGAGAAGACGATGATGATTGTGTTACACACGATGAGGCACAACAATGGGATCACAGCTCGGAACGTTAAAATAATATAATTGTCATAAAAATAAACTCGTTTGAAAATGTAAAATTAGAGGGTTGTAATAATATCCGAGTGATGTTGATATACGGGTTCCAGTAAAGTTCACGTTCGTATATAAGCCAGTAAGGTATGTTCAAAAGGACTGCAAGAAATAATATTACAATGATGCAGATGTTAATAATGGATCTCCTCAAATATGTCGATGCCTGCAGAGGTTTAGCCACGGCCACTGCTCTCTGGCATGCAATAAGCGCAGTGAAGTAGATTTCAAACGTATAGGTTGTCATTCCAATTGGTTGGATAAAAGGTATTAATCCTGAAAGGATGTCAAAAACTGATGCCGGTAATCCTTTAAAATGTCTTACCACAGTGTAAAAGAAAACAGAAACTAGGAAGGTCGTATCAACGAATGTCAAAAACTTCAAAAGTCGAACACCAGGGTTAGTTTTCTGCAACCTTGACAAAACATAGGCTCCAAGGGTGTTTGCACAGATACCAAAGCTGATCAACAGTGACAGAATGATAAAAACCGTGTTGCTGAATTCAGAGCTTCTGTGATGTGTCAATCCAGCTTCAAAAGTAGTAGATATATTCCAAACACTGACAGCTTCTGTGGTAAGATCATACTGGACGAGCGACATCGTGAGCATTTAAATGTTTACTGTCTAATACAGGAATCATTAAGTAAAATTGTGGTCGTTTTATATCATACATAATGCTAATTACATGCTATTGATACCAAAGGTCAACCATGACACTAAAAAAATATTGTGTAATAACCAGCGTTTTTTTTAATAAATAGTCCATTTGATCTTCTCAGTTGAAAACAATTCAGTGGCATCAGCAATTTAAAATGTCAATGGTTTACCACGTGATACCAGAGGGACCCGATGAGACTCATCTGCATGTATGTACACCCAGGGGGGACATAAAGGATACCAACAAACATTCTCGATATTTAATCCATGAGGGACAGATACGTCTGAAACAGTGTTACACCATATCTCTTAAAGGCACTGTAGCACGCCGTTCTTACTGAAATAAAGCTTTCTCATGAAAGGTAAGTACGTCTTACCAATGGCTAGATAATACTCCTCAATCGATAAAGATAGTTTTAAACCCAATGTACATGGTTCTTGTTAAGCTATGCGTGTCAATTTCCCTTCGAGTGGCCATTTTAATGTGTTCACATTAAAATGGCCGCTCGGAGGTAGTTAAAACTATCTGACTGATGCAGCGATACCTAGACAGTCAGAGTAAAATTGTCATTATGGTACCATGACATAAATTTTTTTTATAATTTTATTTCTTTACAAATACATAGACATATATATGACATTACATTCATAGTACAAAGTTTTCAATAGAAGTACAAACACATATTGGTACAGAACAACTGCAAAACAAAATTACAGGGATTCACTTAAAAGTTCTCTAGTTTCTTTTTAAACCTGGCATTTTACATTGCAGAAGTTGCAATGAGTTTTAGCCTGTAAAAAGATTATGGCAAACGGATCAGAATTTACTGAATTTCGAATAATTGCAATCTGAGTAATATACGAGTTTGACAATTTCGTAGGCATGTTTTAAATCTTGTTTTATAGTACATTTATGAAGTTGCGGTAAAGATCCTTTTAATTTGGATATGTATATATTATACTTGACTGTTGTTATAATAAGGTTGTGAATCATATTTCGTCTTTCAGGATATCCGAGACATATATTGCGTTTTGAAAGGTTAAATTTTGAATCTGTTTTTTGCTCTATCCATGACATATTGGTCCAGCATACTGTCTGAACTCTCACATTTCCATCAAACCTACAAATCAACATCTCACACTGAAGAGTTCCACACCACTGTCGCTTTGAACGTCTTACACTTTTCTTCCAGTAAGGATAACCATTTTCTATGGATACGGTTTATCGGGTCGTGTAATGAGATGTTTACTCTCTAATGTAACAATATATTGTAAACTACCGGGCAAAAGAAAGTACTCACCTCAGTTGATTGTATCATATGTATGATTTTCAATTGAAAATATCTCAAGTTTACGATGTCATAATCCAAAACTGATAAGTACAGGTGTTTAGTTAGCAGTCAAAGAATACTTCTACATGTTTTTTAATTATTTTTTTTTAAAATGAAATTTTAAGTTTAATTTTGTTTTTAAATTATTGTTGATGATACACAACTGTTCATCGACATATAAGACATATCCTATGTGAAAATAAATACATGTGCCTGATTCTGCACACATTTAAAACATTTTAAACAGGGCAGGGGTCATGTTGGTGAAAATTTCATTCTTAACCCGGTCTTCATTACAAAAAGATATTTGAATTAAAATTTAACCTCAGTCACCAACAAAGTCATTCAAACTACTGCAGATAAGTATTATTGTATCGTGTCATAGTCAAATACATCATTCTGATTCTTTTAAATATTGAATTAATCGAAATAAACTTAGGTGAAAACTTACTTTTGCCCGGTAGTTTATAACGTTCAATAATAAATGGGAAATATGAGAAAACTAATTTTTTTTAAAGTGTTACAGTGCCTTTAAAGTCAACTAAACTTTATTTGTAATTCTTGAAACAGTATCTGTTCATGTTTCAGAGAAATGCGGCTTTTAAAAGGAGCGAGATAAAAAAAAGTTACCTTCATTATTCTTTCATTATTTCCAAAGAAAACCCCTTTGAAATAGCATTTCCATCACTCTATGTATGATTGAACAGATATAAAATAATAAGTACCATACTGTCATTTTTTCAGAACTTCAAAATCGACTTTATCCGCCAGAAATATGATGTCTATGACTTTGTTGAAAATTTTTAATCGTTTCTTTTGCTCCTCAGTGCAAACTTCCAGGAAACACAACGACGCGATCGAGGAGGTCACCGTGACTCAATTGAAGAGAGACTCGCACAGCAAGAGATTCTCGACAATATAATCTGCTCCTGCATGTAATCAACGACAATGCGGAAGGTGAGAATTGTATAGATCTACTTGATACATTTACGTCACAAGCATTAGGCATGAAAGGATCGAAAAGCGTGATTGAAATCGCACATCGGCTTGCACGAAAAACTACGGAGAGACCAAGGCCGATAGTCATGAGGTTCTCCTCAAGGCTACAGAAAACCGGAGTCATGAAGCAGTCTCGTTCCCGGATACAAGGAAGGAAGATTTACGTGACAGAAGATCTCATCAAACAGGACAGACACTTGAAGAAGCAATTGAAACCCGTCATGGACTCTGCTTTCAGACAGAAGAAGACATTATTGTTCAAAGAAGGTTACAAGTATAATTGGACACTCTATAGAGGACCCGAGACTGTCAACTTCTACTAGATTCGTTGTTTTATTATCCCATGATCGGTCAACCTCCAAACGCAAGGCATAACTCTTGCCAGTTTGCATTACTGGCTGATTTAACCCTTGCGGTATTTCCTCGCTTTGTTGTGTCAAGACAGTATATCGCTGCACCAGAAATGCATAGCGGGCATGGATTTCTGAACACAGATTTTGTAAGGAAATACTGCAAGGCCT
Source organism: Gibbula magus (assembly GCA_936450465.1). Taxonomy (NCBI): domain Eukaryota; kingdom Metazoa; phylum Mollusca; class Gastropoda; order Trochida; family Trochidae; genus Gibbula; species Gibbula magus. The sequence goes on along the minus strand of OW388301.1, from coordinate 36,800,014 downwards.
AAATCAGCCAGTAATTGAGATTGGCAAGAGTTATGCCTTGCATTGGGAAGTTGCCCATCGGTATGTAATACCGTGGGATATAGTCGTCGCCCTGTCCGCCCGTCCGTAATCATTTCGTTTCCGGAGCATAACTTGAAAACCGTTCATGATATCTTTCTGTAACTTTCCATATCCATTACCCACCAACTGAAGTAGTGCCTTTTGATATTTTCAGATATCTGAAAATTATATATTTTTTCGTTTCCATAGAAACGTGTTGGATTTGGACTCTGTTCAGAGACAGTTCGTTTCCGGAGCACAGCTCCAAAACTCTTTATCATATCTTCCTTAAACTTTGCATGTGTATTACCCACTAACTGAAGTGGTACCTTTTGATATTTTCAGATTTCTGAAAATATTGTTTTTTTCATTTCCATAGAAACATGTTGAATTTCGACTTTGATTTTGGATCACAGCTTCAAAAGTCTTCATCATCCCTGATACTCAGTATGTGTATTACCCACTAAATGAAGTAGTAGATATACAATTATCTGTCAAATGTGTTTTACAAATTATGTGGGACCAGTAGGATATGTCATCCTCTGATGACTCTTGTAATCTATCTACAGGAACTTTTCACGTTTATGTAGACTTATGTGTTCAAGTTAATATTTCAACTAGTTTTATTTACATATCTGAAGTTTAATTATCTCAGCAATGAACATTAGTTACGTTTAGAAGTTAATTCTCAGCCAAATTATCTCCTTTTCACATTGCGAAGCAGTTTAATTTTCAAGTTTCTAGGTGCTACACAATTATTACCCTGAAGGAATCGTACTTTTCCTCTCTCTCTGCGCGACCGCGACCGTCCATACATTCCCGTTTTCAAGTACCCATGAGCAATGTGAATGAAGACACAACCCAGTATATTCGCGATTCGCGATTCGCGATTCGAACCCGGGCCTTTGGCGTGAGAGGCAGACATGCTAACTACTAAAAAGCTTTTCGTTTCTCATTTTAGAATAATTACAAATAATTTTGATACATTTATTTCCGCTTTTATGATTGGACGACAGCTCTCAAATAATGCAACAATTTATCGATAAACTCTGATGAAATTTGCAGGAACCAGTGATTTCGTATGCAAACGGGTTCGTAGACATCATTATTCGATGACAAACGGATTCGTAGATGTTTAATTTGTTTACTATTTTACTTAAAGTCACATTATGAATTATTTACATTTATTTTGAATTTTGTGAGGTGTTTTGATTGTCAGAGACTCAAAGATGGTCTATGTGCGAATAAAAACGATCCACCCAAAATTAATCACCGAAGCATGACAAAGCCTGAGCGAGCGGGATATCTTGCCTAGCGTCACTGGGTAAGCCACCTAGCGGGGAGTGAGGGTGGGGGAGGTAACTCTCTTTATTCGTCAGTGTTATATCTGGTCGAGTGATTAATTGAGAGGAACTCAATTGGGTACGGTGAGTTATCAACGGTGAGTATGAATAATGACGTTTACTCCAAAACGTACTATTGTAATGAATCATTTCTATTCAAAGTTCACATCGTAGGACCAACAAACTGAAAAATATACTTCGGCACTTGAGAAATGTGATTACATGCGTATTACTTTGAATGAATTTATGAATAAATAAAACTTATTTTGCATAAAAAGGTTACTTGTTGGAATTGAGAATTTACCAATAACAACAAACATTTAAAATAAATTATTTGGCATTACCCAGCAAAACTAAGCAAATAACTTTCATAAAAACCTGTTATACATTTACAAGATAAATTAATGTAATATGCACATGTAAAATATATCAATAATTCCTAACAGAATAACTCTAGCCAAAAATATATATTTTATGATAAAAACAGCAAATTAACAATGTAAAATAACTCACCATTTCCCATAAAGATAACTTGACTTGGACTTGAAATTTACTGAAAAAACATATCAGGAGACAAGCCAGACATAGACTTGCCACCTCTTCCAATACATGTGCTACTGTGCAACTGTGGTAAACAGGGCTTCCTTACCCAGGCCAAGGGCCAAACCTGAATATACTTTAAAATATCTCCCTTTAGAAGTTAAATACTGATGAAAAAAGAAATTATCTCCCCTTAAAATGATAAATCTAAAGTGAAAAAAGTACTCATCCAATTCAGGTTCATAAAAAGAGACAACTTATGTTTGGTTAAATAAAAATTAATAATAATACTTTAAATGATTCAAAACTAATAAAAAAAAAAATGTAATAGGTGACATTACTGGAAATGCTTGACATACTTAAGACTTAAGAAAAGTAAAACTAATAAGAGTAAGGCAAATAATTAAAATACACATGTACATACCGGCCTCCTAATTGTGACATATAAAAACAATTACTTTACCTATTAACTTATGGGCAAAAAACAACAAAGAAATATATTAACACAATCAATAAATCACTTGAAATATGCATTGAAAATTTTAGCAATAAGTCTTTATCATTGAAAATGACATTTTAAACGTCGACTTTAGAGTTCATTTGCCAAGATAAGGCATAACATGACGACTGGACGCGACAAGTCAGTAGTAGCAGTCATAGAAGTCATATTTTTCTGTTTCTTTGTGATAGTCAGATACTGTGAAGCGAAAACAGTATGAATTTTGAAAAAAGAAATTGGTATGGCGGTCCTTAACATTTATGACATTCTGACTTACCGGTTGAATCGTGAATAATCAACACAATAATCCATGAATTACGAAACACATAGAGCATATGACACACATTTTACTACTAAAGTTGGAATATTCTGCTGCATTGTCCAAATGAAGCGTCCGTAAAATGATGTGGAATAGCGCCCTACTAATGACACAATGCAAATAATGGTTAATCCTCACACGATAAGAGAACACAAGGCGCGCTTAGTCCGTGTATTACTGAAGGGCAACTGTGCCAAAAATGAAGACATGTAGATTTGTAACTTGTAAAGTCTCGAAAAGACAAGTCCATTGATGCAAACCTAACATTTTAATTCTGTCAATGTTAACAATCCGTTCTCAACTTTACAAAGCTGAAATGTAATTCTAGAAATATTGAAAAGTAAACTTGGTATGGTAGAATTGCATGGTTGAGAACGACATGTTACATTCACAAGTTGCATGTCAACCTGTCCTTATTTTTGACACAGATCCCCTTCCATAACAAACCGGTGTTAAGACAAATTGTTCCCTGTTTGCAATTACGTTGTTAAAGGTCCGTTCACACTCGGCGATTTGCAGGTTTATCGTGCAGTATCAACCTGTACTATCGACACAAATTGTATGTACCGTCATTAAATGGGAATAGCGTACGTCAACAGAGACCCATCTTGATTGTGGTAACGAATGATGACCCAAGTGTGTTTAATAATCGCATTTCAAATTTCACAATTCTCTTTACTACATTGTTCCAAATACATCTAACTTTTCTCCAAATTTCAGACACATATTAATTATGATCAAAATAGACAGAATCTCATTTTAAATTTCAAAATTGTATCTTTTCAGTTTTTTAAATAAAATATTCTCAGTTTGGAGGACCCAAGTTTGTTTAAACTAACTCCACATTTCCAAATTTATCATTTTATTTCAAAATGTTGTTTTTAAAACTACTTCCAAATTGTAATTCCATGTTTCGCTTCATTTCCAGTGTTGCCTTTGTTAAATTTCCAGCTCATTTTATATATTTCCCTTTTCCTTAAGTTTAGGCATATTTTAATTAAATAATCAAAAAGGACAAGGTTCATATGTGTTTAATTTTAGTGAATTTAAAAACTTATCTTTTCGGTTAGGCTTAAATTCTCTTTTTAAAGTTAATTTTATACATAATCAATCAATTTAATAAATTATCTTTTCGGCTTTAGTTCCAGTTTATTCTACCTTTCTCAAATGTTCAATATATTTTTTTATTATTATCCAAAATAAATATTAAATGCCTTTAATCTCTTTCCAAATTTCAAAATGATCCTATTTTTCTAAAGTTTCTATTACTTAAGGCTCACATTTCATTTATTTGTTCAGACTTTTTCTTATTCTTTTTTTCGGTTTGGCTTCAGAACGTTATTCTTTTTCCTGAATTTTCGTAATGGTCCCAAAAGACTTGATTTCATTTTAAGAATACTAATAGATTTCGCGTCAAACATATCTTACTATTCTCAAGTTCAGCACCTGCAGCTGTTAACTATGGTCAAGAACCCCAGTGGCATGATACAAAATCTCACGATTGATCGAGAGATTTTGTATCATTTCAAGTCCATCATGTAAAAAATGTATATGTGAGAGATATACCCATACTTTTCCGAGTGTATCGAATGCTACCCTACACTTTTCCCTGTGGGGCCCTTACGAGGCGTAGCCGAGTAAGGCTCCGCCGGGAAAAGTGTAGGGTATCATTTGATACACAAGGAAACGTATGGGTATATCTGTCTTATACCCCATTTACGGTCGAGTGAAAACAGATACTATATCATAATATTTCTTAAACAAATACAGCTGTTAACGAGCTTGTGTATGAAACGCACAACCCAAATAGGGCCTCGTCTGTGACAACTCCCGGGTTCACTCAGTTCGTGCTTCGTTGTATGGTTACCCATGTTTGGGGCTCGAAATCTAATTGATATGGCCCAATGACGGTATTGTCAACACACACGCACGTGCATCTCGCTGAAATGTACAGCTAACGCCATAAACTGCATGGCTAATGTCAACATGGCCAAGATTTAGAGAAAACAGAAGTAACTTTCAGTATGTTAAGAGATTTTGCACCCAAAATTAAATAACATTCTTATATAAAAAGAAATACAGAAATTTGTGATATTATATCGCGCATTATAAGAACCTTATTCATTTGGTCATGAAAAAATCTAAGAAGTTTCAAGTGGCCTCGTGGTCTATTTGGTAGTTCGTTCGGCCAGAAAGCAACAGGTTACAGGTTCGATCCCAGGTTTATGTTCACATACATTTTATAGATTATCATCACTTAGACTTGGAAATTTAGAAAATTCACTCAATTGTTTCTCAGTTGTTAAAAAGTTTACGTATATCAGAAAAAGTGTAGGTTTATCAGAAAAAGTATAGGTATATCAGAAAAAGTGTAGGTGTATTAGCTGATACGCCTACACTTGTAACAAAAGAAACCATAGCAACGAGACCGGAAGTGGGATATAATATAAGTTGTGTGCTTCTCTCAATGGAAATACGTTATGATGTACCAGCAATGTCTCGCGACCAATCAGGCGAGGGATATGACACTGGTACAAAGATGGTACATCAGACCTTATTTTCAATGAAATAATACTTTATGTAGCGTTTTGTGAAATAAATATGTTGAATATAAAATAATAAATCTTTAAAGCAAGGAGATAACTAATATCATTTGGCCAATCGTGAGAGAGTTTGTATCATTTCATACATGTACCTATCTTTTAAGGAATGTAAGTAGTATGCTTCTCTTAATGGACATATGTTATGCTGTACCAGCAGTGTCTCGCGACCAATTAGGCGAGGGATATGACACTGGTACAAATATGGTTCATCAGACCGTATTTTCAATGAAGTAAACATTTAATTAATGTAATGTAGATAAATATGTTTGATAAACATTTAAAATAGACTTTTAAAGAGATATGACACCTTTTCAGTATGGTTTTCCAAGAATGAAGTAAGTTTTATGTCTTTGGTTTGGCATAAAGTTATATTACATATTTCAAATGTTCAGCAAAATTCCTTGATCCGTCACTGAAGTTGATTAGTACCCGAAAAGAAACAAACACAAACATTTACTTTTCGGTTTCAAAATGTTCTAACTTTTCTTAAATTTTCTGCATATTTTCATCTCTATCCACATATTAATCTCACACTATGTTCCTAAATTTTATTTTCTGTTTGGTTTCAAAATTAAGCCTCATTTCTCACACGTGTTCAGCACATTTTAATTATGGCTCAAATTTCTCATTCCAAATTTCAAAATTCGTTTCACAAATTCCCAATACATTTTAAGTTTGATCCGAACTGTACCCATTCATTTCATATTTCAATGTTATGTTTTCGACTTGGTTTCAAATACAACTAAATGTTCAGCACATTTAACTAGGAACCTAAATGACTCAAATTCATATTTAATTATGATCCAAAAGGACCCAAGTGTGTTTAATCTCATTCCAAACTTCTAAATTCTCTTTTCAAATGTGCTTCAATGTGTCTTACTATTCTGAAATGTTCAGCACATATTTATTATTATCCAAACTCAAATTTAAATATTTGAAAGGAACCTAAATGACTCAAATTCATATTTAATTATGATCCAAAAGGACCCAAGTGTGTTTAATCTCATTCCAAACTTCTAAATTCTCTTTTCAAATGTGCTTCAATGTGTCTTACTATTCTGAAATGTTCAGCACATATTTATTATTATCCAAACTCAAATTTAAATACATTATAAGTATGATCATAAAGGACATAAATGTGTTCAATCTCGTTTAAAAATTCAAAATTATCTTTTAAATTTTCTTATTCTTTAATACTTTTTTTTCGCAAATTTCGTGCACAGTTTAATTGTGGTCCAAGGACCCAAGTTTGTTTAATCTCATTCAAATTTCAAAATCCTTATTTCGATTTGGCTTCTAAATTCCCTTACCTTTTTCAGATGTTCATAACATTATAACAATGCTTCGAAAATACCCAAGTTTGTTTAATTTCATTCAGAAGTTTTAAATTTTCTTTTTCCTTTGACGTCAAACTGTTTTTACTTTTCTCATACTTCTAGCATATTTTAATTGTTGTCAACAATGATTTTAAATCTCATTCCATATCTTAATTTAATTTTGGTTCGGCTCAAAATTATGTTTGTTTTCTCAGTTATTCGGCACATTTTACTCATTGTCAGCAAGGATTCAAGTGTCTTTAAACACATTTCAAATTTCAAAATTATGAAAAGTTTGATTTAAGATCATTGTACTTTTCTAAAGTTGTCAACAAATTCTAATTATGTTCACGAATGATCACAGTATTTCCGAATTTCAGTATTCTCTTATGTTACATCTCTGAATTGTTCGGAACAGTTTAATCATGCTCTAAAATAACGTTGGCGGTTGAAAATAACCCATGATTTACTTACCATGGACATATTAAGAAGTTGACAATCGAAAGTTCGAACTATAATTAGACTGTCGTCAATTCATTTGTACCCTGTCACCTATAGTGTTGTACTTCTTGTCCCTTTGAACAAATAAGTCTAACTAAAATTTGAAGTGATATTTTTGTTTGTGCATTATTGCTCCCGAAATCATTACTAACCAAGAAAATTGTGAAGTAATGTTTTGAAAACTTTGTATGCATTTAACTTTTGTATTTTTTGAAAATCAAAATTAGAATATGCTTTAAATATTCGATGCAAACTAGTTTTCTACGTTTTACTGGAGGCATACAAGAATAACTTATTGAAAGATTGAAATGTACACAGTGTATATGAAAGGACATTGTTGGACGACCACATGAAGATTCGAGTCCGTTAAGCCGCCTCACCCCCAGGAAGATGTACACAAACCTTGACTATGATCTTACATGTCTCACAGTCTTGTTGGCATCCTGTAACCTTTGGTTCAGCTAAAAACCTTTGGTTCAGCTAAACCCAGTGGGGAATGTTCTGTATTATTTAATTTATTTATTGTTTGATACTATTGTCACAAAGGTGCATACTCCATATGGAGCTGAGATTGACAAATAGTGTCGTAAGAGTGACATCTAATGATCTGGGGAAATCAAAAGCACCTTTTAGCAGCTTAGCTGGATATTGGCGGTATATAAATGTTTATATGGAATGATTTTTTTTTGCTAAGCTTTATTTGTTATATCGAAGAAGTGATTTGATTTGCAAGATGTGTAGTCCATTGTATAATATAATAGTTTATTATAATGTTATATGTTACATGATTGTTTATTTGTGTCACGTCCATTGTCTTCATTTTTGTTTTGCCTGTAGTAACGCATGATAGTAAAATAGTTGAATATACTGTCATGCGTTAAAGTGCATAAAACACCCATGGCAGAAAACAAGGCCACCTTAAAATATTGCATGCAGTAGGACATAGATAAGGTAGTTTCTCACATACAAATATTCAGATTTCATTCAAATATATCAAAACATCAAAACCGTTCATATACACATTTTGCATATATGCATAACATACATAACACGTACATGCATGCATCATATAACATACTGGACAAAAAAGGTTAGGGAATTTTTATTTTTTAGGATTGATGTTTTTCAGTATGCCAATAATTAAATTAAATTTAGATGTATCCCTAATTATTTTGTCCAGTCTATATTCATGCATATTTTATCATATGTGTTCATACACACACCGACAGACTTACCTTTATTAGTTACACTTACATGCATGATATATATGCACGCACAACATGCAAATAAATGCAAATGCAATACAACTGTTTAGTATATATTATTAAGTAAGTATTTCCCTATTGGCCGAGTCTGAGATTACGTTGTATTGAAACGAGACGAAGTCGATGGCTAATACAACGAAGCGATCGAAGACATATTACACGGCCAATACGTATAATATACTTAATTAATGCCATTTTTAATAATTGACATCTACATTTGATTTGCACATTAGGAATATCGAAGCAATACTTGACAACAAGATAGATAAACAGATAGCACAGGTCTTTCATCAGTTGTTCCCAGTTTTTCTCATATTGGCCGTGTATTTTCCCCATTTTGACCAACTTCCCAATGCAAGACATAACTCTTGCCAGTCTCCATTACTGGCTGATTTAGGCCTTGCAGTAATTCCTTAAGAAATCTGTGTTTAGAAATCCAGGCCCGCTATGCATTTCCAGTGCAGCGATTCACTGCCTCGATACAAGAAAGCGAGGGAAATACCGCAAGGGTTAAATCAGCCAGTAATGCAGACTGGCAAGAGTTATGCCTTGCGTTTGGAAGTTGCATTTTGACCCAGTGTTGTACATCTTACTGCCTTTATATGGTAAATTGTAGAAATGAAAGTCACACAAACCGTTTTCATTGGCAGGCATTAATTATTAGTGAAACCTTTAAACGACTTCATTGAAAATGAGCGTATGAGAAATCGGATTTTCTGAAAACAGAGGCTTCCTTTCAATATTTATTTCAGAGTCTGAATGTTAAACTAACCGTCTATTTGGGAGACTGGTTGTTTGAGTGAACAACCTTTAAAATGAACTTGCTATTTTTATCTGCAAGAATTAAAAGGTCTATGATACTGATTATGAATGTGGAAAAATGTTGAAACAATTTGGATCATTAATGTTTAATTTGGTGAATGCCGTATTGTTTGACATGGTAGCGTAATTCCTAATGATTTGTTTTATTTCCAATAATTCCTTGTTATATCAAAGTGGAAAGATAGCTGACACATTGGCATATTGTGAGAGATTCTGTTTCATTCCATATCCTTCATGTAAGAATTAGAGAATAACCAACGAGGTACGAGTGATTACGGGAAATATCCATGAGTTTAAATAATGTTCAGCCACGAGCTTTAGCGAGTGGCTCTGAACATTATTTAGACGAGTGGATATTTCCCGTAATCACTCGTACCGAGTTGGTTATTCTATATATTACCCATTATGCAATTAAATTGACCAAATAACGCTTGGTTATTACATTTTCATGTCGGGCGGCCGCTGTGAAGGACCCGTCGCCACAGTAACATTGTGACGTCATAAGATAATTCGTCGCGTCAGACCATTGTTTTATGACGTCATAGTCATTCTTTCTCCGCGTAACTGACCAATCAACGTTGAGAATCACTTGAAAGCACATGTGCAAATATCACAAAAATAATCACCTGTGTCTTCTCACCCGTATGGGTAATATATGTATATTTGTATGTGTAGTGTTAGAGGTTTAAGGACTCACGGACGATTTATGGGCTCGGTTCCATAACAGTGAGGCTTATAATCGCTCAATGTAGCGCTCTATGTAGCGCTCATTCTCTCCTGAATGAAACGGTGCGATTCCTCGAGGTTTGCGCTTACTTGAGCGATTACTTTTAAACTTCTCTTGAACATGGCCAAGGTGATTGTTATGCAGTTCTGGGGAAACTTTGCAAATACATATTTTTTCTTCAAACTAAAATGTACCATTGTGCGTTGTAGCTATATTAATTTGTGAAAAACACCATTGCATATTGCAAGTGTTCTTTTCTGATTGAGAGTTGTCATTTGAACGTTATTTACCAAATGTGTATGTATACTAATTTATGTATTTATTTATTGTATAGAAGTATATATAGTCATAGATGTTTTCCTCATTCGAAGAGAGTTACCAACCATCATTATAATTATAAAAATGACGTTCAAATATGGGAAAATGAAGACCCTGTATTTTATGATGAATAACATTGTGATAAAACGTCTTTTTACTGTCTTTAATGTTGCCATTAGTGCACAGTGAAGGGAAAATACCCTTCAACCAAAAACTGTTGTGGAACAATTGTTACAATGTAGTTTCAGATATACGTATATATGTCATTTAGATAGTGAACAAATACAAATTGTTGTATTTGTCGATGTCACGAGGGCCGAATTGGTACACTCTGATGTTGAAGGTTTGATTCCCATAAGACAAGGCTAACAGTATAAGTAACGTCGTCATTGCTGAGTTATAAATACGTTGATCATTCACAAACATTCTTGTCTTCTCGAGGTTAGTTATTCTACCATTTGAATATATACTGACTGTACACTGAACAAACACCCTATTTTAAATATAGTATAGATAGATCATATATACAAATTGACATTAAATTATTAAAATCATCGACACTTCACCTTGCCGCTAATGGCTGCGATATTGCCGAAGCGGCGTTAAGCAATAACTCACTCACTCACTCGACACTTCACACTAACATTAACACTTGACATTATTACTTACATCACCGATAGTTCAAATATAAGCCTTAAACAAATCGTGATTGCCAGGATGTATGTTTGTTCGAGACGAAGCAGACAGGTGACACTTGGCCTTTCATTGAGATCTAACGCTACTGGGGCGGGATAATGCATTGGTTAGCGCGTTCGGCTTCGGATCAAGAGGTTCAAGAGGTTCGAATCCCGCCAGGGGCACGGCAACTTTGTCTGCAGTAGAGAACTGTTCTACACGCAGTAAGGTTGAATTTCAGCGTAGTACGACCCATGGTTCGCTAGTTCCAGCCGATGCTCGCAGGTTTCACCGCAATGCATAGCCACATGGCGTTGCGGGCTTTCTCCCCCATAATATTAACAGCCGCGATATAAGTGAAATACTCCTGAAAGCGGCGTTAAACCCCAACTCACCTCACTTCACCTAACCTCACCTCACCTCATCTCACCTCACCTTTAACGCTACTTTCAATAGTAAGATGGAAGTCATATTAGAAACATTGAAAACTTCTGTGATAGGTCAATCTGAGAGAGCAATATCGTTAATATTGGAGAGTTTACAGCTAGTGTAGGAACATGTTAGGAATGACCATTAAATATGCAGTACTGGTGATACTATACATCATGAATATCAAAGTTATATCAATTTTAGAAACTTGCTGCTGTAATAACCATATATAATTACATAGTTGCCTGAATCCATTTGTTCCCAAAGGTTGCGCCAATCACTTTAAATGCCAGTGGGCTGTGGATGTGAAATGTGAGGATTTAAATGTTGAAAATTGATACACTCAACTGGACGTTTTACTTCATTTATAATTCATCATATGTCAGAATGTAATGGACGCGTGAAAGACCAAATTTCATATAACAGCAACATGTCATCAAATTGTCTCTATGAAAGGTTCTGATTTAAATGCTAAAGGCGCTAGAGCTGATTTCTGCATGTTCAGTGGAAGTCCTCTCAACCGGCATTCGTTGGAAATTCCGGAATTGAGAGAGTGTCGGTTTAGATAGCGTTATGTTAAAAGAACTGTCAGAAAAGTTACTGTTGGGACCAAAGTGTTTACCAATATCGAGGCCGGAGGCATGTCGGATTGGACAGCTGCGGTTAAGAGGTCTTAACAATGAATATGCAGAAATCAGTATCCTGGGTTTGTGAAAGGGATTTCGTTCTGTTCCCTTGTAGCAAAGTGGTTCAATGAGGGAAGTAAAGAGTATACTTACCAATTTGCATTTGTAAAAACTCAAGAAATTGCTAACATTTAAGTTTGTACATGAAAACAATCTGCAATATCCATTTCCGCTTTAAAAAATAAATGCTCGCTTTTTAGATATGAGCTCCTGATGTAGATGGATGTCGCAAAATAATTGCATCTGAAGAAAATTATATTCTATTTAAATTAGAAGAATTTTGACTAAAATTGTAGTTTTACAAAAAAAAATAGTTTCTGTTATACATTTATATGTATGTTACTTGAACATACGGGAATTTGAATTTGCGGGAAGAGGTAACTTTTTGATAGAAGTATTATTCAACAACAACATTAACTAAAAACAATCATATGTATTAAGGTTAAGTTTAATAATATGTTTTACTGTGACCTTCACTGAGACAGTATACATGACCTTATTCACTTTAAAAAGATAATACAGCACAATTTGAAAACATATCGTTTTGTCATAAAACAAATAATATGTTGCACAAATTTAATACAATGATTTAATTGTTGTATAACAAAACGACCATTTTAATTTGTACTGTGCATGAAAGACTCTTTTTACTGAAAATGGACACAAAGCTACAAGGCTACAAACTGAGGGTGCACAGAAAGAAAGGGAATGAACCTCCTTAAGATTATTATCAATGTATTATCACGGAACCGAATTATGTTCGTGTTGACATTGAATTAAAATCTGGAAGAATGTATATTTCATGATAAATGATAACGCCTATTCATTCTAAGTGCAATGACATTTCTTTATTTAGTCATCTTTTAAAGTGATATTCTTTTCTTTTTAATCAAAATGTTTTGGGTTTTTATTTGTTTGGTTTTTTTTTAACATGATTACACAATGTATTTTTCTATTGACATAAAATAAAGTAATATCAATAAGATAAATTATTTACACTCAGTAGGTTTCAGTTTAAAAGCATCAAAACATCATATTCTTTTCTTTTGGTTTCTAAAACGAACCAACAGCTAGCGACTATCTAGTTGCAGTTGAATAAGGATGTATGAAAGCAGAAATAATAGTTAGTTATTTTGAAATAGTAAATGACAAATTGACCAGAAATTCATCAATGTTGTGTAATTACAGGTTGAATATGCATTGTATTTATCAATATTGTATGTGTTTTGAAGATCCTGTTAGATGTAATCGAAGCTTGGTTTACATGTAATTCCAATATGCTTCGATATGAAGATGTTATATTTCGCGATGACTATAATCATATTCAATACTTTGTTTCTATTTTCTGGATATTCCAAACAGATGTTTCGTTTCGTAAGCTCAATCGTTGCATTTGTAACTTCTTCTTACCACTCCTTCATGTTGTTCCAAATACAGTGATATTAATAAAAATAATAAAGTGATATTCTGGTACGAGACTGAAAGTGAATCAAACATTTTTAAAAGTACATATGTTCCCATAAACCTATATAAAATCAAAGTTGACACGATATCTATACTATATTATGGAACATTTTCAATTTGATCAGGGAACTATTGAAAAATCATTCATAATAAAACATTTTCTTTTTTACATTTGCAAATTTACAACGCATTTGTACAGAAACTATAGATCAAAGCATGTTCTGGCAGTATAATCATGGATGTCCTTCAGATCTTCGAGGTGTTTTATCTCGTATACCCTGTTTACATGCATCCGTATTTGCACTACCTCTGTAAAAGTATATTTTACAAATATGTATATCTGCACACATAAGTCAGAACTGTCCTTCTTTTGAAATTTACAGACGTATTCATGTACTCAAACAAAAAGAAAGTAATCGGTTCTGCATCTCATCAGGTTTAAAAAATGAAGATTATTAGAAGAGGGTGTCTGAGTCACCAAATCTACAACATATATTTCACAACTGCCAAAGTATTTCAGCTAGTGGTTTTTAATAAGAAAACACCTATTGCTTTTTTGGGAGTGATAGCTGTGACCTTTAAATTGTCCCAAAGAGTCAGCAAGCCTTCAATTTATAATCGCCTTTTGGCAAATTTTCTGTATACAATATTTCAGCTTGTTCGGGCTTTTAGCTATGGAAAATAAGGTTATTGTTTTTAGGGCGTCGCCCCTGTGATTCTTATTTGGAGCGACAGACCCTCCAACATGACAACTGTAAAATTACATTGGCTCACATCAGGCAACGCAGAGAAACAGAATCCGATTGAGCAAAGAATTTGTAAACAAGATTTCAGTTTTGTTCGGGTTCTGAAGAAGAACAAGAAAATAGCTTTTAGGGGATAGTCCCTGTGGTTCTTACTTTAGGCAACATTCACCAAATCTATAGTTTATAATCTCATTGGCTAAGAAGTATGAACACAGCTTTCTATTGCATTTAATTCTGAAGAAGAAGATACAAAATAATGTTTTACGGTGTAGCCTGTGGGGCTTTAGCTTAGGCTAAGGCTAAGCCCTTCAGGACTTTTGGTTAATGTTTGGGTCGTGGTCAGAATCACCACATTGCCATTCATAATTCTCATTCCCAAGGAGACAATATTAAAGGTTTGAGCTGTCTAGAGCTGTTGGTTCTTGAGAAGAAGATGAAAAAGTGGAAGGCAGACGGATGGACGGACGGACGTCGAACTCGACGACATGCTATAAGCCCATCAGGCTTTCCAGGTCCAGGTCTAATGCTCATAGACTCTGCACTGATTCATGTTTTAAAGGATAACTGTTTCACATTATTTGATACTTTGATATCCCCCCCCCCCCCCCTCCCCCCCCCCCCCCCCCCCCCCCCCCCCCCAGTTTGCCTCATATTAAGGCATACCAAATATACTTTTTCTCCCATATGCAAATATACTCCATGTGTACAAATACATACATGAGTATGTTTGGTGGAATAAATGTGTATATTAATGGAAAACATGAGAAGTTACTGATTAATATTAAATAATAATGATATCCTATGACAAATGCTTGACACGATTCAAGAGATTCTTTATTCTCTAAAACCACACACGGTGATACAAGAGCAATTTTACATAGAGAAAAACAGAAACAATCCATTGCGCATGCAGAACATTAAAGTAGCATATGACAATTTATATAAATATATATTATATATATAATATTACATATGAGAAAAAATGCATCTAATGAAAACAGACAGG
This sequence comes from Gibbula magus, assembly GCA_936450465.1. Taxonomy (NCBI): domain Eukaryota; kingdom Metazoa; phylum Mollusca; class Gastropoda; order Trochida; family Trochidae; genus Gibbula; species Gibbula magus. Next base: position 36,784,716 of record OW388301.1, on the reverse strand, counting down.
TTCTTTAAACATCGGAATTTGTTATTTTTAAAGAGTAGATTCATTTTAAATGGACTTGGCCAGTTTCAATAATAAGATGGTATGTATTGAACTCTTAAGATACTTAAGGCTCGACATCTGAACAAATAATGCATTTCGTCGGCAACTGCCGGTGAGTCACAGAGGTGGCATGTCCTTTCCTCCCTGGGGAGTCCACGCCACCTCCCTGTCTCAACGGGAAGGTTGTGATTACAGGTTCGGAATTTTAAAATTGGAATGGCAATATTTCTTGGTAGCAACATATATTTTTCAAAATAGGGGGCATCTTTAAAATAATTGTAGTATTGGCCCTTAGGGCTTAAACGGATGGATTGAAGAAATTGATCTTTCAACACAACATCTACTTTTGAGACGAGCCATTTTGTGCTGTAGTTTTGTGGATTGTGAAAAACATCGCTCAGTCCACAGTTATTCAGAATGACTTCTACTCTCTCCGGCCATTTATTATTGTTGTTGTGCCGGTCAAATTTCACAAATGTTAAGATGATATTAGATAATTTGACAGTTTCTGTTTGTGTAGATGTTTTATGCCAAAAGGATACCATTCTGTTGAATATCTTTATTCTGAGCGGTTCTCTGAAAAGTTCGCCATAAACGAAGTATGTTGCTGTAGAGTTTCTTAATCCAGTTATCAACTTCAGAAATTTCAAATGGACTTTTTCAATAATATTTATATTTGCATAGCCCCAGACCTCTGATCCATATCGTAAAATTGGTACAATCATAACATCAAAGGCCCGTATAAGGCAGTCGAGAGGCAACAATATTTTTCTAGCTCGTTTTATGAGACAAAACATGGCCTTCATGGCACTCTCTGTGAGGTGTTTCATGGCATAAATAAGTCGCCTATGCTTATGAAAAGATAATCCAAGGTATGTGTACTTGTCGACAATATCTAGAGTTTGATTTCCAAACCTAAAAGAACATTTGTTACGTTGTGTTGCCCCGCTACCGAAGATAACTATTGTAGTTTTAGAAACATTGACAGTAAGTTTCCATTTAATGCAATATTCATATAAGTGGTCTAAAGATAACTGTAACGATTTCGGGCTGTCGCCAAATAGGACAGTATCATCTGCATACAGCAGTGCTAAGAACTGTAAAAATAACAGTTCATTAGTGTTACTCAAGCATTGTATACTTATGCCTTTGCAGTTTTGGCCAGAAAGCTCCTGTTCTAAATCATTTATAAAAAGGCAAAACAATAGAGGCGCCAGATTTTCTCCCTGGCGTACTCCATTTAGACAAGGAAAATAATCGGAGAACTTATTATTTGATGAGACACATGATTTAATATTCTGATACAGTGTCTGTATAACGTTCATGAATCTGCCCTTTACGCCGACACGGAGTAATTTTAACCAGAGTCCGGCGCGCCATACATTATCGAAAGCTTTCGAAAAATCAACAAAAGCACAGTATAGTTTGCGATTGGATGATTTCAATATTTGAGACAACATGTGTAAAATGAATATATTATCGACCGTTGAGAGTCCTTTACGAAAACCCGCCTGTGACGCTGTCATGATATTATTCGTTTCAATATACTCCGACAATATCCCTTTTGAGATATATTTGTTTATGATATTCACGTGTTGATGAGCTCCATGTTCCAATAAAGTTCACGTTCGGACATAAACCAGTTCGGGATGTCCACCATTATTGAGATCAATGTAATAGTTCTATGATAATTATATTAACGATAAATCCCCTCCTTGGATACACACATGAATTATCTTTATTTCCTCCGTGAAATGAAAAGTACATGATAATATTTACTTGTCTGTTCAGTTTGTATTCAATGTGGTATGACAAACGTTTTTTAAAATCTCCTTAATTTTTTGTCTAAATGATCGTCCAAAGATGCAGTAAAATAAAAGGTTTGCAGACGAGTTCAGCACAATAAAAGCATCGGAAACATTGGCTTCACATATGCTATATTCAATAGGTCTATCGATAATTGTAATCAAATGAGTGATCACGGACAGAAGTATAATTAATACGTTGACCACTGTCAGTTGGTCTTGGTTTCGTCTTGTTGATTGGATGGTCCGCCTTCTGGAGAAGATGATGATGATTGTGTTACACACGATGAGGAACACCAATGGGATCACAGCTCGGGACGTTAAACTGACGAAAACGTATATTTTATAAAACTGTTTCGGAAGTATTGATGCTGTCCGGGAGACGTTGTGATCCGTGGTCAAATCAAAATGTGTTTTTAAAAGAAACCAGTTTGGGATGTTCATAAGAACTGCGAAAACCAATAATGCAATGATACAAATGTTGATGATGGGTCTCCTCAAATATGTCGATGCCTGCAGAGGTTTAGCCACGGCCACTGCTCTCTGACATGCAATAAGCGTCGTCATGTAGATTTCAAACGTATATGTTGTTATTTCAACAGGGTTAAATATAGGTAGAATCCATTTAAAGATATTGTCAGGAGATGTTGATAATCCAATAATTCTAGAACACAATGAGGTAAAGAGAATACAGACCAGAAGGATGATATCAATGAATGCCAGGAACTTCAACAGTCGAACACCAGGGTTAGTTTTCTGCAGCTTAGACAAAACATATGCACCAAAGATATTTCCAAGTATGCCAAGGACGGTGAAGACACAAATGACGATAATGTAGGTTCCAAACCACTCTTCTTCAAAATATCTTGGATAAGGTGACGTTGAGTTTAAGGTTGCATCCGAGACAGGAGTCTGGTTCCATAAACTCACAGTGTCTGTGGTAACATCACCGTGGGAGACTGACATTGTTAACGTTGAATGACTTACTGTAAATGTAGGAATGATTGAGTGGCTATGTAGTCGTTTTGATATTATAAAGTGTACATAATTAATCTATTCTACATGTATAAAGTTCGATATTGACACTATAGAGTTGTTGTTGTTGCTGTAATGGCATTATTAGGTTTCATGTTTTCGGAATCCATTGGTTCATTTGGTCGTTATGTTTGCAAAAAATCGACGCATCAGCTGTTTTAAATGTCATCGGGTGAATCCTGGACACGTAGTGTGAGTGTTTCAAACTGAACGTTGAGCATGTTTGATGTGCATTCATTAATCTTACTTGAAACATTAAATGTTAAAGGGACAGTAGCACGTTCGCTCAAATAAGTTGATGAAATGTATTTGAAATATAATGTCACAAATAGTAAAACACCCTTCTCTCTTCAGAAAATCAAGTTTAAAAATGAGTATACATGGTTCGGTAAAGCCGTGGGATTCGTTTTTGTAATTCGAAATAATAAAATATGTTCACATTAAGATGGTCGCCATGCATGTTTTGCTTTATACGCAACACTGTTATAACTACTATGTATAATTGTTTTTTGTAATAAGATTTTTTACCTTCTAAAGTAAATAAAAATGACATAAACTATCATTATAATGGGAAATTTGAAAAACAATTTTTACAAAAAACGTGCTACATCCTCTTTAAATTACGAATCAATGGTAGATCACAGATATATCAAACTGAATTATATATGACACCTATTCTAATATCAGATGTTACTAAAATCCAACTGTTCTGTTTAACAGACAATTGAGGAACGCATTCAAGGCATTGTTCACTTTAAATATGAATCCAGGCATTTTATACCTAAATGTTTAAAGAATATAACACCATTTTCGCTTACCATATATCTAATGATAAGGATACTTTATTTAAGTTTGAGAATGTAAACTCTTTCCCCACTACAAGTAAGTTTACAAAAAGGATAAATGTTTTGTGCAAAATAAACACAATAACAATTGTAAGTTTGTCGGTCTCTGTAATATATTCTGTCCCAAACATTATCGGTATGACAGTACTGTACTTTGATGGGAAAATAGAGATCATTACCCGGGTATGTGTGTCATATAGCTCTTACTAAACGAGTGTAAATGTGTGTAATTCCCGAGCAAGAGCGAGAATTAAATACAAATGTGCATAACTCTCGTAAAAAGTCATATGACACTGTTAAGTGTCATGATGTCTTTATTACTCATACTATTCTAGAACCTACCAACTTCTCTTCGAGCTACAGTGACGTCACGAACCATTGTGTGATGGCCTCACAGACGACGAAATACGGGTAGTCGTACTGAAACAATGGTTGCTGGGCAAACATGGTAAGTGCACATGTACAAGTATCGAAAATATTAACTTATACGCCCCCGAAAACAAATTTTACTTTGTATTCCTACAATTAAACACTTAAGTTCGCAATGGTTATTGGCTCTTTAATCATGAGTCATGATAACCAAATTGACAATATCAAGACAGTGTTTCTTTAAATGTCTGTAGCAACGGTGTCATTATTTCTCACCCTCAAAGCCTTGTCATCAGTATCCTATGCACATCAATCATTGCTCGTTAAGAAATCGATCACTCCCGGGTCAAAGTGGCTGGTGCTCTATTTGTTGATAACTGTGAGAAGGCAAACGTTCAAAAGTGATTGATCATCGTGTTCTTGAGTGGAGACTGTTAAAAGGTTACAGGGCAAGACACAATACATCATTTTCCGTTATCAGGGTATAAAGAAACTCTCAAATATATCAACACGAGTTGATAGAAATATTTTACTTTTATCATCCAGTATTGATATATTTTGAAATCAGAAGACGCGGGGTGAGATTCTATTTATCATCCAAAATCACATTGCCATTGGTCTTCCAATGCAGTGATGTCATGGCATCACGTTTGTGACGTCATTGCCACGTAACGCCGTCAGGTTTTAACGTCATAAACTTATGAGTCATTATTTGATGATGTGAAAGCATTGTGATGTTATGTGATGGACGGGTCTGGGGATTGTGTAAGATCTACTGTCACAACGACACAAACGTGATATCTCCCGTGGGAGTGAGTGATAAAATAAATGTATTTTTCGTGATCGTCTACGGCAACCCTGACTTCTTGGTGCTCTTCACAATGGCGATGGTGCTCGACGTTAACCAAACTTCATGAAAACCTGAAATATAATGCTCCTTACGTTCCTTGTGCAACAATTAAAAGGAAGAATTGCACATCTTCCTCTCCTAAAAGAGAATAGTGTTTAGAAAGCTTAATTATATCTGTCAAGAGTACTAAAGACCAATATACAGGAAAGCTATAGTAAACATTCCTTAACATACAAGACTCCACAATCGGGTGAAAAAATGGGGTGCGAAAATAACAATTCTTTCAAACAGATCCGTTGGATAAACGTTTCCTCTCTAATGTATCAATACTCGTCGTATAAATAATAAGTTTTAGAAATACTATAGCCATAAACATGATAAAACTGATAATAAAGAAAACTAAATCAGTGACAGGAATTAACTGATAATAGTTAAGTTTTTTAATATATACTGAAGAAATATTATAAGTACTATACTTATTACAAAAAGAAATACCTTATCTGTCAAAGAGTAAGACATTTAAATTGAACGCGTTTATTCAAATTACTAAGACTTAATCGAAAAGTTATGGAGTTGTTTCCCATTCGTGGCCCCAACGAAGCCGAACATGGCAAAGGATAGTAGCTAGACCAAAGGACAAAACCTGGTAGACCAGGTGGCTCGTTGGTGGACACTAGAGCTAAAACCGACATCAAAAGCGACCACCACCTCGTGATAGCAAAGGTCATATTCAAACTGGACATCCCAGGCACGCAAGGTAATCATATCAGAATATGAAGATCACGAGACAGAGTGGCTATAACAAGCAATCGCAACACGTAAAAGACAAGACTGGAAGAGTCTTAGCAAAACAATGAAGATCAAGCTACACGCAAGACTGAACACTTCGGAACTGTGTTAATCAGTCCAAATAATATATCACTTCTGGGGGAGCTAACCGAAGCACTTCCTATCACCGACTTCCCGTCTTCAGTAAAGGACAGTCAATCAACTCCAGTACTGACAAAGGTCCTGTCAAAAAGGAAGGAAGAATTTTGAAGATAACAAAGAAAAGAAGACCTAGGTAAAGCAGACAACTGGACATCCTCGGTTACCAATGGTTTTATATATGATCCGTTACTCTCCACTAGATCACCCATGTGAAACCTTATCAGGAGAATCTGTACTTAAATTACCCGCCATTGGCCGGCGTGAGCCAATCAAACTGCTAAGCAGCTTGGACCTGCGAGCCAATGACAATTCATATCACTTCGTTTCAAAGCAAGCGAGGTCATTGTGTTAGCCCTCCGTCAGCGATTATCTCCCTTGACCATTTCCGTCTTATCCCATTGAGCATTTTCTTTGTTTAATGACTTCGTCACGCCGACCAAGGGCGGGTAATTTGAGTACAGATTCTCTTGGTAAGGTTTCCAATGGATTATATAGCGGAGAGTAACGGAGCATATATAAAACCATGGGTAACCGAGGATGACAACTGGAGGGACATCACTCTTCTCGCTCTCCCAATGTTAGTCATGAGCATAATCTTCCTCAAGGATTGACAATGACATTGAGACACTTCTCATACCAGAACAAGCTGGATTCCGCAAGGCAAGGACGTATATCCATCTAATTCCTTGCGCAAGGGAAAATGCTTTATCACATAATGGATTGCAGGATAAAGGCAACGGATATTTTCGATATCCGTCGGGGTCCTATATGGTCAAGTGACGGTCGTATACGGTCAATTTACTTCTTTTGAAAAAGTGACGTCACACGCGTTTACATTTCAAACGCCTGTAATCGCGTAAATTACAGTAACAGTTGTAACAGCTTGATACAAATATACATGCTTTATTTAATATCCATTAATTTGAGAAATGACAAAACAAACAGTGTGCAATGCATAGTGAGGCAAAATTTATTATGATCAAACAGTGCTAAAACACGTTCATTGCGAGATTAATTTCTACCGAGCAAACACTCGTAAATACTAACAAGTAATAAAGGCAGTTTGAGTCACATTTACCGGACGTCAGTCTTCACTCTTCCATAATGTGACTTGTGTGAAAGAGATTTTAGAATAAGCTGCTTAATATTATTTTAGCTCTCCGTGAGATGTAAGTCGCCATTTGCAAACGAGCGGAAGGGAAGCAATTCTCGTCCCTTCGTGAGGTGGACTCACCAGCAGTCATGATGACACAGCAACAACAGGACGCGAGTTCAGAATCGTCATCCTTGCGTTGAATATTTTTCATATGAAAAACGCATTTTTAAATGTAATAGAACATTGAAAATAAAGATCATGACAAAATTACAATTATTTTAACTGAAAGCTTAATTACGGATGCATTATTTTGTGTCATTTTACCGTGAGAATAGCATGCTGTTTATTTGCATGTACCAATAATACTCGTAGTTAAAGAAAAGTTCAACTTTCAAATCAATGTTGTCAAGATGTTTTATGCAAAATGAATAAAGAATGACATTGTATAATAAAGAAGCAATATGTGAAGGCTCGCAAAATGCAATATTTATCCCTAATGCAGAATACCGACCATCCCAAAACACACTCTCAATATAACCTCTTTATATCAATCAAATATTTACCATCAGAAACATCATAGAGCAACACTTTACATTAGTATCATTGAATTAAAAAAAACTTCCATAGAATCCATAGTAAAACATTACGGAAGGTTATAAGATCACATTGCATACCGTAAATTACACTTGTGACGTCATCCTTATGTCCTTTCACTCCAATTTTTTCAGTAATAGACAGTTACAAATCATACTTTATCATATATAAATAACTATTTAACTATTTAACTCCCTATATTGCAATGTGTAGCTTTCAATGTTTTGATTATCGATTGAATCCATACCATACGTTGATTAGTTGTCTTTTAAATATAGTTTAACGATTCGGTTTGGAACAAGGTAAGCACGACTAACTATTGTACTGATATTCTACTGCTTGATAAAGTCGATTTTGAAACTCTTTGAGTATGTTTTGTAAAGACGTATCCAAATGTTCATTCACCAGGGTTGATACTTTCAATGTATATGTCTGTTGAAAACCGACACGGTCTGGCGTTGACATCGCTGTTTTCAAAATGGTTTTGAATAGAATGTTTGGCATTTAAGAATGAATAGATGATATAAGTTATGTTTGTAAAATATATTGTCGACAACCTTAACCTTCTTGGATTTTAATTCGTTGAAGCCTCATTGCTGTTGAACATCATTTAGCGAGCAAAAAGGTCCCCCTTCAGTCGCCTGCTTAAATATTTTTTCCAAAAATAAATGATTAGTTAAGTTGCTTTTAGAGACATTGTGTACATGTATGTTTTAGACGTGTTTATCACTCGTGGATTAAACTATCAGTTTAGGAATACGTTTTAACTGATGTAAAATATTCATATATCTTGAGCAATTCATTTTTAAGGAATGGCAAAGTGCAGTAATTTGATAACACTCATATATTTCCTGACCAAACAAATACTTTTTCTGCTTCCTTTAGAGATCCCAAAAGCTCTTCCCAAGCGTATTTAGGACGAATAGTATTTGCATACCATTGTAGCATTCTGTGTTTTTGAAGTTTCAATTTGCTCAATAACTTCTTTAAAGTCAACAGAAATGAGTTGCTGTGTTTGATTAAACAATATGATATATATTGGCTATTCTCAGGTGAGATTTTTTGTTTTAATTTTAGTCCGGTCAAATTAGAGTAAAAAATAGCCTAACCAACCACAAATTGCAACAGAAATGATTTTAATGGTTTTTAATAGGTCAAGTATTCTTTTATAACATATCAAAAGTTTAGGAACTTCAGAGTGGGGGAACATTTTGAAACTTTGGGTCAACGTTTAGAGGGGAAATACAGATTTTTGCCGAAAAACTGAAAACCTAAAAAAAAAATGTTTCTGTAATCTTACTGTGTGACCACTTAAATTAAAGTTAACTGTGACAGCATTACATATATGACAGTACAAATGAAGAAAATATTGTCTGATAAAATGTATTACCATAAAAAGCTTTTTCCAGAAAAAAAATACCGTAACATTTTACAATCGAATCCGGAGGCAAAAGTCCAAGTCATTGTCAGACACGCTATAAATACATTATGATATAAGAATGCCTTCACGTTATGGAGGTTTTCTTGATATTAGTCTTTTAATATATTTAATTAAGAAATAGATTTCATAATGTGTTTGTTCACTGGCTTATAAACAGTTTGAAAGGTGCAAGTTAAACTGGTATAAATGCCGGAGCTTGTCGACGGCATTTATACTACAGTTTAACTTGAACTTTCAAACCGTTTATAAGCCAGTGAACAAACACATTATGAAATCTATTTCTTATAAATTCAAACTTTGAAATTTAAGTGATTTCTTATCAGTAAATAAACTTTTGAATATAAACAAATCTCTGCAAAAAGTGTACAGTGCATGATAAAACAAATGTTAAGTATTGTCGTAGATCAGGCGTTAAGCTCCGCCCACAATAATACCGCATCACTTATGTGTCACCACTCGCAAAACGTAGTTCACAGGAAAATGATTAAAGTATTTAATTTTTGGTTCTAATATGCTGTTTTAATCAAACTTTCAAATCAAACTGAAATAGAATTCACGTTGTAAGGTTTTTAAAAAGTTTAATCAAGAAAAGAGCATGTGATAGCAGTGTAATAATTGCGCAAAGATAAAGTGATAAAGTAGTACCGCAGATTATTTTTTGTAAACGTCAGGTTATGAAAGTTATCCTTTTCAGCTGTCAGTCTTGTGTTTATGAGAATATATACCGGTCACATGACCTTGTTTAATCCAATCAGCAGAGAGCATATCGCTTAAATTTCAAAGTCTGAATTTATAAACCTTTATGTTATCAGTTTGAGGAGACTGAGATAATGAAAACAGTTCAGCTGTTTGAGAAAGGTAAGAAAATCCCTCAAACACCAACTTACGTTAAAGTCACATTGTGAAATCATTTTCATGAATAGTAACATTTAAGAACTCAACAAATTTAAATGATTCATAATCCTACTGAAGATTAAGAATTTACTGGTTATACCTGGAGAAGATTCATTTCATGTCCCTCTTTGGTATTGTCAAAACACAATGTCAGTGTGTAAAAAGTCATTGAACCAATCCGATAGGATGTATTCCTTACAAACACAATATTCGTTATTGGCAGTAACCAGCTGCAGCTTCAGAAACACGTCACAGTTTGACAGTTATAGTATAAGGTAATTGTATTCACTTGTATTTGTTGTAAGTTGACATTTGTCATTTTGTGTATATATATCTTGATTTTATAGATGTTTTTGATTGAAGCAATAATGTTTTTTAATAAATGTTCATATTTCTGACAATTAATTAATGTGTTAAATAACTACATATTACCTTCGGTTTTATTTCAAATCAGAACTGATATATCTTTATGACAAGAGCACATACTGACTACTCATTTTACAGTTTCTTTATTACGTAATTATAAGCACAAGGGGGCAATTATTGAACAATTGTGGTAGTGAATTGCTGTTTTTTGTGGTTTATGTAGATTCAGAAAACATTTCTCAATAACATAATTTCAAATTAGCAATTTCTGGAAAAATATTTGTTCGCATCCTATTCTTTGATATGAAATAAAACAACAAAAATATTACATTTCCCTATCGACATGTCCACTCAACCGCAAAAGAAACTTAACCATACAAAGTATAAGATAATTCAATCCACGAGTGATTAACACCACTTAAACAGAGATGCATAATGTCAGTTAAACTAAATTTGAAAATTTTCAAACATTATCTGTTCACTATTCACTCGCGTGTCAAGAAATCGTCGTTTCGAATCTCCTTCAGAAGACAAGATAGGAGAGTATTTTAGAGTTTTAGGACGTCCTACAATGAAGACGTATCAACAAAGTCCAAGGTTAATTATTGATTAAGTATCGTGACTTTTTAAGTAAAATCAAAAACCATTTTGAAAAAAAGGATTTCACCCCCAAATGTATTTTAACAGACAAAAGTGTATACATGCATACCCTGATATATGAAATTGCGAGTATCTCTTTTCAAATCATGTCCCTATAAACATCATTCAAAAGCAGCAGTATTTCGATTTTGAAACTGTTGAAAATATGGTAACGTTTCTTTTCCGGTTGAATGTATGTGTCAACCTCAAACTTAACTTAGTATGTATGATAGAGAACTTAGCCCCGATCCTGTTCCGTGTGTTGACCTGGTCAGTATATTTTTGATTAAAAACTATGAAGACATTTGAAAATACATCTTACTCGTGCTCCAATGTGTTCACTATTCCAATACATTCGTCAAACAAACAGGTACACTAGCAGGCAAAATAAACGCCTAGTTGTATTGTTGCTCATGGTTGTATTAAAATATGTTACAAATGTTTTTCTGCCCAAGCACTGATTGAAAACTGAAAAAAATTGTTGTCTCATTTAAAAGATCGTCATTTGACAGTTTTGTTATTATCGTTTCCTCATGTTCAAATGTATTCATTATACCAATAAATTCGACATACAATCAATCAGGTAGTCGGCCAGTTAATATCAATTTGCTGTTCAAGGTGTGTTATGCAGGTAAGTATATTTCAATTAAAATTAAAACTAAGGAACATTTGACAGTTTTGTAATCGACATATCTTTCCCCTGCTCAAATGTATTCACTTTTCCAATACATTCGACATACAATAAAGTAGTCTGCCGGTAAAGATCAAATTGCTATCCCAGGTGTGCCGGGCAGGTGAAACATTATCGATCTGTCTGAGGCAGGTAATCACCTGATGAACGCTGTCAGTCGTCACAAGACAAGCAACACTCCATGCTGCTGGCTGTGCTCAGGTGTTCCAGGTAAGTTTGTATATGTTTGTATCTGGCATGTTCATAGCATCGTTCAGCTTGCTGGAAAAAAGTGTTCAATACATGCATTGGTAGAGAATATTAACGATTTACGTAATCATTCTGTGAAGACTGTGATATTCTATTTACGTGAGGTGAGGGTTTGGGCCGCTTTCAATAGTATATCACGTACATCACGACCGCTAGATGAATTTCAGGGAAATAGCCCGCCACACCATTGTGGCCTTGTATTGGGGTGAAAGCATCGGCTGGAACTAGCGAATCATGGGTGAAACTGCGCAGAAATTTAGTATAGATATGATATTTATGTTATGTGGGAAAATAAAGGGGCATCTCATTATATGATTAGGTAAAGTTATGCGTGTACTTGGACCTATACTCGTACGCATATAAGTAGCAATCGATTCATAAAGATCAGTATGTTCTTCTACAAAAGACAAAACGTTACTGACGAAACTAACAAGAATGTTCATTTACAACAGTATTGACGTTCCCTTAAATATTACATATATACATACACGCCTGTTGATCATTAGAATACGTGTAACCTAAGGAAGTTCATTATCAAAATGATATTTTCTCATTCGCACATACTTCAAAGATATAAGAGAAGGTAAGCTATTTCGAATAGCGATGAACATCTATCTTATTTAAAACTTTGTGGTCTAGAGGTTCGATGAAATTCGTTAACGGCCACATTAAGTACATGTATGTTCCGAAATTAAAATGCCATATATATTGTCCGAATTTAAGTTAAAAACGAGACACTTGAGTCATTTCAATTAAATGTTACAACAGTCTGGGTTTACGAAATGTGTCTATACTTTTTGTATTGCTGATTTCATATTACACGTAGTTGATGACAAAGTCGTTCTACTTTTCAGCGATTTTGTTTTTGTAATAAATACAAAATAGTATCATTCTCTCAAAATTACAGTGAAGGCTCTACCACATAAAATAATCATTCATTAACTTTAAAATGATACCCAAATTCTGCCAAATTCATTAAACGTATCCTACTTTTTCTATATAATGATCATCCTTGACTACCTTCTTGAGGATTGACTATGTAGGTGTTACCTTCCTCAGATTACATGTTAAATACTGTGCTTTGTTTCATTAAGAGTAATTATCGAATCAGATTATACAAATGTACCCAGTCCTGGTGAGACTATATATCATATATCTGAAATATGGCTGAATACCAAAAGATTAAAGATAAATAGCCTATGAGTTCACAGTTACATTCAAGTCATTTTAAACGCAACGTCCACCTCAAGGCTTACTCACTGGCTGATTTAAGCCTTGCCTCATGTCCGTAAGGTTCCGGTGCTAGGAAAACCAGAGCCCACTACGCATTTCAGGTGCAGCGATCCACTATCGGAGCAAGGAAAAGTGAGTGAAATACTGCAAGGCTTAAATCAGCCAGTTATGGAGTCTGGCAAGAGTTATACCTTGCGAAGGGAAGCTTCTGTAAACGAAAGTGTTTCTTTCTGTACAAGCGTGACAAGATGGTGTACTGAATTAAGTTCTGACCCACAGAAAATATACCTATTACTTTTTAAAATGTACCTTTTTATCACATTGGTATTACATATAGAATAACATGAAACGGTAATTGTTATATATCATATCAGGTCATATGTTATATATATTTTCAATGTGAACTAATAGCCTCCTTTAACATATAATTGTATGAAAAAGAATTAAGTCAGTAATTGCATCTAAGGGATTAATGATGGAGGTCATGCTACCGAGGATGTCGATTGACTACGTCGAATTCAATTTTATGACGTAATGATGTATTGAGGGATTCTGATACTTATTTTTAAGTAAAATGATAACCTTGCGGTTCAAATTTTCAGTCTGCGCTGAGCAATATTATGAGATATTATTTTCGAAAATACATTCTTTAGCTTATAATTTAAATGTTTACAGTTGCCATATGGCTGAGTGTAACTTGAATAGCAGTTGATGCAGGGGGAAATAAGTGGGATTAACCGACACTATACCATGGAGATTATCGAGATATGGACTGTTACTTGCTGATCTGTTTACAACATTTGTCATAACGTTTAGTATAACCATAACTATATGTGTATCTCCCCTGCAACGACACATTCACTAGATACATGTATGTATGTAAGCGGTAGATAATGGAAATTGCATTATCCCGAGTATGATACTGTAGAACCCCAAGGGAAATCAACGAGATGAATATCTGAATAATTTATACAACGCCTGATGTGTTTGTGTAGGGAAACTTATCTACCGTATAAGCCTCCCTGAGGATCAAGTTGGAGGGAATCTTCGTTAGTTATTCTCTTTTGAATATATGCTGACTGTACACTTAACTAATTTAGTTAGTCTACGACACCATGTCGCTATCATGCCAAGGTCCCAAGTTATACAAGAGATACTATGGACTTTCTTAATTACTTACCGGAAGTGGTGGCACATATGAATCGTCACATTAAAATATCAAACACCCTACGGCATTTAGGAACTGAGACACTTGTGTTTGTTATATAAACAAATATATCAAAACACCTTACAACAATATTCCTTGAAAGTGGGAAGCAAGTCATACTAATGTGACTTTTTTAACAATTTAAACTATAGATATTGTTCATAGTTTTCGAAGTAGGCCTATAATCGTACTTCTCCATTCATTTCAGACAGAAACATGGCATCTTCATACAGTACCGTTGCAAGCATTAAAAACTCTGAACAAAGCAGCGTCACCAAGAGGCCAAATCGACAAGAACAGATGAACAATTATTTTCAGGAACGGAATCTAGACGACGGTCGTCGGCAAACGACAGTCAAGGAATCTCCAACCAAATCTGCAACGTCATCAAGTGACGTCACTGTGTCACAGAACACTTCCGGTCAGGTGAAGAAGGTACAGAATATGATGACAGAAATGGAACTCATGTGATGACAAATGTGTGATAAGTGATGAAGGAATGGCAAGGAGGTGGCAAGGACTAATAGGTATAATGACATGACATGTACCACTTTTAGCTCCTTCCAGCAACATTCAATACGCATCTCTTTGCAAAACAGCTCTTTTGAGCAATACCTCTTGGGGAAAAGCGCTATACAAATGACAATATATATAGAATACTAAACGATGTCCCGTTTGGTAACATGTTTATGAAACGAGTGAATTGTTTGGTATCTTTACGAGCGAAAGCGTGTAAATACCGATGCCATTCACGAGTTTCATAAATATGTTATCAAACGGGACCGAGTTTAGTATTTTATTTATTACTCAATGATGTAAATAGCGCTGAATTGCAAGAAAATCGTTGTTAGTGACGCTCACTTGCAAATAGGCCACCCGCTATTGCAGTCGCGCGGCTAACATTCTGACGTCAACCAAAAACGACTATGACGTCACGCACCTATTATAACGTTGCGGCACCACTCGGTGGTATCACACATGTGTGTAACCAACTCATTGTTATCTAATGAGTGATCTCTCCACGGTTGAGTAATAAATATTTTTATTATGGACGAGCGTTGTTATGGTGCGTGAGTATCATGGACATTGGTGTGACAACATAATGCCAGAAATTAACTCGTTACGTGGACAGAACTGAAATCATGGACTTCTTATGAATTCAAAAGGCTTTGTTTATATAAATCGATAAGAAAAACAGTGTCAGATGTGGCACAACTTGGATTACAGTTCTGTAGAAATGTATTTACGATGATGCATAGAGATAAAGTGTTGTGAGGAACACGGTGGTGAAAATTGTGTGATTGTGTAATGTAGAGTCATAATGTGATGCGAGAAACAATGTTACGTTGTGAAAAATAATTTATTTGGCAGAATTTGAACTCATGTAATGAAAGGTTCTAAAAGAAACGGAAAAGGTGACCGAACATGAAAATGAAAAATGAAATTGAAAATGATTCTAGTGGTTCTGATGTTCTTCTTTTCACTGCAAAGAGAGGTTGTGAAAGTCTAAACGTTCCTCCACTAGATCACTTCCGGTCACGTGACAACAATTTTTTTTTTAATGTTATGAATGAAACATTGTCAGCTTTATGGTTAAATTAACATATGTTTATTTAAGAATTACTCTTCGTTCGGGTGTCAAGAATATCCACAGGAAAATATGGTAACTTTAGTTTACTTTAAAACGATTATTATTATTATATTCTATTGATACGATCTTTTTTCTGTTTTAAAGTGTATTGTGGCCGGTAGAAGTATTTCAGAGAAAGTATAAACTGACAATTATGCATTCGTGATTGACAGCTGGTGTTAGCCATGACAGTCACTATTTTTTTTTTGTCAGGTGATTCAAAGATCTTACTTTTTGCATAATCTATATTATTTATATATACATGTATGTTATATTTTCACTATATCTTCTTTGATAATAAAATGTATGTATTGATATGATATTCAGAAAGTAACAAACAATTGATCATTAAACTAATAAACAATGTCTTGTTTCACCGTAGCAAAGATATCTATAATCGTAGCGCCGAGGAAAGGCTTCACTTCTCGTTGGTTTTATTTTTGTATTAATGTGCGCAAGCCTTTATTAAATATAAAAATGTCACCTTGAGTATAGATTACAAAAATAAGTACACTTTCTGATTTAAAAAAGCCAAAATGTTAATAATATGTCTGGATAAACGAGGTTTCAGAGCAATTGTTTTTCTTGTTTTTCTGTAGTAAAATTTGATTTTTATGATGTAAAATTTTTACTTTGATAATAATTACGATTGTTGAATCATTATCAAAAGAAATAGTGGTTAAGTTTCAGACAGTATTTAAAAATTATTTTTAATTTCTGAAAAGTTCAAATGTTTCAACTGGATTGTGCAATAAGCATTTATTGATAACATATATATGTAAACAGGAATACCCTCTCGAATGTCGTTCCCTCTCTTTTAAAGGGGCAGTAGCACGTTTTTTCGCTCAAAAAAGTTGATGAAATGTATTTGAAAAATAATTTCACCAATAGTAAAACATCATTCTCTCTTCGGAAAATAAAGTTTAAAATTAGTGTACATGTTTCGGTAAAGCCATGGGAATCGTTTTTGTAATACAAAATAATAAATTGTGTTCACAATAAAATGGCCGCCATGCAATTTTTGCTTTATACGCAACATAGTTTTTACCACTACAGATAATTGGTTGGTGTAATAAGATGTTTTACCCTCTAAAGTTAATTTAAATGACATAAACTATCATTATAAATGGGAAATTTGAAAAAAAAAATTTTTGCAAAAAACGTGCTACAGCGCCTTTAAGCGTAGCAATGCATTTTTAAAAAAAACATGCTCCATCGGTATTTTATTTCAAACTCGATTGTAAATGTATGTAGCTCATTGGAGACCCTGTGCTTATTGGAGGCTCGACGCTCTTTAGAGTCTGCATTGATAACAGACGATGGTTTCTTAGATCATGCACGGTAACCGTTTTGTTCGGGGCTTGAAATAAAGGAAGGTGACAAACAGAATGATGTAGTTTATAATAATATTTATTTTATTTCACAATTATTTTAACAATATATTATTTAGAAGTTATTCACATCTTATTAATTTCAGACAGTTAAAGTTAATGTTGATGATACTCGACTTAGCATATTGACGATATGAAGGGAAAAAGTAGTGATTTCTGATCGAAAACCGGACAATGCACAGCGTGTGGCGCGCGCCAATGAGGCAAACGTAATTTTGGAATCTTATTTATAACAGACAAAATATAACTTTGAGTTGATAATGTTTAATAGGTCACATAACTACTGTGCATGTAAATGGGACGTGCAGTTTCGGTTTCTGCACATGTATAATGATGTTACTCAATTTTGATTGGAAACTAGTAATTATGATATATTTGGCGATTGGGGATAAATATGCAAGCTGAGTGAATTTATTTCTATTGCAGACTTCACATGTGGTGAGTTGGAACGTATAAAAGCCAAATAAAATTTTATGAAACACAATGGATGCACCTTTAATTCATTTTACCCTTTTTGTGAGCGTGTCCTGACTTTCGCCTACATTTGTGTTGTTTGCGTTGATCAAATGCCTATGTATATTGATTTTGCTTCGTGCTATTTAGGGGCAAACACATTTACCATCAAATCTGTATTACTTGCCATGGCAACCAAATAATTCTTAACAAAATGGGCTACATGGAAATGTATTCCCTAATGAGGCTGCTTTGGCTTCCAATTGTGACTGGATCAATTTATTAATTAACAAGAAACATGTAATGTACAGTCACGTTTCCAATTATCCTTGTCAGTTTATGTCATTAATAAGGATATATGTATAGCGAATTTATACACGAGAAAAGGCGTAGAAGAAATACGCATGTCAATTAAAAATAGATCCCCTTGAAACTTTTCTGACGAAAAACTGTGCGTTGACTGAAAGATGACACTTTGTCGTCGTTGAGCATTTTGAATAATTAGTGTTGTAACTGGATAGTGTCCACTTGTGATTTCAGTTTTCCAGACACATCGAATGATTATATTTTAGTGTTCACAGAAATAAAATGAAATAAAGGCTGTTACATATCATTTATTGTATATGAGCATTATTGAAATAAGTATACCTTTTTTAGAAGAAAAGTCAAAATTTTTATAATATGATAAACGAGGTTTCAGAGCAAATTTGATTTTCTTACAGTAAAATTTGATTTGATGAGTGAAATAGTTTCTTTTGATAATAATTACGATTGTTGAATGATTATCAAAAGAAATAGTGGTAAAGTTTCAATTAGTATTTATTTTATTTTCATTTTTGACAATTTTTTAAATGTCTTCATTTAACAACCGGTCGTTTATTATAACTGCCTAGTTAAGATTACTTGACATAAGAACAGGAATACTTTCTGTAGCAAAGAAACCAATGGTGAGGAAACATAAACATAAGTTAACATTCAGATGTAATTTAGCTTTCATTTCAACGCGACATACATATGGTAAATTTAAAGCAATTTCTTTCGACATTGGTTTTAGACCAGAAATTAAATGTGAATGAATTTGAGATACTATGACTATATTGAATGCCAATATTTGCTCACATTAGTGACGTTTCTTTTTAATCTTAACTCCAATACAGTCTGATTGAAACCGACCGTTTTCCAAAGGAATAAAAGTTGCAAAATAGTACATCTACTGGGATATGAAGTTATATCGTTCGGAGGTTTCCTCGCCAAACCGACCTTGTGGCGAGAAATGTACAGAACCTGTTCGTATCCCGGTAGATGAATTTTTTGTAAATTATATTCCTCGGAACAAGGTATATGTTTAATCAGACTGAACTCCAATACACTCCGATACACCTCATCTACACACAAAAATTATAAGTCAAGGATTGGTTCATTATCAAATCAAAATCACGATAAGTCAATATCACCATAAACCGTAATCAAAATGTCCTGTATGTTTCCTGTATTGCCTCTCATTTATCCATAAAATGGATGTTTAACTTCCAATTGGGCCAGACTCTTCTCTTAATAACTGTCTTCGGTGTAAGGTAGGCTTGAACAATCAGTGAATTATTTTTGTCATGGCTATTTTCTCAGGAATAAATACAAATCTATGTGTAGACCTCTCACCAGGACATGACCTTATTCTGTACAATGTATTGCTGTCAATGACTTTCCTTCGGTCCGGGGTTCGAATCCCGCCAGGGGCACGGCAACTTTGTCTGCAGTAGAGAACTGTTCTACACGCAGTAAGGTTTGGGTGCAGTGCTGAACTGAATCTCAGTGCAGTACCACCCATGGTTCGCTAGTTCAAGCCGTTGCTCGCAGGTTTCACCACAACGCATAGCCAAATGGTGTTGCGGGCATTCTCCCTGCCATAATACTAGCAGCCGTGATATAAGTGAAATACTCTTGAAAGCGGCGTTAAACTCCAAATCACCTCACCTCACCTTCGGTATAGATTTCTTGAAGTTCTTATCAACACGATTGTGTTTTACATCACCTTTTTCGTGTAATTAGTAACAACATCTCTATTCATTTAAAATCAATATGTATTGCATGGTTTCCCCTATGTTTGATAATGATAGTGTGGGTCATATTTTGTCACAATCCTTATATGAGAATGATACACTCCCAGGTCATGGGTTAGTCACATCAGATCATACATTCGAGTTTCGCTTGAATTTTATCACGAGCCCCGAACAAGATTCAGAAAAGTACGGATGATTGCAACGCCTCTTCTATGCCCTTCATTATTGAAGTATTAACGCCAATCGTCATTAAGATAAAATCAATAATTATCGACATTTTTGACATTGTGATGAAGTAATGAAACGAATCGACTTCATATCATCGCATCAATCCGAACAGTAGCTTTGTATTTTGTAATGAGCCTAGCACGGAGGGATAATTGATATATCATGAAATATTGACTTAGACATTGTGTTTCTTACAAAAGGTACTGGAACAGAGAATGGCACGATAATGATACTATTTGCTATTAAGGAGTTATCATCAAATAATCATTAATATACCAAACAGTGTATAACCACTGTCCAGAGGCGTGTTCAGAACCGCGAGTACTCGCGAGTATTCACAAGTACCCGCTTCTAAACGACAACGATTTCGTGCGTATTCGCGAGTACAAGCGTGACCACTTTGGAGCAGTCTCGCCAAGCGGGTATTTACGATCCAAGATTAAGTCGCGTATCACACAATTTGATTACCTCATCTTTTTTTCTTTTATTACCTCCTCAATTGAAATTTGGTCCATTGCTATGTGCATGGCACCTATATTTTCCAAAATGGTGATGATATTCTGAAATTATCTTGGGAAGAACTCGCGACCTCAGGTTTCCGTTCAGGAGCCGTTCGCCGGTACGCGCGTACACGCCAAGCGAGTACTCACGGTCTTGAACACGCCTGACTCGTAAAGGGAACACAACAACCTGGCGCAAGCGGAACGAGGCTAAGGAACCAGGTTGAGAACACATGGACGAACGTGAAATATAGGCAGGATATGGTCCGAAAACTTTCTATAAGTTTTGCACAAGGGACCAGTCCAAGGCTATAACAAGAAGGATTTCTTGGTGATCAACGTCTCTATTGTAGGAGGTGCGAAATAGGAAAGTTATGGAATAAGTGAGAAACCAATATTGAGATTGGCGAATGTAATAATAATCATCAATAAAAGAAACTATCATTATTCTCCTACAAAATCAAGGGGGGTATGACATGACTACGAACATAATGGAGGGAATCCTTTATTGATGTATATTCAATGTCGCGTCATACCAAAATACTTCTTGAGTTGTTGAGTTGATGCTTCCTTGCTTGACACTCCGCATTATAAGGACAGAACAAGCGCTGCACTGTGGCTGCCGAGTGCAAATGCACAAACCGAATATATATATTGGATTTGGTCCGAAAATGTTGCTTGACATTCAGCATTATAATGACAGAACAAGTGCTGCACTGCAAAATGCACAAACCGAATTTCCAATGTACTTTGTATTGCGGACAATAAAGTGTTGTTATTATTATATTATAACACCATCTTTGCTTGAAGGTGGCGAAAAAACGGGACATACCGAATACGATACATTTACAAATGATGTGGTCATATGCCATTGTATCTTATAATTGAAGTTATTCAGGAAACACATGAATCGTGTTTTTAAAACATGTTTGTTATACGTGAATGTTAACTTTATCAATAAAGAAATTCGATTTAAAAAATGACCATTTTGTCAACAAACACCATTCATTTATTTCAAGTCACCATAATGTAAACCATGAACCTTTATGAAGTTAAGAATTATATTTCATCACTGGCAGTAGCAATAAATACATTGCCATCATTTATATCATTTTTATTCACATAAATTATATTTCTGAAATATTCTGAACAATTAGAACCCTGTTCGGATTTATTATATTTATGAGTCAGATATGTCTCCCTCTTCGTCACTTAATGTTTGTCACGTGGGATGAGAATATCAGCATTATGAACATTATCTCAAGTATATCTATCTACACAATCACAAGCATCAACTAACTCTTCTTTTGGAGTTAGTAGCGAAACTATTTTTACCACCATCGTCATTTAAGCAGTCAACCATGTTTACTCTTGTCAAATGGGAGGACAAATATATCTGGGAGTGTATGAATTACAGGCGCTCTCGGTAAGGCCGGACACGCTTTTCATCTCAACAAATGCAAGGTGTCATCAATGTTCGACTCTGACACATTCTCGTGTCTTTATGTGTTCTGTTTGCACAGGAATCTAATGTCTGAATACTGTGATGTTGATGTTTACAACTATTGTGTCCCCATTTCTTCCTCTTTGCAACAAGTGCATGCCACACTAGGTAATAACTGCTTTAAAAATATATACTATTCTTATTTTTCATTATCCAACCTTTCCCATTAAAAATTTATTCCGGCACTTTTCACAACCCTGATCCCATTCAACTCCCGTTGATACATCACCTTATAATCCTTCATCACCAATCGCAGTACATTACATCTCGACATCACAAGGGTTCAGGAATGTTTTTCAACATCCTCTCACTTTATCTCCCTTTCTTGATTGCAGAAAAAAACACACATCATCAAAGATGTCTTCAACTCATATCCAGTTCTGTAATCATCACCTTCAATGGACCTGATCATCCGTCATCACTCATCAAGTCTATATCTTCATTATATAACGTCGGCTCTGTCACTGTCTGTTGCCACTTATCATAATTATCACAATTTTCCTAACCATGATAATCACAATCATCTCTACAACCCTTGTCACCACACATAAGTTCCTGTCGTCACTCATCACATAAGTTCCTGTCGTCCCTCGTCACATAATTTCCTATCATCACTCATCACATAAGTTCCAATTCTGTCATGTTCTGAACCTTCTTAGTCTGAACGGAAGTATTTTGTGACATAGTGACGTCACCTGATGACGTTGACGGTTTGGCGGGAGATTCTTTCATTGGTGCATTTGGGTGACCCATAGACTGTTCCTGGAAGAAGTTGTTCAACCGTTCTTGTCGATTTGGTCTCTGGGTAGAACTACTTTGAGCCGGTGGAGACTGCTGCTGCTGACCGAGCTGTAGGACGACGCCATCTTTGGAAAAGCTGAAAAGGAACATACATCATGGTAAATGCGGTTCTTTTATGTTTATGAGGAAATGTGAAACTTCTAATGATCATAAAATCTCATCTCCGTGTCTTCTGATATCAAATATACCAACACATGCGGATAAAGGTAAACATATCCTTCCACCCAACGGATATAAGTAACTTGAGTGTTGATATTATTGATATCAGTAGATAACTTCAATTCGTTGTCATTGTAAAGATTACATCTCTTATTTTAAAGGGACTGTGGCACGTTTTTTGCAAATTCTAATTTTGCAAATTTCCAAATTATAATGATAGTTTATGTCATTTATATTTACCTTAGAGGGTAAAACATCTTATTACACAAACCAATTACCCGTAGTGGTAATAACGAGGTTGCGTATAAAGCAAAAATTGCATGGCGGCCATGTTATTGTGAAAAAAATTTATTATTTCGAATGACAAAAACGATTTTCATGGCTTGAAGGAACCAAGATTTTCCGAAGAGAGTTTTACTATTGGTGACATTATTTTTCAAATGCATTTTATTGTCTTATTTCAGCATAAACGCGTGCTACTGCCCCTTTAAATTTGCAGTTCAGTGATAATGATAGTGTGTCACACAAATGGATTGTTCTTATCATCTAACAAGTATCTATTACCTCTTTATGAAACAGGGGGCGGGATAGCGCAGTGGTTAGCGCGTTCGGCATTGGATCAAGAGGTCCGGGGTTCGAATCAACTTTGTCTGAAGAAGAGAACTGTTCTACACGCAGTAAGGTTTGGGTGCAATGCTACTCTGAATTTCAGTGCAGTACCACCCATGGTTCGCTAGTTCCAGCCGATGCTCGCAGGTTTCACCGCAATACATAGCCACGTGGCGTTGCGGGCTTTCTCCCTGCCATAACACAAGCAGCCGTGATATATAAGTGAAATACTCTTGAAAGCGGCGTTAAACCTCACCTCACCTTTATGAAACAGTTATTCTGATATTGGACACTTTATCTGTGTTTGTCGTACCTGATACGCCTGACGTCATTTGGTAGACTGGTTAATTAACGCTGATCTCAGCCAGGTGTGTTTTCACAACTGGAGCTAATCAATATTTCCTTTCCACTGATAAGCAATTCTCAATGTGTTTGTCTGTCTCTATTTGTCTACATCTCTGACTGTGTCTGTGTCTGTGTCTGTGTCTCTGTCTTAGGAGCGTCCTGTCTATCTGTCTAACCGTACATCTGTCTATATGTCAATCTGTCTAGCTGTCTATCTGTATATGTTTTGTGCTGTTTCTCTGTCTCTTTGTCTCTCTGTATATTTGTCTATCTATCGATCTGTCTATCTATCGGGTTCTACATGTGTATATCTGTTTCTTTATCCCGTCTGTCTATTCACCTGTCTATCTGTATATATGTCTATCTGTCCATCTGTTTAGCTGTCTATCTGTATGTCCCCCTGTCTATCTGCCTATCTGTATATCTGTCGATATAAGATAAGATAAGATAAGATAAACTTTATTATCCCAGATGGGAAATTTATCTTACACTCAAAGAGTCTTTGGTAGAATACAATACAAAATAACAATACATGAATACAATATAAAAAACCAAAACAATAATAACATACATTGTGTTGATGGATACTAAATATGACATATATATTATGGCATACTTTAATCAACCATGTCGTGTTTCAAGAGTTACATGATTGCTATTTGGTGTCAAACGATTTTGATGCTCTGTTAGTTTTTAAATGTCAGATTTTGAAACGACGTCCAGATGGTAGAAATTCATAATATTCATTTAGAAAGTGCGATGGGTCTGATTGAATGGCTAGAGCCTTCTTTTTAACTCTAGAATCAACCTGGAATGAAAGATGCTCAAAATTGAAGCCGGAAATGTTACTGGAGGTGTTTACAATTTTGTCAATTTGGTTTTTTTGTCTTAGAAGAAGATATGTCGATATGTCTATATGTCTATCTGTCTATCTGTTTATATGTATATCTGTATATCTGTATATCTGTATATCTGTCTATCTGTATATCTGTCGATATGTCTATCTGTCTATATGTCTATCTGTATATCTGTATATCTGTATATCTGTATATCTGTCTATCTGTCTATATGTCTATCTGTCGATATGTCGATATGTCTATATGTCTATCTGTATATCTGTATATCTGTATATCTGTATATCTGTCGATATGTCGATATGTCTATATGTCTATATGTCTATCTGTCTATCTGTCTATCTGTTTATATGTATATCTGTATATCTGTATATCTGTATATCTGTCTATCTGTATATCTGTCGATATGTCTATCTGTCTATATGTCTATCTGTATATCTGTATATCTGTATATCTGTATATCTGTCTATCTGTCTATATGTCTATCTGTCGATATGTCGATATGTCTATATGTCTATCTGTATATCTGTATATCTGTATATCTGTCGATATGTCGATATGTCTATATGTCTATATGTCTATCTGTATATCTGTATATCTGTATATATGTATATCTGTATATCTGTATATCTGTAAATCTGTATATATGTCTATTTGTCTATTTGTCTCTCTGTCCACCTGTCTCTCAGTTGATGTCCGGTCCGATGAGATGTCTGTGTAAATGTAATGCATTGTTATTTCATGCAAGTGAATCAGTTAATTAACGCTGATGTATACAGGTGTGACGTCTCATTAAAGATTGCTATCCATTGATTGAATTTCACAAACATCAGAGAGAAATATTGATGGCAATTTACCTATACGTCAAGCACACAATGTTCCCACGTGAATTTGATTAATGTATCATCCGTCTAACTTACAATGATAAATGGTCATTTGTAAAATACCATAAGCCCATATACATGCTGTTGACCAATTATGTACGTTTCTTTCTAATTAAACGACTCTAGGAAGGGAGGGACATGCCAAATAATCAGTCAACCAATTCAGCAATTTGATTCATATGAATCATTGTTAGTTCAAACTAAAATTTACATGTTTTGTACTGTACCTTGTTTACTGTATCTGAATATATATTTTATATGATGCATTTTTATTGTAAACACAACGTTAGACTTTAAGAAACCATCTGTCTGTCTGTCTGTCTGTCTGCCTTTTAAATCGACCACTAATTATGAAGAATGAAATAACGGCCAGCGTGGTGTATCCACGTTATGAGGTATATTTAAATAGCGGATAACATCCCCTCGTACTAGAGGTTTGATTCAGGTTTGAGTTTGATTGGACTTTAACAGATTTATAGATTTACCGACACATTTTGATTAATTTCTATGTCAAACTAGCGAATTTTTTATTTTATTTTATTATTGAAATTTTGAGTGAAATACGTCTATCGAGGAACACTTACTAAATCTGATATCTGTACATAGGTCTGTAACCTATTCGGAACTTCTTTATCATTTTGGTACATCAAGAAAGTTGATTCATATATATATATAATAGAACTGAAATAGAATTATTGATGGAATAAAGTAAAATGAAATAATTGCATAATTTCGAGACAAGGGTAAAGTGCCACCAATGATAAAAACAAAACAGGGACTTGATAAACCTATATATATATATATATATATATATATATGATAAATGTTATATAAGTGTCCATTAGAGAATAACCAACGAGGTACGAGTGATTACGGGAAATATCCACGAGTCTAAATAATGTTCAGCCACGAGCTTTAGTGAGTGGCTCTGAACATTATTTAGACGAGTGGATATTTCCCGTAATCACTTGTACCGAGTTGGTTATTCTATATATTACCCATTATGCAATTAAATTGACCAAATTACGCTTGGTTATTACATTTTCATGTTGGGCGGCCGCTGTGAAGGACCCGTCGCAACACTAACATTGTGACGTCATAAGATAATTCGTCGCGTCAGACCATTGTTTTTATTACGTCATAGTCATTCTTTCTCCGGGTAACCGACCAATCAACGTTGAGAATCTCTTGAAAGCACATGTACAGCACAAATATCACAAAAATAATCACCTGTGTCTTCTCACCCGTATGGGTAATATCTGTATTTGTATAACGATTCTCATGAGCAGATCTAAGTAGATATAGGTAGACATATCTACCGAAATAAACATCAACCTACCTTTGTAAATATGCTACATAAAACATACCCTCTTACCTGTACAAAGCACCTGGATGAAGCTAGCGGCAGGAAAGTCCACCTGTCCAGTGATGACTGACAGCGTTCATCAGGTGATCCCTGCCTGACATAGATCAATAACGCTTCCCTGCCAAACACACCTGGGAAAAGCGCTTTGATCTCTACCGGAAGCACGTCTCTACGTACAGCAAATGTAACATAGCAATGAGTAATGCAGCGTTAAGAACATACAGGTAAATAAATGTGAAAACGTCACAGTCTATTTTTTTAAAATACAAATATACTGATCTAGCTGTTTTGCACACCTGAAAACAACGCTTCAATGTACGTGTGTTGTCACACACCGGGCGTGTGTCACATAGAACCAACGTCAGAAATACATGTTTATTGACCCTACCTATTAATATATAAAAGGATCCGTAATAGGGTCAACTTCCAAACTTGCCACTCTCCAATAGGATGATTAAGCCTTGCAGTATTTCCCTCGCTTTGTTGTGTCCAGATAGTGGATCGCTGCACCTGAAATGCATAGTGGGCCCGGATTTCTAAGCACAGATATCTTAAGGAAATACTGCAAGGCCTAAATCGGCCAGTAATGGGAGACTGGTAAGAGTTATGCCTTGCGTTTGGAAGTTGTAATAGGGTCTTCCTGACTTCTTAGTGATCTACGCCCTGTGTCGTAATAGCAACTGTGCCGCAATTTAGGGATCAGTTTTGGTTATGGGCAAGAAATATTGAATCAAACCAATAATCATTTGAAATACACATTACGAGCGATGATTATAGATCAATGAACACTTCGAATATTTTGATTTTTTTTACGAAGAAATATAAAATCAAACTTGGTTTAGTTTGCTTCTGAAGACATGATGTAACTCTATTTCAGTGTATGTATCGCCCGTGGATTGACACAATCTGTATGTTGTATGGTATCATTTGTTTAAAACCTGTATGTGTTGATTCAGTTCTAATAACTTCACCCAACCTGCATATCCATCTCAAATAGGCAAATACATGATACATACTTGTTTTCAACGGGAACCGATTGACACCGTTACCCATATGCATACGGAAACTACAATTTATATATACAGTAGTGATATATGGCCTATTAAACATTAACAACCCACATCTATCATTTTGTTAGTTGTGGATACATTTCCAAAATTACGTTTGACTAATTGGCGGGCGCTATTGTCCGGTTTTCGACCAAAAACCATTACTTTCACATTTATATCGTCACTGTACTGACCTACAGGCATTAGAAGGGTAATGTTCGGTATCAGCCAGTGCTTCTCGATAAAATAATACTATCTACAACGTTTGGCATAGAACTATTGAATGTCCCTTTGACCAGAATAATCCTATGTCTAACGTTGTTACATTTGGAATAACACAGTACAAATTCTTGTACTTTTCCGGGCCGAGTCGAACCCACACCCACTTTCGAGGCCCCGTGGTCGTGTGGTAAGCTGTTGGTACGGTCAGTACTTTTTAATACTTTATTGTCCTTATTATATTTCGGAAATTCGATTTGTGCCAGTGACACCCGGCAGCCACAGTGCAGCGCCAGTTCAAGCGTTGTTCTATCCTTATAATGCTGAGCGCCAAGCAAGGAAGCAACAACTCCCATCTTTTGGTATGACGCGGCCGGGAATCGAACCCCGACCGGGTGACGAGCAGACGCTCTACCAACTGAGCTACATTCCCGGCTCAGTTCGGAGTGGGTGTAGTGTTATCTCAAATATTTTATATCTGTTCACTATCTAAACGGCATGTATTTCTAATACACCTTAGGTGTGTTGATATCATATACATGTACAATGTTATGTACAAACTGACGGGCCGGGGAAACAATAACACGAATAGAGAAGACAGCAGTCGATATTATGATAAAGCATTGTGGACCGTCTACAAGGTAACAAATGAATCATACGACGTTGAATCAATCCGGTAATCACCATTCTCTCTGATAAATGGGACATTTATTGAATATACTCCCATATTTCATATTCTTGATGCACGATATTGGCACAATCACATTGTCAGATTACCGTGCTTAGCAATTTAGAATAATAGCATTGTTCTAGACAATGTATTTGTTTTATTGCAATTGATACAATACTTTGAACCAACATGTTGATGTAAACCAATTCGGCTGAATCCTTTTTGTTATTACCGTGTTTTATTTTTATATTATTCCACCGATTGTGTACTTTGGCAAAAAGGAATGCAGCTATTACAACCAAACTTTATATGCTGGTAGCCCTTACTCTGAAGTTTTGCAGCGAATCTTTTGGGCGCAATAGGCCCAGCCATAGTTCAGTTCGATTTATTATTTTATCTTTAACATAGGATAAAATTCACAATGCACTTAGAGACTCTTTTTTTCAAAGATCCGCAAAAATCATGCGAAGAAAACTTAAAGCATGACGAATTCGTAGGTCACCACGTACCTTTTAAAATCTTCTCCTCTGAAGATTCAAGAACTAGAGAGCTAAAATTTGAAAATGATGTGGCTGAATCATTGTATATATTGGGTTACTCCTCACAAACGCTTATTCGCAATACTTTTTTCACAGTGAGTACTTGAAATCTGGCAGTTTTGCAAAAAATGCAAACTTCAAACCTCAATAGCTCAAAAACTAAACAGGATATTTTCACAAAACCTTCCCCTTCACCAAAATGTGGGCAACAACATTCCTCATCGATTAGGCCTATCAAAATAGATTTTTTGATATTTCGATAAAACTGAAAATTTGGTCAACTTTTAAGGGTAAGCGTCTTCAAAAATCTTCTCCTAAAACAGGCATCATATACAGACACATAGTGTAGCTCATTTGGAAGCTGAAGCACTGCTGTTTATATGAATCTATCAACCGAAGCTCAACATCTAACCGTTTTAAGAACTGAACTTTTTGAAAAAAGGTATTTTCAGCCTTTGAATCTAAAGGGACTTCAACGCAAATACAATGACTTGCCTCAGAATTTTTAAAACTGTAAGTGTACATCTCACGACATTATGGAGACTATATTTCATCAAAATGTGCCAATTGGACTGAGGTTTTGTAAATGTTTATATTGTATTAACAATCAACCAAACCAACGTTTACGAAAGTAGAGAGGACTCAGGCTTTCGTCGGAACTACATGTATATGGCAGGGGATGTATACAGATATCGGTTTTGTCCTGGGGAGATGGATTCCCAAATATTATACGGGACTTAACGAATACTTGCCGTGCATTACTCAAATATTGCGCTGAAACTCGTCAATACGCCTACAATAAGGATCGTACGACGCTGAATCACTCCAGTATTGGTTTTCGTCTCTGATTAATGTGTCTTTTATTGAATATACACTCGTGTTACATATTCTTAATGCACAATATTGACAGAATTCCTCTGCCAGATTACCTTGTTAAGCAAAACTCAATCGTACAAGTGTAACATAAATAAACCTGTATATCATCATTATTTGTAGTGTGTCAAAGCAGTACGTTTGCTATTAGGAAGTACTGTATAAATGTTTATACGAAGTATAGGGATTGAGATGGTCATAGAAAACAACACGTTTTCAATAACAGTTTCAATCGTTCTGAAGTATGAAATATATCCACTTAGAAAAACAAATATTGTTTTAAGGATGTTCACTCCTCAAAATTATAGTATTAAACTTTTTTTCTAACTTATATTTTTTAAAAGATCATAGTATATGATTGAAAAATCAACATTAAAAATAGGGGGTAGTGTGGATTTTTTCGAGATATGACGCCTGTAAGATAGTGGGGTGAAGTACAATTTTAACATGGGAGTCTATGGGAAAATGAGAGAATAAAATGCTAAAAACTTTTAAATAATTCATTTCTAGTATTAAACCTTTTTTTCCTTTTTGATATGTTACAAAGTTTATGTTCCCCTACCGAAATCGATGAAAAAATGAAATATGGTAGTGTGGGTTTTTTAAAGTTTTGACACAAAATGTACCTGAAAACCCCCCTTTTTAGTCAAGTTTTCAAGGAAGGAGCAAACATCCTTAATGCTGAACCAATAAATTGTGTTT
Source organism: Gibbula magus (assembly GCA_936450465.1). Lineage (NCBI taxonomy): Eukaryota > Metazoa > Mollusca > Gastropoda > Trochida > Trochidae > Gibbula > Gibbula magus. The sequence continues at coordinate 36,753,600 of OW388301.1, read as the reverse complement.
TAGTTTAAATAGATTTATACGTATAGCATATTGCATCACACACAAAACTCAACATTTTAAAAACTGAGTTCCTTTTTGCATCGTAGCAATAGCATACTGTTGTTTATGGGGATATACATGTTTGAATATTTCGTTTATTGCCTAACGACCTGTCTTTCAAAGATGTATCGAATTTGTCGTCTGTGACGTCATAACAAATTGTTAACGTCACTGTAGCTAACAATTGCAAGAGAAAATTACCATTATTTACATATTTAACTTGAAAAATGAGATATGTTGATAATTTTGTAAGAAAGAAACTTATAATAAAACTGTGCCTTCCGACGGTAGGAGACTTGTGCAAATACATTTTATGTTTATAGAATGTCTGTCCATAGGCTCTGTAGCTCATCAGGGTTCATATTGTTTCTTGTGGAAGACTGAAACAGATTGTTATCTAGATAAAGTACAATCCCTTCATATTACCTTGAAAAATTCCATGATCAACAAAATTGTTCAGTGTCATTCCATAAAGAAAACCTGACTTGAAACTCCATTTTGAGGAAATTGGCTGTCTAAGTATAACGATTCCTGAAAAATATTAAAGAGAAGGTGACTTCCAATTCAAATGGTGTAGACCTATTTACATTATGATATAACATGGTGAAGAGATGAGATGAGATGAGATGAGATGAGATGAGATGAGATGAGGTGAGGTGAGGTGAGGTGAGGTGAGGTGAGGTGAGATGAGGTTAGGTGAGGTGAGGTGAGGTGAGGTGAGGTGAGGTGAGGTGAGATGAGGTGAGGTGAGGTTAGGTGAGGTGAGGTGAGGTGAGGTGAGGTGAGATGGTGAGGTGAGATGAGATGAGATGAGATGAGATGAGTCGAGATGAGATGAGAAAGAGAGACAAAGGGAGAGGAAGAGGGGCAAGGGTTTGGAGAGGGAGAGTGTTATAAAGCATCAATATCTTAACAGCTCTCACACTGAGGCTGGCTGACCACCTGCACCTGATCATTATGTAACATGCAGTTCTCTTTACAAGGGGTTTCAGCCTAGCATTATATCTATAAGTCTGTATGTCTTTGTTCACTTAGTACTGCTCTTACAGGCAGTATACGGTGCAGGCTCAGCATTTGTAAGAAAGTTGAAACTCACACATACTCGTTTGCCCTGAAGTCATTTATTATCAAAACCTTTTATAAACAATATAAGCAAAATATAACCCTATGCAATAACCAATGCCTATATCATGTTACCACTGAGGGCTCAGAGAGTGCACCTGCTGCCTTCTCCTCACCACTATCATTGCTCAATAAGACAGGCAAGAGAAATGTGCTTTAGGTCATGGCCTCAGTATGAGTCCCTTATTTGGTCACCAAATCTACAATTAAGAATCCCCATTGGCTAAAGAGCCTGCAAACAACATTTAAGCCTTCTTAGTGTTTTGTGCTGGACAAGATGATGAAAATAGGTTTTTAGGTCATGACCCTTGAGGTCCTTACTTGGTGCCACAGGGTCACCAAATCTACAATTTAGAAATCAAATGTGCTGTCTGTACATAATATTACAGCCTTTTTTTTTTGTTCTGGAGAAAAAGGCGAAAATAGGTTTTTAGGTCATGCCCTGTGAGACCCTTATTTGGGGTCACAAGGTCCCCATATCTACAATTTAGAATCTACATTGGTTAAAGAGTGCGTATACAATATTACAGCCTTCTAGGTCGTTTTGTTCTGGAGAAGATGACGATAATACGTTTTTAGGTCATGGCCCGTGAGGCGCTTTTTGGGCGCCAATTTAGAATATCCATTGGCTAAAGAGCCTTTACACAATACTACAGCCTTCTAGGTCGTTTTGTCTGGAATAAAAAGATGATAATAGGTTTTTATGTTATTGCCTGTGAGGCCCTTATTCAGGGTCACAGGGTCACCAAATCTAGAAGGATCACCAATTTAGAACCCCCTGCAGCCAAGGAGGCTGCACATAAAATGTCAGCTCTCTAGAGTCATTGCCTCTGAAGAAGAAGTCGAAATAGTGAAATGTTTAAGGACGAACGGATGGATGGACGGGCGGGTGTAGCTTACCAAATCGAGGTGAGGTGACGCTCTCAAGATTATTTTATATCGCGGCATTTTTCCAAATCGAATTAGTAGGCTTACTAATTCATTTGATAAGATTACTAAATGAATAAGTAAGCTTACGTTATATTAATCGCCATGTCTACGTACACTGTCTCTCACTCTATTGTACAATTCTTGCACTGGTACATTATTTATCCCAACATTTATCACTTCTTATCCAATCATATATTTGTCTAATTATTCTCTACAACCTTCAGGCCATCTGTGTACAAGTGCTCGTTTTTCTTGTACCGATTAATATGGGACCAAATGAAAATATTTCGAGAATAATATCTGGTATGTGTAAAATTTACTGTTTAACACCAGAAAATTAAAGGGTTCTCTTTTGATAGCTAGCATTACTACAAGAGTAATTTTCTTAAATGTTCATCAAATGAAATATCTATACCAATACTCATAATGTCATAATGTAAAGTTATCGATGTACAACGCTTCTTCAAAATACCGACACATTAGCCAACTTACCAGTTCTAAGTTCTCAAATTCGTCGACATCACAACTCAGTGAACTATCGCATCATGGTTACAATTTCTGAAAATGAACAGCTTACGTATATTTATCCTAAAGGATCCTTAAACACACACGTCAGTCATATTTTAAGACCACGTTTATTATTTCAGACGTCAAAACTTTGATTAACTTGATATTGTTATCGTATAGAGGATACTTGGCTTTTCTTATCAAATACCATCATCGAGTGAGGTAGAAAGTTTATATTATCACTAGTGACGCAGATCCCGGTATTTCACCTGCAATCATATAAAAAATGGAAGTATCTTAAGACACATACCTATCAACATCATTTAGTCTACGCTGGGGTGATACAAGGTTAACTGGTCAGTCCCATCCCATTGAGACAGAATGATGCCTTTCACAGCTTAATCACGCATCAATGATTTTGCAGTTCCATCATCTTGAGACAAAATACTGTCAATATGGAATATGCTATGGTCATGAATCGATGAATTTGTTTAGTTGAGTTCTATTGTCTTGAGAAAAGAAACAGTTGAAGGAATATCATAAATCACGCACCGGTGAATTTGTTCATAGAACGTAAAGATTGGTTACACATGAAGATTAAATTATTAATCCTAGAATGTGAAATGGGGAGTGTATAGTACCTTGGGTCGACATGATCTTGGTTATTTGCCAAACACTGTTAGAACGACATAGCATGTTGATAGCAAAAACATGATTTTGTTCTATCACATTATCTGCAATCAGTGAACATGTCGTGGTTGTTCAATAGTTGTTACAAGAGTACACAAATAGAGCCATGGGCTCTGTAGCTCATCAGGACTTCATTGAATTATTATCTAAGGTTGAATATCTAAGTTATATCAAGTAATACATATACCAAATCTACAATTTAGAATCTCATTGGCCAAGGAGTCTGCACACAACTTTTCAGCTCTGTAGATCTTTTGTAACTGGAGAAGCAGATGAAAATAGCTTTTTAAGGTTGTGACCCCTGTGACCCTATTTGAGGTCACGGGGTCACGAAATCTACAATTTATTATCCCCATTGTCCAATGAGTCTGCACACAACTTTTCAGCTCTCTAGACCTTTTGGAACTGGAGAAGTAGATGAAAATAGGTCCCCATTGGCCAAGGACGCGGGACACCATGCCATGCCATAAGCCCATCGGGCCTTTCGGGGCTGATGAGATAAAAATCACAAACACTTCGGACCATTTCCATTTTTTTATTTTCCGGTAATAAATAACCCAATACTTGTACAAAAGTGTATACATGATAAAAAAAAAGAAGAGACCATTCGATAAGAGGAAGCTCTGAAATTTGACTGGTTTTCTGACAAAGGGAATGTCCTCAAAATACTTTGAGTCCCATGTGGTGTATGTTTAATGCTGTCTACATTTATGTTGAAATGGAAGTGCTAGATTTATTAAAGTATTGTCCTAAGAGTCGGGTATTTGCTTCTTCAGATACAATTCTGCAGAACTTTACATTCATGTTCAGGATCAACAACAGGAACGGTTACACTAAATTAGAATATACAAGTAGTTGCTTCAACGTGAAATTTACATATTAATATATAAAACTGTTTTAATTGTTTGTGGAAGACACAATCACATAGCAAACAGCAAACAGCAAACAGCAAACATTTACCATATTTATCAAAGTAAATTGTGAGTACAATGTATATGAAATGAAATCTTCCTATATAAGGCCATAAATAATAAAATTCCCTACAAATAAAGACACACTTGAAGATTTAATTCATCACTGTTGTTTGCTCTAAATAACCTCCCTTTGAAGAGCACATAAAATCTCAAGATGAAAATAGCTTTTTAGGTAATGACCTCTGTGACCTATATTTGGGGTCCCAGGATTTAGAATCCCAAATGGCTAAGGAGTCTGTATATGAAATTTCAAGTCTTTTGGGTCAGTGGTTCTTGAGAAGAAGATGAAAGCAGGTTTTCAGGTCATGACCTCTGTATATATATATATATATATACTTTATTTCTGGTCGCAGGGTCACGAAATCTACAATTTAGAACCCAATTAGCCAAGGAGTCTGCAGACAGCATTTCAGCTTTCTAGACCTCTTGGTACTGGAGAAGATGAAAATAGGTTTTTAAGGTTGTGAACCCTGTGACCCTATTTGGGGTCACAAGGTCACCAAATTTACAATTTAGAATCCTCATTGGCCAAGGAGTCTGTACACAAAATTTCAACTCCCTTGACCAAAGTTTAAAGACGGATGGACGAACGGATGGACAGAGGGACGGATGGAAGGACGGACGCCGGACATCATGCCATGCCATAAGTCCATTGGGCCTTCCAGGCTAGATGAGCTAAAAAGTGGGAATAATAAAATTTCATTCTTTTCCAATACATAGTTTTGACTTGATTAGGTTATGTTGCACTCTACCAATTCATTTGATCATTCAAATGTAACAGAAAATGGAAGCTGAATCAAATGACGAATACAATCTAAGTCACAACATTCCTATTTTCAACTTCTAGATATGATGTTTCGACTTGACAGGAGGCATGAATGAATCAAATTCTAAAAGGAAAATAAAATAACTGAAAAAAACTAACTGTTCTGTTTCAACTATGACATCTTTGGTACACATCAAAATAGAATTACCCGGTAAGACTATTGTGCAGTTCTTCTAGATAAAATCTATTTTATTTACAATTTCTCTAATATCACATTTCAGATTTAATCTCATACGGTGAAAGTAATGACAGTCATCAACATTTCCCCTTATGGTAAAATTAATCTCTAAAGAAAAGGTTGTGGATGGATGGCATGTTTGCTTATGGGTGTTATGTTTGCTTATGTAAACTACCGTGCAAAATAAAGTAATCACCTCAGTTGGTTTTGATTAATTCAATATTTTAAAGAAATCAGATGCATTTGACTATGGTACGATACAATAATACTTACCACTTACTGGTATCTACAGTAGTTTGAATGAATTAATTGATGACTGTGGTTAAATTTCACTTAAAACATCTTTGTTTAATCAAAACAGGGGTACGAAATGAAATTGACACCAATATGACCCCTTACCATGTTTAAAATGTTGTAAATGTGTGAAGAATCAGGCACATTTATTAATTTTCACATAGAATATGTCGATGAACATTTGTGTATCATCCAAAATATTATTTGTAGACATTTAAAATTTCATTTTTTTTAAAATTAAAAAACATGTTGAGGTATTCTTTGACTGCTGACTAAACACCTGTAATTATTCAGTTTTAAATTATGACATCGAAAACATTGAGATATTTGAAAATTTGAAAATTTGAAAATCATACATATGATAAAATCAACAGAAGTGAGTACTTTCGTCTGGCAGTTTACTTGAGCTATACATTATCAAAAATAATGTAAAAAAAGAACTCAAAATAAAATTCAATCATTAATTCTAAAAGTTTTCAAATACATTGTTCAATAGGCACAATAATCAAACTGAAAACTGACATTTTGTTGAAATATTTGTATGTAAGAATATGTAAGAATACTAGGAAGAGAAAATTCCCTCATGACGTCAAGGTCTGATTTGATATTGTCTGTAGGTAGACTTAATCAAAAGTTTCCTTGTGGAGGTTGTGGGGCAAGATGAACAGCTACGGTTATCACAGGGAGATATCCTGAAACACCACTATAGTTAATCATTGTGGTGAAACCTTCCGGTATGTGTTGGTCGGAACCAGCAAACCATGGATGGTACCTCACCTAGCACTCTAAGCTTACCGGAAGTGGGACTCACCTTAGTGCCTTGTGAAAGGAGGCTGGCTTCAAAAGTTTTATCTTAAATCTAACTGGCTAAACACTGCACTATCCAAACCCTAGACAAGGTTGTCATTTACACATAGAAATACAGTTTGAAACTGAAATAGAGACGATACACCGAATTCTCACATAAAACAATGGAGACAAAGTTTTACATATTTTGGCACTGATATCAGCAGTGGAATCTAATAAAATATATTTCTGAGTATAATATACAGATTATATAGGAAATAAACTCTGATAATCAATTTTTGACAATGTAAAGTGTCAATTTCAACTATAAACTTGAGATCAGAATATATCAATAGACTGCACTTAAACAAGATTTGTGTAGTGAAAAGTGCTTTCATATGCAACTGTTACATATAAATATTCATAGGTATCAGCTGTTTTAGAATCGGTTATAAAATTTATTAATACTAATTACTCAAATTCATAAAGATCAATTCTTCAACAAAATGTTTAAAAAGATTCTAAAATAATAATGAAACTAAGAAACTAAAGAAAATTCCAATAGCAAGTCTCTTTAGGTACAGAAAATATCATTAATATAACAACATACAAAATATATTTCAGATTATTACACGTTTGTAATTAAGATAAAATATTCTATATAGTCACAAAGCTTCTTTTGCAACAAAAACAGAAAGGACCAAAATATTGACCAGTGAAGAATGATTATGTTGTATGGAACCCTTTGAAAAAATAAATATGTCTTGAGAATAATAAGAGGTAAGAAGAAATGTCATGTTAATGTGCATAATATACAATATGAGTATACAAAATGAAAGACCATCTTGAAATTCTGTGGTAAAACTTTAGTCATTGTATCTTCAGCTCACCAAGATTTGCAGGATTTATTAACTAAGTTTGAAGCAAACAAATGTCAAGTAACAGATCGTTCAAAATGTCAAAAAGCATTAAATGGCCTTAAAAGGCCTGATGAGCTTAACACTACAAGACAATATTTATATATAGATGTACAAAGTGAAGAGCATTTCAATGAGTCTTGACATGTCTAGTATCCTTTTCAAACTAAAAGTATGTACATGTTGTTCAATGTTGCATTTCATATGATTTTTAGAGATTGATGCTTGTTTACATGATGAAAGGATACCAGTTTAATGCAACTTTCAAGAATATTTTACATAAATAATGGCACTAAGTATAATTATGCAGGGAGAAAGCCTACACTGCCACTGTGGATATACATTACTGTGAAAGTGGCAGCAGGAAATAACAAGCCATTGTGGTACTGTTATAAATATCACCGAAACCTCCGACACAAAAACGTATTAAACTAGAAGAGTGTTTGCGGGACACCGCAAATGCAGAGAAGCCCCAAAACCTAGGGTCTCGCCTTTCCCTGTTTCGCCTTCTCGACAGCATCAATAAAATGGGAATTGTTTTTAACTGACTAAGTCGGGGCTGCTAACAAACCTGAAGTGCCGAAAAAGCGCATATTTCACAATATGAAATAAGTTATATTTTAACAGGAGCCTGGGTATGATTTATTGAAGACATTCCAGGTATGGTGAGGTTGTGTTTAACACCTCTTTCAAGAGTATTTAACATATTTAACGGTTGCTGGTAGTATTGCAGGGAGCAAGTCTCCAACACCACTGTGGTTGTGCAATGCAGTGAAACTTGCAAATCTCCGATGGGTGGTACTGCGCTGAAATTCAGTGTACCATTGTAACCAAACTTTACTGCGTGTAGAGCAGTTCTTTACTTCAGACAAAGTTGTCAAACCCTTGGCGGGATGCGAACTCCGAACCTCTTGGTCCTAAGCCGAACGCACTAACCGTTACACTATCCAGCGCAAGGAATACAAGAAGAACCTTGGTTTGGGTGATGGAAGATTAGATTGTGATAATCATAGGGAATCACCGTAAGACCTGGGACGACATAGGAAAAGGCCACACACATGCAGCAAACAAACACATACATGCACAAGCTATTTGAAAAAACATTGTGTTTAAAAACATTGTCATATAGATAAAGTGATTGTCAGCAAGTTGTGGGAGTTCACTGTTGGCAGAAGTCAACAATTTGCTAACAGCCCACTGACATGTTTTGATCAATGGTAGTTATTGTGCACAGCTGGAGAAGAAGCTATTCTTCAGTAGTCAAAACCTTTTCTCAAATGTTACTCACAAGATGAATAACATGCTGGAATATACAGATTGATAGAAATTGAGAGTTTACAGGCCAAGCCACTGGGCACCCTGCTACATCAGTGTACCGGTATATGTATCCGCAAGGTTTCTCAATACCCTGTTTGTCTTCACAGAGTTTGCCACATATCTCACTATAAATAACCAGCCCGTAAAATGACTTTAAATCAAGCAATATTGACAATGCCCAGATGAGAAGACAGATGAGTGACCATTAAATTTCAAATCATGACATTTCTTTGGTTTACAAATTGATGCTTTAAATAAAGATGAGTTATGAGTAATGAGCTTTCAGTCATACGAGTCATTCAGTGATACAAGGCACAATCTACAAAATGATGCTATAATTAAAGATGAGTAATAAGCTTTCACTAATAAGAGGCCGATCTACAAAGACAATTATGGGATAGAGGAACCTTAACAAAGCAGGATGGTCACTGGGATAATTCTTCATTGTCTGCAACAATTAAGGCAAACACTACATTTACCTCATTGTCTTCAACAAATACTGTAAACCTAACAAGATGGGACAAATAAGGGTAACTGAAGACACTTTCTATACTGTTATGTGAGTGCCCTTTACAACAATGCAATCAAACACACAATATATAATTAATGCAGTCAAATTTCAGTCAGGTAACGAACAAAGGAGATAAATTGTGATTAAATATATGAAATTAATCCTAAACAAAACAAACAGCAAACAAAACTGAAAATACCACGCATCTGTTTGACCATAAGGCACATGGTTTCGTTGACCTCATTTGTTCTTTAATATATATGGTGTCACGCATATCAACACTTCAGATGGTATTTCCGGGTACCGGTAATTACAACAAAACATTCAGAGTTTCAAATTCAGTTCAAATTTACAGGAATCATTACATGTAAACAAACAAAATATTCCAAAATTCCAATCTCTTCCCACAGAGGTTACTTCCTACAGATTTCCTTGTTGCAATGGAAAATCTTTAGTAGTACCCTCTGTGGGAAGAGAATGTGATTGGCCATGAGCTAGCACCATTCTGATTGGTCAATTCATAAGAATTCAATCACAATGAATTACGATGAATATTCCAGGATACAGTCAACATTAGCTCAGCCAGAATATAACTGCATGAGCAGCTAGTGTTTCATAGTTAACATGTAGAATATCCAGAAAGTTAAATAATGTAATGGTAAATAATGCGAAAATATATCAATATCTATCTCTCAATCCACATGAAAGTGTAAAATTATATGAATTCACTATTGCACTAATGATTCAACATTAATGTCATAAATCTACTTTTAAAGAGGTTTTGCTGTGTTAAGACTTTAACAGAACAATTTGAATTTGCAATCTCTCACATAGAAGGAAAATTTCAGACAGAAAATGTAGAACCTATATGTCGCATTGTTTTCAAAATTTTCAGTAAACTTATAAAGTATTTTTCAGTAATAAATAATTGCAACATTGATTGTCTTTTGCCCTGTATTTATTGATAACTATGCCAAATTTAGTTCTTCTTTAATTTTTTTTATAAAATTTTATTTGGCTTTGATAAGTGCTGATTTAAGTTCAAATCATTTCACTTGACATGTGCATCCCCAAATTTCAAATATGTGGCAATTACTTATTACAATGAACATCACGATGACCTTATACAAGTGCAGAAGCTGAAATTACATGTCCCATTTACATATATTCTAGTTATGATCTGTTACGCACTACCAACCCAAATCTGTTTTTTTTCTACAATATTAAGTTTGGAAAAAATTAACTATTTAAAAATTGACTAATGGGTGGGCCAGACACAAGATATTGTCCAGTTTTCAAACGAAATCATGGCCATACTGAACCAGTAAGCATTAAAATAATAATGTTCAGTAGCATAACACCATTGACTCCAACAACACACTTTATGTATCTTAATATACCAATCCAAGACTACGAGACACATACTGTATAGGACACACAACCAGAGCATAGTATTTGATCCTTTCAAGGAATATCACCTTCATTGTTCATGGTTTTGAATTAATTTTTTTTTACGTAAATATTACGTAAATGGTATCAATTTTAAGAATATAGAAAAGTTATAAATTAAGAAATTCTGTGATTTGGAAGCTTGATATCAATATGATTTAATTGTTCAAGAGTTTAGACAACAGATGACCGTTATGAATACATTGACTTTATCTTGCTTAAATATGAAACACCTTATTCCCCCCAAAAATATTCATTAGAAATATTGAAATTCACACCAGAAGCCCCATAATGTTTATTCGCACATGAATGTTAATTATTCCCATAAATTTAAGAAGGTTTATAAAGATTGCTTGTATATAGATACACCCTCATGACCTCCACCCATTTAAAGTTTCATGTTTAAAACTTTCAGCTGTTTTCCTGGTACAGAAGACAGAACATCATTTCTCAAGAAATGGGACCATTTGCAATCTTAAAGCTAAATGTATCTGACTTTTCCAACCGAAAGGGAGACCAAACTCAAAATGAGGGTAATTTTAGCCCCTCAACACTGCCTTTTAATGGCATGAAATTCATCATTTAGATGTATGTTAGTTTCAATATGAAATTCAATAACAATGTATAAATTCTTCAGAGTTTTATGATACTGTATTAAATGTCTTCAATGAATGACCTGATACAAATCAGAAATGGTTTTGCAAGACATATTATAAACTAATTATGTAATGATGTCTATGTATCATCCATGTATATACCAGTAAAACCATTTTTGGCCACACACTTTTCCATTTCTAATAAAATAGTGTTTAGCCGTTTGTCCATGGCCAGTAAATGTGCCTCAGTAAGTATTGGAGCAATTGGATCTTGTATTAACAGTTCTCTCAACACATTGCTCAGGATGCCATCTTGTAGAGAAAGTAACTTTTGCCATGTGGTGAACCGGAATCTGAAAAAATGTCAATCATCGATAAGTAATTGTAGTAAAACAAGTAGTTGTTACTAAACTGACATGATCCCCCGCCACAAATTAATACTTCAAATTGAAAAAAAATGTCAAGATCAGTAAAATCGTCTGGGCCCTGAATTTTAGCTAAAAGAACCACTGGTGTAAGATAATGATGAGAATCCAATGAACAGTTCTTGAGATATCGATGCGATTAAGGCAGGTGATTATTTATTTCAAAGAAGGCTTAAACCCGGCGATTATTCAAGGCAGGCGACTAATCGAGGTGAGGTGAGTTGGGGTTTAATGCCGCTTTCAAGAGTATTTCACTTCTATCACGGCTGTTAGTATTATGGCAGGGAGAAAGCCCGCAACACCATGTGGCTATGCATTGCGGTGAAACCTGCGAGCATCGGATGGAACTAGCGAACCATGGGTAGTACTACACTGAAATTCAGTGTAGCATTGCACCCAAACCTTACTGCGTGTAGAACAGTTCTCTACTGCAGACAAAGTTGCCGTGCCCCTGGCGAGATTCGAACCCCAGACCTCTTGATCCGAAGCAGAACGCGCTAACCATTGTGCTATCCTGCCTCCTGCAATTTTAAAACAATAGATTATTTTATTATTTGCGATTATAAAAAATAGCGTCATTTACTTGCCGCGATCGTTTTGTTCCGGTGATGTAACCGGATGTTACGTCAACTGGGGCAAACAAACGTGACGTAACAGCCACGTGACAATGTAAACAACACAGCGCTTCACTTCGGTGATCGCGTTTTGACGATTTGGGTCACAAATAAAGTTAAACTGAGAGTGAAATTCGAATATCTGCTGTATGAAAGTATAATGGCAACGAGGAATTAGCTAAATATTTGTTTTGGTACATAATTATGAGAAGAATTCATGATCCGAAAGGACTTGTCAAATATTCTGTAGCCTAGTGAAGGAGTCGTTGTCCTCTGTCGACACGGAATGATTTCGGTAAGTGGGTCTTTGATTTCTTTCTTCTAACGATTCATAATTTGTTATGTGAATGGACATGTTCTTTCGAAAATATAAATATTACTTGAATTTTCAATCTGAGTCGAGGAAAACAACATTATCAGTCTCTCTAATCGTGGCTCTCGTCGAGTGTGTTTTGCAGATCCATTTTTCGATACGCGCTCACAATCTTCCAAAGTGATTTTTTAAAGAAATTTGTCTGGCCCACAGGGATGGCAGTATCCAAAGTAATTTTTACTAGCCTCGGGCTGAATGACTGGTGTTAATTTTAGCCCGGAGATTCACTAACATGTAAATTATGAGAACTTATAATTAATTTGCACCATTTCTTTGGTAAAATGTTAATGTGTGCATGACTCGCCTTTTTAAAAAACGTTTATAATTGATTTGTCTTCAACTTCAGGATATTATTTTTTAAATATCGACATTTGCTTTCAAAGAAATATATTAGACAGATATCAAATTCAAATCCATATAACAATGTAGTAGAAATTACTACTGGTATTTAAAAATTACAAATAAGAAGCCATATGAGTTAGTGATCATGAATGTATATGCATATTTAAATTTTCAAAGAAATGGCTTTCCATAAAAGATTTCAATATTTTGTTTGATAACTATTCATTTGTTTGTGATGAAATTAGACTGATGCTGTAGATGTTTAGAATTATTTCACTTGCCTGACATAAAAATATCAAAGGTCCTATACCAAATACCAAAAAAACCATGTTATGAATTAATCATGTGTAAACATATGCAGCATCAAGAAAGATTTATTATTGTTGTAACAGGTGATGGGAGTCCCTAATACAAGAGAACACAACAACAACAACAAAAACCATTAGGAATGGACTGTATGTGCAGTAAAGTATTGGTGCTGAAGGTGTGATCCTTTGATATCAGGAAATGATATATATAAACATTGTCATAAGAAGTGATATATATGCTGATTGTGTGAACTGATATCCAAATCATTATCTTCTCTTGGATATGAGAATGTGCCAATGTTTTAGAAATATTGTATTCAACTTTGAAGCAAACTTGAGCTGCCTCAGAGAAAGACTACACAAAACAGTGTACTGGTAAATCAAATTAATTTTCAATTTAATTATGAGAGTAAATCAAATCAAATATTTCCAAAAATAAATAAAAAATAAATTTTATGATAAAATTAATTTCATGTGCACTGTTTCTATGTAATTCCTAAAATGCAAACACTTACACAAAGTAATGGTCAATACATGTTGTATACTTAGTTGAATAAATTTGGCTCTTATATTTGTTGTTTGTTTTATTCATGATTAAAAAGTGGAAATGCAATATTGCATCTTAAGTGACATTAATGTCACAGTAAAAATAGAAAACTTGAATGTATATATTTTTTTCAGAATTCTTAGGACTGTTTCAAGGTAAGTTTGTTTGATATGCAGGTAGGTGTAGGCAAATGTAAAAAACACAAGTCATGCTTACATAGGTATTTACACACAGTTACAAATCTATTTTATAGAAATAAATATCTTTGTCCCTTTGTATAATGCTATTTACAAAATTAATCATATGCATTCTGATGAAGTACATATGTTTTATTTTATATATATATAGATCTACATGTAACCGAAAATACAGGTTAGTTAAAATTGCAAATGTTATTGATAAATGTCTAAATTTTCATTTGATCAGATATATATACTTGACAAAATATACTCAGAAAATATTATGTAAACTTTGAAATGGATAATACCCCTACAAAAAAAAATCCCTTGAAAACATATTACTGCACCATTGCCACAAGGAAAATTTTACCATCGCCACAACCCATCCGCATAAATTATAAAATGAGTTGCGGATATGGTTTGGTAATATATCCAAAGGGATCCCCACCCTATCCAATAAAGCCATAAACCATCCACAGGTAGTCCATATGCGGATATGGTTTGGTAATATATCCAAAAGGATCCCCACCCTATCCAATAAAGCCATAAAACCATCCACAACTAGCCCAGAATGGAGCTGCGGATATGGTGTGGTAATATATCCATAGGGATCCCCACCCTATCCAATAAAGCCATAAAACCATCCACAGGTTGTCCATATGCGATCCCCAACCTATCCAATAAAGCCATAAAACCATCCACAACTAGCCCAGAATGGAGCTGCGGATATGGTGTGGCAATATATCCATAGGGATCCCCACCCTATCCAATACAGCCATAAAACCATCCACAGGTTGTCCATATGCGATCCCCACCCTATCCAATAGAGCCATAAAACCATCCACAAGTAGTCCAGACCCGCATTTGCATATATTTGCATAAAACCGTCCACAGGCACTCCGGTAATTTAATGCTTTAGATATACAATATATATACATCAAAACAAAAAACCAAAAAACATAGTACACTTCACGATTTTTAATAGTACAAAATAAATACTATAATATTAATGTTCATCTTGAGATCTTGCGTGCTCTACAAATATATACATATAAATATCCTTGAAAGGAATTCAACATTCAACTGTGTTCAGGAACACTTCGTTTTGAGATTCAGCAACTTCTTCATGATCTTGGAATCTCCAGGTCACTTTCGAGGGCCATGGGGATCACGGTGAGCGCGCTGAGCTCCTGAAAAGTAGAATAGTAAGAATATAGATACCATGGTACAAACAGGCAAGTTACAAATCACATGATATGAAAAGACTTTTTGATATATATAGACCATAACCATTGGCACATTCATGTCCCATTACATAAAGGACATTCATACCCACAGGACTCTTGCAAAATATAAAGAAAGCAAAAGAGATATTATATCTTTGGAAATACCTAATTTCCGGAATGCCTTCCTCAGGCTGCATATCTTCTTGGACAGGTGGTCGGTGTACTGTGAATAACAGGTGCAACACCCGGACGGCAAACACTGGAAACAAAGAACAGTATTAGTATTTCAATAAATTAGTCATGATTGCATATAGTAAAATGATTTTAATGTTTTCAAACTCTTCAAATTGTTATTCAAATTCATATGATATGACAATATATATATATATATATATATATAGAAAACAAATGAACTCAGCTTGGAGTAGTGTAACTGTTCCTTTAAATTTAAATGTTTAATTTAAATGCTTAATATGAAATGACAATATACATCATGTTAAATTCGCACCTTCAATGGCATGAAGCACAGTTTTCACTGTGCTGCCGTCTTGAACCCTAGAACTTGACTTGACTTGAGTATCTAAACCAACATAAACATTTGTAAGTTCTGGTTCAAACTATAACGAATATTTATAATATAATCAAATAAATTAGTAAAATAATGAATTATTACAACATGTGAAAAAACAAATTTTATTTTCATGATTAATGACTGATAGCAAAAGTTGTATGTAAAATATAATCAGTCTGACTGGATGCATGGTTGTAATTTGTAATCTGCAATAAATTAACTAACCATGACCGTTAGTGTCCATTAAAGTAATCAATCAGCTTGATTGGGTGCATATTCAGAAAGAAGATTATCAATTAAAGAAGCTAATTGTAAATTTCAATGCCAAACCCACCTTCAACAGACCTTGAATAAACATCGTCTGAGAGTCCACAAGGTTAGTGTATTTTCTGTCCGGTTCAGCCGACACTGAAATCAATATTGACATTTTAATGAATAAGATACAAACTATTTGATGAAAATAAAAAGATTTTGAAAAGTATAATCCAAAATAAATCTTATTAACTGATAAACATATACTGAACAAAAATAGTCATGAATAATAATATCTTTATAAGTTGAGTAACTAGTGAAATATTATTCTTGATAATCATAAAACATCAAATATCCCTTACTAAACAGATTACAAATAATCAAAATCAATTTAATATTTAATATTATATAATTAATATTTAACATGTAAATACTTTTGAAGAGTATAATGACAATAAATGTGTTTATGATAAAAATAAGAATACAGGGTATTTTAACCAACAAACAATTGTTTGGAATTCTTTATAAAACAACAAAATTAAGATTTGTAAGTCAAACAAATATAATTGATTAAATTGGTAAAATAAATATGGATTAAAAAACCTTTAAAACACAAATTCATTTTTGACTATTAATGACTCACAGCAAATTTATCTGTAAAATGTTATATTAGCAATCAGCCAGTCTAGATACATTTCGAGAACATCAATTAAGGAAAACAAATGTCTTGATTAATTGTTATTTAACAATTTGTTTGTTTAAACAACAATATGCAAGCATCTCAAGTCTTACCTTGAGAGGTTACATCATTTCCTGTCTGAGAGTAGGTTACATTATTTCCTGTCTTTCCCCAGACCACCTGTCTGTCATGGCTGAGTGCACAATCACCTGTGTTAAGAAAAGTGACATGTTTATATAGACTGGTTTTTAAAATAAATTTAACATATATTCCTAATTCAAATCATAATGTGATACAAATTAAAGCAATATATTGCATATAAATATCACAGATACCTTTGTACACATGCCATGAGACATGAGTGCCTTTTTACAAATGAAGCCAATCTTATGTCAGAAAATGTTACTCAGTCTGTTCATGGAAATGGGTGAAATGAAATTAGATTGATACATTTGGAATGCAGTGAAAATAAGTACTTGCCTTGGATTAATCAACTGAGAAATCTTGTACTTCTTGGTCTTGTGAACTGTAAAGGTTGGGGAGCTTCCTTCTTCTTGTTAAATAGCCACTATGGAGAAAACTTTACTGCAGCAAGACTAAGGAGGCTTCTGATTGGCTAAAATTGATTGATCTGATCATAATGGCAAAATACTTCTTTATATATTGGTTGTGACAGTTTGTAATATATAAAGGATTTGAATTGACTATGAAGAATATTTGTTTTATCTATCAATTGTAAAACACAAGCAAATGAAAAGCACTAAATACTGAGAATGCTTCTGATTGGCTAAAATTTATTTATCTGATAATAGTGGCAATTATTTGGTTAAATATGACAGTTTGTGATATTTAAGGGATTTGATCATGAAATATTATGAAAAGGTTTGTTTCTATCAATTTATTAAACTAAAAAATGAAAAGGACTCCTGAAGTTTAATTTGGTATTTTATTTCCTTCATTACATGAAATTTGTGCCAACTGTGTCAATTGTTGATTAAATCAATGAAAGAATAAATGTAAACTAGATATCAAAGTCTTGACTGTGAAGTACAAGCCAGCAAATTTACATGAAATACATAATAATACAAACATAAATAAACATTTTGACCAAATGATTTGTTTTAGAACATCTCAGAGCTAATATGTGAGTAAAATGTATTTTTCATTTGGTATCAATAATCCATTGTGATAAACTGTGATAAATACTTAGGTTATTAATTAGATATACCTTCACAGCCAGTTTACAACTTGAAACAACATTCAATCAAATACACAGCGCCCCTCCACATCACTGCTCAGTTCTTAAACATTCAAATTGGTTAATCTAATGAAATGTATACAGTAATTAAGCTACTTGTTAAGCAATCCATTAGGTGTTTTTAAAATGTATATTTGGTGTCATTCCTGTAATCTGACCATTGGACAGTTATCAATTAATTAAGCTCCACCCATTTCAAGTCTGATGACCAATAGTTTTGCACTTGTTTGTTGTTGCAATTTCTCAGAGGTATACACATTTTAGTGATTGTAAATATGTAAAGACTGCACTTGTTTTATACAACTTTGTCAAGTATTTCAATTGATTGTAATTTAAGGTCAGAGAAAATTAAAATTAAACTTAAATTATTTTTATTTTTATTTCTTTCTGATATCTTCACTTTGGCGAAGTGTATAATTATTTATTAAAGAATATTTTTAACTTCAACAATTTTAATGTAGGTTTTGTAATGCATACATACAATAAATATATATTTCATGCAATTTTTATCTTTAATAAAAAATATGGATGATTATTTCAATCGCATATATTGACATGGGATGAATGTTTATATCTCAATTGTGTAAAATTAATATATTTTGAAATACCAATTGAATTAATGAGTTTGATAATTAAATAGAATAGTGATATTTCTACATCACAACCCAAATTGACAATTCAATTTTTATCTTTAATAAAAAATATGGATGATTATTTCAATCACATATATTGACATGGGATGAATGTTTATATCTCAATTGTGTAAAATTAATATATTTCTAAATACCAATTGAATTAATGAGTGTGATAGTTACATAGAATAGGCATATTTCTAAATCACAACCCAAATTCTTTAAAAGATAAAAATGGGCTATTTTTATATATTTACAAACACTAAGCTCTGGATTTTCAGTCATGTGAAGATATGCCAAAACTTTGTTGACATAAGACTCACATATTCAAATAACATAAAACTGTTAATTAAATTAATGAAAATTAACTTTGAAAAAATAATGTTGAATCTTACACCAAATGTATTAAATTGTTTATTTGAAGATAGTAAGTAAAATGTACGAATGTAATATTTATTGTGTAAGCTATCAAATTATGGTCTCTGATATATATATTTACATTGGAACCTGCTCTCTCTCTGTTTAAAGTAATACAAGTAACACCACAGTCATTTAACACGATTTGAAATAACAATAATTTGAGAGATGAATAATTATTTTGCAATCATATTTGACACACCTTTAGAAAAAACATAGTTCTTATCAAAACTAAATGTTTAAACCTTATTTCCTTGCCCATTCATACTGTTATAAACATATTTTTGTATGTTGTGCTTTTCTCAGTATTGCATGAATGAATATTGTGTTAAGTATAATTTTGTACCGAAGACGTATTTACATAGGCGTAATGCATCTTTACCAATCCATTAAATTTTAAAAATAAATATTGTTTAAACCAGAAGGATGATGGTGATCAACAAAGTTTTTTTATAGTCTAAACTCAAATCATAAGCTTTCTTTATCATATCTTAAGTGCTAACATCAATTCAATCTGTTTTCACAATAACAGGACTTGTTTGGCTTTTTTACCAACGATTTTTTACCAATACTTTTAACAGAGGACTTTTCCCTTGAATTTACCACAGAGACTTCATATAATTACAATCTATAAGCAGCCAACTTCACATCGATGCCCATCCGTAGCATTCCCAAAAAGCCAGTTATCTTGTGTTCATTTGTGGCTATGCTGTGGACAACAGGGACTCGGTAGTGGATATGTTACCGTAACATATTCAGATACGTTTGAGGGTCAAACAGCCAATGGATACATCGTTGAAACCAATCCACAAAGGCAGCTATCTTGTGCTCTTTCTTGGCTATACTGTGGATAACCCGGACTCGTCAGTGGATATGTTACCGTAACATATCCAGAAAAGTTTGAGGTTCTTACAGCCAACGGACACATCGTTGAAACCCATCCACATGACCCATCCACACCACGTCCGGATCTGATCCGCTAGCGGCAATGGTAAAATTTTGCTCTAACTACCTGAAAAGATGCTGTGGTGCTACTGTGGATATATTGCCTAAACATATTTTCAGGATATTTTTTTTGTAGGGGTAATTATCTTATCATTTAAATAAGATATCAATCACCAAAAATTCCATTATTCTTACCTATTTTATCCACTAAAATACAGATCAGTTAGATACAATATTTTCATTCTTTCATTCAATGTCTTTCAATATTTATGAAACAATATCACTACAATTAAATTATTTCTATTGCAATACACTATTCATCCTAAAACAAAATTGGGTACGAGTTCAGCAAAACGTGTTGATATGCATTGGAGTTCACTGCATCCCGAGAAGACATCACGTGACCATGCAGGCACGGTAAAGTTATTTCGCCAAAAATGAAAAAACCTATGTATTATAGTCACCAAATTACAAAATATTTAACTACATGCATACACTATTAATGATGTATCTAAAATACGTAAGTTTGCCAGCTATGTCAGCACTGAAACACGTATGATATCAGCTGTTCGGTTAATTATTTGGGATTTTACTTCCGGGTTTAGTAAGAACCATTTTTAAAACTTTATCGCTGATATTGAGTATATTCCTTTTCTGTTTCTCTTCAAGTTGTCACATGCAAATATCTTGCAAGTTTTGACATTAAATGGTCGACTGGTATGATTCCTATTGCCCGCGCAGTTTACTCGTCTGACAGTGCTATTACTACGGCGGTCGCCATTTGCATTCGTTTGTTTTCTCCAGTTGACGTCATACCTTCCTTCGGGAAAAATCGAGATTTTTCCGGTGTTCTCCGTAAAACAAGATGGCCGACACGTCAAAAAGCGACGTAAACAGACAGTTTTCTGACTTTTTTTTACGATTTGCTAAAGTCACCCATAATTTCAATGGTAATGGGATGCGAGAATTTGTTGTTTATAAACCGATTCACATAATTTCCATGTCTTTGCAATGTGCATGTACACCATAGGCAGTTACTTGAAAGAAATTGGAGCAAAATCATCCGGGAGTTGCTCTTTAAAAATATAAGAAAAATTTGAGTGCAATGTAAGCATAAAGTCCTTGTTGTCGTTCATTCCTTAAACTTAAAGTGACTCAGTCCTGTTATTTTCAAAGATTTGATAATTAAAGAAGGATTTAGGGGATATTCACTTACAAGGATATAACACTGTTGAGAGACTGATCAACGAGAGTTTTTGGTTCACACAAAGTAAAAGAAAGTCAAAGGTTAAACAGTAATGTTGCATACCTGCAGCACTGGTAGAGAGGCGCTAGGATTGATCTTTCCTCCATGTCAGGGTTGCCGAAACTGCGGGAAAAAGCAGACATTTTCATAGCAACAGAATTTTACAGCAATACATGTTCACTCATACCCTCTTCCCACATAAACACTTTTTTCATGCATGTACAACTTTCCAAGCAAGTGATCACTCACACCAGTCTCCATTTTAATTTAAGCCTTGCTGCAGTTCATCACCTTTTCTGTGCTAGTTTGACAGCACACACTGAGAAGTTCAAGTGCAGGGTACTGACATGCTAACGCAGGATATTGCTGTGTGGTGTGATTTTCTCTTGTCTAACTAAAGCATTCAGAAGATTGGGTGCTCAATTGTGTAACAATATTGATGACTGCACAAACTTTGAATGAACTTAAAATCCAAATTTCTTCTTCTTCTTCTTCACTTGGAGATTTTACGAGCGCTTTCCAGCAGAGCTGATTTCGCACTAGGGCCACTGGGGGCTTTAATAAAGATCCGAATGGTTTCCAAAATTGGATAATTTTGATGCCACGGCCGAAAGGTTTGGAGGCTAATTTTGAAATTTTGAAACAGTAGCAGTCTACAGACCCATCAATATACAGGCAGATGTACCATGTGTTGTGTGGGAAGATAAGAATTGAGTACCCATAGTGGAGATAGAATGAGTTTAACATGTCTAATAAATACCTAGTTACCTACAAAGGCAAACATGTGAAGGTTCATGTTGAATGTTTATCATGTATCCTAGCGCAATACAAACTTAGTCATGGTGATCCGATAACACGGAACAAACAAAAGACATAATATTTTTCACAGGAATACACCACACATACAAAAGAAATTAATTTTATGTCAAATCAACAGCTTTGGTAATAAATCAAACAGTGCATTATTAGCCATGTTAAACATGATCACTGAAAACATACTATTGAAATCATTACCTTTTCGCATTGTCAAGTATAAGAACCATGGCGTCAGAGTTATTGCCAAGGAAGTATTCGTAGTGGTGGCGGTCAGCGTTGCCAATGAGGTAGTCGAATATGGATGTGTCGATGAGATCAAGAAGGCGCTGCCCTGTCTGGTAGACCTGAATCATCTGCACCTTACTACAGTAGTCCTCATCAGTCTCCCATCTGAGAATATATATAAGAGACTTTAATTACTCTTTGTAAGAGGTTTATTGTGACATACTTGTGTAACAGGGCAAGTTGTAATACGTTGGATTTCAAGATTTGAATACCCAAAGTATCACTTCAGTTCCAAGGTGCTGATGATAATCAGCTGTATATTATCATGAAACAAACCGCAGTTACAGGATCTCAGGACAAAATGACCAGACATTCAGGACAATCGTAAGTTGATGTCAAGCAGCTTCCTAAACTTGAACGATGATAAGACTAAGAATATAGTCATGGGGACAAGACAGTAGTTGAACAACTAAAACCTTTGAAAAAAGGTTAAAACCTGAAAGTTGGTAGCATTTTTCGCAGCACATATGTATAAAATAACTTACTTTGCAGGCTTATTCTCCCTATAAGTTCGAGACCAGGGATGTTTGGCTGACTTCATGGTCCACTGGTTGGGTAACCAGAGGACGACGGTTCCCTCCAAAACCTCGCCGTTGGCACACACCCCATCCTCCTTTCCCTTGCAGTAGTAACACTTGCCGTAGAAACACTTGTTACCATCTGAATATGCAATAGGGGATTTATTCTATATATCTCAAATTTTTACCTCCTTACATCAGTGCACAGCTGTCTCTGGTGCAGCATTCACCCCCACAAAGATCACTCAAGTCATCTTTTCCAACTCTGTTACAAGTAGCTCTTATTGGTTGCATTCGAAGTTGCTTATGCAATCAGTGATGTTCTTTCAAACTAAGCATCCGGTTTGTTCCAGTAACCTTTAGAAAACTTGAGTTCCTTCACCTTTGCAATGTGCACATAATTCTTAGAAGACTGAATAGAAAGAATTGATAAAAATAATGTAGAATTCCTACTGAAATGTTCACCGCTAGAAGATTTAGTAACAAATATAGCCTACTGGTACTTGTAATACAGATTACATAGGAAGAAACGACTTGAGTAACCTGTGTAAGTAGGGATACGTACAGGAATAGTTACAAGTCTGAGGTTTGTTTTATTGGTCGAGGTCTATTACGATTGACTGAGGACCTGTTATTCAACAAAAATGGAAATACTTAAAAAAACTTTGAATATGGTAGTCTTTCTAGTATAAAACTATTTAAAAATATATTTACAAATAATATGAATTGCTAAAAAGATCTTTCAAATCATGACAAGTCCAATTAATTGCTCTTGACTGAATGTGATGTCATTCCTTTTTTCCCTACCAAACAATTTATGATGTAGACCAAAGTAACAACTATTCTCAAGACTGATAGCATCAGCGAAGAATCATTTGGAAATCAACCAGTACCAAAGAATACAATCTAAAATATAAAAAAATAATGTTTCATGCGGCGCTAGAAGACCTGTTAAGGAGAGGGCTTGGTGGGGATAGCAGTGCCCAAAGAAGGTACTGAGTGAACATATACTGGTAACAGTGCAATAGATCAGTGTTGCTAAATTGTTTTGTTCTTTGGTCACTATCTTTGTTTACAGTGTGCTCATCAACGACAATGTTTTGGTCAGAAAAATAATAGACTCAATCTCTATTTAGAAGGAGAACTTTTTCCCTTATTTGCAAAGCACTTTACTGAATCTTACAGTCTCAGCAGTAGATAAGCATTAGTTCAATTTAATTGTTTGTTAATTCATTTTCAAAAATCAATACTAGTGTCTTTTGGGTTAAACAGCTTGTGAATTTCTCTGAACATGGTTGGTAGAAAAAGTAGTGATTTTATTGTGCTTCAAATTACAATTAACTAAAGCAGGACATTTTATATTTTAAGGTTTACATACCTTTTTGCAGTACTATAAAATGAAATTTCAAAATTGACATTCTATGGTTTGGGATTAGAATAAAATCAAATTCTCAAGTTAAATGTTAAAGCTTGACTCGGTCACAACCGTAAAACGAAAATCAAGTAGGCGTCACTTGAGTACCTTTTGTGAAGAAAGTTGACAATAGTTCCTGTGATGCCACTGGCATTATTTCCCGTTTGAGGTTAATTCTTCTGCCAACAGCCAGAGGGGTTCGACGTAAATCTAACAATCTGAAAACAGTAAGACAAAAAATTATTGAACCTTTTTGAAACGCACCAAAGAACACCTATTTCATGAACAGATATGAGATATTTGGACTTTGTTTTCAAATCGTTCAATTTTTTTTAATTTCTACATAGCAAAAGGCAGAGATACACTGCTTGCTTGATACATGTACAAAATCTCAAGAAGAGATACTGCATATGTTTTTAGTTCTGGTACAGAAACTAGAAGCCATGGTGTATGAATGCAAAAAAATCTCTCTGCTCTACATAATTATGAATAAATAACACTCTGATGTGACTTGGCAAAAAAACATTCAAGAATCTTGGTCTTAGACATATTTCTTTAAAGATAACTGATTATCATATAAACTATTGCATGTCGTCATGGTTACTAAATTTAGTTAGGATACATTAGTAACATTTAGGTAAAGATCCTTTTTCCATTCTCCAGCATTAATTGTGTAAGCCAGCATTGAATATCATAATGAAAATATGAATATTTCTATAGCATACGATTAAACTCACTAGTGCATGCTCAAGGCATTATTACCATGATCTTACCCAAGGTGACAGATATGCTGTTAGAAAGTCATCTACAACACAAATGCTACCAGGTACCCATTTGTATTGCTGGGTAACAGAGGCACAGTTTGGATAAGGTCACTTAACCAGAGTGTCACCAACAGTCTCTCAACTCATGTCAGCATAAAAACATATCCATGGATAGGGAAAGACACTTTTGGGCCATTTTTAGAGCTTTTAGACATTTTAAAATTTTTAAATAGGCCATTCCCCTTTGTAGCAATAGTAAAATTCGAAATTTTAATGGGCCATTTTTTCATCCAATGCGCAAAATGGCCCATCGCCCCTGCCTTTCCCAATCATTCCCAATGTCCTTGTATGTCATAACTGTTGGCACCATCTTCAAGAATTTTCTGATATTATAAGATCCTTCTGGTGACGGATAAATTCTTGCTTAGTCAATACCATTTTTACCTCAGCTCAAATTGAACCTTCAATTCTGAATCCCCATGAGATTTAGACAAAAAGAATATACATGTACTTATTTCAGGTTTTTATCGTAATAGAAATGAGTTGGAGAAGACTGTTCTTTTCAATGTTTTTCATACCTTCCCAAATGGAATGCAGCTATTTCAGCATTATGTCTGTCTCCTCCTGCGTATGGCTTGCCAGTAATTATGTGATCCCTTGCATACCTTGAATATACAGTTTATAAAAACAACATTATTTCTTGAATATTATTTCTCATAGTTCAGCAATTCTAGATTGACGTGATACAGTTAGTTGAAACATCCCAAGTTCAGTTTCAGAGAACAAGGAATTTTAACAGGTCTTTGTTAACATTTTAATATATATTTGTATTGTGAGAAATCAAGACTTTTTTCAGAAAGGTTATGTGTATACCTTGTAGACAAACAAATTAGTGCAAAATCTGTCAAGAAATAGCTATGCAACTTGCAAATCAGTTTCATAATAAAAAAAACTTGCTCCATAACATTAATATAAGGGTTTATTCATAAACAAAGTAAATGACAAAACATGCTTTCACTTACCATCGAGGTTTGAAAGCAACCACTTGGCCTCCCTTGAGAACTAAAGACAGCTTGAGTTGTGTCCCTTTATAACCAACATCTGCAGACACTATTGGTCTTGTTGCCATCTCTCTCATAATAGCACCTGCCACGAATAAATAGAGATTGCTATATTGCAATATTAATCAATGAAAGCATTTGTTAGCATGTCATATCAATCTGTCCTTTCTCCATATTTTAACAGCCAGAATCTCTACTGCTGTCGATATGAATTGATTTCATTCTTCGTGTATTTAACCTTCTTTAAGTAATCGTTTGCTTTTATAAATTTTTCTGTAGGACACATAATGAATGATTACGGAACATGATTAAATTTGTTTTCAATTGTTTTAAAAATTGGTCAGAAGATGAATTTGCCTAAAGTGGCAACCTAAAAACAATTTTGACCATATGTTGACAAATAAATACACAATTGCATGATTGGTCAAAACAAAGTTCTGGACTTTTACCTCATAAGTGTTTTACCTAAGAAAAATAAGTTAAACATTAAAATATATAATAATAATAATAATAATAATAATAATAATAATAATAATAATAATAAGTGTCAACTTGGCAAATTTGAAATCAAATTGGAGATCATTTTGCAGAATAGGAACAATGACCATGAATGTACTTAAGTCTGTCAACTGTTGGTTTACAAAAATTTCCCACCCATTTCGGGAGTTTCTTCTGGATGAATTTGTCTCCAGTCCACCCATCTTGCAGCAATTGTCCAGGGAGACTCCTTCAGTTGGAGTCTCCAATCAAGTTTGTATTTCTCTTTAAAATTGTTTATTGCCACGTCCAATGATATTCCTCCACTCTGGTCCTCTGCTGCAGATTTTTTGGCTCTCCATATTTCAGGTTCCAAAATTTTGAAGGACACTAGGAGCATGAAGGCTGCACATGCCAAGATAATGAGTCTGACTTGCAGCTTCATTGTGTTGATGCGCTGTCTGAAAGTTGAAGTGAGTGAGTGAGTGAGTTATCGTTTAATGCCACATGAGCAGTATTACAGCCTTTAGCGGCGATTGAAGTGATGAAGAATGATGACAACATTTTGGATACGTAAGTCCTTAACCCTTTCACCACTAAGAAACCTGAACGCTAATACGTAGTCTGGCCTCTGTAGGGCCTGTAGGGTGAAAGGGTTAAAGTGCGAATTCTATCGGAGTAGCAGTTGTAGTACTTTTTTGCTGACATTAAATTAATTTTTTTTTTATGTATTTACTTTTTCATATCTTTTTAATAATACAATATTTATATTGATAGAACATCCACAAAGTAACAATTTACCATTATACTGATTAACAATGTCATATTTAGCCGTCACACAGCATTCCACCTATGAATGGCTTCACTTCATTGTTTTTATTTTTCAATGAATGTGAATTATCAAATAATTACCTTTGATGATCAGTTTTAATTGGATTGAGTTATTATCATGTAATAATAATATTTATGTGTAAGCATGAATGTCCACTCAAATTTAGTCAACACAAAAAAAACCCGATAGAACCCTCTCTTTAAGTCTGAGGTAGGCGACATTTCAACATTGATCACTTTCTTCAATACGACAATAAAATAGAGCCATGGGCTCTGTAGCTCAACAGGATTTTATTGATTTATTATCTAAGGTTGAATATCTAAGTTATCTCAAGTAATACATTGTTAACAAGCAAAATAATATTGGTTTTAGATCATTACCCCTCTAACCCACATTTGGAGTCACAGGGTCACCAATCCTACAATTAAGAATCACCTATGACCAAAGAATCTCTACACAACATTTCACCTTTCTAGAGCTTTACATACTTTACCTTTTGGAACTGGAGAAGAAGATGAAAATAGCTTTTTAAGGATGTGACCCCTGTGACCAAATTTGGGGTCATGGGGTCATGAAATCTACAATTTAGAATCCCCATTGGCCAAGGAGTCTGCACACAACTTTTCAGCTCTCTGGACCTTTTGGAACTGGAGAAGAAGATGAAAATAGGTTTTTAAGGATGTGACCCCTGTGACCCCATTTGGGGTGATGGGGTCACGAAATCTACAATTTAGAATCCCCATTTGCCAAGGAGTCTGCACTTAAAATTTCAGCTCTGTGGAGTCATTGGTTCTGGAGAAGAAGTCGAAAAAGCGAAAAATTTACGGACGGATGGACGGACGCCGGACGCCATGCCATGCCATAAGCCCATCGGGTCTTTCAGGCCTGATGAGCTAATAATCGAAAACAAAATGTCATATATCAAAAATAATGATAAACAAGTAATTGTCACAAACGTGACCATGTCCACCGTCGCAATCAAGAAATGAGCTAAAAGGATGGACACACAGCTTGTACTGAGCAGTGACCATTACATGTTTGATTCAAGTGTTATTATCTCGGGTTAACAGCATTTCAAAAACTGGTCCAAGCCTCATGGTGACCTTGAAAACAATGTCAAGGTCACCGTGACATGGACTGGTGTCTGCATATTCCCCAAATTAAGACTAGTACCAAATTTGAAGCCTATGGGTGCAGCAGTTCAGGAGGAATCACACTAACAACATTTTAAAAACTGGTCAAAGTCTTGTAGTGACCTTGAAAATGAGGTCAAGGTCACTCAAATCCACTGGTGTCTGCGTATTACACTTATGAAGATTGGTACCAAACAAGGAAAGAGATGGACATACGGACGTACAGAGCTGAATACTATATCCCCTGGTCCGCGCTTCGCGGTACAAAAATATAAAAATTATTTAGTCTATTGAATTTTATAATTACTGTACTTTCATCCTGATGACTGCATGTTGTCTAATATATGTACTTTCAATTCCATGTGTATTTAGTTTGTCTAGACTTGCTGAATAAGGATCTAGACTGTAGTAAAGGCTCTTATATTTTACACAGTCATGGGGCAGGACTAGGTGCATCCGTTCTGAAGAAGTAAAAAAAGTGAAACGTTTACAAACAAAGCTTGACACTAGACCAGGTTGCACATGCGGCCATGCCATAAGCCTATCTGGCCTTTCAGACAGAGAGTAAAGGTAGCTAACAATGTAAGTTAAGGAAACCTAGAGATATATAGAGGATACTAAACGACCTTCTATTTAATACCATTTTTATTAAACAAGTTAATGATTTTGTATAAAACGAGCGAAAGCGAGTTTGATACCAAATCATTCACGAGTTTAATAAAAATGGTATTCAATAGAAGGGAGTTTAGTATTCTGTTTATTACTCGCCAACATATAATCCAGCGAAATAGCCGACATGGCTCTGGAACTATGATTCCCGCAAGTCCGATACCATTGTGACGACGTTACTCCAATTGTGACGTCATAACCGCAAACTATTGTGACGTCATACACACGGCGGTATTACACTAGTTTAATATTGCCGCATAAATATTACACTGCAGTATCTTACACGGGCGAGTAATAAACAATAGATACGCAAGTAATATGAATGGTATCAGGTCATTGGCAGGGATCACCCTGGAGCAGAGTGTCAAAGGGAGAATAATCTCCCCTTTGCCTTCACAATGGGATTTTCAGATAAAGCAATGGGATATTTCAAAATAATAATACTGATTTTAAGAATTTTAAATTTTTGCAATGGGATTTTCTCCCCTTGTCAGTATTTATTATGGGATATCTTGGTACATCAACGGGTAAATATCCCCAAATCCCTGCCTAAAGTGATCCCTGCATTGGTGGAGGCCTTGAGGAGAATTTTAAAGACTGCAAGAATCTGTGCACTGTGCAGAAATGTTGCATATCATGAATAAAGAAGTTGTTATCCATATATTTCTCTCACTCCAAATTCTAAAATGCCTCTTTAAAAAGATACATATATATATCATTATTCACAGAATTACTTCTAAATCTTCTAAGCCCAGGTCAATTGAAGTTGTATTGTTTGTAAACACTAAGGCTAAATGTTGGTGTAAGTGATACGGAGGCCTGATCGTGTCTGTCACATGATGAAACCAACATGTAATTAGATATCAAATATGGATGATTTAGTTTAGGTATTTATCTTTAACCATGTTGAACATTGTTTCTGTTGCATATTTTAGAAGTTTTGGAATACATTTTCTAATTTTATTCGTGATATGTCTCAACATTTAAGCTTTCTTAGAATTTGTGAAAAGTCAAAGTTAGTTTATTTGTACTTAAGGCTTCTGGCCCATATTCAGAGGATATTTGGCTTTTCTTGACTAATACCATGTTTATCTCATCGAGTGAGGTAGAAAGGTTATATTTTCACAAGCGGCGCAGCCACAAGTGAAAATATATAACTTTTCTACCTCACAATATGAGATTAACATGGTATTTCTCAAGAAAAGACAAATTTTCTATTTATTATACGACCAAATCATTGCATATTCATCGAAATAGACTTGCATTTACGTTAAGTCGGCTTTCGCCTCAACAACAATGTGATGTCATGAACGTGTCATGACGTCGGAGCATTGTTTTATGACGTCAGGTCATTGTTATATCAGTCACCAGTGACTGATAACACGTTCCATTGTTATTTTCACTAGTGACTGATAACACTGTTGTCACAATGGCAGCAAAAATTCTCAGACGACTACCTCCATATACCTGTAGGTCAGCTGGTGTCGGCTAAAGAAAGTCAACAGGTCTACCTGCAACCCCATTGTTAATGTGCAGGGATCACTTTGGGACGCGATTTTGCGATATTATCGCAAAAAAATCTCCAATATCCCATTAAAAAATTTGCAGTGGGATAAATTTCGCATTATCAAAATTAAACTGCGATCTACCTTTCTTAAACATTCTTTAAATTATCAGGAAACTTTTGGTTTTTGCTTGTAAGTATGTTCGAATGTGTTGCTGTCAATATTGCCATCAAAGATCGTATCTATTTATAGAAATTGAGTTTCGACACTCGGGTCATGTCGGGTGTCATCGACTTTAGTCGGCAGCCTGTAGAATAGTATCAGTATTTCGAGGTTCATTTGACATTTACAGTTCTTCCGAATGATAAACGGCCTTGACATTCACAGTGTCTTTGAATGAATGGTAGTCGACAAGCATGCGAGAAGAAACATTTATAATTTAAAATGCCACTCAAGAAAAGTTCTTTGAAATTGAGAGGGGGTCAAGATATTCAGAAAATCTTCCAATTTATTTCAGAAGTAGAGAAAGTGACTGACAATTTGTGATTAAGAGACCGCGTATCACTGATGAACAGATAGATTTACGACTAGGCGACTGTAAATACAGTTTTGAGAGTAAAGTTGTATTTCTATATTTACATAATAACCTTGTGTTTCAGTTAATCTTAATTAGGTCTTTAAATCGTTTTCATAATAGCATGACAGATCTTTGCAAGTAAAGAAATTTAGAATTTAATATATATAAACAAATATTTCTTTTAGTTGGGAAATAAATTGTAAAGTTCTGATTGAAAAATAATGTTCCTAGGTACTGCAGTACTGCATTGTTTTTTTTCTCCCAAATATATAATCATGATTATTTTTAAAAATTACAAAACATAATAGGATATATATATTTTTTTGGTTCAAGAAAAACTGATAACAAATTTTAAATTGCAGTTTGTGCATGTTTATCATTAGCATTTGAAATTAATTTAGCTAGTATCAAAACCTGTTACTATTTATAATAAAATAATTAATTTAAAATTATTATAATTGCGATATGTAATTAATCTTTATATTATAGAACATCAAATGATTCTGTGAATAAAGTCAAAGTCTTTCAATTTTCAAAAGAAGTCCATCATGATCATTACAAGAGTATCATGTTGTTATGTTACAAAGAAAGATAGTGTAATTTTATTTCATTATTTTATTGTATTATAGTACTTTTTAAAATTGATTCTTCAAAATCCCATCAGACTTTTGGAATATCCCATTACATTCCTAAAAATCCCATTGCTTTTGTCATGGGGGGGGATTTTTTCCCATACACCCATTTTCCCAGGGTGATCCCTGAATGTGCGGCTTGCTATGCGAGATAGAGCATTCAGAGAAACAGAAGTTTATGTCCGAGGCTAAATCTTTTGTAAAGATACGGAGGCTGAGCTAAAATGAACATGAAGTTCAAAAATTTATTATGATGTTTACAGATTTTAAGACGGTTTATAGAAGTTGAAAGAGCAAGTATTACATGGTTATAAAATATTTTGGTGACCAGTGACATTGTGAATGTGAGAAGGCAAACAAACATAGTGATATTATCCAAAATTAAAAAAGTAAATGACATATTATGTGATTATACTGTTTATTTATTACAATTGAATTTAGTCAGTTGTGCATACCTTTAGCCGACATGGGAAACAACCATGTGTGTCTAAAAAAAACTCCAGAATCAGGAATTGAGCCTACATAAGTAACATAAATAAGTTTTCATATATCTATCGGATGTGATTGTTCCAAATTTAAATGAATAATGTTCGTTTATTATCGTATTTGTTGATAAATAGATTGTTTTATGGGTATTATCAGAATAACTTTATTTATCGTATTTGTTGATAACTAGATTGTTTTATGGGTATTACCAGAATAACTTTATTTTGAAATTGACTTCTAACATTTTTGCAAATTAAATTTCAATATTCCCTCATTTCGGTTTGTACAACTTGTTTCGTGATAACACGGATATTCTACTTCTATGTATTTCATATTCAAGTACTTACTCACCAGTTCTTAGACAAAAATAGCCGACATTGTTGAATTAAGGTTCCAAAACATACACAATTCCAAGTTGCAAATTAACCAACGTGTAGATGTGTCAAATCAGTGCACGTCGTCTGCCATGTTAGTACCGGAAGTTAGAGGTTTTACGAAAAATAGAAATAGAAATACTACGGAAATAATATTGTCATTCAATAATACGGTCATAACTCCAAATGTAATTATATAAACCTTAACAATTTTATTTTCTAATTCAGCATAAATTGATTTATAGAATTCTATACACAGGCGTGGGATAAAATATCGTCTTAAAAGTATTTACGACCGCTTCAATAAATCTGTTATTCGGAAACACTACTAAAACGAATGTGGATGACTTCAAAATCTACGTATCTGCATATCTGCAAACCGTAGTTCAAGAACAACTTAAAATAATGTGTATATATTAAATTCATTAATGAATCATTCTTAAAATGGAGGACTAGGCTTTTAAATTTCCTATAATGGTAAAACATACAGTCGATTGACATTTTATTCAAATAAAAATGAAAATACTTGAATATCAAAAAATAAAAACCTATGTAAATTATCAAATGTACCGATTGACTTTTAAATTGATATTAAAAGGAGAGGAAAATGTCCTTACTGTTATCGCAAGAGGAGTGCGGTACGTTTCAAACTTGTTTTCTTTTTTTCGATTCACCTGATGTCAGTTTCCATGTATACAATATTGCAGGTAGGCCTACATATACACAATACATAACTCTTATACAATTATCAATCAATATATCAATTAATCCACTACAAGATTATCATGCATTGCCCATTTATTTTCAAATTCATTAAACTTAAACTTGTTCCAATATCTTTAACCTTTTCTATTAAATAATATTACAAAAGTGCTGAATCCTTATTGAGATTGGCGTGTTTTATTATTTCAAAATACGTTGACCATCATCCAAAAACGACTTAAGCAAATGCAACCAAATTTTGAAGCACCGTAGCCCTTGACCTGGAATCGCAAGAATAAGCTTTTGGGCCCAATCGTCACAGTCATTAAAGGTCCAGTTCGAATCTAAACTTCGATTTTTAACATGGGAATTTTTTTCAAAATGCACTTAGAGACTTGCAACGTTTTTTGATAGATGCGCATTGACAATGCAAGCAGAAAAGTTTATCATGACGATTTCGTTGGTCATGTGGTTTCGCCGCCATTTTGATTTTAGACACTTTTCGTCATTTCCCGACCCCATGCACCTTTGACAATCTTCTCCTCTGAAGATATACAAGCATTAGAAAGCTCATATTTTCAAAAAATGTAGCTGATATATTGCTAACAAAAATGGGCTCACGGATTTTGCAAATTCGCTATACTTTTTGCACAGTGTGTATTTGAAATCTGTTGATTTAAAAAAAAGCGGAATCTTCAAAGGGACATAACTCAAAAACCTACCTGTCGAATTTGATGATTTTTTCGTGAGAGCAAGATTGGACTAAGGTCTTTATGGATCAATAATACAATCGCTCGCGTACAGTCATTCCCGTCCACAATTAAGCTTACAATTTTAAAAAATATCAAAAATCGCGCTTTTGGTGAGTTTTTGCAAATTCATAAAGTAATGACCACATCTTGTAGAATATTGTTTAATACCTCACCAGAGAACAAACATTTTCTTAAATACGAAAATTGAAATTAATAGAAAAGTGTTCATAACGGACGAGTAATTACGGGTATTTTAATTTTGACAGTTCCTGCATGCGTTCTTTCTGAATTGATAATGGTCACGTTTGTAGTGTGTCTTTGTTTTGTCATAGTCCAACAATGCAAAATCGTAGCACGTTCTTTAATACCTCCTCAGAATGGCAAAGGATTGCTATAAATAGGGAAAGCACAATTAGTTTGATAATAAACAATGTGCTATAAGCATTTTATCTTGATCAATTGTGACTTTCATTTTGTACTGTAAACAAAGGGGGTAAATCCTACTTTCGTTTTACATGATGGACAGGTAGAGGCTGCTGTAGCTCAATGCTTTTACAGATCTTCGTGTAACTTTCAAGAATTACTGCTGATATAATGTACTTATTAGGACATTAATCAAATATGCTGATGAATCCTGTTATCGTTACTTGTGACTATATTTCTTTCTTGAAATTTTGTAATGTTGGTGTTTTCTTATCATCTGTATGAAATGTGGGTTGAAGACCCAACAAGGATCAAATCGCTCTGAAGAGATATAATGCCTGTGTACGTGTACGTGAGAGATATAGACATACTTTTCCGAGTGTATCGAATGATACCCTACACTTTTCCCCGTGGGGCCCTTACGAGGCGGAGCCGAGTAAGGCTCAAACGGGGAAAAGTGTTGGGTATCATTTGATACACGAGGAAAAGCATGGGTATATCTGTCTTATACCCCACTTACGGTCGAGTGTAAGCGGATACTATTTCATAATATTTCAAACAAATACAGCTGTAAACAAGCTTGTGCATGAAACGCACAACCCAAATACGGCCTCGTCTGTGACAACGCAGCAGTGCTAAGTTGTATGGTTACCCATGTTTGGGGCTCGAATTGATATATGGCCCAATGACGGCATTGTCGACGCAGATGCACGTGCATCTTGCTGAAATGTACAGCTAACGCTATAAACAGCATGGCTAATGTCAACGTGGCCAAAGTTTAGAGAAAACAGAAACAACTTTCAGTATGTTAAGACATTTTGCACCCACAATTAAATTACATTCTTATATAAAAAGAAAAACATAAATGTGTGATATTATAAGAACCTTATTAATTTGGTCATGAAAAAAATGTTCAGAGTTTCAACTGGCTTCGTGGTGTAATTTTTAGGTCGTTCGGCCAGAAAGCAACAGGACACGGGTTCGATCCCAGTTTCCTTATATGTTCATTTATAATTTGACATTTTATAAAGCATCATCACTTAGAATTTGGAAATTTAGAAAATTGACTACATTGTTTCTCAGTTGTTAAAAAGTGTAGGTATATTAGAAAAGTGTACATGTAGGTATATCGGAAAAAAGTGTAGGTTTATCAGAAAAAGTATGGGTATATCAGAAAAAGTGTAGGTGTATCGGCTAATACACCTACACTTGTAACAAAAGAAATCATAGCAACGAGACCGGAAATGGGGTATAAATAGTTTAATTCCAAACATTCTGAAAACTTTTCAACGCAGTGAGGATGGAGACAAGATGCGGAGATGCTGTCATTGTGTAGTACAACACTAACAATACTTTAGGAAAAGTAACGTATATTTGTAGACGATGCATGTGCGCCCTCTCTCCTAATCAATCGTATTTTGTTTATCTCCTGGGTTCAACATTACAAGAAGTGTATAGGCGATTCATATTTGTGAACATATTTAGGTGCATTCTTGATTCCGTTCTAACATAGTTAACTTAAGGATGTCCGCTCCTTCCGGTTGAACTTCAAAAATGAAATATGATTAAGTAAAGATTTGTTATCATCTTTATTTATTTCATGATATTCTACATCATCTACATACTTTTAAAAAACAAATGAAATAAAATGTGACTTTAGAGCCTCTAAAAAATGCTTTAACAGCATAAATGGCCTAAATTTGACTAAAATAGGGGTTTTCAGGTACATTTTGTGTAAAAGCTTTAAAAAAACCACACTGCCATGATATATATTTTTCATCGAATTCGGTAGGGTAATATGAACTTTGTAACATATCAATAAAGGAAAACAAATTTAATACTAGAAATGTAGTATTTTAAAGTTTTTAGCAGTTTTTTCTCATTTTCCCATAGACTTCCATGTTGAAATTGTACTTCACCCCACTATCTCACAGGCGTCATATCTCGAAAAAACCCACACTACCCCCTATTTTTTAATGCTGATTTTCCAATCATATACTTTGATCTTTTAAAAAAATATAAGTTAGAAAAAAAGTTTAATACTATAAATTTGAGGAGCGAACATCCTTAATAAGCAATCAAAGCGTTATAAATTTTATATGATTTTATTTGACCCCAAATTCATAAGAAAAACTTTTTTAAAATGGGAAGATCATTTATAAACAGAGTAAGCATATGCGTCTCAGTGTGTATCATCATATGGATACAACATTTCATGGTGGTTTGTACATTATTTTTAAGGAAATTTTCATTTAGAGAATACATTATTTGGATTTAACCACTTGAATGGAAATATTTTTGCAACAAATATATGCTTTATGTGAAAATTTAGAATATAATACCTTTGCAACAGAAATGAGCTTCTGTACCGGTGAGTGAACTCGATCTAAAGAGTGAAATGTCAACACTCACAATTTCATTCACGCAGGTGTTTTTGTTTAACAAGACGCGAGTTTCACAGCTCTTCTTTGTTCCATGTTTAATTACAGATCCATGTGCAATAAGTCCGTGAAAAAATAATCCGGTCCAAATGACTTTCGCACTTGATCAAGGGTATCATCAGGGCCGTGTTCAAGAGAGGTTTCAAAGTTATCGTTCAATTAGCGATTACTTTTAAACCTCTCTTGAACGCGATTGCTCAATGTAGCGCTACGTGCAAGGCGAGCAAACTTCGAGGAATTTGCACCGTGTCGTTCAAAAGAGAATGAGCGCTACTTGAGCGCCATGGACTCCCTACAATCAGATTCACCAAGCAGACTGATTGAAATCTACCTTGTTCCGAGGAATAACATTTTATAACAATATTACAAAATTATTGCAATATCCAAGAAATACCAACCACAAGATAATATTTTCAAAGTCCAAAATCTAAAATTTTGCAATCAAATTCTGTTTATATACGATGTGGTGATCTTATATTCCAAATTTGAACGAAATCGGTGGAGAAATAAAGATTTTGGATAAATATCCCGTTGTTCTCATTAAATATCTCATTAAATTAGCAAATAAGCCTAGGAAACGAATCAATGGTCTGATTTTAATGAGATTGCTATTGATAAAGACTACATGTCTTTCTGTTCTGTAGATTCCTTTTGCGAGGACACTCACTCCTGACTGGTTTGTAACTGATATCAGTTCTTGTCATAAAACATGTTGTTAGTACATAATGGATTACTCAGTCAATAGATGAACTCGAGAAACAATTTTGCATCGGACTATTTAGTACGTAACCATATATATAGAGATGATTACCCGAGGAAGTGTGTCATATGACTTTTACGAAATTTTTGTATTGCCCGAGCGAAAGCGAGGGCTATACACAAATTTGCACGAGTTTCGTAAAAGCCATATGGCACACTTTCGAGTGTAATAATTTCTTTATTTCCCATCCTGTTCCGTTTCATTCGCGTAAAAGAAGGCAGGAAGCGGCCCACTTCTCTTGCGACGGCAAGTAACAGTGACGTCACGAACAGTCGTTTTATGACGTCATAGACGACACAATACGGTAAGTCGCGGTGAAACAATGTGCTCATATCAATAATATTAACTCGGTTATTTTAAACCATATGGGTAATAAATAGTGTGTATTCACGGTTTTGCAAAGACTATGCTTGGTGTGGGGTCATAACCAAACAGTTTAAAGTCCGTATCATACAATTTACGAATGTCCATCTTCAAGTCCAGAGGAATAGTGCTATAAGCATCCCTTAAAACCTGTTCTCTTTGTTCCTTGATTTGGGATTTTGTTCGTTTGTTCTGCTTGTAATGTTTCACAAATATTTTCGTGACCATGGCACTTGCATTACGACCCATTACTGATGTTTTGACAAGATCTTCTGGAAAGGGGTCATCAAGTGCAAAGTAACCATTAAATTGGAAAGCTCTCCATAATCGTTCCGCCAGTGTTGTTTCAGTGAGGCACTCCTTGTTAATACTTCGAGAGTAATGGATTTTGAAATGATAATCTATCAATATAACCATTTCATCTTCAGCGTGATCACGTCCCGAGTTCGTCTTCAGCAAATGATCTAAGCCTCGTTTTTTCAGAATATATTTAGTATCTCGAGAAAAGCTTTCCATCTTGCCAATATATTGAGGTTGAAATGAACACGGATCGCAGACAGTCTTGATTGGCTTCCAATGAACATTCATGTGCTTGTAGATTGCAAATCTCAAAAAGTCCTCAAAACCAATTTTCAGGGGACAATCCTTCTGTCCTAAATTGCGATATTTGTTGATGCCAAGACCAAAGTCCTCCCAGGAATCTGGCAAAATGATCTTGTCAATGTAAACAGACCAAAGACGACGGTATGGATCTCTGGCGAAGAGAACACGGTCAAAGGTTGATATGAGACTCTTGGTCTTGATCGTGGATAGAGCGCGTCCAAAACCTACAATTGGTCTGTGATGAACGGTATATCTGTCTATCTCAAAGGGACTTTTCCATTTTTTGTTGGGCAGATTCAGAAACGTCATCATCCTTTTCCAGAAAGTGCATCCAACTTTTGGTGTATAACACACGGCGAGTTTGCTTGAATTATGTATAAACACTGTTCCCGGAGAACCCACGTGCATGGTGGAACAAGCATTCATGTACATCTTCCTCCGTTCTTCAAACTGAGCAGCAATGGCGTCATCGTCCATCTGTGAACAAAACATTTGAACATCAGCAAACAATAAACAGATAATTACTAAGATTGTAAACTGTTACTTCGGTCACCATTGTTATTGTTTATTATCCTTCTATATGTTTCCTTATACCCACATCTCAAGACGCGTGGAGAGGTGCTTATCAGAAAGGTAATTACGAATATACTCAGGGTTACCAAGGCTGTACAATTGTGTTTAGCCATTTTTATGATTAAATTTTATTCCCTATAATATTCAAACTGTTGTTTTTGTATCTGAACAATCCAATTATGTCTAAGATAAATAGTTCCGTTTGTGAACATAACATAACTTACATGTTCATCTTGTTTACTCATTTCTACAACTGTATATTTCTGTTGAATGACCCCCAGATCTGAAACATATTCGTGAAAATAATATACCGTATTTCCTCTAATAGGGGCCCGGGCCCTTATTAACATGTAAGGGCGCTTACCCCCCGGCGGTTATTGGAGGCCCGGCTCTTATTTGAGGCCCGGCCCTTATTTAATTTTTAGTGTTGACCAATATACCTGATAATCTTCGATAACTCACTAACATTTCTTACAGTAACACAAACTCCTCGCCATTTGACGTAAACTTAATTTAGCATGGTAGTTTAACCCTCTTAGTGCCTGGGAACATATATGAGAAGTATATCTAGTAGCGGATGACCATTGATGCGATAAAAACATGGGCCCTTATTAGAGACCCGGCCCTTATTGGAGGCCCGGCTCTTATTCGCCTTCAGGTACCTTTATCCCCCGGCTGCTATTAGAGGCCCGGCTCCTATTTGAGGCCCGGCCCCTATTAGAGGAAATACGGTAGACATATATAATAATGCATTTTCAGCAATAGGTAAAGGACGAGTAGCAGTACACTATCGGGATATAAATGTACGGTTTTGAGAGGATTGGAGAGGATTGATTTTGTTGTTTTTGTGCGTGATCGAAATAGGACAATTGACCCCACCCATGAGGAACTGCCGATAACTTATTTACCATTACCAAGTTACAGGTCTGCTATTTTAGCACAAAACACTAAACTGATGGAGTGTTACAACACAACAAAGAAATTACCTCTGAACACGTAACTTTTTATGATATTCAAATTCAAAGAGGTGTAACATTTCTTTTAGCGTTCAGTTTATTTTAAGAAAAATACCATTATATGAATGGTCTATACTCATTCAAATCAATTTACCAACACTCATATTGTTGCTAAATAAATGTAAAATATTTATGAACGATGGTCAAAAGTGAAATAGGAAAATTATAGGAAACAAATAGACGTTATCATTCGAGAGTGTTTTGGGATGGCCATAATCATTGTATTTTGAGCTAAAGACATAGTGTTTATTTCGAATGCAGAATTTGTATCATTCCATAACACATGAGGATAATAAGCTGTTTATCACACAATTTCATTATGTATTCTAAATAGGCAAACAATGCCTGACAACATCATTTTGAAGTTTCTTCAAATGCAAGTGAACTGTGTAAAACAAGACAAAATAATTTTTCTTTTATTCTTCTTTCATTAAATATATAATAGTGTTATGTGACCTAACCTTTTTTTTTAACTTTTTATCAAAATACTATAATTTTCGGATTTAGTGAACGTTGCGATGATGAATTCGACCTAAGTTAGTTTGCCGTCATGTAATCAAACATAAATCAGAGGCGAGTCTATTTCGCTAAGGGACGAGAGTTGTCTCCCTTAGCTTGAATATAAATGACAGCTTGTGAACAGGCAACAGCATGCAAAACTTTTCCCCAATATTGTGTTCCCAATCTCAACTAATAAACTGAACTTAATACAACTGAATGGATATTCCTCAAATACATTCGTGCCTTCGTTACCTGTGAATAAAATTAATTTAAACCGATATTATGACGTTTAAGCATACCGGTAGCTTAATTAATTCATCATTATCCTTGTCCAACCCTCTTTGTTTTAGTTTTTCTAGAATTTATGTTTATGCAGTCTAAACATGTATTTTGATGAAGCTATTTGTTGATTTCGGGGTTCAAAATGTCTATAGCCGTGTGACAACGCAATTTTCAAAAAAAGTTCAGATGCTTGACTTGCATCGATATCTGCATATGACCCCAGAGGATATCGAAAATATAAAAATATATAAACGTTTGTCTTCTTTATCTATCTTTATTGGGAATTTAAGTTTTAATCCTCGGATGATAAACACGATACATAGCTTAAAATTCGTCGTTTTTTTAATCTTGGCTAGATTTAGGAGAGTGGATTTGAGGATTTCGGAATGTTTTAGTGTTCTATGACGTCCTACAGTACTTAGGCGCCAGTGATTTTAAGTTCAAGAGTTCATCTTTTATTGAATTAATATCTAAATTTCAATTTGTAAATAAGATCCCAAACATTTTAAAAATCATTTAAAATAAGTAGTGTTTGAACAAACATAAAAATTAAAACAAAACATCTTCTTCTAAAAGATGCTCGAAAACTATTACAGCTATTAGGTTTTGACTGTTATGGAATTTTTTTATTATATGACGAGCGATGAATACCGGGATTTATCAGTGAAATAAGCTGTTTATCAAGATAAGTGAAAATAACTTATAGTTTCACTGCTACCAGTGACTGATATAATTTGACGTCATAAAACAATGGTCGCAGCGACGGGCTGTTCCTAGCGGCCGCTCGGCGTGAAAACGATCCTTTTCGGGCGTAATTACAAGGCTATAACATCATATGATAAATAGAATATCCGTCAATTCTTGACAAATACCATGTTTATCTCATTCACGTGTAGTACATGACACATGTATAACATTACCTATCGACGTCATGGTTTGGTGTATCAAGCGAGTTAAATGCGACAATTTTATGTATATGTTATTTTTTTGAGTGAGATTATTATCATGTTTATTACTCGTCAACATAAGTTAGACAAAATCCATATCAGTCTCATGACAATGAGATATAATATCATAATTCTAATATTATATCATATTACAGACATGCGTATATTGTGACGTCACATTTGTAAAGTATTAGTCTATAATGATATAAATAATTCACAAACCTGTAGACTCAAATTCCGTTTGCTCCCCGTGTGGGTATGACTGAATTGTTTTAATAACTGAATGATGATATCCAATCAGGACCAAACCGGAAATTATTAAACAACCAATCAGCACCAGTCTGTATTTGAACAATTTCATCCTCATATCTGGGGTTTGAAAAGAAAAAAAGAGTATGAAACCAAATATCAGCGACCTGTGCAAGCTAATTCGGTCAAGTTTCGTATTTAAACATTACGTCTTGGTATTCTAGTGAAAACCTTTGAAGTTATGCATTCTAATCGAAACTTGAAACATGTAGTTATGCATCCTAGTGTAAGCCCACGTACACTAAACGCCAAAAGAAACGTTATCCCTCTTAATCTCAGTATTTGGTCAACGTTTTAAAAAAATAACGAACAAATCTTTTCCAAAACATAACTGACTTCATTGTTTATAAATGTGTTATCAAAGTAGACAATAATATTTTGGCTCACTTTATGACCTTTTTACAATATTCCCTTCCATTTTTTTATGATCGAAAAAAGGAAAATGGACCCCACCCATGAAACTATGACAATAACGTGTACATTCTCAAGTCTGTAATTTTAGCACAAAAAGCTCATCTTATGGGACGTTAAAGCTCAAAAACCAATTGCCTTTGAGCACATAACCTTTTATGATATTTAAGTTCAAATTTAAGAGGGTAGACGTTTCTTTTGGCGTTTAGTGTAGCTATTCTGTTGTAAATTAAGTCATACAGCAATACAGTCAAGTGCAAACCCATATAGTTATGTATTCTTGTGTAAAGCCATATATCAATACATTTTAGTGTGAACTCAGACCTTTTATTACGGTTGAACTCTTAGATTATCCAGTCATGAAATGGCACCCATTCTATGATAACCGATAGTTGCTCCACTTCACGGACAGTGGTCAGTCTAAGACCTGTTGACATCAGCACCATTTGCATTTGTGTACAACATTTACACCCGATGTAATAATTACGTTTGTAACTGGTATAATTAATCGCAGGGCATTTATTATAATATAATAAAGAGATACATTTGTTTGAAAAGATGTCGGTTAAGATTCATTCCAGATTATTTATAAGATAAATAGTTGCGTTTGTAAAATTTCCGGGATTCATTGCTATTCAACACCCGCAAATTTAGTTTAAAACCGACGGCGTTAGCCGGAGGTTTTAAACGCTGAAATTTGCGGGTGTTGAATAGCAATGAATCCCGGAAATTTTACAAACGCAACTATTTATCTTATAATTGTAACATGACCGTTAGTTATCAGGCGTTTTGAAACGAACTCTTTTTTTGCGTACCTATCTCTGAGTGGAAAGTACTTTTCGACTGTTCCATTTTTGTAAGAGGTGTATTCAGGTCAAAACAAATGGAAATACTCGGCGTAATATGTGCATTAGCAACAATTTACACATTAGCTCAAACAGTGTCACTCAACTATGTTCACTTCACAATATTCACGTATCCTTTTAGATGGCGATAAACATTTATCTGCGACATCAACACAGTAAGAGACCTAGGTACAACAATCTTAAACTTGCCCTAACCAATTGTGACAATGACGCTAGCAT
Organism: Gibbula magus; assembly: GCA_936450465.1. NCBI lineage: Eukaryota > Metazoa > Mollusca > Gastropoda > Trochida > Trochidae > Gibbula > Gibbula magus. The sequence goes on along the minus strand of OW388301.1, from coordinate 36,709,739 downwards.
TGTGACGTCAAAACGGTTGATCACTATGACGTCATGCCATGGCAACGGCATTCGGTAATTAGAGCCGCATGGAAGAAGGCGTCAAACTTGCACAAATCTTACTAGTTAAAAACATTTTAGTTACTTGAAACTAATTAATTTTGAGAGTTATTTATGACCTATACTGCTATACACAAGTTAGAAAATGACAATGCCACCTATCAAATTTGAGTAAGGAGTACATATTAAGAGAAATAGAAAAAATAAATTTTGAGTCGGGCCGAATCTTGTGAACACGATGTATATGTTCGCGGTGATTCGCCCCAAGTAATTTGCGGGTATTCATTGTCATTCAACATAGGCAAATCAACCAATCAGAATCAAGGATACACCGAAATCATGTTACAATATACAATTATAGACTGGTGATTCGGTCAATACCTGTTTTTATGGACCCGAGAAAACAATATTGACCAAGGACGATGTCCGCGGTCAATATATTGTTTTCCCGGGTCCATAAAAACAGGTATTGACCGAATCACCAGTCCATAACTGTTTTATTATGTATTTGACACAGGAACGAAAAGAAAACAATGAAATACAGTCAAAATGTAATTTGTTTTGAACAGCGGCTGGAACTTCGGTCAGATGACGTCATGCAACAATCGTTTGACGTCATGCAACAATCGTTTGACGTCACTCAAGTCAATATTGCTTTTGGTCGGACTCGGGCTGGAGTCAATATGCTTTTCTGTCGACGGTCACGTGATGGCCTCTCGACCAATCAGATCGATGGAAAAATATGCTCACGTAATATTCAGTGGAGGGTGACATCGTAATTTGGATTGCAATAATCTCTTAAACACACATATAAAGCCGTTATTTTTATACAAAAGTGAACCCAAGTGTCCCCATTTCCATAGAGAAATACTTGATAGACACATGTCCCCGCTCCCATGGTGTAAATGATACACACTGTCCCCGTTTGCTTGTGAAAACTTACACACACGCACTTATTGAAGTAAAATAGATTCTCGGGCTGAGTATGACCGTCAGATTGAAATAACCTCTTAAACACACACACATATACATGTAGCCGTGGTTTGTATATGTTACAGTCAAAGTCTACAATCAGTCAATGTGTACAATGACTGAAATAATCAATCAATGTGTACATTGCCTAACGAGCCTAGTCATTGTGTACATTGCCTGGAAATTTCAGGCATTGTGTACATTGCCTGACTAATTAAGCAAATTATTGTAGAGATTGACTGATGTTAATCCAATTATCATTCCGCAAAGGCTTCCTTTAGAATAAATCAATAAAAGTTCAATGTTTTCTAGTTTTGCATTCAGTCTTGACTTAGTCATGAAGTCTACATTCCGTGAACAGCTCCTGAGCAGGAAACAGTCAGATGCAAAGTCACTTTTGTTGACTAAAGATGAGTACTTTAGTTTGATTGAAGAAGTCAAAGATACACTCGAAGCGGAGAAAAAGACTTTCAGACAATATTATATTCTTGGGAGATATGAGATCTTGCAATGTGGTGGCATTGATTCTAATGAAACATTGAAGAAATATTCTATCTATATGACAAATATTGATAATCAAAATCCACATTTGTTTGTGCCAATTATTTCGGATTACCCACAATGTCACGTGGTTCATAATTTGATACAGCTTTGGTCATTGGTCAATAGAATTTCAAAGATACTAAGACAACGCATATCATTGGCTGAATGTTCTATTTGAAAATTCCAACAGTATTAAGGGAGAAATTCAACTTATTACTGCTTGGGGCGTATGCGCCCCAAGCAATAACTGAACTGAAGCTCATGTGGTCGGATTTGGTCATGGTGCACGGCAAGCTTAGACACCCACAAAGTCAGGGTTCCGTGGAGCGACTGAACTGCGATGTGAAAGCGATATGCTAGTAGCATGGTTAGGGGATAACAATACCACTGAATGGCCTGTAGGACTGAAGTTTGTTCAGTTGTTCAACGGACTGTTTAACAATCAGTCAATCTCTACAATAATTTGCTTAATTAGTCAGGCAATGTACACAATGCCTGAACTTTTCAGGCAATGTACACAATGACTAGGCTCGTTAGGCAATGTACACATTGACTGATTAGTTCAGTCATTGTACACATTGACTGATTGTAGACTTTGACTGTAACATATACAAAAGTGAACCCAAATGTCCCCGTTTCCATAGAGAAATACCTGATAGACATATCCCCGTTTCCATGGTGTAAATGATACACACTGTCCCCGTTTTCATACAGAAAAGCACACACACATTCGGTGTGTGTCCCCGGTTCCTACATGAAAGTTCATACGCATTCAAATGTATCCTGGAGAGCCAGTCAATGTTTAGAACTAACACATATGACAAGGGAAGTTAGCCATGTAAGTAGCACACCTGAAAACAGCTAGAAAAAATGTCCCCGGTTGTGTTTTTAGTGTCCCCGTTTGCCGAGAGAGGAAGGAAAGGAAGAGAAAGAGAGCGATAGGCGAGATACAATAAGTATACATTATAATTTTTGCAATAGCTTAGAATTTAGATGAGCGTTAATAAGGGTTAGGAAATGAGACATATGCAATTGCGGGTCATTGTGTAATTTCAAAACAAGTCATACATAGGAAAGGAATGAAATAGCCCAAGAAGAATTCGATTGATTGGTTTCATATGTAGTTTCACATAGTGTAAATAAAATTTTGTGACTTACAGGCCTGCCACGACTTGGGTGAAAAGAGATCCAGTAACACAGATTATTTTGAAAATTTAGGCTTTGTCAATTGATTTCAGAAAATTTCGCTTAAAGGTAATTGAGATGACGCTTGAGATCTGATTATCTTGGTGAATGATACTTCCTAAGAAAACATTTGAGGTACACGAAAAATAAAATGAGAAAAGTCGCCCGACGTCAATCCATTCCATAACCCAATGTTACTATCTTGCATCAATGCAAACCATACAATGTATAACGTATGTGCACTATACTCTGTACAAACTCTCTCCATCTATTGTATCAAGTAATAAATGTATTTAATCATGTACAATACACCCAATACAAACCTTTCCCGTCCATGAAATAAGTACAAAACGCAAAAAAACATCCTTTAATATTTTCGCGTGGAACTTTGAAAAATAGAGTCATTGGCTCTGTAGCTGATCAGCCTTTTTCATCATTCATAATAAGTCTGATTAAAATCGACCTTGTTCCGAGGAATAAAATTGGCAAAATAATGCATCTACCGGGATACGAACAGGTTCTGTAGATTCCAGGTTGGCGTGGAAACCCCTGAAGATATGAGTTCGTATCCCGGTAGATTTCCTATTTTGATATTTGTATTCCTCGGAAAACCGTTAATTTTAATAAGGCTGCATTCATAATCTAAGGTAATTTGTGATATAAACCCATTAACTTGTTATTCCGATAGTACCAATTTACAAAATGCTAGATGAGAGTTGAATTCATTTAAATGAAATTAACTTTCTTTTAGAGGCAGGCTCCCATATTGTAATTTAAAGGCACAAACGTGTACATCTTTGATTTCTAATAACAAATAAAATGTTGGAATTACTCAAAACAACAGCTTGTAACTATAAACTGCACCCAACCCTTTAAAATGTTTAGCATTGTGAGTAGAACAATGAAATCTTACTCTTGAACAAACAAATATGATATTGAGCTTCCTAGCATTAATAGTTTGAATTAGTTTCTGTAGATAAATTGAAGGTTTGAATTTGAATACCCTGCCATACTCATATTCGAAAGGGCATTAGGACTAAAAGTATGTAATAAAGTGGTTATTCTGAAATTGTTTATACTTCTATGTCAGTTGGTTTCGGAGAAGATGTCGTTAACACTTCATGTCTCTTTAAAGGTTTAGTCTCCATTGTTGTTAACATTGATGTTTACCTGAAACTTTGATCTTCCTGTGCCAAGTGGTTTCGGAGAAGAAGTCGTTTTTACGTTTTTACGTTTTTCGGGGAAATGGCTGCTATGCCTATATATTGAGCGGGGTCAGGGTCAAAAGGAATACAAATCGAACCCCTTAGTGCCACGTGCAGCGGTTCTAGAGGTGAAGTCGAACATGTGAAACGTTTACGGACGCCGGACGCCGGACGCCGGACGCCGGACGCCGGATATAATAATTTGTTAGTTTAACATACTATTTCTTCACTTGCAAACATTAGCTTATCTGAAAAGATGATTTCTAAACTCTAATGCCCTGGAAATTACGGTTATTACAATTTACGTAAGTATTTATTACATTTTACCGTAACTAACGGTTATTACAATTTACGTCAATTTTTATTACAATTTGCGTATTACATTTTACGTCACGATTTATTACAATTTACGTTGGTATTCCAATTTACGTCAATTTTATTACAATTTGCTGCAAGTATTACAATTCACGTCGTTATTACAAGTTACGTCGTAACAGTGCCTCTATTCGCCCAGCTGTAGCTAGATGGGTACCTGGTGTTGTGGAGGTGACCTTCGAGCGCTTCGACAGCTCAGGTTAGACCAGGGTAATACGTTTCTAGTGTTTAACTTGTTGATTAATAGCATTATAGAAAACTTATTATGATAATTATCATTATAAATTATAATTGTCAACCAATCTACAACAAACATTTACATAAATTATATCGTTTATGTTACAAACGTATTTCACAATTGTTTCAATTTTAGTAAGAAGAAGAATAAATGTATTTTATTTGCGTTGGTCACATGCTGTATTGTGCAATGAAAATATGAAGATATAGAATTACGTTATACTGACCTCACGAACTCTATCTGCATTCGATGTAATCCAAAAGTGAAATGAGTTAAACACCGGTCCACGTAAGGCAAATGCGTTGATCCTTTCAAATGTCTATTATGTTGTTTCAGTTATAAATGCTTATAGAAATGAATATTATCGGCATATATATATTGGGTATATATAGTGATCTTAATTGACGCTTATTAAGAAGATGCCATCAACGATGTGCCAATCAACGTATGTTATCATGGTAACGGCTTCATACAGGTAATATCATCGTACAATCGACTGAAATTGGATTTATCATTTTCCTGAATGTTTTCATTAATTTTAATAATATAATAATATATCTTCGTTCCTCTGTATGTTGTGGTCACATTGATTACTGGGAATTTCAGGAAAGGAACCAGCTTAGCTGAGGGAATGGCTGCACAGTCTCGAACGATTTCATGGAGAATTCTTTTCAACCGCTACATTGGATAATAAATAATTCAAAACAATATTTCCCTATATACCAATATTTTATTTGTTTAATTTGTTTTGTTTTTGTTTGTTTGTGAAGCTATAAATAAGCTTCGATCCATTTTTCACGACAAATACCGAATCTAATTTAAATAAACGTTTCCTTTCAACCGTCAAATGGAATCAAACAAGTTTTCTTTGAAAGATTACGACGTGAACGTGTGTGTTTTTGTGTTTTGTTTATAGCCTTATAGTATGATAATGTCGATACAGACTATGTGTGATAAAGTCACTTGCTCAAAACTGGAAAATTAGAGTGATGTAAAAGACATTAGTTAAAACCTTATCTTGTTTTTTCATTTATGACTTTCCCTTACATACACGTGCCTTTAATGAAACATTACCAAAACTGAAAATGATAATGCCACAAGAGTGTGGTAGACGAACTTATCTGTGCTTTACCATCTTGTACCATGTTTACCGAAAGCCACATGTTACGCATGCACGTGCATTCCCAGCGTATTTGCGCTTTGCGCGTGCATTGGTGCTATTTCGGTTAGTTTTTATGTGGCACATAAAACCATGGTCGTGCTTTAGTGCACAATATGTAATACCTCACAGATAAATGATACATATTTATGATTTAGGATTGTAACGCTGCTCTTATAATGATGCACTGGTATACTTGTGTTTTGTGTTCATTTTCCCTGGCCTTTGCTTTATAGCTTTAACATTTTACGTTGTGATTAATGATAACACGCTTGCATTATTTGTAACATTCTAAAATAATCACCATGTTGCTTGTTAAATAAATCAATCAATTCCATTTAAAAGAGGTATTTGAATATTATTTGATATTCAAAAATTGATTTATTTTCATCATGTCTTATGCCTGTATCAAAGAATGTTTAGTTTAAAGAGTTGTTTGTGTAATTCGAAACTTAACCAACAAAATATAAGTTGATGTTATATACGAGTCTATAATATATTGATTACCATATGTTACGTAAGAACGGTAATTTCAATCTGCTTAGCTTATTTCAAGACGTTTAAATCTGTCAATGATAATTCATTATGAGAACAATGTACAAAATATAAACTGACGGGCAAAAGAAACTATAACACTCACTTGTTTTCGATAATTCTATATTTTAAAGAAATGAGATGCATTGATTATGGCACGATAAAATAGTTTGTGTGACTTAATTGGTGACTGATTTCCCAACTCGCAGGGCCGCTGAAAGGCTTCAGTTCTCATTTTTCGACAAATGTGCGCTTGTGTTTATCAAGTTGTGAAATATAAAGTCATCAAAAATTACCTTCATTAGTATCTTTCAAAGTGACTCTGTTTTGAACAGGAATATCCTCTCGAGTTTCGTCTCCACAAAAAAATCCCTGATAGAACTCTAACTTTAAGATTAAACATCGGTTATCCGGATAGACATAAAGCACAACAAGCGATTGTCATTAAGGTGACATGATTAAAATATGCAAAATAATCAGTCTAGTTTTCTTATAAAGTTTTCTTAGTAAAGTTAAGTTTATTTGTAGTTTGAACTTGAAGTGTAAACCTGTAGTATACTATTTGGGTGTTGTCACAGTGCAACTAAAGTTGGTTACTACTTGGCCATGTTCAAGAGAGGTTTCAAACCTCTCTTGAATGCGATTGCTCAATGTAGCGCTACGTAGCAAGGCGAGCAAACTTCGAGGAATTTGCACCGTGTCGTTCAAGAGAGAATGGGCGCTACTTGAGCCCTACATTGAGCAATCAATGAGCAATTTAAGCGTTCGCTGTTATGGAACTACAAATCGTAACTACAAATCGAAACTACAAATCGTAACTACAAATCGTACCATAAATACTTTAAAATGATTTAATTCAAAATGTTGCAAAGATTGTCATATGTGTTACTTAAGTAGTGTAAAATGTCGGCAAGATATTTTTTTATAATTTCGTGAACGATGAATGGCAAGTTTTACAACATTAATATCTGAGTAGTTTTACAGACTGAAAATAGAACATAACGAGTATTTCAAATCGCGACATGGACAAACTGGAAACTGCACCGCCGATAGTAACGATTGTGTCTAGCATCTGATCCTATACTTTCTCTTTCTTATGAAGCCACACGAGCCGACTTTCTTTATTGCCCAAGCGTATGTGTAGGAAAATTTCAATATATGCTTCACGTCACAAAGTTTGCGAAATGACGCGGGCAAGCATATGGAAGGAACGCGGATAGGGGTATATACTGTTGTTTCATATTCAATATTCGGGTTTGTGCAACATGGACAGTTATGAAACATGTTGAAATCGCTAGAGAAAAGATTGTTGCAATAAACTATTTGCCTGGCATATATACTATTTGCCTTGCCATCAAGTTTCATCAGTTATTGTCTTTATTGAAGACAGTAGGAATCCTAAGCAAGAGAAACAAAATATAAATACAGCCATGACACAACAGAATGAACACTTATCGATATGAATCATCTGTAGCTCAATTAGTTAAAGGCGCTGTTCGACGACGTACAGGTCCAGGGTTTGAATCCAACTTTCGCTGCTTAAAGGTGCATCCATTGTGTTTCATAAAATTTTATTTGTCTTTAATACGTTCCAACTCACCATATGTGCTGTTTACAATACAAATAAATTCATTTAGCTTGCACGGTGGCCGAGTCGGCAACGGCGTCAGGTTAGCAATCCAGCGAGCTTGAGGTGCCGGGTTCGAGTCCACCTGTGACCGGGTGTAAAAACCTTGGAGTCAACTTTGAGTGCGGACTCTTTCAGTGTTGTCACAACCCCTAGTGTACAGTACACAACCCTGTGCAGTAAAAAAGAACCCACGAATCCGTTGGTAAATGACCAGATGGTGGCCACATGAATACGTGCAGACACCTAGTTGCAGGTACAGCAACGTGCAGTATCCTTGGACAAAATACTGTGACTATGTGTCCTAGTTCACCCAGCTATGAATGGGTACCTCGTAAGGATGAGCATGGTAATTTAACTTGGTGCGCCTAGTGGCTGCAAAAGTTGCATACTCCAAATGGAGCTGAGATTGACAAAGAGTGTCGTTAAACAGTGACATCCAATGATCGGGGGCAAACAGAGCGCCTATGAGCAGCTTAGCTGGATATTGGCGCTATACAAATGTTTATATGTATGTATGTATGTATGTATGTATATTTATTCCCAATCGCCAAATATATCATAATTACTAGTTTCCGGTTAAAATTGAGTAACATCATTATGCATGTGCAGAAACCGAAACTGAACGTCCCATTTATATGCACAGTAGTTATGTGACCTATTAATCATTATCAACTCAAATTTGTGTTTTTGTCTGTTGTAAATGAGATTCCAAAATTACGTTTGACTCATTGGCGCGCGCCACACGCTGTGCATTGTCCGGTTTTCGATTAGAAATCACTACTTTTACCTTCATATCGTCAATATGCTAAGTCTGCTATCATCAAAATGGTGGTTTTTGGTAACAGTCGGTACTTCTTGATAAAGTAACACCATTTATAACATTTTGAATATGTGACCCCTAACAACACAATGGATGTACCTTTAAAAAGATTGACAAAACTTCCAAAAGTCCATTTGTTTCCGTAGGTTGACAATTGATAATGGTGATTATGTATAACCGACCTGCGCAGATGGCGGTTATGGCATATAATCTGCAACTCAAACAAAAGAAATAACTTCCCAAGTGGTGTAAGTTCACAAAACAAGGGGAGGTCGGCCGGTCGGTGTGGCATATCAGAACGGAAGACATGGCGGGCCTACTGTACCAGTTGGTAGTTTTGGTTGAGAATTATATTCACGTGATATTGATGATGCACTAATATATAGTGAAAAGATGTAACACATGATTGACAGATATAAATCTGTTTAATAAATGTTGATGAAACAATCAAAATAATACTGTCGACAAACACAACGATTTCGTCAAGGCAAATATTATTAATTATTTTGCTGGCCCTTTATTGGGATACCAATCTAGGAACTCGGACTGTGATGGAACTGGGTCATCTTAAGCAACATATTAATATTTAAATAACAGAGTTGATAAACAGGCTTGTGTTGTTATTGCAATTTACAAAGAATACATATAACGATAAAACAAGGAGTTAGTAGAAAACTACTAAGATCTGTTTGACATATTTAGGACTTTATATAATGAGTAAATCAGCTTATATACGTTAATTGTTTTTAAATAATTTCATACCACAGTTTTCTTACTTGTTTCATTTAATATTTTGAGTTTATTAGCCCATCTCTCAACCGAAGTGAAAGTGACAATTTCTGACCGGAAAAATATAATAAAACAAGTTTTTGGAGAGTAACCTACACAATTTTGATATTGTGTATTGGAGGAAATAAAATGGATCAGTCATTGTTATCAAAATGTTGAATATTCAATCTTAATATCAATATTTCTTTTATACACTAGCATTTATAAGTGTGATAATTTGAATGCAACCCTATCACTGGAATGGAATAGATCTGCCTATGTCTTATGATGTTAATAATGTAGAGTACAGGATAGAGCAAGAATGTATTGCTATGTTTGAAGATTAAAGTTTATTCTCTCTTCTGGGGGATTACTCAGATTAAGGATCAAAACTGTGTTATTAAGAAAAAAGTTCATTATGATCACAGTAGACTAGAAATATCTAGAAACATCTAAGCAATTCAATTTAGTTCAATATTTATTTCCAACAACCACTATTGGCGTTACATGAACAGTACAAATATACATAGTATATAGTGTGTTTTTTTAGGTAAACAAAAGTTTTAATTTCACGGGATTCTGACAGTTACTGTATTAATGCGGGATATATTGGGATCATATATTGTCTAAAAATTGACATTTCAATAAGTAATGATACTCATCAGCTAATCTGGTAGCAAGAGTTAATTTTCAAGGATGGCAAATTTTTACATGTTACATACACAAGGCTTTGACCTTTTCGCAAAACTTTCGTTTGGACCACACACCACCGATAGCACTTTCTTTTTAAACAGATATCATGTATATTTTGAACATATTTTCATTATGAACAACGGTGGATGATTTTGACACAAAAAGGTTGCGAGTTGATATATGACAAACATGTTTACTGATATACGTAATGTTGCTTCTATACCGTTTAATAGGTAGTATAACGAGTGCATACGTGAGATAGAGCAATAGTTGTCAGCTACTTCACATGTATGAGACCGTTCCTTGGTTTTCATTGAAACATATGTAATGGATAACACCTGGTAGGCAAAAGCCTCTCTTTGCTAGAACGTCCGAGGATTAGGGTGTTATCTATTCTATATACCGAAAAAAAACAACAACAAACAAACTAACGTGAGTGCAGTTGTCTAAATGTTTTACTGCAGGTGGTCCAAGTAAAATAAAGCGCACATAAAATATCAAATATCAAGTTCTCCGACAGCAGAATACTGATAAACAATCAACCATTCCCAGTCACAAATCCTTCGTGATCTAGTGGTAGAGCCTTGGATTACAAAGCGAATGGTTGCGGGTTCAAATCTCGCATTGCCTGCTATGAACATTTTAAACTTGGCAATATTGAGGATTGATTACTTACTAAATTGGACTTAGAATTTCTTGGATGCAAAAAAATGTACTTCGAGGGCCTTATACTGGATAATATCCAGTATAAGGCCTTCTCAATAGGAATTGTAAGGCCCTAGTTCCTTTCGTAGGGAAGTTCTCCCGGAAAAAAAACAACTGAGTTCAAAGACTGTTAAATGGGCATTGAGGTATATAAATATTTGATATATTAAGCATTTGAGGATGAATATGAAAGTCGAGTAAGAAGATATAACCTAAACCAGCCCAAGTTGAAATATGGTACATTACATCACCCGTATGGGAATCATATCCGGCTATCGTTTACAAAGCACTAAGGTGATCGTAAATCACTTAGGTTACCTTAGTGCAATATAAAAGTATGGGAGTTAGTTGCTTTGTGAAAGAAGGTTGTTAAAGAGCGACTTCTATGAGGAGTAGCCGCCATATTGTTTGGTGTTTCCGTTAAATGAGAATATTTTTGCTAATTCTATATCTTTTAAATAAAAAAAACACATAATTGGTAGAATATCCATAAAGTGACAAATGATGTATTATTCGACTGACCAACAATGTCTTGTTTTCCGCACTCGTAGCGCTAAAGAATGGGTCACTCATTTTTTTCATTTTTTTAATGACGTGTGCTAATAGGTATCTAACTGTAAAATATACAGTCATTAAAATATATAACACTAAGTAATATTATTTGACTGGATCGTGTTTTAATCATGTATTCATAACATATAACATTTATGTGTAAACAGAAATGTCCCTTCGAATTTAGTTTCTACAAACATACCCCGATAGAACTATCTCTTTAAATGAATGTATGAGGTTTTCAAAGAATATGGGTTACATTAAATTTAATGCAGGTCGATACGTGCGTTTAGCAGCATTTTATATCGTAAAGCAGTGTCTAGTTGTTATTGTTAATTATTACAAAAATTGATAAATCTGACCAAAATATTCTGTTCACCATATATGCACAAAGTATTTTATTCGTCTAATTCACTTCGTTTTCACTGCCTCTTTACTGAGAATTACACAAATAAAATCAGTAATATATAAATAATAACACGTGACAATGTAATGCGCCTTGCTCGTGTATTAATCCTCGCTCGTGTATTAAACATACGTACGAAATAAGACACACTTGATTGTGTAATAATGTATATCTCTCTCTCTCTCTCTCTCTCTCTCTCTCTCTCTCTCTCTCTCTCTCTCTCTCTCTCTCTCTCTATATAAAGTTTATGGGAATAAAAAAAAATATTTAAAAAATGTATATACATGTACGTCTTTAATACTACGGTAATTACTGTACAACAAGTCGTATATATAAGTAATAAGATTGTGTACATAAAGACGATATAAAAAGACTGCTTCACGTGCTACTGATGATGTATTAAACCAGCAGCACACCTTGATCAAATGCAACAGGATACTCGCGTTTCAAATAAAAAAATTCACAAAATAATGGTCAGTTATAAACAGCTGGAGCTCAACTGTATCAATGACATTCATTTATTAAGCTTTTTCTCTAAACGAGACGAATGGCCAATGGAAATATGGTTTAATCTGCTAGGATTGTCATTTGGCAAATTATTAGACTAATTATACAACATATTCCTCTTGTCACATGTTTCTTCTCATCGGCAAAGAATGCGCGCGTGCCCAAACGCTTAGAGTTATGAATACTAAGCTACAGCCGATACCCAGTTTGTTTATCTTGCATAGAAGATTCGCAAACTAACAGATTGACTTTATCAGCAGTTCAACATCACCTGTCCGCGGATTTAAGTTAAGTCGACACAATCAATGAAGGTAAATTGACACCTGGGAGCCCAGGTACCTGCAGGTAATTAGTGTTTCAATAGCCCAGCGGGGAGACGATAGTATGTTAATAGAGGGACTCAAACTTGTATTGTGGTCAGACGCCTTCTGCGTATCGCCGTGTTTCATCTTCTGAACGTATATTTTACGTGTGTGAGAGAGAAAGAGAGTTGATAAAAGTTAGAAATATCCGAGGCTTGCCGAGGATATTTTGACTTTTATGAACGAGTGTTGATACATTTGATATCAGAAGACACGAGGGTGAGATTCTATTTATCACCCAAAATCATTCTTCATTAGTTTTCAATGAAAAATTAACATATCTGAACACAAAACTGCCATTTGGCTTCCAGTGCAGTTATGTCATACTGAATTGTCTAAAAAAGTTTTTAAATATTTTCGAAATAAAAGATTAAATTGTAAATTTGTTTAGCGAGTTGCGTGGTGACGGCGTGTGGGAAGGGAACAATGGTAAACTAGATGCATAGCTATGAATTCAAAACATTAGAGTTTTTTAAAAACTAGTTATGGCTTTTATTAGGCATGATTTAAAACCATATTAGACGTTTTTTATGAACGTAACAGCAGCCGATGGTAAATGTACCTATTAATTGAATGGTATTTTCATAACGGCTGTTGCCGATATACGTTCGATATCACAGATTGGCAGAGAGCATTCTTCAAAATAAATAATTCCGGAGTGACTGTAAATACAATCTGTTATCTTAGCCGTTCTTCCATTGTTCGATAAAATGACTAAATGGTTAGTTTCTTGTATAATCGCTCGGTGATCACTAAAATGTGTTTTATGTCGTTAATTGTTGTTTGTCGCTCTATTAAACATGATTTATATGAAGACTGCATGCATACTTTTCAAAACTAGTCATTTAAGTGTTTTGCGTTGCGCTATTTTATAATCGACATGTGCGTACTAAAGGCGCTTAATGCTTTATTTACAGTTTTATATATGATTTTGGAATGTTATCGTTTGAACACATTCATAGTTATTCATGTTCGAGGCGTTTAGTGTGATGCAAAATATCCCAATATAATAGTGGTAGCCCATTAATTTGTCGCGAATACAGATACGATGAAATACAGATATAACTTTTGATGAAATAAAAATTAGAAGACCATGCTGATCTATTGGTGATTAATACAAGAAAGAGACTATAATAAATATAAGACTAGTGTCAGTATGCGGAAACACTGCCATAAAACCATTAGCCCTTTCAAAATTGGTACATATTTTAAGCTCATTGTCCATTGTCTCTTGAGCAGATATTTTTTTATTTTTTTATGGAATGACAAAAATGAGAAAATAAAAAGACCAACAATGAAACTATTAAAGGCAGAAGGGGGCTGGGTATGGTTGATTTAAAAACGTGCATTGAAGCACTGAAATTATTCACTCTTAGACTCTACTGTAAAAAATTATCAGATATTATCAACCTGCTAGCCATACAACGTGATACTTGAAACGACCTTTCTAAACCGTATCACCCGGTACGAGGGACTTACAACATTTTAGAAACCCATCAGGGATTTTGTCTATTGTTTCCTAGGTATCTTGTTTTCTCGTAATAACCCCTCATTATTATTTCAGTCGGTTTTTTTCTGATAATAACCACGTATGAGGTTTTTATTGTGGAAGTAAGTTTTTACTTTTGATAGTAAGAGTAAATGAGATTTTTGATAGTAAATGAGATTTTCCCTGCATTTTCAAGTTGTGAGAAATTCCTGTGGCTGTTTACAAATGATAAGATGCAATATCAACTGTCAAAGTGTCTGAACCATATGTACAGTTTAAGGCGCCTGTGTGTTTCATGAATGGCTATCAACTAATCTCCTCAGCATAATTTTTTTATTGTATTTTGCTATCATATGTTTTACAATATTTTTAAGTGTGAGTTGTATGTTTGAATGAAAATCTGTTTCAGCCTGTGTGAATCTTAATTAATGGATGAAAATGGGAATGACTCAGTCTGGAAACAAGCAGAGTGAAAGATATGTGTATGTTTATTTGTATGTATGTAGGTATGGAATTTTGGATGAATTAATGAATGGATGTTTGTGAGGACTGATGGATGTGTGTATGATATCCGTGTGTGTATGGTATCTGTGTGTGTATGGTATCTGTGTGTGTATGGTATCTGTGTGTGTATGGTATCTGTGTGTGTATGGTATCTGTGTGTGTATGGTATCTGTGTGTGTATGGTATCTGTGTGTGTATGGTATCTGTGTGTGTATGGTATCTGTGTGTGTATGGTATCTGTGTGTGTATGGTATCTGTGTGTGTATGGTATCTGTGTGTGTATGGTATCTGTGTGTGTATGGTATCTGTGTGTGTATAAATGTATGAAAGTTGCAATGTGTATAACTGTATCGTTTATATGTTATGAAAGCTACATTGAGTGTAAATGTATAGTATGATTGGTATTTGTTTATGTAAATTGTAAATGAATTTTAAAACTTGATGTATTTTAAGGTGTCATTTCGGCCTTAACAGGCCCGGTGTTGTTTTAAATGTAATATGTGTATGTAATATGTAACACATGACACGGTAATAAACTATTATTATTATTATTATTATTATTATTATTATTATTATTATTATTATTATTATTATTGTCTCTTGAGCAGATATTTTTTAATTTTTTTATGGAATGACAAAAATGAGAAAATAAAAAGACCAACAATGAAACTATTAAAGGCAGAAGGGGGCTGGGTATGGTTGATTTAAAAACGTGCATTGAAGCACTGAAATTATTCACTCTTAGACTCTACTGTAAAAAATTATCAGATATTATCAACCTGCTAGCCATATAACGTGATACTTGAAACGACCTTTCTAAACCGTATCACCCGGTACGAGGGACTTACAACATATTAGAAACCTATCAGGGATTTTGTCTATTGTTTCCTAGGTATCTTGTTTTCTCGTAATAACCCCTCATTATTATTTCAGTCGGTTTTTTTCTGATAATAACCACGTATGAGGTTTTTATTGTGGAAGTAAGTTTTTACTTTTGATAGTAAGACCTTAAATGAGATTTTTTCACAACTCAATTCATAACAATTATTATCGAAAAGTATAGAAAGATAACTTTTGTAGATGGCGGGACACCCGTTGCTCTTTTAACCGGACGCTCTACCTCCACGCTACCGAGGAAGCCGAAATAACTTTGTGGATTTCCTCTATTTACAGTCACACTGTCTCTGCCTTTATATAACGCTAGTCCGGGAGACATACTCTTTAAAATGCAGAATTTGGGAATCAAACATTATAAAATGTAAATTATGACATTTGACAGTTATAAAATTTATAAAAACACTACCCCTCATTCTTCTGCTGTAAGAAACCTCAATATACGATAAGCACTCACATTTATGTTTTACGGTATCTAAGTTAGATAAAACACTCTACCTCGGTTATGCTTGGGATTGAAAACCCTCGTTAAGAAAGCTTCGGGGAAGTAAGACCTCAAGCTTCGCTTTCGGTCTTACTTCCCCGAAGCTTTCTTACCTTGGGTTTTACAATCCCAAGCATAACCTCTATATCGTGTTTTATCCTACACGTAAGTACCTCCAGGAGGATTTACACAAACAGTTGTAAACCCCGATAGAAGGAATTATAATGATTGTAAACCCTGATATATTTGCTAAGATGATGGTTTGAAAGTAAAGATCTGAAGAAACTAACTTAGACTTATTTTGAAAAATTTCTTAAATTACGACAGAAAATGAACAGCAAATGTTTTACAGAAAGTGCGTCTCGAACCTGTATCCACTGTCACCTGCAGTAACTGAGCTAACGCCTTATCCACTATCACCTGCAGTGACTAAGCTAATGCCTTAGTCTACTGCGCCAACGGGGCAGCTGAGATTTCACGGTACTAAAGCAACGCATATAGCGCGGCTGTTAACAGGCTAGCTGATATCAGCCAGGTATCCTCAATATAACGCCAGGGATCCTCAATATAACGCGATAACAATTAAAAAGCCTGTTTTACACTTAAAAACGGTTGATAATATGGAGAAACCATTCTACCTCTGATATGGTAAGGTTGTAGACCTTGATAGTCAGGAAAAACCCTCGAATGCTTCGCATCCTCGGGTTTTTCCTTCCTATCAGGGTCCACACCCTTACCAAATCCTCTGTATCATGTTTTCTCCTTAGAATAATCCTTGTAACATACCTTTTAATGAAATCTTCAAATATGGAGCAAATGTATACAAACTTTTCAACATTGACAACCCTTACTGGAAAGATGTTTTTAAAGCATGGACTAACTATTGTAAAAACTTTAATGTGAACTCAGACAATATTGATCACATTCTTCCTAAACTTCTAAGTTCGAAAAAGGCTCAAGGTTATTTTATGATCAGTTAATTTCCAAAAATGAAAAACGTAATATTTTTACTAAATGGGAAATGCTCTTCAATGACACTGAATTCAACTGGCACAATGTCTTTAATGTTTATAGACATGGTCTTAAAGATGTTAAACTACTTGATTTCCAATACGGATTCTTGTATAGAGCCATTTACACTAAAAAAAAGAACTCTTGGAAATGAGTCTGATTGGCAATGATTTATGCAGTTTTTGTAGTAATTTATCTGAGTGCATCTGTCATATTTATTGGGATTATTATAAAACCAAACAATTCGGGAATGATTTCGAACTTTCACCACAACATTTGATGTGCAAGCAAATAAATGTACCTTTTCTATACAATCATAGTATTTTTACCTCCAAATTTCAGCACCATATTGTAAAAAAGGGTTTATTTTAACATCAAATATTCTGAATTTCGTGATAGAACAGCTGCATATTTTGCATCTACTGACCATGAAAGATTATTAGTAAAGTATACACCTAGGTATTTATATGAAGTGGTAATCTCTATGCTATTCCCTGTGTAATACCATATTTCCTTTGTTGATAATATCCCAACTTTTTTAAAAACAATTACTTTTGTTTTATCCATATTTACAGCTAAGCATAAATTGTTACACTAATATTCTAATTCATTTATTTGCTCCTGAAGACCGTTAATAGTACTTGAGATGAGAACAATATCATCTGCAAACAATAAAAGAAAAAGTTTAAACATATCGGGATGTAATTGAATACCGTGTAAACAGTTTGTTCAATCTGTAACGCTAGTTCATTTATAAAGAATGAAAATAAGAAAGGACTGAGTACACAACCTTGTCGTACTCCCATATGTACAGAGAGAAAAATCCACAAACATATAAATTTCCACTTTGATTATTCAAGTATCTTTGTATCACACTTTGTAAATGAACATGTTATCAATTGGTGTATAAACTTGTCAAAATCCTGCCTGGGATTCATTTATCTTATTTATTGTTTCTCCCCAAATTTTTTTTTTTTTTTTGTAATCAATATTTTATTTCCGAGCCCCTGTTACAAATCAGGTCAAGGTGCCAGGGAGGGCCTTGCCTTCATGTTTAATAAAGTACAGACATGATGGATTCGGATTTTTTGGAAACTACAGATACAACACTATCACACACATACACACATCCATACCATAGGTATAATTTGTAAATACAATGTAGACAAACAATAACAAAGAAAGTGATTGAAATGAATATTAATGGTCAGATTGATACTTGCATAAAAGTGAAATCAAGATTTCTCATCAAAGAGTGAATGGTACATGAGCCACTTTTCATAGAATTTATTATGGTTGGACTTTCTGAAGAAAACTTGACGCTCTATTGAATAGCGATTTGCTAAAATATGTTTAAAAGATTTTAAATGTATGTGGCAATCGTCCAGTTTACATTTGTAGATGTAAAATTTGGCCAGTAACAATATGAGGTCAAATACAACATCTGTTATTATATTTTCCTTAAGGCCAAACAGAACAAGTTCTGAACTAAGGTTCATGTTATGGAAATGTGAGCAATGCTCATTGAGCCAAGATAATAAAGAAGTCCAAAAGGATTTAACTTCCTGACACTCCCAGAATAAATGATTTAAAGTTTGCTTTTCGCATTTGCAAAAGTTACATGTGTCTTCAAGACAGATCTTTATTTTACAGAGATAAACATTGGTTGGTAATAGTCTGTGAAGCAAACGGTACTGAAACCATCGTAATTTTGTGTCACTGGTTGTTTTAAAAGGTTTCAGGTAAATTTTCTCCCAGAGAAGCTCTGTAGTAAATGTATCATTCCATTTATTTTGTGACTTGGGAGTAACACTTGACGAAGTGAGTGCATAGTAATAATGTTTTGAACCCTTTGAAACGGACTTTATTTTCTTATAAACAGACCTGTCTCCTGGTCTAGGTGGAGATGTTACGGAAACATTTGCTTTTTTAAGATAATTTTTGACACTTTGTATAATGCCGTAATACTGAGTAAATGGAACATGTAAACCATATACCTCCTCAAACTCACTGAAAGAAATAAAATCATTTTCGCTATCAATGATATCAAAGATTTTAACAACACCTTTGTCAAACCATTTCCTACTGAAGAAGTAGTGTCTGCCAACCATGATGTTACTATTATAAAATATACTTTCTCCTAGTAATTCTTCATAACAAGTAGGAGAACATTTTGCATACAAAGAGCCATAAGATAACAAACAATCTTTCCAAAAGTCATTGTTTACTTTGTTGGCTAATACTGTTGGGAAAAGGTCTCCAAACTCATCTATATGTTTTGCATCAGGATGTTGAGAATAAAATAAATTCTTCCATTTGCATTCACTATCGACAAACAACTTTCTGATCCAAGTTATGTTCAGTGATTTGACATATGCAAAAATATCAACCATGCCTAAACCTCCTTCTGAAATTGGTTTACATAAAATATCACGTTTAACCTTGTCTGTTTTGTTGTTCCAGATAAAATCAAAAAAGATTTTGTTGAGCTGTTTCAGAAAAAGACCAGGTGGGTTTGGGAGGGTCAAGAAAAGATAATTAAGTTTTGATATCAAAAGTGACTTAATGATGGCAATTTTACCTATAGGGGTGATAATCCGTCTCATCCATTTGTTAATGATGTTTTGTATCTCAAAGATCTTACCCTTATAGTTTCTCCCAAAAGTTAATCGTTTGTTGATAACTGATGTGAAATCTTTACTTAATATACTTAATAATGTGATTCCTCTGTAGTTATCAACATTATTGAGATTTCACTGTTTGTGTAAGGGGACGATTATCCCTAGAGCCCAGCAGGTCGGAAATGTCCCTCGTTCTTATATCAGATTGAAAACTAACTCAAAATATGGTGGTAAAAGATCGGCCGAGTATTTGAAAAATTCTGGAATAACATAATTTATTCCAGGAGATTTATCAAATTTGAGATTGTTGATACTGTCTAAGATATCTTCTCTTGATATTGGGGAATCAAGAATTTCACTTGTAAGGTCATTGTTTGAATTACTATTCAACATGGAATCGTCTTCAACGGTTTGAGTATTTCTTTCACAGTCTACATTATCAGCTGAAACCAATCTTCTTAAGTGGTTAAACCACTCTTGTGTTGGGATAGTATTATTTGAAACTTTCTTTCTATTTAAAGCTTTCAATTCATCCCAAAATCTTTTTTAGTCATTAAAGTTATTTTCTATTTTAGTCTGTTTCTCTTTGTAAAACTCGGTGCGTTTTTGTTTACAATAGGCATTGTATTTGTTTCTTGATAAATTATATTGTTCCAATGAGAATTTATCTTTACGTTTTCTAAACTTATTCAAAATTTACGCTTTCTTTTCATACCTGATGCTGCTAGCGCAAAGGGCGTCTACAATAAGGCCAATGCTAGAATCAATACATGTAAACGCACTATCAACAGATTTGTCTAAAATATCTTACACAGAATATGACAAAATATTTTGTCGAAATGTTTCTAGTTTGTCGTTGTCCCAAACAAATTTGAAACTAGTTTTACAACTGTTGTTGTGCTCTAATATGAAGCGCACGTAATTTCATAGTGACCGGGAGATGTGCTGACTCCGTTTGAGACGGTATCGCAAAGTCAGTTACATAATCAAATAGAGGTGCAGAGGAAATGATGTAGTCTACGACACTTGCACCGTTATTAACAATAAAAGTGAATTCTCCAAAGTGGCGTCAGTTCCACATCGCCCGTTCATTATGTGAATGTTAAGTACAGCACAGAAATGAAGGAAATATCTACCGAAGTTGTTAATTATCTTATCAGCAGAGTAACGAGTGTAATATTAAAAATTCAATTCCAAAATTAAGTAACTATAAAATGGTGTAAAAAGAATTATGTTTAGTAGAAAATTTCATCTCAAATAAAAACAATGAAATGGAAGATTTCTTTCAAGGTATATAATTATATGCTTGTAATGTTTGACTATGTATACTTGCGGGAACGAATACAAATATTTGAACCAAAAAAATTATAAATTCGAAAATAAAGTAATAAATGATTTTAGAATACATTAATTACAAAATTATTCTCTCAAATGAATTTGTTTATGCAAAATGATTTTAATGGATGTTTGAAAAAAATGATGCATTTTTTTAAATGGCTTCTTTTAAAGATGGCTTTGTAGGGGTTTAAATATATTTGTCCAAAGTGGCAGCAGATGATGAAAAAGCTATGCATGCAATTGAGGATTAATTTATTTGCTCTCGGTGCACGACCTCACATATTAACTAATACCATCTTTAACGCTATCGTGCGATATGATGGCGTCCAATAGAGACTGTTCTAAATTTCTAAAAGCTCGGCCTCTTTGTGGTTGCGTGATCGGGGTTCATTTGTCTCGCACAGTAGGTCATGCATACCATTCAAAAAGCAAATTTCTTTCATTCGCGCATGACGACAAGAATGATACAATATTGCTTTTAAAAAAATTGAATTGAAAAGTTTTTTCAGGCATTTATTGCATTATAATAAGTATCATGGTTTCACCTGCTAATATGCCGGTATGACATCCCTGTATAGCGATGGGGCCTGTACTTGCGGAGCAAATTATAAAGTGCTTTATTGTTATCCTAAAAGAAGGTAATTATAGCTTGAACGGTAATAGCAGGAATGTAACTGTAACAGCAGTTGCGGTGTTCAGAATAGTTGATGGCAATGGCTGCTGTGACTATAAGGGGTGGTTTGTTGGAAGAAGGCGGGGATGAATAGAAAGGACTTCTATGGATATACAACTTCTTTATTGCAATAGTTCACACCAGTGCAATTCCCATTGACTTATGCATAAATAAGCTGTTGCGAAAAAACTTTTCTAAATTAAATGAATTAAATTAAGTCTAATGTAAATAATAATTAATAGTATGCGATCAGATTGATAATCATCTCGGCTACATGTACATAATTACTTTTCATCTATCAATTGATTCAATTTCGAATGACACTTATTTAAATGTAAAACTTGTGATGTCAATGTAACATTGACGGCCATGTTAAGCCTAATTGGTATGTTGCATATGTGATTATGTGTTGTTGGATAAGATGTGGATTTCTTAATGATATTCAGAAAAAATATGTTTTACAACAATTATTGCTCCCGGCCGTGATCTCATGGACAGTCACTACTTGGTTATATTAACCAACTGTCCTCGCGAAGATAGCAATATGTAGAAACAAAGCAGTCGTGAAATTATGACATTAACTCAATTTAAAGTGAACTGTACCCAAAACAATAAAATCGTTTAATTAGTAAATCATGGGTTTACACGAGCTTATTGGAAATATGGAAACTTCAAGAGTATTTGTCTATGCTGAATTGAATGACATGTACACGCGTAGTACGTGTTCGTTTACACCGACAACATCATCACCATCATCATTTCCGTCATCATCACCATCATTTCCGTCATCATCACCATCATCGTCATCATCATTTCCGTCATCATCATCTCGCCCTTATCATCTTCATTTCCGTCATCATTTTCATATGTCAACGTCTTCATCATTGCCATCATCATCATCATCATCATCATCTTCATCTCCTTCATTTTCATCTTCATTTCCGCCGTCGTCATCATAATCATCACCGACATCATCATATCCCACATCATCAACATCATCATCATCATCATCATCATCTCTATCATCATCTCTATCATCTTCATCTCTATCATCTTAATCTCATCAACACTGGCGTCATCATCATAATTAGCATCATCATCTTCATCACCACCATTTATTCATTCATAATAAATTCGCATATTCAAACACTCGAAATATTTAAAAGAAATGTTCACCATCACTTGTTCGGTGTACAGGAATATCTCTTTGAGCCCGCTAAGCACTCACGCCACAATCGCCCTTACCAGTATTTGCAAAGCGGATTATAACTAAAGACACCTACCAATAAAACCTCACTATCATTTTTCTTTGGAATAAAACAACGGGTAAACATGTACTCTGTTAATCACACGGATTGTGGCTTTTTGTGTCATAATCTCTTCTTCAAATCACCCCTAAGGAGTTTAACACATATTACTTAATTTCTGATACGGCGCCGACCGCAGATGACGTCATAAATTTACATAATGTTCCCCAAGCGGACCGTATAGACTTTTTCATGTCGTTATCTGACGATCTTGAAAACACGAAACCTAAATTATATTACCGCCCGCTTGCTAAAACGTGTACCTTTTTATCTCATTTCACAGTCAGTTTGTTACATAATAACAAAACACTGGTAACAGATTTTGAGGTTTCTAATCAGTCGTTAGGCCAATAAACTCATTCCATGATGATTAATATTTTTGCAGAAGCATTGAAAACCACACTATAGATTTCATAACGGTTTATTATTTGCGTTTTTCTGCACATGCGGTTAGAGGTTTTACTATGCAACAGCTTTTCCAGAAAACAATTCAACTCTGCTTTTATAACATATTTTTAAACACATTTTTTAAAGAAAGAAATTCATTTCAATATGTTAAAATATTTTGTTTTATCAATATGCAAATCATATTGCATGGTTCTTTCATTTAGTTCCAATTACTTGTGATGCATGTAAAATGATAATCATGTAATTCGAACACAGAAAATTAAAAAAAAATTCACATGCCGCTTGATAGAACATTCAATTATGGACAAACGTTATTACTAAAATTACTATATTGAGACAAATTATAATTATATATTAATTAGTTTCTGCATATACTGTAACGTTGTTGTGTTTTCAAATGAATTATTGTTAACAATACTATAATAGTTTTACACGGTGCATTGAAAACGAATGCCATAACATACTTAACAAACGATACATATTTATTCAAATTTCTCAACCATTATCTTATTAATTAGGTTACTTTAAATTCATGAAATTGTAAATTGTCTAATTTTGAATTTATTCAATTTCACTTATTTTTTTTAATAAATACAATTTCATCATTATTATACAAATTGGATTATGGTAAGGTTAGTTGATTGTGTTTCATGTAGCTAGGTATATGTTTTAAATGCGCTATTGATGTGTATACTGTGCCATTTTGCTCTCAGAAGTGTAATAGAAATCGAAACATTAACACTAAACAGCCCACAATATTATTGATTTTATATTTTAAAAATATGTTTGCAAATTAATATCAAAGGCTATAATTTATGTGTTTCAAAGGTGCAAATTATTAAAATTGGATATTAAATAATGAACATATAATCAAAACAAGTAATGCATTTTTCAGGATTTTTCATTTGGGAAAAATTTTAACTTTTTAAAGTATCTGCTAACTCACGAATGTCATTTCATATTTGAATTCAGCAGATTGAAAAACACTTATAAACGAAAAATCTGAAAATTCTTGACATGTTTGTTTCTGGGTAGAGTATAAGTCTATTGCAAACCTATAACTCTTTTGAGGAAACTATTTGATCCTGGTTCTGGATATATACTGGTAGCTCTTTACCGTGTATCGCAAGTAAATTCACCATAAGAAAATAATAACTTCTGTATTGTGAAGATACACGACGTTTCGCTTCTTCATACGTTTATACAGAATATTAACAATTGTGTACATGAGTAACTTACAATGAGGATTTTAAAATAGTCATAATTAAAGGAATGAAATACATGATCTACTCATCTAACAATAAATGATTGATATCTTCAACCAACGCATTAAAATAATACTTTACTGCAATATAATGAACACGAAAAAGGCGAAAATGTAACAAAACTACCAGATTCCCGTCAGTTTTAATCTTTAAAACATGTGTTTTTCCCAAGCAAACTATATTGTGAAAGTTTTTACCTGTTTCTGATAATTTGAATAGAATTTGAAAAGTTCTATGTGTTTACAGATCAGACTTTGTTCAGGCTAAATCAGGAGTTTAAGAACCTTACCCCCAGTGAGTGACAGTGAGTTGTGTCGATGTATATATACTTTTATCATTACCTAAGACTTAAATTTTTATCCCTTTAAGATATTTCAATTTTTAATAACGATGTACCACTTTTAGATGATTTAATGTTTTCAGGCCCCCCTATTTTAGCTAGTTTATCAACTTCTGTTAATGATATGTTTAAGGGGATAGAAATATTTTCTTAATGGTTACATTTTACTTTTTTAATAGAAGAAGAAGAAGAAGAGAAGAAGAATAATAGTTTATTTAAAAAAAGTGTCACACCCTGAAACAGGGTCCGGCCTACATAGACCTATGAGACACCAATAACACAATGATAAAAATTCATTAAAATTGATAAAATGCGGTACATTAACCAATTACAATACATGAACATAACTACATTACATACACACACATAATATACATACATACACATACATACATATACATAATAAACATGGTATACATACATACATATACATACGCTCTTCGTACATATTTACATACATATTTACATTCATACATGGTCGACCGGTCACACACACACACACACACACACACACACACACACACGCACACACACGCACACACACACACACCCACACACACACACATACACCCACACACACACACACACACACATTTAATATCCAGTTTTCCTATTTGCCCCTGTTTTATCGAAATTTTTGTTTATCTAACAGTGTCTCATAAGCCTTTGTAGGCTGGTGAATGTATATTTTTCCTTTGTAAATGATTATGTATTTTATACGTGTACATACATGTGATACTAACATAAACTGCCTGTCTGTCTGTCTGACTATAATGTAATAAACTCTTTACTCTTTAAAACAAAGTAAACTGTAATAACCCAATAAAATCAAACTTCGACCGTTTAGAATTCAAATAAATACATTTTCACATTTGGTTGTCTTTCTTTAGTAAAAACTAAAACGTAGTAAAACAGATTTACGGAGCTTATTTAGTATTATTATAAATTTCTGATTATTTTGAAAATATGACAAAATATTGAAAACAGATGATTAAAGGTTCACATAATTATAAGCTCTGCTGATGACTGTACAACTTCCAAACGCAAGTCATAACACTTGCCAGTCTGCATTAATAGCTGATTTAAGCCTTGCGGTACTTCTCTCGCTTTGTTGTGCCTAGATAGTGAATCGCTGCACCAGAAATGCATAGTGGGCCTGGATTTCTAAGCACAGATTTCTTAAGGAAATACTGCAAGGCCTAATTAAGCCAGTAATGGAGACTGACAAGAGTTATGCCTTGCACTGGGAAGTTGATGACTGTACCAAGTTAGGTAATCATCAATTGTTTACTTATACTTGTTCCTTTTATGGTGATTTTTATTCTCTTAGCGAAGAACAGAAGTTTTGTTTTTTAATGTCTAATCATAATGTTGTTAGTAGCGTTGCCAAAACCTTATTCCTTATTTTATCTAGAAGGAGATTGTTATTGTATAATAGTTAAACATTTAATTATTTATTTTAGTAACATGTATATATTTTAGATGTAGGCTCTCATAATTCCTTAAGGAATGGTGCATGTGCTTTTACTTATTGTTTGCTTTATTTTATGTTGTACATGCAGTGAGACGTTAATAAAATATCTGTCTGTCTATCTGTCTGTCTGTCTGTCTGTCTATCTGTCTGTCTATCTGTCTGTCTGTCTGTCTGTCTGTCTATCATCATAGCTACGTTTACGCAAATATTTACACTCCATACAGCTGCATACGGAAAGTTTGTTCACCAACATGATATCTTATCTTGTAAATTTACTTTCATTGTAACTGTAATAAAATATAAATATATATCGCATACAATGACAATGAATCATCAAATATCTATGAGTAAAATAAGTTTTTATAAACGTACCCTGTGAGCGTCATGTCAGTGGTGCATGTTTATGGAATTTGGCAGAATGGAATAAACAAAAGGAGTCAAATTTTGAAATTTCAAATTGCATTTAATTTTCAATAAAAGTTTTCATATCGATTAAATGCGAAAAAATTCATCACAAATACATTGAATGAGTATAAGGGAAAATAAATGACTATAGTGTTTGACCCAGTTGATCACTTACTGAATATTTGCAATTTAGAAAAGATTGACCCCTGGTCATTTCAAAGAGCTGCCAAAACTGTTACTGTTTACTATGAGGTATCAAATCAGAATATGTTATGGAACACTCAATTGTCTTATAATACCAACATTCAAAGGGATCAGTCTAGTTTTCGCGTTGTTACAATTATTAAAAGACATGCCTAATTACATAAAAGGCATATTTGCACTGAAATACACATGTTAGTTTGCAGCTGTAAATGGCTAAATTGATAAATTTTAAGCTGTCCGATCGAGGTTTTAATTATCGATTAAATGTTCATCCTAACGATGAATAATTTATTGCAAAAATAGGAGGCCTAAATGGGTTAATCCTAGACTGTCAATACTATTGACAAAGGCGTGCAACAGAGCCTTTAAATATTCCCACTTTTAAAATCAAATCCTTCTACAATTCCGTATGTTTGGTATGATGAACCCAGTTGCACCGGGGACTCTCAAATGACTCTCTATATAGAGTCCCCGGTTGCACTAATCTTACTGGGTGAAGCTTCTCATTGTCCAGAGAGTCCCTGTGCAAAATAGACAACACTGCTTGGGGATAGGATATGATAGTTATCTGTCCTTTGAGGATAGTTTCACTTTGGATGTAATGCCGTTTGATATATGTATATATTGGTTTAGTTCATACTATCTCAGAAATGTACATGTATACTTAAATGGGAAATTGATGAGTTTTGTAAAAATGCAATCACTGATTATTTTAATGTGACAATTGTCGAAGATGGTGGAAATTAAACTAATATAAAGAATAAGGTGTGTTATGTAAACGGTAATCTCAACGTGAGGTTTATATTATGAAGAATGTTTTTGGACAGAAAATACCGAACAGTCAGTATTATGAACATAAAATGAAAAACTAATATTCATAAAGAAAGTTCACAAATGTTTCATAAACTACCAATATGCATATGAAAAGACACGATGAAGAGAGCATATAAGCTAGACATATGTTTGATATCATTGAGAAGGTTGTTGATATTGTTTTCGTTCTTATATAAGTAACTTGCTTCACTGACATGTATGCTGAATAGATTAAATAACTCATGTCAAGACAGTGTGATAAAACGTCTGCTATGATTAGATGCACACATCATCATGCACAATATATCCATAAATCGTATTATATTAAACCAAATATATACAAAATGAAGTCCCTTTTTAACAATGTCAATGTTTTGTAAAATTATAATGTCCTTATTAAAAAATAGTGTCCATAACTTCACACTGTCACTTTATTTAATGTTATTTACTTTCTGTAACCTCAAAGTTTATGTTGTGTTGTATAAAAAAAAGTATAAGGTATGTATCTCTTATGCTGCAGTATGCAGCATGGGTGACAATAAAGACCAGTTCATCAACAAAAGAGATAACGGAGATAACAGACATCCTTGTCGACCACCTCTTCCAAACAATTTAAATAATAATAATATTTTATTCGCTCAACATTTAACTAATTATAACAGTTTATGTATTTTAACACTATGTTTTTCAAGTCGTCTTTTCTCAAAATAAATAAATAAATAAATAACACTTTACTAATCATCAACAGAAATTGTAAACAATAACGAAAATATGAAGTAACTTTGTCGAAAACCAAATTCCAAACAATAAAACAAGATAATATTTTACATACAATTGAACATTCATGTACAGAGGTTACTCAAGTCATTTCTTCCCACCTACATGTAGAAATGACTTGAGCAACCCCTGCGCGGAGACTCATTTGAAGTTATCTTAAATGTTCCTGCGTGACACTCTCCATTGCAGGACAATTCATGCTGACTGCTGATATGATTTGTAAAAGCAGTGTAGAATTTCCGATATTATTCTCCAATGATCATCTAATATCCTCTTGTGGAGGATATTAATACGTTTTGACACGCTTATAATGGGGACCGGCACTTGACAGTAATGGTTTACTCTCTTGGAGGCGCCTAATGAGTGTTAAACTGTCACCTCAAAACAAAATAACAGGTTTTACAAATGTCCCCACCCACTAAGATATGTGCAATATGTAAACGACCTGATGATAACCACCGTAACAGATTTAGCCAATCAGCTGCGAGAGGCGTGATAATCAGCACGTGGAGGCGTGGCGTGGCACGCGCTTCACGAGCTGCAAGCACCTGTTGACATTGTGAAATGAACATGATGAGTAAATCGATGCGTTTGTTTCCTGACTGGTATAAAACCGTGATTAACACAATTAAATAACCATTTGGAAATCAGCTCTCACAACTTATACATTGGTAAGTAAAACTGTTTATTATCATGTTTATGATTGTTCTATTATTTGATTTATTTTTTTACATATCATTTATATCAGCCTCGTTTGGAATTATTGAATTAAGAGCAGTTATTTGAAATATCATTGAAATAAAGATCGTCATTCCATATAAAGAAAATTAATTGAATTTAGAAGATTCAGTTTTAATTTGGTTTCACGGTTACTTTGTCAGTAGTTTTTGTAAATTACTGTAATTGTGAAATTTGTCAAAGCAATCTTTGTTTAACATTAATTTCCAAATGAGCGCTTTCCATTGCTTTAACCCAGTCCATTTCAAATAAGTTAATATTTGACCTTTAAGTTAAGGTAGCATTCTGAATTTTTTAAATCTCAATGAGTAATTTCTTTGAGATAGATTGTTATACTCTTCAAGACAACATGAACATTATTTCATGATTAGTATATCTACCATTAAATCATGTATATTGAATCTGTATTATTTTTTAAAAATTTCAAATTGTTCATTTTCCATTTTTTGCCTTTCCAGGTTTCTTAAAAATGTCTACTATACCATCATCGTCGCCTCTGAGGGTGCCCCCTCCAAACCCCTTCCTTCCCCTTCCTCCGATCTTCCCCGTTCCCCCCACGGGGGATCCGAGAACACCCCTGGCGTCACGTGACTACTTCAACAGGCTATGGAGTGAGTATATTTAAACTGTTCTTCTTTTAAAATCAAATATTTCAATATTTTTAAAAATATGATATAATTTCATTATAATATATATTCTAATATCACTACTCTCGCAGCAAGCAAGATCTTCGAAATACCAACGTCTTTACTTGATGACTTATCCGTGTACACACGGTGACGATACATACATGCACGATATTATACTCGTCCCGATATCTTTGAAGAATAGAATTGGTTTTGGTTAAATACAAACATATTCAGACGTCATATCTATACATTTTTGTAATGGCATCATATGGAAAATTTCAACCAATAATTAAACATTGCAGAAAATCTGCTCCATAAAAAAAACCCAGAATCAGATTTCGTCATCAAATAATCTGCAACAAACATTGATAATAATGATGTTGTGTCAACGTTAACGCGAATTTAGAATGATAAATTTTCAGAATTTGTTCAACTTTAAATTTACAATTGTGATTTAACCTATTGTTCTCTCGACCATTATTGTTCGGTAATGGGGCATTGCACATGACATACATATTTTCACTTGAATTTTTCTTTTTATAAAGAATCGTTTATGAATCATTATGAATCAAGTTTTATTAAATAACCAATAGCGAGGGTGTAATTCAAGTTGGTTGATTTCCTTAACTCTTTACAGGAATTGAGATACCCGGACATGTAACTGTACCTTATGTATATAAACAACAAACCATGCGATACTGAGCAAATGAAAACATCCAAAGAGTGCGAATGAAAACATCGATTACAGCTAATAGCTTTTTAACTGTTTGAGAATATGTGACAACTTTCAAACTTGGATGGACAATATAAATAACAGTTATACACATTGTGTTATGCATATGCTATTTAAAGTTTGATTGAGTTAATTTCATCCTTAAACATACATGTGTAATTATTGTTTTGAGTTATCAATCAACAATTTAACACTTTAACAGTCTGATTAAAAGAACTCGCTATCCGCACGATTATGATCTGTAACCACATCGTCCGGATAAACGGGGTCTTATATAATGTATACACGGTTCGGTTTAGTGGAACACTTTAGATGCCAGACATTATTGATGTCAATGTATTAAAGGAGCAGTAGCACGTTTTTTGAAAAAAATATTTTTTCAAATTTCCTATTTATAATGATAGTTTGTGCCATTTAAATTTACTTTAGAGGGTAAAGCATCCTATTACACAAACCAATTGTCCGTAGTAGTGGTAACGGTGTTGCGTATAAAGCAAAAATTGCATGGCGGCCATTTTATTGTGAACACATTTTATTATTTCGAATGACAAAAACGATCCCCATTGCTTTATGGAACCATGTACACCCATTTTTAACTTGATTTTCCAAAGACAGAAGGGTGTTTTATGATTTGTGAAATTATTTTTTAAATACATTTCATCGACTTGTTTGAGCGAAAAAACGTGCTACAGCGCCTTTAAATATATGGACTCCAGTTCAAGATGTTACCGCAGGCTCATGTCTCGTTCTTCATTTGTAGGCCTACATGAAGGCCATTTTATCTGGCTGTATGTTGCCATGCGGTTTCAGTACTCCAATACTTCAATGTAATTTTCCATAAATTTAAAGCAATGGAAAATTCTGTAATGCTTAACAAAAAATATTAGTTACTTAAGGACATTTTTTCTAAAAATGTCAAGGAATTGACGCTTAAAACCCGCATTTGACATGGATCGGCGTCGTTGAAAAATGCAGTTTCTTTATTTCGCCAGTATTTTTGATAATGTAGGCATTATGCATTCAATATTTATTAACCATTACATTCGATTGAATAAAAAAGGTATATAACAAGATAGATTATGTCATTTTTATCGAATTAGGTAAAACAAACAGGATTGTCTCCTATGTAAGTTTTTTTTTTTTTTTTAAATAAAGCCTATTTTAAATTTATTTACAGTACATCCACCAACAATAGAAAGTAAACGTATTTTATTGTGTTAATTGAAATTGTTCATAGCTCTCAGAATAATGGTTTTAACCAAATTTCAAATGTATTTTAATCAAAGTTTCCAATTATCATTTATACATGAACAATCCTTCTCGAAAAAGTGATAACGTTTCCCAAACTTCTGCCAAGAAATGTATTCAACAGGAAAATACCATTTCCAGAGTGTTTAGATAAGTTTCTAAATACTATCAAACATTAATCGATTTATATCAACGAATCGATTGTGCAAATTAATCAAAAAATAAAAACGCTTTATTTGATTATCTAGGTGCAGATAATTCAAATACATGTCATGCCAATTCCAGAAATAATTCATTCAAAATTGGAGATAATCTTCTTTTTAAAGAATATATTGATTCTATCTTAAAAACCACGCCTCGCTTAACTGCGAAGTGCAGATATTGACACCAGCAATTCGTTTTCAACAGGTGTTTCTATCCGATACTAAATCTCGGCAGTGTCCTTTAGTCAAAACTATCACAATCGGACAACGTGACAATCACATACACTTAATTAACTTTCATCACGTGTAAATAGACACGAAAATCTCGTGAAATTACTGCAGGGAAGACCGCTGACGAAATAATCACCGCATGGAAAACTCGTGCAAATCGTAAAGGCGTGCTTCAAGATACCGCATTCTGATTGGTCAGCTCATTGAAAGGCTAAATCTGATTGGCTTACAATATTCGATCATGGGTGGCACCATATGTAAATTGATGGGTTGAAATAAACACCATTTGGACACGATTCAATAACAATATTTTGCCGCGAGCGTGATGATAAATGTAACTGATTGTCTGTAATTGGATTTAGTATCGTATCATCTCCATACTGATATGTTCAATATAGTCAATTAATGGCCTGACAACCCGCCGTTTTCAGCATACTAGACAACATTCATACGGATTTGCTGTCATGTGATAAACAAAATCATTTTCCTGCTAAATGTAGACATTCAATCATTTACATTCTTATCGCGATGAAATGTGTAGAATTATTAATACCCAAGCCTTTCACTGAAATGTTCATTATTTGTAAGCTTTATCAGTTTTCAATGCACTTAGATATATGCTTAATGCTTTGTGCTTCATTTGCGTCTATTAGAGTGTCACCAGTTGTTTGTACGTTTCTTGTTTTATGTTATTGAATCGATGATCATTAGCATTGAATTAATGTTCAGCTACTTGGTCCCACTGTTGATTAAAGTTTCATAATAACCCAAATGCTAACGGTCTTGATATTGTATTATAATGGCTTGTTTTATTATACCAATTCATCAATAAAAAAAATCTAATTTACGGACATGTTTTTTCTCCAAACAAGACATGTGTTTATCTGAAAATTATTTTTATGAGGTTGTGGATAGTTTTTAAAATGTAGATTTAAGATTCTAAATTAATCCAGTAAAGCATACATTACAATCTCCACGTAACCTTATATTCGGTTCTTAAAATTATTTCTCTAAAGACAACCGTCTTTGACGTAACTCTATAGTTATAATGGGCAGTTAAAAGCGAAGGTAACATAAGCCTTTATTGTGTGCGGTTTATGAGTTTTCCGCCAAAGATAAAACATTTCATGTGTTTTTAAAAACATATTTTTTCATGGATTTCCTGAAAGCAAACTTTTAAGAAATGTTAAAACTCATTTCATTAAAAAAAACACGATCTATATGTTAACGAAATCTAATATTTAATGCAACCAATTTCATTAAGTTTTCAGTCAAATCTTTTATATAAACTTAATGGCAGAAGAATAATATCAGACAATGGCACGTTTCGAATTCGTTGTAGTTAGGTCTTTAAAAATTGCCCACCATTTCGATATCGCTGAAATCTCAAACTGTTCACTCGAGCGGCGTTACATCAACAATAGAATGACGTCATCAGTCAACAATTACACTGACGAGGTGACAAATATGCAAATTATTACGTAATATGTAGGGATAACATCAACTTTCAAACCATATCCTACAATATCTCCTTTTCTTCATGTAACTCGATATGTAATAATGAAATCAGCTGTTGCTAGATACTCTCGCTTTTGCCTTGTAAATATATTGTTGGTACAAGCTTAATACATGTATATTTAAAAAAAATATTATTCAACATGCGTACCTCAATCTGAAGTTGATAATGGTTTTCATCAAAAGTTTTTCAATCACCGGTTAATCACAAATTACTTAACCGAAATCATTAATAATTGTATTGTAAGTAGTTGGAGTAGAAAGGTAGAACTACACTAAACAGTTTTAGTTTGATCAATATATATTACTTTCATGCAATGTGCATTTTAAACAGATCAATCAATTCTATTGGATAATTTCAGTATTAACTCATAAGCAGAGCGTAAAACTGTTTGAAAAATGTATCATTGAAATATTATTTTATATATGGGGTATTATATAGATTTTATAAGTTTTGTCTTATAACTAAGTATGTTCATCATGGTATGGCTTTATGTATTTGTTATGCAACAGGCTGTTATTTCTGTTAAATCTAGTTGAACTCATTTCCCAAATTGTTATTTTCTGTCAACCTAGTTTGTCACATTGTTATCTGTCCAATTAATAGATTGTTTAATTTATATCCCAATTTAAACATTTCTTTCTCTAATCTCATAATAATATCCCACGTTGTGTTTACATTCATTGTTTGAAGTGTGCCCAACATGAAAGCAAAGCTATGAACGGATATGAAATAACTTGACGAATATGATTAAACTTAATCTGTAAACACATCAAACGATTTTCTGCAACGAAGGTTCGTTAGACTTCACCACTTTCGTGCCTCGCGCTAGAACTTCGTCAGCTTCAATAAACTATACCTCACGCACTTGCTTTATTCGAGATGTGCAAACACTGTAATCAACGGCGATTCGCAGTTATCTGAATATTTCGCACCTGTATTACATAGCTTGTTTACTCAGTCAACGGTCTTCAAACACACGCCGACTTAACAGGTGTTAGCGCGTGTCGATTTCACGATAGGGAACGCGTGGAAAGCGTGTCACTTGCGGCGAGAAAAGCGTGCGAGTTGCCGCGTGAAAGCGTGCATATTCGTAGGGAAAGGTGTCTTGGTTGACACCCTCAACACTTTGACCCTTGGGCGTGCGATAGAACGGGTGGCGATTTATCTCCGGAAAATTCGGATTTGGGTTTATGGGGACAGCCATTCATTAATGACCGCTTCCGATCACTGATAATGATATGAACTCGTAAACAACTCTAACGAACGTTTTGTTAACACTTTAGATTTTGTAAATTATCGTCATTATCTTCACTTGCAAACGGTGTGTTCAATAAATCTGTCATATCGTATCTTGTAACCATTTACTCAAGTTTTTTCTTTGTTTATTTTCACATTACCGTTTGAAATTGTTTCTGTTGCAAAACATATCATAAAGGGGTGAATTGCTTCTTGATTCTATAACTTATGCACAGGGTGTTTATCATTGTAAACCGCGTGCCTTGCATTTTATAGCATCGATGCATACGAGATACCGGTAGGCCTATACAATGATTTGTTTGGTTAGTGAACATGAAAAACACGTTCAAACGGAATGCTAAGGGAAATACCCGTATGTGTTTATGATTTTATGATTAGAGCACAGGCCATTAGGATATATATATGTGGGCGTTATTTTGGCGACACTGTTATCACACACGGGATTCTCTCCTCGACGTTTATCTTACACAATTATTTTTAAAAGTTGTAATGTCATGTGGACTGCATTTAGAAGATCATGAATGCTTTCATAACCAAATATTGACCCTTTAATAGTAACTAACGGTTTTGCGTGTGCCTCTGTCCAATATATTTAAAATTTTATTGTTTATTGGTTGGGGGCGCAGACGCCTCCAAACTGTATACACATATGAGATTCCACTCTATATTACAGTTGGAATATTCAAAATAAATATTCAAGCAATCATGCTTGGCCGCTTCAAATTTTGGAAAAATTATGTGACCAATGAACACTGTAGCAATTTTTGAACCACGTGACCATGTTGACTATCCGAAATAATTAATTCCTTTTTACTGCGAAAAGAGATTTTGTGTAAACATCTCAAATTTAAACGACCGTTGTGTTATTCTGAATCTGAACGTTAGTAAACATGAGATTTGTTCAATTCAAAACCATTTTATACCTGAATGAGCAGACATGTACCCATTCAGTGCATAATGTCGCACTGCAGTTTCGTCCAAAAAACTTTACATGCAAACGTTATCCGGGCGACGCAAGGATCTACAAATCGATAATATTAGTGGTTAATCAACACGCGAACCTTCCATTCAGTTATACATTTGCTCAGTGCCAAAAATACTTGCATATATATATTGTACTTAATCTACTGTTAATGTATTCATGACAGTGAAGCATGTACATGTATAAACACATAATGGATAGAACCATATTTATGTCAAAACTGAAAGCGCAAAGCATGGGGGTCATTATCCTTGACCTAAAATAGATCAATATCTCTTTCTTCCACAGATAAACCGAAATATGCTTCATAATCAATCGAATTGGTACATTTTAAACTAGCAACATTTAACAAATGGTTGACTGCTTGTTTTAGGGAAAATATCCTTTCATATTCTTTTTGCTGGAATGGTGTAATGACAAAACTCTCAACAACGTTTTGATTAAATTCAAAATATAGGCCTACTTGAAAATATAATAAAATAAATCGGGGAAGTTGAATATTCACTTTTATTTTCAAATGAAAGATTATATCTATTTTTATTTATGAATAAATAATGTATGTAAATTGATAATACAGTATATACCTATGTCACACAAGTTAAACGATCGAGGTACAAATCTTTTATTTGAGACACTTGAATTGAACAACTAATTGTTTGATTGGTAATCAAAGCTTTTACCTCCAAAATGACCACAATGCAGTTTCCATACATATCCCTTTTATACTATTTTCTAGCCTTAACAAGATGCCTCCAACCAGGCCTATTTAAAGATTTTTCTTGTTTCTATAACAGAAACTATTCAGTAGGCCTATTGAAGGAGGTTGAGCAATCTTTAAACTATAAAAGCCGTTAATCATCATTTGTATGATTAATATATTTCACGGTACATGTATGCATAATACAACTTATTCTCTCATTTTTCATCCTATACTTGATTTTTTAAAATATATTTACAACACTTTATTAATTCATTTTTCACTATTTAGGCCATATCTTCTTCTCTTGTCAATTCCTTCCACACTATTTTCTAACCCTTCTTCCTACAACGCTTTCGCGTTCTTTTATTAGTCCAACATATCGATTCTTCAAAATACCACTTTTTTGCATATGTGTCCAACATTCATATTACAAAGCCATAATCTGACGCTAT
Source organism: Gibbula magus (assembly GCA_936450465.1). NCBI lineage: Eukaryota > Metazoa > Mollusca > Gastropoda > Trochida > Trochidae > Gibbula > Gibbula magus. The sequence goes on along the minus strand of OW388301.1, from coordinate 36,672,347 downwards.
AAAGAAATATAAACGACTTTATTAACAAACTGATATAATATATGCATTTATGTCATTATAATTTTTAAATATTATAATATTTAATGGCCATGGTTAGGGGTAATATGGTACATTAGAGTTGCTTAATGAACCATACGTCTGCTAATTCAACTTGACACAATCATGTTTAGGTTATTGCTAAACTAATTTTATACAAATTTATACAATTTAAATTGTAATTCCAATTCAATGGCAAGACATCAAACCACATTCATCGATTATATAATTAACGAGGTATTTTGAAAAGTGTTATTTTTGAAACTACATTTAACAAACGATGTTGTAAAGTTTATAGCCCAATCAAAGATAAATATTGCTAAGTGTGTTTTGAAGTTTGGGCAAATATTTTATTATTAAGTCAACATAACTTCATTATTATTCGTGCACACCTGTATACTTAACGCATACTGTTATTAGGTATTTTTCCGGATTGATTTCAATTTGTTTATTATATACACACGTAGTTTAAATACTAGAACATTCATACAATTATTAGTTGCAGAATTGTATGATCTATATTACACACAGCACTGAGGTTGATCGTGAGTTAATATGGTAAGACTAGTGCTATATTAAAGAATGGGATTTAAGAAGAGATGGTACCCAGAAATCGAAACCACTTAGGTCACATTTTGTAACAACATTTGATTGTTGTTAATAAATCTCAACATACATGCGTTGAATTGGGTCCATATCTGTACGTTATACTAACGGAAAGCATTTAAATTCACCGCAATGTCATTTTAATAGTAATTTTACGACATGAATTGGTTTAAACTGTTTTAGAAATGTCATCCATTATACCATCTCAGATATTATTTCATCAGGAATTTCAACGTGGTTTCTTTTCAAATGCAGTTGCGTGTACATTTAGATGCCATAAATTGTGAAATATGTTTTGTATTCGACTAGAAATATAGGAGATCCATCGCCTTCAAGAGAAACTATATGCGTTATGATTTCGACATGTACATGTCCCTTTCTCTCTCCAGGCCGGCTTTACGATCCTCTGGCGTTTCGGTGTAGCAGTATTGGCGGAAGTAAACCCAAAGTGGCGACACCTGGAGTCGTGTCAAAGATTGAAGACCTCAAGAGGAACAACCCAACCATGTTTGCATGGGAGATTAGAGATCGACTTCTAACTGATGGTAATATCTTGTATATATCATGCTTACCTGCATACATGTTTGTTTATCAGTAAAATTATTTCATGAATAAAATTTCGACAGTCCTCTTTTCATTGAAATAATGATAATAATAACAATCTTATATTATATGATCGCTTCTATTTTACCTTCGTTGATTGAGTGCGACGATTTTACGAGCTCTTCGTATAAAATCCGTTTGCACAAATAATCAAATCATAAGTTAATTAATTAGTAAAAAATCTAAAGTGTATAAACTCAGAAAGTTTTGTAGTATCATTTATTCATTTATTTACAGGCGTATGTACACAATCCAACCTTCCAAGTGTGAGTTCAATCAACCGAATCCTCCGCAACAGAGCGGCGGAACGGGCAGCTGCCGAGTATGCCAAAATGGCAACGCACTGCCTACAACCTCTGTATCATCCTCTCTGGGGACCCTCGATTACCTCCCCTGCCAGTCTCCACCAGAGTAGTCTCCCCTTTATCAAGCCCGTAGACACATGGACTAACACATCAGAGAAAGAGGGCGAATCTGAAGAAGAAGGTTAGTTATGACGTTATTTATTTAAGTTGTGATGTTGAAACATCTTTCTGATTTATAGAGTATCATTTATAATTATCTACTCTTTGACAAGAGATAGAGGTCTTGTAAATCGGCGAATATAGAATAATTAATGACAACTGTATAAATTAACTGCGTTATAATTCAAATGCATCATATCAGCTTTATTTCAATCGAAATTTTAACAGACGAGGTTTTTCATACAAGTTTTACAGCTTTTGCTCAAAGAGTATTGTTTTACTATTGACCCTGTTTGTCTCTAATTATTGGCACGGTCATTCAATAATGGCTTAGTTGCCAAACGTGACAAATTTTGACAGTACATACTGTAAGATTGTAATATAATTGTTGATAATTATTAATAATTATTGTAGACGCATTAGCAAGATACTAGTAGTGGTTATTCTCTGGAACAATCTTCCGACTCAAACGAATGTTTCAAAATTGACGTCAAAGGTCATTATTATAAAAATGCTTATCGCCCTCGAAAATAGATTCTCATCCTTTGACACTGTTAGAACACTAAGCGTTGTATGAACTGTAAGGCCTGTAGCACGGCGACTTCTGGTTCGGGCTGGTAACGTTTTTAGGTTTTTATTGATTAATCTTACCATGACAATTGATAAATTATGGTTTATAACGTTTCAGGCTTATTTAGAACACTTTGTGTTTTATGGCACCACGCTGAGACCATATCTGTCTATCCCCTACTCAAGCATGCACTAACTACGATATTCCATCTGTTATCAGACCCTATGGGAAGCAGTCCGGACAGCTCGGAACAGCACCAGAAGCTGAGGCGGAACAGGACAACCTTCACCCAGGAACAACTGGATGTGCTGGAGAAGGAGTTCCACAGAACCCACTACCCGGGGGTCGCCACCAGGGAGGATCTGGCCGTCAAAACTAGCCTGTCAGAAGCAAGAGTTCAGGTAGAAATTACAAACCAAAACTCCACGTCCGGGATCATGATCAAGTTTTATCTAAGCAGAGTTCTGCTATGGCCAGCTTCTGGGTCATGTATTTCAATGTAAACTTTCATATATACTGTTTCGTAATAATTAAAGAGTGAATTTGAGCTGTTGTGACCATAGTGTAGGCACAATGGGCTTAGCAAAACTTTAATTTAACCCCTTCATGATTCCGGGGCCAATAGATCTAACAGCAAGCTGCGTGTGAATTAAGTATATCCACCTAGTTACTTTGGCTATAGGCAAATTATATTTTGAGGGCTTCTCTTTAATTTGTTTTAACAAAGTTGCACGTTTGGGCTGCCTTCTTATCAAGGTTATTATAACACTGCCCGAATGTTTTAAGACTAAATAGTATTGGACACCATTCAATCATCGCCGCCTTCATCAAAATCCATGCATGCACTGTACAAGGTGTTGTCTGTTTATTTTGATAGATATTGTTAGATAACTAAAATAAATACTTGATTTACGTCTTCGATTGCAAGGACATGTTCAGCAGTTGCTATCACGCCAAAATATTCAAAATCCATTTCTATTTTGCAGGTGTGGTTTTCAAACAGACGTGCTAAATGGCGTCGTCACCAACGTCTGAAGATCCTCCACAATTCCACCCCATTCGTCCTCCGATATCCTTCACTTCCGTTACCGCCGCCTCCATCTTCAGACAGCTTTCGGTTGCTGCCAGTGTTTCCACCTACGTCACTTCCGAGCACAAGTCTCAGATTGTCACGTGATGATACAACTCTGACGCCACCGCCCGCTCACGTGACTCTCGGAGGGGAACATTCTGCTTTTCAACGACTAGGGAGGACAACACCAGCTCACGCAGACGACAGTCCTGCTTCGACACCCCCGCCATCTTGAAAAGTCACTGAACCGTGGTGGTGTCAACTCGGAGAACAAGAGAAGGAAGATGTTTGGAAGATGTCTGCCTATAGGTCATCACTGAAGGCAACATCAGCCAGAGCAGACAACAGCCTTACTTCAACATCGCCGCCATCTTGAATAATCCAGGATCGATGTGGTGTCAATTCCGAAATGTGTTCAGACACATGTTAATCGCCGCTGTTCGCTCTCTGCCTGTGAAAGTAAGGACTTCCTAGAAATCGAAAAGGTAGGGCTTGACAGCCTTCAGAGAGAAAGACACAGTTCACGGTCCAGGAACTCTGTAAACAATTAGAGTCTCCCTGTTCAATTCTGTTTGCCTGGACTCAAGTCTATGCACGAGTTTGCGGTTAACCTTTGTAGATCTTATAAAGTCATGCGAAAGTTCTGAACCCCGAAATTCGGGTTAATTTTTTAACTTGGATGGCAATTCTGTGGTGTTAATTTTATAAGAAATATGCTGACATGAAGAGCAATAACATGTTTCTCTGAAGGTGAAGACAATTGTTCCTCTGAAATCAAGTCTTTGAACACATGAAATCTAGCATATCTTCCTCGTGAGGTGGTGAGTTCATTCTCTTCCCACAGAGGTCACTCCACTGAGTTCTTCCACCCTGAAGGGAGTAACCTCTATGGGAAGAAATAGGTGAGTGACGACAAATGTTTTATCGCATCTATCACCGTATTAAATCAACAGTCTCACGGGGAATGTGCAATTTGCAAAATGTATATTGAATCTATTGATATGTACATAACGAACTGTATATATTTTTGTAATATTTATTTTCAAACCAAAACTGATGTATTCTGGTGCAAGATGTTATTAGAGTGCTTTGATAATGTCAACAATTGTCAATAAATGATTTTACGAGATTCAGGATTTTGTTTTTACTCCAAAGGACCACCTAAAGTGGAATGAAATAGAGAGGGTATACACATAAACAATGGTGAATATGATAATACAATTACGGTAGAAAATATTTGATATTATAAAGAGAAACCATGATACCGAGGATATGGTAAGGTTGTAGACCATGAAAAAACGAGGATGCGAAGCATTCGATAGTTTTTCCTGACTATCAGGGTCTACAACCTTACCATATCTGAGGTAGAATGGTTTATCTATATTACCAACGGTTTTTTTAAAGTTTAAAAGACGCTTTATTACCGCGTTATCGAAGATACCTAGTAAACATAAGACTCGCTTGTAAAATCCCTGAAATCGTCTGAAATCCTGGTCTTACTGGTTACGGATTCGAGACGCACTTTCGTCAAAACATTTGCGGTTCATATTGTACTATATATTTGAAAATTGTTTCCAAATCAGTCTAAGCTAGTTTCTTCAGATCCATGCTTTCATATCATTCTCTTAGGAAACATATCACGGTTTACAATCGTTGTAATTCCTCCAAACAGGGTTTACAATTGTCTCTGTAAACCCTTCTGGAGAAACTTACAACGTTGTAAGTCCCCAATACCGGATGATACATAACTGTAACCAATGCTAAACATATGATACGACTGTCTGACATGAACGATTATACACGTATATACATTTCAACAAGATATTGGTGACTCAATAAGTGTTATGTTTCTTTCAAACACAAGATACATTATTATGTTTACATAAACACCAGTAAATTGACTTTGTATTGAAGCCAAGGATCCATATAAAAGGTCCAATATATATACATGTGAAATTCAAAATATTTCAAAAACATGTTTCTTTTTATAAGTGCTTGAAAATGTAATACTACATACGTTGGTAAGATTTTACCGTGATGCACAAATTAATGTACTTATGAAATTATAAAAGGATGTAGTTTCCTCAAGTGTTCTGCAAATCTGTGTTCAAGTGAAGAGCGAAATGCTCATCCTCCAAGCGCGGTTTCATTAAATATAACACCGTTGTCAATGGATGTATACTTGGACTTCTCGTGTAATCTACACTCAACCGCAAAAGAAACGTCACCACATTATTTTTTAAATGCTTTTTGCAGGGACATGATATGATTTGTAAAGAGGTACCTGTCATTTCATACGTCAGTGTATTATACTTCTATTTTTATGTCTGTTCAAGTACACTTGGGGTGTTGAAATAGATTTTTTAAAATGGTTTTCGGCCAGAATGTTTACCTTTTAACTTGAACATTCACAAAATGTAGAGACGTAACTGATAAAAGATGGTGTCGACCTAAATAACCTTCTTGGATCTAAATATGTTGACGCGTCCCACAGGAACGGTATAAAACAAGCAAACAAGTCCCCTTTGTCTCTTCTATCTCGTCTAGAGATTGAAAACAATAATTATTTAAACGTGTGTTTCACAGATATATGAACAGATAATGTTTTGAAATATCAAATGTAGCTTTGTTGGCTTTCTGAATACATGATCTATCTCTGTTTCAGTCGCATGTATTACTCGTGACGTTTCTTTAGCGACTGAGTGTAGTTACATTAGACGAATGGTTCATGAGCTCCGTGCTAACGTTGTTTGTGTGTGGGTGTCAGACAGGGTGCATCACTTCTCTCCCTCTTTCAAATTCGCATTCGAATCTGTATAAATTAGAATTATGACTGTTAACTACGGTTTTATATATATTGGGAACTTATTTCGATGTGTATATTTTATAAATACATTTATACAGTTTATGCACTCTGTTGAAATACACTTATTACTGATTACATGAGTTTCAAAACAGATTATAAAACAGTGGGAAAATGTATCACTTACTTTTCTCTACCATACTGGCAGGTGCATTGCCATCAATTGATTTGATCATGTATGTTTGTCCATTTCATTGCCCGTATGCGTCAAACATTGATGAACGTGTTTGTGTATGGTTATGAAGACGTGTTTCTTTGCTTGTGCAGATGCTGTGATAATTGATAATTATCAATCTTGTTATGTTTATGGAACAGGCGACATATCGAATGTAAGCATTGTGACTATTAAATAATATTATGAAAAACATGTACGGTTAACATCGATGAGTATTAAGTATTTACAGGTGGCTGATCTCAAAGATCTCAAACTAGTACCATAATGGATATAATAAGATAAAGTTTAACAGCTGAATTTATGTTCAAAGGGACGCTAGGAGCAGGGGACGCTTTATTCGGCATGCTTTAAATTGCTAGGTGTGTGGGGCTGTTTGAGGGGATGCTTCACTTGATGTGCTTTAAATTGCCATGAAATTGCTCTTGTTAAGTCTCTTATGTGTGTTTCTGTATTGAAACGAGGAAACTCGAAGGTAAAACATAATATATAGATGAACACATGTTCCAGTGTGGTTATACACAACACATAGGTCTTCAGTACTCTACATAACAAAGACTATTTTAACGAGTTCATACGCACGGAAACAACACAGCTGTGTTGCAACTTTATTTCCGATATGTCCGTCACTGTCACGGAATACACGATCTACGTCAACTCCACGGTGTATGAATACATGTAGTCAGGCTTGTTAATTAGGTTAGGTCTACTTCCATACATCTCATGCAAGCTGTCTGACAACTTCCAAACGCAAGGCATAACTCTTGCCAGTCTCCATTACTGGCTGATTTAGGCCTTGCAGTATTTCCCTTGCTATACCGTGCCAATATAGTAGGTCGCTGCAACTGAAATGCATAGTGGGCCCCAATTTCCTAGCAGAGATACTGCAACCTTATCTACAGTGTGTCTTGTGGGGAGTCCACATCCTCCACATAGTCTAATAGGTTGCCAGATCTACTGTTAAAGTCCCCATATACCGGTATATGTAATTCCTGGGTGACGATAAGTATATATCGGAGACAATAGTGTATCAAAGAAGCTAGAGGCATCAACATGCCTGGTCGAGTTCTAGTTCTCACAAGTTGCGACTGTCTCTCAGTGTTCTTTGCTTCAAGAATACTTTTCTTGTCATGTTGAGTATTGCACTTCACGACTATAACGCCAGGGTATCTACTGTTGTTATTGTTTTTTTCTCTCAGCACTATCCACCTGAATATGCCGAAGTTTGAGATCATCTTGTATAAGTCCGTTGACTTTAGTCACCACATCTTCACCTTCTGATGCCTAAACATTACAGATCGTTCGAAGGGGTATCTACTGCGTATCTACTGACATATGTTCAGTTGGTAATCAGCCGTTTTTTGCGGAGAAATGTATAATTGATAAGTAGGTGCGTTCATTTGAGAAGGTCACCAATTCTTAGGGTAATTTTTAACCTAATGTTGAATGGATCCTTAGATCGGCAACTTTACTCTATGTTATATATATAGGGGGTATTTTTTTTTAACTACGTTTTACCTACGTTTTAATTACGATATCGAGTTCATGTTGTTGTAGGTCACAATAGACAAATGGTATGTTCCAATAGTTTGTCAGAACAGACTATGGGTATTGCAATAGTCTCTTGTGGGTCAATGGTCACCCCTATAGTCAGACGCTGTCTGTTTACACAGTATATATATATGCTTTTAAGCTGATAATCATGTTATACAAATAGCCCCAACTATTTGGATGCATAAAGAAATGACAAACACCTTGTCCTTTTCAGATATTTATTAATGAATCGTGGAATGGCAAGGACGGATGGGATATGAACTGAGACAATTGCTACCATAAATAGTTCCTTATAATCAAACACATCATCACACTCTAAACATTTGTCCTGGAAGTATAAGGCCACTTGGGCTGAGGTTATAAATTATAATAACTTAATACAATGTCTCTACTATATAAATAAAACCATGTGTAAATTTATTTTAAAGGTATATTTTCATGGAGACAAATTGAAGAGATACTCCTGTTTGTGAAATTTTCTGTGATGATTAGGACAGTGCAAATGCAACTTATCACTGTGGGTGTCAATTTGAGCATTAAAGCGTGACTTACATGAGTATTTTCATAATATTTTATTCTGTTTTAATACATGCCAAAATACCTCACATTCTTATTTTTGTGTAAACCACCACATTAGACTTGCAATTGCATATTTATCAATCAAATGGCAAATATTTGTTTTCTTAGACATATGCAGAAGCCAAAATAAGAAGTCCCATGTACATGTTTATAAGTTACGACTCATTAAACACAATAAACCCAAACCTGTCTTTTTATCTTCTATATAGAAGTTTCCAAAATAACATTTGACAAACTGGCTTACATTAGGGTACATTAGGGTACATTAGGCCATGGTATAGACCAATTTAAGATAATAAAAAAACACCAACAAATACTCTGTGACGCCTAATTAGCAGAATTTCACAAATGGAAGTAAACCCTTGTATTTATCTCCATCATAATACTGTCCTAGCTCTTCTCTCCCTGTAAATATGCTATATGGATGATCATCATGGAATAAGATCAGCCAAACCTGACATTTTAACGAAGTCTTGGGTGTTAAATATGGACGGTCGAGGCATTTGGAAGAAATCAACTGAGGAATAGTGGTTGAATAATAATAACTCATAATAGTCATAATAATTTTCAAATGATATCTAATACTATTTGCTTTCATTATCATATATGGTTTAAACAAGCACCTGTGAAATTACATTCACATAAATGGATTTCTATTTCTGACAATATCTTTGTTAAAAAAACAATTTTGAAAAGAATACCACAAATGCTGATTTATATTTTCTATTAATTGTGCATATATTTCTACCTACATTAATTGCCTGGTTATTACTCTTGCCAAATGTTTCTCTGCGTACAATTATAATGACCTAGCTCTACGTTAGAACTTCATGTGTTCAATAAGGGTATATAAATACAAGTTTTTGCTAACATTAAAGATAAAATATTGAAACTAATAAGGAACTTACTTTTCTTGAAAATTCCATGTATTCATAATAAATACATTTCATTTAAAAAAATTAAATTTCACTAGTCTAAAATTCTTCCTACACAACACTGAATATAACAACACATGTGGAATGTCAATTAAAACTATACATGGAACAGATTTAATATGTTTTTAATAATTAATCAATGCATTGCTCTTCAAATTACTAAAAGATTCATATAAATATAAATGTAAAAGTTCATCACAAAAGAATAATGATGCAATAAAAATGGTAATACAAAAGTAAATTCTCCCTCTCATACATTCAAATAGAGAATAATTATATATACATGTACATATAATACACAGATAAACGTTATATACAGAGTATATACATACAAATAATACATAACAAGTAAAATAGATGCAAATAAAAAGCTAAAAGATGAATACAGATAAATTAATATCACAGTATAGCTTGTATACATAGCAAATGGTAGAAACACTCACATACCACCAACATGGTATTTGAACCTGATCGAAAAATTCAGATTTTCTAATGCAGAACTTCTTATTCAAATAAACAAACTATTTAGTAAATATTGCTATCTTGACAACAGTATTGTTTGTTTGATACAAATCCAATAACGTTTTGGGTTTAGATTTTAAATCCATTAATATATCCTGAGAATGCAGGTAATACCTTTTGATCTTTTTTAACCAAGATCTTTAAAGTTATGAAAAAAAGAAACTATTGGTATTTACTTCTTTCAAAGAAAAATACGTATGAATGTCACATTCACCTTTTCTGAATTGTAATTAAAAAATCAACAGTAAATAAGTTGTTTATGACAATAATAAGAAGCTAGATTAAGAAATATTGTCAACATAATACTGCCTGCAGAGAAGAGACTCAACACATTCATTCAATAGACATAAAACAGTTCTAAATACATTCAAATCTATCATACAATGTGATAAAATGATACGTCTTCATACTTCAACAGTTATGTGGAGTACAGAAATAGAGGAAAACATCTGTTATCAGACTATCGTCTATTACAATGCAAGAATCTGCCATCGAACGGTTTGACTTTGAAACTGGTTCCTCATATATGTATACATATATAGTGAGAAAAGCTGCACAACATTAATAGACTGAGGTGATCACTGTGTCTTGCATAACATAGATCGATATCTATAAATGAGTGAAAAGTTTGGAAATACATTAAATCTCTAACGATTCATAGAACAGGCAAACAAAATATCAAAATACCTATTATTTATATTTCAAATCAGATCCGAACCCACAGGCGCCAGACCCTAAATATACAACTAGGTATATATAAGTCCATATATCTACCTATGTAACATATAAAGAACATGTGAAATGGTTAAACTGATTTGCTTTGCAACATTTGCAGATTGATCCAAGTTTACATTTTTGGTCCTGTAGCAAGATTCAAGATCGCGACAGTGTCATACCTTCTTCATATGTTACCCTACATAGGTAGGTAGATAAATGTAAGTGTATATTTAGGGTGTGGCGCCTGTGTCCGAACCATTCTTCTTGTTGAATCACTTAAAGTCAGGGTTTGTTGAGACCAGCAGTTATAAGTTTAATTGTTTAGAATGAAACACAGACTGCCGGCGGACTGACTGGACTGTATAGTACAAAATGATCAAAGCCTTTTTGGAATATTCCACACACATTTTCTCAAATTATTGCTCTTACTTTTCCAGGTAATTCACTCTTCACATACACTATTTCAACTTGGCACAAACACTGAATTCAGCTGAAACTTGAACTCGTCCATGATATCCTCTTTAAACTTGTCTTTGACTGGATCATCATATCACTGAAACACAAAGCATGTCATGATAGTAACATTTAAAGAATTTATTTTTATTGTTTCTGTGTCATACTGAAAACAAAATACAAGAAACAAAAGAATCTTAGTCTGGGTGAGTCAATAATTGTTTTGGTAATGTACCGGTAATCTTAGTAATAGAATTCTCAAGTTTTAGAATTTTTGATTTATTATATTTTCATAAAGAGTCTTTGGTTGGCACATTTGTGATGAAGAATGAGAAAAAAAATTATGGATATACAACTTCTATATTCAGTGTAGGCTACATTTTGACATAGATTCTAATTTGATAACTTGCTTGATAATAGACTTAGATTTAATGTCAATTGATTGCCTTTTTTAGTTTCAAAAGATCTCTTTAATCAATTAGATCAAAAAGAAATTAAAGAGTTGTAACTTACAATCGCGCTCTGGGATCATCTGACGAAGTCTCTCATTTGACCTTGACCGTGACCCAATACGTCTGCCAGCTAAGTAGCTGTGAGAGCACCTGTTGCTTGGACTCTGAGATCGATTTCTGGACTGGAAGTAAAGAGAGATATTCATTATTGCCTCCATTATCATCAAAAATAAAATAAACATTGAATGTATGGCAAACAGATACAATAATTGCTGTGAATGATTATATAAATGGGCACTTATTCTTGAAAGCATTTTCATGATAGGTTCTTTGAACTTTGACCATAACTTTAAGACGTAATAGTAACAAGGACATCATTCCTATAATCTGAAGTCTAATGTATGGCACTTTCTTTGGACCAATCAGCACAAAGATAAATCTGTGGCCTTTTGGTTAGCATCTATCTTAGATAGACTTTTAGAAAATGAAGCATGAGAAAGTTTGCTTCGACTTACATAAAGCGGCGACCTTGGGGGTGAATTTGACCGTGACCTTGTCATCTCGTGTATTGCCTGGATGTCCGAGTTCATCTGATTGTTGTTGTTGAAGAGTACTTCCTGTAGCGTGTTGAGTTTACGTTTCAAGCTCTCGATGGTTCCTTCAGACTGTAGCCTCGTGGTCTCCATTGTTTGTGCATGTCTTAACATCTGCTGTCGGAGTTGATACTGGAATAAAGAAATGAGTTGTTTTAAAACTAACAGCTTAAAGAGATGGTTCTAATTTAACTTCTACCAGAGTATCCGTTATTTTGATCTTGTGAGAATATTCACAATTTGACAAATACTATTAGACTGAACAACAATGGCTTGTTAAGCCATAACAAAGCTTCATTTGCCCACTCTCAGCACCGATGAAGAGCTTCACTTGTGTCATTTTGTAGATCAAAGATATTTCTAGTGATCGATTTCATCCATATATTTTGACATAATACTTTCTGTACTAGAAACAATATGTAATGGAACTACTATTCTTACCCGGAGGTAGTCCTGTTCCTCCACAAGCTTCTCCTTCAGTGCTTCCTTCCTCCACTCCTGCCTGAAGGACGTATCTCGACGCGACCGACGGTTCTCCTTGTCCTCTGATGCGTTGTCCGTCTGGAAGACAGGAGAATCAAACTCTAGTCTGCATCACACATAAACTCAACCTTAAACCTGCAGTTAGTGTTAGTTAAGTTAGAAACAGAACTCTACTAATGCAAAATGGTTATTTGCAAAGCTTTGCAAAGAGCAAGAGCACACACTGAATGTACTGTGAAGGAGTTGGTTAGGTTTTTGGGGCAATCTTATGATCATTTTTACAAAATTCTTTCCTCTTTTTGTCTGTAGGAAGAGAGTATCTATAAGCTAAATAGGCCTCCTCATTAACTGCCCTACAATTGCCTTGAGAAACAGCACCAGCACCTGAAAGCTCTCCTCGCCCTCCAACATGGTTTTGATGTCACTCATGTGCTGCTCCAGTCGACTCTGTATCTCCTCAGAGTTGGCAGGGGGAGGAGTGGCAGGGGCCGGCTGCAAGAAGCAATGGTAGCTGGGTCACTCTAGCACTACTTAAGCTAAGCTTGGACTGAGTGAAATGTAATCAGTAAGGGAAAACCTTGTCAGAGAGTAAGATATTTCAGCTTGAGTTGGGAGGAAAGCCTGTTCTGGGGTCACTTTCTAGTGCAATGATATGGTTTATCAAGGCACTCAATGAGATTTAAATGTTAATAGAGAGTGAAGAAGAACAAAGATGTAATTGTTAGAATTAAACGGAAGCATATAATTATATTGCAACAGAAAATAGAGTTGTCAGAATTAATTACTTTCAGGTTTATTGTTTACAACATCTCTTATAGTCAAAGCAAAAAGGAACGGAAAGAATCATGAAGAAATTCCAGTTTTGAGACTGGGATATTATAACTGGGAATAGGCTTGATGACCAGGTTCCATCCGGAAAAAACAATACTAGAATTCCAGAACAATCACAATGTGTTCTTTGTTGATAATCTTCTCTCACAAATATATCCACAACAATTTATTGGTTTTATCCCATAGTTAATATTTCCCCCCTCATAATACTTTTCATAAGACACTCAAAAGGTGACGATTATATAACTTCAATTTAAAATTTGAAACAGATTAAAAATAATTTAACGTTGGAAAAGAAATATGAAATATATGCACATGCATTAAACTGATGAAGCAATGAATCTGAATTTTAAAGAAACAATAATAACAATCTGAAACAAATTTTAGTAACTGAAATTTAAAATATGAGTAAAACATAAATAAAACGTGCAAGTAACATGGTGCAATTCATACAAATTGTAAGGGTGCGATTACATGAGAATCAACAGATGTGTTACATAGTCTAGGTATTATGTAATACTGAACCAATTTTCATGTAGACAATCTTGGAGAGTCAAAACTAAACACTAAACTCACACTTTATTCTCCCTCAAACATTTCTTTGGTTATTTATTTCAACAATACAGATCGACTTTTCTTAAATAAAATATAACTCTAGGTCATAGAAGGAAGTTTCATTAAGTTGATACCTAAGGGATTCTCATAATGTATGTTAGAGTTTAAACATTGAATTTAAACAAGTGCATGATAATTGAGATTGTGGGTTCCAAAGTTCCAAAGTATCATACATCACAATATTATATCTTAAATCTGTACCCTAAAGTTTAAAGAGTTGTGGGTAAAGAGGTGCAGAATGGGTTACCGGGGTATATCAAATCTTGAATACAGTTTAAATATTTAGCTGAATATTATTTTAGGAAAGGCTTAATTTCATTTCGTTAGATCAGTTTTTTGTATTGGTAAGTAAAAGCATTTTTCAGAGGTATTTTACATGCAATGATGGATAACTATAATGAATATAGTTTGTTAGAGTTGGGTATTGTTTTAAGAGCAGTGTAAATCTAAGTTGGGAATAAATCTTTGGGAGGGATGTTACGTGCAGTGACAGTAAACTCATATATACAGGATCTTTTCAATAAAGCTTTATGGTGAAGTGCATTATGGTTAGGTTATGTTGAGGGGAAAACATCTGTGGGAGGGATCAGACAGGATCAGTGTGACAGGATCAGTGTGAGTGATCAGTATGGCAGGATCAGTGCGACAGGATCAGTGTGACAGGATCAGTGTGACAGGATCAGACAGGATCAGTGCGACAGGATCAGTGTGACAGGATCAGTGTGAGTGATCAGTGTGACAGGATCAGTGTGACAGGATCAGTGCGACAGGATCAGTGTGAGTGATCAGTGTGACAGGATCAGTGTGACAGGATCAGACAGGATCAGTGCGACAGGATCAGTGTGACAGGATCAGTGTGAGTGATCAGTGTGGCAGGATCAGTGTGACAGGATCAGTGCGACAGGATCAGTGTGAGTGATCAGTGTGACAGGATCAGTGTGACAGGATCAGACAGGATCAGTGCGACAGGATCAGTGTGACAGGATCAGTGTGAGTGATCAGTGTGACAGGATCAGTGTGACAGGATCAGTGCGACAGGATCAGTGCGACAGGATCAGTGTGACAGGATCAGTGTGACAGGATCAGTGCGACAGGATCAGTGTGAGTGATCAGTGTGACAGGATCAGTGTGACAGGATCAGTGTGACAGGATCAGTGTGACAGGATCAGTGTGACAGGATCAGTGTGACAGGATCAGTGTGTGTGATCAGTGTGACAGGATCAGTGTGAGTGATCAGTGTGACAGGATCAGTGCGACAGGATCAGTGCGACAGGATCAGTGTGACAGGATCAGTGTGACAGGATCAGTGTGACAGGATCAGTGTGTGTGATCAGTGTGACAGGATCAGTGTGACAGGATCAGTGTGAGTGATCAGTGTGACAGGATCAGTGTGACAGGATCAGTGCGACAGGATCAGTGTGTGTGATCAGTACACCTGGCTGGTTTGTGTGGAGATGCAAGTCAAGGGACTTTCACACTTCTAAGAAATGACTTTAAAATGGATCAGTGTTACGATAAACCTGGTTTGGAAGTGCAGGCAATGTGATAGATAAGCTTCGAGCGCCTTAATTGGTAGCCCAGGTTGCATACCCCAAAGGGAGTTGAGAATGAAAAAGGAACGATGTTGGTCCTTACACCAGGGTAATAATGTGTGTAGCGCTTTGAGCATGGCCCTTTGTGTTGTGGAGTTCAGCGCGATATAAGTATCCTCATTATTATTATTATTATTATAATTAAACACAATGAACACGACAGACACTTGGTAATGTCCCTTTAAATCTTATTCTTAAGTTGAAAATAGTTTTTGGAGCGATGCCATTGTGCAGTGCAATTTTAGTGAGATTATACAATTGAATATAATGTTGCGAGGTTAGTTCATGAGGTACGGGTGCACTGATAGGAAGGGATATGTACAGCCTTGCGTTCAGTCACGCATTGGATATCATTTTGTAATGTTGCACGTTCACAAGTCCTCTCAAACATTGTTCGGAATGTTGTATTACTGAACACAAGGCTGAATTTGAGTTGAGTCACGATGGATTATCACATTCCCACAGAGGTTACTCTCTTAATATTTTCTATCATAACATCTGTTAGATATAGGCATAATTTCACTATTCCCGAATAAGAAGTTGGTAACTGGTAACATCCATATTGTTAAACATCGTTTGACATCTGTGACCGATTTATTTGGAATAAAAAATAGACAATATGTAGGCATCACACAGTCAACTCCTGACACTTCAACAGTTACAGAGTGCTGATTGAACAACCAACTTCATATGCAACCAATCAGGATTCTTTATTACCAGCCAAAAAGTGCTTGATACGTAACAGAGGTTAAGTATAGAAAATCTAACAAGAGTAGCCTCTGTGGGAAGGGAATGGGATGAGAGGTGTTGTGGATTGTTGGCTGAATAATTTTGATTGTGAGTTGAATATAATTTTCAGAGACATTAAGTGCAATGGGATAGTTCAGTGATACACATGCATTGTGTACTCACATCTGAGTGGCGCTCTACGCTAGGGTTGGGTGAGGTATCGCGGACTGGTTCTACCTCAGTCTCGCTGTGTTTACGTGTAGCCATCGCCTCTTCTAACGTGTTTATATGTAAGTTTAGTAACTCTTGTGATAGGAGCTGAAAGGCATTACCAGAACTTGGTTAATAAGGAGTTCTTTTCTACTGCGCAAATTAATTTGAAGAAAGAAAATCTTATAGTAAAGTTTCTTCAAATTTCTATAATTGATATTACCAAAACAAATAGGTTCTATATTTTTTTACCACTATCAATTATAGTTTTACTCAATTAAATGATCATTTTGGAAATACTGTTTTTGTAATAGCATATGATACATCATGATAAAAATTAAGATTCTTTTAATAAATATTAAAATTCTAATATAAGAAGTGATGTAACTGTATATTATGTAAGAACTGCTGCCGCAACATTAAATACCACATGATAACAAATCATCTAATAATTATCTTTTTAAAAATAACGTTTGTAATGCTCCCTAACTACTTCTACTTCTTTAAGTAGTGGCTTAATAATTAGCTTTCATTGTATTTATTGGATACATGGAGGATACTAAACGACCTTCTATTTAATACCATTATTATTAAACGGGTTAATGACTTTGTATAAAACGAGCGAAAGCGAGTTTGATACTAAATCATTCACGAGTTTAATAAAAATGGTATAAAATAGAAGGAAGTTAAATATTCTGTTTATTACTCGCCCACAATTATCCCGCAAAATAGTCGACATGGATCTGAAACTATTATTCTCCCAAGCCCGATGCCATTGCGACGACGTTACTCCCATTGTGACGTCATTACCCCAAACTATTGTGACGTCATACGTCAACACTAGTTTAATATTGCCATATAAATATTACACTGCAGTATCTTACACAGGGAAGTAATAATGTTTCTTATATAGTTATTATAGCAGATTATGGCCAGAAAATGTTTTTCCACAAAATTGGCGACAAAGAAAAAGAAAATAGTTTTTGACACTTCAGTAACATATCTCTGTGACATTAAAAGTATTAGTATAACAAAGCCACAGCACTCAGAAATAAACCCACGGCAAACAGCTAAGCACTATTCCTATTTCCCCCATCAACTTTAGCATAAATGCGAACCTGTTTCTTTGTGTTTACGACCTCTCTCTTTAAGCGTGTGAGCTCGTCGTTCAAACGGTTTGCTCGGTTAAAATGTTCCTCGGCAATAGCCTGCAACTCCGAAACCTGTCCCGATGACCTTGACTGCATCAAGGTCATTTCCTGATCAAAGGGAATATGCACGTTAGGTAAGTATGTAAACTCGTGATTTCAAGATAGGAAGAAGGGAAAAAGTAATTTATTTTTGTTTCAAAATTTAAAGATTCAATCAGATAGTACAACTACACATGGATAATATGGACCAGTCTTTTACTGTGTTAAAAAAAATTCAGAAGAACATTCCCATTTGTTAGAAATACATACCATTTAGACATTGAACAAATGTAACAGTTATATTTGGGATCAAATGCAATGTTACAAATTCTAGTACTTTGTTTTCGGGTCAAGTCCCTTGTGGGATTCTAACCAACACGCTCAGAGTCAGACACCAATCACCAGCACTTGATAACATTAAATGAGATTCTATTTCTCTAAGAACCCTAGAGAGAGCCTCAACCAATAGGTATTGCTAGGTCTAGGAGAGACTCTACAACTCAGTGGGGTGTTGGTGAAGTTATTAGCAAAAGGGCACATTACACTAAAATTATAATAGACGTAGGCCTATCTGTGAAATGCTACCCCAATAGACATTTGTCCAGAGCCCTCAGACTCAAGTATCAACTGGCAATGTTGTGAGAGGTTGAAGACAGAGAGAGATCTATATGCAGTGTTCCAGTACCTGTTTGGTGGTCTCCAGGTGGTTCTGTACCTCATGCAAGGTAGACTGGAGATCTGCCCTCTCATTGTTCAGTCTCTCTTGCTCCTGGGCAACAACAACCACGACACATTGTCAAGGGAGTCATTATCCTCAACCACTACTTACTGCAGAGATTTCATCTTTTTTATAAGAAGGAGAAAGGACTTCCAAGAAACCCCAAGATTCTTGCCATAGGTTTTTTGTTTCTAAGAAGTGAATTACTGAAGATTTTAAATATCTTACTTACTGATTGTGTTGGAATTGTGTAAAGCCTGCAGGACGATTGTTACAAAGAGCTTACTGATAACCATGGAAATGGTATAATTAACAAACCTATGAACATTTGACTATTATCCAAATAGTGTAGAACGATTATTACAAAGGGCCTTCTGATAACCATGGAAATGGTATAATTAACAAACCTATGAAAATTTGACTATTATCCAAATGGTGTAGGATGATTATTACAAAGAGCCTACTGATAACCATGGAAATGGTATAATTAACAAACCTATGAACATTTGACTATTATCCAAATAGTGTAGGACGATTATTACAAAGGGCCTACTGATAACCATGGAAATGGTATAATTAACAAATCTATGAACATTTGACTATTATCCAAATGGTGTAGGACGATTATTACAAAGGGCCTACTGATAACCATGGAAATGGTATAATTAACAAATGTATGAACATTTGACTATTATTCAAATGGTGGTCGATTTAGAGCTATGGAAATAACAAAGTTAAACATCTTGCCCTGAGCATGAGTATAAGATTCACATTGATTCACCCCACATGGACAACTTATAGTCTCAGGTCTGTAGATGTGCAGGATAATAAACTTTAAATGCCAGCAGAATAGGTTGTCAATGACAACAACTCCAGGGCTTCCTTTTTTTTATTCTTCCAAGGTTATATACCGGTATGCAAAATCAACTTCACCTAAAATTCAGCCACACCCTCTATAAAGCACCTAATTGTTTTCAGATTTTACAGTTTAGCACTTAACAAACAAACACACCAAACACACAACAAAATATTACTTACATGCATTAACAAAACAAAATGAACTAAAATTAGGCCACCAATGAATTAATGTGTTAGTGCAACCTTCACCCAGGGGAGATAACTCACCTCGTTCGCTTCCTGTCTCAACTTCTGTAGTTCTTCATAGGACATTGTCAGTGCTTTAGCAAGCTCCTGTTTCTCATCATTCCTCTCACCCACTTCTTTTTCTGAAATAAAAATATATTTTGCACTTCATTGCCAATAATTAGGTTCACAGCTGGACAAAAAAATCATGTTAAAGGGACACTGCATGTTTTTCATTAAATTTTATTTAGATTTGATATACAGTCAGACCTCGATAATCCGAACACTTCCGTTTTTCATCAAAAACGTTCGGATAGTGAAACGTTCGGACTGCTGAAATGAACCAAACAAGATGGAGTTACTCCCCTTTGAATCTACATACAGAAGACAACGTATTTAGAGTATCAAATGAGTTTTATTTCATACACATAACAACTGGGATACATATATAAGTAAAACAATCATTGCACAAAATTCTAGACGTACATGTTCAAAACTCAGGTTTGAAGAATTTCCCGATTACAGATTGCGTACTCAATGGCTTGAACGACCCACGCATAGTGATCAAAGTTTCTTAATTCTTCTCGTCACCAACACACTTTCCACTTTGGGGCTGGAATTGCCATCGTGACAAGTGTCAAATGCAACTGACCTAATTCTGAAACGCTGGATATTTATAACTATCACACAAAATGAGATATTTCAATTTATTACAATCACAAACTCCCGACACACAAAGTGAGACATCTCAATGTATTACAATCACAAACTACTGACATGTTCGCCTCCCTTGTCAATCCACTGTCATTGATGTTTACCGATTCAATCAGTGTGGTGCTCGCTTGTCAAGGGGATTAGCCGAACGCTTTGATGAACCGTCGGATTAATGAAACAGAAATAGCTGTAATTAACTAATCCGTCACAGCTAATTAGCGTTCGGATTCGGAAACGGAAGCAACGGATTAATGAATCCACATTTAATGAGTTTATATAGAGATTAGTTTGGTTACAGCTTGCTACCGTTTGGACACTGCGAGATTCGGATTATCGGAGGCCGGATTATCGCGAGTTGACTGTATGATAAAATATCTCAAAAAGTCCAATGTCTTCAAAATATTGAACATTGTTCCGAAGGTCCAGTACATGAGCGAAGTGAAAGGAATTAATCCTAAAACTGTTCTGGGTGTACGGAACATCCATTGTTGTGCAGCTTGCACCTACTTTTTTTAAAACATGTTCCGCACGCCCAGAACAGTGTACGGAGCTACTCCTTTCACATCGCACATGTACATGTACCGGACATTCGGAACAAGAACCAGGCAGCGAAAGGAGCAGTCCTCTTATCTTTGAGGGAACATTTTCTCACCTAAAACTTTGATTTTCTTTTCCATATCATCAAACTTCTCCTCACTAACTCCAATTTGGTCTGCTTCATCCTGTAATCAAGTTTATATGTCTACAAATGGCCCCAATGTTGCAAAATATGGCCATAATACAAAATACAAGTTTTTCATTCACACCCAAAAATTATATTAATGTTAATACAAACTGCAAGCTCCAAAAAAACAACAGCACATCAAAATGATCAAATGGTTTTATCCAAGTTATTCAAATTATTTGCCCTAAACCTTAACAGGCAGCAAGAATTACAACTTCTGATCAAACCAACAGTTTGAAATTCATTTTAAAGTTTGTATGTAACAAACCAATAACGGTCTGTGAAGGTCTAAACAGGCAAATATGATGTAAAATACCATGAACATGTAGATAAACCTCCAGGGCTTAACTTAGAGCATCTTCTCCAAAATGTTAACTGTCAACTTGCAATCACAGGGGCGTATATCGCTTAGAAACAGCGTTTGAAAGACAAAACCATTTGCTTGAAAGTTTGGAGGTAGTGATATACGGATTGTCTAATCGCATACCTTTTGAAATAATGATCCGATTGTGACAATTTGTTTTAAACGTATTTTATTCCATGAAAAGGATTGGATCGGTAAACAAGCCTGGTGGCTTATATAAATACCTCTCCTTGTGACAATTTATATCTCATTTTGTGGGGAAATCATTTCGCTTTCGTCGTTGTTGGTCATGGACTGCACCACAAAAAATGTTTTTGATGCAAAATATGACTCTGAATGAGCATGGGGTGGTTTCGTCGTTACATCCCTTTCCTTTTATATAGTAATAGGGTAGGGTCTATATAGGTTTTTGTCTTTCAAACGCTGTTTCTAAGCGATACACGCCCCTTTGCTTGCAATTTTAGTACAGAAATCCTGATGTAATTTTGACTTAACCCAGCTTAAATTTCAACAGAAATGATTTCAACTGTTTTAAGATCCTATTCCATTATAACACAGACAATGTTTGGAATATCAAAGTGGTGGATCAAGGTCAAATTTGACCCTCAAGGTCATTGGGGTTATTGGTTAAAGATTTGGTTCATGTACACCCTTTTACACAATTTACACAAGTTTTAAAGAAGGGGTTCCTAGAGAAGGACTTTTACTTCAGTTCTGCAGATAAAGGGTTAACTCAGGACCTGCAGTTTTGGACGGACTGCGTGTAACAAACCTTGAGTGCCTCCAACTCCTGTGTGACTGCGTCTAGCTGCTGCTGTTTGCTGGTGAGTTGACTACGCAGGGACTCCAGCTCAAGGTTAGCATTACTCACAAGCTAGTGAGGAGAGAAACAAGGCTTACAGTACAGAGCTAGTCTACAGACAGAAGGGCGCGGCGGGAGGACGGGCGGGCGGCGCAGACAAGGGGGCAACATGCACATGCAGGCAGGTAATAATGCTGCTTTTAGACAATTTTGTCCTTTGATATTACTAAGATGATGCTATTTTTGTCTGAAATACGTTTCAAACATGACTGAATTACAATCCTATAGCTGAATTACAATCCTTAATGAATTATGATCCCAGATAAATAACAATCCTTGCTAAATATTATCATCTTAACTAAAATACAATCCTTACTGAATAACAATCCTAAATGAATTACAATCTAAACTGAATTACAATCAAAGCTGTATTTCAGCCCTAAGTGAATTAGAATCTTAACTAAAATATCATTCTTACTGAATTACTATCCTAAATGAATTACAATTCCTATTTAATAAACCATCCTTATACAATACTAGCTGTATTACAACCCCAACTGAATTCTTAGAATTTTAACTGTATTACTATCCTTACTGAACTAGAATTCCAGCTGAATTACCATTCTTACTGAATTACAATCCTAACTATCCTTACTGAATTAGAATTCCAGCTGAATTACCATTCTTACTGAATTACAATCCTAACTGAATCCTTAGAATTTTCACTGTATTATTATCCTAACTGAACTAGAATTCCAGCTGAATTACCATTCTTACTGAATTACAATCCTAACTATCCTTACTGAACTAGAATTCCAGCTGAATTACCATTCTTACTGAATTACAATCCTAACTGAATCCTTAGAATTTTCACTGTATTATCATCCTAACTGAACTAGAATTCCAGCTGAATTACCATTCTTACTGAATTACAATCCTAACTGAATCCTTAGAATTTTCACTGTATTATTATCCTAACTGAATTACCATTCTTACTGAATTACCATTCTTACTGAATTACCATTCTTACTGAATTACAATCCTAACTGAATCCTTAGAATTTTCACTGTATTATTATCCTAACTGAATTACCATTCTTACTGAATTACCATTCTTACTGAATTACCATTCTTACTGAATTACAATCCCAACTGAATCCTTAGAATCTTCACTGTATTACTATCCTAACTGAATTAGAATTCTAGCTGAATAACCATTCTTACTGAATTACCATTCTTACTGAATTACAATCTTAACTGCATATCTTCTTTATCTCTCACACAAAAAAAAGTTTTTAAAATCAACTATAGTTACATTTAGAATTTGGTGGCATGATGAAAGGATGTCAAAAGAAGAAATGTATCAATTTTGAGCCAGACATTCATTGAAATCAATTAATGAACAATACAAAACAGCATAAATCTGATTATATAACAAAAATCACACATAATACTCTGATTATACACATATAGATATGAAGCATATTGAGTATATTCACTCTGCATACATGGACATTTGCCTCCATGCCTTTGGTAACCCCAAACCATGGTTAAAGCAAAAATAAAACAGCAATAAAAATTAATGATTCAAAACATTAACGTCCATAATTATAATCAATAATAACATCTAACAATCCTCATTAACTTTTGACCTTGAAACATTGAAAATTATTTATAAAATGTTGAAAACAAATTCTTTGTAAACAAGGTGAATTTCTTATTCAGACAAAATAAATTACACTATTTCTGTTTTAGTATTTATTTACGTGAAGCTCTCTCATGTGACACAGTAACTTATACAAAAAAGAAATAATTCTAATACTTTCCACAACACTGTTTCACTTAAATATATATGCAATAGCTACAAACTTTGGATACTATTTGGATTTGGTTTGATATTTTTTCGGAATTTTAACATTTTCATACAATTTCTAGTGATTGGGTGTTTATATCTATCAGAATGATTCTGGGAACACTTCAGAATCTACCCACTGGGTAGAATAAGCATGAGGGGTAGATTCTGGGAACTTTACAGAATATACCCCGGGTATAGTTTAAAGGGGGGTAGATTTTGGTATCTTACACCAGCTAAACTATATCCTAATAATAAAAACTAATGGAAGCATGGTTTCTTGTGCGATTCATAACATATATATATGGATATATGTGGATTCTTTTCCTTTCTCTTTCATTGGCGTTGGGAGTAAAATGGACAACAATATCTAGAGATTTGGGTTCACATCTACTGGGTCAACTATTATTTTTCAACACTACAAGCAATAGAAAGCATGGTTTCTTGTGGGATTCCTGACATGGGGATATATGGGTATATATATGTGGATTTGTTTTCATTTTCATTCATGGGTGTCACAGAAAATGGATAGCAATATCTTGAGATTTGAGTGTTCACATCTACTGGGTCAACTATCTTTCAACACTAAAAGCATATGGAAAGCATGGATTCTTGTGTGATTCATAACATGGGGATATATGGGTATATGTGGATTTGTTTTCATTTTCATTCATGGGGATTGAAGGAAAATAGATAATAATATCTAGTATTTGAGGTGTTCACATCTAGAGGGTAAACTATCTTTCAAAACTAAAAGCATATATGAAGCATGGTTTCTTGTGTGATTCATAACATGGGTGTATGTGTATATGTATGGATTCTATTCCATCTTCATTCATGGGGATTGAAGGAAAATAGATAATAATATCTAGTAATTGAGGTGTTCAAATCTATATGGTAAACTATCTTTCAAACTAAAAGCATATATGAAGCATGGTTTCTTGTGTGATTCATAACATGGGTGTATGTGTATATGTATGGATTCTATTCCATCTTCATTCATGGGGATTGAAGGAAAATAGATAATAATATCTAGTAATTGAGGTGTTCAAATCTATATGGTAAACTATCTTTCAAACTAAAAGCATATATGAAGCATGGTTTCTTGTGTGATACGTAACATGGTGCTAATGTACATCTTCGAACAAAATATTTTGTCCAGTCATAAAATTTCCAATAAGAAAAAAATACCTGTCACCAAATTAAAAGATAAAGAAATTTCTAAATAAAAAAAAGACTATAAAGAAATTCTCCACCAGAAATATATGGACATGAAATTCACATACCCGATTGAGACGTCCATTTTCTGATTCCGCTTCCATTTTGACTTTGTTCAGATTCTGTTCAGAAAAATTTAATGTCATATCAAAACACGTTTGTGTCACTAAATTAAACAAACTGACATCAAAAGTGGTCTCTGGTGTACCTTTGTCATATCATTATCGAGATAATTAGTGCTCTGTCCCCAAAAAGCAAACCGACCTTCCGATACAAATGATTACAAAGTCAATTTACATCTTTCTTCGTTCATGCACAGGGTGGAACGGAGATGGTTTGAAAAATTGACTAAATTCTGCAGGACTTTTGAATTTCTTATCTTCGACAATGGCAATGTAAATTCAATTTTCTTAGTAAAACTTGTGCAAACAGGTTCTAGCATTCAATATAATAAGATGGAACATGAGATCATCCAACTTGCATTTTCATCATCATAAACGTTATCGTCATCACCATCATCATCATCATCATTATCCGAATCATCATAATCAGAACTGCCTACCCTCCTTTCAAGTTGTGTAGACAATATTTTGTATTTTTAAGTGAACAAAATTGATGTTAGTTAGCAGTACTGATAGTTCCAACTTATCATGGTGTGGTTTGACAAAAAAGGTCTTTAATTTGTTTATTGGTGTTTACTCTGTAACATTCCTCAAAACACAAATTTACGAAATAAACAATGCTTATTTTCAAAGTGGAGGTGTACAATTTTCAACCTTTGTGTTCAATAATATTTGAGGATTGTAATGTGTAGAAAATAATCCAAAATCGCGAAAGTATCTTTCTTATCATCACCGTCAACATCACTCTCATCATCAACATCAACATCACTTTCATCAGCACCATAATCATCATCATCATATACCGTCATCGGGTCGAAACAGGTTGATAGCTACAGGTTGAAAACTTCAAGCTATAACGAGCTAACTCACCTGTCTAGCAGACTGGAACTCGTCATCGTGATGGTTGAACCTGGTGAGTAGATCCTGCAGCTCGCCCTGCTTCACCTTCTCCTGCCTCGACACCTCCTCGTGGGCGTACCGCGTCGTCCGCACAGCCTCGTTCAGTCGCTCTATCTCTATCTTAGCTTCGTCTCGCTGACTGTGTGCTTCTCGTAGGCTCTGGAGGAGAATGAATCAATACATTTAATATATTGTTTTAATATGTGTAATGTATCACAATTATCAGACAAGCCTCTTTTGGGACCGTGTTTTTGTTCAAAATATTATAGCAAACTTTGTTGTTTTTTTGTTATGTATTACATTTATGATTCCAGATTCCATTGTGATTCACATTGTCATTCTTTCTAAAAATATTCCATCCTGTTCTATCTATTTAGTTAGCCAATGAAATGTTGTGATTTGACATATGATGGTCACTCATAGGTCTTCTCATCTGTGCATCAGTGACTGGTTATTTATAGCGAGATACGAGGCAAAGCAAATACCCTGATGGAGCAGAATGAAATCTGTCAGGAGATACCAAAAATACTTTCCTGTTTCAAGACAAAACCTGTCTATGCTTGTCTTATAAGATTTTCCAGATAATTGTGTCATTTAAGAACATTTTACCCGAAGCTTGAATAATTACAGGAATAAAGCTTGCAGTGGCTTTATTTGGGTGAAACATTAGAGATTGAAGAGTCAAAACTCACCTGTTCCAGGGACCTCATGTGTTCCTCAGATTCCTGAATGTTTTCTTCTATAGTCTGTAGCTCTGTTCTGGATTCTGTAACCGTGGAAACACAATGCCTATTTGTCATCACAGTACAAAAAGTCCTTAAAATGTTCTATTCTTATACAAATACATAGCTTGACAATAATTTATTAATGAAAACCTTTTTTTTTATTGCGTGTGCAATGCTTGAAATAATCTAAGGGGATGAATTACAAGAGTGATTTTATTTGTTCAGCAAGTAAGTTGTCTTGAAATATTATTCATATCCATACAATTACAATCAGTTTAGTGTTCAATAGGTTGACATATGATGACAATTTATCCTTTAACACCTAAAGCAACTCGGATTTATTTAAAGGAAGTTAATTTCTTAAAAGAAAGGTGCCCTAGCTACCTTTGATGTTCTGCTTGAGCGAGGTAATATCTTTCTGCATGAGGGACTTCTGATGATTAGCGTCGTCCATTTCTCGCTCTCTCTGTCTCAACTCTGACTCAAGTCTCTCCAGTCGATCCGATGTTGACTCAATCTTCTCGTCCATAATGCGATGATTTCTAAGAAAGATCATGACATTTCTTGATTATTGTTTTTTTTGCATCATTATTGCCAAGAGATCCCTTATGAATAAACTCATACCCATTTCATGACAAACATAATGATGAAAATTTTACACTGAATTATCTCTCTTTCTTACCTCTTCATCTGGTTGAGTTTATCATCGAGCGTTTTACAGTTCTCGTTGAGCATGTCTCTCTCGCGCACTAGCGTGTTGATCCGATCTTCAAGAGATTGTTTTTCCATCGTCAGGTGATCAACTTCCTGTCGTTCCCGATCTAGCGTCTGACGGAGTCTCTCCACTTCTGAGGCTTTGCGAGTTGTTTCCGTGTTCAGTTGTTCAAGTTCTGATTTTTCCTAAAATAAAGTGTACAAGACAATGCAATCAATTGATATTTCAATCATCATTTATAGTTTCTCTTTAAAAAATCTTCTGTATGTTCATAAAACAATGTGCTCTTTGAATAATTATCCAGATTTACTTTTCTGACGATACAGTAAAGTTAATATATATAATCCCAAATATATAACGTGTTCTTCATTTTATTCTTATAAACTAGAATTCTAGTAATTAAAGTCTATTCTTACCCAAGCGGGCACAGATATGCCGGGTATTAAAGTTAGCATAATGGTCATGGGAATTACAGTTTTTCTAAATATGACTTGCGTTTTGATTGGTTGATGGAACTACTTTGCGCTCATTCATGAATTGCTTAGCTATCCTGTTTAAGCTAAATCATATAATTGAACAATTTCGAGCGTACCTTATTGAAGTCACACGTCAGTAAAAGATATTAAATATAAAATCATGTTCAACCTAAATTTCCGAGACCGTAATGACAGTATTAAACTTGCAAGGCGAAGCAGCATGCAAGAGTTGCCGGCTGCACTGCTGTGACGTCATTAACCATGACGTCATTTGGTGATGTAATTACACTCCTATCTTGCATTTTAACAGTGTGATTGTTAGTTCATGTTTTCACTAATTTTCTCTCATTCTAGGACATAGTTTACAATATAAACAAATTGTTTACTATGTCAGTAAACCATTTTGGCAATAAAATTCAACAGTTACTTTAGAATAGTTCTGAAAAAAATAGAACAAGTTGCAAACTATTTAGATATGCGCATGTTGAAGGTGTGAAAGAGTTTATGAATGGCGTATGACTACAATTTGTATTTTACAGTCTTATCAAAGATCGTGAATTGGGGTCTTGTTTTTCGATTTTTACGCAATAAAATGATCTTGGGTAAGAAAAAGAATAACCACGTCGGTGCTCGGAATTACGAATTATCTGTCCCTCGTGAATTATTATGTCAAACTCCTCGCTAAAGCTAGGAGTTTATCACAATAATTAACAGATAATCCGTAATTCCTCGCAACTTGTTTGTTATTCTTATATTCAACTACCATGGACACTGGG
Organism: Gibbula magus; assembly: GCA_936450465.1. NCBI lineage: Eukaryota > Metazoa > Mollusca > Gastropoda > Trochida > Trochidae > Gibbula > Gibbula magus. The sequence goes on along the minus strand of OW388301.1, from coordinate 36,643,317 downwards.
CTTGAATTTCATTTGCTAGCAAAGAAAATGTGATGGAGACTAGCACGAGTTGACTGGCAGGAGAAGTTGACATCTACAAGCATACTGATAACTCATTCTGGGACGTGTCTATTGTCGTTTGACCCAGACTATTTCCTATGACCTAATTATCTAAAACCACTGTTTGGGGCCAAATCCCTGAATTATGATATTATAACAATGGAAAAGTCACTTATACGAAAATCCGCAAATGTATACAAACTTGATTAAACCCCACCTACCCCCAGCCACATGGGTCATGTAGGGGTGATATGTACGTAATCGTGGCGGTCAACACTCTATGTAATAAAGGAAAAAAACAAAACAAAAAAACAATGGAAAAGTCTATAGAATCATCATGTCGCCTAATCTACAACTATTTGCCTCACCTCGATGAGAGCCCGCTGAGTTTTCTCCAGCTCCACAATCTTCTGGTTGTGTTGAGCCTTCAGGTTCTCCAGCTCCGTCTGCTCATACTTCTGCATCTCGTACACGTGCTTCAGCTCCGTCTTGTGCTTGTTGACGGACGCCACAAGACGTTGAAGCACTTCGTCTTCCTGCTCCACCTCGGCCTTGACCCTGTCCAGTTCCACCCGCTTAGCCTTGACCAGTGAGAGGAGGTCATGCTTCTGCTGGTCAGCGCTCTTGCATTGCTCCTTCTGATCCTGAAAGGTTGTCAGATTTAGATCAGGAAATAGTGATGATATCTCATTGTTGTCTTCTGAAGTATCACTGTTTGTAACACAGTTTGAGATTGACACCAGATAGACATCTTTTATTATCGTATATTGAGTATTTACACTTCACATGATACATAAAAAAAACATCCCCGACAAAATGGTGACATCAAGGTCGTACTGTCTTAGAAACAAGAACTCATTACTAACCCTGAGATCCCTTTGTCTGTTAGTGATCTCAGTTTCAGCTTCTCTCAAGACAGAGTTGAGGTCGGTCTGTCGCCGGTCCATCGAGTCTGACATAAGTTTCATCTCTGTTTTCTTCTTACCCATTGCTTGGTCCAGCTTCTCCAGCTCTGCCCGCGTGCTCTCCAGCTGTGGACCAATCAGAGAGCTTGAATTATCAAGGGGAGAAAATTTTTAGACATTCTTGTGGCTAACTAGCAACTCTCTAATAGAAACTCTGAATCAGGAAACAAATTCCTACAATGGATCTTTCAAAGTGTAGATTTTAAGGGAGATTACTCTAGTCCAAGTGTAGGAAGATAACTCTTAGAAGTTAGGGCAAGTAACCTTTATCAACATCACATTCAAGATTAAAATATGAAAAATAAAAGAATACTATTTTTAAAAATCTGTAAAAACACTATGGTATAAAACTGATGATTAATTTTTTACTTTCATAATGAAATTATTTTCATGTTCAGCATGTTTCAGTTTTTCAGACACGAACACAAACCACCACAAACACACACACACTCCCTCACAATGTTAGAATAATGGTATGAACTCATGCAGTTAGTATATATATGGGTATATGAATGATAAGTCACATAAACAAAATTGTTTCTCATTAACCCCAAAACGATAACATTCAACAAAATCTACAAATTTTACATTTACGTGAGAGAGAAAGCAACTTTCCTCCTCAAGATGCGCATGAAATTTTTACAATATTGATTTTGATTTTTCTTCTGTGAAAAGGTGAATCAATATAATTTACACATCCAACTAATATTTTGAGAAACAATTTTAAGTGACCCAATGCCAATCATAAAACAGTAGTCTTTCAGTACTTCAATACGAAACAATGAACTAACTTTGAATTAATCTACCACTGATTAGAATGACAATGAATTAAGATGAAAGGTGAAAGATGAAAGATGAAAATGATAAATATTTTTTCAAACTTTCATTTCCCCAACAAAAGCAAAGTAATAACCACCACAAGCAAAGATTATGGGTTGTGGACATTCCTATTGGAAATAACATTTTAGATACTTTAGATGCTGTTTTTGTACATACATATTCACATCATCCAACTGAGTAATTAAAGAAAATAAATGATGACTATTAAATTCATGTAAATTCAGGGGCTAAAGTCTGTAACTCAGCGGTACTGAATCTAACAAGTTTGACAGTTTGCTAACCACAAACATCAGATGACTTGCCATTTTTTCAGTTTCTAATTAACAGATTGGTGAGACTTTCAGACAGTGCTCTGTAATTTTATGCAAATGAATTCTGAAAGATGCTGATAGACACTGAAAAGACTGTCTAACCACTTTGAGTAAGCTAAAGAATGAAATCACTGAATTGTACAATAATGATACTAAAATTGATGATGGATTTATAACAAGACTAATTGATAAACATCTTTTTCATACACATTTCTAAAAAGACAAGCACAAGAGCCAAATGCATGCAACAACAACATAATTATACGAGTATTATTTTTGACCAATAAGCAATCATCTTGAGGATATATTGGGACATATATTTTGTATAATTTAAATATCATGCAGAGACGTAAAACAAACATGCAAGGCCATGCACAAACCAAGGTTAAAAAACAAGTTCAAGGTCGTTAGATAAAGGTCAAGGCCATAGGAAAAGGTCAAGGTCAGGGAGAGAGAAATTTTACACACCTTAGCGGCCATGGCACTTTTAACCTTGGAATACTGGTGGGGACAAACACGATAGGTAATTTATCACTTAGAAGCATTTAAAATAAGCAATGAACCCATGCATATTATTTAAATGTAAATCAACATCTTCAACATGGACGATCACATGGTGCTCATGCGTAACCACACAACATAACATTGTCTTCAAAAGACTGTAAGACTGATAGCAAAATCTTTTATCTCAAGAAATTAAAGATAAAATAAAGACAGTTAAAACACATCTATTTGTGAAAAAGAAATACATGTTATAAAGTTCCATTTTATTCAGGTTGAATATAATGCACTTTAGCAAGTTGGAATATGACATCTTGAATCAATGTTTAAGATAATTTATTATACATCATAATTATTATAGATGTCATAAAGATATTGGCACAAAACCATTCTCAGTGTTCAAATTACAGGAATAACAAGCTGTTAACATAAGGAAATTTTCCAGGATAAATTCACGCTCAATATAGTATAGATATTTCTGATATTACTGTATAAGCAGATTAAGAAGTGAATGTATTAAACATAACAAACTTTCTCATATTCAAAATGTTTACTACTTGTGATGTCACAATATTTAGTATTTGCACCATGAAATGAATGCCTAACTGTGTGTATATGACTAGTTTGCACAGCACAATGTTATAAGTGATAGCTAAGAGTATATGTTCTACAGTGAGAGAGAAACAGGGATGATATATCAAAGTGTTATCCAATAACATATCATGTAGCAAATCACAGTGAGCTTAAAATAATTCACTGTCCTATAATATAAAGGCTGTAAAACTGTTTATCAAGGCTTTTTATCTTTTTTTCCATTTCACACTTCAGAGTATTTCACTTGTATCATGACAGTTAGTATTATAGCAGGGAGAAAGCCTGCAACACAATTGTGATTAATCATTGCTTTGAAACCATGGGTGGTACTGTGCTGAAATTCAGTGTAACATTGAACTCAGATCTGATGAGCTAAAAACTCTTTGGAAAAGGGAAAACGTCAAATTTCGAGGACATATCCAGATTTATAAAATTTAAAACACTGTTTCAATAAAAACAACTTGAAAATGACTCATGAAATGCATTATGATGAACTCAAGTAAAACGAATGAAAGTATTTCCTCATAAAAGGGCTGGGCCTCAAAAAGCAGCCAGGGGTGTAAGGTTCCTAAAGATGAATAGGAGTTGGACCTCAAATAAGAGCTGAGCCTACAATAAGTACAGGGGGATAAGAACCCTAAATGTTCAGAAGGGCCCAGGCCCCTATTAGAGGTAATATGGTAACTCCGACTTTGATAAATCATCCCAACCCTAAAGTGAGTGACAGCACACTATTTGAGGAAGAAACAATAGAGAAGCTAGATGATGTTTACCTGATCTCGGAGACGGGATAGTTCCAGTCTCCTCTTGGAGAGGACGTCATCGCTGTCTCGCAAAGCGTCCACAGTCTCCTTCTCTTTCATCTGAGCAGTCGTCAGGTCAGAGTTCACTCGATGTAAACTGTAACAACACATCAACGTTTCATTTGGTTGTTTGAATAATTAACACTGGAGCCGACTGGAGCCTGCTTCTTAAAGGGACACCACGTCAAGGATAATTATGAGATCAGATTAATCTACCTATGCTGATTAGCATGTCTGGTAACGAGTAACAGATCCCCAATTTCAGACACCTTAAACTTAACAACAAAAAACAACTCCATGTAAACAGTGAAGCAAAGGGTGAGTTGCATACTAATCACCTTAGGTAGATTAATCGGACCTCACAATTATCCAAGATGCAATGTCCCTTTAAGTTTTTACTCAGGTGGTTAGATAATGGTAGAGCATTAGTTCCTTGCACCTTGATGCAGCATTAATTGTATATCTTAACACTTAAGGTTCCAAATTGACAAGTGCAAATCATTCTGAACGACCAACTTAAAGAAACAAGACAAATGTGAGCCATGCTCACCACCATCATATCCCACCACCTTAGTTTTAAAGTTAAAAGGGGCAGTAGAACGATTTTTTCAAATTTTATTTGTTCAAATTTCCCATTTATAATGATAGTTTAAGTAATTTATATTTACATCATATTAAAACATCTTATTACACACACACCAATGGTAATAACGGTGTTGCGTATGAAGCAAAAATTGCATGGCGGCCATTTTATTGAGAAAATATTTTTTTTTATATAATATTATTTTGAATGACCAAAACGATTCCCATGGCTTTACGGAACCATGTACACTAATTTTTAACTTGATTTTTCGAAGGCAGACGGGTGTTTTACTATTGGTGACATTATTTTTCAAATACATTTCATTAACTTATTTCAGCTAAAAACTGTGCTACTGCCCCTATAAAGAGTTCATTGTAAAGAAAATGATTGAGACTGTCGAATGATCTGCTCAGTATGAAGAAAATGAACTGAACTTTCTTGATACGAGGTATTTCATCCAATCAATCAAAACAGAAATCATTTTAACATGCATTCAAAAAGTAGACAAATTAAAGCAAACATATTCAACATACTTTTTAGAAGCAGTTTTTAGTCTTGAGTCGATGTCCTTGAATTCACTGTCCTTTTTCGTAATCACCTGAAACATTGATGAGAATCCATGATGAGAAAAAGTGATGAGGAATGATGAGGAACATTGATGAGAAATAGTGATAAGAAACATTGATGAGAACAGATTTTTCCCAAGAAAGTGTTTCATCCAACTTAAATATAAGACACTGTTCATTGCACAAGTTTAATAAAAGTTTGAATATTAAGTTTTGAATATTAATTACACTTTTATTCAAATTGAAATGCTTATATTTAGTCTAAAAACAACCCACTTTTCTTGTGAAGGTGTAGTGTATTTGGATGAATGAAGGGCTTGGTTTTCTTCCTTAGTGACCAAACATGCATCTGGTCAGTTTCTAAAGGGCTACATTTCCAGAACATTCATATGGGAGAGGCCAATTTACAGGGATCACTGGGATTAGCCCCTGGGTATGACAGAATATTCCAGGACCTTTATTATAATTAGAGACAAACCAACCTGGAAGACATCTCTTAACAGCTTCTCCTGTTTGTCTCTCTTCCTCTCTATCGACTTGACCTCTGACCTCATTGCGATCAGCTGATCCTGAGTCTTGACCAGCTGAACGCCAGCGTCCGTCGCTCGCTTCTCCAACTCCTTGGCTTCCAGCGCTGTGGTCTGGAGATTCACTGAGGCCGAGTCATACTTCTTTACTGTGCTCCGTGCCTGCAACCAGAATTGGAATGAAATGTTTACATGAAATTACATTCTGAAATTTAAAGGGGTATCTTAATAAGTACCCTCTTACGTAGATACACAATAAAATAGTTGTTATCAAATAAGTCTTGGTTTCTAAGGTTTTCTGTGAGTGAGTGAGTGAGTGAGTGAGTTGGGGTTTAATGCCGCTTTCAAGAGTATTTCACTTATATAGCGGCTGCTAGTATTATGGCAGGGAGAAAGCCCGCAACTCCATGTGGCTATGCACTGCGGTGAAACCTGCGAGCAACGGCTGCTAAGGTATTCCGCTTTTAAATGCATTATTTTACCTGTTCGCGAGCATCCTTGAGATCTGCATTACATTCGCGGAGGAGCCTGTCGGCATCACGGAGTTGTCCCTTCCTCTTAGCAAGAGTCTTCTCCAGACATTCAATCTCGTCCTTCAAATAGTTCTGTCGGCTCAGGTACGACGACTCGTCAAAACTTTCTTCTTCCTCATGCTTCTTCCGTCTGGAAATTTGAAGCAATGGTATTCAAACTAGGGTTGCAAAGATTCACTAATAATTTGATTCTTTTGTTTCCAGATTCTTACTCTTTGTTTGGATTCTTTTCTATCAATTTATAATGATGAACAAAATATTATTTATTTCAACTCTTTTATGAATACTGTCTATTAGAATGGACATTTGCAAAAAATACGCCTAAATTTGAAGCTGAATTGAAACTTTGGATGCAGATCAAAATACCAAATCAAGATTGCAAGTGATGGTTCTCGATGTACCTAACTGAATCTTAATTCTAATTCAATTGGTTGATTATGATGTTGCATGTACTCACTTTCTTCTAACAAGATTTTTCATGCTACGTGTTCGCAGGAAGTCCAGCTCCTCCTTTGCAGAAACTTTATTCTCTCGTAAACCTTTCTCATCTATTTTCAGCTTGCGCAGATTTTTCTTCTGGCGTTCTATAGCAAGGTCAAGTCCCTCTAACTCATCTCGGCGATCCTACAATTAAAGTCATATTCAAAACACTTACATTCATACTTGTTCAAAATTTCAATCCTGTTTCCAGTTTATTATGCCAATTTGTAAATGTCAATTTAAAATAAAACTAAAATTAAACATAAAATTGACATATGTACCAGCCATGAAGACAGGGAAAATAAATTACCCCTGTAGTCACAGAATATATTGCTCCTGGAAATAAGAGTCTATTCTGGATTCCACTAAACAGTTTCAATAACAAATTCAAGTACAGCATTCTATTTTTCAAAATTCTGCAGCTTAAAACTTAAAAAAAAGAAGTTTTTTTCTCTGTGTTTTCTCTGGACAAGTTTTTGTTTCTGTACCAGAAGGCTATTTCCATGATTTACTCTGTATCTGTGGAATCCTGGGCAGACTAAGAGAAGAACAAACAAGACAACACCAACCTCCAACTCAGACTTGAGTCTTGTGATAAGTCTCTTCTCTTCATCCATTACTATCTCCTCATTAATCTCCTGAAACATTAGCAAACAGACATTTTAGCTGTGAGGTGAGGTGAGTTGGGGTTTAACGCCGCTTTCAAGAGTATTTCACTTATATTGCGGCTGCTAGTATTATGGCAGGGAGAAAGACTGCAACGCCATGTGGCTATGCATTGCGGTGAAACCTGCGAGCATCGGCTGGAACTAGCGAACCATGGGAGGTACGCTGAACTTCAGTGTAGCATTGCACCCAAACCTTACTGCGTGTAGAACAGTTCTCTACTGCAGACAAAGTTGCCATGCCCCTGGCGGGATTCGAACCCCAGACCTCTTGATCCGAAGCCGAACGTGCTTACCACTGCGCTATCCCGCCCCCTACTGACACTTTAGCTGTGAGAACTAAGGTTAAATCATTCTGAGAGACAAATTTAGAGGAATCACTTTTTGAACACAGTCTGATTAACATACAACTATATGTAGTGTCGCGACTTGTCAGACCACAGGGCAAGGAATTTATGGAGCATGGTAAAAAGTCATAATGTTTTAACTTATATTCCCAGCTACAGGGTTGATTTTAATCAGACTGTTCATAAGAAGGGTACTGGCTGGCGACCAATTATCGCCACATACCAATTATCGCCAACACATAGCTACATAGCTAAATACTTAAGTTGAATTGAACTTGTGTTGGTTATCAGTTTGGTGATATCTTAATGTGTGAAATAATGGGAACCATAGGATATAGTTGTCTGCGCAAGCGCTGTAGCTATGTGTTGACGATAATTGGTATGCGGCGATAATTGGTCGCCAGCCAGTAATAATCTGGGATTGGTCATTGGCTAAAGATTCATGAAAAATCCAGTACAGCAAGGCTAGTAAAGGGTTAAGGATTTGTAATAAGTGACAATTTCCCCATTCCCAATTTTCAAACATATTGAAGATTAAGTATTCTTACTCCTTGGGGATATTGAACATATTTTAGATACACAAATTGCTAAATTGCAATAGTTATGACAAGCAACAGTTAATGCAACAGTGGGTCGCAAGAGACTCACAATAGTCTCTCTGATTGCACTCGACCAAGGCCACCTGAGGGGCAATTGTCATTTCCCTTAAATTTGAAAAAAAAACTATATCGGGCTGAGCAGTATTCAAGCTTATTTCCAACACTGACTTAATTTTAAAAGAGAAAGGTGATAGAAGAATAACTCACCTCATAATGAGAGACCCTGATCTTCAGTTTCTTTAGCTTCTCTTGCAGTTCAGCAATGTAATCCTCCTGTAAACATTACATGACAAAACTGTTTATCAGGGCCATGTTCAAGAGAGGTTTAAAAGTAATCGCTCAATGAATGATTACTTTTAAACCTCTCTTGAACGTGATTGCTAAATGTAGCGCTACGTAGCAATGCGAGCAAACCTAGAGGAATCGCACTGTGTCGTTCAGGAGAGAATGAGCGCTACATTGAGCACTCAATGAGCGATTATAAGCACTCACTGTTATGGAATGGAGCCCAGATGTCACTTGAGTAAGATGAAGCGATATCACCTTGGAGGTAACATTGGGACAGTACAATCATTGCCCTGTCATCATTAACTTTATCAAGTACGTGAATTACGATGATATGACGTTACAAACCTAAGAACTGTGTTCAGAGAATGAAAAGTTTATTTGAAAACTAATGAAGAATGATTTTAGGTGATAAATAGAATCTCACACTCATACCTCTTTATATCAAATATATAAAAAAAAAATTGGTAAATTAAAAGGAGGATATTAATTATTTCCAACTTCTGTTGGCCCCATTTCTACATCCTTAAGTAGATTTGCATGCTGCAGCCCCTACCAGACAATTTTTAAACAGTTAAACAGTTATCCTGCGCAAAACAAGTTTTACTTTCAGGGTTTGTTTTGTTCTTTGTCAAATCTTGTCAAAAAGAGTTGTTTCTAAATTAACTGAAATGGCCATCATGGCAAATTCTGAAGAGTTTGGAGAGTATTCAATGTTTAAATTATCCTCTTTAGGGACACCACAGGAACAACACTGCAAATAATCATCTTTGTGAGCAGAACATTTAAAATGTTCAGTCCACCTGTTTTGTTAGTTAGTGTTAGTGGCTGACGGGATTCTTAGTTGGCCGAAGATCAAACTGATATTCATAATCCCTCTTCACATTACCCCAAAGACATTTTCAAAATTATCTTTGAAGATCTTTGTCCTATTCACTCCCTACGTAATACATAATACCAAAATATTTTAAATCAGATTACACTTTTGTATTGCACAAAGCTATGAATAGATAAACAGACTTTATCTTTCAGGGGATGAAGACTATCAAATTTCACTGTAATTTGCCTTGTAATCTACACAAGCAATCAGTTAAACGTAGTGGTTAATTCTGTACTCCTGCTTAATTTCACATGACAATACATGTCATTTCTCATTTAATTTCAACAAAATTATCATTGACAAAATATAGGTAACATCCATACCAAATTGAAGATCTAAGTCATATATGTTTTAGAGTTATACTCTGGAAATAAAATAAATAGTCCTAAAAAAGGTACTTTTTTTTCAAATTAAAAAAAATGATCAGTTTGGAGATGAGATCCCAAAACGGCACAACACCATATACACTACTTTCATACCAAGTTCGAAATTTCTATGTTAAATCATTTTCAAGAAAACATTTTGGATGCTCAGACAGAAAAGAGAAGCGCTGAAGCCTGAACAATGTGACATGAAGTACACAGAAATTCTGCAAAACTCGAACAATTGCAACTAGTTACTTCGCAGAGAAGGTTCAGAGCAGAAACATCACTTTCGATTATAATTATTATATATAATATATGATAACTTATAACTGAGGACTATGCTTTATGTATGAATGCTTTATCATTGCACAACAATTTGGGGATGGGGAGATGACATATTGTTTAGGGGAGGGGGGATTCCCAGAACGGTTATCAAAAGTACAATTGAGATGTAATGATAGATCAAACTATAGACTTATCGCAATAGTTGCTTTGCAGATATTACTTTATCGATAGTAATTTTAAAAAACAATTGACAGTATCGATAGCAACGCTAAATATCAATAGTTTCGATAGTTTAGTCAGTGTAGGTGAAATTCAAACTCAACTAGGGGTTTTAGATTTGAAATATGCTTGAACACTCTAAACACTCAGACCATGACAACTTGAAAGAATTCATTTCAAAGTAAAAACAGAACAACACAGTTTATTCTGGAATTTGTTTCATTTCATTTAATGATGAACTATTGCAATAATAGGTCACAATAGACCATCACAATAGTCCCCTTCAAAAGGATCTGCCACTAAACGAGAAGGGTTGTACGGGTGTGGCAGTGGACTCTCAAGGAGCTGTCATAACTATATCACATGTTTGTTCCCTCAAGGAGAAATAGACCAGGAATAAAGATAAAGGTTGAATGTCATAAACATTGTAAACATACATCGAGGGCTTGTTTACTTATCACTCACAGGCAAGATTCTGTCTGTGTATCTCGCATTTGGGATATTATTAACACTTTAGATGTTGACTTAATTATAGACTTTTGGCTAAGATACTCGATATATTTATCGAAACTGGTTCGATTGAAGTAGAAAATAGTTATTCTCTTAATGAGATTTTTGCATTTGTATTGTTTTAAAACACAATTGTGGGAGTCATATGACAATTACATTTTGTAAAGAAGAAGACATGGTCATTGACATCATGCTTCTCATTTTCGAACTCCAACAATGTGTTTATGTCGATCCTCAAGCCACACATCTTTTTATCTTATTATCTTATTATCAACTGAGAATGTTGTCCCATTTAGAAAAACCTTGAACAGAGCCTTGAACAGAAAAACTCAAAAGCAATAACTCCAGAAAAGGTTAAATTATGTATGCCTTCACATTTTCGACCTCCATCAATTAAAGCATTGATACCTTCAAGTGCTTTATGAGAAAAGCTGTCCCCTTCATTGTGGCTGGGGTTGATAATCAAAGAAAATAGTATTTTCTATACTCACAAGATCATGATGTTCCGGAACATTACAGAAGAGATAGCTGTCATCTTCAACAGGAACACCTCCGTTCTTCAAGATTCCTCGCGGCTGGGGGAGGGGGGACCCCATTGCAGCTGCTCCTGCAGACAAACATTACTTATATATAGAGTATATGATATAAGGCCCGCTCAACAGTTGTTATGTTTAGTGTGGGCTGGCAACTTTTGAGGTTTTTAATTAACTTACAATTTTCAAGATCATGCTTTTAAGCTGGTAACTTTTCAGGTCTAGTTCATACACTGAGTTCAACATCAACTCGTTATCTCTTAAAATTATTTCCAAACCATTCCTGCATGGTCAACTTTCAGGAATAAATAGTCATTAAAGAGTGAGTGAGTGAGTTATTGTTTAACGCCGCTTTGGCAGTATCACAGCCATTAGCGGCGATCATTAAAGAGAAGCTTAAGAAGTGTTTTATTATATGAGCAATGAAAAAACTGTCTACAGTGAAAACATCGATCTATAATGTTATATATTTTCACTCGTGGCTGCAGCACTTTATAAACTTTCAACCTCTGTGGATGAAATGAACATGGTATGAGTCAAGAAAAGACAGATCTTCTCTGAGTTTAGCTTGGAGTAATGACAGACATAAGTTGTGAATTCAACAGTCGATAACACACATAATGTAACAATTCCAATATTTGCTAGTTTTTCAGTCACAGTAACTCATACAATCACTCATTTACTTTTTTCAATATTCAATAAATAATTACATATGACTAAAGAAGAGACACTCATATAAGAAAATGGTATTATTAACATAGCACTAAATATTTGCTAATACAAATGGTATTCAGTGTAGTTCTGCTCTTTAGGGTAAAATCATTATCTGAATTTCTGATTAAATATTCATATAATCAAAAACACTCACGTAACCCTTGAGGATTTCAACCTTAAATATCCATATAGAAATATCACATAAGGTATCCTTCGGGAGTCTACGAATCTTTTATATCCATAACAAGCCTGAATATCTCAGGCCATTTTGTATCCACAGACGCTGCCTACTCCATGTTGATATTTGAATTTTATACTATCTCACTGCAATTATCTCCCTTTGAATCTTAAATTCATACACATGAATACAAAGTCTAACTTCTCGCTGCTTCTCTTATCCAAGCTGTTTGTGAAAGCCTAATTCACCCTCATTTCACAAGCAGTTATCTCTCTTTGACAGGTAAGATAATTTTGAAGCAAGGAGAGGTCAGTGATTGGTGGGTGATTTATTCAGGTTGTTGGTGTTACAATAATATGTGTAGGGTGATCATGTGACTGTTCTTGTCCAGACAAGCATGATGGTATATGAAATCCTCGCTTGTGTTTCCCGCTAGAGTCTGATCCACGTAGAGGGGAGATTAGGGGATTTAAAACTTGCCCCAGGTCATGAACAATAATGCATTCACAGCTCGACGGTCTACTGGCCACAATGATGGGTTTACTTCAATTGATGTGTGCCTCTTTTATTTGACCCATGATGGTAGTGAAATAGTAACTTAATTAAAAATAGCTATTATACCGTACGGCAAACCATGACTTTTTTTTTAGGTATAGTCATAAAAAAGTAATAAAGGATATTAATTTTAATTTGATTATTTGTTTAATAAAATTATCAATATTTCCCCAAAATATAAAAAGACCATTCTCAAGATTATAGTTAACTGCAACCGCTTGCATGATTGACTCCGGATAAGTGGGGGAGAATTTTTTCTGCTTTTGAAATGGGTTGGGAGTTTGTTTTAAAAAATTAATTTTGTTATTGAAATACTGATATTTATAAGGAATTATTTTCAATACCTATCTTATAAATTCAATCCAAAGATATAAAAATGTTTAAAAAATAAAATACATTATAATAAAAAAAAAAAAATTTAACAGCAATTAATTCAAATTTGTTTCTAAAGCATAAATATACAGCAACATCACCAACAAAACCTGTTCAATTTACACAAGCCTAATTTCTCCCTTACTTAACCGAAGTCAATCGTGCAGTCGGGTGCAGTTAACTATAATCTCGAGAATGGCAGCAATGTCATGTAATCACACAAAGACAGTCTTTAGTGCAGGTCACGGTTCATCAAACACGGAGAGAGAAAATATTGCCATTATTGTACAACACTGCTAAGCCTTTCACGATAAATACCTAACCTCGCCATAGTCGTAAGTAATCTCAGCTATTCATTGAGACGAAATATTTGACATATAGGTGTCATTATTAATGGGTGAACGAGAATAATGTGATTATTACTCTTATTTAACTCTTAGCATGCTGTCATAATATGCACAGTCTAACATTTAGCTTCTGAATTGAATTATTTCATAAAATTAAAAAAAATTTAAAAATAAAATAAAATAAAATAAAAAGGAGCCTCTGAGATGTGTTCATTTTCAGCCTTAAACCGAGCTCTGTAGTCTTGTTGTAGACTTGCCTGGGCACTTAAAATTTAAGGGGTCTGGGTGACAGACTATAATATGCATAGTGAAACCTGATGCGGAATGATAGGAATTCTTGAAGTCATGGGAACAATTGTAAATTGTTCCTGTAAATTGGCTTGGCACAATTTGATTGAGCAGCATAAGTGATGAATTACTGATGAATTAAGATTATCGATAGATATTATTATTATTGTGTACTTGACATGATACATTTACTCAGTTTTTGTAAGAATTGATCCAATCGTCTATGTTATTGTTATGGCTATTATTGACTATTATTTATACTCACAATGCAAACTGAAATATACATTACATATTCTCCTAAGGATCACCAAAATTCATGACATTATTAAAACAGAACACTACTATAATATGAAGCTGACATATAGTGATATTGAAACTCAATCTTCCTAACCACAAAGTCATTTTGTGCACAGCATAGTGATCCTACACTTGTGAGCCATTTAAAAAAACATTTACAGATATTTTACATAAATAAATAAATGGTTTTTCTTCTTCAGATCTGATGAAGAAGCGAGCACACAAAAACTGTCCTTTCAGGGAAATGATCAACTTATTATCCAGAAATCTGGCTTTTCTTATCTTTCAATAACATCAAAATTCAATACAATAAATTCCTAATCAACCCACGAAGGTGAGGTGAGGTGATTTGGGGTTTAACGCTGCTTTCAGGAATATTTCACTTATGTCACGGCTCGAAGCCGAACACGCTATCCCGCCCCCCAACCAACGAAGGTACTATCTGTTAAAAGTCAACACTCACCATAAGAAAGGTACATGTGTATGAGCTATTCTCCGCAACAAGATTCACTTGAAATATGAACAACACAGAAAGACTCCTTTAAATAAAGTCTTAAATCCCCACACAATTAAGTTTCTTTAATTAAGCTACCCTGCCAAATTCAGATGAAGCTTAATAGCAACCTTTAAAGTTTTTGTTCACCAAAGTTAGTGCATACAATAAACAATGTGAAAAGGAAGTTTAATTAGAACAAAGCAAATTAATGACACATGTCAAATAAATCAAGAACCAATTAGAGCCAATTTTAAACAGTCTCAGATTAATTATCTAATTATCATGCATGAACCTAACGAGCCTAATTAACAAGTTCAATCAGCTACAGGTTTGGCATGCCTAATTAAGGTTCATTTGGATAGGTATATATACTTTTTTTCTTGCTTTCTCAAAAATGTATAAAAAAAAACAGTGAAAGAAGGCATGAATGTAATACACCCAAAAACTGATTAAAATATAACATTTAAGATGGATTCTAAAAAAATATTTATAATTTTTTCACATCAAGGAAAGAATAATTTGTTTGTATCTGCAAATTGCTTCCTCAAATATTCTCTCATATATCTACAGCAAACAGACAGTTCCCAAACAAATTTGCTTATCATAAAATTTACAATTTTATTCATGATAAGATAAACCTACATAAATTTTCCACAAATCAACCACATATATAACTGTCACATTGTTTATAAAATTTGTCTTTGTAGAAGTTAATGAAATATCGAACTATTTGAGAATAATCGCTTGAGTAAGCAAGTTTTGGTTACTGTAAATTGGCAACCCAGAATGAGATGGAAAATCATTTTATAGACACAGATAATGTACAAGTCTAAACTTTTAAAATTTATAAGAATGACGCCTTAGGTCTCTAAACACTGGCAGTTGCTGAACAAATGAAATCTCATTACAAGCCAGGGGTTGTATCAATTTATATTGTGCATTTACTATACAAACTTTTTATAATAATAACACTTTATTGTCCGCAATACATTGTACATTGGAAATTCGATTTGTGCATCCTGCACCTGGCAGCCACAGTGCAGCGCCAGTTAATGCGTTGTTCTGTCCTTATAATGCTGAGTGTCAAGCAAGACAGCAACAACTCCCATCTTTTAACGTCTTTTGGTATGACGCGACCGGGAATCGAACCCCGGTCTTACGGGTGATGAGCGGACACTCTACCAACTGAGCTACATCCCCAGTTTACATGCAATGACATACACCACATACATTATAACCAGGGTATTTAATTTTCACTTTCTGGGCAATATCACATACATTGTACAAAATATGACTGATATTTACTCGTACAAACCATTCTGCGTCACCAATTTACAGGAAATCACAC
Organism: Gibbula magus; assembly: GCA_936450465.1. Taxonomy (NCBI): domain Eukaryota; kingdom Metazoa; phylum Mollusca; class Gastropoda; order Trochida; family Trochidae; genus Gibbula; species Gibbula magus. The sequence goes on along the minus strand of OW388301.1, from coordinate 36,627,292 downwards.
CTGGATAACTAGAACATAATCGGGTATTGGCTATAGTGAAAGATAGCCTAATATACCGGTACTCATATGTTTTACCTCGCAGGTAAAGTGTTAAAACAATGATCCCAACCGTGAACCAATAAATCACGCTGTGACCACAAACCCAATCTGTTAACAGCGTGTAACCATACTGTCGTGTGCAAGGTAGATACGATCATTACAGGTATCAGTTTACCTGCGGAGAGCCCACCTGTAATGAACCTCACGCTTGAGTGATTTTAGTTGTTGTCAGGTTCTATCAGGTATTGACGTTATTTTGAGACATGCATGAGTGATTTTGGATATTTGGATAATTACTGGCAACATTTAGTATGTCAAAGAATGAGGTTTTAAAACAACTCCAAAACATTTGATACTTGTTGACAGTGATTAGAAAATTTGATAGAGCCTTTTAATCTGTAGCTCATTGTCTTTGCATTATTTATTATCTGATGTTGAATATGTATATATGAAATAGTAGGTTTATAATATACAATGAATTGTCACCTAAAATGCAATTATAATCTACTGGTCAAAGAATGTTGACAAACAATCGAGGGGTTGAACAATCTTTTCAATATCAGTAAGCCATGGACTTATTGAAGTGTTTTCCACCAAGTCACAGAGTCAGGTCTAAAAGTCCTACTGCTTTGATAGTTAATGGTTTTAAAAAAGAGGCAAGTCATTGACTACTGGGTGATGTTTTGGGCAGGTCAAAGGTAAAATTTGGTATATCAGTGACCTGGGACTTACAGATTTTCTTCATTTTCATTTTTATTCATTGGAAGTCTTTTTTCCTAGAAGGAACTATCTCGTTGACATGCACATTGTGATTCAGTATACTCTTATACATTACTCTCCTTTATCTTGGGAAATGTCAAATGCAATTCTAAAGCAAGCAGGCATCAGTTTTAAAACAGTTGAAATCATGTTAGAAATAGATAACAAATAATTTTTACTGACCTCTCAACACAAGTTGTCCATGGAGGTCATTGAATTTATTACATTAACAAGAGCCCAATGAATTATATTTCAATTGCTTCTATCCCCCTTACTTATTGGCTAGAAATTAACATTAGCCCTCTCTAATATAAATAAATGCAATTATACTTCAAAATTGAAAAATAATGTCAAGATCAGCAAAATCGACTGGGCCCTGAAATTTCCCTAAAGAAACCACTGGTGTAAGATAATGATGAGAATCCAATGAACAATATCGATTCCCCTGACAAGCTTAACATGTCGACAAACTCAAAGTTCTGCTGTGACCTTGAGAATAACGTCAACGTCATAAATATCTAATCAGCCCTTTGTCTTCACTGGGAAGTGCTTTGTGTAAGATATGATGAAATTCCAGTAAATGGTTCTTGAGATATCCCACTGACAAGCTTTACATGTACATTTTCATGTCGAAAAATAATTTCCGCTGTGACCTTGAGAATAATGTCAAGGTCACCAAAATCTAATCATCCCATTTGTCTTCCCTCGGAGGTGCTATATGTAAGATATGATGAGAATCAAGTGAATGGTTCTTGAGATATCCCGCTTGAAATGAAGGTCAAGGTCACAAAACTAAGTAGGAACATTACTCTCCCTATGATCAACCCACATTTTCAAAATATGAAAATAATCCAGTGAATATTATTTGAGTTACACGTACACAGCAGAATACCATATCAATAAAGGTATAAATAATGTATCATAAAAGATCAATAAATGGTATGACATATAAAACATAACAAATTCAGTGTAACACTATATGAAATAAAAATATACTCACTTATGGGACTTGGAGCTGTGATGTAGGATCCATCGAAATTATCAGTCGAAATGCGAGAATCTAGTATGGGTGTTCCTGTTGCTATGGGTGTCACTGGCATGGATCCTGGACGCGGCCCAGGGGAGATAACTCCAACGTTGTGCATTCCAGGCGGAGGAGGAGGGGGAGGGGGACCAGAGGAAGTCATTGGGACCCTCCCATTGGCTGGATAGTAGATTCGGACTGGGTTCTTGCTGCCTGCTGAGTAATAGAACCTCCCGGAGTTGTAGGGGACAGTTTGAGCTGGTCCTGAAGGGACGTACACCTCTTGTCCCAGGTTATACTGTCCTGGGAGAGGAGGAACAAAACCTGCAGGGTACCCAGCTGGATAGCCTGGGGGCTGAACCCCGACTCCCGCAGGATCTTCAGGATACCCAGCAGGATACGAGTACTCCATATTTACAGGGTTGAACGCAACTCTCGGGTCAGTTTGTGATGCAACAGGAGCGTAGCCAGGCGTGGGCGAGCTATAGCTTGGATCGTATGGAGCGTATGTACTGTTCACAAAGTGTTCCGGGACCGGTAACGGCACTCCGTGACCACCCAACATGTGACCGGGACCAGGGAATCCCATGGGTGGCCCCTGAGTGCCTGTCGGGATCCCTTGACCCCCTGGGTAGACAGGCACCCCTTGGTAAGGGGGGTCAGCTCTGTACCCGGGGGGTGGGGGAGACTGGTTGGGGTGGTGAGGTTGTGGACGGTACACAGGCTCAAATGCAGATGGTTCAGATAGTTTTCTGCGCGACTGGGTGCGACTACGAATATTGCGACTGGCGCTGCGACCACTACGCTGGCTCATATGATCAATCTCGTCCGCTGAAATGAAATATATTAATGGTTTTGAATATTTAAAGACTTGGATAATTTTCTGGAAATGTAATTATATGACCATTTTATCTGAAAGCATATATTCATGCTCTTGAAACAAATTCTTTTGAGACCATAAGTTGGTATCCAGAAATGCATGTGACTCATATTCATCAAAATTTTGACAAGCTACTGGACAATCATGACTGATCAATCAATCAAACAAGAAGATCAATCAATCCATGAATGAAACACACTGCAAGTCTTAGACTATAAGCCTCTATGCAAGCATTCAACAACAATAGTAGCACAAAGGGACACATTACCATCAAACAAATTATTATAAATATGCATTAAAAATAAAATTCTTTTGGCCGAGTATATCTCAGCTGAAAAATATATTCCTGCAGGTATCGCAGTATCAATAAAAGCACTCAAAATATTAAATGCTTTGTCATAGAGAATTGGAATAACTTTGAATAACAGTGTTAAAGACCATCCATTTTAGCTTAATCAAGTACATGCATAAACATTTCAAGTGAAAAGTAAAAGAATTTAATGTTATTTATTAATGTACAAAATAAGGCCAGTCAGACAACCTGGAGCCAGCTAAAATTATGAAATTTTTCTTTAATTATGCCATTTAAATTGACAAATAACACTGTTTGTGTAGTTAATTTTCAAATTTATTTCATAGTGTTGAGCACAATGTTAATTATAAGCATGCTGGCTTCTCATAAGTAATCAGGTTCGAATCTTGGTGGAGATGTCAAACTTTGTGAGCTGGGCCTCGTAGTTTGTTGTGTCTCTAGGCAAGACACTTCGTCCACATTACACTCAATCCACCTATCTCTACAAATGGCTACCTGGGCATGGGAAGTATGACCTTAGTAGCGACATCAAACTTACTATTCCCTCAGGGTAATAGTATACTTCTTTGAGATAGTGTACGGTCAGTGAGCAGTCCTTGTACTCGATATAAGGCTGTTAAATGGTCACTATTATTATTAACATCACTTACCCATCTCGCCAGGTCTGTCTGGATTCGTGTATTGGCCTGGAGTTGTCTCCCCTTGTCTATGACTGCTGTATTTGCCACCAGGGGGAGCCTTGGACTCGCGTCTCTCGGTTCCGGTATGTTCAATCATGTGTATCCGAGGTGGGGAACTCAAGTGTGCTCCCTGTAATGAGTTCAGTTTGTATACATCATTTAATCAAGAGTATACATACATATAAATACATTTTCGAAAACAATTTCCAATTCAAATTATCATTTGTAAAAACAATCAAAATGACTATGCAAATGATGATTCAACCACTGGGATTGGAGGAACTAGAACCTTCAGGTCTATTATCTCTACAACCTCAATAATCTCCAAGGGTTAGATTTTGATCATTATCCACTTATATCTTACCGTGGATGCATCCAATAGCATTATTACCTCCCTTGACTTGCCTTTCATTCAATCAGGTTGTACTCTAGGAAGTTGAGCATATCAATAAATATGCTACGGTCCCCATCTTTGTTGTCATAGAAACTAATATTGGCTTATCTGGGGCCAGTTGCAAGTCCTAAGATAACCTTACATCACTAATGTAGCTTGTGTTCGAAAGGATGGTAGTATGAACATTAGTGTTATGGCTGTTTCATGCAACAACCCCTGATTGGCAACTTGGAGAGGTTAAAGTGCCAGCCAAGGGAGGTAATAACAACATCAGGTTGATCTGTGGATGTATCCAGGGATGAAGGAGAATAATGGACTCTTTACCCTGGAGGTTATAGAGGATCTATCTCTACTCTCCTCCTGTTACTATTCTCTCAATCTGTCAACTCACCAGATTTCCACCAACAATTGGCACAGACGATCCATCATGAGGGGGAACACTCCCTTGAGCAGACGCAGCCTGGCTGTGCTGGGGGGACGAGTGATGGAGGGGCGGATATCCAGCTGATCCCTGAGATACTGGAGTCTGACCAAACTGACCCGTTAAGTGACCAGTATGCCCTGGATGACCAGGGTGACCAGCATGGCCTGGATGACCAGCTTGGCTTGAGCCTGCGCCTTGACCAGTAAACTGACCATCTTGGCGAATCAGTCCTGACAGGTGTTGAGGATGGGTCATCAGGGGTGCATGGCCGGGTGATGATTGCAGGAGGGGGGCAGAGCTTCTGCCTGGGGGTGAAGACTGGGCAAGAGGAGGGCGGGGCGGACTGGATGCAGGGCGGGGTAAGGTGGTTGTTGACCCTGGGGGTACTGAGGCTGGAGTGTTGCTGTGGTGACTGACCACTGCTGCCTGTGAACCCTGATTTAGAGAAAAGATAGTAATTAGTTAAATTGAATTATAAAGTTTCATGTTGGGGGTGTATACAATTATATAATATATTATACTCAAAATTATAACCGTCTCATCCTAAATGTACACCAGTTTTGACATGAATTTCTGCTAGACCTGGTTATACTACGGGACTGAAATATTAGTCAGGATCATTCTGGCAATTTCTACTTTCATTTTGAGAGCCATGATTACAAAACATGATGTGGACTGACTTCTTTTCATGTTTGATGTAAAAACCCAAATAATACACTATTCCATACCGTGGCAGTTTGCCTGTGGGGTGGGGCAGCTCCGACCCCAGGAACCCCACCCCCTGTATGTGTTGATGTCCCCACCCCCGCGGCACCAGCTCCTGCCGGCATCGTCTGTACATACGCGGACTGCATAGCCAGGGTCTCCTTCAGGCTGTTCACTTCCTGTCTGATCCTCCACAGCTCGTCATCGAACCCAGGACCAACTGCAGGACATCAAAAGATTTTGCAATGAATTACATTTTGTCTTCAATGGCATTTGATTTAAAAAAGTAACAAGCCTTTGTGGTCACTTAGTCCATGAAGATCCAACAAGCCCAAAGGTTTGCTTTTGCAACTGGTCTCATCTAAAAATGACCCGGCGAGCGTGCAACTAATTTGAACTATGGAAAGAAACAACCCCACAAACTCCTTCGTTGACAAGACCTTCAAAGGTGGTCACTTAAGTTATAATAGATCAAACAAACTAAATGGCTTGCTGGTCACTTTTGTAACTGCTCCTATCTGAAATTAATAGTTTGGGAGATATACTCCACACTAAATTAATCTGGTGAGCAAATATCCCATTTGAACATTGGGATGAAACATCCCTTCAAATCTCCTCCAAGATATATTTTTAATTTATCATCCAAAACACAGGAGATATCATTTTGACAGTAGATTTTGAACAATGCCCTGTTTCACAGGAGATATCATTTTGACAGTAGATTTTGAACAATGCCCTGTTTCACAGGAGATATCATTTTGACAGTAGATTTTGAACAATGCCCTGTCTCACAGGAGATATCATTTTGACAGTAGATTTTGAACAATGCTGTCGCCGTCAACCTCATGAAATCACAATGCTTTTTCATCATGGAGTCATCACGTCACAATGGTATGATGCCATAATCATGATGACGTCACAATGCTATGACATCACCTCAATGGAAGTCAATTGGCAGTGATGTGCTCAGAGATGTACAATTTTCATTGAAACATGATGAAGAATGATTTTGGACGATAAATAGAATCTCACCATCTTATCTTCCGACATCTAATATATCAACACTTGTTAATAAAAGAAAAAATTTGTAACCCTTATCAACTCATGTTGATATATTTCATATCTGAAGACACTTGGGTGAGATTCTCTGTATCTCTCACCTCCGTCGGGACCCTGCTGGGCGAGGTGGTCGAGCATCTTGTTGAGGTTCTCGATCTCCTCCTTCTGAGCCTCCAGGATGTCGTACAGACGCGCCAGCTCCTCCTCCTGGGCCGCTGAACACAGAGACATCACGATGAGACACACATGTATACATTATTGACTCTACTCAGAGATGAATTCGGTGTACAAAATAACTAAAAGTCATCACTTGCAGTGTGAATTGTGGTTTGAGAAAGGCAGCCAGGTACTCCAATCTTGAAAATCCAACATATTATGTCTAGTGAGCCCTTGTTGCAAATGGTCTCTGCTGGAACTAACCAGCCAATACACTGGATACAATACACAGAGAACAAGCTAACACTGACTAAATGAATCAGTTAAATATGTAGGAAAGGAAAATTTCTGATATCAACTGCTATAGTGTGGATACCATGACATTTTAGATGATTTTAAGGAGCAAGTAAATAATCTAAATTGTCCTGTTAATGGCTGGAAAGTAAGGTAGATATTCACAAAGCTTTAATAACACTAAGGGTAACCTTAGCCCATAGTAAGTCCTCTGTGCAATGTAGAACATTTCTACAAAGCAGACAAAGTTGCCGAGGCCCTAGCGGGTTTCAAACCCTGGACCACTTGATCCGAAGCCGAACACGCTAACTAACAACTACCCTATCCCGCCCCTCTGTGCAACTAAGACCTTATTGAATAAGCTACAAGACAGACACAGATACCTAATAAAGAGACTCACTGAGGACCTGGTTGGAGATGTCCGCCTCCTGCATGTCGTCCTGCATCTGAGTCTCCTTCGTCTCCAGCAGGCCCTGCAGGTGGTCCGCAGCCTGCTGAGCCTGCTCCAGATCCTCCGCGATTACCTGGATACGAGCCTCTTGCTTCTCCTGCAGGGTACACACAGAGAATCAGGGTCAGACATTTGCACGAGTCCGGTAGCCTATGTCTAGTGGAAACGATGCTGGGAGAATTATATCTTTTTAATAATATTATCCAACTAACCCTGAGTAGCTCAGCCTCATGCCTTGTTTTGTCAAGCTCAGCTTTGAACTCTTTCTCTCTCTCTTGCATCTCTTCTGTCAGAAGAGCTAGCTCGTTCTCAGCGTCTACAGCCTGCAACAAAATGTCAATGTCAATTTAATGAAGTCAAAGCGAAAATGGGTTTGTACACTGTGATGACATGGTTACAATGTAGCCACTGGAATAGTATTGACCAAACCCTGTAATTCTGAGCAACAAACTTGAGGTGAAATGAGATGAGGTGAGGTTGAGTGGGGTTGGGATGCAGTGAGGTAAGGGGTTGGGTAGATGAGGTGAGGTTGGATGGGGTTGGGATGCAGTGAGGTGAGGGTTATACTCAAACATGGTCTTTCTGACTGCAAAATAACATTAGAAGGGCCAGTCAGCTAAGGGGAGGTAACTCACCCTTCTCTCGTTGTCCTCCTCCTGGTTCCTCATGTTCCTCCTCAGCTCCATCAGCTCTCGCTGCAGCTCGTCAAACAACGCCTTCTCCTCCGAGTTGAGAGACGAGGCACGGTCGTCAGAGTCAGACCCCGCAGCATAAACAATACGTGTCCTTGGTACCCCCTACAAAACAAAATGTAGCATTTTAACACATTAATGTAACGTAATGCAACCATGCTGCAACCATTGACATACAAAACTTCTTTTAAATTTGAGATAAGGAACAACACCAAATTTGGCTCTCAAGTTCATGAGGTCAATTTCACTCAGGGTCATAGGTCAATTTCACTCAAGGTCATAGGGTCAATTTATTCAAGGTTATAGGGTCAAATCATGTAAGACAAAGAGATTTTGTATTTAAAAGAATAAAAACAGCATAAAACCACCGAAGATTTACAAGAAATAGGCTTCATTCTGAAGAAGTTTAATCCATGAGCACATGTACCTGTCTAGCTCTGTTCTCTGCATCCTGTAGAGCCTGTTTCAACCTCCTGATCTCGTCCTCAAGGATGCTGATATCCGCCCCTTCACTCTTGTCTGCTCTCTGTACAGAAGACGGAGACGCATAATGAAATGAGATTTTTTTATTTAGTTGGTGGACGATCCTCTTGCCAAAATTTGTTCAACCATGGAGGGGAAAAACTGCTACTTGGAAATAAAGATATTGAAAAATTTTCTCCCCAAATAAAAAATGTTGCCAGATTTTTTTCAAACTAATTGAACAAAACAAAATAAGCGAAACATTATAATTTTCTTATTCAATTCTATGCCTGTTTTGGAACAAAGTTGAGTTTCTTCCTTTTTTGCCTCTTGCCTTGCCTTGCGCCCTCAAAAATCAGTAAATCAGCAATTAATTTTACCTGGCCTTAATCATATTAACGGGTACTCATCTGTCAAAGATCTGTTTCATAAACTAATGATGTCATTATTCATTATGTAATAACATTGCACCTGTCCGTTTGACGTGACGTTATAATTGTTAAATATGACACCACAATGTCATTGCCACAATACATTTGAAAGTGTGTCATTAATTTTCTATGAACTTCTTTGAGAGGCATTTTAGAAGTTGTCGGGATGGAAAATCAAGTTCTATGAAAATTCGAACCAACCTGCAGAGGTTGCAGATTCTTTGAAGAGGATCCTCCTTGGGGTACATATAGCATAAAAATCCTATTTTTTGAGTTATGACAGTTAGAATTTAATATTTTTAATAAAATAACCGTAAAAATAATAAATTACTAAAATAAACATTTGGACCACCCTAAGTGGGCCCCCACCCTGGCGGTTGCTAGTGACGCCAAGGGCAGATAACTCTAACTCACCACTTATAAATCTGGCAGGCAGACAGAATAAGGGGAGGCGGGTGGCCCTACCCCAAGGAGGATCCTCTTCAAAGAATCTGCAACCTCTGCAGGTTGGTTCGATTCTTTTTCAGAAGGGATCCTCCTTGGGGTACATATAGCATAAAACAGACTCCCAAAGCAGAGTCCTGGGAGTGGAATTCTGTCTGCTAGACTGTACAAAATAAAAATGCTCGCAGATAATTCCTTAAAATTAAAGAATGGAAAAGGAGCAACTAACCTGAACATCCTAAGGCCGACTCCAAGGGATAGGACGTGCCAGTGGATCAGGGAAATACTAACCAAAAATGCCTTTAAAACAGGCATAATTTAGCATTGAGTCAAATGCACCCCCCCCCCCCCCTTTTTTTGGAAAAGGACTATGGGAGGAGTAAAAAAATGGCATAAACACCCCTACTAAAAACCCCTGAGAAGCAGCCCCCTGTCTTTTATGCAGGGTTTTGATTCTCTTTTCGGGAGTGCACTTCGTGATGTTAGTACCAACAACAGTGACAAAGTTAAAAACAACCTCGGAAAGCTCATTCAGCTAGAGGAGTTATGACTCTGCCCACTGGAGAGAACTGTCTGACCGAACCAGAATACGTCCAGAATATGGGGGCGAGAACTTACTGAACCCGAGGTTGCCGGCTGGTGTAGCGCGGGCAGCTCAATAGGAGCAGTAATGTGAAACGAATGATCGACCTTCGGGCGATAGGAGTCCGGCAGTCTAATGCTGACTCTGTCTCTGTGAAAGACAGTCAACTCGGGATCGGAGGACATCGCATGGATGACTCCTACCCGCCTGCCGGACGTGACCGCCACAAGGAAGGCCGTCTTCCAAGTAAGTAACTGCAGAGAAAGGCTTGCCAGGTCCCCAAACTTGGGTCCTGACAGCCAATCTAGTACTATGGATAGGTCCCATGAAGGGCTGATCCGCCTTACAGGAGGTCGGATTCTGTCCACACCTGCTAAGAAGCGCTGGACCAGGGGATGGGCACCTAGGAGGGCACCATCCACCGGTATGTGAAAATCAGAGATGGCTGTGGAATATCCCCTGACTGTCGATGCGCCTAAGCCAGCATCTAGTCTGGATTGAAGGAATTCCAGAACCGCCACTAGAGACGTAGAAAAGGGATCTGGCAGCCCTCTACCTCTACACCAGCGCGCATAACAGGCCCATCTATCCTCGTACTGAACGTTTGTCGAATCCCTCCTCGAAGCCAGTATTGTGTCTGCAACTCGTGCAGGAATACCGTCCTCTTGGAGGCGATTCCGGATAGAGGCCAAGCCACCCATTGAACCTCTGGTTTGGGGTGTGGCTTGCCCTCCTGAGCCAGCAGTCCTGGTCGACACGGTAACAGCACAGGTGGCGAAACCAGAAACCTGAGTACCAGTGGAAACCAGGACTGCGCTATCCACAGCGGCGTGAGCAGCACCAGCAGACGAGCTGGCTGAACCGCTAGCTGTGACAGGACCTTGGAAATCAGAGGCACTGATGGGAAGGCCCACAGTACTCTGCCGGTCCATTCTAGCGTGAATGCGTCCGCAGCCACCGCCCTTGGGTCTGGCAGCCGGGAGCAATACACTGGGGTCTGATTGTTCATCTCTGACGCAAACAGATCCACCTGGAATGGGAGATAGCTGCGAATATCTCCGGGTCGAGCATCCATTCGTGTGGGGCAAGGATTCTGCGCGATAGCGCGTCCGCCCTCACATTGTCCACCCCCGGAAGATAAACCGGTAGGACTGTGATGTCGAACTTGTCGCACCACAGGAGGAACTCCCATGACTCCTGAAGAAGTACTGGGGACACTGTCCCGCCTTGCTTCAGGATGTACGACATGGCTGTCTGGTTGTCCATTTCTAGACGAACCACTTGATGACGAAGCCTCTGTTGAAAGCGTTCGAACACCAGCCTGACTGCCTTCAGCTCTAACACGTTGATGTGCAGGCTGGCCTCGGCCTGGGACCAAAGCCCCGACGCCGAGTGGGGCCCTAAGACCCCTCCCCAGCCCGAGAGCGAAGCGTCTGTTTGGACTGTGCACGAGGGCACTGGCATCACCAGAGAGATACCCCTCGCGAGGTTCTCTGACCTGGTCCACCATAAAAGATGCGGCGAGAGCCACCCCGGAGTCTCGAGCTGCTTCTCGTAACTCTCGGAATGAGACCACAGACTGGCTAGAGCCTGCTGAACTGGTCTCATCCGAAGTCGAGCTCTGTAAACCACGTCCACTGTTGCCGCCATGAACCCCAGTAGCTGGAGCCATCTGCGAGCAGTGTGACTGTGGGACTCTAGGAACAAAAGCGTGGCCCTCTGAACCTTCAGAACTCGGTCTGGAGCGAGAGATACCGTCTTCAGATCCGTCTGAAACCTGGCCCCGAGGAAGATCTGATCCTGAGAGGGCTTCAGGTCCGATTTCTTCAGGTTGATTATCCAGCCCAGGGATACCAACAAGTTGATAATCTCCGTGGTGGCCGCCTGGTTCAGAGCCTGAGACAGCGCCCTGACCAACCAATCGTCCAGGTAAGGGTGACAAAATCGACCTCGTGCCCTGGCGACCTGAGCGGGAATCAACATAAGTTTCGTGAACACCCTCGGCGCCGTAGAGATGCCGAAGGGTAGAACCGTGAACTGATAGCACGTCCCGTCGAAAGCAAACCTCAGATATTTCTTGAACTCTGGGTGCATTGGGACGTGGAGATATGCGTCCTTGAGGTCTATCGAGGAAAGCCACTCGTTTGCCTCTACGGACGCTATGACCGACCTCAAAGTCTCCATCTTGAACGATGGAACCTCTATCTTCAGGTTGAGATACTTGAGGTTGAGGATCGGTCTGAACCCCCCGTCTTTCTTGGTAACAATGAAGTAGGTGGAATAATATCCACTCTGCTCCTGACCTGGGGGGACCACCTCTATGGCCGACTTCTGGAGCAAAGCTCGCAGCTCGGACCTGAGGATTTCGGCTTTCTCCGGCACAGAGGGGACCGGTGTGTACCGTATCCCGGAGAAAACCGGTGGCTCGACCTTCCACCGAGGCAGGTGTCCGTCCCTGAGCGTGGACAGGACCCAGGGGTTGTCGGTTACCTTGGACCAAGCCGGAAGGAACCTCGACAGACGCCCACCTACTGGGATGTTTGGCTGCAGGCAGTGAACCCCCGTCTCCGGCAGCTCTCGGGCTGCCGGAATTTTGGGAGACACCTTGGGCACCGGAGGGGTTAGGAACCCTGATTGGGTTTCCGGCCCCCCCGAAAAGGCTTGTTGGAAAGCTTTCCCCCACGTGCCTGCTTGCCGCCCCTTGGTTTCTGGCCCTGGTAGTGGAGCGGTTTGATCCACTCCGGAGCCTCTCCCGCCGACGGAGTCTGCGAAACCTTGGGGAAAGGACGCTTGCTCTTTTTGGTAGGTGGCGGTTTTGTAAGGAGCTCAGTGTCCTTGCAAACCGTCGCCACCTCCACCGCGTCCTTGAGCACCTGCTGTGCCCCCGGGAAGAGGGAGTCCCCCAACCGGAAAGGCAGAGCCAGGAACCGCGCATGAGTGTCCTGACCCGCCGACACAGTCGACAGCCAGAGACGCCTCATACCCATCACGGCGACCATCATCTGGCTAGATGCGCTACGCAGAGCGTCACGAGCCAGATGGGTCCCGACCCCCACCGATTGCGAAAGGAGAACCACGGAGTCGGACTCGGGGTCTCCCAACCTCCCTACTATCTCCGACTGAAGCGCCGAGAGATAGGCCCCATGCACGGACACTCGCACTTGCTGCGCTGCGTTGCGGAAAGAGTCCTCGAAGGACCTAAACGCCGAGCGCAAATGTGAGGCCTGCTGGGTGGAGGGAGGTACACGGCGGCCTTGCTTCCCCAGAAGGGATTGGGTCCCAGACCCAGCAAGGGAGGTGAGGGCAAGCACATACTCACCGACCCCCGGGACATCGAACAAACCCTCCTCACCGATCTGGTACCTCTTCACCAGGTCCGGGCAATCAACCCGTACCCTGGTGCCGACCAGTTGAGGAGTAATGCTCTCAGCCTCGAGGGAAGGGAGCAGGCTAAGCTGCACCTGTGGTGCCTTCGGGGCGGAGAAAGTATCCCCCGGAAGGCGAAATCCACTAGAGATCAGGGCCGGGGGCGGTATCACCACCTGAGGCAGAGCAACAGCGAGCCTGCTCCGTGGCTCGGGTCTCCTGGCGCCGAGAGGCTTCAGGGTTGCTCGGCGTAGCCGACGGCACCCTGGCGCTTCGCACCCTGGATTGGCTCCGAAGGCTCCGAGCGAGCTCGGTAGCCTGGAGCTTGGGGATGGACGGCATAGCAAGGTCGGAGCCTTGGTTGCCGCCACCCCCGGCGCCACCGGAGCCACTAGGAACTCCGGGCTGCGCTGGTGCATCCGGGTCTGCCAACCTCGGGGCCTGGAACTCCTTACGGAGCCCTGAGACCGCCTCAGCCAGCATTCCCTTCATTTGCTCATGCAATAATTGTGAGAATTGATTGATATCCAAAGGTGCAGTTGGGAAGGGAACCTGTCTTTCTAAGACAGGGGGCTGCAACTCAATCTCCTCCTCTGATTCTCTAACGTGTGTAGGAGGAGGAGAAGAGAGAGCTTTATCTGAGGGACGGGCCTTACCAGAGCCCTTACCCTTGCCCGACTTCCTCTTAACTTTAGAGGGGGGATCGACTGCTGCAACGTCGGCACCCTCCTTAATGAGCTTGAAAAAGTACTGGAAGTCCTGGTGTCTGGACTTCCTGGTCTTGGGGGTGAAGTCAAGGCAGACATTACATCTGCTGTCGTCGTGCCCATCCTCCGCTAGACACTTGAGACACTTGTCGTGTTTGTCAGCAGGAGGTAGTCTGACGCTACACCCCGAACACTGAGTGAAGGACTGAAAATCCAAAAGTCAGAGTGTGAGGCCAATGGGGGTTGGGGTAGGAAAGTGCATATGTAAACATAACAAATGCAAAAGACCCCCGGCAGAGGTAGTTATATTAGTCCTGCATAGTAATAATAATAAATGCAAGCCATTGATACGTACCTGATGCCTGAATGAAAACATGTAAACAAACATGGCTGACATGAAAAAACGACTAAGTGCCAATCCCGATCGGAAAGTCAAAACTGACCAGAAAGGGATGGAAACTGCCGTGCATCCTACATAAACCTATCGTACACCAACATAAACGACCCAAAAAAACTTTCGAACTCTGTGGAAAGAGAAACGAAAAATACAAAAGGGCCGCCATGATGGTCGTTTTTTCCCGCCACGTTGTCAAACTGACCACGTAGACAAGGTAAAAAACGTAATTACGAGGTAAAGAATGCGACAATAAATGGAGAAACTCTGCCGAGACAATATAAGAAAAGGTTACCACTCCTACAGTATTGAGATCTTGGTCCATTTCTTAAGAAAATCTGCGACACTGAACAAATTCTGAAACACGTCTTCTCTCTTGAATGACAGATTTATAAGTGGTGAGTTAGAGTTATCTGCCCTTGGCGTCACTAGCAACCGCCAGGGTGGGGGCCCACTTAGGGTGGTCCAAATGTTTATTTTTTAGTAATTTATTATTTTTACGGTTATTTTATTAAAAATATTAAATTCTAACTGTCATAACTCAAAAAATAGGATTTTTATGCTATATGTACCCCAAGGAGAATCCCTTCTGAAAAAGAATCAACGTCTGTATTGCAAAGAATGAAATAACTTTACTTAAGGAAAAACAATAGAATCCAATACCAAAACTCAAACAACATGATATCACTTATTCAAAAGTTAATATTTAAAAAATTACCTTTGTCTCTGTATCTTTCTTCTCCTCCCTAGCTAGAGATTTCTCTGCTTGCTTCAAGTTTTCTCTTAATGTCTGTACTTCCACGGACAGCTGAAAATAACAAATATAAAAGATGAATCTACCACATCTGATATTAAATCAGATTGTTGAAAGATACATTATTACCCATTCTATTCCATTGCATTCTCATAAAATAAAAAGAAAACAGCCTATTTGACCATGACAAGCTACAACGACGTCACAAACAATTGTTTCATGACGTCACAAACAACGAATTACGCAATTCGCATTGTAACAATGGTTGCCAGGTAAACATGATATGTTCAAATGTGCTCATATAGAAAATATCAACTGGATAATTTTCACCCATATGTGTAATCCATATGCATATTACATGTATATAATATTCAATGAAAAGTATGGTTTATCAGGAGATATAGAATCTGATTCAAACACTAAGTTGAGATCAAAAGGTAACCCTAGGGTCTAAAGTGACAAAGTTCACTGATTCAAAGACGAAGTTGAGATCAAAAGGTAACCCTAGGGTCTAAAGTGACAAAGTTCACTGATTCAAAGAAGAAGTTGAGATCAAAAGGTAACCCTAGGGTCTAAAGTGACAAAGTTCACTGATTCAAAGAAGAAGTTGAGATCAAAAGGTAACCCTAGGGTCCAAAGTGACAAAGTTCACTGATTCAAAGAAGGAGTTGAGATCAAAAGGTAACCCTAGGGTCTAAAGTGACAAAGTTCACTGATTCAAAGAAGAAGTTGAGATCTAAAGGTAACCCTAGGGTCTAAAGTGACAAAGTTCACTGATTCAAAGAAGAAGTTGAGATCAAAAGGTAACCCTAGGGTCCAAAGTGACAAAGTTCACTGATTCAAAGAAGAAGTTGAGATCTAAAGGTAACCCTAAGGTCTAAAGTGACAAAGTTCACTGATTCAAAGAAGAAGGTGAGATCAAAAGGTAACCCTGGGGTCTAAAGTGACAAAGTTCACTGATTCAAAGAAGAAGTTGATATCTAAAGGTAACCCTAGGGTCTAAAGTGACAAAGTTCACTGATTCAAAGAAGAAGTTGAGATCAAAAGGTAACCCTAGGGTCTAAAGTGACAAAGTTCACTGATTCAAAGAAGAAGTTGAGATCAAAAGGTAACCCTAGGGTCTAAAGTGACAAAGTTCACTGATTCAAAGAAGAAGGTGAGATCAAAAGGTAACCCTGGGGTCTAAAGTGACAAAGTTCACTGATTCAAAGAAGAAGTTGATATCTAAAGGTAACCCTAGGGTCTAAAGTAACAAAGTTCACTGATTCAAAGAAGAAGTTGAGATCAAAAGGTAACCCTAGGGTCTAAAGTGACAAAGTTCACTGATTCAAAGAAGAAGTTGAGATCAAAAGGTAACCCTAGGGTCCAAAGTGACAATGTTCACTGATTCAAAGAAGAAGTTGAGATCAAAAGGTAACCCTAGGGTCCAAAGTGACAAAGTTCACTGATTCAAAGAAGGAGTTGAGATCAAAAGGTAACCCTAGGGTCTAAAGTGACAAAGTTCACTGATTCAAAGAAGAAGTTGAGATCAAAAGGTAACCCTAGGGTCTAAAGTGACAAAGTTCACTGATTCAAAGAAGAAGTTGAGATCAAAAGGTAACCCTAGGGTCTAAAGTGACAAAGTTCACTGATTCAAAGAAGAAGTTGAGATCTAAAGGTAACCCTAGGGTCTAAAGTGACAAAGTTCACTGATTCAAAGAAGAAGTTGAGATCAAAAGGTAACCCTAGGGTCCAAAGTGACAAAGTTCACTGATTCAAAGAAGAAGTTGAGATCTAAAGGTAACCCTCAGGTCTAAAGTGACAAAGTTCACTGATTCAAAGAAGAAGTTGAGATCAAAAGGTAACCCTAGGGTCTAAAGTGACAAAGTTCACTGATTCAAAGAAGAAGTTGAGATCAAAAGGTAACCCTAGGGTCCAAAGTGACAAAGTTCACTGATTCAAAGAAGGAGTTGAGATCAAAAGGTAACCCTAGGGTCTAAAGTGACAAAGTTCACTGATTCAAAGAAGAAGTTGAGATCAAAAGGTAACCCTAGGGTCTAAAGTGACAAAGTTCACTGATTCAAAGAAGAAGTTGAGATCAAAAGGTAACCCTAGGGTCTAAAGTGACAAAGTTCACTGATTCAAAGAAGAAGTTGAGATCAAAAGGTAACCCTAGGGTCTAAAGTGACAAAGTTCACTGATTCAAAGAAGAAGTTGAGATCAAAAGGTAACCCTAGGGTCTAAAGTGACAAAGTTCACTGATTCAAAGAAGAAGTTGAGATCTAAAGGTAACCCTAGGGTCTAAAGTGACAAAGTTCACTGATTCAAAGAAGAAGTTGAGATCAAAAGGTAACCCTAGGGTCCAAAGTGACAAAGTTCACTGATTCAAAGAAGAAGTTGAGATCTAAAGGTAACCCTAAGGTCTAAAGTGACAAAGTTCACTGATTCAAAGAAGAAGTTGAGATCAAAAGGTAACCCTAGGGTCTAAAGTGACAAAGTTCACTGATTCAAAGAAGAAGTTGAGATCAAAAGGTAACCCTAGGGTCTAAAGTGACAAAGTTCACTGATTCAAAGAAGAAGTTGAGATCAAAAGGTAACCCTAGGGTCTAAAGTGACAAAGTTCACTGATTCAAAGAAGAAGTTGAGATCAAAAGGTAACCCTAGGGTCTAAAGTGACAAAGTTCACTGATTCAAAGAAGAAGTTGAGATCAAAAGGTAACCCTAGGGTCTAAAGTGACAAAGTTCACTGATTCAAAGAAGAAGTTGAGATCAAAAGGTAACCCTAGGGTCTAAAGTGACAAAGTTCACTGATTCAAAGAAGAAGTTGAGATCTAAAGGTAACCCTAGGGTCTAAAGTGACAAAGTTCACTGATTCAAAGAAGAAGTTGAGATCAAAAGGTAACCCTAGGGTCCAAAGTGACAAAGTTCACTGATTCAAAGAAGAAGTTGAGATCTAAAGGTAACCCTAAGGTCTAAAGTGACAAAGTTCACTGATTCAAAGAAGAAGTTGAGATCAAAAGGTAACCCTAGGGTCTAAAGTGACAAAGTTCACTGATTCAAAGAAGAAGTTGAGATCAAAAGGTAACCCTAGGGTCCAAAGTGACAAAGTTCACTGATTCAAAGAAGGAGTTGAGATCAAAAGGTAACCCTAGGGTCTAAAGTGACAAAGTTCACTGATTCAAAGAAGAAGTTGAGATCTAAAGGTAACCCTAGGGTCTAAAGTGACAAAGTTCACTGATTCAAAGAAGAAGTTGAGATCTAAAGGTAACCCTAGGGTCTAAAGTGACAAAGTTCACTGATTCAAAGAAGAAGTTGAGATCAAAAGGTAACCCTAGGGTCTAAAGTGACAAAGTTCACTGATTCAAAGAAGAAGTTGAGATCAAAAGGTAACCCTAGGGTCTAAAGTGACAAAGTTCACTGATTCAAAGAAGAAGTTGAGATCAAAAGGTAACCCTAGGGTCCAAAGTGACAAAGTTCACTGATTCAAAGAAGAAGTTGAGATCTAAAGGTAACCCTAAGGTCTAAAGTGACAAAGTTCACTGATTCAAAGAAGAAGTTGAGATCAAAAGGTAACCCTAGGGTCTAAAGTGACAAAGTTCACTGATTCAAAGAAGAAGTTGAGATCAAAAGGTAACCCTAGGGTCTAAAGTGACAAAGTTCACTGATTCAAAGAAGAAGTTGAGATCAAAAGGTAACCCTAGGGTCTAAAGTGACAAAGTTCACTGATTCAAAGAAGAAGTTGAGATCAAAAGGTAACCCTAGGGTCTAAAGTGACAAAGTTCACTGATTCAAAGAAGAAGTTGAGATCAAAAGGTAACCCTAGGGTCTAAAGTGACAAAGTTCACTGATTCAAAGAAGGAGTTGAGATCAAAAGGTAACCCTAGGGTCTAAAGTGACAAAGTTCACTGATTCAAAGAAGGAGTTGAGATCAGAGGTAACCCTAGGGTCTAAAGTGACAAAGTTCACTGATTCAAAGAAGGAGTTGAGATCAAAAGGTAACCCTAGGGTCTAAAGTGACAAAGTTCACTGATTCAAAGAAGGAGGTGAGATCAAAAGGCCACTCAAATCATTACCCAAGACCTGCATTCTCAAAGTTGGAGTGTTGGTGCTAAGATGATCCTAAGGCAATGCTAACATATGGTACTTCCAACTATCAATCAATTGGTCTTTTATCATAATATCATTAATTAAGTTTTTCCGTATTGGCCAAGTTAGAGGTCTGAGAACCGTTATATTGGCACAAGACAAAGTCAAGAGTCAATACAACGGACCCGAGGACCTGTAACTCGGTCAATAAGGAAATATTTTATTATGTCAATTTTATAAATTAACCTCTGTTCCTTTTATTTGCACAATCAAAATCATAATAATAAAGATTGGTGAACAGAAAGCACAGTTCAAAGTTGTGAAGCGACAGATTTGGACTTTCATCAGTTGTGGGACTGCGTCTGCTCAAACTCATATTGGTCCAGTTGTCAAAACATATGGTCAAGGCTGTAAATACTGTGTAGGTGCATATTGATAGTTAATGAATAATTTAATAGAAAACCCTTCACTTCATGTATATAATTTACATAGGAAATAAAAAACAGTTATTCTTGCTAACGTCCACTGGTTGCAGGTCTTTGGAAATTAACAATTCAATTTCATTCTGATTTTACTGACCCTGTTAGAAGCTTTCTTTGCCTCATCAACCTCCCTGTTGCTTTTGTTCATCTTGTCCTGTACGTAGTGGTGGAGGTCGTTGAACGTCCGACCCAGGATGTCGTCCTCTCCCTTAGGAGGAACTGGACCCTGAGGACATAAACACGGGCTTTGAGGTATCATTGTTTACAATCTGATAGTTTATAATGTCACAGATAACTGATTCTGACTTTGCATAACTTCCAATTATGAAATTAACAATTGTGTGCTCTGGTGCATCAGGGGGTTTTAAACCCCTCTTTTTTTAATAATTTGGCATGAAAACGTGAAAACCACCTTCTGGAAACTTCTGGATCCTCCTATGATGTGAACTAAGGGACAAGATAAAGAATATTTAATGCAATTTAACTCCGAATGCAGGCCACTGAATTATTTTAATTCAATTTAATTCAAGATAATCAACTTCAAGTTTCAATCAAGATAGAAGAACATAGTCTAAAAGAATTCATAAAAATATGCCATTCAATGTAACTTTATGGTTGGACAGTATACAGTTAATCTTATTTTGAGGACAGAGACTGTTTTATGTGTTTGTAGTCTTTTTATTTACAATAAAGATGCTCTCATTAAAACAAATTGTCATCCTCAAGTACATCTACACACAATTAGAAGGATATCATATAATTTGATTAAAGAGATATTTATTCAATCATTAGGTCTTTGAAGGGCATTTAGAACTGGTATACATAAGAACAGGAAGATTTTCTGGATAACAACTTCTTTAATGTGAAAATACATACTCACTCCTTCATCAGGTGGAATGTGATGAAGGAGTGAGTATGTACTCCGAAACATCTGTACTCCGAAACGTTGTGTATTTTCACATTAAAGAAGTTGTTATCCAGAAAATCTTCCTGTTCTTATTCAATCATTGACAACATCCACTCTTGTTTCCCACCTTTCCAGTACGAAAGTTGTGTGTAAGATCCTTCAGCCTCCTCTTCAGATCCCCGGGACGGAACGTGTTCTTGTTGGTCTCTTGCTCATGTTTCTGTGCATCGTCCAGTTGTTCTCTCAACGACGTGTTCTGGTTCTGTAAAGTGAATACCAACTAAAATATTTTCATACAGTAAGAATGAAAGGTTCACAATTACCATTCAAAAACAACAAATCACCTCAGGGAGGTAACTTAAATATACATATTTTCAGTGTTCATTTTTTACATTAATTAAAGCTTCATTTTCAACATAAAATGTGAATTTTTTTTGTGCATCAATTTTTGGGTATTCTTGGTTCTGTATGGAATAAAAAATTATACCAAACCGAAGGTCTTATACAGTCATACTACCAAAACAAAACTCCATTAGATATTCAACAGCAGTCCAAATAAACAGAAATATAACTACCTCGTCCTACATTTCCAAAGCTCTCTTAGAGCTAAGATAGTTAAAGCATTCTTGGATATTGGCATACAACTATCTTAGCCCACAAAGAAAATCTAGGCCCTGACAATGTCAGTCTTCACCAGTTGCTGCAATGCCCTGAAAAGATGAGGGGTCAAACTAGCACAAAAGAGTTATCTCACCCTTGCACGGTCCAGTTGAGACTCCATCTTTCTGAGTTCATCCATAGCACGACCTCCATCCTTCTGTTGTCTGGCCATCCTCTCCACTCGCTCTCTCTCACTCTCAATCTGCTTCTCCAGGTTTCGTTTCTCAGTCTGTTCACAACAACAACGTTGAATTTTACTGAAGATATTACAGGTAATTTTAATTCAAATAAAAAACAAACTTACTAAAAGGAACATATCCGGTTCATTTAAAAATATGGATCATATATCATGTAGCTTGTTTGAGCAGTGAATTTGATGACTTTGCAGATTTTTACTGGAAAAACATAAGGAAAGTAAAATGGCAATCCCTCAAGATGAGTAGCCAAGGGGAGCTCACTCTACTATTATAGCAGATTGGCATACCACCAAATTATTCTTTATTATCATGCCAGAAAAACAGTAACTGCTGCAAAGGCAGAAATGGGAGCCTGTCACTTGAATAGTGCAGATTGTGGCTTAATTTGGCTTAATGTTGAAAGCAAGAAATAAAAGGAAGTATTGTCCCTGCTGACCAGCTGTAAATATTATATTATTTGACATCGATTACTAAACATTTAAAATTCACTTGGATGTCATACATTACAAAACTCCAATTGATATAACCATTCCTTCTGGCTATATTTCTCTAAATTATTTGCATGAAGATTCAAGAAATATCAGGTGTTTAAGAGTGATCCCCCTTTGCTGACCTGAGTTCTCTTCTCCATATCATTCAGCGTCCTGCGTAGGTTCCTGGCCTCCGTCTCGGCATGTTCCAGTCTGTCCTGCAGCTGTGGGTCCAGTTGGCGACTCTGGTGCAGCTGGTCGGAAAGACTCTTGTTCAAGTCCTTTGACTTCTTCAGCTGTCCTTCGATGTCAGTCACACGCTGTAACACGAGGTGAGGTTGCATGAGTTTGGTTTAACGCCGATTTCAAGAGTATTTCACTTACATCATGCTGCTAGTATTATGGCAGGTAAAAAAACCTGTAACGCCATGTGGCTATGCATTGCGGTGAAACCTACGAGCAACAGCTGGAACATAGGTGGTGCACCCAAACTTACTGCAGTGTAGAACAGTTCTCTACTGCAGAAAAATTTGCCGTGCCCTTGGCAGGAATCGAACCCCGGACCTCTTGACCCGAAGCCGAACGCGCCAACCACGGCACTATCCCACCCCCAGTAACATGAGATAACAAGGGCTTGATATTGACTGCATAAAGCAACATAATGACACTGGATTTCAATAACAATTCAATAACATCAAAGAGACTTGTGTTGACTTTTTCAGCTGTTCTTTGATGTCAGTCATATGTTATGACCAAAGATGAAATTTCATGATATCTAGTATCTATTGTTCAAGATCTGAAAATTCTTAAACTCCACTACGTTGTCAGTAATATGCTGAAATACTTGTCCATATGATCCATAAGTGACAGCACTGGCTACATTGTCAATGGCAACTATATATCTATATCACCCTGATTTACACCTATAGATTTGATCTTTGATTATCAATTAAATTGTTTCAACATCTTCTTTCCCCATTTTAGTTCTTTGTTTTACATCTATTTCAACACATTAGCCTCTTAGCTAAACAACATTCAGTGGGGTTGGGATGTTAATTATGACAAGCACACTATAATAAGCATCAACTTCACAACCATAAAATCAATCATTTATTTCATTTCAGCCGAAAGAACATTACCCATGCATACTTGAAAACATACATAGCATGGTGTCAGCGGTCTGTTTAAACAAATATCAAACAAGACTATTTCAAATTTTAACTGTCATTTAACAAATGATTTGGTTCATCTGGAAATGACTCATGTTGAATGTTATAATGAGGAGAGAATAAAAGGCAAGCTCCATTAAAAACAACATCAAGATTACAAAATGTTAAACTGACACAGCAAATCATATATGGATTCTATATAAACCTGATCACAGTGTTTAAAGAATGTAAACTTCAGACAGTTTTCATACCTGATCATTAATTCAACTCCACTTCCCATTTTTTTAACTGTACAAATCCAGACATACATATCATTCCTCAAAATATCCATGTTAAACCAGAACTAATTCCTCCCACACATAACAGCATAGCTATGAAAAAAGTCAATCAATCAGGAGTTATCTGCCCTTATCACTCTCTCCATACAATGAGGTTGATAAATCACTCAGGGTGAAATGATAACATTATGATTGGCTAAGGTTGGTGATTTATCACAAATGAAACTACAACTCAAGCACCAAGTTCCATTTTAAAGACAGATGTCAAGAGATTTAAAGAAGACAAATGCAATAATAATTGAACAAAGGAAACAGTTATTCCTTCTTTTCCCGTGATAGTCATTTCCTTACTCCTGGAATGTTAACTTTACTGATAAGAATATAATATTTCAACAATACAGCTACTATACAGGGAAATGATAAATATAGAAAATAGATTTTACAATCAGTGCTAAGATTTAGTCCTTGAGAGTATCTTATATATTATACTGCTTTGAAAGCTTCAGAATCTAGGTCCAGGCCATCACTTACAACTATGAACACAAGGCAATGTTAAAATATGGTAATTATGACTATCGTAGGTCTTGGAAAGCTTCAGAACCTACATCCTGGCTATCACAAACAGCTACAAATATTAAACCTTCACATAAAAAACAAGATCAGATAATGATAATGCATGGTTCTATCTTCAGTGATTTGAAGGAATCTATGTTAACATTATCTCCAACAATTCTTGGAGAACTATGTATAAATCTATGTCCATGTTACCACTAGAAACTATAACCACAAACACCTAAATGAACACAAGTATGTACACACCCTCTGCCAGTTATTGGCGCCCTCTGTCTGCTTGTCCAGGACCTTGAGCTCCGACTCCATCCGACGGACCCGCTCCTCCAGACTCTCCTTGTCCTTGACCACCTCCTCAAACTCCTCCTTCTGTCTCGCGCTCTGGTCCTTCACTGTCTGGAGATAGCTCTGCAGGCCGTCCACTACATCGTCCAGCTCTGCACGGAGCTCCTCGTTAGCCTCGATACGCTCTGCATTGACAAAGAATATATTTTGTTATATAATGAGCAATGAAATACTGGAATTTCACTGTGATCAGTGATTGATATAATTTGACAGCATAAAACAATCTGACGAAACACATTGTCTAGTGATGTCACACTGTTACTGTGGTGACGCTCCACAAGAAAACATAATTACGAGAATGACATACAATGAACAAATATCTGTCAATTCTTGAATGTTTATCTCATGACTGCATCACTCGTGAAAATATAAACTTTCTACCTCAATCGAAAAGATAAACATGGTATTAGTCAAGAAAAAACAGGTATCGTCTATATATCCAAAGTATTATTAACCCTCAAGTTCCTATATTTTATATTAACCCTTTTAGCCTCTGTGGCGGAACATTTAGACCCCTGAGCTCACCACCAGGTTTTGTCTTAGTCACTAATTGGCACTGCCAGCCAAATTTCCCAGACAGCAAATCTGGTACCCATCCAACTGACTGAAACTCACTAGTCAGTATCTCAAAAGTAATGATTGGTTGTGAGAAAATTAGGTCCCCTTTCCAGGGTTCGCCTATTGGAATATATATATGTATTATTTCCATCTTGGACTAGCCCGTAAGTTAAGGGTTAGCAACTGAAAACAATAAGATAATTGTATTCAAGTGTGATGTGTGTCATTGTGACAAGTGGCTGATTACACAGTACTTGTTAATAGTAACAAGCAGTTTAACTCCAAACATGCTGAAACATGGTGCATAACAACATTATGTTGCAACTGTGAACAAACCCTCCACAAATGATCACTTCATTGTACCCCACTATCTGTCTAAAGTTGTTTTAGCACTATGATAGTGACAAGTGCCATGCAGTACCTTACATTGGCCTTAGATTATTAATGCTATAATTTCTCCCAAATTTTGAACCAAGATTTGAAGTCCTGTGAAACGAGAGTGCTCTAAAAGTACAGGTAACTTGCCAGACGGATGAACAGCGCCATAACATAAACCCCTTCGCTTTTCTGTGTGGGTTAAAATAACAACTCATCTACAGGTTTAGCTAATAACACATAAAGGCTTTATCAAAAGATCTTATGCTATACAATAATATCTACTTTATTTTCAAACAACAAATACAAAATCTCATTTTTTAGAGGTAACAGGCTATTATCCTGAAAGTTTCATGTGAATAGGTCCAGTTGTTACCTCTAAAAGTTGACCACATGAAAAGTACAAATAAATTAACCAGGCAAACAACAATGGTCTGCGAGACACTGTCTTGAAGACTTAATAATCAAAATAATTGTTTGGTACTACATCCAGGCACCATTACCTGCTGATGAGGTTATCAAAGGGAGATAACTTTTACCTTCATTGAGCTGCTGCTCTAGCTTCTTGATGTCTGTGGTTTCCTTGGCGACGGTCTGGAGCATGTCCTGGAGCTGGTTCTGGAGATCACTGTACGCCTGGTTGTCCTCCGAGATCTGCTGCTCCTTGTCCACCATCTCCGCCTTCTTTCGAGGCTGGAGAAAGGATCATCATTGTATCTTTACTTTTCAAAGAATATATTGAGACAATGGCTAAAATGGTACCTTCAGGATGCGGCTTACTCTAACTTTTACCGGAATTTAAGGCCCTCATATGCACAAGAGAACACTTAAGTTGCCGAATTAATATAATATATGTTCATAATAAACCTATTTCGCTTGATTAATTTGGTCAAGTAATAAGCTGAATACTCATCTCCTACCTTTGAACGGGTGGAACGCTGCTTCATATCTCTGGTATATTGAGAGACCGGCAGGTAAAGAGTTATAATTCACATAATATTATTATCCAGAAGTTATTGTACACTCAAAGCAGTTATTTAACTATTCGCTAAGCTCCAATCTCCTGGTATAATAGAGCATCAGACAGTAGCAGGTGAAGGGTTAATGCTCACCAGATTAGGGTCATCGCTCCTCATGTGCGCCACTTGTTCCTTCAGACGCGAGACCTTCCCCTTGTTCTCCTGTACCATCTGCTGTCTTCTGTCTATCTCCTCCTCCATCTGGGTTGCGCTGTCTCGCATCTCGTTCACCTGACAGCGCACAACATACAGGCATTATTTCTCCAGCAAGTGTGTATATGACTTTTACACAAAAAAGCGTACATGTTTTATTACCCAAAATATAACTGAACTAAATAATTGAAAATAACCGATTTAAATTTTTTCGATACGTGTACATGTGCACATAGTACATTTGGCCAACTTCCAAACGCAAGGCATAACTCTGATTTAAGCCTTGCAGTATTTCCCTTGCTTTGTTGTGCCAAGATAGTGAATCACTGCACCTGAAAAGCATAGTGGGCCCAGATTTCCAAGCACAGAGATCTTAACCCTTACGTTGCGTATATATATTTTACCAATTTTAGCTCCTGTGGCGGAATTTACAGGCTCGCAGCTCGCAGCAGTAGTTTGGGCTTTGGCACTAACTAGCTCTGCTGGCGGAATTTCCAGGCGGCGATTCCGGTACCGTTTTTACAAAATATACCGCATCTACATGGCGAATAAGGACTATATATGGGCGTTCAATACAAATTCAAGTAGCGACACCCGTACACAAATGGCTAATTCACACCCGAAACTTTGAAGGAATTTTCTATGTATTTTCGTTTTTATTCTATTACTTTCGAAAGATTGTCTTTAATTTGTGCCTCGTAACATCATAAATACGAAACAAACAAAATTCCATTTATATACGGAATTGAAGACAAGATGTCTAGCTTCACAATGATATAAAAATTATTAGAATGCGACCTTATAATTCTATAGCTATGTAAAGTTTGTCTTTATTTCCACCTATAAAATCGTAAATACTTACAACATGTATGCGGCATTGCGAACGGTCGTTCATCGCTCTTTTCCAAGAAATCATAATCTCGAACCAGTTGACAAATAAGCACATGTCAACCCTAATATGGTTATGTTGTTTGACCTTTCAAATAAAAGCTAACCTCGAACCATAACTGATGAAAATATGTTGATTAGTTTGTGTGCCGTTTGGTTTCACATGTCTCTCAGAAAGGTAAAATAGTATCTTTATTTCTGTGAATAAATATGCGCATTTTATATAGAATAAAAAGATTATTCTTTTCGGTTTATTGTGATATAAAAATCATGAAAATGCATTCAGTATTTTAGCCGTGATAAATGTGTAAGAAGTTGTGAAAATCGCCGATTGTTAAAGGGATTGTCGAAGTGTGCACATGACCTTTTCCACGGCGCTTGCTGTGTCTTTATTATTTTTTTGACATTTTCTAATTTTATATGGGAATGTAGTCCATTCTTTCCCCTTTATTTTGCTGTATTTGTTTTGAAAACAAACTATTCGCTCACATGATATGAAGTGCGGGAGTAAGGCAAGTTAGCGATTTTGTCCACGTCTCGCGAGATGCGAGGCAGATAGCAGTCTCGGGCGAGGCAAACCCGATGCAATACAAACAAGTGGGTGAAAATAGCCGCAAGCGAAATGAGGCTTCGGGGGCTAAGCCCGACAAAATTGGCCTTTTGTAAAGCTAATTATCGATGCGTTACGGGTCAACAATGCACACGCAAATTGGTGTGAATTTTGCTTGACATTCCGACCAGACACTGAACAAAGCTTCAATCTCATGTCGGGCCGCGGAGCGTAAATACAGCCATTCTCATGGAGCGGCTCGCGGACACAATCGACTCGGGACCCGTTGACAGGGCTAGTAAAGTAGTGAGACAGCCGTGAATTATTCTAAGTCTTGTATCCGGGATCCGTATTCAGACACCTCGGAATCGCTTATAGCCCGCCCGGATAATTCCGGGATTCGCAAGTTAAGGGTTAAGGAAATACTGCAAGACCTAAATCAGCCAGTAATGGAGACTGGCAAGTGTTATGCCTTGCATTGTAAAGTTGACATTTGCCTAGCAACTATTGTTTTGAGCCGGAGTTCCCATATGTTGTCTGTGATGACATTAAACAATTGCTTGTGTAGTCATTGTGTTGTCGCAAAAGAAGTGAGCTATTTTCTGTCTACTCAAATGGAAAGGAATGGGTAATAAAGAAATTATGACACTCAAAAGTAATCTATGTGACTTTAAAGTCTTTTACGAAATCCAAATTGGTTGTTTTGTAAAAGTAGTATGAAATACTTTCTTGGGTAATAATCCCAATGTATTTGTGATAAATGGCACCTTTTGGAGTCTAATGACTTTCTTTTTATCCATTTTTACTCATAAAATCTTTGGCAGAAGAGGCGGGTAAATGTGACAGTCTGTGTCAGTGATGTTTTAACCCTTACGTTGCGTATATATATTTTACCATTTTTAGCCCCTGTGGCGGAATTTACAGGCTCGCAGCTCGCAGCAGTAGTTTGGGCTTTGGCACTAACTAGCTCTGCTGGCGGAATTTCCAGGCGGCGATTCCGGTACCGTTTTTACAAAATATACCGCATCTACATGGCGAATAAGGACTATATACGGGCGTTCAATACAAATTCAAGTAGCGAAACCCGTACACAAATGGCTAATTCACACTCGAAACTTTGAATGAATTTTCTATGTTTTTTCGTTTTTATTCTATTACTTTCGAAAGATTGTCTTTTATTCGGGCCTCGTAACATCATAAATACGAAACGAAAAAAATTCCATTTATATACGGAATTGAAGACAAGATGTCTAGCTTCACAATGATATAAAAATTATTAGAATGCGACCTTTGGTTATAATTCTATAGCTATGTAAAGTTTGTCTTTATTCCCACCTATAAAATCGTCAATACTTACAACATGTATGCGGCATTGCAAACGGTCGTTCATCGCACTTTTCCAAGAAATCATAATCTCGAACCAGTTGACAAATAAGCACATGTCAACCCAAATATGGTTATGTTGTTTGACCTTTCAAATAAACGCTAACCTCGAACCATAACTGATGAAAATATGTTGATTAGTTTGTGTGCCGTTTGGTTTCACATGCCTCTCAGAAAGGTAAAATTGTATCTTTATTTCTGTGAATAAATCTGCGCATATTATATAGAATAAAAGATTATTCTTTTCGGTTTATTGTGATATAAAAATTATGAAAATGCATTCAGTATTTTAGCCTTGATAAATGTTTTAGAAGTTGTGAAAATCGCCGATTGTTTCAAAATTTATGAAGTGTAAACATGACCTTTTTCACGGCGCTTGCTGTGTCTTTATTATTTTTTTGAGATTTTCTAATTTTATATGGGAATGTAGTCCATTGTTTCCCCTTTATTTTGCCGTATTTTTTTTTGAAAACAAACAATTCGCTCACATGATATGAAGTGCGGGAGTAAGGCGAGTTAGCGATTTTTTTCCCCGTCTCGCGAGATGCGAGGCAGATAGCAGTCTCGGGCGAGGCAAACCCGAGGCAATACAAACACGTGGGTGAAAATAGCCTCAAGCGAATTAATGCTTCGGGGGCTAAGCCCGACATAATTGGCCTTTTGTAAAGCTAATTATCGATGCGTTACGGGTCAACAATGCACACGCAAATTGGTGTGAATTTTGCTTGATATTCCGACCACACACTGAACAAAGCTTTATTCTCATGTCGGGTCGCGATGCGTAAATACAGCCATTCTCATGGGTCGGGTCGCGGACACAATCGACTCGTGACCCGGTATGGGTGATAGAGTATACTTAGACAGCCGTGAATTATTCTAAGTCTTGTATCCGGGATCCGTATACAGACACCTAGGAATCGCTTATAGCCCGCCCGGATAATTCCGTCGCCCGCATGTTAAGGGTTAATGTTTTATGACGTCAGGCGACAAAAACAGGAACTCGTGCTGAAACAACTGTTGCTAAAAGTGATAGGCATATTTGAAGTGCACAGATATGAAGAATATGATGGTACTTATGTTTCACTGTGAAAGTTATACATAGGAATTTTTTTTTTTTTCAATTTAATTTTTGGTGAAAGGGAAAGGCTGATATCTTGACAAATGTCCCAGTCACGGTTGGAAAAATAACATATCACTTTTATCAGTTTCAGAAAACACAATTCATTTTTTGAAAATTATCAGAAAAACAAAATTTCAACGAGAGCATGGGGACGTTACGTAACGCTAATGTAAAAACATGTCAAGGAAATTAATTTGAAAATTGGAGCAAATATAAAAGACCAACTTTATGATGCCTGAACATTAAAAGCAGAAGCAGAAGTTCAACTTAGAATGGCCAACATTACTGACCATTATAAACCTAGGTCGGATTCTGTCTGTTGTTTTGTAGGTATCTTCTTTTCTTGGAATAACCTCTAATGAGGTCTTTCTTTCGAGAATAACCCGGTATGAGGTTTTACTTTTGAAAGTAAGACCTGAACCTAAGGTTTTTTTTAAAGTAAGACCTGGAAATGCACTTAGAATAATTTTTCAGACTTGCAACGCAATAGCCAACAAGCAGCAATTATTATCGAAAATTATACAAAGTTAAAAATTTCCAAGTTGCAGTAGCTGGATTCGAACCTGGCACCCTTTCTCTCAAAACTGGCGCCTTAGACCGCTCGGCTATGCAGACCGAGATGATGAGTGGAGTTGAATTACTCCATATATAGTCATACCGTCTTTGCCTCGATATAACGCAACCGAGGGCGACATACCCTTTATAAAAACACGATTTGGGAATCAAAAATTATAAAATGTAAATTTTTACATTTGACGTTTATAAACAGGAAGAAAACATTCCTCCTTCGTCTTCTGCTTTTAAAATGGTCTAGGCGGAGGAATTAGGCCCTTTGAGCGTCCGAAACTATAACTCGTAAATTTTGATAGTTGACGGTTTATAAGCTGGAGAAAACACTCCTCCTCGGTCTTCTGCTCTGAGAAAAACCTCAAGGTCGGGATAGCCCCGAGGGCTAACGCCCTCGGGGCTTTATCCCTCCCTTCAGGTTATTCTCAGAGCAGAAGACCTCGGAGTCATATTTTCTCCTTAACGAATCACCTGGGTGAAGAAGAGATTCCCTTATAGGACAGAGAGGGCTATGTCATATACGGAAAAAATCTCACCGTTTTCATCTTCTTTGCAAGCCTCTGTCTGATCTTGTATTTGTTGTCGTCACGGAACGGCTCTGGAGTTTTTCTCTCAGCCATCTTTTTAAGTTCGTTTGTTGCCCGGACCAGCTTGTCTTCTGCTGCGCTGAGGTTGGATCTTAGATCTTGTAGTCTTTCTTCAGCTGTTGCATGTATAAGATATACTGAATGTAGAATGACCCTTGATGAGTTTGTTTAGATTAAGGGTAGTCTTTCTGTTGTTATCATACATGAACAGTCTTTCTTACAAGTAATCAAGATCCCTGACATATAGTCTTTATACAATTGGCTGACATGATATGACAGGAAAGAGTTGAAATGACAGGTAATAATTCACATGACACGACATCATATTTCACATGACATGACATTATTTCACATGACACGACATCATATTTCAGACCACAAAACATTACATTGTATGACATGACCTGACACGACAAATGACATGCAGTACTATATGTACAGCATGATGAGATGACATATTTCACATGACAACATTATGATTTTATAGGTTATGATATCTCACATGACAAATGACATGACAAATGACACGACAAATGACATGACATGACATGACATCATACTGACCCAGCTGTATCTCCTTCTGTTTGTCGAGTATCTGCGTGTCAAGGGCGTGGTGCATCTGTGCCACCTGGGGGGGTTGTACAGGTGTTGAGGGGGAGGAGATGAGGGAATGCACCTGTATCTTCTGGGGAGTCGTCACAATCGAGTGCTCCCTTGACCGCTGGTTAGCCTTGTACCGAGCTCGTCCAATGTACGGACTCTCGCCCTTCATTAGGCTGTCGTCTTCATCCTGTTATTATGATTACAATTCTAAATACATATAGGATACTAAACGGTAACATGTTTATGAAACGAGTGAATGGTTTGGTATTTCTAACAAGAGAAAGCAAGTTAAATTCCTATGCTATTCACAAGTTTCATGTTGTTAATGACAATCATTTGCAAATAGGTAACCCGCTATTGCAGTCTATTGTAACGTCAACCAAAAACTACTACGACGTCAAGTGCCAAATATAACGTTATGACAGCACGAGGTGGTATCATACATGTGTGTAACCAACTCATTGTTATCTAAGGAGTGATCTTACCACGGTTGAGTAATAACAACATTTATCTGCTGATTTTATTAGTGCCTAACCATTCCAAGTTGCCAGGTTACAGAAATCAGAACTAAGGTGAATAATCCCAGGCTGGGCACGACGTTATATTCCAGGACCTGTAGGGCTTAATAGGTTTTACACAAAACCATTCTTGAAAATATATCAAATTTACAACAGAAACCTTAATAATATATACAGGTACTTGTGCGCTCCAAAATCCAAAATACAACAAACTCAAAACTGGACATCAAGGCTTCCAAATCTCTAAATTTAGTTCTGCACCTTGGGTCAAATTTGTAACGTTTTTATTACAAGTGAACTCACATCACCCTCTGGATGTGGAACCTCCCCCAGACTGTCAAACTTGGAGTCTATCTTGTAGAAGGCGAGTTCCTGTTCTAGCTGATAGTGCTTCTCACATGCCTTGTTCAGCTCCACTGTCTTCTTCTTGAGCTGTAACACAATCAACACTGCAATATCAGGGACTAGTTCAACTTACCACATAAGTCATGAATCACCGCAGTCTCTATTATTTAGGCCTTGGCCCATTTTCTTAACTTTCCTTGAGTTATGTCTTGCAAGGGGAAAGTAGGGTCAAGTAAAAGACGACTCTTGGATTCGACCCACCATGAAATATCTCTCAAACAACTTAATACATGGGCTTCTACAAGTGATATGTCCTGGCAGCTCCCTAGAGGGAGTCACTCGACTCATAATAAAGCAAAGATTACAGTCTCAAACATATCCACTTCCAGACTGCCATCATTTGTTGATTACAACTCATGCTTGACACCATTCAAATGACAGTTATTAATATCTTTGTTAAATACCAAAACATTTAGTAATTCAGGCTTGTGGATATCTAATTTTAATCTTGTGGCAAGGTGAGATGAAAGTGTATCGTTCTGTTGTCCCGTTGAAGGTGATCCCACAATCACTTCTCTTACATCTTGAGCATTTGATATTTCTTATCTATAAAGCAACATGACCGCATATATGGATTAATAAGGCTGGAATTAAAAAGACACAATTTGTAGGGAAAGAACGTCCTATATCACAAGAAAACATAAAGGACATTATTCTACCTCATGTAAGAATGTCGATTCCTGATTGGTCTACGTGACCATTAACAAATATCAATAAACACTGTCATACGGGTTGATAAATCTTCCTGAATGTATTATATCCCGCAACATGAATAAAGCATGCATCCAAGTCAATCATTCCATGTCACGTGACACAAGTTAAAGGTCATGGTTTGTCGACCGATCAGCTGTTTTCTGTCAAAATTTTTCTTTGTTTTTTTAATGATATTTTGAGACATGCGCTAAAATGAATATGTTGTTATATTCAGTTTATTCGGGTGACATCGTAATTTATCAGACCCTTGTTAGTGTTTAACGTTGGATAAACACCAACGCGGGTCTGATAAATTACGATGTCACTCTCTCACTGAATGTTATAACTCATAATAATAACTCACCAAATCATTCCTGGCATCGAGCTCCCTCTGCATCAGACCGAGTTGATCCTTCAACTCTTTGTCCTTGACCTTGAGGTCGCGGGTCGTGGCTTCTTGCTGGGACTTCTCCTGCAGAGATCTGTTCTGGTTCTCCTCCAGACGACGGTTCTTCCCTTCTTCTTGTTCCAGTTGCTTCTCCAGACGTTCCAGTTCACCTGGAAATAGTACAGGATAAAATGATAAATGTCATGGTCGAGCTCCAGATTAAGCTAAAATTTCAACCGTCTTTTGAGATATTTTTTCCCTAAGGTGAACCTTTCCTATCATTTGAAATCTTTTGAATACAATATTATTTCTTTACTTGTTCAGCAAGATCTAAATAACTTTGATTTGGTGGCAGATTTGCTTAATTGCAGAACTAATTTTTTGATGATATCAGTCAAGGCAATGATATCATGATATGATAAGTGCTGTGAGGTCGTTTTTTGACAAAATTAAACAAATGAACCCTTTACAAAATGGTAAAAGAATCCTGTTCCTAGAACATTTTATGCAACAAACAACATGAGGCTTAGAAAACAATGGGAAATAAGCATAAAGAAGCAGTGGTACCTACATAGGGGCTTAGATATGGGGATGAACATGGCAAATTGCCTGTGGGTGGAAGTGAAATGAGAACTTACATGAAAACAACTAAGGGAATAAAATATATAGTTGTTGCACAAACAAGACAACAAGCTCAAAGGGATGACAAATTATCCAGGACCCCTCAAGGAACAACATAGTATGTGATTGAACCTCTGATTGAACCATATAGACTTTTGTAATTGTCAACTGTCCTAGGTGCTGCTTCTCAAACACTTATAATTGATGTTAACGCTACAATCGATTGTAACCTAAATTCAGAAATCTCAAAATGTCAAAAGGCACCACTTCAGTTGGTGGGTAATACACATAGGAAGTTTCAGAAAGATGTCATGAATGGTTTTCGAGTGGACGGACAGACGGGCGGACAGACGGACGGGGTGATGACTATATCCCACGGAGCTGATATCTATCTGTTTTCACCTCGTGAATCCACTCTTACCTTGAGCAAACCTCTGTTGGGCATGTGCCCGCTCCTCCGCTGTGACTGATGCGGAGTCCAGGGTCGAGACTGTGCGTAGATGGAAGATGATGAAGAGCCTGTAGTGGGGGAGCTCCGACAGGGGGTTGTGACTCACATCCAGATGGGTCAAGTCAGGCAGGGCTTTTAGTTTTGATAATTCGTTTAGCTGGAAAAATATATTCATGTCTTGTCAATTCAAAGTTTTCTTGATATTGATGTAACTATAAATGATCATGAGTACAGCACAACCTGTGATGGTGCCACTCAAAGCAGTATTGGAGATTTGGTAGAAAGATCACCATGTCTCCAATTTTTGTTTCCCGTGAACACATTTATTTATTTGGCTACGCCCTTGAGGTTTTGTTAATTTAGATTTTAATGAAACAATTCTAAGTCTATAAATGTGTTACTTATTATTTTTATCATTAGACCATTTTTAAAGAAGGCAAGCAGTGCAACCTCAACTAGGGCAACTGTTTCACCTTTTAACAACATTGTTGATTTAATTATTGCTTAACTATTATGAGTGGCCAGTTTATAGGAGTTACAATTCTCTAACAAAGGGAATAATTTTAAGTTTCACCTAAAATATTTCAGAACAATATATCAGAAATTAAGATTAATTACCAAAATACAAATAAAGTTATAATGTATTACACAGTGAACACGTCTAGAAGGAGATATACATAGCTGCGTTTTAAAACTAATTGTCTTTTAAATGATATTTAAGATAATCATGATTTAATTTAATATATATATGTATATCGTTATAAATAATGTTATCCTTTATTGTACACAAGTATGCAAATTCAATTCCTTCATAGGAATGAAATATTATTATCATTATTAATTATAAAATGGATAACCTACCGATGCCAGCTTATTGTGTGCCAGGTTGATGTTGCGTAAAGCCTTCAGTTTCTTGCTGATCCAGGGAGGAATATGTTCGATCTGATTCCAGCTCAGATTCAGGGTCTGTAGGAAGACCATGTTCTCGATACCTTCGATCTTTACAATGGCATTGTGGGATAGATTCAGATCACGGAGTCGTAAAAGTTTGTCCAATTTTTCTATCTTCTCAATCATGTTGTTGCTTAGGCACAGTGTATGAACTTTCCGACACTTGTCCAGATTTTCAATGTACTGTAAAAAGAAGATTTGTTCAATGACTAAATATAAACTATATACGGGTCCAGAGGTTGACAATATCTATCAAAGATAGGGGTGAAACTGTCCACTTGAGCTCCAGCTCAATACGTATTGCGGTACAGAAACCTCGAGTCTGTACATTTTCGGTTGAGTTTAGAACCATGAATGCAACTAAATAAAGTCTCAACAAAAAATTTTTTTTTTTGAAAATCAAGTCTAATGAACCTTAATCTGGAAAGTTGAAAATAGTAACAAAATTGTATTAAATTAATAAAGCATTAAATATTGTATGCGGTACAAACCAAATGTGCACATTGATGCACAAGGAGGAAAATATGTCTAACTTATGTAGTTGTGAACCAGTTCACCCAAAATCAAATGCAATGTATAATATAAATGCCACCAATGTAATACCTCTATAATATTTTGGATATATTTTTGGTCAAGTTTTTTGTAAAATAATCAATAAAAGTTACAAAGGAAATACCTTTATCTTCTTTCCACCTTCTTTGGTGAGGGTGAGATTCAAAGTTGTAATCAAATCAAAGTTTTCCTCCTTGGCTGCCTTCTTGATCATGTCTTCAGTGATGTACCGGACTCCCGACTGAGCTGCTGAACACAAAACAAGTCAGGTAATCTTACCAATCTATGAGTTAGCATCCTTCTCCCGATAAGCACACCTATCAAGGGACATCCAGTGTTTTCCATAATATATCTCATTTTCGGTTTTTGAACATGCATAATGATGTTACTTGGTTTTTAATTGGAAACTAGTAATTATGATATATTTGTCGATTGGGAATGAATATGCAAGCTGAGTGAATTTATCTGCACTGTAAACATCACATATGGTGTAAGGGACGTATTAAAGCCAAATAAAACTTTATGAAACACAATGGATGTACCTTTAAATAGATCGAATGCAACACTCGTACCTAGCTGCACTTCTGATCTGAGTACTGCACCATAGAGGTCATGTCAGGTGTCACCGTGACCTCTTACTTCAGCCAATTAGCAACACCACATTCAATGCAATATGGCTGAATGGCTGAATTTATTGAAGGTGAAAGGTCACAGAGGTGAGGTGAGGTAAGTTGGGGTTTAACGCCGCTTTCAAGAGTATTTCACTTATATCGCGGCTGCTAGTATTATGGCAGGGAGAAAGCCCGCAACGCCATGTGGCTATGCATTGCGGTGAAACCTGCGAGCATCGGCTGGAACTAGCGAACCATGGGTGGTACTACGCTGAAATTCAGTGTAGCATTGCACCCAAACCTTACTGCGTGTAGAACAGTTCTTTACTGCAGACAAAGTTGCCGCAAAGGTCACAGAGAAGGCGGGGCAGTACTCAGATCTTCGAAAGTGTTATTTGATCTGATTTATATTAAGTCATATCATATTTGGATTTAAAACATGCCAAAATACCTTATACATGTGCTGATTTCAGTTCAAACAATTTAACTCAACTTGCATATTTTAATGCCAAATATATATGATAATTACTTGTTTCCTACAAACATTTAGCAACATCCTTATATTTGTGCAAAAACCCAAACTACACATCTAATTTACATGCACATAGTACTACTATCTATCAAAGATTACCAACCCAATGTTATTTTTTTTGTAGATAAGGTTTTAAAATTATGTTTGACTAATTGATGTCCATCAGCACGGATTGGGAAAGACACCTTTTACAATGGGCCATTTTTAGGGTTTTTAGTCATTTTCAGAATTTTAAATGGGCCATCACTAAATATCATCACTATACTGAGTCAAAGTTGGCTATTTTTGGGCAACAGTCAGTCTTGTGACCCTTCGGAGCAACCTTGTCCCAAGGACTGATAGACTATCATCCTTGGGTTCACAGACCTGACTAGGTCAGGATTCCTGACCATCAAATTTTACCACTTTCAAGAAGTTATAACACGTAATTTATGTTATGAAAATGCTTGTCACTTTATCTAAGGGTTTCCGATATTTAGAAACATTCAGAAAAATAGCTAAAATGGTCAGGAACTATGTTTACCGTAACGACACTGTGAATCGACAGAAGCAAACAAGCAAATTCATTGTGGGAACATAACAGCTCCGTGAATCGCGATTTTGTTTTAAAGTCCTAATTTACCATTTGCATATATATAAGATATTGATAATTTAACTTTGAAATGTTATGTTTACATTCATGAGATAGTAATAATATTTTGTAAAAATAATGCGAAAGTGTCATTTATAATGCTGGGTCGACTTGAGCTCATGGGTCCAAATGCAGTGTTGATAAAGGTTTGATGCTAAGATAGACGTAATAGCACTGTGAGGAGTTCGCCTTCGGAGGAGACATAAATATATATAACAAGATGATAGGACAGTTTCAATCAATATTCAACTGACCCGCTGCTCTGACTGGAGATAACCCTTTCCTCATGTCATTTCCTGGCGAGATTGCTCGTCTCTGAGCAGAGGTCTGCGAGGCACCTGCACTTAGGTTCACTTGTCTTGGTAAGTCCTCCGCTGATTTTGCGATATTTCCCCGTCCTCTTCCCAGATGGGACAAAGAGGAGGATGGACTTCCTTTTGATGCCTTTGGTACAGGAAGATTGGAAGACCCTCTTCCTATTCCCTTCTTCATTGTCACAGTTCTGTTGCTGAACAATAGGAACAAAATAAATCAACATCGAGAAAGTTTTTTAAAGATACACGTAATTTAGATGGTGAACAATCAAAGTTTGTTACATTTGGATCACACGATCTGCAATATAAGAAATTCTTGTACCTGTGCAGGATTCAAGCCCACATACTCATAGTCAGGCATCAATTATCTGCACTGAAGTCTAAGCAAACGGTTAATACACTAACTGTATCTATAAAGTGCTGACAGTTGGAGTACATATATTTTTCTTATATGGATAATTAGTGGTCTTCAAATCATTACATGGACATGCATGCTCCTCTATATTTTTTTTACCAGATCAGTATCTATACTCACAACAAATCTCATATCTCAAAATCAACATCTCCTATGTATGTACAAACAAGCAATTTAAAGACATATGATAACAGAGCCTTCCAAATCTGTGGCCCCAAAATTTGGAAAGATTTTGAACGGTTAGTTTTCAATGGCAGAACAATCGTACAGGAAGTGCATGGTGTAAAGTTACACTCCGAAACATCGCATATTTTCAAATTAAAGAAGTTGTTCCCCCGAAAATATTCCTGTTCTTG
Source organism: Gibbula magus (assembly GCA_936450465.1). Lineage (NCBI taxonomy): Eukaryota > Metazoa > Mollusca > Gastropoda > Trochida > Trochidae > Gibbula > Gibbula magus. The sequence continues at coordinate 36,587,897 of OW388301.1, read as the reverse complement.
TGGAAAAGAATTTCGAGGGGATATTCCCGTTTACACATATATGCTGTTAATACATTAAAACACAGATATTAATGAAATTAATAAAAGACAAGTGCACATTTGTTGAAAAATAAAAACAATGAGGGTTTGAAGCCATTCATCGGCGCTGTGAGAGGGGAAAATTTTGCTACGGCCTAATAGCATACAGTTTATCCATTTTATGATCAGTGTATGTTTTAATATGTTTGAATATTACAAAAATTAAAATTGGGCTAAATGTAGCGTGTTTTCATTTCACGATATGCCAAGAAACCAAGTTGTTGGATGCTGCCAATAGATCAGCGATAAAACTTTCCCTTTAAATGCATGGTGCTTTGTCTTTGCTCATGAGTAATATTTTAGTGACAAACCAGATATTAGGCCTGGTGCTAAAGATTAAATGTTTATATGATGATGATGATGAATGATGATGATGATGATTAGCAAATTGCAGGACTTTCTTAATTTTCATACAAATCAAAACAGGACCAACATATTTTTATAATGGCCTAGCATACTGTTTACTTCATTGAAAACAAGCACCTGTCAACATGGTCAATCTGGCTATGACAAAAAACAATTACTTTATCAAAAGAATTATATATATGTTTAGCTTATAAATATATTTACACACCTACAACATACATAGTGGGCATTTCTCGGTATATTTTCATGATGCTAGATCTAAGTAATAAACTCAAAACGAAAGCCGAAACTCCTTATCTCAAATATGAAGTTGGCCTCCCATTCAACAGTCAACCCTGTTGTCAAGTGCATATCTACAATCTCAGTGAAAATTATGCAACATAACTGAACAAATCGAGAACATATAGTTTTGTTCTATGACGCAAAATATTTACCTTTTCACTTTTAAGTATTTACAATGACATCACGAAAAAAACTATTGAAAAGTCATCATTTTCTAGTATCGAACGACGCCATGTTGTTTACCCGCCTGTTTGTGCGGGTCTATTTTGACTAAAACTTTTAAATTACCCTATATAATTATAAATACTATGTAGTGAACCATTGCCTTACATATCAAGTTACGTTATTTATAAATAACTGCTAAAACATTAACAATAAGATTTAAAGTCAGTAATTGAATTATTTTCTTCCTCCCAAATTTACAGAGTTATTTTCTGCTAGGAAAACCGGATGTAAACACTGGCACATGCTTGAACACGACTTTGTTGACATTTGTGAAGGTGACAGCTAGCGAAAGTTGACTTGTTTAGCCTGCGGTTGTACGATATATTGTTGATTTACACAATGGTATAGAATCAACATATTTCAAGCTTTTTATACCTGGATTTAGCAGTAAATATGAATAATGATTTGACCTTCTAATGGTCAAAATATGGAAATTGCATTTAAAATTGCAACAAATTACAATAATGTCAAAATTATCATAAAAGATCATGAAATTAGCTATCATTTGATTTACTTACATTTTTATGATTTTAGGGAGTTGCATTAAATATTTGCTGATTTAAATTTTTTTCATAATTTTTATTGCAAAAGAAAATGACATTGTGTTTTGTTAAATTGTTGAATATATAAAGATCAGTATCAGTAGTATCCTACGTCTTCAACTCTTGTCTTTATGCATTTCATGAACTTAGAAACACGCTGTATTTTAACTGATTTTACATAAACATATTCATTGATTGACTATCCACAAAGTAACAAAGAACGTATCATGAAACTTAATTAACTCAACAATGTCCTGTTTAATTTATACTAATCCTGTAGCAAAGTTTTCCACATTTGTAGCAACGATGACTGAGGTTTGACTTCTCATTGATGTTATTTTTAATGAATGTGCACTATTCTTTGTCAAATTGTTACTTTTCAACGTAATTTGCTACTCTCAGTAACATATTTCAGCTGGATTGTTTTATAATCTTTTAGTTCAGATAATCTAAACATCTGTTTATGTGCGATGACTGCGCACCCGACGTAGGAAGACATCTAGAATGTTGGACTAATAATCATGTATTCATAACATACAGTTATGCATGAACAGGAATTTACCCTCAAGTTTCCACACCAGTATTACCTGATGGAACCCTGTCTTTGTGTGTAAAATAAGATTTTAATCTAAAGATTAACTATTTCCCAATTATTTTTGCATTGTTTTAAAAACAACTATTTCCAATTGAAGACTAACAGGTTTTGGAAACAAACTATTACATACTTGAACTTATGAATAGTAAATTTTATTCATGTAACTTTTTCTGATTTAAATGTAATTGTTGCATATTTTAAGTCCAAAGAGTTAAACAAGAATTTCTTCAGAAGGGTTTTAAGCCAAACATCATCCTGGTACATCAGGTATTAATGTTCACATAGCTCCTTCAATCTCCCTGCCTGTATTCTCAGCTTTTGCCTCGTATTACTGAAGGGGGTCTAGGACAAAAGCCTCCCGGACAAAAGCCTCCCGGACAAAAGCCACCTGGACAAAAGCCACCCAGACAAAAGCCACCTAGGACAATTGCCACCTAGGACAAAAGCCACCCAGACAAAAGCCACCCAATTTTTTAAAAATATTTTTCAAAAAACAACAAAAATACTGTAGTACTGATTATATATGTATTTCACTTTCCTTCATTTCTTTCTTCAAGTCTTTGTTTCAATACATGTAAGTTCAATTGTTTCATGTCAATAGCACTATGCAAAGCACTAGTCATTGCAAGTCAAATATTTGTTGAAGACAATTCAAGCACTTGACTAGACACTGATCATACATTCATAATACATTTAAAATTCAATTGTTTCATTCAAAAAGCACTATGCAAAGCACTAGTCATTGCAAGTCAAATTGTTTTTGTAGACAATTCAAGCACTTGACTAGACACTGACTGATCATACATTCATAATACATTTAAAGTCTGATATTGTGAGCAACACTTCTCAAATATTCTAAGTGTTGTCTGTTCCCGAAATCCGCAGCAATGGCTTGCAGGCGCATCTGGCAGTCTCGGTATTGCTTCCTGTGGCGTGCAATGGTCTGACCAGCCAACATCTGTGTGATGACTTGATCGTTCAGGGCTTGCTCTCTCCTGAGAACTTCGAGGAAGCGCCAGATGCTGGGATGACAACCTGCCATGCTCGTGAGAAGTTGCCGATGCCATCCTTCCAGGTTGTTGTTAGTTCTTGGTAGGTCTGTCAGTGTTCTCTCGTGTTGATTCCAACTGGAGATGGCGAACGCATCAAACAGTTTTATTTTTAAACATAATCCATATAAGTAACCTTACTCAATTATATTGCAAGCTAAGGAAAGTGTTACTGAAAGGAGCTATTTCATCTACAAACACAAATTACACAGATAAATCCTATCCCACTGCTTCTCAATGAATCTTTATAACTATCAAAAGATACAAAAAGTTTACACAGTGTAACCACTTATATATATTTTCAAAGATATTTTCTCTCTCTATATATATATTTTCAAAGATAACACAACTATGATATACTATTTATATGATTGAATGTGGGTAAAATGTCTTTTTTTTAAAAAATATTTTCTTGAGAAATTATAAGAAAATGGTTGGTAAATGAATATTATGACTATATAATATCACCCAATATCATTTTATATTCATTTTATTAGTATATTATTAACAAATAAGTGGGTGGTTTATGTCCTAGGAGGCTTTTGTCCTAGGAGGCTTTTGTCCTAGGTGGCTTTTGTCCGGGAGGCTTTTGTCCGGGTGGCTTTTGTCCGGGAGGCTTTTGTCCTGCTCCCTACTGAAGGCTAGTTACTCATAGCTACATATGATTTTTTTTCTGTCAATTTTCATTGAAAACTATATTTGGCAATTTTGGGATGAATGTGCAAGTTGAGTGAGATGCTTGGAACCTAATCGGTACATATGATTTCATCATATATCAAAACCAAATAAAATTTTGTGTAAAATCCTCTTAGTCACTTTAATTTGTAACTGGATGATTATTAGGAATGAGATGCCTTGCTCCTGAAATACTATAGTATCATACTGGACCTTATAGAATGCTGCAACCGAAATAGCCGCTTTTTGTAAAACTGACCTATTACTTATTTTTTCTGATCTAAATGAGATAGTTATAAAACACAAAAGACTAATAATTTTATCATTAAAGAATAATTCTTAATTTTCCTTAAAATCCTTGTCATTCTTTTTATTTATTTTCTACAGATCGGCAATGTCATCTTTTCGGCTTGTGACACTAGATGTTACAAACACACTGTTGAGAGTCAAAGGCGGCCCAGGACATCAATATGCAACTGTCGCAGCACTGTACGGAGTCAAGGCAAAAGCCAGTGATGTCACTACCTCCTTCAAATACAAATATCGGCATTATACCGAAAAATATCCAAACTTCGGTTCATCTTGTGGTATGACGCCATATAAATGGTGGACAGATCTAGTTAAGGACTGTTTCAAATCTGTCCATGCGGCAAATACAAGAACAAAGATTTTACCTGATGAAAACCAGGATGAAATTCTTACTCAGATAGCCAATCATCTTTATCTTCACTTCTCCACTGCAAATGCCTGGGAAGTGGTACCAGGGACTGAACATCTACTCTCACGTTTGAAAGCAGAAGGAATCAAAATGGGCGCAATCTCAAATTTTGATGGACGACTGGAGAAGGTGCTTTCATGTCTTGCCTTGCGTCATTATTTCGATTTCGTTGTGGCATCAGCAAAAGTTGGTTGTGAAAAACCAGATATTAAGATTTTCGAACATGCACTTTCTCTCGCGAAGATACCTGCTTCAGATGCAGTTCATGTCGGTGACAGTTACGAAAAAGACTTCCTTGGTGCTACTAGTGTTGGAATGTCCGCATATATTGTACATAACAGACAAAAACCATTGAAAAATGTTGAGGAAAAGTATGTCGTCAACGATATAGCTGACATTTTAGAGAAATTAAAGATACCTGTTACGGCAGGGGAAATGTCGAACTGATAGAATACTCTGTGTGTGCTGTTTCTGCTAGGATTTTTGTTTAGATTTTCAACCAGGATAGATTCTTTATTTTCAGTCTACTTCTCGCAAATTCTGATGTAATTGTTGTCCTGCTCCATCAGGATAATCGTATATACACGCAAGGTTAATTACTTCTCGCTTTACTTCTCGCTTTATATAGCATGTATTTTTTCAGGTAATGAAATTTGATCGTCGCTTATTGATCTGCTTATCTTGGCACTGGCAGTATTGCTCAGTCTAAAGTAATTTTATCAGCTGGTTATTTATAGTGAGATACGAGGCAAAATCTGCTCAGACAATCAGGGGATTGTGGGTATAAATACCCTGATGGAGCAGGATGTGTAATGATACACTGCCAACATCAAATAAACCTGATTTTCCAACAACATATTGCACATCAAGCAGTGATGGATCCAGGAATTTTGAAAGGGGGGTCCACTGATGGAAAAGGGGGGTGTCCAATTTTGTTTCTCCCCATACCCACCCATGCAAACATTTTTCTGAAAGGGGGTCCAGACCCCAGGGACACTCCCCTGGATCCGCCACTGTCGAGCGCACATTGAAAGGGGGAGGGGAGTTCACATAGAGGGTTCATCAAATTTATATGCACTATTTTTTAATGGGGCAGTGATTCGAATCTCTTGCAGTGTTGGTATAATCTATACGTACATTAAGGTTATTTGTATGCAATTCTACATTGTGAGCATCGACCCAATTTAATTGATTTGATAATACAGGTTTCATTGTATTGTGTAGCTACTGCGATGTTGTACTCTTTCTCCCAGCAAATACCCTATCAGATTTTCATGACATACAACATCTGATGTTTATGGGATGAGTAGAAGTGTATCTGGATAAATCGGATCGAATACAGTTTTTATAAGCAATAATGTACCTAGTTTAGTGTCTGTATGAAGAATATTTATTTGTTGTTAATGTTAATCCAGCATTCTGTGTTATTAGCAACTTTTTGCACATGTTATTTTACATTGTACACCGTGTATGTTTACCTTAGGAAATGTTACCGAATACTGAATAAATAACTGAATTTCCTTTCCCTATCTTGTGAATTATTTGAAAATAAAAGACTAATTTCTGATGATTAGTATCTCAATATACCCCACCTTTTATTTGATGAAATAAAGAATCAAGACAACTACCGGTAGTACAATTGGCTCTATAGCACACCATTAGAATTAGAATTAAATTTTCCAAAAGCAGTTGGTTTAATAAAATCACATGTGACCAAGGGAGTGACCAGTCCAAAGGGGTCAAGGGTCTGTATTTTAGCTTTCAATGACTTTGGGTAGATTGGCCCCTGCGGAGCTTTCTAATTCTACAGTTGAAGATCCCCAATCTACCAAAGTTTCAGTTTAAAGGGGCAGCAGCATGTTTTTTGTAAAATTTATGTTTATTAAAATTTCCCATTTATAATGATAGTATTAGTCATGTTTACTTTAGAGGGTAAAAGACTTTATTACACAAACCAATTATCCGTAGTGTTGTTATAAAGCAAAAATTGCATGGCGGTCATTTTAAGGCTTTTAGTTTTTGAGATGGCGAAAAAAATAGCTTTTATCGCATTGCATCCGTTTTTGGCCCATGATAAGTAATGTCATCAAATCTACAATTTAACATGCACTGGTGACACTCACACCCTGAAAAAAAGTATTTATTATTAAAATACACCCTTTTACTAAAAATTGGCTTATTAGCCACTGGCTTTGTAGTTCTTCAACCCCTTAGAACATAAATCATGCAAATCTGCTGAGCTACAGAGCCCACGGCTCTATTTTTTTAACACTAACAGACAATTACTTTAACTTCTTAAAATGTAATCACAAGCTGACAATCTACAATACTTTGCATAGAGGAATAATATAAAATTCATTAATACATTTGATTAAGAACGTTTGAAGCCAAGTAACATCTTCTAAGTCACTAGTGACATGTGTCTGTAGTTCAGAGTGTGCTACAGAAACATACATCTGGGTGATTTCACAACTTTAGGCCGATTTGCAAGGTTGAAACTAACCACACACTTAATTTCGATCTGTACTTTGGATGATAGCTTATATATTTATTATTATTTATTTACTGGAGCACAGTGGTGTAGTGGTTAGCATGCTTGCCTCTCACGCCAACGGCCAGGGTTCGAATCCCGGTGGAGACACCAAACATTTGTGACCTGGGTCTTATACTGTGTTGTGCCCCTGGGCAAGGCACTTCATCCACATTGCACTCAGTCCACCCAGCTGTTTTAATGGGTACCTGAACACGGGAGATATGGACCTATATGGTCGCGCGGAGCGCTTAGTAGCGGCACCGAAAGTACAATTCCTTCAGGGTAATAATTGTACCGCAATTGAGCAGTGCTTGCACTGGATATTAGGCTTTAAAATGTATATTATTATTATTATATCGGGGGAGGGATAGCGCAGTGGTTAGCGCGTTCGGCTTCGGATTAAGAGGTCCGGGGTTCGATTCCCTATGGGCACTGCAACTTTGTCTGCAGTAGAGAACTGTTCTACACGCAGTAAGGTTTGGGTGCAATGCTACACTGAAATTCAGCGTAGTACCACCCAGGGTTCGCTAGTTCCAGCTGGTGCTCGCAGGTTTCACTGAAATGCCACATGGTGCTGAGGGCTTTCTCCCTGCAGTAATACTCTTGAAAAGCGGCGTTAAACCCCAAGTCACCTCACCTCACTTATTATTTATATCACACAAATATATAATTCCCATCATGGTTAATACTTTGAGGACATTTATTTCAAATTGATGTTATTGTGCATATAACTATGTGCATATGATGTAGATGAAATTATTTATTAACATCAAATCTGAACATATGGTCAAGTGGTTGCAATAACATTAAGTTAAAATTTGTGATGGTAATGACAGAGTGTGATGATAATGACAGGGTGTGATGGTAATGACAGGGTGTGACGGTAATGACAGGATGTGATGATAATGACAGGATGTGATGGTAATTGCAGGGTGTGATGGCAATGACAGGATGTGATGGTAATGACAGTGTGTGATGGTAATGACAGGGTGTGATGGTAATGACAGGGTGTGATGGTAATGACAGGTTGTGATGGCAGTGACAGGATGTGATGATAATGACAGAGTGTGATGGAAATGACAGGATGTGATGATAATGACAGGATGTGATGGTAATTGCAGGGTGTGATGGCAATGGCAGGATGTGATGGTAATGACAGTGTGTGATGGTAATGAGAGGGTGGGACGGTAATGACAGGATGTGATGGTAATGACAGTGTGTGATGGAAATGACAGTGTGTGATGGTAATGACAGGATGTGATGGTAATGACAGGGTGTCACTGTGATGGTAATGACAGGTTGTGATGGTAATGACAGTGTGTGATGGTAATGATAGGATGTGATGGTAATGACAGTGTGTGATGGTAATGACAGGGTGTGATGGTAATGAGAGGGTGTGACGGTAATGACAGGATGTGATGGTAATGACAGTGTGTGATGGAAATGACAGGATGTGATGATAATGACAGGATGTGATGGTAATGACAGTGTGTGATGGTAATGACAGGATGTGACGGTAATGACAGGATGTGATGGTAATGACAGTGTGTGATGGTAATGACAGGATGTGACGGTAATGACAGGATGTGATGGTAATTGCAGGGTGTGATGGCAATGGAAGGATGTGATGGTAATGACAGTGTGTGATGGTAATGATAGGATGTGATGGTAATGACAGTGTGTGATGGTAATGACAGGGTGTGATGGTAATGAGAGGGTGTGATGGTAATGACAGGGTGTGACAGTAATGACAGGGTGTGATGGTAATGACAGGGTGTGATGGTAATGACAGGATGTGACGGTAATGACAGTGTGTGATTGTAATGATAGGATGTGATGGTAATGACAGGATGTGATGGCAATGACAGGATGTGATGGTAATGACAGGGTGTGACGGTAATGACAGGATGTGATGGTAATGACAGTGTGTGATGGTAATGACAGTGTGTGATGGTAATGACAGGATGTGATGGTAATGACAGGGTGTGATGGTAACGGCAGGGTGTGATGGTATTGACAGGATGTGATGGTAATGACAGGATGTGATGGTAATGACAGGATGTGATGTAATGACAGGGTGTGACAGTAATGACAGGATGTGATGGTAATGACAGGATGTGATGATAATGGCAGGGTGTGATGGTAATGACAGTGTGTGATGGTAATGATAGGATGTGATGGTAATGATAGGATGTGATGGTAATGACATGATGTAATTGTAATGACTTGATGTGATGATAATTACAGGAAATTATGGCAATGACAGGATGTGATGATAATGACAGGATGTGATGGTAATCACAGGGTGTGGTTGTAATGTCACGATAATTTGTAGTCGATTCAATAAGAATCTGTCAGTACTGTCACCTAGAATTTGTGATGATAATGATAATTGTGTGATTGTAATGACGCTTTTTACTTAAAATGAATACAAAATAAATGCTATCAATACTTTCCAGACATACTTTGAGCATAGGGAACATACAGCCCTCTTGTTTTTAGAGACCTAAAATAAAGATTGCTTGATTGAAAAACATCAGACAGTTGATCACTTCTACGGCTGTTTGTATATATCTCAATACGTAAATTCTTAAATATATGTTAGTGTGTATAAATGTAAATTTATGTATGCCGACTGATATGCGTTACAGAGACTCAGTATGAGTAAGAGTAAACCTATATTTACGAAGGTTTAGAATTTCATAAGCGACAGACACCGTGGTAGTTTTGACATACCGTAAATCCTTGAATAATGACCCGGCGATTATTCAAGACAGGCAATTATTCGCGGCAGGCGATTATTGTTTTCGAAGCCATAATATTTATGTGATATTTTAAAAAATCATAACAAAAACATCATTGCAGTATGTTTTAAAGTATGAATATTGTAAACGAAGTGCATGCAATGAGGTTAAACTTCGCATAAATATGCTTATGTCGGAATTGTTTTCGAAAATGAGACAGCCATTAGTTTATTTACATTTACTAAATTTAACTCGGCGATTATTCAAGGCAGGCTATTATTTTTTATCAAAGAGGACTTAGACCCGGCGATTATTCACGGCAGGCGATTGTTCAAAGGAGGCGATTATTCAAGGATTTAAGGTACGTTTTATTCAACTACCTGTAGCACGATTTTCTTTCTGAAATAAACGTATTACAAAGGGCTACATAACACTCCTGAATCAATAAAATAAAGTTAAAAAACGAATGTACATGGTTCGGTTAAGCCATGCGAGTCCATTTCCCATCGAGTGGCCGCGGTCAACATAACCTTACGTTTGGTCATTCTCGATGACCATCCGTCTCGTCCAATCACAAAACAGAACACTCGTCCATCATATAATAAATACCTTTTAGACCCTACCCTATTACTATATAAATAGCGTAGGGTCTATAAAGGTATAGGTAAAAAGCCGACAAAGCAGCAAAGGAGGGTCTTAAATTTCCAAATTTCTTACCTTTCTACCATTCGAAACAAGAGGCAAAAAGCCTTTCAAAATCTTATACAAAGTATGTATGGCATGAGCAATACACAAAATCCAGCAAGGCGCAACACATCAAACAAATTCTCTCTAAAACCCTTGGCAAACAAAACATCTACTCCAAAAATAAAAACATTGATGGGTCATAATTAAGCTTCAAACGGGGCACACCAAACTAAACTCTCATCTCCACAAATAAAAAATAAAAGCATCTCCCGAATGCCCACACTGCCTAAAAGCAGAAACAACAAACTCACAGAATGCCCACAGTATGCGGCCTGCCGCCAAATACTTAACCGAACTCTCAGGGGCCAACAACATCCCTCCACACAACATCTATCTAATATTAAATCCAAAAAATAACCTAAGTACCTCTCAAGCGTTAGGCACTTATCTCAAGGATTCGGACCTCCTGGCCCGAATCTAAAAACCAAAAACAACTCAATCAATTCCAAACCTAACAATTTTCACAGTTTCACAGAGTTTATATGCCATAACCGCTCGGCACCGGGTCATTATTTACTACTTAATTATGTAACTCTCATCTGCGGAATTACTTAGTTCGATATCTAAACATTCGATATATGGAAAATTTAAGTTATTTCATTGAAGATTTGTTTGTGAAATTAACACTCAAAATGTTGCGACATAACGTTGAATTATGACTATTGCCGATAATGACGACACAGGAGTAATCGCTTCAGGGACCACACCCCGCATATTTTCATTCTGGCAGCCGGGGCTAAATAAGGCTTTCTTTTTTTTCTTTTTTTTTAAAAAGAAGCCGTTTATAAGTAATTTATGAACCGATTTCAGAAATTTGAATTAGAACAATTGTCAAATTGAAATAACATTTTAATGAATTCGAATGTGACCATATGGCATGACATCTTACCTTTAACAGGAAAGCCATAAGGACTGGTGTCATTAGTAGAAGACTATAACGTTTTTTCTAATAAGGTTTTAGGGAATGTTTAAGTTTATTATATTGTTTATTAGTTTGAAGATACGTTATGTGTTACTATGTGAATATTCTATCAGTGTATATGATTTATTGTTAAAACAAATTTAAAATTGGGTTGAATATGGCGTGTTTTTCACGAAATGCCAAGAAACCAAGATGGCGGATGCTGCCGATCAATCGGTGATAGAACGTTCCCTTTAAGTAAAGAGGAACCGCCGAAACAACTTTATAACATTTCTTTTTTGTTTTCAAACTTGATGTCTGAAGGCTGCAGGTATACATGTAGGATAAAGGTAAGCACTCACACTAAATTCAACCTAGTTAATAAATAAACGTAATCACGTAATACATCATTCCCTTAGGACATGTTAGGACATGTTGGATAATATCACCAGGTTTGTTAAAAAGTCCTTAAATTGCCGCATAAGGGGCACACAATAGTGACGATCTACACAGAATAGTGATGATCTACACAAAATAGTTACGATCTACACAAGATTTTGACGATCTACACGAAATTGACACAACTTCGTGAAACAGTTTGCCTTCTCACATACCAACTGTCACGACTCACTAGTAATTAAAATATTGTTAAAATCATCTACTAGTCCTTCCTTCAGTTTCTGAACACGTGTGCTGTATGTTAGTGCAAAGGTACACGATCTATCACGTTTTGAATTAATTAAAAAAAACCAAAAAGAAACGCTCTTTAACCTTAACAAAATCATGTTAATGACACGTGTGTGATATGATACGTATTCGTATGGTTATTTTTGTTAAACTTATCACCATTTTATTACCCAGCAAAAACAATCAAGTTTCTCAAATGTCATAGTTTCAACACATATACATTTGTGTATGTAGCTTCGTTTGGCATATTCATTTTACGTTTCCTCTAAAAATTCGCTTAATATTAATGGCAAACTGTTGTATTGGCTCAATTAAAGAGCCATTGCGTATGCTGTTGTCAAATCACGGCAACTTTTCTGCATTAGAGAACTGTTCTACACGCAGTAAGGTTTGGGTGCAATACTACACTGACATTCGGGGTAGTACCACCCATGGTTCGCTAGTTCCAGCAGGTTTCACCGCAGTGAATAGCCACATGGCGTTGCCAGCTTTCTCCCTACCATAATATTAGCAGCCGCGATATAAGTGAATTATTCACTCACTCTCATTGTGTCAAAGTTTATAAATGGAGGTATTTTAATGAGGAGTACTGACGGTTGAAGATTATCAATTTAACTCCATTCACTATTGCGACTATATAAATGCGAAAGTCGTGATTAATGGTCGAAATCCGGAGAATTACGAACTAAAGAAAATAATGACTAGTTATAATAGACAGTTTTGGGTTATCATGACATTGTTGCCGGACTAAGGGCTGGTGACAAAAACACCATAACACAATCAAGAACATAATGCATCCCACAATACTGTTATTTAAAACGTGTTTTCCGTGCTGATGGTTACGTAATCTTGTCATTGCACGTGCATTCGATCACAAGTGTTCCCCTCAACTCTATAAAGTGAAAACACATTTTAAAGGGGCAGTAGCACGTTTTTTCGCTCAAATAAGTTGATGAAATGTATTTGAAAAATAATTTCACCAATAGTAAAACACCCTTCTCTCTTCGGAAAATGAAGTTTAAAATGAGTGTACATGTTTTGGTTAAGCCATGGGAATCGTTTTTGTAATATAAAATAATAAATTGTGTTCACAATAAAATGGCCGCCAAGCAATTTTTGCTTTATACGCAACATAGTTTTTACCACTACAGATAATTCGTTTGTGTTATAAGATGTTTTACCCTCTAAAGTTAATTTAAATGACATAAACTATCATTATAAATGGTAAATTTGAAAAAATAAATTTTGCTACTGCCCCTTTAACACACACTTTTGAACAGTCAGTACTTATGCCACACCTTTCGAATGTGAACGTTCCATTGGCATGCTGGAGGCATGCTGAAGTTTTTATATCTTTAATCAGTATATATACTCTTGGAAATTAATTAAACAACACCCTAGTTTGTAAACTGAAATGTTGTGCACTGGAATTGTTATTTTTGAACGATTGTCCCCAGACATAACACTTGATTACTTAGCGACTCATTCACTGAAAACAAAATCCACCATATGCAACATTTATGAAAATGTGAGGGAAAATGTGAAGGTACTGAATTTGTACCTAAAATAACCATTGTCCTAGAAGAGGAACTACACTTCAAACTTAATAATTGATTGATTGTAAACAACATTTTTGATACCAAGTTGACATTCAAACACCAAACCATTTTTTTTAATCATGCATGATAAGAAGCTAGACAGAAGTTAAACTTCCAGTCCCTTTTTACTGATAATTGAGAAAATGCCTACAACCATATGATCTATGAATAAATTCGAGATTATTTGAGTTCAATCTGTTTATTAAACACTTCTTCTCGCTTTAAATAAGCCACTACCGTAATTAGTGACCATATTTGTTAATTAAGACAAGTTGATAGAAATTGACAGTTTCATGATTTTGTGAGTTTGAAGGTGCATACTGCTTTAACGAGTGACTTTTGCTAAAAAGTCAGTTCGTAAAGTTTAATCACTTCACTTTAAAGATTGACATTTATCACATTACAGCAACAAATATTGACTTTAATTTCAGTTCATAATGGAACTTGGATATTGACACCAAAATACCAAATTATTGTAATAGCCGTTATCCAAAAGACAGTTAACCGTTCTACGTTATTTGAGTGACCTTTCGTTTCAACACCGCTAAATGATTGTTCTACCATAAGTCACTAACCGTTTTCCTGACATTTTGTCTTTGTTCAAATCAGAACGATTCTGCTGTTAAAAAATTGGGTTTTGCCTAATTAATTTCCAAATGTATATATACGGGACATGTATTTTCGGTTTTTGTACGTATAAAATGATGCTGCTTTTCAAACAAGCTTAAGTAAGTATAATATATTTGGCAACACAGTATGAATATGCAAGTCGAGTGAAATTATTTGAACTTTAATCAGCACAAGATCTTTCGGCACATATGAAAGCGACGGGAAGCTTGGATCAATCTACGAATATAACAAAGCGTATTTGAGCCAGCAAACCAGTTACTCATTTCCAATCATATGGCAGGATCCAAGATGGCGGACAGTGTCTTACCTTCTATATGTTACACAGGTATACGTACATGTACATCTAGGTTCCAGCGCCTATGTTTTGAACCAATCAATGAACAGGTCTCATTCTGGTATTTTACATTGAATGGAACGCATCGTCCGGAACTGATTACGTTTCACCTAGGTGTCTATTCGTAGGCAATTCTTTAACAATCGTGAAGGCGTAGTACATTTTTAGCGCACCATGCCCGAAAGGCTAGATCGATGGGCTTATGGTATGGGCCTTTGTCCGTCTTCCCTCAACATTTCACATTAACTACTTCTCCTCAAGAACCAATACAGCCCAAATGCTGAAATTTTCCTTGGGGATCAAGGTTTGTACATTTTGTCCCGATCCTCCCCCTCTAAATATGGGCGTGATAAGCATTATTAGGTGTTAGTGAAGACTTTAAACTCCAAAAGAAGTTGACATAGGAAGCTTGAATTTTCAGAATAACATCTTTATTACATGTCGATTCAAGTTTGTTCATTTGGAATGCAATGCAACAATGCTAAACGTTTTATAAATTTGGGAATATGATTATTGTTGGATTAAGAGTGAGACATGTAAATTTAATAATCATACTCCTGAAAGTAAGGGCGCGGCAGGGGTTGGAGGTGTAATCAGAGCTATATGTTACAAAATGGTATTCTGTTACCAAGTATACTGCAGAGTGGAGTCAGGGTGGAGAAACCCTCAGTGAGATAGCTCGTTAGACCAAGATTTAAAGGCTCTTATTTTGCACACAGTCATGAGACAGGCCAGCCAAGACAAAACTGCAAAGACTCCCTCAGGCCTGGTTTTGGAGGAGGCTTGGTTGAGGGGAGAGGTCAGGATATGTTTTATAGCGTTGTGTATTAGTTCTTTACATGTAGACAGGCATAGTAATGTTACAATATTGAATCTTTGTTGTAAGAGTCACTTTCTCTTCAAGATTATTGCAGCAATTGTGATAATTGAACAGCAACATAAAGTCTTTATGCACTGACACTGAGCAATTTGATTGTCCATGGGATTTCACGTCAAGGGATTGTACTTCATCTGAAGAATAATCTATTTCAGTCTTGAACATCAAACAATATATACCCTTATGAGTTGCAGAGCCCATGGCTATTTTTTTATCCGTTGAAACTGTTCACCACGAACTCCTGGTTACAACAGAGTGCAGCTAATTGATAACACATACGTGTTGCGTTATTAGACGTCGTGACTAAATCGTGATCAAGTCGTAGGTTGTCATGGACATTCTTGATTCATTCGATGACCACGTAATGGCTACGAACCTAACAGCTAGGTTCATTTAAAAAGAAAGTATAAGCACTACCTAAATAGCGATAGCGTAGGAGTTAGCTATCTCACGAATCACTCGAGTCGATGTTTTTTTTTTACGCCAAAGGCATTTAATCATGTAGTTAGTGAAACAGATAGTTATGTATACAAGATAAGCAGGCGTTTTGTTGAATACTTTGATGTGAGTTTGATGTGAGAATGAAAAAGAGAACAATGAAAGAGATCAATTATATCTTTAAAAAAGTATAATTGTGATATGCCATTTACTTGCTCACTATGCAAGTTTCAAACTTTCCAACTTTTCCCAACGTTTCTTATTTACAACTGTGCACATTACCTGAGAATGACTGGATGATACATGTAAGAGATATTTTGTACAAAATAAGTTTATTTAAAGAGAAGGAATTGTGTTTCTTAAGGTGAGTAAAATTAATGATTGCGTTTTATATATAAATTTATATAACTTCATTTTCATATTTTTAAAACGAAAATATACTTCAGAATTTATGTTTCAATACATTTGTCTAGAAATAAATAGGGGAAATATAAATTTTAAAAGTTTTATTTCATGTAAAAGCTAAATGTACTTTTTAAAAGAGTAATCACAAGATTGAACTAAGTTCATAAAAGTTAAGTTTCATGAAATAAAAAGAATCGCCTATCTCTCATATGAAATAAAAAGAATCCTTTATATTGTTCGATGTATTTCATTTTTGAATACAATAATATTTCATTTAAACAGATTGATGATAATGACGCATTTTCCTACGTATTTGAAACTGTTCCCTTCCTTTGAAAAAAGGTAGTTATTAGATACCCTAATAAAATAAAACACCGACAACATCTTTATTTGCAATTCAAGAAGCCCTGCAAATAGCTACCGTTTCAGCTATCAGGATCATATTGTTTTGATTTCATCCAATCAGGAATTCGCAGTGTCAGATATGTAAAACTTGATGAAAGAAAGGTTTTCTTAAGATTTGCAAAGTGTACACAAATGCATCATGTAAGAGTGTTCACCTGCTCCTGGATCCAGCACGTCAACTTGAAGGCTTACAACCCATTCTGTCTACAGTCTCAATCTGCTTACAACCCATTCTGTCTACAGTCTCAATCTGCTTACAACCCATTCTGTCTACAGTCTCAATCTGCTTACAACCCATTCTGTCCACAGTCTCAATCTGCTTACAACCCATTCTGTCTACAGTCTCAATCTGCTTACAACCCATTCTGTCTACAGTCTCAACCTGCTTACAACCCATTCTGTCTACAGTCTCAATCTGCTTACAACCCATTCTGTCTACAGTCTCAATCTGCTTACAACCCATTCTGTCTACAGTCTCAATCTGCTTACAACCCATTCTGTCTACAGTCTCAATCTGCTTACAACCCATTCGGTCTACAGTCTCAATCTGCTTACAACCCATTCTGTCTACAGTCTCAATCTGCTTACAACCCATTCTGTCTACAGTCTCAATCTGCTTACAACCCATTCTGTCTACAGTCTCAATCTGCTTACAACCCATTCTGTCTACAGTCTCAATCTGCTTACAACCCATTCTGTCTACAGTCTCAATCTGCTTACAACCCATTCTGTCTACAGTCTCAATCTGCTCATATCCCATTCTGTCTACAGTCTCAATGTGCTCACAACCCATTCTGTCTACAGTCTCAATCTGCTTACAACCCATTCTGTCTACAGTCTCAATCTGCTTACAACCCATTCTGTCTACAGTCTCAATCTGCTTACAACCCATTCTGTCTACAGTCTCAATCTGCTTACAACCCATTCTGTCTACAGTCTCAATCTGCTTACAACCCATTCTGTCTACAGTCTCAATCTGCTTACAACCCATTCTGTCTACAGTCTCAATCTGCTTACAACCCATTCTGTCTACAGTCTCAATCTGCTTACAACCCATTCTGTCTACAGTCTCAATCTGCTTACAACCCATTCTGTCTACAGTCTCAATCTGCTTACAACCCATTCTGTCTACAGTCTCAATCTGCTTACAACCCATTCTGTCTACAGTCTCAATCTGCTTACAACCCATTCTGTCTACAGTCTCAATCTGCTTACAACCCATTCTGTCTACAGTCTCAATCTGCTTACAACCCATTCTGTCTACAGTCTCAATCTGCTTACAACCCATTCTGTCTACAGTCTCAATCTGCTTACAACCCATTCTGTCTACAGTATCAATCTGCTTACAACCCATTCTGTCTACAGTCTCAATCTGCTTACAACCCATTCTGTCTACAGTCTCAATCTGCTTACAACCCATTCTGTCTACAGTCTCAATCTGCTTACAACCCATTCTGTCTACAGTCTCAATCTGCTTACAACCCATTCTGTCTACAGTCTCAATCTGCTTACAACCCATTCTGTCTACAGTCTCAATCTGCTTACAACCTATTCTGTCTACAGTCTCAATCTGCTTACAACCCATTCTGTCTACAGTCTCAATCTGCTTACAACCCATTCTGTCTACAGTCTCAATCTGCTTACAACCCATTCTGTCTACAGTCTCAATCTGCTTACAACCCATTCTGTCTACAGTCTCAATCTGCTTACAACCCATTCTGTCTACAGTCTCAATCTGCTTACAACCCATTCTGTCTACAGTCTCAATCTGCTTACAACCCATTCTGTCTACAGTCTCTATCTGCTTATATCCCATTCTGTCTACAGTCTCAATCTGCTCATATCCCATTCTGTCTACAGTCTCAATCTGCTCATATCCCATTCTGTCTACAGTCTCAATCTGCTTACAACCCATTCTGTCTACAGTCTCAATCTGCTCATATCCCATTCTGTCTACAGTCTCAATCTGCTTATATCCCATTCTGTCTACAGTCTCAATCTGCTCATATCCCATTCTGTCTACAGTCTCAATCTGCTTACAACCCATTCTGTCTACAGTCTCAATCTGCTCATATCCCATTCTGTCTACAGTCTCAATCTGCTTACAACCCATTCTGTCTACAGTCTCAATCTGCTCATATCCCATTCTGTCTACAGTCTCAATCTGCTTACAACCCATTCTGTCTACAGTCTCAATCTGCTCATATCCCATTCTGTCTACAGTCTCAATCTGCTCATATCCCATTCTGTCTACAGTCTCAATCTGCTCATATCCCATTCTGTCTACAGTCTCAATCTGCTCATATCCCATTCTGTCTACAGTCTCAATCTGCTCATATCCCATTCTGTCTACAGTCTCAATCTGCTTACAACCCATTCTGTCTACAGTCTCAATCTGCTTACAACCCATTCTGTCTACAGTCTCAATCTGCTCATATCCCATTCTGTCTACAGTCTCAATCTGCTCATATCCCATTCTGTCTACAGTCTCAATCTGCTCATATCCCATTCTGTCTACAGTCTCAATCTGCTCATATCCCATTCTGTCTACAGTCTCAATCTGCTCAATCCCATTCTGTCTACAGTCCAAATCTGCTCATATCCCATTCTGTCTACAGTCTCAATCTGCTTATATCCCATTCTGTCTACAGTCTCAATCTGCTCATATCCCATTCTGTCTACAGTCTCAATCTGCTCATATCCCATTCTGTCTACAGTCTCAATCTGCTTACGACCCATTGTGTCTACAGTCTCAATCTGCTCATATCCCATTCTGTCTACAGTCTCAATCTGCTCATATCCCATTCTGTCTACAGTCTCAATCTGCTTATATCCCATTCTGTCTACAGTCTCAATCTGCTCATATCCCATTCTGTCTACAGTCTCAATCTGCTCATATCCCATTCTGTCTACAGTCTCAATCTGCTTATATCCCATTCTGTCTACAGTCTCAATCTGCTCATATCCCATTCTGTCTACAGTCTCAATCTGCTCATATCCCATTCTGTCTACAGTCTCAATCTGCTCATATCCCATTCTGTCTAGTCTCAATCTGCTCATATCCCATTCTGTCTACAGTCTCAATCTGCTTATATCCCATTCTGTCTACAGTCTCAATCTGCTCATATCCCATTCTGTCTACAGTCTCAATCTGCTTACAACCCATTCTGTCTACAGTCTCAATCTGCTCATATCCCATTCTGTCTACAGTCTCAATCTGCTCATATCCCATTCTGTCTACAGTCTCAATCTGCTCATATCCCATTCTGTCTACAGTCTCAATCTGCTCATATCCCATTCTGTCTACAGTCTCAATCTGCTTATATCCCATTCTGTCTACAGTCTCAATCTGCTCATATCCCATTCTGTCTACAGTCTCAATCTGCTCATATCCCATTCTGTCTACAGTCTCAATCTGCTTATATCCCATTCTGTCTACAGTCTCAATCTGCTTATATCCAATTCTGTCTACAGTCTCAATCTGCTTATATCCCATTGTGTCTACAGTCTCAATCTGCTCACATCCCATTGTGTCTACAGTCTCAATTTGCTTACATCCTATTGTGTCTACAGTCTCAATCTGCCTACATCCCATTGTGTCTACAGTCTCAATCTGCCTACATCCCATTCTGTCTACAGTCTCAATCTGCCTACATCCCATTCTGTCTATAGTCTCAATCTGCTTACATCCCATTGTGTCTACAGTCTCAATCTGCTTACATCCCATTGTGTCTACAGTCTCAATCTGCCTACACCCCATTGTGTCTACAGTCTCAATCTGCCTACATCCCATTCTGTCTAAAGTCTCAATCTGCCTACATCCCATTCTGTCTACAGTCTCAATCTGCTTACATCCCATTCTGTCTACAGTCTCAATCTGCTTACATCCCGTTCTATTTACAGTCTCAATCTGCCTACATCCAATTCTGTCTTCAGTATAAATCTGCCTAGAGTTCCAAGCTGCCTATCTGCCATTCTGCATACTTCCCGTTCTGCATACATCCCATTCTGTCTACATCCCATTCTATCTACATCCCATTCTATCTACATCCAATTCTGCCTCCGTCCTATTATGTCTTCAGTTCTTATCTGCCTACATTGCATTCTGCACACATCCCATATTGTCTACATCACATTCTGTCTACATCCCAATCTGCCTACGTCGTATTCTGCCTACTTTTCTAATCTGCCTTGATTCCATTTTGCACACATCCCATATTGTCTACATCTCATTCTGCCTTCGTTCTATTCTGCCTACAGTTCTACTCTGCCTACATTCCATTCTGCATACATCCAATTCTGCCTCCGTCCTATTATGTCTTCAGTTCTTATCTGCCTACACGCATTCTGCACACATCCCATATTGTCTACATCACATTCTGTCTACATCCCAATCTGCCTACTTTTCTAATCTGCCTTGATTCCATTTTGCACACATCCCATATTGTCTACATCTCATTCTGCCTTCGTTCTATTCTGCCTACAGTTCTACTCTGCCTACATTCCATTCTGCATACATCCCATTCTGCATACATCCCATTCTGTCTACATCCCAATCTGCCTACATCTCATTCTGCCTACGTCCTATTCTGCCTACAGTTTGATTGAATTTGCAACATAGTCTGCGTAAATAACACCATCGTGAATGAATACGAGTGGTTGGATATATAGAGCTTATTACCCGAGAAAGTGTGTCATATGACTTCATGAGTGTGAATGTTTGTATTGTGTGAGGATGAGGGTTAAATGCCTACATAAATTTGCACGAGTTTCGTTAAAGTCATGTGTCACACTTTCGAGTGTAATAAACTCTGGAGTAGTTATATACTACTCATACTAATCCATTTTATTCGCGTAAAATTAGTTAGGAAACGGCCACCCTCTCTTGCGAGGGCAAGCTACAATGACATCACGATCATTCGTTTTGACGTCACAGACGTCGTGAAGTCGCGGTGAAACAACGGTTGCTAAGGTACAAATATCAATAATGTAACAGTAATATTAACCCGGTTATTTTCACATCCATATGGGTAATATAGTCATATACGTACCTATGCATGCATACTCTCAGACTCTGACAACAAGTCTAAAGAATAAAGATACCTTAATTATTCCCAAAATGATTTGATCGAGATCATATATACGTTACGACTCACCATATGTGCTCGCAACAGTGCAAATAAATTCACTTCGCTAACATATTCATCTCCAATCGCCAACTATATCATATCAAACTGCACGTCCCATTTACATGCACAGTAGTTATATGACCTATTTAACATTACACACTATCTTCATTGACTGGACGAGTAATTCATTTTACATATCAACCTGTTCTCCTGGTGAAACTGGTGTTCATCTCATGAACACTTCACCATGAACAACAACCGAAGAATTTCACTTATCTATGGATATGGAAATTGATAGACAATAGAAACAAAACAAACAAAACAAATTCAATAATACTTGTTTATTGTTATGTTTGAACAATTTTCAAAGACGAAGCCACGCTTGATTTCACTCTCGGTTTCACCATGATCACGTGGGTTGAAATCCATTCTTGTTTTTTTTCCGTTTTCATTTGGTACATGTACTTCCCCCTGTAAGATTTTTGATACCTGTCGCTTTTGAGTATCTGATGTGCGCTTGTAGTTTTCGACTGCCAGACTCCTGTGACCTGTTTGTTCTTTCACAATTTGATCGCCCATGCCAGCGTTGTAGAGTCTGGTTGCTGTAGACGCTCTCAGTGAGTGATTAGTGAAGTACCCTTCTAATCCAGCACTGCTCATGATCCTCCTGACAACAGTATCTAACTTGTTGTGTCCAATACCCTGCTTGGAATACCAAACTTCCCCCTTTGGATTAGCTAAAGGTCTAAAATAGAACAGGTCTTCGTCTCTTTCTTTTGGAAGGTGGCTGGAATAAAGTTCGAAAAGTTTCACAGGGCACCGTTTCGAGTCTTCATTCTCGTATGCTCGAGCACTATGAGGATCTACTTTGCGGTGCTTCAAACCGCCCCTATAAGTTTTCGATACTGTTTCTGTATACTGCAAGTACTTCTGACCATCACTATCGGATTTCACCTCAAAATTTCTGAAAGTCAACCTACGGTGTTCTTCTCCACCCCTCAATCCAAAGTTCATGCCTATTATCCAGAACAATGTATCGACCAGAACCTGCGGAGTTGATGAGCCTAACAATCCTTTGCTCCAAAGGATAGCTTCACGATCCTTGCCGATTACCTCGGCTTGTCTCCTTTGAATACCAACGCCTCGTTTGCATTTCTCTTGCATAACGTTATCGATGGTCTGCTTCAGTCTTGAAAAAACTGGATCATTAAAAAAATCCAACTCTCTACCCTGGTGTCTCAAATGACGTTGTATCCCACACAAAATAGATAAGACACTTTCCCCTGGATAGTGATCCCCGTTTTCCTTTTTGAGGGCAATTATAAAGATACACAAGACAGTCGTAAGTTCATTGTCCGACATTTTGTGTATCTCACGTTGATTGTCTTTGACAATGTTGTAAGCTTCACCACACTCGCCTTTTGAATTCATGGCGTCAGCAAGGAATTCTTGTCTCCATTTTGAAAACACGTTTAAGGACCATTTGTTCTTCCTCAACGTGTTAGGTGGTACAAATGCCTTTCCATGATCTGTAATCATTCCATCAGAAACCTGGATGAACCGCCTCTCCGGTTCTGCAACATAAAAGAAGATAATGGAATATGTATTTAGGTATTATAAGTTCTTTACGACATGATGGACGAAGAGCCTTAGATGTTCTAATCCAGTTCTAAAATGAAATACTGAGAAGTCCTTAAGACCATTTTGAAGAGATTTAAATGCACATGCAATAAAAGAGCAATCATAACAGAACAAGTTGGTATTTACAACATTAATTATTAAGTCTTTATCATTACCTTTCTCTGTAGTACAATCAGTAGATGTGTCCTTAGTGTTTAGCACGCTTCTAGTTTCACCTGGAAATATAGTGTAATCGTTACATTCAAATATCTTATGATATATGGATTTCGACAAAAACAAATCGCTAAATGATGATTGCTTTGATGCACTGGAGGACTGGAACCGTTTAAAGGCACCTATTTTCGCTCTTACATTGGCTACTGAGGTAAAATGATGACATATGCACTTACCATAGCCACCTATCGATAGAATAAAACACTAATTATCCTTAAAAATTCACCTGCTAACCTGTATTCCCAATTTTGAAAATATCTTAATCTAGTAACAAAGAACAATTGAAGAAATGTTGAATTGACTTTAGCGGCTGCTGTTTTTGGTCATCGAGATTGTTTGCCAATTTAAATATTGGCGATATCATACTTAATGCGGAATAAATGCAACGTTGTATTATTTATTTCGGAACTCTCTTACAATCAACTTTATAACATGAATACGTTATATTTCCAAATAATGTTTATGCTAGATTACTTGAGTTCGTGAGGGAAGTAATATATAAAAAGATATTAATTATCTGTGCTTTGTTTGTATTTTAGTCAAATTGATGACTGTGCCTTCTTAGCTTAGTAAGAGAAAATAAAAAACTTATTGTTTTCAGCATCGTGTAATTTATCAATTTAAGTAAAAAGTGTGTAAAGATGAGATGCTGAAATCAAACAATGTCTTTAACTAATCGGTTATCACTTTCTACATTTTGAAAACTATACTAGTAATTGAACCCTGAATGTAACCAAGGGTTGTCAAACGTGTCGTGTAAACTACATTGTCACCCCTGCTGGGCTCTTATAACATGTCTCACCCACCCTTCTTCCCTTACAGTAAAACACAACTTTCACTCATGAGATATATTATTCTGCCAGTTCAATGTACATGTTTGTGTTGATATAGTGTGCTCATAATATCATTTAACAGATTTTGTCAAGGTTCAATTACCCAATAACGAAATGGAAACAAAATTGTGTTTTGCGTTCATTTATTTTGTTGAAGATTTAAAATGGGAAATTCCACTAATTATATAGAAATTTAATTTTTCCAATCAGCCTTATTTATTTTGTCTTCTTTTGGTTATTCTAAATATATATTTGAGTTGAAACATAATACCAATATACAATACACGACCCTGTCAAAATATCGATTACACAACGTCGAATATAATATATAATAATTTTCCATACCTGGCTTCTGCCAGATTGCGTGAGCTCCAACTTCAGATGGTCCGTGAGGCCCGCCGATATTAGAAATATCCACCGCATGCTCAATAGCATAGCACTGAGAGTCTGAAAAAGGGGTCAAATGGTAAAACTAACAGTTCAGTCATATTTCGGCAAAGCAATAGGTTCTAGAAGCATATTACCGATTATCGCAAAATGACAACACGTTTTCTGCCAGAAGAGAAGCTTACAATTACAACTGTATTGTTGGAGTGAGTGAGTTGGTGTTTTACGTGTTTTGAACAATATTTCAGTTATTAAATACGTGTGTCTTATTGGAGTGAGTGAGTGAGTGAGTTATTGTTTAACGCCGCTTCGGCAGTATTGCAGCCATTAGCGGCTGTCTTATTGGAGAAACAACCAACCTAAATGTAAAATTTATAAACTACCTACTTACCTGTAATGTCATTTTGCGACACGATGTCCAACAAAGCATCCAGACCACTGTCAGAATCAGTTACTGGTTCTAGTAATAAAAAGAAAAGTCAAATCATTCACACCCTTTAACATGAATCATATATAGACACAAGCGAATGTCTACTGTCTTATTTCCCGTGGTTCACGTGAGCGATATTAAATTGTCTATGCATTTACTTAAAAACTGTTTATAAGCCAGTGAACAAACACACTATAAAATCTGTTTTTATGTAAAATCGGCGTGTTAAAAATTTTCACCACGTTAATAAGCACTACTAGTTAAATTATGTACGCAAACAATATGCCTCTTCTTACCTGTTTCTACGATGTATTTTTGCTGGGTAAGCTGCATTTTCTCAAAATCATCTTCCAATTTAATCTCGGCTTCTTGTAAAGCCTGACTTAGAATGTCATCTCCTTCTTCCATCGTCGCAGTCAATGATGTTAGAGTGTAAATTTCTTATCGACTTCGAGACTGGTGTTCATGTCAGTTGAACCACCTTGCACGTGCTGTTGCATGCCTCGCGCTTCGCGCTCGGCATGCAATTCAGCACGTGCAAGGTGGTTCATCTGCCATGAACACCAGTCTCTCAGTCGATAACTATAATTTATCAACCCAACTTTGTCTTTTTGTCTGTTATAAATAAGATTCCAAAATTACGTTTGCCTCATTGGCGCGCGTCAATCGCGATGTATTGTCCGGTTCTCGATCAAAAATCACTTCTTTTACCTTCATAACGTCAATATACTAAGCCAACTATCGTCATAAAGGTAGTTTTCGGTAACAGTCGGTACTTCATTTACAACGTTTGGAATATATGACCCCAACAACACAATGGACGTACCTTTAATGCATGAACGTGCTCCCAGACCATTGGATCGTCACATGGTGTTTCAATCTGTCGACAGACTGCACCTTTGTGTAACAGGGGAAAACGTCAGCTGCAGATCCTCAGCTGGAGAACGTTAGTTGAAGTACGTCAGTTGAAGTACGTCAACTTGAGAACGTCAATCATAACACATCGCTTTGCATTTAATCATGTTTTTTTATTCTTCAAATTATCGCTTAATAAAAATAGGATAGTATTTGCTTTGAATTTATGCACCTGTGTATAAGTGTGCAATGAGAAGTATTCAATGCAATAAGTGGACCCATAAACTGTCTTGTTGATTTATCACGTATGGTTACTGGCGTTTAGAAACGGTATAATCTTACCAACTAGCGTTAAAAGGAACGATGTCAGCAGCAATGCAAGGTAGTTAATCCACGAGTAAAACAATGTCTCCAGTTCAAATTGTTGAAACATTATCTTTTAACGAATTTAAATAATAGTAGTTTTGAATCTCCATAACTAGGCTAGATAAAGAGTGCAAGGGGAAGGTATGCCATGTTTAATGGCGTCCTACAGCAATGAAGTAGGTACAATAAATCAACAATTTCGTTTTTCTTTCGGCAGCAGTATTTTACGTTTGTACATCGCTCCGAAGTAAAGTGATATGGGAAATATTATTCAAATTCTAAGCTCAAACATGTGTGATTGTCACGACGATTATTAAAGAGGTCCTGAAGCCATTTGCTTAAAGTTATCTATAAGACCAAAGTTTACATAATCTTAACTGTACAAATGAAATTTACAATAATTGATACGGTTATTATATGCATCAGTCGAAGAAGAATCGGTTAACATTTAAATCTTTACATAACATACATACAACTCTCATATAAATATTGTCATCTAAAATAAATTAATCGTTCAGTTTTGTTTTAGTATGATTAAATTCGGATTGTAAAGTTTATCACATTTCTTTCGAAACATTGAAAATAAAATGTATAACGTAATTATATACAAGTTTTCAAATGTTTATTAGCTTTTACATCCTTTTTGAAGTAAATGACTACAAGCATACTGAGTATGCGTTTTTTTCGTAAAGGGGCCACAGGCCCATGATACAAATAAAGTGCAGACATTTGTTGTATTGCAGAGAGCGATTGTAATATAAATAATTAGAATTTATATAACAGAAACATCTTGAGCTTGTCTTTTCTGCTAAGAAGAGAAATTTATTTAGATTCCTTAAAATAATGCCTTTTGACAGAAATAATGTTTGCATCTTGTTTTAAAGTTGGGTTTTCCCAGTAATATACAACTTCCAAACGCAAGGCATAACTCTTGCCAGTCTGCATTACTGGCTGATTTAACCCTTGCGGTATTTCCCTCGCTTTCTTGTGTCGAGGCAGTGAATCGCTGCACTGGAAATGCATAGCGGGCCTGGATTTCTTAACACAGATTTCTTAAGGAAATACTGCAAGGCCTAAATCAGCCAGTAATGGAGACTGGCAAGAGTTATGCCTTGCATTGGGAAGTTGAGTAATATATTGGAAGGAGTGAATAAAATAATTAATAAAGCTTTAGGTTTAAAGTTCACGTGTAATGCATTTTTCACAAGCATGACAGATTATTACCTCTACGTAGATTATATATATCGGAATCAATTGAGCATAAAATCGAGACAAAATACACTTGCAATTGATTATTAAGACGATATTAATTTACCCCTTTTAACAATCCGTGAGGGTCGTCTGTGACCCGCTAGACAGCTGGCGTCCATTGAGTCTCATTAATTAATTAATGATGATTAAAACTACCGTTAGATGAATTTGTGGGAAGTGTTAAATCGCCAAAAACACATAATTATGCAATAATTATGTAATTGTCATCTGCGGAATTACCTAGTTGGATATCTAAACATTCGATATATGGACAATTTAAGTGCTTTTATTGAAGATTTTTTGTGAAATTCACAAACAAAATGTTGCGAAATTACTTTGATTCATGACTATCGCCGATAATGAGATTACTCCAGTGACTTCACAGGAGACATCCCCTCCACACCACCGCATATTTTCATTCTGGCCACCGGGGATAAATTAAGCGTTTTTAAAAAAGTCGTATATAAATAATTTATGGGCCGATTTCAGAAATTTAAAATAGAGCATTTGTCAAATTGAAAACACATTTTAATTAATCCGAATGTGACGATACGGCATTTCATCTAACCTTTAAATTCAAATACCTGCAATTTGAAACTTGTGCCAAAGTATATTTCAATGACATAAACTAACTATCAAATTATACATATTGCGTCATTCTATTGTTCTATAACTGGAAAGTAATGAAGAGTTGCACACTCCATCACATGTTTTCCCCTCAAGTTTCATGTTGTATATATTTTTAAAGTATATATGTCAAATAAACAATACGGTGAATGCAATTTGAAAAGTTAATGTTCTTGTATACTTTAGTATCGTTATTGTGAAATATTGGAGTTCTATGGAATAACATGATCTTTGTAAATATCTCATTACGCATATTCTTGGTAGAAAAATTGTGTTTGAAATCAATTCAGGGATCCAAACTTTCAGGTATGTGAAAAAACAGTGAACTAGTCAAGTCCAATGGTAATTCTTTCGTGTTAGAAATGAACCAATCCGCTAGATATATCGTGTGCGTGTGCGTGCCTGCGTGGTATGAAACCTTCCAATGAAAGCAGGCAGGTCAAATTAAATACCCTGATACTAGTTATAATTGTTGAAATGATTTTTATCGATTCTGTCTCAAACTCAATAATTTTGAATGTTAATATAATGTATACTTTAATACTAAATCTGCCTTTAAAGAAGCCGTGAATGTCGAATGTCGAATGTCGAATTATAAAATGTTGTACAAGTTTCAATTTGATGGAAATTGATAAAATAAACCTCTCTAGAACTATGCATGTACAAGTCTAGATAGGTAGCGATGTGAGGTATTTTCGAGATAGAGACGATATGGGCCGGAGGCGATACGAGGGCAAGCATATGCAATTGTCTGTAATCAATTATCTACATACTCTAGTTGATAACTCACCGTAGTTAATTGAGTTCCTCTCAATTAATCACTCGACCAGATATAACACTGAAGAATAAGAAGAGTTATCTCCTCTACCCTCGGTCCCCGCTAGGTGGCTTACCCAGTGACGTCATTCCTTCCTTTATCGCGAGCCGACATGGATGTGTATCATGCTGCTCTCAGAGTTTGTTAATTTTGTGGATATTCATTGAATTACCCTCGACCGAGGTCTAATTATTCTCTTTTGAGTGTTTTACTTGTTATTAGACTCTTTCTACCCTAGTTTGGGGTTGGAGAGAGTATTTTGGTTTCCTACTGCAGTGTATGCATCGGGTTATTTAGGTCAGCGCTCTTGGCTGTTTTAATTTCAGCTCATGCGGCACGTGCAGACCCGTGCGCGAGCTGTTGTTACACTGTCTCGGAGGACTGACGCTACCAGCTGAAAGTGTTGTTTCGTGGCGTGTCGTCTGACATCTCGTTCGCCATCAGACTCTCCGTCATCTGTCCGCTCGTCTGTCATCTCCCGACTTCGTCTGTTCTAGTGATCTGTTGCTCCAGCGTCTTCTGCTGATGACGCCGTCTGAGTGCCTGCGCGTGCGCGTGCTACTTGACATCGGTCTCGCCGGACATGGCTTCACCCTGCTCTGGGTTTACGGACGTTGCGGGATAAGGAAGTCAGCAAGGTGACGCCAGTCCTCGAACAGTGGCCGGTTAGTTCTCCGTCGAACAGACACCGGTCAAAGGCGTCAGGGTTGTGGAAGAAGAAGAAGTGTACCCGCTCTCCTTCGTCCGCGTTTGATCCTTAGGTGTTATTCCATTCTGGGCTCCACCAAGGAGATGGTGTCCTCCTTAAGGAGGAAATACATAATTTCTTAAAAATCAATCTTATATTGCTCTCTTAAGGCTTTTTATAAAAAAAAACCTGTTGATATTTGTGATATATTTTAACCATTTTAGCGCTTAATGCGCTTTTAGCTATTTTAATGTGTTTTAGTGTCTCATAGGCCATTGTTGGCCGGACGGCGTGCTATATTTACCGTTTATAATATCTAGTCTGAAGTATATGTACGCTGTGTGACACATAAATAAAATATTTTTCTTCTTCTTCTTCTTTCTTCTTCTTCTTAATCAACGCTAAGCTGGGTGGCACTAAGGTGCCCTCGTCACCCGGCCGTAACGTACGGAGGGACTTGCCATCTCGGTCGCCGACGTGTCAGCGCCCGAGATTCCTAAGACGCACAGACGTCGAGTTACTCTTGTGTCGCCAGTTCCGTCTGGTCCGACCCCTCCAGACCTCTGTTCATTCCGTAATTGCAGACGCCAGGGCGGACGAACCGTCACCGGACCCATTGGAACAGATGTCGGCTATCGTGGAGTGGTCCGGTTCTGCACTCCAGGAAGTCGAAGACTCCCCTTCACTGGCCAACAGGGCGAGAATGGAGACTTTCTGTGAGGAGGACATACCTCGCGTTAGTCGCATGGTGTTCAAGGCTCACCGGTGGCCCAAACTGGCCCAAACTGTTGTCACCGCTCAAAGAGAATCGACTAGGAAGCTCTACGATTTCCAGTGGAGCTCCTATGCAGCCTTTTGCGAGGAGAGGGGATATGACATCCTGTCAGTCACTTGCTCCACCTCCGGATGCAGGGAGGTCTTCAGGCCTCTTCTATTAACACCTATTTGGCCGCGATCATGTCCGTCCTCCGCATGCGGGAGCCGGGTATCAATATATCCGTGCTCAAGGAGATACCTACAAGGACCTACCAACAGGAGGACGGACACCAAAAATCCAGGCCTCCGGATTGGGACTTGGCGGTGGTAATGAACCACCTCAAGTCGGACTTTTATTACCATTCTGCGTCTCTCGCTGAAGACAGCTTTCCTAGTATCAATGGCTTCGTCTGCAAGGATCTCGGAATTACACGCAGTACAAGCAGACTTGCTCCGCTTCGATGTGAGGGACGGGGACGTGGCTACGCTAGGCTTAGCCCCGGATTTCATATGTAAGAACCAGGCTGCCGACGAGAGCGCCAGGACGTTCAACAAATCATCCATCTCCTCCATGATAGACCCTTCGGATGAGGAGAATTGCTTCATCTGTCCGGTTTGGGCCCTGCGTGTCTATGTAGAGCGTAGCCGGACTCTACGTCAGGGTAGGCGCAGGCTCTTTTTGCCTCACTCACATACAAGTGTCAAGGAGATAGATAAGAGGCAGTTGAGGATGTACCTTAGGTCAGCAGTCCTGGACGCCTACAAGGCGGCGGACCTCCCTCAACCTGTTCGCTCTAACCCTCACGAGATAAGAGCGGTCTCAGCAAATATGGCTCCCCATAGTAACATATCTGTAGCGGACATCATGGCAGGTTGTCTGGGATGGTGTAAGCTAACCACTACTAACGCGACGTGTCTACCGAAGATCTGGGCCATGTTCAAGAGAGGTTTCAAAGTAAGCGCTCAATTAGCGATTACTCTTAAACCTCTCTTGAACGCGATTGCTCAATGAAGCGCTACGCTACGTAGCAAAGCGAGCAAACTTCGAGGAATTTGCACCATGTCGTTCAAGAGAAAATGAGCGCTACTTGAGCACTACTTAAGCGCTACATTGAGCAATCAATGAGCGATTATAAGCGCTCGCTGTTATGGAACGGAACCCTGGAAGGCGTGGCGAATCTGGGGCAGCCGACCTCCTCGGGACACCCGTCCAGGGGCTTCCCATCGTAACGTTAAGGGGTTGGTTCTCCTCCTAAGTGCGCTTCAATAAACTTCGCATCGCATTCTTCTTGGTTGTTGTCGTGTTTTATAGTAGTTGTCACACAGGGGCAGGGGTAGATGAACCCTTAGGGTTAATGACAGCTCCTAGCCTTGGTCCCTTCGCGGTTGCGGCTAGCCCTTGCAGGGCAGGCATTAATATTTTAAAATAAGTATATACAAACAACACGATATCTACACGATTTTGTAGAAAAGCGAGTAACTATTTAAGGGCATATCATATAAGAAATAGAAGACTCGTTGTTGCGCTTTATCGTAGAATAAAACATAGCAGAGAGCATAAAACACTCAGGGTTGCGCCCTTTGTGTTATATACTCCCTGATATGTTTAATCCAACGTTAGAGCACGCCAACTCGTCTTCTATTTCTTAAATATAGAAGTTGATCATCCATGTAGCCTTGTCCTCTCATATAACACCTACTTCTAAATGCCCCTCACACAGTGGATAACATAAAACTTGAGGCAAGCAAGGACAGGCTGTCCGACAAACTTCAGAAAAATCAAAAATGACAACCCTTATTGTTAATGAATATCAATTGATAGTTATTCCTGGCAGACATTAAAGGGGTGGTTCTGTCGCCATATTGGATTTGTTGTGTGCATTGCGTGAAATGAAAACCTAATTTTACAACTTGTTAATCACTAAATGCATACACTGATAGAGTATTCATACAGTAACACATAACATGTTATAAAAATAATAAGCAATTTGCTGTTATGCTGTTGCCAAGTTTCCCCCACTCGTAGCGCCCATGAATGGCTTCAGTTCAAATTGTTTTATTTTTCAACAAATGTGCCTTTGTGTTTATCAAGTTGTGAAATATAAAGTCATCAAAATATTACCTTTATTACTATCTTTCAATTTGACTATGTTTTAATCTTGTATTAATAACATATATGTGTAAACAGGAATATCCTCTTGAATTTCGTTTCCACAAAAAATATCCCGATAGAATCCTCCTTTTAACGTTTGTCTTAATTAACATAACACAATTAGCACGTCTAGTTTCTAAACATGAAATAATATTTGTGTTATTCTAATCGGGTTTACGGATGTATGTTAAATTGGTCTTTGCTCACGTCGATGTGTCAAAATAACTTTGACACAAACAAACAAACAGCTTGAGCACGTTTTGTAGTCCAATAGATATAGAACCAAGTGCGCATTAATTGTTCCAGTCACGGATGCCTCTAAACTCGTATTCTGCCTTTTCGTTTGGCTTTATCAAATACAGCTTTTATAAATTTCTATAAGTTATATAAGTTCTCGATATTCATGTTTGCATCATGGCGTCACAAACCTGAAGGGCCATTTTACCATTAGTTCAATATCAAGTCACGCTTTCTTATTTAACATGCGTTGTCATAAAACAAACACGAGTTTCTGGATAACAACGTTGTATTGTTATGATGCACGACGTTTCAGAATTTATGTTTACTCCAGTAGGCATAACTAGCAGTTCTGGCTCACCGCTAAACTACATCCATTTTAGCATTAAAATAGACACTAAAATACTTCGCTAGTCGCTATGCTTTTGTTAGTCTATTGTTAAAACTATTTTTTTTACATGAGTTTGTACATAAACATATGACCCTCCCCGGCTTGATGTCATACTTTTGGCGGCCCTACCCCAACATCCCCATACATATATAAAGCTTCTTTAAATTGGCCTTCTGAAAATATATTTGATTCTGTCATTGAACATTTTTTTCTATGACACTTTAAAGGAAGATTCTCCTTAAAAAAGAGTTAATAGACAGAGTTAATGGATTTAACATGTTGTTTAACATTAGGGTTAAACGTATCTGCAAAACCAGAGCCATTGGCCTTGTAGCTAATCATATACATATTATTACAGGTATTGCATTATTCAATATATATCTCTCAGATTACCGGTGAGACTATTAACTGAAGACTAAATGTAAAGACTATGTGAAACAATTAGGCATTACCCAGTCATCAATTTAACAATTTTCAATCCACATTAGTCAACACAAACTTTAATTATTACAGACTGTTACATTCTAAGAAAGAAGTAACAAGTATGTGTTTTAAGTTCACCATTATCCTGATGAAGGAGAAAGGAACCAGAAACATTGTGCATACAAAGATAAGAAATTGAGATTCTTACACATATATTTTAAAGGTGTGACCTCTATTGTTTTGTCTTATTAGACTTGTTCACTAGTACAACACTAATCTTTAAGATCCTCCAATCCTCAACCCTCCCTGACCAATTGTTAAACCTGACCCCCAGTCCT
The DNA here is from genome assembly GCA_936450465.1 of Gibbula magus. Lineage (NCBI taxonomy): Eukaryota > Metazoa > Mollusca > Gastropoda > Trochida > Trochidae > Gibbula > Gibbula magus. The sequence goes on along the minus strand of OW388301.1, from coordinate 36,553,534 downwards.
CCTGGTATGAGCCTTCTTCCCCTTTCCCCGTCTCCCTCCCATATGAGTCAATATATGTAAGATTTAGAGTACTTTGACTGAATGGTCCATGTTAGGGCACTGGCATGGAGTAAGAGTAAGTTATATGTTGTTTATCTTATGAGCTACAGACTAAAGACTACAGATTAAGTTCGATGGGTTTATGGTTACCCTTTACATTTTATTAGATCACTCAAATTGGAAAACCCCTTACAACTCCCAACACAAACAATCTTACTGGGGGAGCAGAACGGATGAAACCCAGACAATTTCCCATCAACAATTCCCATCCACTGCAATTGCCTACCAGTTATTTTAAGTGTGGAAGGACAACTGCCATCCAAATAATTATTGTTTTTACTAAACATTCAAGTGTAATTTTAACAATTCAATTCGATTCATTTAATACCCTTATGTGTTTAGACAATTCATATAGATAAAACAGTCTTCGTACAGTGCAAAACAAAATATAAATATTTTTCTCCATCCAACAAAGTTGAAATTCTCCAAATTTAGCTTCCTAACACTACTAAATTTAGTTCCTGAACTAAAGTATAAAAAAATCAATGTGTGGCCACCCTGCCACACCCATAGTAGAGGGGGGTTCAATACAAAATGGAAATTTTAACTTCCTATGTCGACTGGAGAAGATGTTGCTTAAAGGTTTTAGGTAAAATGCCTGCCACGTCAATATTTGAGGGGAGTCAGGACCACATATACAAACTTTAATTTCCTAAGTGCGAGATACCTACCAAGCAAGAGGGTAGAGCATTTTTGGAAGCGAAGATAAAAATGTCAAATGATGATGGCCCATACTTTGGAAAATCCGGCCTTATTGGCCTTATGGGCTAAAATATAACAAATGTTCCTCATTGTTCAAATATCAGCATTGGCATCCATTTTTATATGTACCTGTTTAATATATTTTAAATTTCTGTATGTTGTCAGACATTTTAAAAGAACTCAGAATTTTCCAATGTTTCAGGAGTTTATTTTATTTTTTATAATATTTATAACTGTATCATTTAGATTGGATTTTATAATATTTCAATGCTTTCAATTTGACTGACTGTTTTAACTTTATATGCTGACATAGTGACTATGCTGTTAAAAGATACCAATCAGTAACAAAAGCCTTGAAGAAAAACTACCCTTGTGCAAAAAAACTGTCAGTTCAGTAGAACTTCTTTCCTACTTTTGTTTCTATGAATAACAATGAACAAAGGACAAAATTCATGGGGTCTTATATACAAGCATCAGTTTATAATATCAAGTTTATAAGTTCAAATTCATGTTTATAGATACATACACTGTCGGCAAAAAGAAACGCCTACTTGATTTTCCTTCAAATGAAAGATGAAATAATTTCTGAAATATAATTAATGGTGGTCTCCATGTGATACTGAAACAATAATTGATATGAAAGTCTGATGAAATCAATGACAACTGTGATTCGAGTCAATAATATTCAATTTATGTTGTCTCATTTCAACAATCGCCATTATTTTGTGACAAGACAACTTCTGGAATTTAGATATATTATGCAGAAATGGTGCAAATTTGACCGTTCATATCATTAATAAAGCAGGTAAAGAGTAAATTGTCCACAAAACAAAATCTTGAACGTGATGAAATATTTCCACATATTTTTCATTTGTTATTGAACACTTCAATTAAAAATTGGATGAGGGAAATACACCTGAATCAAAACAATTATCTGAACCCTCAATGTATATGTGGATGCAAACTGTTTAAAAAAAATGCAAACTTCAATTGTACAGAAATGTAAAAGTTGTTTTTGACTATGAACAATACTTGTCAGACAACGAGTTCTATGGATATACAACTTCTTTATTGCAGGCGTGCGACGTTTCGGTACAGAATATAACACCGTCTTCAAGCAAATGAGGAATCTTCACCGAAACGTTACACGCCTGCAATAAAGAAGATGTATATCAATAGAACTCCGTCATCTTACCAACTTCTAGATGCCACTGAAAGAAGAAATACTTGTCCATTGTAAACATCGGAATATACAGAATTGCTTTAACAAAATTTAGATGTTCAAACCACAACTTTATGATGGAAGAAGGTAGAAACATTGGACTCTCAAGATTTGAAAGACTTTGCACATTTTGTATTATCCCATGCATTGAGTCAGAAATAGAGGATATCTGTCTTTTCTTGACAAATACCATGTTTATCTCACCAAGTGAGGTAGAAAAGTAGATAGTTCACGAGTGGTGTAGCCACGAGTGAAATATATTAACTTTTCTACCTCACGAGATGAGAAGCATAACTTGTTTCTGGGCTTGTTGTAAAAGAAAGTTTTCTCCAAACATGGGCTTGTTGTAAAAGAAAGTGTTCTCCTGCGCCAGAATATCATTTATCATGTCATTTTGCAATTTTTTACGATCTACTTAATCTAAATATTGCACTGAAATGCCATGTTATGAACATATGAACTACGAAGGTGTGGAACCGTTATAATCTGCCGGCGCCAACAGAGCTCGGGGCGGAACAAACATCTTAAATATTTTTACAATGACGTGAACAATTATATTACATAGTTTAGCTAAAATCAAGTAATTTGTTCGTTTTATCTGTCTGTACATATCATATATTTGAAGATTTTAAATAGACCAAATATAAGCTATGAGTTATATCGGAATCATAACAATAAAATCGAAGTAATTTTATTTTTTATATCAATTTGAATATACCTTTAAAAATAGTACACCGATTGTTATTCTATATTTGATGGCTTATGCAGGATGAAAGAGTTTCCAAAGGCTTCTCACCGCGGATGGAAAGGGTTTTCAATGCGTTTGAAAGGGTTTGCACCTCGGTGGAAAGAGTTTTCACCTCAGCTAGTTTTTGTTGTCATTTTCAGTTGTCTTTATTTCAAATGAAATTTCGAGAACATACTATTTGTAAAGAAGTCTTTTAAAATGTATCATAATGTCCCTTTCGGCAGAGAGGGTAGTTTCATGAATCAGTTTTTTAATTTTTAATTTTGAGTTTATCGTGTTTTATGTTAGGTTTCCGTATTTTCAGTACATTTTTCTGTGGTTTCAATGAGAGAAATCCAAAATACTAAACAAAATACTTAAAGTCCCTTATGGGCCACCGTAGATAAGATATCTTGTAGGCGTTTCTTTTGGCTGACAGTGTATATGTATACTCTGCAATTCCTTTTAAAATCGAGATATTATATAAGGTTAACTGTTTCTTGACATTGCATATCAAACAGAAATTTTTATGATTTCAGATTTCGAATTGTTATCCATTTTAGTACATTGAACTAGGAACATTTTGGAAACGATGATAAATATTATGGTATTTTATTAATTTAAAAAATTAAAAATTTGATAAAAAAAGGATTTGCGTAATAAAGCAGTACAAACAGTAGCCGCATGAAGTAGATATGCCAGTGATGAGAGGCGGTAGATAGAGCTGAAACAAACACTTGTGACGAACATCATTTTTTTTAAAAGTACATTTATACATTTATCTTTAATTTTTAAAATAAAAGTGAAACGTGAGTCCTCCGCGGAGAGCTGTAATGAATCACGTCTCCTACCAGAACGACTGAGTGATCTTGTTGCTGAGCACGAAAAGGAGTATATGTTCGTCATATCATTTTCAGATTACTATTTTTTAAAGCTTGGTTCCATTCTCTCTCACGTTTCATTACATTAATAGGAAAATTGACAGTGAATCCTGAATCCAGTGTGAAGTTTAATGCAAAACAATTGTAGCTTCACTTTCGTTATTAGGGGTCACATATGCAAAACGTTATGAATGGTGTTATCATATCGAGAAATAGTGACTGTTGCCCAAAATGATCATGAATTATTTATAACAGATACATTAGTTGAGGACATCAGATTTAGAAAACTGTATTGTGTATGGTGTATTTCAAACATTTACCAAGAAATGTACTTATGTCAAGGTAGGCTTTACTATGGTGACTGAGAGGGGCCATTTGATTTCGTGTTAACTTTCCATTTCCATTATACAAAACTTTACAATTTCCATTAATTCTTAAAATATGTGAAGGCACTTTTTCTTTTGTTATGTACTAATTCTTATGGATAATAAAATAAAAATAGTCTCTGCAAACTGTAGAGGTTTAGCAGACAAACGTAAAAGACAAGAAATTATGAAAGCATTTATTCTGTCATATGTCTCCAAGATATATTCATATTTCAGATAAAGATATGTTTAGAAATGAATGGGTTTTGAATTGTATTGTTGCACCGTTTACTTCCAATTCAAGAGGAGTGGCGATCCTATTTAATAATAACACTGAAATTGAAGTTCATAAAAGCTACATTGATGAGGGAGGTAATTATATCATATCTGATATGACAATTAGGATGACATTATCTAATCTTTACGGCCCAAACAAAGATGAACCATCCTTTTACATAGAAATCTTCAAGTTCATTGAGGATATGGGAAATGACTCTATGATACTATGTGGTGACTGGAACCTGGTATTAAATCCAGCAGTTGACCTTGAAATCTACAAACATATTAATAACCCTAATGCAAGAAATATCATTCTAGAAAAATAGAACAACTTCACCTGGTAGATGTATGGAGGGAGCAAAACCAAGACTCTAGTAAACTAATATGGTGGAAAAGAAACTCTAAACAACAAGCTAGACGAGACTTTTTTCTTATTTCAAAAGATATTTCCATATTTCATGTGATACTGCTATAATTCCAAGTTACAAATCTGACCACTCAGCAGTAACTTTTTCTTTTTCAAATTCTTTAAGTAAAGAAAGAGGAACAGGATACTGGAAATTCAATACCTCGCTGTTACGTAATGAAGAATATATAAAAATTGTTAAGAAAACTTTAAAATAAACTTTATATGAATATGCTGACAATACACTTTCTGGAGAAGACATTGAAACACACATTGAAAATCGACCTTGCAATTGAGAATATCGGATAGTTTATTCTTAAAAACTATTTCATACTCTTCCATTCTGAAGGAAGACAAAAAGAAAAAGATAGCAAAACTGAAGGTAACATTAATGATCTTGAAGAACAAATCAGAAATGACTTTCAATGTATCAGTGAAGCTTTACTAACTGAATTATCAACAATGAAAAAACAATTAGAAGAGGAAACTAACGAAATCCATTTCAGCAAGAGAATAACATGGTACGAAAAAGGGGGAAAAACTAGTTACTTTTGCCACTTAGAGAATAGACATTATACCAATAAATTAATAAATAGTTTAAATAAAGCAAATGGAGAAATCATGACAGAAGGTAAACACATTTTAGAAGAATTGGAAAGTTGTTTTATTTTAAACTATATAAACAAACAAACAAACAAACAGTGATGACAACACTACATATAATAATCAATAATAAAGACACACCAAAACTAATAGGAAAATATTATGACGAACTCGAAAAGGACCTGACAATGGATGAACTAAAGAAAAATGTCTTATCTATGAAAAACAATAAGAGTCCAGGTATTGATGGTTATCCTATTGAGTTTTTAAAATTCTTTTGGAAGGACCTGGGTCAATGGATCTTTAGGTTTAAAAAGAAAGCTTTTTTCTTTCTTTGACAGGTACAATGCATAGGGGAATTATTACCTGTCTGCCAAAACCTGAAAATTGCTAAATATTGGCGGCCTATTTCATTGCTTAATGATTTAAATAAGATAATAAGTTCTTGTATTACAAAGAGACTGAAACAAACTTTGAATAAAACTATACATGAGAATCAAACAGGATTTATTCCAGGGAGATGTATCAGTGAAAACACTAGGATGTTTTATGATATTATATTTGAAGCCAAAAAGCTCAACAAACCTGGTTTGCTTCTCCTAATTGACTTTAAAATTGACTTTGAAATTTTAGGAATCACACTGAATTCTACATTAAGTGATTTGTGGGTGATCAACACCAGAAAACGCCTAGAGCACATGACTAGACTACGTAGAAGAAATTTATTGGAAAAATCACAGTTATTAAATCTTTGGCAATATCAACCTTAGTTCATATCTTTTCTGCTCTACCCAATCCACCTAAGACATTCATTAAAGAACTCAATAAAATAATCTACAGATTTTGTAGACAAACAAAAATGACAAATAAACTTTAAGCAGAAGTTATCAAGACGGAGGCCTAAGAATGATTGATATAGAATGTTTATTAAACATTAATGCTATTTAAGATATACTCATTGAAAAGAAAGTATATATACGAAACTTGAACCATCTTCAAACATTTTTACTTTAAAACATTTCCTCAAACTAGGCTGTAATTGGGTCGATTGTTTATCTGATCAAGATAATTCTTTTTGGAAAGATGCTTTATCTGCTTGGAGGATTTTCTACAAGAAAATTTTCATTGATGAAAATAATGTGGATCAAATCATAACTCAACCACTATGGTTTAACCATTTGTTTAAATCATCATACATTATTAAAAACTGGTTTAACTAGGAGTTCATAGTATCAAAAATATATGTGAAAATGGCTTTTGAAGTTTTCAAAATTTCAAACAAAAATGCAAAATAAAAGGAACCTTCTTAGACTATCAGACTTAGACTATTCCAACAAATTGGAGATATCAAATAAGAAATGCAACACTAACATGAAACATGCCTCAGGCCACAAACCTTTACACATACATGTTTATTAATGCTGAAAATTCAAGACATTTTATGATTAACTAATTAAGAATGATACTGCACCCAAGTCATTGGGATATTGGAACAAGGTATTTCTGAGATACAAGAACAAGATATATCTTATGCAGGATTTCTTACATTGCTTAAGGATGTATGCAATATAGAAAAATTTATTGCAATACAAAATAGTAGATATCAGCACTTCACTAAGAAATGGCAAAAAAAACCCAAACTTTCCAACACAAAACTTGGAAATCGCGAAAAATCAAAACGAAATCGCTCCTTCTCTTCTTCGCTCCTTCGCAATTTCATGTTACTGTTTCGTATGGTGGCTGATATCTGGCATTTATGGTGGCTGACTTCTGACATTCGCATCTTCGCTACTTCCTGTTATTAGAACCTAGGGCGAAGTAGTGAACTGGCGATGCGAAGTAGCGAACTGGCAATGCGAAGTAGCGAAAACGCGATGCAAAGAAGGGAAGACGTCATGCGAAGAAGCGAAGTTGAGAAGAGGCGAAGTAGCGAAGTGGCGATGCGAAGTGGCGAAGTGGCGATGCGAAGTGGCGAAGTAGTGGTACGAAGTAGTATCGCGTCTTCGCTACTTCTTGTTATTAGAATCTAGGGCGAAATAGCGAAGAGGCGATGCAAAGTAGCGAAGACGCGATGCGAAGTAGCGAAAAAGCGATGTGAAGTAACGAAGAGGCGATGCGAAGTAGCGATGCGAAATAGCGAAATAGCGAAGATTTTTGCTAGGTTACTTCGCATCGCCGCATCGCTACTTCGCATCGCTACTTCGCTATTTCGCATCACCACTTCGCTACATCGTGTCTTCGCTACTTCGTCGCGAAGACACGATGTAACGAAATAGCGAATTTGCGAAGAGGCGAAGTAGCGAGGTAGTGATGCGAAGTAGCGAGGTAGCGATGCGAAGTAGCGAAGTGGCGATGCGAAGTAGCGAAGTGGCGATGCGAAGTGGCGAAGACGCGAAATGGCGAAATGACGAATTGGCGAAGTAGCGAGGTGGCGATGTGGCGAAATGACGAACTGACGAAGTGGCGAAGTAACGATGCGAATAAGCGAAATGGCGATGCGAAGTAGCGAAGTGGCGATACGAAGTAGAGAAGTGGCGATGCGAAGTAGTGAAGTAGCGATGCGAAGTAGCGAAGAAAAACCTTCGATATTTTGCTATTTCGTATTGCTACTTCGCATCGCGTCTTCGTTACTTCGCATCGCCGCCTCGCTACTCCGCATCGCCACCTCGCTACTTCGCATCGCCACTTCGCTATTTCGCCCTAGCTTAGAATAACAGGAAGTAGCGAAGGCGCGAATGGCAGAAATCAGCCACCATTAAGTAGAGAAGTGGCTATGCGGAGTAGAGAAGTGGCGATACGAAGTAGCGAAGTGGCGATGCGAAGTGGCGAAGTAGCGGTACGAAGTAGAGAAGTGGCTATGCGGAGTAGAGAAATGGGGACACGAAGTAGAGAAGTGGCTTTGCGGAGTAGAGAAGTGGCAATACGAAGTAGAGAAGTGGCTATACGAAGTAGAGAAGTGGCGATGCAAAGTAGAGAAGTGGCGATGCGAAGTAGGGAATTAGCGATGCGAAGTTGCGAAGCAAAAACCTCGCGTCTTAGCTATTTCGCATTGCTACTTCGCATCGCATCGCATCTTCGTTACTTTGCATCGCAAATTATGTCAGTTGTTAACAAAATGGAAATGTGGTTTCCTGTTCTGGAATACAACATAAGCTACTGAACTACTACAAAAGCGCTGTTTTTGCGTGAAACGTGTTGTTTTAAATTAAAGTATACAGTACGTTTCTGATGAGCAAATATATACAATTTCTTTCACCTTGAAAATATAGAAAATCAAATTCATTATTTGCTTATGCGATCTTTTTCGGATTACCCTCAGTACCACGTGGTTAATAATTTGCTCAAGCTCCGTTCAATGGTCAATAGAAGTCCCAAGATACAAAACTAACACATATCTTTGGTCATTCTCTTTCCACAGAGGTTACTCCCTCCCGATTTCCGATCCTAACCTCTATTCTAGAAGGGTTGAATTCGCCGGCAATAAGGGAATATCCTGATGGTTACAGTTGAATCTAGTTGTGCGACACCGTTGTAAAAGAGACATTTGCCAATGAGTGAGTGAGTGAGTTATTGTTGAACGCCAATTCGGCAGTATCGCAGCCATTAGCGGCGATCATTTGCCATTGACACGCCATAATGATAAAATAAACGTAAGATAAATGTTTTCGTTTAATATGTTTTCCTCAAAATATGCTGTTTGATTTTGTGAAAACATTTGGTCATAAACATGCTTATAAATGAAGAAGACCAACTTAGCAAGACCCTTAATAGTCAAATGCCTAGATCTTTGAAGTCACTCGGTCGACGTGGCCGCTGAACAATGAGTTTTCATTGAATCAGAAGCAGGGATACAGAATGAGATTTCCATTTTTCCCCGCAAAGGAATTTTGCTGGAGCTTAGAAATTCAGCCTTTCTAGAACACAGGTTAGTATCGGAAATCTGAAGAGAGTAACTTATTTTGGAAGAGAATAATAATTGGCTGAAAGTTATTTTAAAATTTCCAACAGTAATATATTATGAAATTTCACCTGATAACTAGTTTGGAGAGTTCGCCTTAAAACTCCTCACAAGCAACGACTATGTTACAATATTTGCCGTCGGTTATTAACGATCAATACCAGAGATTTTACAAACGCAATGATTTATCTTACATTGTGTAATTATTTCGTGTTCTTCTGTATGGCGAGACATCATTTTCGTTAAGATATGAAGTCACAATATAACAATATATTTTAAAACTGTATAAGGTATCATATCAGTTATATTATTGCAAACAGTCATTAATTATACATTTACAATTGAAAAAAACAGACACTGTAAAATGTCAGAATACCCAGGAAGCAAGAAATTATTTCTTTTCGTCTGGACTATCAGACAAATGAAATAATTACTTAAGCACAGATCAATTCGTAACACCGATCAATTCGTAATTTTTCGGAAAATTACTACTAAAACCAACTCGCTATTTAACTATAATACCTAACAATACAGACGACTGTTAAGATAAGATTATTAATAGCGGAAAAAATTACCCGTCATTATGTCTGCAACCATTTATATCAATATTACAATAACGAGTATTATTAACTCAAAGAAGAAGTGACGAAAGTGACTTGCGTCAAAAAGGTCATGGTTGGAGTTTTCAGGAAATCAAAATGAACACATGCAGCCTTCCTGTCTACAAGCGCTATATATAAACTGCCAGGCAAACGAATGTACTCACCTCAGTTTTATTATCATATGTATGATTTTCAATTGCAAATATCTTAAGTTTTCGATGTCATAATAGTCAGGTCAAAATACAGTTGAACGCCCAAAAACTTGCTACAAAAGGTTTTTCAACTGATTCTGGTAAGGGTTAGTGTACTTTATGACATACTAAAAGTTTACCAAAGTTGGACCCCCGGAAAAGTGTTTTTTTCCAAGATGGCCGCCGAAACCTCTTAATGATCATAACTCTGTAACCCTAAACTCAAATGTGATGATCTTAGTGTCTATCCGCAGGTTTTTGGTGGTAACGAACACATTAAGATCATACAAAATGGTGTGTGTCTATTATGGAACACAAAACTCCAAACTCCAAAATGGCCGCCGACACCTCCAAATAACTGCAAATCTATAGCCATTCACTCAAAATTGATGATCAAGATGTCTATTTCAACGTTTTGGGGGGCAATGAACACATTAGGACCATTACAAATGAAATTGGATCATTGTAATACAAGTAAATCTAACTTTATCCATTATGGCACTACCATTTGTCCTACGTTTCGGTCTAATTTGATTAAATTAAAACTATTCACACAAATTTGATGATCTTTGTATCCATCCCTAGTTTTGATGGCAAAGAACACATTATAACAACTTTGAATATCACTGAGCTGTTTAATCATTGTGAATCCATGACCTTCAGCTGTCCATTATCATCTACTGCACAACCATCTTTGTCCATAGAATAAATTTCAGCTGTGAGTGTCATCCTCCTGCTCCAAAGGACTTGACATACTTGATTTTTTCGAAAAAGGAAATGTATATTAAAATAACCGATTATTTCAACAATGGCGTTAGAGTCTTTTAGGTTTGTGGCGCCTTACCCATGATGATATTTTCCATTTATTCAGCATAATAAAGCCTTACAAAAATGGCGTACCCCTCTTTCACTGCTCGGAATAATGGTACAAAATACTCATAATTAAACAGTCTTTATGTAAATCTTGTTCATTTGTTTTAACAATAGTATAATTTGCAGTCACACAATACAAGAAAAAACACTGCCAAAGGACAAAATAAAGAAAAAAGCCTAAATGCCATGATGTCGGTAATGATGTGTGGTATCCATACAGTATAAAGTAAAATTCTGGGGAATCTATAGATGTAGGTCATTAAAGTTTTATACAGTTCATTTGAAACGTATTACTTCTGTTTTGTAAGACTTCTTGGTTCAAATGATGTACCTCGTCTAGTGTGGTTTCCACAAAAATAACATTGTCTCACAACACCAAAGCAGGTCCCAGAGCATGCATTACTTTTCAAGAGACTACACTGTGAGGTAAAGACCAAGGAAAAGTAATAATTCATTTATCTCAAAGATGATGACAACCTATTTGCTCAAATGTTCATCGAATGCCATTCAGCCAAACCGATTGGACACAATTTTCTATTTCGAAAATCACCATGGCCACTAGCTCTATTACATCATGGAAACTTCCAACTTGCAAATCTGAACTTTTACATGAAAACCTCAAGGATACTCTTAAAGTAGGTGCTAAAGTGTTTGATGGAACATCAATTGTTCACACACTGCCAAGAGTCATCCTTTGGAGAGTACAGTGATATCACGCTTCTAACCTTGGTAACAAGGCACCTAAGTGATAAGTGTTAAGATAGACATTGTATGGGACCACTACAAGAAATAATTCTCAAGTCTGCAACCAGAGACAAAAGAGACAAAGGATCAAGACGCAATGTGTCCAAACAAACCAAACTACCACAGAATTTCCCAATGTTTTCAAAGACAACAAACGAGAACTTTTTTGAAATACTAACAGATAGTGTCAAAACAGGCACATTTGAGGCAGGAAAAGAAGTCCACATAACATTAGGGAGAACAGTGTCTGCCATTGGCCGTGAATCAACATTTTAGTCATATTAAAAGGATGCTAACACGACACTGGTTCTCATTGTACAAGATGTTTTTATCAGGGCGCATTCTTGTCAGCAAAGTGGATACGGTTGTGTTCGTGGTTCTTCTTGGTGTATTATCTGAGCTGAAACAAATCAACTAAAGATAAAAACGTTTGGATGTCCATTTGTAAAGGCAAGAACTATACATTATATAATGTGAATGCCATTCATCAAGAATTTGGAGACAATCGTGCATTAGCTCTTCCTTTTCTCCATGCATTTACAGGACGTGACACAACTTCCGGGAAACAAAACGTAAAGCCTATACAGGTATCCTATCCACAGGTAGCAGAAACTTATATTTTCCCTACCAGTCTATTGACAGAGATGGGGAACAATTGGCTCTCATAGAACGATTTGTGTGTATCACATATGACCACACCACCTCACTTATCAGAGTGAATGTTGTTAAACAAGACTTATTCTGCCAAGGAGAGCACACAAAACTCAAACATCTGTTTCCACCAACATTGGATGCCCCTATTTGGCACACAGATAGGGACATCTACCAAGCAAGTATTTGGACAAAGAGTGTACATTTGCGGAGAAACATTCTCCAAGCCCTCGGGATTTTTTATGGTACCAAAAGGAAGAAGATTGGTATCCACTATGGGTGAATGTTCCACAAGTGTCCAGGTTGTGCATAGAAATAGTGAAATGTGCGTGCAAAGTACAACCTGTGTGCTCAGGAAATGCATTTATAGGCCTTCACAGTTGCAAATGGTTATAATGTGCTTCTTGAACCCCAAAACCAGGGGATAGATCTAGACCCACATTTAATCAAACTAGACTGAAACGGAAGTAAAATGGTATTGCTATACTGGACAGAGTTAGATTTACAATACAATACAATACAATGGTCCAATTTCATGTTTAATGGCCCTAGTGTGTCCCTTGCCCCAAAACACGTTGAAATAGACATCTAGATCATCAAATTTGAGTGAATGGTTATAGATTTGCGGTCATTTTGGAGGTGTCGGCGGCCATTTTTGACGTCATATTGGAGTTTTGTGTTCCATAATAGACACACACCATTGTTTATGATCTTAATATGTTCGTTGCCCCCAAAAACCTACGGATAGACACCAAGATCATCACATTTGAGTTTAGGGTTACAGAGTTATGATCAATAAAAGGTTTCGGCGGCCATCTTGGACGCCATCTTGAAAAAAAAACTTTTCCGGGAATCCAACTTTGGTAAACTTTTAGTATGTTCAAAAATATAATAAACCCTATCAGAATCAGTTGAGAAACCTTTTTTGGGGGTTGAGGTTGAGGTTTTTTTCCCATATATTGCCCCGACTTTAATGTAAAATTGAAAAGTACAGGTATTTAGTCAGCAGTCAAATAATACTTCTACAAGTTTTTTAATTTTTTAAAAACAAAATGAATTTCTTCAAAAAATATTTTTGTCGATTTTATTCAGACTGAGTTGAGGACATCCTAGTCCCGCATGCACTGGCAGAAAAACGTGAAATCAAGTACAAGGAAAAGTAGAAAGGGTTTTTCCTTTCTTACATATATTTACAATTACAAGCACTATCTTTGAATAGTCAGTCACTCTTTCAATATTACACTTGAAGAGAATATAAAAATTCAAGTTCGACTGATAATTCAAGATATGTTTCTATCATTTCATGAAATACTTTTCATACTTTAAATATATACAACATGAAACAAATTTTCATCTGTAACCTTTTTCTTTACAGTAGATAGAAATAAACTTTGATTACTCTTCACTTCACTTACCCAATCACGTTTGAAATCTTTAAAATGAAAAGTATTATGTGTTTTCATAGATATTAGTAAAGCTTTTGATACTGTCTGGAGGGCCGGCCTGTGGTATAAAATGATGAAATCGGGAATCGAAGGAAGATTTATGACACTTGTCCAAAATATGTACCACAATATTAAATCCTCGGTCTCAGTTAGTCATGCAGAATCTGATTTTTACCCTTGTCGATCCGGGGTAAGGCAAAGAGAACATTTTTCACCGTTACTTTTTTGTATCTTTATTAACGATCTCAAACTGTCAAAGTCAAACAGTGATATATCAATGCTCATAACATTCCTTTCTTTGTTGTATGCAGATGATACCGCTCTGTTTAGATACACCATGTGGCCTTCACACGTCACTCGGTGTCAGTTATGAACACTGTGTTGAATGGCATTTGAAAGTAAATATTTCTAAAACTAAAATTATGTTTTTCGGAAGTGGACTCGCAAAATTTTTTCCAAATTAAGGTTTACATTTTCGATACTCATATAGATATAGTTGATGATTACATATATCTAGGTATTAAATTCCACAGATTTAGAATAATGTTAACTGCTATGAAAATCTATAGCAGAAAGCGCGTCAAAGGCGATGTTTTGCTTATGCCACTAGATTGCCTATTCTATGTAATAGTTGCACATATTCTATTATATGGATGCGAAGTATGGGGATAATATAATATAAAAAGTACATTTACAATTTTTTTAAACTCTCTACTGGCTTACAATGTTCAACCCCATCCTATATGCTTTACGGAGACCTCGGGAGAACCCCTTTATCTATACAAATAGCGAAAAGAATGATCTCGTACTGTATTATAATTACGTATATAGTAAGCAAAAACGAAAAAGTCAAACTCAAGTTTCACAAGTGTTGTACTCATTCATTTCGTTCAATTTTAGTCACGATATTGACACTAACCCATGGAGACTCTCTGTCAAATCAAGTTTAGACAACTGTGGTGTGTCGTATGTCTTTACAAATCCAAGCACGTGTAAAACGTCTCAGCTGGTTTTACAAGTTGAACATAGTTTCATCAATCCTGGCGAACTGAGGTAATATCCAGTTCATAAGGATAATACTACAAACTCTTTAAAGATACTCCGAGTTTTGAAAATTACCTTTTCCTGTCTAAATGCATTTCAACACGACTACTTCGCTTCAGAACAACTGACCATAGACTATCTCTAGAAACTCATCCTCGGTTACCTATGGTTTTATATATGCTCCGTTACTCTCCATGTGATATAGTGGAGAGTAACGGAACATACATAAAACCATGGGTAACAGAGGATGCCAGAAACTGGGCGTTGGCAGAATATCATTAAACAAGATAGATAGAGAGCGGCCGAAATTGTAAAAAAATCAAATGATTAAGAACATGTTTAATGTAGACTTTGCATGCTACCCTTCACTTCTGTCTAACAGTGAATTGGTCATCCCAAGATCTAAATTGTAGAATAATTTCAAGAGTTCGAATTAATTAAACTTTGTACAGTACTGGCGAATTTGATAACGCAACAGATAAAGACATTCTGAATTCGTTACACCACTACATTTCTAAAAGTAAAAATGTCCGCTGATTATTGAAAGAAAACGAATAATAAATATTTTAGATTAGTGATCATAATATTTGTGAAGTAATCCCTTGTTCAAACGACGCAAAGCAGTATTTTAAAGCTAGGGACACCTGAGCACTGTATTTACGTTTTTATGTTCTATGCTATTCAATGATTAAAACTACTCGAAATCGAATCAAACAAGTGAGGTAAGAGATGGGCTGTTTCATTTTCGTAATGGATAACAACCTTGTGCTTTTTGTTCACTCATCCATGTAATAAAGGCTTTTTAATATCTAAATATTGAGGCGTCTGACTATATTGGCGTTCTCGTATCAACCAGTTAATAGTTCAGAGGCGTTGAACCGGTAATTAATTACCTGTCGGTCTTAATGAGTTGAGACTTCTGTGATTGGTTAGTTGACCGAATACACGTGTTACATAATACAAAGGCAAGCTCGTTTAACAGACATGATGTTCTGATAGGGAATACACAAGTCTGATTTATCATATATCTGTAACCTGCAATCAGTTGTGAATAAATCATCAGTCTTGGTGACTGGTGTACTGTGGGCAATGGCGTAGTCAAATGATTTAACACTTACTGTCTGAAAGTTTTCAAAATGTCATTAAATTCAAACTTCAACACGCTAATAATTATTTCAAAGTCAACATGTCACCAAAGTCAATCTTTTAAAAGTTAACATATCATTAAAGATAAACTTTTACCAAAGTCAACCAATATTTCCAAAGTCAACATGTCATCAAATTCGATATATATTTTCGAAATCAACATGTCACCAAAGTCAATATTTTATTATTTTATTAAAGTAAAACTTCAACCAAAGTCCAAAAAATATTTCCAAAGTCAACATTTCAGCAAAGTCAATATGAGATCAAAGTCAACATTACAAACTTCACCAAAGTAAAAAAACAGAAATATTAATATTTCATGATTTAAGCAAACTTCACCAAAGTCGATAAATATTTCCAAAGTAAACATTAGTCAACAATTCACTTAACTTAAAATATCTTTTAAAAGTCAACATTTCACAAAAGTTAACATTTCATATAAGTTGAACTTTCACAAAGGTCAATAAATATTTCGAAAGTCAACATCTCAGCAAAGTCAATACGTGATTAAAGTCAACATTTCACTAAATTAAATATATCTTTTTCAAAGTCAACATTTTATTTAAGTTAGATTTTCACAAAAGTCAATAAATATTTCACAAACATTATATTATTTCCAAAGTCAACATTTCACAAACATTACATCATTTTCAATATTTCACTAAAGTGGTATCTTTTTCAAAATCAACATTTCACCTAACTCAATACACTGAACGGCAAAAGAAAGTATATTACTCAGCTGTATTTGTCATACATGTATGTATAATTTTCAAAGTCAAATATCTTTTTAAAAGTCAACATGACTTTAAAGTCAATACTTTATTAAAGTCAACATTTCACTAAATTCAAAATATTTTTCAAAACCAACATTTCATTAAAGTCAACATTCTTATTAACCTTAAAGGGGCAGTAGCACGTTTTTTCACTCAAATAAGTCGATGAAATAAATTTGAAAAATAATGTCACCAATAGTAAAACACCCTTCTATCTTCGGAAAATCAAATTAAAAAATGCTTGTACGTGGTTCGGTAAAGCTATGGGAATCGTTTTTGTCATTCGAAATAATAAAATGTGTTCACAATCAAATGGCCGCCATGCAATTTTTGCTTTATACGCAACACCATTAATACCACTACGGATAATTGGTTTGTGTAATAAGATATTTTGCCCTCTAAAGTAAATATAAATGACATAAACTATCATTATAAATGGGAAATTTGAAAAAAATAAATTTTCCAAAAACGTGCTACTGCCCCTTTAAACTTTCACAAAAGTCAATAAATGTTTCACAAACATTATATTTTTCCCAAAGTCAACATTTCACAAACATTATATTATTTCCAAAGTCGATAATTTCACAAACAATATATATTTTTCAAAATCAACATTTCACCAAAGTGGTATCTTTTTCAAAATCAACATTTCACCTAACTCAATATACACTGACGGGCAAAAGAAAGTATAATACTCAGTCGTATTTATCATACATGTATGTATAATTTTCAAAGTCAAATATCTCGAGTTTCCGACTTCGTTTTCAAAAACTGACTAGTTTGGGAAATTCGTCCAAAACATTAAATCAGTCAAAGAATACCTCTACGCATTTTTTAAAATTATTTATTATTTACGCCATTTATTTTTATTTAAAATTTGAAATTCCCCCAAATTAATTTTGATAAAACACAACTGTTCATCGACATATGAAACATACTCTGTATGAAAATCAATAAATGTGCCTCGTCTTGCTCACATTTACAACATTTTGAACATGATAGGGGTCATGTTGGTGTAAATTTCATTTCTTACCCCTGTCTACTTTAGATAATGATATTTGAGTTAAAAAATAAAACAGTCACCAATTCAAACTCATTCAAACTACTGTTGAAAGGTGTTATTTTGTCTTATCATAATCAAATACATCTCATTGCTTTAAAATATTGATCTGGAATTAATGGAAAACAAGTGAGTGTTATACTTTCTTTTGCCCGTCAGTTTATATTATCAAAATCAACATTTCATTGAAAACTTCACCAAAGTCAATAAAATAGAAATATTATTAAAGTAATATTTCATAAATTCATTATACCAGCAAAACTGCCTTCAATGACTAATCCTACCACCCTTTTCCACATATTTCCATTAGAAAAAAAAACTTCCATTGGCAGAAAAAAATTCCATCGGAAACAAAATTCAATTGGAAAAAAACAATTCGATTGAAAAATGCCATGGGAAAAACAAAAATTCCATTGGAAAAAAATTTCATTTGGAAAAAAGTTTTATTTGAAAAATTCCATTGGAGTTTTTTTTTCAAAAGTTGAAACAAATTATTTTAACCTAAAAATGTCCAAAGAACTTATATAAGGCATTTAAATAAAGAAATTTGTTTGTAAAAAATTTTAGTCACGACACTTTTATTGTCGCGACAAACTTCGTACTCGACCAGATTTCCAAAGATAAACCGGAGACCATTGACATATTTCTTTGATTAAAGTTGTGTCCATTGTAACTTTGATGGTGAAGGTTAACGGGAACAAAACCTACCAGATATATCTCGTTGCTGTAAGTTTAATAAAGGTATGCTCTAACACTACGAAAGCCTATATTTATAGTACATTCAATAAACCGTGGTGATTGCAAGTTACTGAACTCTTACTAGTCATCAATGAGTAACTTAATGAATAAAAACAAAACATCTCGCATAGGTTATAGTGACCTCTTGTTACCCATGTATCACATCAAAACAAAGGTAGATAGTTCGTCACTTGGATATGAAATTATTTTTGAGTTCGTCAGGTTTTGAAAGTTGAAATAAATTATGAAATAACACATATTCTATGTTAAGATCAATTAATAAAACAAACATATCTAGAGGTAAACCATATCCATCAGATCATTGTGACCTATAATGACCCTGGTGTAACAAAACAGAATAATCAAAATATCCGTTCCTTTTAAAATCAGACATATTTTAATGACATTTATCAAGCTTATAAAGAAAAATGTTTTGTATTGTGCAAGTTCTATAATCAGGCATCACGTCTGTTCAAATCCTGGAATAAGAACATTGACAATATAAATGTCTCTGAAGGAAATATAATCAGTCACAGTATAATAATCTTCCGCTAACACTGGAGAAATGTCACATTGAGCAGATAGGTGGCCCGTTTGTCCTTGTAAATCCTTGAACAGTTTCACATATTAGAATGAACAATGATGAGTCGGTTTCTCTCCGAAGATGTGATTACAGGATCTGTAATATCCGCTGTGAGAATGATATCAATCACTTTTGACAATAGCAAGGTAATATACATAATATAATGTCGATTATTTTCTTCTCACCTTTTCAATATGTATTGTCGTTCCTGATACCTCCTTGAAATGTGAATGACATACATCGGTATGCTGTTATTTAGAACACTATATCCAATAACCCATATTGAATAAATCACATCACAAACAACGCATAACACTTGATATATGTATGTTACACAGAGCTGATTTGGCGCTCGTTTGGTCGTTAAACACTATATCTAACATAAAGCAGTAGCTATAGAAGATGTAACCATGATGTTTAGGTGGAAATGACCATCACTGTTGTTACATATAGTGTCCTGATTGAGATTGTCAGTTGGAATTACTGGGAGTCCTGACTCGGTGAGATAATCATTGTCAGACTAAGTTTGTCATAGACTTCCTGTAAATGGGTCCTATGTAAATGTAATTGGATTCCTTTTCTTGACTTTCACAAGGATTACACCCCCAGTCACCCAGGTGGAGTCTAGTTTTCCCTTCTTCACCAAGATTCTTGCTTCTTTAGCCAGTAGAGCTCTTGTTTTCGTAAGATCTTCGTTCACGAAGACTCTACCTCCAGAGTGTTGCTTGGATTTGAGTTTAGACCTGTTGACGAGGAGTTTACGTTTGCTGGCATTGCTGACAAACATGACGATTACCGGTCTCGGTTGGGACTGAGGTGATGGAGGAAACCTCGGTACTCGATGACTGATATCTATTTCTGCCAGGGACAGGTCAACACCGATAGATCTATCTATATCTACAACCATCTCACCAGTGTTCTCGCCAGCTACCTCTGGCACACCAGTTATCCTGACGTTGTTACGTCGAGAGTACTGCTCCATTCTGTCAACTTTATCATTTAAAGTTTCTAACTGATCATCTGTTTCATCTATGTTGACTTTAAGATCTGTCACCTCTTGTTCAAGTTCTTTGTTTTTTTCGATAAGTTGAGATATTTCCTTTATGAAAGTGGGTTTAATTGCCTCGCCCACTGCTCTACCGATAACAGAGAGAATTTATTTATTCTGCAGGACTACTAGTAGCTCTTTGACAAGTTCACTGGTGGTTGGCGAGTCTGTTTGTACATTTTCGTCTCGAAACTCCATGTCGGAGTTAGACTCCGAGACCCTACTAGCGTTCGGTGAAAAAGACATATTACCACACTGTCTCTTGTTTTCAAGTTCACTTTCGGGAGCCGTAAATACCTCTTCTCTATTTCGTTAAGCGGTATTTGGTGTGTTTTCCATAAAGTCAGTATTGATAACACATATGATCGGAAAGTGGACAATGTCAGTATTGGAAATCAAGAAATTTCACTGTCATTTACAATCCATCATATATCTATAAAGTCAGTGTCCGTCTATTCATAACATCAGCATATATGATAAATGTTGTCATTATCCTCACATTTATGACATTTTAGGCTTGCAACCTCCTCTATTTCCTTCGAATTAGATGAAAATATTGTATTGTGAGAGCTGAGATCAACGCGTCCAGACATGGTGACGTCACGAGATAGGCGTATATATATATATATATAGGCCTATGAGTTTGTAAATTACAGAAGTACATCAACTTAGTTTACACATTACATTTTCATGATTTTGTAACTATTTCGTTGCATAAATCTTGTTTTAGTGGAAAAAAACATTGATATAAGTCATTGGCGGGGTTGTCGTTAACACTTCTATACAGTTATGGCCACACATTGGTTTAACCATGACCATGAAAACGATAAAGGACTTTCGGTACTATGTTTCTTTGTACAGACAGTCCTATTTGGTTTAGTTAGATGCGTTTCGATTAAAAAAACATTCCGCGCTTCTACGGCCAGTAGTTGCGAGTATAAGCCGGTGCGCAAAGAAAGCATCGCTGAGTAGGACTAACGCTAATTGAGTTTTCTACTCACGTATTACCTTACTGAATTTCCTTCTTCCATAGCTAAATTCGCCGACGAGCCCCCCTTTAATTGTCATGACATTAATGTGTGTATTCTGACTTAATTGAACCGTTGTTCCGACGCCTCTCAAGAAAGAGTAATGTTCGAGAGCTAAACTTTTCAGGATATCATGTTAGTTGGGCTTGAAGTTCTTGAGGACTTGAATCCTAATCACAGTATTCTTCTGTCAGGTATATTAATGTTGAATCTTAAGGAACATGAGAAATGATACTTATATTGTTTTTCAGAATTATGAACAGATAATGTTTCCAAAATTACAGGTTAAGTTAGAGTTAGTTTGCTTTTAGAGACATGGTGTAGGTATGTTTCAGGCGTGTCCATCACTCGTGTGCGTTGTTGTACCTATACTTACTTTTGTCCGCTAGTGTATTTAAATCCTGAATGTCACCCAGTGAAAGTTACATGTGAGTATGTATTTCATTGTTACAAATTACGCTTAATCTTTTCTGTAAATTCTGTTCTGTAAAATATATATGGGTCGGATGCCATAAATACCATAATCCATTATTTACTTTCACTTTGGACGATAATGCTATAGGCGAATGCTGTATAGACGAATTTTGTATAAAATGTGTATTCTGTAGAGGATATGTATTCTATATTGATAAATGCTGTATTATAGGTACATGATGAAAGAGACGGATGGTGTATCATATTAATTTATAAGAATTGTGTATAGCTGATAAGTATGTTGATGAATTTATGAAGATGAATGATGTATAATTATAATAAATGACGTATATAATATGTTAATTTACTGGATTCATGAATTAAAGATATCAAGTATTTATGCTCTCTCATGCAAATCCTCATTGTATAACTCACACATGCTTTCAGGACTCATTGTATAACTCATACATGCTTTCAGCACTCATTGTATAACTCACACATGCTTTCAGCACTCATTGTATAACTCACACATGCTTTCAGCACTCATTGTATAACTCACACATGCTTTCATCACTCAGTGTATAACTCATACATGCTTTCAGCACTCATTTTATAACTCATACATGCTTTCAGCACTCATTGTATAACTCACACATGCTTTCAGCGCTCATTGTATAACTCATACATGCTTTCAGCACTCATTGTATAACTCATACATGCTTTCAGCACTCATTGTATAACTCATACATGCTTTCAGCATTCATTGTATAACTCATACATGCTTTCAGCACTCATTTTATAACTCATACATGCTTTCAGCACTCATTGTACAACTCATACATGCTTTCAGCACTCATTGTATAACTCATACATGCTTTCAGCACTCATTGTATAACTCATACATGCTTTCAGCACTCATTGTATAACATACTCATGTAGTTTAATCTTCTTGACTCAGTTTCCACACAATTGTTAACATTCTGTACAAACGTACATTTTGATAAACCCATATTCCGCCTGATGTATGGTAGATGCATGATGACTAATACTCGTTATTGAATTGTCATTTAAATCATCTTTCAGTTGAGATGTCGATACAATTTCAAGTCGTAATTGATACCCACTCAGAACTTTTCAGTCTTTTTCACTAAACCGATCTGTCGACTCAATACACAATCAATAATATTCTTAATTGAACAGGAAATGGAATGACCTTTCAATTGAATATATTTTAGAATGCTATGAATGATTTGCATAGTGCTCTATGGTCAATGTTTTGAAGAAATGAGTATAAAAATCAATTACGACAAACGTGATATTCCATCTCTTTTCGATTGATCAAAATATATCTAGATGAATGGCAGGCGATGAATGAGGAAATCAGGGTTAGTTATTATTTAACTACCATTTGAATATATATACAAATGTATAAATAAGATGAGTTGCTTATCACGTGAAGTAAGGTTATATATAGAAAATAGTAAACATCAGATGGTTTTGACTGGATCAATCTTCTTTAATACAATACGATGAGCTCATTTCGACCAGTATATCGGTCTTTTCAAGTATACATATATATATATATATATATATACATATATATATATATATATATATATATATATATATATATATATATATTTATATATACTCGTCTATATAATCATCCATATATGACCGTGTACGCGTCGAGACGTTTATATATACTCGGTTATGTTCTTAAATATATGTTAATGTTTACATGATCGAGATGGTGTATATACAAATTAAAATGTTCATCTGATTTATATCAAGGTACATTTCAAAACAAGTGTTTAGCTAAAAACTCAGGAATAATTTCAGTAAACGCGTTATGATGATCAAGACACTTCAATATTGTCTAGCTATTGGAATTACATGTTTATTACAAGGTAAAGCAACTGATCAATCGATTTAATGTCTTCTATCCTTTAAAACCTGTTATGTCTTCAATGCCTAATGAAGTGGTATATCCCAAAGCTTTGAAAATATAATCAAGCATGTTTATTCTTCACACCTACAAGGAGAAAGGGTTGTTTACTCACATGATTATAAGAATTAAAGAATTCTCCGTTCAGTATTTCGCCAGCCTCATGGTTTAGGCAGGGGCAACATTCTTTGCAAAAACGTACCAATCCTCGTTATAATACAATTGTCTGCATTAAGCTTTTCTTGGTTGTATGGACTAATTCAAATATTGATCTGGACTGGGGCGGAGTTTAAAGCTACTTATTTTTATCGCATAATGCCAAATCCGTAGGCCACCCCCGCGAATTATTTCTATATAAAGCGTGTTTCTATGAATGAAAGTCCTTCGCAAAGAAACAGAAAGGTTTTGGACCATAGCGATCAAGCCACCATGAACTACCATATAACAGCGCTCTTATTGGTAAGCTGTATCTTTTTAATTTGATTTATTTAAGAGAAGATTTAGTTGTTAATGATTCTGCGCGTTCGGTTTCAATTTTAAATTTACTCGCTATCGATCCAGTATAACATGTCTCTGATTTCCAAACACAGTAGATTTATCTCCTCATTAATAGTATTTTCACAATAATTTTTGCTGTAATAGTGTTGGTCCTATGCTAACAGGATTTTAAGAGGCGAATAATAGTTCATTGTTTATAAAACATGATATCCTTTTGTTTGCTTATTTAGTGTTATATGTTATTGCAACTGGTATGTATTTTAACGTCTGTGGATTTGATAGGAAAAACAGCATATAGTGAACAAATTATATGATTTAGTAGTACCTCTGTAGTTATTAATCGGATGATGTTTATTAAAATGGTTTAGTGAATCGACTTGATTTTTAAATGTAGATTACAATTAAGTATGAAAAATAAGTTTGATTGATATTAATATAATTTTTCAATGTGTAGATTGTTTGTTATAAAAAAACCGTTTTCAAATGGTAAAATGACTGCGAGGCAGTAGCCGTTTAAAAATAATGATATGTATTGTAAATATTTTTGTATTACGAAAGTTACTGAAAACTGCAATGATTGTTTAAAACGTATAGCTACAATGTGATGTTGATGAATAACTTACTGATAAAAATACAGTTACAATGTAATGGTGGCCGGTAACTTATTGAATAAGAAAGGGTTACAATCTAATTTTGATGAATTGTGTACTGAGCAATGTATGGCTACAGTCTAATATTCATGAATTTCTTACTGAGAGTAAATCTACACTCACTGTTACAGTAAAAAGAAAAATTTAAATAATAACTGTAATCTTTTATCAATGAAGCTCTGACTTAAATTGCATCTGTTCCATCTGATATTAATCAAATAATAAATAAATAAATAAATAACGTTAAACATATTTTTTATTTCTCTTTCTGCGATTACTATAGTAAAGAAGAACATGCACATTGTATTATAAAAAGTGATTAGGTTAGCAAACAATTTAAAATCTCGAAATGAAAATGTTGCTTGTCAAGTATTATTATCGAAGTATAAACTGACTTGCAAAAGAAACGCCACCAACATACCAATGGTTATTAATTTTTAACGAACGAAAAATATTTATTGAAAACACTCTGAAAATGTCTTCCAAACGCAACCTTTATCTTCTGTGTTCGCAACTGCACGTTTTTTCTGCGTATTTTTGGAGAAAAATGAATTTATTGACCAAAAGTTTGAAATCGTGTACCGTATGACACATGGGTATACAACATGTTCAGAAATGATCTTTGTCATTAAAACAAACGATTTTAAGTGGGGAACATGCCTCGAGAGAGCCATTGGCATGCTACAGGTTGGAGCGACTCAGAGCCATGTTGCAACGATCGTGGGCTGCAACAAGTGCACCATTGCCAGACTTGTCACACGTCAAAGATTAACTGGCAGGACAGGCCACGGCGTGGAAGACCGAAGGTTACGACTCCACGGGAAGACCGGTATTTACGCATTTTACACCTAAGAAATCGACTTCTCCCTGTCACATCCTCAGTCGCAACTGGACTTAAACATCCGGTGAGCAGTTGGACCGTCACCAAACGACTTCGCGAGTTTGGTCTACGTGCCCGCCGAGCCCTCAAAGACGTAGCGTTAGCGCACATTCAACGACGTGCCAGATTGAGATGGGCCAGGAACGTACAGAGGTTACAACAACGAAACTGGGTGAGATACTCTTCGGCGACGAAAGCAGATCCAAGATGTTCCGTTCTGATGACCGTGTGAAAGTTTACCGACGACAAGGAGAAGGTACAGCTTCGCGTTGCGTCAAGGAGGTGTCATGGTCTGGGTGACATTTGTGGGGACCAGAAGACCGATCTTGTTATCCTCGCTGGAAATATGACTGCCCGTCGCTACATCGACCTCTTAGGCCTGCCGTGGTCAGCCCGATCACCGGACTTGTCACCCATTGAGCACCTTTGGGACTAACTGGAACGTCGAATTCGGCAACGTTAACAGCCGCCATTGACGAGAGACCCCTTGGCTGTTGCTTTGCAAGGTGAATGGCTTAGGATTCCAAACTTAGACGCCAGGAGACTTGTGTACTCCGTTCGACGCCGTGTTAGGGCCTGTATCTTTGCCAGGGGAGGGCACACACGATACTGACTCGGGTGTGTTACCCTTGTTACGCCTCATAACTCGCAAGATCGACAAAGCCTCAACATTCAATCAAGCTTGGTGCTCGAATACCGGACAATGCACCCCTTTGTGATTAACTTGCCTCTCTTATGCAACTATTTGCGTTTGTTTTCTTTTACACAAGAAAATAGTGTGGTGGCGTTTCTTTTGCAAGTCAGTTTAGTATCAACCATGCAACGACTACATACGAGAATATACACTGATCCAGTTTTCATAAAGCTCACCCAGCCACGTTTAAATGTCACATTTACAAATGAGTCTTCTCTTATTACTATGTTTATTTTGAGTACAATGATCCTATATCGCTTTTAATCGTCCTTCCCTGTCACATTGAATGAGCATTGCCTCTCATTAAAATACTGAATGTACAAACTAACAAACTAATTTATTGATTGTAAGACAACACCTCATACACAAAAGGAAAAGAAGAGAATGTACTGATACACTTTTTCAGATCAACGTTCAGTGAGTCAGTGATATTAAGGGGCGTTTCACAGTTAAAACAGAGTAAGCGATACTATCCTCTACTGGCGATTGGAATGTGTTCTCATACATTGCTATTGCAATCAACTACACTATTTCTGAAATATGTGTCGACGGTACAAGTCTTAGGGCGATAAAAATTTTGTATGTATACTTTAAGGAAAAGGCCCCCAGTAACCCTTCTCTCATTCTACATAACAAATAGGCTCAGTTTAGATA
Source organism: Gibbula magus (assembly GCA_936450465.1). Taxonomy (NCBI): domain Eukaryota; kingdom Metazoa; phylum Mollusca; class Gastropoda; order Trochida; family Trochidae; genus Gibbula; species Gibbula magus. Next base: position 36,526,628 of record OW388301.1, on the reverse strand, counting down.
GTGAACAAATGTAGCTATGTTATATTGCGGATCACGCTACCTGTAAAAGCAAACATACCTTAGGAATTCCGCAAGGAACTCGTCCCGAAAAAATACAAAACGTTGTACTATTGCAGAGGATATGTTATTCTATTTATGACATTAATGTTCATTTTTAAACTTATTAACAAATGACATATATTGTTTTGAAACAATGGCTGGAGCTACCGTTTGAGGATGACATGCGTATGAGTACCATTTTCGCAAATCCCTAATGTGCATTAAATTCAGTGATTGATTCGGTATTTTCCCTATTTACCGGATATTTACAACCAGAATTTGATTAAAGTTGATGCTTGTATCATATTGATTTTTTAATTTAAATTTACATATTGCATTAAAGGTATAAACTAGTAAAACAATACTCTATAGATATCACTGATAATGTGTTGTGATGTTTTTATTAATCTTGTATGGTAAAAAAAAATAAAAAATGAAATAGTCTTTGAAAGACATATTTGACATTGAGGTGTGAACCTCCACGCTGCTACGGTTACTACTTAAAGGGTCTGTAGCACGTTTTTTGCAAATTATTTTTTTAAATCTCCCATAATGATAGTTTATGTCATTTATATTTACTTCAGATGATAAAACATCTTATTACACAACCAATTATCCATAGTGGTAATGACGGTGTGGCGTATAAAAAAAAATCGCATGGCAGCCATTTTAATGTGAACTTATTTTATTATTTCGAATTACAAAACGATTCCCATGGCTTTACCGAACCATGTACACTCATTTTTAAACTTGATTTTCCGAAGAGAGATGTGTGTTTTACTATTAGTGACATTATTTTTCAAATACATTTCATCAATTTATTTGAGTGAAAATACGTGCTAGTACCCCTTTAAAATTTCTGTAAAAATGTTGTTCTGTTTTTCTGAAAACACCGAGCTTCTATTTACTACTGATAAACGTTTGAGAACAATCATTTCAATTAAAAGTAGTATTTATATGTCATCTATTTTAGAAGATACACAACAGATACAGTGAGCACTTCATCCCGGCCTCAGACGCCCGCGGTCATACATATATATTTTAAAATCATTAAAATGGTAGAAAATGTCACAAAAAGTTTTCTTCTTTTCTTTAATATCGTTAAATGTATGGGCACTAGAATGTCTAACCTTTACAACCAGTTTCAAGAAGTTCTGTAGCATGTTCAATTAGGTATTCGAAGGGCATTTAGAAGTGGTATGCATAAGAACGGGAAAATTTTCTGGATAAGAACTTATTTAATGTGAAAATACACGACGTTTCGGATTATATACTTATGAAGAATTAAGTATATACTCCGAACTGTCGTATATTTACACATTAAAGAAGTTCTTATAAAAAAAAGTCCTATGTATTTTCACATAAAAAAAAGTTGTTATCCAGCAAAGTATCCTGTTTCTATGAGGTCACTATTATCAATTTATGTCTGACAAGAAGTTCTGGCAGTGAATTAAAGGATAGATGAAATGCATTTTTCTCAAGAATGACAGATGATTACCTCTACGTATATTGTATATCGGAATCAATTGAGCATAAAATCGAGACAATATACACTTGCAATTGATAATTAAGACGATTTTAATTCACCCATTTTAACACTACCGCAATTTGTTCGGCGAATCCTTTTGAAAATGCTCACTGAGGCGTGACTGTGATAAGCGACAGGCGGGGCGAGTAGATAGCTACTCCGCCGGTGTCTCGTTAATTAATTAATGATGATTATCACTGCCGCTAAATGAATTTATGAGGTGTATTACATCGCCAAAAAGACATGTTTATGTAATAATTGTGTAATTGTCATTTGCGGAATTACTTAGTTGGATATCTAAACATTCGATATATGGGAAATTTAAGTTGGTTTATTGAAGGTTTCTTTATGAAATTAACAATCAAAATGTTGCGAAATTACGTTGAATTGTAACTATCGCCGAAAATCAAATTCCTCCACATACGTCACAGAAGGCACCCCTTCACGGGTCACACCCCCGCAGACTTTCATTCTGGTCGCCGGGACTAAATCAGGCGGTTTTTTAAAAAGCCGTATATAAGTCATTTATGGACCGATTTCAGAAATTTAAAATCGAGCAATTGTCAAATTGACATCCCATTTTAATGAATCCGATTTGGACCATATGTCATTTCATCTATCCTTTAAAACTTAACATATACTAGTATACCAATAATATCACATCAGAATCATCGTGATGGACATTTGATCTGCAGATAACTTAAAAGGATAATAATCCGTTAACGAAAGCTTAAGGTGGTGTTAAATCGTCATTGAATTGATGTTCAAAAGCTATCTCCAATTATACTTGAAATCGACTTTGTTTTCAGATACATATATTTCTCCAGGAAAATTGTGGTTGCATTATTGATTCATGGTATGAATTATGGCTTATCATCAATAATGAATTATGACTTATCATTCGTAATGAAGTATAACATGTTTTTACTAATAAATTATGATTTTTTTATTATGACTATTTTTTTTAACAATGACTAATCTTTAATTAAGAACTGTGAATTATCGTTTCAGTGTCATGTGGCGATGTTTGGTGCAGCCTCAAGTATATGTGTAAGGAGTATATGTTTTATTATATATTTTGGAGTGAGATACACGATTATATCAGTGATATAAACCCTCGATCAAACTGCAGTGTTCAGTACAGTACATCAGTACAAAATTAACAACAAAATGTGAAATGTTGATTGATATTGTGTGAAGTAATGAGAATTTTAATTTAAAACATTTTGAATATATTATTCTAGAAGGGCTGGCTGATAGCATACATAGAGGCTACACTGTATATTAAAGTAGTTAAAATCTTCCCTTTTAAATAATATCAACAGTAAGCTTAAAATTAATATATGCTGAATATACCATCCCACTGGTGTCGAAAATGTGCAAACATGAGCTAGTGTAACATGATAAATATGACACTTGTTGCCTTAACCTTAAAAAAATTCACAATAAACTACTCAATATTCGATAAAGTTAGCTTTCAATGGTCGAAAATTATTATATGATAACATTGGGAAATAATTTAAGAAATAGCGAAGAAAAATGAAACCCGGGAAAACAGTTTTTCGATCTCTTCTTGTTCAAAAGGAAAACCATTCTCTTCTTGTAAGCAATCAAACAGGCACCCGATCATACATTACGATTTAAAGCAACGATGGCATTTCAATAAATACAATCTTGTGAATCACACATGTTTAACATTGCAGATGCCGTCATGTGAAAGTGGGGAAATATGTGTGTCAGGGACGGTCACATGTCAAGATGGGAACTGCACTGAAAATAATATTTGTGGTAAGTCCTTCGTGTGTCCATGGTGATTTGTGTAATGAATGAAAAAGTCGCTCAAGCTAAAACTCCAAGGAGAAGCTTTTCGAAACGAGTCACTAGCCAATCCAAAAGCAAAAAAAGGGTATAAATGTTTAGATTATCCATATGGGAATTTCTTACAGATTTCATGGAAAGAAACACTAACTCTATGATATCATTTGTCACAGAAGTAAATCATGTCCGGTTTATTTTTTTAATTTAGAACTATGTTGTTAATCAATCACATCACTAAAATACCACCAATCAATGTAAAAACCTCTTCATAGGACGGCAAGTAGTTCCATGGAGGATGAAGCATAATTTCTCTCTACACAGAGGTTACTCTAGTCAGTCCTTCCCAAAATAACCTCTGTGGCACGCAGAACGATTTCTTGGTTAGAAATGGAGAATCTTGATTCGTTGCAATCGTAATTAGTTATGCTACCAGCCCGTTTTAAAAAATGGAAAGTTATAATGCTATTTTTGGAATCGTAAACGTTGGATACACTTATTGGTTGGAGGCGCAGACGCCTCCAACCTGTATACACAGTGGAAATTTCACCCTATATTACTGTTGGAATATTCAAAATAAACTTTCAACCATTCATGCTCGGCCTCTCCATATTTTGGAAAAGGTATATGCTTCACTGTTATGAATACATTATCAGTACATTGAGTTCAAGTCTTATTGGCATAAACTATAAAAATACTTTATGTCCCTTATGGTCCACCGTACATATGACATCATATCCTTTTTATACTCTTTTTAGTCTTAACAAGATGCCTCGAACCATGCCTTTTTAAAGGCTATTCTCTCTTTTAGAGAAATCCTTTTCAGTCAACGGCCAAGACACTCTATGTTACTCGCTAGAGGTGAGTCAATGAAAGATAGTTTTTATTGGATAGAAATAGTATAGGATGGTATCCTTAACACTAGTTTTGATGCGAAGATGTTTTGCCTGAAGCAAGAAATAACTCTTCGATAATATCGTTTATATCTGTCATATTTCAGAATCACACTCATTAGGCCATGGGCCATGGGCTTGTCTCTAAAGTGAGTTTAGGTCCAAGTTTTTGGTGAAGGCAGAAACAATATATAAATTTAATCCTGAGTGTTACTGCTTCCAAAAATGCAATGTTTCACCTAGGATACCTGTTCATTATGAAATTAGGGCATGTTGAAGTGATGAATTAGCAGTTTCGCAAAAGGTCTTCTTAGCCATGGAAAAACTGATTTTTTGACAAAAGTTTTTAATATATTTCCACATATCACACATCTGTTGAAAGAGAATATGTTGTTCTATCTAAATATGGTGGTCCTACTGGGTTTCCTATTGAAAAATGTGAAATTTCTGCAAAAGATGTTCTCAAAAACATTAATTTTTCTCAAACCGTTCCATTTCGTTTATGATTTTAAAAAGAATATTTAATTTGTATCCCTAATTCAAGTCATAGTTTAAGAAACAGATGTAATTACAACAATGAGAAGTTGGATTTTTAAACTCCATAAATTTCCAAGAGAGCTAAATGACTTTGTATAATAGGAGTGAGAGTTTTTTCTAAGCAAAGGAAGGTAACTCTTGCAAGTATTTCTTATTGTTTTTAACATTTCTCATAGAATTTGCCATCAAGAAACAACTGATTCTTATTACAAACGTACGAAAACACATTTTGGAATGATATGTTACAAAAATGTAGATGAATGTAAATATAAATTTTTGATTTTTCCCTTTTTTCCCAATGGCATAAATATGTAAAAAAAATAATAAATTTGCAAACATCAACTACAATAATGCAGCGATACAAAATTGTACATAAGAAATTAAAATTTTATTAAAGGTGTGGTAAGTCTGTTCGCTAAAGATACCCATTTTCTGCAGAAGTAGTTAAAGGTCTGAGCTTTTTAAAAAAAAATTAAAATATGAATGAAAATATCTTTGATTTAAAAAAAAGGTTATAAAACAATTATGTTTTCCCCTTTGCTTACTTCTTTGAATCCTTTGAATGCGAATTAATTTTTTGGTTATGAGAATTTGATTCAAAAGAACTTAATTGTTTGGTAGGCCAAATAAATAGAGGATTCTTCAGTGTTTTCAGTATAATGTTACAGTTTATCTCTCAGCGAGCGACCGGGAAAGCCAGTATTGTTTTAAGTGGCGCAGATACGAGTGAAAAATATATATAAAATGAGAGATAAGTGACATTACACTGTAAATACAAAATATTCCATTTATTATATGCTTCTGTGTTAAAAAAAATGTGGTTTCTTAAAGTTAAATAAGTTCAAAACTTATTGTGATATCATACCGTTGTCACTGACGTTGTTTATAGCAGATGTGACATCATATCATTGTGAACATTATGTCATTCCCTGTGTGATATTTTCACTGTGTTGAGAACTGAGATCAAACTGCAGAAACAGAGAAATAGAGAAATTATAATAAAAAAAAATTGACCCCCCCCCCCCCCCTCAAAATTCCCGGATCCGCCACTGCTGACAATGTTTTAATGGCCTCAAAGTTGATGATGTAACAATGTTATGATGCCATAGTGCTGATGACGTCACAATGCTATGCCACTTCACTGAGATCACTGACAAAGAAGCTAAAAGGCAGTGTTGTGTTTGAGATTAGTCTAACACTTAGACTCTATAAATAAAAAATATATAAAAATATTAAAAAATGAAAAAAATAGAGCCATGGGCTCTGTAGCTCATCAAGATTCGTATTGTTAAAATCAATTTTATCAGCTTGTTCTAGAGCTTTTCTTACTGGAGAACAAGATGAAAATAGGTTTTCAGGGTTGTGACCCCTAGGACACACCTTTTCCACATCTCTAACTGGAGAAGAAGATGAAAATAGGTTTCTAAGGTTGTGACCCCTGTGACCCCATTTGGGGTCATGGGGTCACGAAATCTACAATTTAGAATCCCCATTACCCAAGGAGTCTGCACACAACTTTTCAGCTTTCTAGACCTTTTGGAACTGGAGAAGAAGATGAAAATAGGTTTTTAAGGTTTTGACCCCTGTGACCCATTTGGGGTCATGGGGTCACGAAATCTACAATTTAGAATCCCCATTACCCAAGGAGGCTGCACACAACTTTTCAGCTTTCTAGACCTTTTGGAACTGGAGAAGAAGATGAAAATAGGTTTTTAAGGTTTTGACCCCTGTGACCCCATTTGGGGTCATGGGGTCACGAAATCTACAATTTAGAATCCCCATCCCCAATTTCAGCTCTCTAGAGTCATTGGTTCTGGAGAAGAAGTAAAAAAAGCGAAAAGTTTACAGACGGACTGACGGACGGACGGACGCCGGACGCCATGCCATGCCATAAGCCCATCGGGCCTTTCAGGCCTGATTAGCTAAAAATGAAAAGGAGCCTTTTTTTAATGAAAATATCATTTCTTACAGTCTCATTTTCAATATTTAATAAAATGGTGATGTTTTCAGAATAAATACTTTTTTCATAGTCTGAGTGTAAGACTATGTTTGAGATATGTTCATTCATTAAGATAATATATCCCGGAGGAAATTTGTTTCATTGACATGCTGGGGATATTTGTAACTGTAATCTAGTCCTGCTGATATATTTGATATCAGAAGACACATGGGTAAGATTCTTAATTTATGGGCATTTAGAATAATGTTAAATTCTAATATATACTATTTGTAAGGTTACCGTCATTCTAGAAAACTATTGAGCTTCTCTGTAATCAGACCTCAAACACTTTTGATCAAGGTTCCAATGGACACCCCCCTTCCACACACACACTTTTTCACAACCAGAAGTTTGTTTTGGGATAGGTGCAAGGTACCTGCTCGAAAATGTCAGCTTTGGAGATGTAGTGGGTCTCGAAAGTGTCATATGGGGACAGACGACTGCCTATGCTATAAACCCATTTGGAATTTTGGGCCTTTTTGGCTAAAAGTGCATTGCCAAACACAAAAATATGACATGGTTTTTAAATCATTTGCTGAACTATAATAATATTTAATGCTATAAGGATGTCCCTTCTATATCAAACCTGGAGGTTGCTATAACATGCATCTCATGCTTCTGAAACATTGCATTTAAAGTTACCAACCAACTACTGAAGAGTTGCTTTAAGATATTATCAGTTTTTCAATGATAACTTTGATTTTGACTCAAATGTGTTATCAAGGCTGACGGGTTCCATTTCCAAAGCATAGCTAAAAACCTGTTAATTGTATTTTTCTGAAACTCTTTAGGCGAATTATCCATCCGCCTTTTTTATTTTAAGATTTTAAAATTATCATTTTTTGTTTCTTTGGAAATGGTTGGATTTGGACACAGGGACAGGTTAGTTTCCATATGAGAAATTTTTAAAAAGGGTTTATCATATCTTTTTTAACCTAATATGTGTTATCCACCTTGTGAATTAGTTCATTACCGGAGTAGAACTGTTTGTGTTATCTTTTTTAAACTTAATAGGTGGTAATCACTATTAAACGTGTTATCTTATGACTTGTTAATTGTTTTTAATATAAAATTATTGTGTTTTCATGAAAACGAACTGGACTTTTTTTCTGGAGGTTTCTTTCATTTCCAAACACAAAAAGTCAATATACCTTTTTAAAAGTATGGACCTTTTATGTTTCAAAACTTTCAAATTTTGATTAGTTTCCATGAAAAGAAGTTAGACCTGGAGCCATTTTGTGAGGGACACATACTTTTGTTTCTACTGCTTACAAAGTTTATCTGCACGTCAGTTTTATAGACAGTAGATAGGTGGATATTATTATTATATATGCATAGAGTCAATATGAACACCCAACAAAATTCAACTTAGTATTTGCATATCAAATATAAGCATGTAAAAGTAATACTTTATTGCTATACATTAGTAAAATAATGCATATAAAATATAATCGTAATACATTATTGTTCAGGATTGTTTGTCAATTTTGAAGATATTACAAATATTGCTAAAGGTAAAAGTTTATTTTTCTGTGTGTTTTTTTCAAAAGGTGTGCACACTTTTTTTCTTTATTTTTTTTCTTTCTTTCTCTATTTTTTATTTTTTTTTATTCCATTTCATTTCAAATACATACATTGCATCAGTCTATTGTTGTCAAAGATAAATAATAATAGGTGTCAGTAAAATTTACCAGATTGATGTTAATGGCCACAAAATTGACTACCAATAAAGTGTTTTACATGCCATCATCAAAAATGTTTTCTACTCAAATACCAAATTAAGTAACTGTTAGTTTATAGCCATGAAGACAGTTTTAAAATCTTAACGTAACATAATATTATGAATGGTAAAAAAACCAAAAAACTTGTGTACCATTTAATTTGGGCAAATGATCCATTTTCTCAACAGGAACCCGATATTGTAAGTAAAACAAAGGTTAAATGAAGGTAAAAAAAACCTTCACCCTATATCAAATAAAAAGAGTAAAGGAACAAGGTCAGCCATACTGCCGATCTAAGGAAGTGGCCCATTCAACTTCAGGTCAAAATGTACGCTAAGAATCGGTGACATTCACAAATAAACGCACGTACCAATCAACTATACATTTCTCCACAAACCCAGTTGATTTCAAACATATGTCACCCTTAAGATAACTTTAGTAGCTCTTCTAACTCGAAAATTGACCACAAAAACCTCTCCCCTGAACATTATTCTGCAGTATCACAGTGTTAATAATCAAAGTTATGATTATGTTTCTGTTTTCCATCCAGAAGTAGCCATTGTTTAAAATATCCATATATATAGCCCCTAGAAACATTTGATATTGCCACAATTCGATCAGTTGAAGACTCACAAACAGACACACACACAATCTATGATGGGGGCGGCCATCTTTGTTGTACCGGGCAGGCTGACCTAACTGCTCTCTGATTGTTTGAAAATAGCATATTTTTCAAGGGCCTTTTATTACTGTTTATTAATTAATGAACAAGTGTTTTTGGTGAAACATTGAATATTTTGTGAAAAATAACCATTTTCTACAATATAAAGCAAAGTTTTCCCCTTCACCCAAAACCTCAAATGAACAAAAAAAATCTTCGGCCCATTGCCTACATCAATCGGTACCGTGACGTACCATTATGCTACCAAGATGTAAGTACGATCAACAGTAACGTTATTGAATCACTACTTTTCAGTTTCCATACAAGATGAACCAATCCAAGTATCGACCCGGGGTGGCGAAAGGTGTCCGGTTGTTAGAGGCGGGTCCCCGGGTCCGTGTGTGGAGCAATGTCGGGTAGATGCCGACTGTAGGCGCGGCCGGAAGTGTTGTTCTAACGGATGTGGACACACGTGTCGGCGAGTGACGCGTGAGAGTGAGTTTGATTTAAAGGATTGCCGCAATATATCATTTTCTATTGATTTCTTATCTGCAATTCGTTCATCAGACTATTTGGTGAAAATGAGACCCCCCCCCCCCAAATTAATATGATGTTCCTATATTAAACAAGAGCGACTTAAACATTGCATAATTATCATCTTCTTTCAACCGGCCAGCGGCAAAAAAACATGGGGCGGAGCTTAGAGGGTTGGGCGGTAACCGGAAGTGACGTACATGGAGGGATGGGATCTAAACATTAGCTTACTATTTATCATGGCAAACACTAGGGAATCGGTCAGTTGATCTGCTATGTCTACACTTTGGAACATTCCACACCGCTGTTCTGCTGTAAATTGTTGAGTTATCCTGGTTATCAAGTTTCACTTCACAAGTTTCCATCTGATGTCTCGCTTCACGCCTATTGGAAGAGAAGCGAAGAGAGCGGTTCAGAACCTGCCGTTCAAGCGCGAATAGGAATGGATTTTAATCGAAACAAATACTGCTAATAATAATCATCATCTTTTTTGTTTTACATGGTAATGTTTTGTTATCATGATGAAAAAAGAAGTTGATCGTCTAACCCGCCAAGGACTTATGTATGGCTCCCCAAGAAAACATACATGCGAGTGTATCTATATCATTTTGTAAATAACAAAAATACATATAATAAGTAACCCTGTGTCCACGAGTTTGATATGGAGATTAATCATGTGTCCGAGTTAAATATCAAACGTGCAACGGTTCTAGACTGAAAACAAGGAATTGTTCAAATTAGTCATAATAGTAACTGAAACGGAGATTTCCCATATCCGTTGGAACGGTCACGTGACCTCGAGCATACAATCCACCTTAGAGACAACAAACCAACGTTCGAAATATTCACATTGTCATTCACTTTCAAACCATTTAATATGTTTGAATAACTATCAAAAACAGACAACAGCGCAATTGCAACTATAATAATTAAACGTTTGGAATTAACTTTGGTTCCGAGGTTAGGTCAGTATGATCTGCACTAGACACATGAAGACGGCTGCACTAGTACCAGGGCCGAGGCGGCTAGATTATGCGAGATTATAGACAGGCGCCTACTAGCTTCACACTTTGACCTTCTGCTTATGGTGAATGTGCAAATTGTTAATAGTACACTGGTAGAGAAGGGGCATTTGTTGTCTAGATGTGGCAGTGTTGAATTCGCCAAAAAGATCTTCTAAGTTGACCCCTGTGAGGTGGAAGTCGACGCCTCGGTCAAGGCCGCTGTTAGGACGCGTAATGGCCGACTGCGGGAGCGGGCGAGAACTGTGAGGTGTTGGGATGCGAGTGCTAGATGGGGGCAAAGCAGGTGGATTTGTGGATTTGTGGACAGTTTACTCTGGATTGCTTTTTTTGCGAATCGCTTCATTCTTTGATCTACCGCTAGCGTTTGTTTACAAACAATGCAATCAAAGGGAGATAACTATTGACGGCATGTTGTTGCTAGGGACGCGCGTGACCCAGTTTAACATAGTAAAATATCCCTACGGCACGTGACCGGTTTGGACCAATCACTAGCCGACATTGCTGTGCAAGTCGAGATAAAATCAGTTATATACATTGTGATGATAGTGCAAGGATTTCGCATGCGAATAGCAACCTACAGTGTGACCAATGATAAGAATAACGAACCTAGCTGTTTTCATCATGAGCTTGATAACCCATGTATATCGTCGTTTATCCTCAGTAATCGTACAACGGTTTGTTTTTCTTCAAATGAGTGCCATCTATAAAGAAAAGCCTACATAATACACTTTCATCATATCCCTAAAGTCCATTGGCCGGTCACCGACATGCCATTTGTTATATAATTGAATCGGTCCGGTAAACACTTTATCTTTACAAACAGAATCACACACCCTTCCTTCTCACCTACTCAGGTTCTTTGACTTTGTTCAGTTTAATTCCGTAAACTATTTTGCTGTAACAAAGCTTCTCCCCTTTGATCTTGAAGAAACATCTATATGGTACGCTAAACTGATTGTGTGTCGGTGTGTTGAAGCAACACGTAAAGGCTATTTACTTATCCATTTCGTTTTCATTTACGATATGTGCAATAAGATGCTACTGGTAACATAATTCTTTCATTCGATAATTTTCGTTGTCTATAAATCTGTACAATCATAATGTATATGTGTGAGTGTACAATGGAGCAATCTTCATGTAAATTTCACTGAGCTTGTTAACCAATCCAGTTCATGTATGTATTCTTGAAAGTAAAGTGAAAATGGTTTGCGTTACATAACATCATATATAGAATAATTTAAACTTCAAATAACAGTAATCTTTATACTAAATACACAATGTTATTTATAAATCTGCAATGTTGTCTCGCTCGTTTGAGCAACCAATCGTTCAGTGTATATACAATAATTGCTTCAAGAATACTTTATTTATTAATACATACAAAACAAAAATATAACCTGTTATTATTCAACATAATTTGATCAAAGCTCTCCTTCAAATACCAGATTGTCCATACGGAAACCACCTGTCAAAACCACGCCCACTTCGCTGGGTCGGATCCAAATCTTCATTTTGTAACACAAATATACTATTTTGAAATTGGAACTGAATTGGAATAAGGTTATGCACAGAATATGAACTATCTCACTACAATCATAACAATTGGTGCTACTTAATCTCTCTTCGCTCCGAGAGTCTTCCCTTGTTTCAATGTCACTAGAACTTGCATTTGGTTCGTACAGGGGAGGCGAGACATCGACCACATCACTTGCAATGATGCAATCTTAGCTTGAATACAAACACTCCATGGAAAGTGATGTATTTTCTGAATCACTGAAAGACATACTTTGTGTAAATGATGTCATACAGATACATAACTAACCGTCCATCGCAATTTTTACATAACGTCATATGAATGGTGCGTTGGGATAGAGCAGGGTTTATGTGAAAAACAATTCCGTGATCTCGCTTACGAACTAAGTCTATGTGATATGACAACAGTCCTCAGTTACATAATACAAACATACTATACATTAGCGCAAAATGCACTCCAATTAAGCAGGACCCGGTCGTTGTAACCATACGATATTGCTTGTTGAATAGTTAAGTAATCCATTTGGTTTTTTTTCATGAAGATTTATTTCTTATATGAGCTGTTTAAAATTTGGGAAAACGCGTTAAATTAAATTAGCGGCCATACTGACATTCCTCCACGTACGTCACAGCAGGATACGCCCACTTTCATTCTAGTCGGCCGGGCTTAATTGGGCACTTTTTAAAACATGTACCTCACTAATTTGTCATCGTGATCTCTTTTCTCAACGATTCCTTGATGTCTATTCTCTTTGATTCCGTGATCTCTATTCTTATCGACTCCGTGATCACTATTCTCATCGACTCCGTGATCTCCATTCTCATCGACTCCACGATCTCTATTCTCCTTGATTCCTTGATATCAATTCTCATCGATCCTGTGATCACTATTCTCATCGAACACGTGATCTCTATTCTCATCGATCCTTGATCACTATTCTCATCGATCTCGTGATCTCTGTTCTCATTGACTCCTTGATCTTTATTCTCATTGACCCCCTCGGTCTATATTCTCATCGACTCCGTGATCTATTTTCTCCTTGATTCATTGATCTCTATTCCCCTCGACCCCCTTTATTCTCATCGATCCATGATATCTTTTCTCATCGACCATGTGATCTCCATTCTCATTGACCTCGTGATCTCTTTGCTCATTGACCCCGTGATCTCTGTTCTCATTGACTCCTTGATCTTTACTCTTATTGACCCCGTAATCTCTTTTCTCATCGACTCGTAATATCTATTCTCATTGACCCCACGATCTTTATTCTCATCGACATGATCTCTATTCACATCGAGTCCATGATCTTTATTCTCATTGACCTCATGATCTCTTTTCTCTTTGATTCCTTGATCTTCATTGTCATCGACCTCGTGATCTTTCTTCTCCTTGATTCCTTGATCTCTGTTCTCTTTGACTCCGTGATCTCTATTCCCATCGACTCTGTGATCTCCATTCTCATCGCCCGTGATCTATATTCTCATCGACCTCGTGATCTTTTTTTATCCTTGATTCTTTGATCTCTATTCTCTTGACTCCGTGATCTCTGTTCTCATTGATTCCGTGATCTTTATTCTCATCGACCCCCTGTCAACTCTAGATAAAAACAATATAATCAACTGATCTTATTTCAAATGTGATAATTGTATAAATAATAATTATTATCAGTTTAAATTCTTTTTTTTCCTAAACGATTTTTCCATGGTTTTCCGTGTCTGTATCTTACATCCTTGTTTCAGCACCCAACCACAGACCCGGCTCTTGTCCGTGGTTTGCCCGTGAAAGTGGTTCCTGTGACTTGCAATGCTTCAGCGACCATGAGTGCCGTGGGCGCCAGAAGTGCTGTGTGACGTCATGTGGAACGGTCTGTGTGCAGCCTTGTTTTCATTGGCTGACAAACGTCCACGCACGGAACATCAGCAGGTGGCGTTTATCAAGGCGATGTGCTCGGCCTAGTGTTTCTCATTGAAATTCCACGACAGTTGGTTTTTGAAAATAACTAAACCAGGCGTTTCGCCTTTAAACATAGAAAACTTTGGTTGTGGTATTATATATTTAAATGTTGAGCTCATGACAATTACAAACAGAGATTTCTCATTGCATAATCGAATGCCTAATGAATACAAGGCGGGTTGCACACTAAAGTGTGAATTAAAAAGTGCCTACAATATCTAAAACGAACTTGGTGATGAATAGAAGTAGAAGTAGAAGTATTAATTAAGGAGGTTCCTTACCAATTTGAAAAAACTCAAGAAATATGATATTATATTTCACTATATACATGAAAAACGTGCTAAATCCATTTAAGTAAAAAAAAAGGGGGTCATCGTGCTCGTTTTTGAAATATGAGCTCTCAATGTAGGTTCGGGGTGCGCAAAAGAAATCTTTCACTATTATTTCACACTATCATCATGATTAAACAATAAAGATAGTTCATAATTATGGCCTTATTTAAATAAGAGGGTTATGGTTAAACGTTTATGCAAGACGAAAATGCAATTTTATTGTCGTTTTGTAGATTTTCACCTTAAATTGATTTAAAAACAAATATTTTCTGTTAAACATTAATAAATTATTTATGTCAATTAATCTCAAGGTTTGCTGGAAACAAATCTATGTTTGATAGAAATACAATTCAACAACAAAATTACCCCAAAAATCATATGTATCCAGGATTACTTTTAATAACAATTTGAAAAACCCTTGAGAAATTGTAAATTTTCAGTTCCAAGAGAAGTAACCCTTACTCAATGTGCACGACCGTTTCCCCTTCAATTATATCATAGAGCAAAATAAAAAAAAATGTCTTTTAATAATAAAACCAATACTATATTTTACAATTATAATACAATGATTTGATTATCATGTACTAGATAGATATTTAAGTTTCAAATGTGCATGACAAAAACTGTTACGGAAAGTGTACACTGTATATTGAAAAGTTGCTACTGGATTCAAGAATGAATATAAGGAAACATGTATACATCTATAGTATTCTCCACCATTTATGTTGCATGTATCAATATTTTATAAAGTTCGAATCCTATAGAAAAGATCGCGTCCTCTCTTCCTTCAGTTGACTACATGTATACCCAACCTCAAAAGAAACGTCACCATACGAAATACAATATATTTCGATCCACAAGTGATACATACTGAAACAGTTACGTCATGTCCTCATGAGCCAATTTAACTAAATTTGAATTATTATTATTACCTCAAAATATTTTGTGTAAAACACACATTTCAAGAAATCGTCGTCATAAATGGCGTCTGTGCCTTGATAAAAAATATCAGAAAACATAAGACATCTATTGAAAAAATGTTTGGAGAAAAAAATGAATAAATAACCAAAATAATCCCTCAAAGATAGAACGAATACAGTACAGTACAGTGTCTGATATTGAAATAGTTTTGAATACTATGATAATCTAAATGAAGTTGACCATAATGAACATGATGAAACATTCATAGAAAGTACGTCACAAGAACTGACTTATGACTGTAGGATTCTTAATAAGGACATCAACTTTGAAGAAAGCACAACAACCGCTAAATCACTCAAACGAAACAAAGCAACTGGTTTAGAAAACATTGAAAACGATTATTTAATTGACACCATTGACATTTTTGCCCCTTACTTAGTTCAATTTTTAACCTTGTTCTATCAACAGGCAAACCCGATTCTTGGCTGATTGGAGTTATAAAGCCAATAAACAAAAATAAAGTTGACCAACTAGACCCAATTTCATACATATCTTTTTAAGCTGTGTCGGTAACTTGTTCACTTCTATTCTCAACGCGCATCTTACAAATTTCCTTGAAATCAATAATATCATTACCCCCGCTCAAGCAGGCTTCAGAAAACACTTTACAACGTCAGATAACATCTGTATTTTGCAAACATTTAATGGTCTAATGACATCACATAAGCAAAAGCTTTATTGTGCCTTCATCGACTTTACAAAAGCATTTGATACCGTCTGGCGAGTTGGTTTATGGTCGAAAATGCAAACGTCAGGTATACACGGTAGATTGCTTGATCTCGTGAACAATATGTATCGTGACATTAAGTCAATAGTTAGTACACAAAACGGTAAATCCGATTACTTCCCTTGTCAAAAGGGAGTTCGACAAGGAGACAACTTATCTCCACTTTTATTCTCAATTTTCCTTAACGATCTGGAGAACAGTCTGTATAAAAATGGTTGTGATGGAGTAATTTTTTATCTTTCTAATGAGAATGACTTACATATCTGGCTGCATATATTATTATTACTTTATTCTGACGATACTGTTTTATTTGGTATTACACCTAATGCTCTGCAAAATCTCTTGATTCTTTCTATGAATATTGCACAACTCGGCAGCTTAACGTAAATGTATCCAAAGCAAAGATTTTAGTCTTAGGTTCAGGCCCCGCTGTTTAATCCAAATTTAAATTTAAATTTGGTGAAGAGAATCTCAGTTTAGTTGATAGTTATGTTTATCTAGGTATCGAGTTGCATAGAAATAAAAGGATGGTATATGCAATCAAAACTATATATGAAAACGCCACAAAGGATATGTATAGCTTGCTGAAAAAGGCAAGAAATTTAAATTTGCCATGAGATGGTTTATTATCTCCATTTGATGTAATGATAACGCCTATTCTAACTTATGGATCGGAAGTATTGGGATTTGAGAAACTTGAACTAATAGAAAATATTCATTTAAAATTTTTGAAACTCGCATCTGGACTAAGAAAATCTACCCCACATTTCATGGTTTACTTAATTTTGGAGAATAGCAAGTTATGTAAAAATATACCAGCGTATGTTATCCTTTTGGCACAAACTTACATTTACTGAAAAATTTAAATTATCCAATGTGTTAAATCATTATAGTTCGAATAAATATAACGAACATTCTAATTCGGATCCATGGATTCACTTTATCAAAAGTTTATTAGATAGAATTGGATTATCACATGTTCTTGTCAACCCCTCGGTATGTTCCACGTCTTGTCTAGTTTTGAAAGCTGGACAAATACTCAGAGAGAAAATATCATATCAAGTTGTTATGTGTCAGACAGGTGAGTTAAATGGGTATAACCCCAATCTGGAACGTAACAAATATTTAAAAAGATATCACACAACAATTTGAAAACTTAAAATTATTTTAATACAAAACAAGTTAAGATTCTGATACAAGTACAAAATTCAAGTGTTTACAAAGAATAAATTCACACAGCTATTCTGGCAGGCTAACAAAAGATAAAGGGCTTAACAATATAAAAATATACTCATCACCGACATGGTTCAACCGACCTGGTACATGCAAAATCCAACCACTGACTCACAATATTGCAATGCCCATTTTAAACATATCTGTGAATTGTGTAAGCTACCAATTAGCAACAAATACCCAAGCGCTTTAAGGATAGACAAAAGATAAGCAACTCAGTCAATTAAAAGATCAATGGCCTCATAAGCTAACCTATGGTTGTAGATTCCCACTTGTTAAAGGATTGAGATTTAAAATTTAAAATACTTAGACATAACAAAGTCCAGAAGGAATGTATTATCAACACTATAAACAAACATTAGTTTTCGAAAAATATTTACTTTCCCCGAAACATATTTATGTTCCAATTTTGAATTTTAGAACCTCAAATCTCAACTTACCAATTGAAACTGGAAGATGGCAGAGCATACCGAGGGATGAAAGATAATATAAACTTTGTAACTTAAGTGTAATCGGGGACGAATTACACTTTATATTAAACTGTCCAATGCTAACTTTAAATCGAGAACGATATCTACCCACATACAAATGTTTATATAACAATATATCTATATTTTGTCCTGTCGCCAACAACTATCGTACATAAGAAATACTTGTCAAGTTTTATCATACAGCTTCAAAATATGATAACAAACATTTAGTAAGTATCTGTATTCTGTCTGTTATTTATTCACATATTCGTGTATTATTCAATGAACTGTTAATTGTAACCATTGTCTGTCTACAGACGCATGCCTGTAATTTGTAAATTGTATTTGTGTGTATGCTATTGTACCACCGAAGGTGGTTTATGAGTAATAAAACAGTTGAACTGTTGAACAGCTTATTTTATTACGTTCTACAGTAATGATGGGTCAACAAATATAAGTCCAAGA
Source organism: Gibbula magus (assembly GCA_936450465.1). NCBI lineage: Eukaryota > Metazoa > Mollusca > Gastropoda > Trochida > Trochidae > Gibbula > Gibbula magus. The sequence goes on along the minus strand of OW388301.1, from coordinate 36,508,181 downwards.
ATTTATTCATGTCGACGTCATATTTTATTAATAAAGTTTCCACGTAATATAATTTTTTAATTTAATGCCAAACACTTTTGGTCAAAAACACATTTTTAAAATACAATTTAAGGAAGCCAAGAGTATTTGAACAGACATAAGAATAAAAGTATCATACTCTGATGTACATGTAGGAACGTGCGAGTACTTCTTCACAAAAGTTAATAGGTCATTTAACTACTGTGCAATAATCGAAATAATAAACTGAACGCCTAAAGAAATGTTACAATTCTTTGAATTTGAATATCATAAAAAGGTACGTGTTCAGAGGAATTTACTTTGTTGTGTTGTAACACTCCATCAGTTTAGTGTTTTGTGCTAAAATAGCAAACCTGTAACTTTAATGGTAAATAAGTTATCGTCAGTTTTTCATCGTTTTAACTCTATTTTAACATCACGATTTTGATTGATTATGAACAACTTTAAAGCAAAACATTTGAAAAAATTGTATCTGTATTCACGACACTAATGGATTAAGTTCCTACATAATTAAATGAGCGTTATAAAGATGCATTTAACTATTGTACATGTATGATAACGTTCAACCATTGTAGTAATACATGTATAAAGGAATTGAACCATTGTAGACATACAAAACAACTGAACCTACAATATAACATTGACTTTTGCTAATGGGACGTTGTTTATGTAATTGATCGTTTAGTTGATCAAGAACTAATAAACGACTATTTCGGGTACAATAGTTGTGTAAAATTGTAAACACTCAAAATTATGACAATGCCTTATCGAACCATCTATGAAACATTATACGAGGCCATGACGGCATCACATAGGAACTGGATTCAAGAAATCCAATTCTTCAGACCAATTGTTATAAAGGATTTATTTCGTATTGTCATTCTTTCAGCTATTATGTAAGATGGTTCATGACACCTTCAGGACGATATGCAGTGCCTTTGCATACCACAACCCCCCATTTTGTTTGATTTGTTATTGAAACATCGTTGATGCTTCTTATATTGTACCTTCAAGTCAAATATTTTTTTTTTTTTTTTATGTAAACCTGAACCTTGGCTATAACTTCTGATATGTCCTCAATAGGCCTCTGTTCATTACTTACCAATGCATCATATTTTTTTCAGATGAAGTTATAATGTTTGCCATTGCGACCTTAACCTTAGCGCAGGAAACATTTTCATTTGACACGTACATCCGTTGTGATGAGACCTTTTTAGACGAGGTCGTAATTCTTTTCCTTTTCCAAAGAGTGAATACTTGCGAGTTTTCACGAATACCCGCTTCTGAAGGAAAACGAAATCCTAAGTGGTTGCAAAGCGTGAACACTTAAGGCTTCATCAAGGTATGGATATAGCATCATGGATGCATATACATGTACACCGATGAATGGAGATGCCAAGCTGTCAGTCCACTTGAAGTGATTTTACGAGCGGTGTGGCGTTGTTGATGGGACAGGGTTGTATTACTAACGCAACATCAAGTGTCGTTGAAATCGGTATGGTGTTGCTTGATATATTTTGTTTCTGAGTAATAAATCAGGTGTGTCTGTACTGATTGGGTTTTTGTTTATGTTTATTGTTGTTGTTCCTTACACCTTTCCAAAAGGAATACTCATAAAGGTCCCATTTAACACCGTTTTTTTTTTTTATTGAACCAGTGGTTAAGTACCAGACGAAGCTAGTTCGATACAAATACTATAGCTTTTCATGAGTTCATTAGAAGTATTAAAACAGCGTTTAACTAGAACCGCTACTATTAATGCAACATGATTCATTGATGAGTGGTAAACACGACTGAAACATATATATATCACATATATCAAAATAAACAAGATGAAGTTGAAATAAGTGTGGCTCACGTTTTCAATAGGTACATAATGTACCTACTTATTCAGGCCGATTGACACACAGTACATAGCATTATGACGTCACACAGGAACCTATGACGTCATAATGTACTTTGAAAACGTAAATAGTACGATTTTGGAATGTGGAATCGATGTAGGTTCATTCTTCTTTTTAATTGTTGTTCTGGTTTCACGAAATACTTCTCATTACAACCAGCACCCGTGATGACATAAATAAATGTTTTCGTATCACAATTCATATTTTGTTTAACAACAAAATTATCTTTGGGTGAAATATTAATGGGACATACTTCAACTATACTTTCACACGTGTGGCAACGAGAGTCTCCACATTTAGAGACTTTGGGAACAACATCAATCGAGTCAAATCTAGATGCAGTTAAACTTTTGCGTAGGTTTTTGGGTTGCTTACGGCTGTTAATAAATTTGTATTTATAAACAATCTTTTTCATTCTTTTACTCGGGCATAGAATATAAAGATAGTGTTTGACAATAGACATAGTGGAATCATGACAAGTGAGATAATCTGAGTATTCATGTCTTTATCCCTCTTAGATCTCAGCTGTTATCAATTAGTCTGGATTATTTTTTTTTTTGCAAAAAAACCTTTTAGTTCACCAAGGCGAGTGATTTTAACATCATCATCCGAAACAATTGTGCAAACTCTTCTGGCCAGACAGGACGGAATGTTACGTTTGTTATGATGCGGGTGGCATGAACCAAAGTCTAGATACTGGTGTGCATCTGTTTTCTTATAAAATATATCCGTTCCTATGTTACCTTCTGTTGCTATCTTAACAGTGATATCCAGAAAGTTTAAATGGTTATCATGACATTCCATAGTGAATTTCATTGAGGGGTCAAGTGAATTAAGAATTTCATGAATAGTTTGAAGAAGGCTATTGTCATTTTGTAGGATGATAAAACAGTCATTTAAAAAACGATTCCATGAATTTTCAACATGCTCTTTCATTGATAGTCCAAATATCTCTCCAACTTTAGAGTAGAATAACTTTTCCAAATATCCAAGCACTAAAGTTGCATACGTCGGTGCTACTTTCGTACCCACTTACCAATTTCGAATCCTCGGACACTGTCTGTTGAAGCTTACATAAAAAGTCAATATCATCTCTTATGTAACTTTTAACTTGCGTACATAAGGGTTTCAGGGATTCATGGATCACTATATCCTGGCTAAGCCCCGCCCCCTTGGTTACTGTTGCTAGTTCCCTCACGCTTTCGCACAAAATTGCCGCCGTGATTGTAAGTCTTGTCATGAAATCTATAATATCTTGCATTCCTGAAAGCTTTTATATGTCCATTTTACTCTGATCCAATATCAATCAAGAGTTTGGAAAAAGGACTTTAAGGGACAGATTTATTTATTTTTTTTCTGAAGTTATTGAGGTGTATAAAATTTTAAATTAAAGGTATTTCAAATTCAAGTTTAGAATTACACCACAGTGTCAAAAGTGTTGCAAGTTTTGCAAAAGTGTATCGCCGTTTTCCGAAAAAGGTCCCATGTTATTTCAGTGTAGCATAAATAATTTTCATGGTCGTGACTGCGAACGAACACTTATGGTACGTTTCTGGTTAAACGTCATTATTTTATATCTACCGTTGATATTCACTATATGCCCTATTATCCTATTTGGCTATCTTCGACAAATTATTACACAGTAAGGGAAGAGTTACTGCCCATCCGTATCCCTATCTCCCGATAGGTGGCCAAGACCCGGATTATCATGCTTCCTTCTGTCTGTCAGAAAGAAACCGAATCACATAGAAGGGAGGCCGGACGGGAGCTAACGGTAGTGAATATCAACGGTAGGTATAAAATAATGACGTTTAACCCAAAACGTACTATTATTTACTATACCATCGTTGATATTCACTTTATGCCCGATTGCCACAGCGGGAGGAGGGCTGCGAAGAGGTTGGGGAAGGTGAGATACTCTCCCCCCATCACAAGGGGATATTGTTGACTAGTGAAGTCCGAGAGATCATGAGTCTCCCCTAGTACATGGACACAAGGAAAACAAACCCTGACCCTGCAATGCGGTTAGGGTTGAACTTAAATGTGTCACCACTAATTAAAAGACAACAACACGTGACTGAAGTTAAAATTGAACAAGTGTAGATTTATTAACCCATTAGCGAGGGGGTGGCTGACCCTACGGTGAGGAGCTGTCGGAACCCGTTGCAGTGCGTAGACTTGAGCACCCAGCCGGTTGATCCCCACTAGGTCCTCCGTGGATACATCACGCAAGTAATGGTTGGCGAACCAGAAGCAGCCAGCCATGATGTCCGTCACCGCCAAGTTACTATGAAGAGTCATAGTTGCTGATATGACCCTTATCTCGTGAGGATTTGAACGCGCCGGCGTGTTTAACCTCACTGCCTTGTATGCGTTCAACACCGCAGAGTGTAGATACACGCTCAGTGGTCTCTTATCAAGTTTCTTGACACTGGTCTGGGAATGAGGAATGAACAACCTCCGTCTCCCCTGCCGCAGTGTCCTGGCTCTCTCGGTGAAGATACGCAGTGACCTCATCTGACAGAGGAGACAGATCTCCTCGTCTTTTGGGTCGATCGTACCGGAAACGGATGGTAATGAGAAGGTTCTACCCCTCTCGTCTGCGGTCTGATTATTGCAACTAAAGTCAGGCCCTAGTCCCAGATTGGCCGATCCCCTGTCTCTCACATCAAAACGTAAGATGTCCGCCTGGAGAGCATGAAGCTCTGAAATCCTGTCTGCGGACCCCATGGCCACAAGAAAAGTCGTCTTTATGGTGAGATGGAGGCCAGTCGTCTCCGCCAACGGTCCGTAGTGGTCTGACTTGAGGTGGGTAAGAACCACTGCCAAGTCCCACTCTGGGGGCCTAAGTACTTGCCGACCATCCACATTCCGGTAAGTCCTGATCAACTCTTTCAGAATCGACACATCGATCTGAGGGTCGTTCCTCCGCAAGACAGACATGATCACCGCTAGGTTGGTGTTAATAGAGGAGGCCTTTAGCCCCCTTTTCTCCCTTAAGTGTACTAGGTAGTCGGCTACCTGGAGGACCATGACTGTCTGCACGTCATACCCCTTCTCCCTTCAGAAGGTCGCAAAAGACCCCCACTGGAAGTCATACAACTTTCTTGTGGAGGTCCTCTGCGAGGCCGCTACCGCCTATCGCAAGTCTTATCGCATCTAGTTCTAAGACGTTGATGTGGCATCTCGTTCGCATTGACAACCACAAACACCCGCCGTCTGTTCCGTATCACCCTTGGGTGGAGGCGTCCACATATACGAGCGTAGCTGGGCTGTTGCTGACGGCCACCTGAGTGGCACTCCCGCCAGTATGTTGGTTTCCTGCTGCCAGCAGGAGAGATGGTGTCTGATATTGGCGGGAATGGAGAAGACGTGGAGGCACGTCTTCTCTCTCACGTGTGTGTTGACAAATATCTGAAGGGGCCTGAGCTGCAACCTTCCCCTTGGGGTGAAATGTTGTGTCGAGGTCAGGAACCCCAACAGCTTCTGCCACTTCCTGAGGGGCAGTGGTCCTTGAAGAGCTAGACCCAGGAGGTCTTTGTACCGCCCCATCCGCTTCGTGGTAACGAAAGCCTTGTATTGCATGGTGTCCAGACGGGCGCCCAGAAACACCAGTTCCATCATTGGCTGAAGGTCCGACTTGTCTAGATTGACCAGCCATCCCAACCACCTGAACAACGCTATTACAAAGTCTTGTTGAGCCTCCAGAACAGATGGGGATCTGTTGTGACCGAACCCATAGTCCAGATACATTGCGAACTGGATGTCCTGCTGATGCAGGTACTGGACTACGGGTTGGGTTACGCGTGTGAACAGCCACGGAGCCGACGATATCCCGAACGGAAGCACGTTCCACTGAAACTGTGACGAATCAAAGTACTTTCGATCCCCATGGTAAATGGGAATATGCAGGTACGCGTCCTGCAGGTCTAGGGATATCATCAAGTCCAAGGGCTCCAGTAATTGCACTAACGACGGCACTGTCAAGAGTCGAAAATATGGCTGCGCATTTAGGAAGGAGTGGTTGAATCCTTCAAATTGTGGATCAGCTGCCATTTGTTCGACTCTTGGGAGGACCGGGGAGTACAATCCGGGAACAAGGTCGTGGAGGCGGAGTTCCTCTACTGTCCACTTGGAGATGAGAATCTCCACCTGTTCCAGCTTCAATGCGAGCCAATCTGACTCTAGCGGACGTTCCACTGGCGTTTCCAGTTGGGTACGAAGCGGGAGAGACTTCAACCCCACTGGCCCGTCACAGGCTGGGACAACCTGTGGAGGTAGCTCCGGAGGGACCCACAAGTCATTGCTTCCTCCCTGTGTCATTCGTAAAGGTCGCCATCGCCTGGCATGCGTGTGCGACGTGGTTCGCTTACGCCAGGATACTTCTGGCCTCTCGATCAAAGTGGGACAAATGCATGTCCAACACTTGATGAGGCACAGAGGGTGAGGCGACCCGACGGATGTCATCGTCCAGGACGGGGAGAGAGAGAGAGGAAGCGCGCTTTGATGAACAGGCAGTGAGCTACGCTGTTTGTCTGAGATTACGAGCGGGGGCAAGAGACTACCTGGCGTCGCCGAGGCAATGTTCACGTGGAAGTCCTTGTCCGCTGACTGCAGAAGCCTATGGGAAGGCAGCGCCACAGAGCGAGAGTAAGGCGTCCAGAGTAACCTGGCACCAATCCGCTATGGCCTCAAAACGTTCTTTCAAGTCTGGCTCCTCGTCTGTGGAGGCATCAGGGGCGGCAGACATAACTGCTGTAGCGCCATCACTCACCGTCCCCTCGCTTCCCTGCCAGCATATCCTGATCTGAGGAAGTGGCAGCCGGTGATACCAAAACCATCCTCCTCCTCTTGGGGGTTGAAGGTGCTGATGGGGAGGGCGGCGTAGTGAGTCGCCTCCTCTCCCGCTTTGTCCGTGGGCGGCAACCTCTTGTCCAACATGTTGGCCACCATGTCCCTCACGGACACGAGGATATCCTCAGTCAGCGCTCCTCAGTCATATTTATGTTCCAATTTTGAAATTTAGAACCTTAAATCTCAACTTACCAATTAAAACTGGAAGATGGCAGAGCATACAGAGGGATGAAAGAAATTATAAACTTTGTAACTTAAGTGTAATCGCTGACGAATTACACTATATATTAAACTGTCCAATGCTAAATTTAAATCGAGAATGATTTATACCCACATACAAATGTTTATATATAAATATATCTAGATTTTGTCCTATCGCTAACAACTATCGTACATAAGAAATACTTGTCAAGTTTTATAATACAGCTTCAAAATATGCTAACAAATATTTAGTAAGTTTCTGTGTTCTGTCTGTTATTTATTCACATATTCGTGTATTATTCAATGAACTGTTAATTGTAATCAGTGTCTGTCTACAGTCGCATGCCTGTCAATTGTATATTGTATTTGTGTATATGCTCTTGTACCACCGAAGGTTTAATGAGTAACAAAACAGTTGAACAGTTGAACAGCTTATTTTATTACGTCCTACAGTAATGATGGGTCAACAAATATAAGTCCAAGACGTTATTCATATCGACGTCATAATTTATTAATTAGGTTTCTACGTAAAATAATATTTTAATTAAATGCCAACCACTTTTGGTCAAACAACATTTTTTATAAACAATTTAAGGAAACCCAAGAGTATTTGAACAGACATAAGAATAAAAGTATCATACTCTGATGTACATGTAGGAACGTGTGAGTACTTCTTCACAAAAGTTAATAGGTCATTTAATTACTGTGCAATAATCGAAATAATAAACTGAACGCCTAAAGAAATGTTACAATTCTTTGAATTTGAATATCATAAAAAGGTACGTGTTCAGAGGAATTTACTTTATTGTGTTGTAACACTCCATCAGTTTATTGTTTGTACTAAAATACCAGACCTGTAATTTTAATGGTAAATAAGTTATCGTCAGTTCTTCATGGGTGGGGTCAATTGTCCCCAATCACGAATTCCATCATCAGAATATTGATTTGTCATCAAAACATGTTTTAACTCTATTTTAACATCACGATTTTGATTGATTATGAACAACTTTAAAGCAAGACATTTGATTTTTTTGTATCTGTATCCACGACACTAATGGATGTTAAGTTCCCACATAACTCAGTGAGTGTTATAAAGATGCATTTAACTATTTATAATAACGTTCAACCATTGTAGTAATACATGTATACAGGAATTGAACCATTGTAGAAATACAAAACAACTGAACCTACAATATTACATTGATTTTTGCTAATGGGACAGTGTTTATGTAATTGATCGTTTTGATGACCAAGAACAAATAAACGACTATTTTGGGTACAATAGTTGTGTAATATTGTAAACACTCAATATTTTGACAATGCCTTATCGAATCATCTATGAAACAATTTACGAGGCCATGACGGCATCACATAGGAATTGGTTTCAAGAGATCCAATTCTTCAGACCAATTGTTATAAAGGATTTATTTCGTATTATCATTCTTTCAGCTATTATGTAAGATGGTTCATGACACCTTCAGGACGATATGCAGTGCCTTTGCATACCACAACCACCCCCTCCCCCCCTCCCCCCCCTCCCCCCCCCCCACCCCACACACACCCACCTTAAAAACGATAATCGTGGCCATTTTGTTTGATTTGTTATTGAAATATCGTTGATGCTTCTTGTGTGAATATATTGTCATGCGACCTTTCAAAGGAAGTCAAATTTGAACTTGGTATAGGAACCTTTTTACGTAAACTTGAACCTTAGCTATAACTTCTGATATGTCATTAATAGGCCTCTGTTCATTACTTACCAATGCATCATAATTTTTCCAGATGAAGTTTTAATGTTTGCCATTGCGACCTTAACCTTAGCGCAAGAACCTTTTCCTGAAACAGGAATATGATGAGTAGACATTTGACAAGTACATCCGTTGTAATGAGACCTTTTAGACGAGGTCGTTCTTTCCAAAGAGTGAATACTTGCGATTTTTCACGAATACCCGCTTCTGAAGGAAAACGAAATCCTAAGTGGTTGCAAAGCGTGAACACTTACGGCTTCATCAAGGTATGGATATAGCATCATGGATGCATATACATGTACACCGATGAATGGAGATGCCAAGCTGTCAGTCCACTTGAAGTGATTTTACGAGCGGTGTGGCGTTGTTGATGGGACAGGGTTGTATTACTAACGCAACATCAAGTGTCGTTGAAATCGGTATGGTGTTGCTTGATATATTTTGTTTCTGAGTAATAAATCAGGTGTGTTTGTATTGATTGGGTTTTTGTTTATGTTTATTGTTGTTGCTGCTTACACCTATTCAAAAGGAATACTCATAAAGGTCCCATTTAATACCGTTTTATTAAACCAGTGGTTTAGTACCAGACGAAGCTAGTTCGATACAAATACTATAGCTTTTCATGAGTTTCCTAAGAAGTATTAAAACAGCTTTAACTAGTACCGCTACTATTAATGCAACATGTTTCATTCACGGGTGATAAACACGACCGAAACATATATATATATATATATATATATATATATATATATATATATATATATATATATATATATATATATATATATATATAATCACAAGAAATGTCCAAACTCTATGGTCATCCAAATAAAAAAAGATGAAGCTTGGCTAACGTTTTCAATAGGTACATAATGTACCTACTTATTCAGGTTGATGCAGTAACTGACACACAGTACATAGCATTATGACGTGACACAGGAACCTATAATGTACCTTGACAACGCTGATAGTACGATTTTGGGGTTGATTAATGTGAAAACGATGTAGGTTCATTCTTCTTTTTAATTTTTGTTCTGTTTTCCCGAAATACTTCTCATTACAAAAAGAACACGTGATGACATAAATAAATTTTTCGTATCAATTCACATTTTGTTTTACAACAAAATTATCTTGGGTTGAAATATTAATGGGACATACTTCAACTATACTTTCACACGTGTGGCAACGAGAGTCTCCACATTTAGAGACTTTGGGAACACCATCAATCGAGTCAAATCTAGATCTAAAATTGTATTTATTAACGATCTTTTTCATTCTTTTACTCGGGCTTAGAATAGAGAGATAGCATTTGACAATAGACATAGTGCTATCATGACTAGGATTGAAGGTAGATACAAGAGTGAGATTATTCTGAGTATTCATGACTTTATCCCTCTTAGATCTCAGCTGTTGTTGTTCCGTGTTTAACGCCTTTTGTTTACTATCACTTATCAATTGGTTTGGATAATCTTGTTTTTTGTAAAAACAAACTTTTAGTTCACCAAGGCGAGCGATTTTAACAGCATCATCCGAAACAATTGTGCAAACTCTTCTTGCATACAGTACGGAATGTTACGTTTGTTATGATGCGGGTAGCATGAACCAAAGTCTAGATACTGGTGTGAATCTGTTTTCTTATAAAATATATCCGTTGCTATGTTACCTCCTGTTGCTATCTTAACAGTGACATCCAGAAAGTTTAAATGGTTATCATGACATTTCATAGTGAATTTCATAGAGGGGTCAAGTGAATTAAGAATTTCATGAAAAGTCATTTTGTAGGATGATAAAACAGTCAATTAAAAAACGAATTTGAAAAAAATGAATTTTCAACATGCTTTTTCATTGATAGTCCAAATATCTCTCCAACTTTAAAATAGAATAACTTTTCTAAATACCCAAGCACTAAAGTAGCATACGTCGGCGCTACTTTCGTACCCATCGCAACGCCTTTGTTTTGGGAGTAAACACTTCAATCAAAATAAAATACACTATTTTCAATTACAAAACATAAATGTTCAGTGATAAAATCATTGTAAAATATATCTGGTATTTCATGACGGAATTCATCCAGCCAGTATTTCACCGCTTCCAGTCCAAGTTCCGTATCTATGTTGCTATAGAGTTTAACCACATCAAAATTAACCAATTTAGAACCCTCGGACACTGTATGTGGAAGCTTACATAAAAAGTCAATATCATCACATTATTTCTCTTTCTTCCTTCCTGTTCCTTTTTAGTGTTGCTTTCCGGTCCTCCAGCAATAGATCTAAAAGGGAGTCTTTAACAGAAATAAGCACTGAGTTTTCATTAGATATCTTCTCTTGAATTATTTTACTCTTGTGTATTTTAGGAAGACCATGCAAATATGCAGTCTTTGCCTTAAAGTTAGTAAGATTTCTCGTTCTGAGTCTGAAATGTTGCTTGCATAATCTATTTAACAATTTAGAAATTGTGTTTAAGATAACCTCTTCTTCTTTTGCATTAGATTTGTTATAGTATGCCTTATTATCAAGAATAAACAATATTTTATCTTTGTAATAGGCCTTATCAATAATAACAATAACGCCTCCTTTATCCGCCTCCTTAATAACTATATCACTGTCATTTCTTAAATCATGTAAAGCTTTAGACTCACCCTTTTTCAAGTTTGATTTAGCATGTTTTACATGTATAGGCACATTTTCAAGGAAGTCACAATACTCCTCTAAATATTTAACCCTGCCACGAGGCGGCACAAAGTTGGATTTGTTATTAAAAGGAGGGTTCTATCGGGGTATTTTTTTGTGGAAACGAAATTCAAGAGGATATTCCCGTTTACACATATATGCTATTAATACATGATTAAAACACAGTAAAAATGAAAGATAATAATGAAGTTAATACTTTGATGACTTTACATTTCACAAATTAATAAAGATAAGCTCACATTTGTTGAAAAATAAAAACAATGAGAATTGAAGCCATTCATCGGCGCTGCAAGTGGGAAAAACTACGCTACGGCCTAATAGCATAGTGTTTGTTAGGTTTTTTTTATGTTATGTGTTACTATGTGAATATTCTATCAGTGTATATGTTTTATTATTACAAAAAATGAAATTGGGTTAAATATAGCGTGTTTTCTTTTCACGAAATGCCAAGAAACCAAGATGGCGGATACTGCCGATAAATCGGTGATAGAACTGTCCCTAAGTTTGGCTGTATCAGTTACTTCATTTAACGGAAGCAGTAGGTACACGATGTAAATATTGAACACGTTAGCCAAGCTTATTTCAACTTCATCTTTTTTATTTTGATATATAAGGTACCCTAAAACGCCCAGGTAATTAACATTTATGAGAGAACTGATGAACTGTTTTGTTCTTTTTTCGATTCAAATGTCTATTTATGAAACACTGAACTCATCTAAGAACAACTACTCTCAGTAAAACTGACGGAACCACACATACCGCATTTACATTGTAAAAGTATAAATATCTAATTCGGAAATCTGGAAATAAATCGTGTCCTTGGACGGCACAACTCAACATGGGAGTGTTTCTTTAGTGTCAAAGCAGTAAACGATTTTACCCTTTACTGTTCTACAATGTGATGTAAATTACCATCTTCCCACGGCAAGGTGAAGATGCATCGATATCTCTGCATGTTTAACCTTGCCTTCAACCTACATGTAGGCAGAAGTGGTGAAACGAATCAGAGACACCTATTGTGATCACGAGTTACGTCCCTTACCATCTGCTAACATACAGCCAATGAAATCGCCGTTTACATTCGGAACCAATTCAAAATAAGCGACGATCGACACAGTCACAGAGGCAATACAACTGTCTTCTGATTGGCTTATCCGATTAGCCTGCAGTACGTTAAAATATTAGCACTGAAAATGCGAGGGTTGAGGTCAAGGGCGGAAGGAGAAGATATGGAAATCTTTTCGTTACGCCTATGACGTTGTGAAGATGGTAAATTACTGGATTCCCCCATAACTTATCCACTTTAATCAAACTTATTTTGGCAACAAAATTAATCGTTTATTATGATTCTTAAACATTCTCTCTTCAGTCGGTTAGGTTGGTCAAGAACATGACATGGATTTATAACCAACATAAAAACAATATGACATGGTCTCCGAATAACAGCAGTGTCTCGTAAATTACAAATAAATTCTGTTGTCTTCGATTATTTGAGTTCTGACCATAGTTATTCTGATATTATTCATGATATGAATGTGACATATATTATCAACATATGTGTAACAATTGATATTCGTATGACAACTATTTTCCATAATTTCGGGAATTCATGAATTTCAGGAATTCATGAATTTCAGGAATTAAAAGTGACAAATAAGAATAAACCAATTTATCAAAACAAAAACCAACCTCTTCTGTTTTCTTTCTCTTAGATGAGTCCACTTTGACATCATAGGGGTGATGCTAGTTTTCCATTGCTTAATCAGTAACGAACAGACCATATGTGAACCAAGACTGTGGGTGAATCGGGATGTAGGCGAATAGGAACATACCTATGTCAGCATATCATTATGAAATTTTGATTTTAAAGGGACAGTAGCACGTATTTTCGGTGAAATAAGTCGATGAAATGTATTTGAAATATAATGTCACCAATAGTAAAACACCCTTCCCTCTTAGAAAATCAAGATACAAAAATAGTGTACATGGTTCCATAAAGCCATTGGCATTGTTTTTGTCATTCGAAATAATAAATTGTGTTCACAACAAAATGGCCGCCATACAATTTTTGCTTTATACGCAACACCGTTTTTACCACTACGGAAAATTGGTTAGTGTAATAAGATGTTTTACCCTCTAAAGGAAATATGAATGACATAAACAATCATTATAAGTGGGGAATTTGAAAATATAAAATTTGCAAATAACGTGCTACTGCCCCTTTAAGGTTATCGAAAGATTCATTCATGTATAAAATTGTTACTTTTCAAGGGAATGATTTGCATCTTCCTTTAATGTTGAAGCTGCCGAACAGCAAATATGTGTATTGAGTATTATAGACTACTCCCTTATTGATATTTTCATTCGTCGTCAATAATGCCTTGAAACAACTTTTCAGTACACATATGTGAAACAACACAAGGCCATTGGTCAATAACGAAAAGAAACACGTTTCACCTGACCCTGTTGATTTTGTACATCGACTATTGTGGTCGGGCTTGTAAGAGATATGTCAGAGATCTTTGTTGAACGTGACACTTGCATGATTTGTATGGAATAGGTACAGTTTTTGAACATAATCTATTGCTCACAGTATTTATACGCTATACACTCCAATACACAATATCCGTTTTTCGGAATTTATATTGTCCGGTTTAATACAGCTGTAAACCTTTTTCAAGGCCGTTTATGACATCTCAAATTTTTTAATTACTGCCAACTATTAAAACAATAATGATGACAAAGATGATGAAAGAATATCATTCAATTTCCCATTGACTACCTGTCCTAGACAACGTGCATGCACGAAGTAAACACACAACTGCATGATCAAATTATACCGTGTCTTATTCGTCTCAGTAGGTAAACAAAAACGAATATTATGGAAAAGGGTAGCATATAAGATTGTTAAAAATATGGTTTACGATCTAAACTGTTTAAGAGGTGAGGGATTTCATTTAGAAGTTGGAGTACAAGTAAAAGATTAAGTATTATAGATACTTGATATTCAGGCACGAGTGTCGTGAACGTAGCATGCCAGAGACACGTATATAATTTTCTCTTTATTACCGAAGTCGTGAAATTAATGAAAATACAATAAACTCCACGTTCAACCATAGAACGGCGACCCGCCGCATTTAGAACATCATAGAAGAAGCATGATGGCATAGCTTTATGACGTCACGTCTCAATAACAAAGTGATATTTTGTCCTAGGGTATCGTTTGAAAATAAAAATCAAATTTTAGATTATTTCAACTTAAACAAAATAACTACATATATTGAATTAAAGATAGTGTAGCTTTGCAATCTGATGGAACGAATGTACCTTGTTCGCTTTAAAGGGGCAGTAGTACGGCTTTTTTTGCAAATTTTAAGTTTTCGAATTTCCCATTTATAATGATAGTTTATGTGATATATATTTACTTTAGAGGGTAAACCATCATATTACACAGACCAATTTCCCGTAATGGTAAAACCCTGCGTATAAAGCAAAAACAATTGTATCGAGGCCATTTTATTGTGAAAACATTTTATTATTTCGAATGACATAAACGATTCCAAAGGCTTTACGGAACCATGTTCACTCCTTTTTAACTAAATTTTCCGAAGAGGAAAGGGTGTTTTAGTATTGGTGACATCATTTTTCAAATACATTTCATCGACTTATTTCACCGAAAAACGTGCTACTACCCCTTTAATGTATCAACTCGCTCTGGATACATGTCACTGTTTCCGATATTAATAATAATAATCATAAATAAATCATACAAAATCATGAAAGTAACCCATATAGTTTCAAAAGAGTTTAACTATATTTTAAAACATGTAATTACAGACCTTGAAACACTTTTATTGTTTGACCACTCAATTTTGCTCACCTTCTCGCGACCACGCGCTTTTTGTTGTGTGCTTAACACTGATAGATAGTTGGTCATGGATTGAATGGCTAGTTGAAACAATATTTGTTACCATGAACAATTTTATAAACGTTTTATTTACAATGTTTTATCTTTATTTCATATATATTCAAGGTAGAGGTGATGCAGTTCCTGAAGTAGAACCGAAAAGAAACAGCTGGCTACTTGCTTAGGATGTACATGTATGAGTGACAACGGAGCCAGGACAAGAATCGAGTTTCACTTGATTTTCGTGATTATATGTATCAAGTTTCAAAACATTTGAACAATCAGTGCCTGGGTTATGAATGGAATAGCACTGTGAAAGACGAAGTCGAAAAACAAAGAAAATTTGCACTAATTATGCAAATGAGGTTATGAAAAATACAAAAGGCAGATGTACACATTGTGGAACAAAAAGTGTGGCGGACGGACGGATGGACGCACGGAAACACTGACCGCTATATACCCCCGACTATGAAGTATTATAGTATCTTTATCATAAACTGACTTGCAAAAGAAACGCCACCAACAAAAATACATGCTATTTAAATTCACGGGTAATACAAACGACTGAAACAGGGCTACATCATTCTCCAGAAGTCAACCGAATTAATTGTTAAGTTTCCAAATATTATCTGTTCATGGTTTTGAAAAACACGCTTTTTAAAAATGTCCCTTTCAAAGGAATGATACGATCATGAAAAGGGACACTTTGGCTTGTTTAATGGCGTCCTACAGTGATGATGCGTCAACATGTAAAGTCCAAAAAAGGTAAATGAAACCGTCAATATCTCTTATTAACTAAATGTCTACCTTCATAACTTTTTAAACATAATTGCCAAACATTGTGGCCAAAAAACATGTTCAAAATGCGATTTCAGCACCCCATGCGTGTTTGAACAGATATGACAATTAAAGTATCATACCCAGATGAATGGAATTGTGGGTTCTTCTTTACAAAACCTGTTATTATAAAAGGCACTTAAAATCGACTTCATCTGACAGCAGTATTGCAGTTTTTACTCTGTTGAAAATGTGGTGGCAGTTTTTGGGGCAGTAAAATGGTTTCATCTTGACCCTGCATACAAGATACAAGGTACAAGATACAAGGTACAAAATACAAGGTACAAGATAGGGATATGCAGACAGACCCTGGACATTTCAGGGCTGGAGTTCACATATTAAAGTTCAATTGATCTTTAGAGGTTTTTTAAAAGTGATCGCCACATGTCTGTATGCCACAACGCTTCTTGGTTATCTAAACTGACGTGCAAAAGACAGTTTAACACTCAGTTGTATTTATCATATGAATAATTTTCAATGTCAAATTTCTCGAGTTTTCGACGTCGTATTCAAAAAGTGAAAAGTGTTGGAAATTAGTCCAAAAAATTAAATCAGTCAAAGAATACTCGAATTCTATGTGTTGTTTATTTAAAATAAAAAAAAAAAAATTTTAAAATCCCCCCAAATGAATTTTGATTTAACACAACAGTTCATCGACATAAACCACATGTGAAAGTCAATAAATGTGTCTCGTGCTGCACACATTTTAAACATTTTGAACATGGTAGAAGTCATGTTGGTGTAAATTTCATTGAATACCCCTTTCTATTTTAAAAACCGATATTTTAATTAAAAAATTAACCAGTCACAAATTGAGTCATTCAAACTAGCACCGAAAGATGTTATATCTTTAAATTATTGAATTTATCGAAAACAAGTGAGTGTTACTCTTTTTTTGCTCGTTAGTTTGGTTAACTATACCAGGACTCTACTGCACATCGATTGATCTCGGGCAGTGGATTCTCATCAATCACAATTACAGGTGTACCGACACGCTCGATATTACACCTTGATAATCTATCGTCTACTGTACACTGCACGGGATGGACGTGTGTGTAAATTTTCTCGTTTTAGGAATTTTATCTCGTGTTGAAGGTTTGTACTCTTTTTATATTTGAAAAGTTTCTTTTCAGAATGAAACTAATTACCTCCTCCCCCCACACTTGTACTGTCGAAGGTAGTGTTATTCAATTGTAACCATGTTATAAACAAATATTCGTAAATCTACACATTTACGTATTTGTTTATAATTATATTCATTTGTATTCAAACTATTAAATATGCTTTATTTCTAAACACACTATCTAAATCTCATATTTAAATAAAATCCATGCATATATATTTTAAGCAAATTAAGGTAAAGGGTAAGTGTATAACATGCCGATAATCAACCCATTCAAAGCTCAACACTACTATGAGTAACCGCATAATATTTCAAATGGGGCAAATAGGCAACATGTGATTTTATTTTTTGTTTAATCAACAATTTATTGTAACATGTTACCATACAAGTACAATGTATGTGATAGTATGCTATGTATAGTGTTGTTAGGACTGAACTTTATTTGTGCAGGTGTTATTTGGTAGATAAAGTGTTTATTTCCAAATTTTGGTACAATATCTTTTTAAACAATTTTGCTCATGATCCCTTTTTGTTAATAATTGTAAGCAATAATGTGCACACAATATGATTGTATATGTCCGATATATTAACAGTCATCGCATCATTGGGAAAAGCCTTCCACAAACAGTTTTCTTAATATTGTTAGATTAAACATTGATAATTTTAATTTTGCGTATAATAGTACGTTTTTGAGTAAACGTAATTATTTATACTTACCTGTTGACTAGACCTACTATGCCTACCTCCTAATAGGTATGCTATTTCAACCTTAACACAGCCGACCTTGAACCAATGGAGCAGGGGTGCGTAAAGTCCCTTATCCAAGGGCGGTAAGTCCAGGTGGTCTCGTGACGTCACTACCTGTCTAGTTCACTCTCCGAAGTCCCAAAAAGGCAAGACAGACCAAGAGGGGAGGACGGGAGGGCCTAGAGCGTAGGTCTAGTCAACAGGTAAGTATAAATAATTACGTTTACTCAAAAACGTACTATTATTTAAATACCTATCTGTTGACTAGACCTACTATGCCTAGAATCCCACCGCGTGGAGGCGGGTCTGTATATACGTGGTAGTGACGAGACCAGCGACGAACCTTGAGTGTAAGCTAACCTACAAGTCCTCCACCTTGTGGTGAGGACAAGGTACAGCCCGGGAGATACGATCTCTACCGCTGAGCGGATCGAAGAGACAACCCTGCCACTCAACTTCCGACCAAAACACCGCCCCCAATCCCCACAGGAAGGGGGGGGGGGTTGAATCGAAGTTAAAAGAAAAAAACAACACAGACAACAGAGCTAGTAAAGAGGACAAGGTTATTAACCATAAGTCTCAAGGCTTCTAAGAGGGTTGACCCCTTCTTGGTCTGGTTGGGGGGACCACCTTCGTCTGAGCGAAGACTTGTGGACCAAGCCTAGAGATGCCTTCAAGATCTGCTGTGGAGACATCTCGTAGGTAATGGTAGGCGAAAACCTCTGATGAACGCCAAAAACACCCTGCCATGACATCCGAAAACGCGATGTTGCAGTGATAAGCCATCGTGGCTGAAACTGCTCGGATCTCATGAGGGATCCAAAACAATCCAAAACCCAGACGCGCATCGAGCAAGGAAGAGACCATATCCTTGACGGATGCCAGAAGGAGGGTCGGATTGACCTTGTCAAACCTAGCCTTCTTGGACTTCTTCTTTTTGCTCTTGGGCGTAGTGGGTCCGTCAACCTTAAGCCTAAGCGGAGACAACCGCTTGTCCGCTTGTTGGGGACAACGGGCGAGTCCGCGGACGAGAACTGGAACACGACGGCGGAGGGGGGGGGGGGGGGGGGGGGGGGGGGGGGGGGGGAGCGCGAATCCTTCGACCCCCTAGCGGGTTCGGAGAGGACCGACGATTCCCTGTCGAATTCATCCGCCCGTTCCGTGAGGACAATGTCTACGTCCTCCTCCGGAGACGGATGACGAATGGGAGACATCTCCCTACGTTGAGCTGACGACGCACGCTTCTGAAGCGAAGCCCTATCGGCCACAGACTTGCGTATGGCGGAAACGTACGCGTGGAACTCCGATTCGGAGAGAGGAGCGCACTCGTCCCAACGGTACTCCTCTTCGCAAAGGTCCTTACAATTCCTACATAACAAGTGCGGATCCTTAGAGGCGGACTTCCTGCCTCCGCAATTCGTGCAAAAGGCGGAGTACATGGCGGACGAAACGATAAGTCGCGTAACGTAAGCGAAGGTAGAGACAGTCGAGTCACCTACGCGGTGTGGCGAAACGCGAGACACTCGCTCGCATAGCGTAGACGAGGTGAATCCCTACGGAAAAACACCTAAGCAGCGTAGCGTAGACGAGGTGAGTCACACACGTGAAACACCTAAGCAGCGGAGCAAGCCAAGCGAAGCAAGCCAAACGATTAGGAGAGATACCACTACTCCTCTACCATACGCAAGACAAACACCTAACAGTTAGCACTAGAGTACGGACCGAAAGGCGTATGACAAGCGAAAGCGAATGACAAGCGAAGCAAGCCAAACGCGTAGGAGAGATTCCACTGCTCCTTTACCCTACGCAAGTCAACAACCCACAGTTAGCACTAGAGTACGGACCGAAAGGCGTATGACAAGCGAAAGCGAATGGCAAGCGAAGCAAGTCAAACGATTAGGAGAGATACCACTACTCCTCTACCATACGCAAGACAAACACCTAACAGTTAGCACTAGAAAACGGACCGAAAGGCGTATGACAAGCGAAAGCGGATGACAAGCGAAGCAAGTCACCCGCGTAGGAGAGATACCACTGCTCCTTTACCCTACGCAAGTCAAACACCCAACAGTCAGGTGAGAGAAAACAAAGAATCACGAGCTTCACGTGCGGCGCATGCAACCCACCTACTCGGGGCGGTCGCTAGCTAGCACATGTCAACAAGGCCCCTTGAAAACTAACACCTACTTGAAAACAGATTGTAACCACAAACTGCACTACCGAAGACTAAAGTTGAGGGTATCTCTTGAATAACTACAAGAGAAAAATAGCAAGTTAGCAACACAAGCCGCTAAATACCCAGTCACAGAACAAAAACAAACACGTCTGCCTTGGAGAGTGAACTAGACAGGTAGTGACGTCACGAGACCACCTGGACTTACCGCCCTTGGATAAGGGACTTTACGTACCCCTTCTCCATTGGTTCAAGGTCGGCTGTGTTAAGGTTGAAATAGCATACCTATTAGGAGGTAGGCATAGTAGGTCTAGTCAACAGATAGGTATTTAAATAATATAGTTTTAAAAGCAAGTAAACATATGTTTCTCTAACAGCAATATAACGAAACTAGAAACTCATATAAAGTGTAATGAGCATTCCACGCTTTGCAAATTGAAACAAATATCCATGATCCAGTATAACCAGTCACTTATTGAATTAAACAACATAGTTCTAAGACAACACATTCAAGTATAGGCGAACATCATTGGTAAATATTAAAGGCGTTGAAGCCGATCGTTCTTTCAGAAATAAAGTGATCTGACGAAAAGGTAAATTAGTGTAACCAATGGCTGAATAATACTCCTCAATCAATAGAAAGAGTTGCAAAACGAATCTGCATGGTTCTGTTAAACCATGCGAGTCCATTTCCCATTGAGCGGCCATTTTAATGTGTTCACGTTAAAATGGCCGCTCGAAGATAGTTCAAGTGATCTGACTGATGTAGCGATATCTAAACAGTCAGACTAAAGATTCAATTATTGCACGGTGATGGTATGGCCAGCCATCTTGTTGTCTGAAGTCTCAAATACGCAGGAGACCAAACAATCTGTCTCGCACATTTACAATGTAAGACTTCCACACCACTGCCGCTCTATGCGTCGAACCATTTTCTTTCAATACGGATAACCGTTTTCTATGGATACGGCTTATCGGGTCGTGTAATGAGATGTTTTACCCTCTAACGTATCAATATATGGTATAAACTTTAATAATTCTAAATAGCAAATTTGAGAAATAAAAATATGCAAAAACGTGCTAAAGCGCCTTTAAAATATTAAAAATATAAACTATAAAAACTGTTTATTATATGACGAACAGTGAAACCCTGGGATTTATCAATGAAAGAAAACGTCTATCAAGCTACAGTGAAATTAACTTATTTTCACTGTGACCATAGACTGATATTATTTGACGTCATAAGGCAATGGCCCTACGTAGCGAATTCTCTTATGACGTTATATTGATGTTTCTATCGGTCACTCAACACGAAAATTACCCTGCTGTGGCGTAATTTCAAGGATAACATCATATAATAGATAGAATATCAGTCAATTCTTGACAAATACCATGTTTATATCATCTCGTGAGGTAGAACAGTTGTATAATTTCTACCTCACTCGAGGTTACCACTAAGTACATAATATTATAACAACGTGTCTTCACCAGCCTAAAGTGACTAAATGTACAACTCGGAGTCTTGACGTTACAGTTGAGTTTAACAACTTGAGGTTGTTTGTACTACAAGAGGCTATATAATATATAATATATAATATATTATGTAAATTCTTAATCATTTTTCACCATTCTTAAATGAAAAATGTACATCACTGAAAGAGTGTTGGTACTTGACTTGAGAACAGTCAGGTAATAACATTGTGACGTCATCGACTCTGTGATGCCATGTATTGTGATGTCATCAGTTTTTGAAAGTGTGAGTACTTTTACAGTAATTGATTATGTCAAAGCATTGTGAAGTCACGAAGTTGACGTTGAGAGGACATTGTACAAAATCTACTGACAGAACGATACGTCGTAGATCATTATTATACAGTACATAAACGAGCTCATGTGGAACACAGATTCCGATGATAACAACTTGGTTTTGATTGGTGTTACAGGCGTTTTCCTCTGCTCTTCCTCTGTAGACGTTGTGCTCAATAAAACTGCCACACAGAACTACGCTTTTTATGGCAATTATGATGAGTATGGGCCCCAGTTAGGCAACGATGGAGAAGTGACGAACATGATTGGAACTGGGCTGTCAGATGAGTCCCATTGGAAAGTTGATCTTCAGGGATATTATATGGTATTCGACATCAGTTTGGTATCAACCTACGCAGGTGGCATTTGGAGTAAGTATATAAATCTATATTCAAATCAGAATCATGAACATGTGTACACGATCTGAATGAATATAACAACAATCTGTTTATTTGAAAGCATCGTAATCTATCCATATATATCAACAAGTTTATTGGAACAACACGCACGGACATTAGCAGTACCGATTGTACAAATACCTGCACGGTTTGAACAGGTTTATTTCGATGAAAAACGGGATTGGCACACAAGCAAACATAGTAGTTTAACACTGCAGTGGTCATCATTACAAAAAATTCATAAAAATGCACCACTGGCGATCGCAGGATACGTTTGAGAATGAGTATTTTACTAAAGGATATACAATCATTCATTGTCATTGTATGTGAAGCAATTTTAAAATTATTGACGTTACAATGAACACCAGTTTACATGATATTTGCACAAGACATACATGTAGGTGAACCAACTTCCGGTATGCAGCTGTAAAGATAATTGTTGCAACATACCATTTGAAGTGTGTTTGCATTTGAAAATACTTTGTCGAACGGGAGTAGAAACATACATATTTCTGACTCACATTTCAAGATAGAGAATTATTGTTATGGATAATGACAGTGAAGAAGGGTTTTGATCGATTTATATTATATGTGCGTCAATTATTGTTGTTTAGCTTCATTTCTTCATCTTTATATCCTCAATTAGGGTATTCCTCAATAATGATCAACATAAATAATACCTCTTTTAGTGGGAAATGAAAATGTATCGGCATTTATTGTAAATTATGACCCATTTGGTTGAAATTTTTTAGATACAAGCACATGTGCATATGTCATGGTTGCTTAACAACCATTGTTGCAGACAGAGTTCCTGTAAAGCGTAATCTGTCACAAAACGTCAGTGTATCTGAAGAGAAATGAACTGTTTAAGACTATTTCACATTATACAGATCGATATGAAAAGGGTAATGAAGAAAATTGGTCGTGTGGATTTTACGAAACTCGGCAAGATTTGTGTACCTACCTCGCTTTCGCTCGGGGAATATAAAACTTCAAGTCGTTTTGCAAATGCCACACTTCTCCGGGTAATAATCTCTATTCATGTTTTACTTGACTTATATTTATTCGAAGGCAAGGACAGTCCTTGTAAACTTTATGGACAGGCCTATATTTTGAACTGGTTTAGTCTCAAAAGTTCCCTTATTATTTGCAGATGATCAACTTAGGAACGCTACTATTGGGGTCTCTTTGCTTGATACGACCTGTCCAGGAAGTGACGTCATCATCTGTGGGCAGTGGCCAAACGAGATCCTGACGTCAGCAACGAGAACATTCAGTTGCAGCTTGTCTCATCCGGTCAGGTTCGTGAAGGTCTGGAAAGTGGATCGCGGCCATCTTGGATTTTCTGAAGTAAAGGCAACTGGGAAGAAAACAGGTAAGGTTTCAGTTTAATCAATAACTGTAGCACAAGTGAAAAGATAAATGCTATTTGATTAATTAAGTATTGAGTGCTTTTCTTGTTTTGTAATTGGATCTTCTTTGATTTTCTTAAGTAAAAACAACTGGTGTGAAAACAGCGTTCAAAGTAATCAAATACACTCTATGAAATAACAGTTAGAGTCCTTTAGAATGCATCCTGTTCTGTTTGTTCATGCTTTGATGCGCCAGAATACGTGTATGTATTTTAATAATTAAAAAAACCTACTTGAGAGGTTTTCATATAAAAAAGAAGGCTCGTATCATTTTAACGGTCTTTTTATCTAAACTGAAAGTACTTTAAATTCCGCTCTTCTACGTGACAATATTCATTTATTTGAACATTGCATCATGGCATTTGAAATAAATGATTCAATTATTTAAATTCAACGAATACGATTAAAAAAAGTTTATGTGTTCATCCATACATTTTCCTAAAGTTGACACTTTCATCTTCAGATAGTTTCCTCGACGTTAAAGTCACTGTGACCCTTTTGTCAATAAACTATGTTTAAACTAAATTGTTCGATGCATTTGACTTCAGAGAATCTTGCGTTCATATGCATCGTGCCACCTTTGTATTGTAGTAAAATGTGTCGTATGTTTTGTGAATGAAACGTTTAACAATTCTCGTTAATAATTATAAAGTGTTTATGGGAATAAACAATGTTAGGCATCGGCTCCTAATGATTTCGTGTAGATGTATATTTATCTGATGAATACATTTCAGGCAATTAACGGGAATCAATTGTAAATTGATTCTAGTTTTCATCAGTCACGTATATAACAGAGTTTATCATCCAAAACCGTGCTCCACGAGATATATCGATTGTGTGTGAGATATCGTTTTGACCGTAAGTTTTGCACAACGCCCGGTCACTGTCAACTTCATGACATCACTTGAACATCACCGAGTAATGATATCACAATTCTATGACACATTATGACGTCACAATACCATACCATCACTGTATTTAGGAGTCAAATGGCAGTGATGTGCTCAGATATGCACAGTTTTCATGAAAACGTTATGAAGAATGCTTTTGAATGATAAATCGAATATCACCAAGTGTCTTGAATATCAAATCTCGGATACTATTTTTGTTACTAGTGTTTTTGATATCAGAAGACACTTGGGTGACGTTCTTTTTATTCTTTTTTCTATATATCACTTAATTGTTGCAAATCATATCTGTAATCACACACGCGTGGCAAATGAGGCTTTGATTTACGTTGTATGACACTTGTTGGTGTCAACAAAACCTCAAATAATTGCCACAACATTTCCCTTCTTTTTCCAGGAATGGAGTTTGTGCTGTCTGAGTCTAAGAAGGTCTCCACAATAGCCAATTCACTCACAGTTTCGACATCTGCCGAATGTGCATCAATCTGTTTCAACACTGAATCCTGCATTGCCATCAGCTTCCGCAAAGGGGAACAACTCAATTGTCTCTTATCAACGGGAACTTCAGCGACTACTGATAGCGATTGGGTGACTTATACGATCAAGAACTGCTAGAAGAATACCATACCCTTCATACAAATAAAGTATATATCTAATAGACATGGATAATTATGTATGTAAGTTTTATCACTCAAAGATGACGAAGGCATCTCTCTTACTTTTGTTTGAGTGACATGCTGAAACTCCCTATAGGGGCCTGACTTTAACTATACATATTAAAATGCACATCTGTATTAATATCTAAACAAAGGCTGACATTCAGCGATCTTGAAATACATGTGTGACTGAAAAGGCGTAACGGTCGGCTACATTGCCCCATGGTCATGCATTACAGTGAAACTTTAAACTGTAAACCGTCTACGAATGTCACATAGCGTTATTGAGCCTAGACACGGCGGTTGCATTCAAAATGGCGGGTGGCTGCCGAATTGTTAATATATGTTTATAAAGACATGTGCTAATTCTCAAGGTGAAGTAAGAAAATCACATATTGTTTTATGATCCCTTCTGGTGACAATCATCATTGGACAAGGGACAATCGGAATGATTCCACAATCACTTAAAGGTAAAGTTCTATCTGCGTGGGAACAAAAACTTTGATCAAATTCTAGGTCAGCTTTGAAGATCTTGTAATCATTCTGTATTATAAACGCAAAATCTAAAAGTAAACTTAATATGAGCATAAAACAATTTGCTCGTCAAGGTACAAGGATACCTGTTAAACAATTGTTTCAGGTGTACTACCTTTGAACAATGTTCTACAATGTTGTACCTGATCAGGGTATGTCTGCACCAACTGAAGCAGTCACTCGTGAAGAAAAATCACTGAAACATTAATACTTGTAAGCCATTACGACAGTAGATTTACTCGACATCAATAACGTTCGATTTGTCTAACCTTTTGTCCCGTTCATGCTTTATACGGCAAAACCGCCTACTAATGAAATCAAAACAAGCAATTTTGTTAAAAGTTCAAGCACTTAATTATATTGGCCGCTAAACAATCATGCATTACATTGCTTTGACACCGATCTGATTAAATGCAGTTAACAGAAATTTAAATACAGAACTCATGTATTCGAAATAATTGACGCACTCTTTACAACCATTTATTTTGCATTTTATGGATGTTGTGCGTATGCAATAATACAGTCTGAGGTCAAAAGTATTTCCCATAGACTTACATGTTAATTAACCTTTGGAAGAATATTTTTCATGATTTAAGTTTAAGTCAAATTGTTGTAAAATTTAACTAAGATATTTGAAATTATGCTAGCTGTGCATTTATAATTTCGTTCAACTTTATGTTGACATTTGCTAGAAGAACATATATAAAAGTTCAAGTACCAATGTCCCATTGCCCGCTATGTTAAATTATTGACGTATGATGTATATGCTTTGCTTATTTTATGAAGACAATTTTCGTGACACTAAAATAATATTGAAATTATGTGTATGTAAGTGATTTCCAATCTTTTGGTATATATTTGATAACCATTTTACATACAGTTTAGTTATGAAAATTATTCTTGCAACGTTTAATTGACATGTAAGTATATGGAAAATGCCAGGGTGGGGAAACACTGTTGGTCTCTGGGTGTAATATAAGTTACCATGTGTCCGCGAGTTTGTTATGGAGATTTATCAAGTGTCCGAATTAAATATCAAACGAGAACGAAGTTGTGAAAAGAAATATGACATTCGACTCAGAAAAAAATTGTTTATACGATGTTTTGTCATGTTGTCAAAAAATAGATATCGGAAAAAAATCTGAGTGGTAGATTGGCGTGTTATCAATGATATTATCAATTTGTGGAAGTGCTTGCGTCGAGCGGACAACGTTTGAGTGTAGAGTTCTTGGATTTTCCGAAACTGCAGTGCGAAATTACGCACTGAATTGGTACATGTCTGCTTGGTGTAAAATGGTTTTGAATTGAAAAATCTTATGTTGAGGTTCAAAATAACACAACGCTCATTTCAATATGAGATGTTCAGACAAAATCTCTTTTCGCAGTAAAAAGGGACAATTATTTCGGATAACCCACACGGTCACGTGTTTAAAAATGTGTTCATTGGTCATATATTTTCCAAAAATATGAAGAAGACAAGCAAAATTGTTTGAAAGTTTATTTTGAATATCCCAACAGCAATACAGGGTGGAATCCCAACAGTGTATCCGGCGCCTCCAAGCAATAAGTCTAGGTATACCTGGGGTACTGTTCTTTAGGGTTCACTCAAAACAAAGTCATTACTGAAATTGATGTTCGCCTCTCTCCTGCAACAAGCACATACATTGTCAATTGAACCCCGTCTTTACTTCCGAAATACATGTATTGGAAATCGATGTAATATCATCCTCCAAAATGATATCGTAAAAACGAAGTGAATAGCCTCAATGAACAGGCCGTTTCGTGACAATTACCATTAAAACCATTTGCAAAAAGAACAGCCAATCTGCCTGTCTTGTACACAGGAAATGAAAGCTGGCTGTCTGCTTTGTGTTTAGACATCGCAGGATGAGGACACTGGTTCAATGAAGGCATTGCTCTTTTCCAGAAATAGATGAGTTCTGTTTATATATTCGATGATTGCTCTTTTTATGTGTACACATGTAGGATGTGGTTCGAAATTTTTGCATTAGTTTGGCACAAGATAGGTCATGAAACGTGATGAATGATTTGAGAACCATATGTAACTTAATAGATGGTAACTACTGACTAAAATTAAAACTTTATGTACACGATTTATTTCCCGATAAGCTAAACACCATACATACCAACCATTACCAACAAAAGGTTATGATAAATTTTGAAATAAAAGCTCTAAATGCTCCGTTGTACAAAAGAAATGAAAAATGGTTATCCATTTTGCTTTTGATACTCTGACAAGCGCACAAACAGTCAATAAAGACCTTTTCTGTTTTAAAAATATTGGAATGTTTTTTTATTGTTATCTTGCCGTATAGTCTATAGCAAATCAAATTACCAAGAAAGTAAAATGTCAATTTGCATTTCGAACAGAAATCTAGTTTTATATTTGCATAAAACTTCGAAATAATGATATTTTATAAATACAGCTGGAAAATGACAATTTGATAAGGATGGAATGTAATCAACAATATTAATTAGTATTTTGAATCGACACTGTAACGTTCAGTGGGCTTAGCTGTGAATATATATTTTAATCGATAGGAATACGTTTCTGGATTAAGAAGCAACATATATGAAGCAACTCTGTTAAGAATGACCATGTTAAGTTAATGCTGACACAATTTTAAGAACACAATATTTCAGGATAACACCTTCTTATTGTGACCATATACTACATGTCACGTAATGAAGGAGTAAGTATATACTCCGAATCGTCGTAAATCTTCCCATACGAAGTTGGGAAACCTGGTTCGTTCATGTATTCAACTTTTAAATGTCCTTCAAAGATCTGTTGAAATGTCATTTAACCATACATACATGATCTTGTAAATATGTTTATGAAATGAATTAGAGACAAAAGTTAATCATTTTAACAAAAGTGTAAAGTTTAAACTACAAATGATAACTGTTTATAAACACGAGTTATTAGAAGATGACATATCCCACCCACATAATTTGTAAAGCACATCTTTGATACTCGTAAGTTACGTTTTACTTCATAATAGGAGAAAATAGCAAACAGCAAAACTTCGATTGGTGGGTAATGCACATGAGCAGTTTCAGAAAAATATTATGAAAGATTGCTGATTTTTGCTCCAGGAACAAATTTTATAATGCATGCAGGATAATTATAACAATCGCATTTATTATGTAATTCAGGCCAAGGACCTTTTTACAGAATAACTCTGTCTGTCTGTCTGCCTGTAATATACATACATGTACACAGTTTCAGGTATATGTGATGAACGGTATTAGATTCCTGCTCCGGAAACTAACATATCCCTGAACAAAGGCCAAATCCATCACGTTTCTATTTGAACGAAAAACAATAACGTTGTCAGGATTCTGAAAATATTAAACGGTACCACTTCAGTTAGTAGGCAATATACATGCTCAAACCTATCAGGGATTTTGTCTATTGTTTCCTAGGTATCTTGTTTTCTCGTAATAACCTCTCATTATTATCTCAGTCTGTTTTCTGCTGATAATAACCCCGTATGAGGTTGTTATTGTGCACGTGAACGTAAGTTTTTAGTTTTGAAAGTAAGACCTCAAATGAGACTAAGAAGTATTTGCCAGACCATCAAACCATTTTTTTCACAGCTCTATATATCGAACAATATACAAAGATAACGGGAAGATGGCGGGAATCGATCTCAATACCCTTTGCTCTTTAAACTGGACGCTCTACCGAGGAAGCCGAAAAAACAGTGTGGTGTCCTCTATTTACATTCATACTTTTTCTGCCTCTAACAGAACAAACATACATACAGGATTTGGGAATAAAAAATTATGAAATGTAAATTTTGACATTTGACAGTTATAAATTGTAAAAAAACACTACCCCTTATTCTTCTGCTGTAAGAAAACCTCAATATACGATAAGCGATCACATTTATGTTTTACGGTATCTAAGTTAGATTAAACATTCTACATCGGTTATGCTTCAGAGTCCTAACCTTTCCTAGAACAAAGTCCACAACCCAACGAGTTTCTATGGAAACGAAAAACAATAATTTAAAAAAATTGAAAATATCAGAATGAATAACTACAATTAGTTGTTAATATACATGCAAAGTTTTAGCACGAAATGATGAAGGTTTTTGGAGTTATTCTCCGGAAACTAACCTATCCGTGAGCAATGTCAATATATATTTGGCTTAACGTGGGCCATTCGATAAATGAACGAATGTGAACCTAATTTTTTAAAGAACATAGTCCATAGAATTCATAAATATTGATCTTGCATCAATATTGATTTAATGATCGTTTACAAGTGTCTTGTGCTATATTGTTAACACTATTTGATAATCAATGGTAAACATACCGTTATCAAAAGGCACGGTATCTTACATGGATGTCGCGGCACCTTTGTTATATAGTGAAACTAATCATTAACAAAACTTTGTCATTAAATATTTATTCCGTCAATGTAAACAACAGTATTTATATAACTTTAATTTTATTGGCATAGAGGTGTTTATGGAATGTCACTTACAATGTATTTAATTCGAACCCAACAATATTTGTTCTTTTAATCAGCTATTTGGCTTAATTGGTACTATGCTACTATTAACATTAAGGGGTTTCCTGGTTTCCAAATTACTGTAACGTTTGATTATATTTTGAAAAGCACAAAGTTACATTGTAGACAGAAAAACTAAACTAGTAAAAAAACAAAAAAATAAATAAAATGCAATTACATCAAGAACTAAAACTACAAATTAAAGTCAAAATATGTGAAGCAGCAAACCAAAATCTGTATGGGAACTAAACCAACGAAGTGTTTAGCCCAAAACCATTAGAGGTCGAGAACGACAAATATTTTTTTTTATTACTTGGGAACTGTACTCAAAAACAATAAAAAACGTACTTTCGTTATTTTGAGGTTTTTCTCTCGCTTTCCTGACGAACACTCTCTTCCCGAAGAGGTTAATCCCTTCAAATATCGTAACCTCTATTATTTCGAAGCCATTTATTGACTATTCACTAATAGTCAGTCCCCTGCCACTTAAAGTTTGCACCACTAGTGACGTCATTATCCTTGTCGTATTAAGCATCGTTTTACATCTGGCATCGAATTGTAAACGATACGTGCGTATTGCATAGATGAGATCAAACTCTAGTCATTTCTTCATTTGAAACAATCGAGGAAGAAACCTACATATAACAGGGGTTACTAGGGCAAGCTACAGTGACGTCACGAACAATTTAAGTCACAGACGACGAAGTAAGGGAAGTCGCGGTGACACAATGGTTGCTAAGCAAACGTGATATGTACAAATGTTCTCATAGGCACAATACTAACAATAGTTTCAACCATATGGGTGATAAAGTTGTTTATTACCCGTATGGTTGAAAATAATCGAGTTAATATTATTGATATCAGCACATGTGCACATATCACGTTTGCCTAGCAACGATGGTTTTACCGCGGCTTCCCTTATTTCGTTGTCTGTGATGTCATAAAACGATTGCTCGTGACGTCACTGTAGCTTGCCGTCGCAAAGTAAGTGGGTCATTTCTTGGCTAATTTTACGGGAATCAAATGGAACAGAATTGGTAATAAAGAAATTATTACACTCGAAAGTCTGCCATATGACTTTTACGAAATTCGTGCAAATTTATGTATAACCCTCGCTCTCGCTCGGGCAATACACAAATTCACACTCGTTTCGTAAAAGTCATATGACACACTTCCTCGGGGAAAAATCTCTATATATAAACCAAATTACGTTTGAAGGTGATCCAACCTTATCTCTAAGAAAGCTCAGGATGAAACAATAACAAATTAAGAATCCATCAACTTATTTTTAATCAAGGAACACGTGTATACATCTCTTGAAAACGGACAAACTTTCTGTTAATACACAAACAGAACAATACATTACTATACATACACATACTCTGCATCAAAGTGATCCATAGTTATGTTGATGATGAACAAATACATTACATCCAGTTCAAATTGTTACTTTTAACTATTATTGTGTGAGTGAGTATTATTGATACATGTAAAGTATTATTGATACAGGTAAAGTATTCTCCAATAACTTACAAAACAAGCCACAAACGCGGAAACGATATTTTCATTGTTCATGATTGAGATGAACTGGAACAGCACTGAAATTGCAAAAGTCATCAACCGCCTGTGATCCTTTCTCTTCCCACAGAGGTTACTCCATTCAGATTTCCGATCATAACCTCTGTTCTACATGGCCTGAATCCGAATGCAGAAATTGAGTGTCCTTATTTGATTGCAATTGAATCTAGTTGTGACGCCGTTGTAAAAGTGACATTTACCAATGACACGCCATAATGATAAAATAAACGTAAAATAAACGTTTTCTCGTTTAATGTGTTTTCCTAGAAGAATGGTTTTGGATTTTGTGAAAACAATTGACCATAAACTTGCTGATAAATAAAGAAGACCAATCAGAGACAAATGCCAAAACCAATTCATTTGTGTTAATTCATTTCCATCAGACATATTCGTAGTGTCTGGATTCTTAACAATGATTACTCCCTAACATTGTGTAATACAAAGCGCTCCCTGCAACGCGCATGCGTGAGCTAGCACATGTATTATGGCCGCCGCCATTCAAAGTCACGTATCCAATAAATGAGTGAGTGAGTGAGTGAGTGAGTTATTGTTTAACGCCGCTTCGGCAGTATTGCAGCCATTAGCGGCGATCCAATAAATGCCATGGAACTTTCACCTTGTGTGATCATTGCGAAAAACGTAGGACATATGCTAATTGGTATCTTCCCATAAAACAGAATGTCCAAATACAGACACTTTTTATGGTTCACGAATTAAGGGTAGCTTAAATTTTACCCTTGGTGATAGTGGTACGGTCCAGTTAAGGGTCAAAAGACAGAATTCCAAAAACAACAGAACGCTAATCATAGTACAGCAACACATTTTGGCTTTCATTTGCCATTACAAAGGAACGGATTTTGACCCCAGAATATCATATGCTATTGTAAAAGTCGTTATTTAAGGATATATGGGAGAAATAAATCATACTCACTTACGGTAACATTTTGCGACAACGATTTATTGTTGTGAATAAGTCTCAAAATATATGTATTACAATTTATAAGCTTAGTTTTACAAATAAAAAATGGAAATCGCTTGTATTTACCGCGACATCCTTTTAACGGTCATTTTACGACATGCCGCATGCCGTTATCATCACCTATTTTCGCGGTAAATATGTTACTACATGTATGTGTGTTATGTTATATTACTTACACATTTCAAGTAAGTGGTGAATATAAATGACCTTGTATGCTCAACTGATAGTTGTTCGTCCACCAAGCACTCTTAGATTGATATTATGTTCAATAATAATTACAAGATAGGCCGTCATAGTTAAAAGCATAATGTCCCCTTTAACATTGGGCCTATGGGGGGGAAAATATTAAAGCAAAATATGAAAGAGGGTATCACATATGGTAAAAGTAAACTAATTTTACTAATGGATTGTGCACCAATAAAGCGATTACAATGGATTAAAAAATCCCGCTGGTGGCCAGGGGAAATTCCATGTCGGCATAATCTAGGTCACTTAGCACTGCGCATGCCCGACCTCGGGTGATTCCCATCTCAACTGGTTCGCGTGTTGGTTTGCGCACAATGACAACATAAACAATATGGCAGCTAGTACTGGCCGTGTTTGTTTGCGGTCTCAATTTACGAGATGGAACAGTCTGAGGGAGACGATGGGCCTGAAAAGCCACGAGAGCTTGGCAAAACGACTTTTAGATGCATGGTAAGAAAATCACATTAATAATCGTGAAATAAATTTACCTAGACACAGGTTAACGGAGATTGTCACGTCGAGCATTTCACTTGTCGTCTGCCAGTTTTGACAGCCAGAGACTGAATCGTTTGTGAACGTACCTCTAATATTGCTCTGTTTATTTTAGTTTAGGCCGTTTGGGTTCTGATAAGAAAGGTAATTTGTTATATTTTGGGACTAGGCTACTTCCTGTCTGATACAGTCGTGCGTGTCGGGTAAATATACGCACTGCCAAAAATACAACAAAAGTAAATGTATTGACTTCATATAAAAATATTACAATGTATTACATTCAATGATTGTTTGTAGCAGGTGAAATATTTTATAATGAGATGTTTATTAAACAAAATAGTTACAAATTACTGAAAAGTTACAGTGCAGGACTAAAATAACATAATGAATTTTCACTTGTACATTTAATAATGTTATAAATGTTTTAATTTAGAACATTTATTTTTTCGAATCAATGGTAACAATGTTATAAAAAAAACTGAGAGTTATTCTAAAAGTTGTCAGTTATAAGCTGTGACAAATTTGCAGTGTTTTATTCTAAATGGAGAATCAGTTTTTCTGCCTTTCACAATGAAATTAAGTTACAATTGATATACTTTTTTTCCTTTTTTTTTATCACAGATACAACAGAATTTTCCAAAAGAAGACAAAGAATTGGTCAATCTTTGAAGTAAAGGAAAAGAAGAAATATGATTACATGCCAGATTTACTAACGAAGATGACAAAGCATTATTATGAATCAAATTCAACCCTGAAAGCTGCTTCTGTTTTACCTTTGACTGATCCTCGGACTATTTCATGTATCATTGCTTGTAAAAGACCACCTCCAACTGATTTTTTAGTAGATAACAAACAGTCAAGATTTTAAATGATTTGATGAGTGAAGATTTTGAATGATATGATCTAGTTATGTAATACTGTGAGATAAGGTCATCATTTATGTACATTTATGACAGTCTGTGCACCTTAAAACCTGTATACCTGCCATCTTTACTTGGATATTTATTTCTTATGGCATTTACAACACAGCTATATCACTCGTCTTACCCCGAGTGATAGCCTACAATGATGTTGCCAGAGAACAAACTGCCTATAGGCAGTATGCCGGAAGGACCTATTTCTTTTCTTGTTTCTTGTGCAGTCCAAATATATCATTCCGGTGCCGGTTCGCAAGGGCGCAGGACTCTGGAATCAAGCAATAGCACTCCTGAAAATGTAACCGTGAACATATAATATTGGTTTGCTTTTCTAACAAATAATATGCACAAAGTTTTTCAAATATCCTTTGCCTTAATTTCTAATTATAAATATTTTTTAAATGGGGATGATCATTAATAGGCTGTATCTTTTGATGCATCTTCAATATTTAAGCAGTGTTAAGCCTTCAATCTTAAATGTTTGATATAGCATTTTTGCATTTACTTACTTGCGATGTTGCAAAACAGTTGCTGGGGCAACACCCACAACACTTCTCTTCTAGTACTGAAGGCATTGCCACACAGTTGTTACAGGTGCACCAGGGTGGTGTTGATGTATTCCTGCTTGGAGATGGAGTCTGTCCGGACTGTTTTCTCTCAAGAATGTCCAGAATGAGCCCTTGTTCCCTCGCCTTCATCTGGTCAACCATCAACTTCAACTCCAGTTTGGTCATGGAACTGAGAGTTTCCTTTAAAAAGATTTCAAAGACATTTAGGTTATATATGAGTTTATATCATTGCAATAAAGAAGTTGACTATCCATAGAACTTGTTCTCATTTATATGAGATTATCACAATAATAGTCATTGTAATATAGTTATTGGCTTATTTAATGTGTTTATTTTGAGTCCATAGAATTAAAATGACTAAATTTAACCTGATCTTAGCTTGTAATTTGCCTGTTAATAGTGTGTAAGATATTTTAAAATTTTAAATAAAATCTCTTTATACCTTTGACTCATGTCAATTATTAAAGATTTTTGTGTACAATATTTGCTACTTATTCTTAAAATAACAACTAATTTTATATTAAGGCTGTTGCCTATATTTTAATTGCACATGATATTAGATCAGTTAACTAGAATTAAATGTCCTCCGCCATGAAAACATCATTACTTGTTAAAAATTTTTATTACTTGTTAAAAAGATGATAACATAAATTTGCTAAATAAGGAAAACAGTCTGTTATTTTTTATAATCTTGTAACTATTGTACAGTATTCTAATGTGAATGTTCTATGATTGTTTGAAATAGAAAGTATACCTCAACAGCATTTCTGCTTCTGTTTTGTTGTTCAGTGAGCCTCTCCTGGTCTTCATTGGTTAATCTCATTGAAGATTTTGATTTCTGGAAAGTGAATATAGGGGGTGAGCATAACAAGATATCAGATTGATAGCATCTATGAATAAATACCATTTGCACTAGTGAAATTATTAGATTTTAATTGAGTGTGCGTAAGTTACATGAGTAAACTGTGATTACAGAAAGCTATTTTAGTGTTCATTTAAATCAGTAACTTCACATCTATATTAAATGTGTACAAACATAAGAGTTATGATTTATTTTCTCAAAATGATGTATGCTCATTTCCCAAAAATCAATTATAACATTTCAAATCTTTGAGTTAATTTACCATTAATTTTAAAGTAGATGATCTGATGTGATGTTGAATAACAATATTATGCTGAAACTTTTACTTGTAGGTAAATGGTTGGGGGAAACAGGTCCAATATATCACAATTTCTTTTTCGATAAAGTGTATGCCTTTTTTTATTTTTCATTCATCACAAGTAGATAAGATTCATTTTAAGCACTCACAAATGTTGTTTTTTAATTTAAAGGACACACTTAATTTCGCTAATTTCAACCTTACAAAGGGCCTCTGCTTATTATAAATAATATGGAAAAACAGCATCTATTTTTTAGATCGATATCACATATGAAAGTCGACTGTCGTTTCCTCGACCAACACGAGTGGGCTAAAATTTAGGGACCTAGTAAATACATTGATAAAGCGTGATGACTAAGTGACAATCGTTACCTCAAAATCAATAGAAAGTTATTTTGAGGGACCTTTTGTAGACTCTAAGAATGAAGCAAATATTGACAGACTCGCTGTACCAGTAGTCTGTAGATCTAAACAAACTCGCTTCATAAAATATTACTAAAATGTATTTAACACACTAATGAATTCGGCTAATAAGTCTGAATAAATAAACTGAATTAGTTATAACTATCTACTTTACTTACCTTTGTTTTTGGCATGTTTGATTGAGAGAAAAAAACTTCAGAAGTCGTCTGTCAAAAGTTAGACTGGGTCCCGTCTTCACCTTATCGAAGGTCAAGGCCATGTACCATTTTCCAAATATTGACGAATTATAAATAATCTAAAAATAGCGCGGGGAAGCCTTTTCCGTTAACGGACGAAATCAATAATAATTCATTAAATTCAAATCAGAGGAGACAATTATTTCTTGGTTTCGTTTAGGATTTAGGTTTACTTTGAAATGACATCAGGTCAAAATTGGGACATTATGATTTTAAACTTGAATTGATCAAATTTGCCGTGACTTCAGGTTTTTACGTTTATGTATATTATTTATAAAATGACGTTAATGTGATGAAAAACGTTCGATGACCCTTGATTATTATTTCTGAATTCGTATGTTTATTCAACTGCGCACATCATATTACAAATTTAGCAATATCTAAAATATGTGTGTTAGTCAAAAATCCTGTTGAATACGCGAAAAACGATTATAAAATTGCCGTTTTTATTTAAAAAGAGCTTAATTAAAATACATTTCCTCAACAGTGTCATTAATTTTCAAAATTAAGACTTTCTATGTATTCCCCTATGTGATTAAATTGTATCTGAAAGGATTCGGAGTTTAATTGTTGAAAGTGCGCGCTTTATATAATTATTTAAGTAGTTGAAATCGGTCAAAAATAGCAGAATTTGGTGACAGGGATATTACTATTAATGCCGGTAACTCTTTAAATCATTTTATTTCATTTTTGGATAAAAGACATAACAAACTTGCTATTTTGAAAAAATAAGCGAATTCTAAAATATTTTATTTCATCGTCCCATCTCTCCTTAAAGACAATTAACCGTTAGTTGAGTGAATGTTCGTTTCAACACTGCTACATGAGTGAACGTGGATACATGAAACAATTTGCTTTGTACACTCACATAAAGAATACATTGCACGGTTCCTTTTTCTGCTAGCATATATACTCTGTATTGACCCGGGTCAGCTTATTGACTTGATAGGGGTGGACAGCACTGCTTAGCTAAATAGTGTACTGAGTGTTCTGTATTTGGGAATTCTGTATTATGGGAGTGAATCTGCTAATTAGCAAGACCCTTAAGTGTCAAACTGTTAGATCTTTGAAGTTTTTCGGTCGACATGGCCGCTGAAAGATGATTTTCTATTGGTTAAGAAGCAGAGATACAGTTGGAGGTTCGCCTCTTTCCCGCTAGGGGATTTTGCTTGACTTGAAATTCAGGCCATGTAGAACAGAGGTTAGGATCGGAAATCTGAAGGGAGTAACCCTTGTGGGAAGAGCTTGTCTGTGATTTTGAATGTGTGAGAATGCTTTTCCTGCGAGATGTTTGATATGAATCGAATGAGTTAAAATGTATACACAGGCTGAATATATTCAAATAAACATGAAGTGACAACCGTAATTTGTAATAGTAACATTATTGTTACAAACAATTCTTGATTGTGTATGAGACCCAATCGCTGTCAGAGTTTATGGATGTTTCCGTTGCTAGGAGACAGTTGAGTTGTCCCCCTTGACGGAAGCTGAAGGCGATGCAGTGTTGAGTGTTGAAGCAGGCTGACGCACATTCTGCAGCAATGGAGACTGTGAGAGAATTCAGTGTTGTGGACACCTTCATGGAATCCGTCAGCACAAATTCCATTCCTATAATTCGAACGGGAAAATATTGGTAAATTGTAATAAAATAGTTTTGTTACAACCATGTCTTTTATATGTCATACCGAATATATTAAAATATTCATGTGTATGCACGCAGCAAAGAATAAAGACATATGAGTTTAGACACAGTGGTAATAACATGTATATAATGTGATTAATCAAAATCGTTAATTTATAAAGACAAATAATAATTAAGATATATAATATAATTTAAAATAGAGACAGGAAATTACTACGATTTGTACTAACGTTTCACAGATTGCAATGTCCATTTCACTTTATGTACACATGGTCATAAAAGTTGTCTCCCCTACACAAATATAATTTTTGTGTATGCGCACAGAAATGATAACCCTGACGAAAAGTCGTAAACCACCGGGACATATCGTCAAAACACATATTGTGAATAATGATATTTATATGTTCAACGACATGCATACAAAATACACGTCTTGAAATATACAAGCGAACCTCTGTAGGTGATTCATTATCACACAGCAAGCAAAGGTGACATTTGGACCTCCTCTGACGAACACCTATTAATGGCGTCTAGTCCAACGCCATGGACGTGTGTCAGCCAGGTCACTTTGTGAAACGTGAGGGTAAAAAAAACTGACACTTTCTCGGAATAACTTGAGGTTATTGCAACGTGGTTACCGTGCAAGAAGACGTGTTGCTACGTCATCGGTGGGCTGTACAGCACCGTAACATAAGAGTAAAACAATTGCGTGCCATCATTTTTACTGTCGATTCTCGTTTCCTACTTCAATGAGTTTGATTGACGTGTACGTGTATGAGGTTGGAAGGAGAAAGGTTCAGAGATGACTGTGGAGAAGCTGTCGTTGTCGGTGGAGGTGGTTCGTTTATGATTAAGGACGATGGAATGGAAACTGATCCAAAGCAGTGTAAATCCAAATAACCTATCACTGGAGACAATGGCACACAGATGGTACACGAGACCGAATTACCTTTTATATATATATATATATATATATATATATATATATAAATAAGATGAGTTGCTTCTCACGTGAAGTAAGGTTATATATAGAAAAGAGTAAACATCAGATGGTTTTGACTGGATCAATCTTCTTTAATACAATACGATGAGCTCATTTCGACCCTTATATCGGTCTTTTCAAGTATGGTTAACATTTGGAAGATTGCATATTTATGTATGAACAAAAACAATAGCATGTTGTAATGCTCAACATCTTAACACGTCAATGTATTGACACCAAAATCAGTCATTGTCTTTCAATCATGTTCGTGAATTGCCTCGAGGTCTTCAATTGGGTGTCACTCCAGGACAATGAGGTCTCTGAGGGTTAACGAGTTCATTGTGTGTCCTTGATTACATGTAAAACAATGGAGTCGTAATCAATCAATTTCTCGTGTGAATTAACTGTTCAGTGATGGGCAGTATTTATTTATGAAAAATGTTTCTTTAGTCTCTAATGTTAAATTTGTAATTTGTGAATTGGAGAATAATTTATAAAATGGAAAAATAAGAAAGTTTCCACTGTTGCAGTCTGCTATATGTTTATAGGATACCTTGAGGAAAAGTTATATCTACAACTGAAAGATATCTATGGTGATGATTTTGCAAATGACTTTATCTCAAAATGGAAACGTTATTTAGATGACTGTTTTCTGTTATGGCAAACCTCAAAGGGAGATATTCAAGATATTCTCAATATTCTTCAGAATATGCATCCAAATATCAAATTTACTATAGAAACGGATAACAATAAGCTCCCGTTTCTAGATATTCTCATCATAAAAGAAGGTACTAAACTATCTACTGACATTTACCATAAACCTACAGACACACAACTTTACCTTCATTTCAAAAGTTCTCATGAAAAACATGTTAAAACTAATTTACCTTATTGTCTAGCAAGACGCATATGCACAATAATTAAGGATGGAAACTTAAGACAAAAAAGGTTAGAAGAGTTAAATTTTGCTCTACTGAAACGAGCCTTTCCTCAAAATATGATTGACAAAGGCATTGAAAAAGCAACCAATCACACCATTTCTGAATTGCGAACGCCCACAAACAAAATAGTACCTAAACGTACTATAACATTTGTAACTACCCATAATCCAAACAATCCAAATGTGTTCCCTCTAATACGAGACAACTTAGACATACTTACACAAGACAAAAAGCTGAAAGCTATGCTTAATAGAACCACTATAATTAAGAGTAAACGGCAACCAAATAACTTGAAAAAAATAATCACTAAAGCAAAATTCAGCAACAATGACAATCAAGCTGAGGTTTCAAAATGTCAAGATAAGAGATGTGGTACCTGTCCAATTATTATTGAAGGTCAAAAATTCCAATTTGAAAATGGACAACATTTTATTGTTAAACACAACATGAATTGCAAATCTAAAAATGTAATATACGCAATCCTCTGTCCGAAATGCAATCTCACTTATATTGGACAAACTTCCAACCTTCAAGCTAGGGTACGGGTTCACAAACAGCAAATCAATAATCCTAATCTCCGTCACCTAAAAATTAGTAAACATATAGCAGACTGCAACAGTGGAAACTTTCTTATTTTTCCATTTTATAAATTATTCTCCAATTCACAAATTACAAATTTAACATTAGAGACTAAAGAAACATTTTTCATAAATAAATACTGCCCATCACTGAACAGTTAATTCACACGAGAAA
Source organism: Gibbula magus (assembly GCA_936450465.1). Lineage (NCBI taxonomy): Eukaryota > Metazoa > Mollusca > Gastropoda > Trochida > Trochidae > Gibbula > Gibbula magus. Next base: position 36,466,801 of record OW388301.1, on the reverse strand, counting down.
TTGATTGATTACGACTCCATTGTTTTACATGTAATCAAGGACACACAATGAACTCGTTAACCCTCAGAGACCTCATTGTCCTGGAGTGACACCCAATTGAAGACCTCGAGGCAATTCACGAACATGATTGAAAGACAATGACTGATTTTGGTGTCAATACATTGACGTGTTAAGATGTTGAGCATTACAACATGCTATTGTTTTTGTTCATACATAAATATGCAATCTTCCAAATGTTAACCATACTTGAAAAGACCGATATAAGGGTCGAAATGAGCTCATCGTATTGTATTAAAGAAGATTGATCCAGTCAAAACCATCTGATGTTTACTCTTTTCTATATATATATATATATATATATATATATATATATATATATATATATATATATATATATATATATATAGGGGTTACACCTCTATGTCTATGACTAGATATATGAATGTTTACCTGTTTTCTTTCCAGTTGCTTTTATTTCAGAGAATCCAAGATGGCCGCCAGACCCTTTCCAGACTTTCACAAACCTGACCGGAGTTGACAAGTTGCAACTGAAAGTTCGAGTTGCTGACGTCAGAGTCTCGTTAGGCCACTGTCCGCATATGATGACGTCACTTTCGGGACAAGTCATGTCGAGGGCAGATACGCCGATATAGGCATTCCTGAGATGATCATCTGGAATTTAAAAATAAACTGTCAAATTTACGACCATGCGAGATATTCAATAACGACATATACTCGTCAAATTATAGAGGATATAATCTAAGATTCACAATAACTTTCTCTCCCTGACCATATCACCACCACATCACCTATTCCATGTGTGAATGACAATGTGTGAACACTTATATTGATGTATAATAAATAATGGCTCTGAAACTATGATTCCCGCAAGTCCGATACCATTGTGAAGACGCCACTCCCACATTGACGCCATAACCGCAAACTATTATGACGTCATACGTGCGGGGGTATTACATAAGTTTAATATTGCCTTATAAATATTACACTGCAGTATATTCCACGGGCGAGTAATAAGGAGTATATACTTACTCCACACCCAACCTGCGTAGGTAGATACCAACGTGATGTTGAAGACCGTGTAATACCCTTCCAGATCAGCTTTCCAGAAGGATTGACCCGACAGCCCAGTTCCAATCATGTTGGACACCTCCCCATCGTTGCCAAACTGGGGTCCATAGCCGTCAAAATTGCCTTTCCAAGCATAATTCTGTGTGGAAGTTTTGTTGAACATTATGTTTTCATCAGGAGATGAGGAGTAGCAAGGGTCAGCATCTGTAAAGTCTACAAAAACAAGAGAATTTGAGTTGCTTAGAATCCCTTTGCATGTGATTCAGTTGGTAGGTCGATACAACTGCAGTTGAATACTAACAGTTGTAGAGCTGAGATGGAGTGGACGTTGCAGATTGTTCATTAAAAGGAGGGTTCTATCGGGGTATTTTTTGCTGAAACGAAATTCAAGAGGATATTCCAGTTTACGCATATATACTTTTAATACATGATGAAATATGAAACTGAAATATATTAATGAAGTTAATACTATGATGACTTTACATTTCATAACTTGATAAAGACAAGCGCACATTTGTTGAAAAATTAAAACAATGAGAATTGAAGTCATTCATAGGCGCTGCGAGTGGGGAAAGGTTTGCTACGGCCTAATAGCATATTGTTTATTAGTTTTATGATAAGTTATGTGTTATGTTAATATTCTATCAGTGTATATGTTTTAATATTTCATAACATTAAATTTGGTTAAATATAGCGTGTTTTCATTTCACGAAATGCCAAGAAACCAAGATGGCGGATGCTGCCGATAAATCGATAGAACTTTCCCTTTAAGTCCTTGATGAACATTGTGTTGGCGTTCTCCAATAATGATTATTAGTGTATCGATAACGCTAGTAATTATAAATGCTCCAGGATCTCGCAGAGTCACGTTGCACTAACTGCTCCCTAATGGTTGTACAGTAATGGCCAGTTATGTATTCCACCCAAGATTAAACTATGTATGAACGACAACTGAAGTCTCTCATATTATTACAATTATTGACTAATGCAGATCTTCAGTATAATGATCAGTAAACTGTGTGTACACTCGTCGTGCTATATGCGGTCTATGTGCTATTTTCTTTCTTTTCAAGGTCTCGACAACACTTCGACCACTTGTTAAAGTCTTCTCATGTCCCGTCATGTCCATGTCTAACCTATTTGAGACATCCTTCATTGGGAGGTTAAGCTGACACAAGTCAACATAAAATCATTTTTTAAAACTCCAAAATAGAAAGATTCACTTGTAATTTGGCACTGGGCCTTTCCCAGTAGTGTAGAAGATTTGAAAAGTTTGAAATAATCGGATGAATAGAGTTTTTCTGTAATCGGTCGAACAAAACTGTCTTCGAACGGGTGGGCGGAAACCTTGGTGTTTTGGATTATAATTAAACATGATTGCCGACAGTGTGAGGCCGAAAATATACAAACGAAATATACATAATTCAACGTACCCACCTGCACTACTGGATGTATTAACTTCGGTGTTAACTAACCCATCCGAATTAAAGTATTTTCTGCATAAGTGAATTATTGCTTAAATTATTTATGTTAACACGATATAGAGAGTGATTATCTTATCCATACATTAAAGTATGATCATAACATAGGATTCTTAGTTGCCGAATTTATTTTGACAATGTTATACGTGTTGCGGCACCTATAGCATTCCCAAGGAGACCAACTCGCCTTGGCATAATGTCAACACATTTGTTTACATCACCCATTGCCATATTGACGAGAGCATCCAATAATTCAAATACAAATGTCTGATAACACGCTTAAGGCGACCCCAAGCATACTCGATTGAATTAACATCCGGGTTGTCAGGAGACAAGGGTCGCCTATCAACAACGTCTGTCTGCAAACGCTGACCTACCCTCCGAAATATCAACAACGTCTGTCTGCAAACGCTGACCTACCCTCCGAGATATCAACAACGTCTGTCTGCAAACGCTGACCTACCCTCCGAGATATCAACAACGTCTGTCTGCAAACGCTGACCTTCCCTCCGAGATATCCACAACGTCTGTCTGCAAACGCTGACCTACCCTCCGAGATATCAAAAACCTTTGTCTGCAAACGCTGACCTACCCTCCGAGATATCAGCAACGTCTGTCTACAAACGCTGACCTACCCTCCGAGATATCCACAACGTCTGTCTGCAAACGCTGACCTACCCTCCGAGATATCAACAACGTCTGTCTGCAAACGCTGACCTACCCTCCGAGATATCAACAACGTCTGTCTGCAAACGCTGACCTACCCTCCGAGATATCAACAACGTCTGTCTGCAAACGCTGACCTACCCTCCGAGATATCAAAAACGTTTGTCTGCAAACGCTGACCTACCCTCCGAGATATCAGCAACGTCTGTCTGCAAACGCTGACCTACCCTCCGAGATATCCACAACGTCTGTCTGCAAACGCTGACCTACCCTCCGAGATATCAACAACGTCTGTCTGCAAACGCTGACCTACCCTCCGAGATATCAACAACGTCTGTCTGCCAAACGCTGACCTACCCTCCGAGATATCAACAACGTCTGTCTGCAAACGCTGACCTACCCTCCAAGATATCAAAAACGTTTGTCTGCAAACGCTGACCTACCCTCCGAGATATCAGCAACGTCTGTCTGCAAACGCTGACCTACCCTCCGAGATATCCACAACGTCTGTCTGCAAACGCTGACCTACCCTCCGAGATATCAACAACGTCTGTCTGCAAACGCTGACCTACCCTCCGAGATATCAACAACGTCTGTCTGCAAACGCTGACCTACCCTCCGAGATATCAACAACGTCTGTCTGCAAACGCTGACCTACCCTCCGAGATATCAACAACGTCTGTCTGCAAACGCTGACCTACCCTCCGAGATATCAACAACGTCTGTCTGCAAACGCTGACCTACCCTCCGAGATATCAACAACGTCTGTCTGCCAAACGCTGACCTACCCTCCGAGATATCAACAACGTCTGTCTGCAAACGCTGACCTACCCTCCAAGATATCAAAAACGTTTGTCTGCAAACGCTGACCTACCCTCCGAGATATCAGCAACGTCTGTCTGCAAACGCTGACCTACCCTCCGAGATATCCACAACGTCTGTCTGCAAACGCTGACCTACCCTCCGAGATATCAACAACGTCTGTCTGCAAACGCTGACCTACCCTCCGAGATATCAACAACGTCTGTCTGCAAACGCTGACCTACCCTCCGAGATATCAACAACGTCTGTCTGCAAACGCTGACCTACCCTCCGAGATATCAACAACGTCTGTCTGCAAACGCTGACCTACCCTCCGAGATGTGAGCAGGTGTGCTGTCGTCTTGCGGTAAAATGATATTTCCAGAAACATCCCGGACATGGTTCAGAAAGGATTTCTCAAGAATGTTTCTCTACATAATGATAATATTCTCTTCTAGCACCGCAGGTTTTGTTAAACCGATAAATGGATTCCAGCCAATACACGAACAGAACTTCAACAATAATCTCCGCCGGGATTATCTCCCAAAACTTCTACATGTCAAAACTTCTACAAAGGTCAAGGCAGAATTATGCAAATACCAATGTGTATAATGGCCGAGGTTAGGATTATAGTGGAAGCAGACGGGAGTAATGATGACAGGAGTAGAGGTTGTAGAGGATTACAGGAGTAGAATATTACAGGAGCAGAGGATTACAGGAGTAGAATATTACAGGAGTAGAAAATTACAGGAGAAGATTATTACAGGATTAGAAGATTGCAGGAGTAGAGGATTACAGGAGTAGAGGATTACAGGAGTAGAGGATTACAGGAGTAGAGGATTACAGGAATAGACGATTGCAGGAGTAGAGGATTACAGGAGTAGAAGATTGCAGGAGTAGAGGATTACAGGAGTAGAAGATTACAGGAGTAGAGGATTACAGGAGTAGAGGATTACAGGAGTACATGATTACAGGAGTAGAGGATTACAAGAGTACATGATTACAGGAGTAGAATATTACAGGAGAAGAGGATTACAGGAGTAGAGGATTACAGGAGTACATGATTACAGGAGTAGAGGATTACAAGAGTACATGATTACAGGAGTAGAGGATTACAGAAGTACATGATTACAGGAGTAGAAGATTACAGGAGTAGCGGATTAAAGGAGTAGAGAATTACAGGAGTAGAGGATTACAGGAGTAGAGTAGAGGATTACAGGAGTACATGATTACAGGAGTAGAATATTACAGGAGACGAGGATTACAGGATTAGGGGATTACAGGAGTAGAGGATTACAGGAGTAGATGATTACAGGAGTAGAGGGTTACAGGAGTAGAGGATTACAGGAGTAGAGGATTACAGGAGTAGAAGATTACAGAAGTAGAGGATTACAGGAGTAGAGGATTACAGGAGTAGAGGATTACAAGAGTAGAAGATGACAGGAGTAGAGGATTACAGGAGTAGATGGTTACAGGAGTACAGGAGTAGAAGATTACAGGAGTAGAAGATTACAGGAGTAGAAGATTACAGGAGTAGAGGATTACAGGAGTAAAAACTAGTAATGTGATGAGAAACATACGTTTAATACATATTTATTTTCATGTACATTGGAAGCGATCTCACGATCCTAGTATTTTACTTTATGACACTTGTATTTTGTTGATTTAGATAATGACAGTAATGATTAGGTATAAAGATTTTCTAGACGTTATTTAAAGAATGGGCATACAGGACGGAAGGTAGAGGTTATATCCGCTGGTGTTGCATCAAACGTAGCTATGCACTATCTTGACGGCATGTAGTTTTGGTAGGAATACTCTCTGCATAAACACACACCCTCTTATAAAAGAATTGCAAAAGTGAATTGAAAATGCTGGACTCGATAAAATCGATAAAAATATTTTTTTTAAATATATCCAATACTTGCCAATATAAATTTATTTCTAAAACATAATTTCCTTGATCGTTAATTTTTAACGGCCTCGGTGACAAAAAGCGGCAACTTTTTCATTTTCATTGAAGAGATATTCGCAAAACGTCACCAACAAACATGGCGAATTACACATGCAGAATAGGACATGGTATCGATCAGAAATGAAAAGCAAATATTCAGTAACATTTTAAAAAAGAAATTAATGCTACATCAAAGAGAATTGTTATATATCGGTAGAAACCAAGAATAATTGTTGTAACATCCATGTGAAATATTCTTTCAGTGCTGATTCTTATCAAACTGGTGGATGTGGCACATCTTCTGTCTGTGGATGAACATAACTGTAACCAACCTCTTCTTAATGCTATGTTCTTCACAAAACAAAGATTTAACAAATACGTTCATGTGGCACATTATTCACTGTATTTCATGAAAACACTACTTAATTCCTGACAAAATTGAGATATAACAAATACATTCGTGTTCCACACAATTCATCATCTGGGCTTTACATAAAAAAAAACTTGATTTTCTTTCCAATCTCATTGAAATCAGATCGAATCTAACACTCGTACCTCGCAACGAGTGTTAGTTTCGATCTGATTTCAGTGAGATTGTTTTTTCTTTCAGGATCAGTATATACAATGTACAGTAATCGTCATCATTACATATGAAACCAAATACATCCATGTTACACAATATTTACAGTAAAACATATTTACTTGCTGGCAAGTCGTCATCTGTGCTTTACATTAAAAGATTTATTTCAGGACATCAGTATATACAGCAATCAGTACTTATGAAACCAAATATCATCATTAGTTTTAAAACAAGTTTGATGTATTATGTTAACAATAACAGAATGAATTGGTTCGAGCAGACTGCTTTTTGACAAATGTGAAATAACAAAATCACAGAATGCGTCAATCTGTTATTTTCAAAATATATTTAATACATAGAGATTATTAACCGAGGAAGTGTTTCATATGAATTTAACAAAACGAGTGTAAATGTTTGTACTGCCCGAGGAGGAGCGAGTTTCGTATGGCATATGGCACTCTTTCGAGTGTAATAATTTCTTTATTACCCACTCTATTCCATTTGATTCGCGTCAAAATAGTCGGGAAACGGCTCACTTCCCTTACGACGTCAAGCTTCAGTGTCGTTACGAACAGTCAATGACGACAAAATACGAGAAGTCGCGGTGAAACACTGCTTGCTAGGCAAAAATGACATGTGCACATGTGCTCATATCAATAATATTAACTCGGTTATTTTCAACCATATTGGTAATAAATAAGTTTCTTGTCTGAAAAGATTTGCTTGAATTGGATATGATTTGAGCGATACTGTTAATTAAGGCAAACAGTAGTTTGAATGAAACGAAACCGTAAACATTATATAAAATATAACAACAACAAACAACATATATTAATGTGAAAAGAATCCAAATTTAAGAGTAGTTTGTTTGAGAGAAAGGAATATTTTAATATGTGCAATACAAACCTTTAGAACAAGATAAAATTCCTAAAGCGAGCAGTCTTACTAAGACGTCCATCCCGTCCAATATCCAACTCAAAATCCGTTATCGAGCCGTGGTAATAACCGTTACAGATAATTGATAAAACCCCATCACTCAATCAATAAATTGGAATTATTCTTAGTAACTGGTCCAAACAAACAATAATAAAGCAGCTAGTCCTTGAACTGTAAACTCTAGATCTGCTACACGGATATACATATCCTTTGAGCTTGGCGACATAATATACAGAAATAGATTCATCTTCCGGGATCTCTCGCACGCTATCTATGCAAAACCACTCGATCGTATAAATATGGTATTATTTTAGTTAGATATTACTATGAAATTGAAGAAATGTATTTGGCGGTTAAACTCGCTTTTGTAGCCAGGGCTACCCTTGAGTCATGACACAGATTTACATCACACGCAGACCTCGTTGTAAATGACTACCATTCATAAAAATGTCCTGTTCATTGGCGATATCAGGACTCTTTCGTCCAAAGAGACCTGATATCTGATATACGGACATTGTATAAACCTTCTGATAAAAAAGGTGGAATATATTTTTTTTTAAACATCTACATCAACAATGGGCTAAATGTTTGATTGAATAAGATCACGACGAATGAAAACGAATACTCGTGCTTGTTTTATTGATAATATCAAAACAAATATTTTAATCAACAACTTGCATTTGACAGATATAACGTTGGAAAGAATGAAACAACAAGTAAACATAGATTCTGGTTGAGCTTGCACCACAACATCCGCCATTTTAGGAATGGTAGAAATGAATGAAAAACTAGTTTGAAACATACATCGTTTTAATAATTATTTTTAAAATCATAAGAAGTTTCATTTCCCTTTATATTTAATGTAAATGCTAATGTATTCCTATTAAGAACTAATTTTCGAAATTTTACTGGCGCACTTTAGCACAGATAAGATGTCCCTATGCTTTCAAAATCCACTACAAAATGTACAAATTGTGAAAATCTGCTGTAGATGACAACGGATTCATTCACAGGTTTCGGAAAGTTTTGAAAGAGTGACGATTTCCCCGATACAACTCGAAAACAATTGCATATATATTATTAGTGTTATCTATAAAAGAGTAAACATCAGATGGTTTTGACTGGATCAATCTTCTTTAATACGATGAGCTCTTTACGACCTGTGCATTGGTCTTTTCAAGTATGGTTAACAAACGGATGATTGCATATGTTTGTATTAACAAAAACAATAGCATGTTGTAATATTATACTTAACATCTTATCACGACAGTGTATTGACACTAAAATCAGCCATTGTCTATCAACCACGTACGTCAATTGCCTCGCATTGATTGATTGGTAAGAGACAACTGGTTCGTTTGAATGGCACACAATGTCTGCTTAACAGGGGAGGTCTGAGGTACATCATTAATACATCCTCCTTCACAGTCTAAACATGAATCATGTGTTGCAGTTGCACAGTCGACACTGGTGGCATGCATTTAATTATTGGGAATATAATATTTCTCGCTTTTTGAGAAACTTCTTTCAATGAAGTCTAATTTACTAACAATTGATTTACTCATGTGGTTTTCAGTGATTGGTGAAAATGTATTGTCACTAAAAATACTGTTTGTTTCTCTGTTTGGGAAACAGTTGTGGAGTTCCTCTCATCTGAAAGTTTGGTTCCAGTAAGACCTGGGTTTGATATGTAGGGGTCCGTGGGAGGGGATAGTTCTTGTGGTGAATTCACAGTCATTATCGGACTGGCCACATTTAATTGTTGTTGTTGCACCAATGGGTATAGACTACGGACTAACGTTCACGGGAAGGGTTTTTGTGGCCGATTTTCGAGTTAGAAGAAGTATAAAAGTAATCTTTTGGGTGACATATGTTGGAAATTAGCCGTGTTTTGCGGAGAAATGTATAATTGATAAGTACGTGCATTTATTGTACATGTCACAAATTCTTAGCGTAACTCTTGACCTAACGTTGAATAGACCCTTCGGCAAAATGGCTGCACTTGTAGCTTTACTCTATGTTATATAGGGGGTAGATTTGTTTTACCTACGTTTTACCTACATTTTACTTACGATATCGAGTTCCTGTGTCTCCAACATGTTTTCATGAATAGAATCACCAGTATTACATGTAATAAGGTCGTACATGTACAGGGTTTTTTGTCTGTTTAATGTAAGTTTCCAAAAATACGTTTGCCCAATTGGTTCACGTCATTGTCCTGTTTTCGATCATATATCGCTATTCTCGTATATTGTCATATACTGAATTAATTAATTTAACAATGTTCATTAGCAGCCGTTTATTTTGGATGAAATAGATTAGAACGTCTTTGTTATATTGTGAGTTTAAATCATGCAGTTCCACTTTCGCCAAAAGTCTCTCATTCATATTCTATGAGAATATTCACAAACATTCACAAGCATTTCCGAGTGTATGTGAGAGATATACCCATACTTTTCCGAGTGTATCGAATGATACCCTACACTTTTCCCCGTGGGGCCCTTACGAGGCGGAGCCGAGTAAGGCTGCAACGGGGAAAAGTGTAGGGTATCATTTGATACACGAGGAAAAGTATGGGCATATCTGTCTTATACCCCACTTACGGTCGAGTGTAAGCGGATACTATTTCATAATATTTCTAAACAAATACAGCTGTAAACAAGCTTGTGCATGAAACGCACAACCCAAATACGGCCTCGTCTGTGACAACGCAGTCTGTGCTGCGTTGTATGGTTACCCATGTTTGGGGCTCGAGATCTAATTGATATGGCCCAATGACGGCATTGTCAGCGCAGATGCACGTGCATGTTGCTGAAATGTACAGCTAACGCTATAAACAGCATGGCTAATGTCAACGTGGCCAAAGTTTAGAGAAAACAGAAACAACTTTCAGTATGTTAAGACTTTTTGCACCCAAAATTAAATTACATTCTTATATAAAAAGAAAAACATAAATTTGTGATATTATTTCACGCATTATAAGAACCTTATTCATTTGGTCAAAATGTTTTGAGTTTCATCTGGCTTCGTGGTGTAATGGTTAGGTCGTTCGGCCAGAAATCAACAGGACACGGGTTCGATCCCAAGTTCCATATATGTTCATTTATAATCTGACATTTTATAAAGTATCATCACTTAGAATTTGGAAATTTAGAAAATTTACTACATTGTTTCTCAGTTGTTAAAAAGTGAAGGTATATTATAAAAGTGTAGGTATATCAGAAAAAGTATAGGTATATCAGAAAAAGTGTAGGTCTAATACATCTACACTTGTAACAAAAGAAATCATAGCAACGAGACCGGAAGTGGGGTATAAATCGAAGTTGATCTGGCCTGCGTTCAGTAACATGAAATTTCCCGGGATGTTCGCGAGCGCTCGCAATCAGTCAATGCAAAAAGCTGGATGCCCGCCGCGAACAATGCCTTACTGAACGCAGAGCAGATTGTCGATAAAAGGAAATATGTTTTTTATTCGTTATTAAATAATAAAATTTTATTGAGTATTTGACGACGGAAAGGCAATATTTGCTACTGGCTTTCTATACCGAACGTATAGTTTAAAGTGATCTGCACTATGTAGAATGCCAGGATCGATAATATTGATGTGCTGCGCGGTATTATCTAAAATATCAATGTATCTGTTAATGTATACATTTCGATTCGCACTAGACACGTTCTATCAACACAAATGCTAAAAAAAGAGGGATGTGTGTTACATATGATTGTTGATTGATTAGTGAAGGCTAATTGTCAACCATTTACCTCGATCATTTAAACAATTAAGAAACATGGTTCAACACATATCCTTGGCTATAATCAAGCAAATCCAAAACGTTTTCGAAAACCAATCTTTCTATGTGATAATGAAAACAAGTGTATACGCGTTGAACATTCTGATTTGTGATCTTCAAGTATGCAATTTAAGTATACATTTATAAATTTCAATTAAATTAGACACGAGACTTACCAATTATCCGCATGTATTTAGTTGTGAACAATTATTGATCAGGAAACGAAAGAACCCATTCTCTCTCTACAAGGGTTACTCCAGTCATGTCTTCCTATGTTACAATGACAAATGAACACAAACGTTTTCTTGCATGGCCAGTGACTTGTTGTATTAACAACTTCCACACAGAACAAAAAGGGGAGGGGTCCGTCTTCAACCCAATTTGGGCCGTTGGTTAATTGCTTTTGACATTATTAATATGGAAAAATATAAAGAACAAATATTTTTTTTTAAACTTTGAGATGAACCCCCGTTTTTTACGCGATCATAATCTAAACATTATAAAGGCGTGAAAATCTGGGGTCATCTCAAACTGTTTTTATGTTGTTTTATTTGGGGTTTTTTAATAGTGTGAAAACCAATGAGCCCCAAGGACCTGTGAATTCCAGCCGTTTTTGTCCTGTGTCAGGATCTCATCATTAGACAAAAATGTTACAACAACACATCTGACATTATTTCATCGTTTATACGTAAAAACGGTATTTCGTGTTACAAATCTGGAAATGGAAATCATGTCATGCATAATCTGTATAGTGAAAATAGAAGTGTTATGTACTGTCCGACGTACTTACGTCATGGATTTATATAATGTATGATGATCAGTATCACCATTCTTCAGCGTGTAACAAGGTACTTTCACACAGCACACCTCTAACTCCGGGTTCGATTCGAGACCGGGTTCTATTCGGAAAATACTCTACATATCCATGTTAATCGTAATTCACAAAACTTAAAGAGTAATTGTTTTCAGCAGTCATTGAAGGAAATGAGCTATTTAATTAATATAGTTGTCATGCGTCAATATAGAGAAACTATATTACTATTAGCGGATTACTGGTTGAAAGTGCCAGATGTAAATAAGATAAAAGAAGACTGAAAAGATTTTTTTGAATTTGAAAACAAATACGACTATGATTATTCTAATCTGTTCATAGCATAATTCATTGTAAATACATTAATTGGTACTAATATATAAATGAAGATAATTTATAGATCTCTAAAATACATATTAGCAACGCTACCCTGAAACTCCGTTACAGAGACTAACACCACAGTTGCTGACTCTGTAAGTTACCCTTCGCCATTGCTTCTGCAAATATATGGTCAGATATGTTAAGTAGCCATTAAGTATTTTTCATAATATTTTATTTGACTTTCATAAGTGTAAAAGGACCACATGTACTGATTTTATATGAAATAGTTTCATTCGAATTGCATATTCACGCCCTATTGCCAAATAAAGAATAATAATAAAATAACTTGTTTCAATGAAAATGGAGCAACAACCGATATGCAGAAACAACCGATATGCAGCAACAACTGATATGCAGAAACCGAAATTACAGGTCCCATATATATTCACAGTACTGAGATGACCTATTAAACATTACCAACCCACATCTGTCATTTTGTTTGTTCAGGGTAAGTTTCCAAAATTACGTTTAACCAATTCACGGCATTGTCCTGTTTTCGATCATATATCGTTACTTTCGTATATTGTCACTATACTTAATAGACTAGGATTAATTTTTCAATGTTCAATATCTTTCAGTATTTCTCCATAAATACTTTCCTTTATATCGTTTGTCATAATGTGACTCCAATATTAACATAATATTCCTTTAAAGGGACACCCCGTATTTTATGTTAGTAACATAGGTCAAAAGTTAACAAGAGTGTTATTTTATCGAGAAGTAATGACTGTTGTCGAAAATTACCCTTTTAGTGCCAATATGTTCAGTATAGTTATATTATGAAGTTTAGTCGTGATTCTGATCGAAAACCGGACAATGTTCCGCGGCTGGTTGGTACTGGATTGGAACATATAACTGGTATACTTGTACATGGGGAGCATGAATTCTGCTTCTCATCGTATATTAAGCTGCTGCTCGAGATTCATTGAAAGCAAGTTATTGTCAAACATTAGATGATACATATGTACGTCGAGGGAGATGATTTGGACGTAAATCAGGTCATCTGATATGTTTATATGTATCAAACCTAAATAAATTTCATGGAAAACACGTAGTGTCCCTTTAACGTCCAATGAAGGAGTGACCATCGCAACAGGCACTAAACACAGCGCCCCCTATATGATTTTCCCATGTGTATCTTATTTTGTTGTCACCAAACATTGCATAATGTGTGCAGTGTTTTCAGTTTCATTTTTTTCTGTGCACTAGCTGACATTTCCTACACATTCATTCACAAATCTAAATTAACCTGTCATAAATGTTACCTATGCGTTTATTTCTTTAGAAGGTGTATGTTTAATTTTTTTTAGATTTTTTAGAATGTCTGGCATACATTTATATAACGCATGTATTGTAGGTCTCTGTATGGGATGATATTGATAAATGCTAATACTAAAAAACCTACCACGTGTATGGTACATGTATACCGACTAAGACAGGGTCACATATCGGTATTCAATTCATATACATGTAGGGCTCGGTAACACAGGCGCCATAACAATTAAGTCCATTATTATTGTGTGTTAAGTTTACTTAAACGAAAATGAATCGGGGATGAGTTTTAAAAAATAAAATAATCTATATTACAACATAGAATTCCGTGTATTTAGACTCACACTGTTATACGTCAGAGTATGATAGTTTTTTTATTCTGCCCGTTCAAGCACACTTGAGGTGCAACATCGCTATTTCAAAGGGGTTTTCTGTACATATAATGTTTGGTATTTAAGATAAAATTTTATGAATATTGAAAATATGTTACCATATGATGTTGTCGACATAAATAATCTGCTTGGACCTAAATTTGTTGACGTATCTATACTACAGGATGCTAAAGAAAAGCCCGTGCTGACTCTTCTATCGATCTCGTCTAGATTCGAAAAAAACAATTTCTTCAAAAGTGTGTTTCTCAGAAATGTGAACAGATAATGCTTTGAATATTCAAACTTAGTTTTGTTGGCTTCTGAAGACCTGGGTTCCGTTCAATAACAGCGAGCGCTTAAATTGCTCATTGATCGCTTAATGTAGCGCTTAAGTAGCGCTCAAGTAGCGCTCAAGTAGCGCTCACTCTCTCTTGAACGATACAGTGAAAATTCCTCGAAGTTTGCTCGCCTTGCTACGTAGCGCTACATTGAGCAATCGCTTCAAGAGAGGTTCAATGAAGCGCTCGCTGTTATGGATGTTATGGAACAGAGCCCCGGCTCCCGTTCCATAACAGCGAGCGCTTATAATCGCTCATTGATTGCTCAATTTAGCGCTCACGTAGCGCTCATTCTCTCCTGAACGACACGGTGCAAAACCTCAAAGTTCGCCCGAGCGCTACATTGAGCAATCGCGTTCAAGAGAGGTTTAAAAGAAGAAGTGGTGTAACTCTGTGTCAGTTGTATGTATCGCACATTGGTTGAGATATCTTGTATTTTGTATTTGTATAGGACGTTTGTTGTGCACGTGATCATGAGATTATATACAATGTCTAACGCCTGACTGCTTCATAAATAACACCTTACAATAGGGCTTGATGAATGAGACATCTATCTAACTTATGAACAGAACATCATCACCATGTGCATTAAGCCCGATCTGCATCAGACTTAATCGCCGTTGCTTGTTCATACCCAGGCTTCTCCATCAGGATATTTTCATCGCAATTCTACTTTACATATCCGGATCGTCTCTAACTATTTTGACTATTTATCTTTTACTGGTTACTTATCGCTATTTATAGAATCGATTTTGCCAATTCTGTTAGAATTGATGTGATTTGAAAGTGGATGATCGCCAAACGTATGCTTAACAGGGCACTGTCAATATTGCTCGAGTTTATGACATTTCATTGGTTCGTTATTTATAGTGTTACGAGTCACATTAGGAGTTTTACTGATGCGCCTATGACGTCATGACGGTATACTCTTGTATATCAACATTTACTGCAAGTTTCAAGTTTTTGAGTAATTCTGTGAATAAAGACATCATAATAATTGAAAAAATATTCTGCATGTGTGAGAAAGCAAGAACTAAAGGTTGCAGTTCAAGAGTTTTATTCTCATATTGTGAGAAAGCAAGGACTAAAGGTTGCAGTTCAAGAGTTTTATTCTCATATTGTGAGAAAGCAAGAACTAAAGGTTGCAGTTCAAGAGTTTTATTCTCATATTGGAGAAGCAAACAATACACCCAGCGGGTTAGAAGCTATACAGGATATAGTGTAATAATAAGCATAGCATTTACATTACCAGACACCGTTATCAGAGGTATAACACATACATAGTTTATATTTCACAAAAGTAAAGAAGTCTATACACATCATGCCCCCAAAAGTAAGGGGCAGTAACTCTAATTCTTTAGCCTCAGAGAACATTGGACTTAGAAAATGTCACTCGTTTCTGTTGAGATGGAGTGAAGGGGTGAGATTATGACTACCTGGAATAGTAACACATATTTAAGAGGATTTGTGCTTTATTTATATGAATAACTGTGTCAATTTTGTTTGTATATCCCTTCATTCAAAAAGAAAAATGTCGTAAATAAAAAAAACATCACGACATCGCATCATTTATATCAGCCTGTAAAGACTAGAATTTAAAAAAAAAATGTGTTATGCCCATTTCTGATTTGTTGACAAGCAAACTCTGGAAAAGAGGAACACACGTTCTGTTAGGACGGGGTGTTTTATTAGTGGCCACAGTCACTAATCTGCAATTTTTAATCCCCTTAGGCCTCCTAAAGCTGTTTGTACCTGAGAAGAAGACACATATGCTTATAGTGTGTGACATTGATGGGTTGGATTATCGTCAACGGAGTCACTGAATCAACACTTTGCAATCAATATTTGCAAAGGAGTATGTACACACGATTTCAGTTAAGGTTTTTAGTATTTGAGAATGAGACAAAATAAGTTTGATGGACATGGCCTTTTAAGGGCCACATAGTCACACAAGCTACAGTTTTTAATCTCCCTTGGAGCTATACAGTTTGTACAGGATTTTTCAGTTCTCAAAGACAATTGTTTCTTTCAGGAGAAGTCGAAAAAGACGATCGAACAGATGACGCTGGACGCCATGCCATACCTTAAGGAAATTGGGCCTAACAGGCCTCATGAGCTACAGCTGATATCATCAACTTTCCAATTCAAATATAATTTACTGGAACAATATTTGTGTTATGATTAGTTTTTTTTAAATTCAATTAATGGTCAAGTTGTTAGCACATTATAACTAAACATAATAATAATGATATGTTTGTTTCGACATATAGCATAATCGTTTAGTCCCTCGTCATCAAATGTACACAGAGGATATTAAATGAGTACAATCCTATTTTGAAACACATGCTATATACTAATAAAACAACAATTGTTTTCTATTAAAGCATAATTCATTGTGTAAATAAATAACATGAAGTGTTTTCAGGCCATGTTATCACACGAACGATTCGTTAGCATTCCCTATTCTTGTAAGTGAGCCAAACTGTGTCAGAGGACACGGAGACATCCGAAGCTAGGAGACAGTTGAGTTGCCCCCCTTGTCGGAAGCTGAAGGCGATGCAGGATTCAGTTTGATAACAAATAATACCACACTCAGCTGCCTTGGAGATAGTGAGAGAACTGTATATCGTCGAGACCTTGGTCGAAAAAGAGGGAGTAAGCTCAATACCTGAAAAAGGTAATATTAGATATTTATTGAAAAGAATTGTGTGTCCAATATATTTTCAAAAATAACTATGAACAATAACAATGAAACAATAACTATGTCAAGTTAGAGCTTACAATCTTAACATTGAATTAAATGCTTTGTTGTGACCTTGCAAATAATATGACGGTCACCAAAAGGTAATCAGCGCTGCCATCTCTGTTCCATATGAGAGGCTTTCTGATATTAAGATATGAAGAGAATCCAGTGAACTGTCATATAAATATTCCGCTGACATTCAAGCTCACATGTCGAAAAATAAAACTTTGATAATAATATCAAGATCAAACTTTTAATCAACTCTTTGTCTTTCCTAATTAAAGTTATGTGCAAGATATGAAGAGAATCCAGTGAATTGTTCTTGATGTATCCCGCTGACAAGGGTAAAATGGAAACGTTTCGTTGTGACCTGGAAATGCCTGTATTTTCTTCCCCTTAAGATAATGGTTTTTATTTCAATTTCCATTTTCAGCTTTAAGCTAAGTTCTTGTTTTGTATATATATATTGTTATAATTTTACCTGTATCACATTAAGTAACTGCCCAACGCCCTTAAACTCAGGTAAATAAAGAAGAAACAGCGGATAAAGTACCCGCAATTTCAGATAATTAAAGAACTGATATTATTATTGATTACTAGCATTGAGTAACAAATTAAGTGTTTCATATGTTAAGGTACTTTGAAGAAAGGTTTGAACCTTTTTTGATACCAGTTGCCTCTATTTCCGCGAATCCAATATGCCCTCGAGTCTCTTTCCAGATTCTCACAAACCGGACAGGTCGAGTCAGTGTGCAACTGAACGTTAGGGTTGTTGACGGCAGGTTCTCATCCGGCCACTGTCCACACTTGATGACGTCACTTCCGGGACACGCCATGTCCGTGGCGGAAACGCCAATAAAGGCAAATTTTATATGACTATCTGTTAAAAAGATTAAAATTTGGAATACAGTAACACCGTTACAGTTTGTGATATGTTATCTTAGCAGTAAAATTATTGTAGCCTATTGGTAATGTAGAACCAGTAACCTCGATTATACATTCAATGTGTGTACAATAACGAGTGCTCGCGTGTAACAACGGAAGTGTGCTTCTGTTGAGAGCTAACAGACCGCATGACTGCCGACTGTACCTAGCCACATGTAAAACCACAGACCAGAATGAATATACTTATTCCCGGGAACATGAAATGTTTGTTATGTGCCAAATTCATCAACATTTTCAACCTTAACTTGGAGATTGCAACAACTGAAAACATCTGCTGGTCGTGTTTACTCGAGTATTCACAAGATCCACCGACCAATATTATGCAATTTGTTATCCCGATGATCATCCAAATACTATGTAGAGGTCCATTTGAAAGACAGAGTAAGTTAGGAGTGAGGAGAATGGCTTCATTTCTCGCACATTTCCTATTGTAGTTACTATATGTACATCAGAGTCAACAGACCGCCATGTAAATGTAAACTACTGTGTGGCAATATTATGTCGTCATGAATTAACCTTGGTCACCCCTACTTTTAACAAATCTAAAGCTTTATAAATAAGTAAATATAGTTACCTATATAACACTAGAAAGACTTGACAATCACATATTGCTATTTTTAATATGTGTCCAAATTATCTTAAAGGTTTTTGAAATGCAAGGGTCGAGATGAATTATAGGAGATTTTCTGATATTTATTCACAATGTTCAAGTTTTATGGCATTGTGAAACCCTTTAATATGGTAGTGACTGAGCTGTAGCCTTTCTCGGATGGATAAGGGGTCAGTCTAACTACAAATCGACCTTGCAAAATAATGCATGTACCGGATACGAACAGGTTCTGTGGAAGTCTCTCCACCAGGTATGAGGACACCCCGTATAGGCGCGTGTTTTGAACCTTAGTGCAGACAAAACCCAGTCACATAGCTGACCAATCACATCATAGTTTTCAATGGTCGTCCTTTTGAAAGCATCCGTGGTCATTCAATAACACGTTCTGTGATTAACTACTTGAATAACGTCAGAACAATCGATTCTACCGGTTGTTATCAGACGGTTTTGTGAAGAAACCTTACTATAAAAGTTCGTATCCCGCTAGGTGCACATTGTTTTTATTCCTTGGAAAGCGTTCGATGTTAATCAGGCTGTCCATAGGTTGGCCATGCTGTGTCATTTAAGGCAATTTGAAAAAAATAACAATATTTTTACTTACTATATAACATATTTAAATCTTCAACCTTCAATCAATTTTGTTCTACCTTCTACGTTTGTGGATACTTACGCCAGCCGCTTGATGGCGTCGTTACACTAACGTTTACAACCATGTAGAAAGCCTGTAGATCCCCCTGCCAGTAAGGCACATCTCTCAGGGCAGTCGCGCTGACAGTTCCCTTGTCCCCGTCATTACCACGGAAAGCTCCATATTCGTCCTCGTCGTAATAGAAGGCGCTCGACTCTGTGCTTGGTTTGTTCAACAGTATGTTCTCTCCTGCATGTAAATGTTCATAGAACAAGGTAGTAATATGAGGTATTCAAATCTATTGACAACAAGAGCAATTTTGAAATGAGTAGACCACAATATTAGTAGTCCGAACTGGTCTTCGAGACGAGACATAAGTCTTGGACATTACTGGAACGCGGGCTGTACATTTATTTTGTAATTAGTGTATTTATGTAATATATATTGGCTGTTGGAGTTTTGTTGCCTAATTCAACCCATATTTCATTTTGTATTCGCCCTATTTTATTTTCTATCACATATGTTTCGTGAAATAAAATACACTACTGTACAAAAGTAAGTAAACCGGATTTCATGAGAATGTCACGAAATATTCGTGAAATTTTCGCGAGGTATTCGCAAAATGTTCGCAAAATATTCGCGAAAAGTTCATGGAGAACTTATTTTTGCACAGTAGTGTACTGTTTATCATACATTTGACAAGCAAACAACACGTGTCTGTCTCGGCATACTGTTACCTCCTTTGTTTTCATTGACATGCTTCGTTAGATTGATTTTCAACAATGCTTTAGACAATGTTAGATTCAAACAATACGGTGATAAATAAGATAAATTATCGGAGGCAAAATTATATTTCTTCTGAATTTATACCATATCCCTGCTGAATCACTCTGTATATACCGAAGTTCCAAAGGGTATTGTAGGCGAAGAACGGTTTGAGAGGCAGTGTCGAGCAGCAAACTTGTTTAATAAATAGACCCAAGAACAAAAGAAAGGTCACCATACAAAATATAAGATATTTCAATCAACGAGTGATAGATACAACTGAAACGGGGTTACATCATGTCTTCAGAACCCAACAATACTATATAAATATGAATTTTCAAAACATTATTTCTGCATACTTCTTTAAAACAATGTTTTCATAAAACTAGACGATATAGGAGCGTCAAAAAGCTAATTTTGGCTAGTTGCATGATGTCCTACAGTAATTATGTGTCAACAAATTTAAATTCAAGAAGATTATTTATGTCAATGACTTTTATTAATAAAATTTCTATGTTAAAATACCAAACATTATGGCCAAAATCCGTCTTGAAAAAGCAAGTTCAGCATACCGAGTATATTTTGACACACATAAAAATAAAAGTATCATACTCTGATGTATGGAATTGTAAGTACTAAACAAGATGTGTTTGTTAAACACGGATGCTCCCGGATATACCAAAGTTATGGCCAAGGTTAAAGTTTTCTGAATATTGTCCACTGCGGCAAGGTCAAGGTCACAAGGTCAAATATGATGACATCATCTGAAAGGTCTCATCACATGGTATGCACATGCTATATATGAAAGCCCTAGCTCTGAGCAATCCAAAGTTATGGCCAAGGTTAACGTTTTCTAAATATTGTCCACTGCAGCAAGGTCAAGGTCACAAGGTCAAATATGATGACATCATCTGAAAGGTCTCATCACATGGTATGCACATGCCAAGTATGAAAGCCCTAGCTCTGAGCAATCCAAAGTTATGGCCAAGGTTAAAGTTCTTGTGGACAAATACACAGACGGACAGATGGACGGACGGGCGGACAGACGGATGGACGGACAGACGGACAGGTGAAAAACAATACAATCAAAATCCACTTTCTTCGACTGCAGTTTTTCGGTTTTCACTATTTTAAAAATGAGATGATTTCTAATTTCTAAAACATTATTTGGATTTTTAGTTGAGATATATTCGAATCTTGGCTCAATTGTTTCGCTCACAGGGGAAGCTGGTGATTTCAACACTGTTGCGAAATGTATTTGCTCTAAACTTCGCCTGTGACTAACATATACGACATTAGGGACTACCTGGAGGTTTCTAAATGAACTCAGATTGAAATATCAACAATTTGTTAATATTCAATGGTCAAGGTCAGTCTACACCCGATGTATTTATTCTATACCTTTGCATTCTAATAAACATGTAATTCTAAGTAAGCACTGAGTAGCTCTTACAGGTGCAATCTCTATTATTTTTTGCGCAAGTCAAGACAAAGGATTCCCTCTAAAAAATCATGGTAGTTCAAAACAAGCACGTTGCCCCTGTGAAAATCTCATCTGACCAAGCATCTACACGTTAACAAGATTTCAGCTTTAGTCCATAGATCCAATGTTTCCATTGTAACCAAAGTTATAGACAAGGTAATAACCCCTGGTGTTTGTCCTATTGATGAGCAAATTGTCCTACAAATAAGCAGTTTGAATGTAAGAGTAATAAACGTAAGATCATCTAGATCTTCATGTAACATGAGATGGTCATCTTGAAAATGATGACATCATCTGAATGATCTAGTGATAAATAAATTAGCATGTTAAATATCGAAGGCCCCTCACTAATGAAAAGTTATGGCATGGTTCAGTTTTTCACCATGGTCATTGTCAAGATTAAAGGTTATGACCCCAGTATGTGACATGTGAAACATAACATTTCCAAAGGTATATGCCGACGAATTAAAGGTTAACTTCAATGTTCCAAATATTGTGTCTTTAATCAGACTAGAAGGTCATAGAATATGACTTTTTCAACTGTCCTATGTCAGGGGACATGCCAGATACTGATCACATACAATTGGTCATTAACTAATGATTATTCTATGATTGTGTTGTTTTTGTGCATGATCGGAAATACGACAATTGACCCCACCTGGCGATAACTTATTTACCATTAAAGTTATAGGTTTGCTATTTAAGTACAAAACACTAAACTGATGGAGTGTTACAACACAACAAAGCAAATTCATCTCAACGCGTAGCTTTTTATGATATTCAAATTCAAAGAGGTCTAACATTTCTTTTGGCGTTCAGTTTACATGTTTATTAAGATAGATCCTGGTAGTTTATACAATATAAAATTGTTTGCACATATCACTTGATAAAATACAGTCATTAAGAAAAAACATTTATTCTGTGGTTTTATATATAAAGTTCGTTTAAATGTAAATGTTAACGTAAACTCATATTTGATTGGACTATTTTGTTTTGAATCAGGAATTTGTGAATAAATGCCACAGAGCGGAAGAAAATACCCGAAAAGGCATATCTTATACTCATGGTTGAGATGTGTAATTGGTTTGGTGAAGCTAGAATGTATAGCTTGGGAGTTACATGCATGCTTGTACAGCATTTCGGGTCGGACAGGCAGACGGACGGACAGAATTAACATTATACAATTGTTTTTAGCAATTTAACTTCGACGTAGATATTAACACCAAAGTATGTGTTACTGTGTACATCGAAATCAACATCGAAATGACTCAGTGACCTTTAGATATTCATACAGATCTTTTCATTAACTTAAAATAACTTAACATAAAATATATATAAGAAAAATTACAAACCATAAATCACATGAAGAGCCAGGGATAGCAGAACACATTGAAACACGTCCATTCCGACCGAGCACAAGTTTTAAAGAGTTAGATCGAGGAGATATCCCTTGAATAATGGCTTGATAGGACAAGTCAATTGGACAATGGGATTTAATCAATATATTGGACATATACCCAATGTCAATATTTACCTCCACTCATCGATATGCATGCAATGTCCTGAATGAAATATGAGTTTAATTGACAAAGCATGTTGTGAGGGGAAAAAACCCATCCTTTGTCTCGTTAACAACATATCTCATTTTCCAATACAAGTGAAAATAAAACAAACCGTACATGATGTCAAACAAGTGTCGTGTGAAAGATATTAAATTAACACAGAGAGCACTAACAAAGGATGAGACGATTATGTTAACCCAGAGTAGTTAATAGTAGTAAAAGGGTTCAAGGTAAATAATCGACACTAATGGTTTGTATTAACATTAGATGATGGCGATCTATGTTGATTGTCATAATATTTATTTGTCATAGAATGTTAATTGTCTTCGCTGTGGATATCGTGTCTTTAAACACAAGGTGTTAAAATTAGTTATGTACAAATAATGAAGGAATTACTTTAGAAACTGTACTTTCAGTAATCCATCTGTTCTTTATTGTAATTGGATTATGGGTATCGCTTCTTAGAGGATGGATGCATCAAGGTTAGAAGTGGAGGATGTGACGTTATTGTGTGGAGGCATGGATGCATCAAGGGTAGAAGTGGAGGATATGACTTTATTGTGTGGAGGCATATATGCATCAAGGGTAGAAGTGGAGGATATGACTTTATTGTGTGGAGGCATAGATGCATCAAGGGTAGAAGTGGAGGATATGACTTTATTGTGTGGAGGCATGGATGCATCAAGGGTAGAAGTGGAGGATATGACTTTATTGTGTGGAGGCATATATGCATCAAGGGTAGAAGTGGAGGATAAGACTTTATTGTGTGGAGGCATAGATGCATCAAGGGTAGAAGTGGAGGATATGACTATAGTGTGTGGAGGAATGGATGCGTCAAGGGTAGAAGTGGAGGATATGACTTTATTGTGTGGAGGAATGGATGCGTCAAGGGTAGAAGTGGAGGATATGACTTTATTGTGTGGAGGAATGGATGCGTCAAGGGTAGAAGTGGAGGATATGACTTTATTGTGTGGAGGCATGGATGCATCAAGGGTAGAAGTGGAGGATGTGACTTTATTGAGTGGAGGCATGGATGCATCAAGCGTAGAAGTGGTGGATGTGACTTTATTGAGTGGAGACATGGATGCATCAAGGGTAGAAGTAGAGGATATGACTTTATTGTGTGGAGGCATGGATGCATCAAGGGTAGAAGTGGAGGATATGACTTTATTGTGTGGAGGCATGGATGCATCAAGGGTAGAAGTGGAGGATGTGACTTTATTGAGTGGAGGCATGGATGCATCAAGGGTAGAAGTGGAGGATGTGACTTTATTGTGTGGAGGCATGGATGCATCAAGGGTAGAAGTGGAGGATATGACTTTATTGTGTGGAGGCATGGATGCGTCAAGGGTAGAAGTGGAGAATATGACTTTATTGTGTGGAGGCATACATGCATCAAGGGTAGAAGTGGAGAATATGACTTTATTGTGTGGAGGCATGGATGCATCAAGGGTAGAATTGGAGGATATGACTTTATTGTGTGGAGGCATGGATGCATCAAGGGTAGAAGTGGAGGATGTGACTTTATTGAGTGGAGGCATGGATGCTTCAAGGGTTGAATTGGAGGATATGACTTTATTGTGTGGAGGCATGGATACATCAAGGTTAGAAGTGGAGGATATGACTTTATTGTGTTGAGGCATGGATACATCAAGGTTAGAAGTGGAGGATATGACTTTATTGTGTGGAGGCATGGATGCGTCAAGGGTAGAAGTGGAGGATGAGACTTTATTGTGTGGAGGCATGGATGCGTCAAGGGTAGATATTGAGGATATGACGTTATTGTGTTGAGGCATGGATGCGTCAAGGGTAGAAGTGGAGGATGTGACTTTATTGTGTGGAGGCATGGATGCGTCAAAGGTAGAAATGAAGGATATGACGTTATTGTGTGGAGGCATGGATGCGTCAAGGGTAGAACCGGAGGATCTGAATTTATTGCGTAGAGGCATGGAAGCGTCAAGGGTAGAAGTGGAGGATGTGATTTATTGTGTGGAGGCATGGATACATCAAGGTTAGAAGTTGAGGATGTGACTTTATTGTGTGGAGGCATGGATACATCAAGGTTAGAAGTGGAGGATATGACTTTATTGTGTGGAGGCATGGATGCGTCAAGGGTAGAAGTGGAGGATGAGACTTTATTGTGTGGAGGCATGGATGCGTCAAGGGTAGATATTGAGGATATGACGTTATTGTGTTGAGGCATGGATGCGTCAAGGGTAGAAGTGGAGGATGTGACTTTATTATGTGGAGGCATGGATGCGTCAAAGGTAGAAATGAAGGATATGACGTTATTGTGTGGAGGCATGGATGCGTCAAGGGTAGAAGTGGAGGATCTGAATTTATTGCGTAGAGGCATGGAAGCGTCAAGGGTAGAAGTGGAGGATGTGATTTATTGCGTAGAGGCATGGATGCATCAAGGGTAGAAGTGGAGGATGTGACTTTATTGAGTGGAGGCATGGATGCTTCAAGGGTTGAATTGGAGGATATGACTTTATTGTGTGGAGGCATGGATACATCAAGGTTAGAAGTGGAGGATATGACTTTATTGTGTTGAGGCATGGATACATCAAGGTTAGAAGTGGAGGATATGACTTTATTGTGTGGAGGCATGGATGCGTCAAGGGTAGAAGTGGAGGATGAGACTTTATTGTGTGGAGGCATGGATGCGTCAAGGGTAGATATTGAGGATATGACGTTATTGTGTTGAGGCATGGATGCGTCAAGGGTAGAAGTGGAGGATGTGACTTTATTATGTGGAGGCATGGATGCGTCAAAGGTAGAAATGAAGGATATGACGTTATTGTGTGGAGGCATGGATGCGTCAAGGGTAGAACCGGAGGATCTGAATTTATTGCGTAGAGGCATGGAAGCGTCAAGGGTAGAAGTGGAGGATGTGATTTATTGTGTGGAGGCATGGATACATCAAGGTTAGAAGTTGAGGATGTGACTTTATTGTGTGGAGGCATGGATACATCAAGGTTAGAAGTGGAGGATATGACTTTATTGTGTGGAGGCATGGATGCGTCAAGGGTAGAAGTGGAGGATGAGACTTTATTGTGTGGAGGCATGGATGCGTCAAGGGTAGATATTGAGGATATGACGTTATTGTGTTGAGGCATGGATGCGTCAAGGGTAGAAGTGGAGGATGTGACTTTATTATGTGGAGGCATGGATGCGTCAAAGGTAGAAATGAAGGATATGACGTTATTGTGTGGAGGCATGGATGCGTCAAGGGTAGAAGTGGAGGATCTGAATTTATTGCGTAGAGGCATGGAAGCGTCAAGGGTAGAAGTGGAGGATGTGATTTATTGTGTGGAGGCATGGATACATCAAGGGTAGAAGTTGAGGATGTGACTTTATTATGTGGAGGCATGGATGCGTCAAGGGTAGAAATGAAGGATATGACGTTATTGTGTTGAGGCATGGATGCGTCAAGGGTAGAAGTGGAGGATGTGACTTTATTGTGTGGAGGCATGGATGCGTCAAGGGTAGAAGTGGAGAATATGACTTTATTGTGTGGAGGCATACATGCATCAAGGGTAGAAGTGGAGAATATGACTTTATTGTGTGGAGGCATGGATGCATCAAGGGTAGAATTGGAGGATATGACTTTATTGTGTGGAGGCATGGATGCATCAAGGGTAGAAGTGGAGGATGTGACTTTATTGAGTGGAGGCATGGATGCTTCAAGGGTTGAATTGGAGGATATGACTTTATTGTGTGGAGGCATGGATACATCAAGGTTAGAAGTGGAGGATATGACTTTATTGTGTTGAGGCATGGATACATCAAGGTTAGAAGTGGAGGATATGACTTTATTGTGTGGAGGCATGGATGCGTCAAGGGTAGAAGTGGAGGATGAGACTTTATTGTGTGGAGGCATGGATGCGTCAAGGGTAGATATTGAGGATATGACGTTATTGTGTTGAGGCATGGATGCGTCAAGGGTAGAAGTGGAGGATGTGACTTTATTATGTGGAGGCATGGATGCGTCAAAGGTAGAAATGAAGGATATGACGTTATTGTGTGGAGGCATGGATGCGTCAAGGGTAGAAGTGGAGGATCTGAATTTATTGCGTAGAGGCATGGAAGCGTCAAGGGTAGAAGTGGAGGATGTGATTTATTGTGTGGAGGCATGGATACATCAAGGTTAGAAGTTGAGGATGTGACTTTATTGTGTGGAGGCATGGATACATCAAGGTTAGAAGTGGAGGATATGACTTTATTGTGTGGAGGCATGGATGCGTCAAGGGTAGAAGTGGAGGATGAGACTTTATTGTGTGGAGGCATGGATGCGTCAAGGGTAGATATTGAGGATATGACGTTATTGTGTTGAGGCATGGATGCGTCAAGGGTAGAAGTGGAGGATGTGACTTTATTGTGTGGAGGAATGGATGCGTCAAGGGTAGAAGTGGAGGATATGACTTTATTGTGTGGAGGAATGGATGCGTCAAGGGTAGAAGTGGAGGATATGACTTTATTGTGTGGAGGCATGGATGCATCAAGGGTAGAAGTGGAGGATGTGACTTTATTGAGTGGAGGCATGGATGCATCAAGCGTAGAAGTGGTGGATGTGACTTTATTGAGTGGAGACATGGATGCATCAAGGGTAGAAGTAGAGGATATGACTTTATTGTGTGGAGGCATGGATGCATCAAGGGTAGAAGTGGAGGATATGACTTTATTGTGTGGAGGCATGGATGCATCAAGGGTAGAAGTGGAGGATGTGACTTTATTGAGTGGAGGCATGGATGCATCAAGGGTAGAAGTGGAGGATGTGACTTTATTGTGTGGAGGCATGGATGCATCAAGGGTAGAAGTGGAGGATATGACTTTATTGTGTGGAGGCATGGATGCGTCAAGGGTAGAAGTGGAGAATATGACTTTATTGTGTGGAGGCATACATGCATCAAGGGTAGAAGTGGAGAATATGACTTTATTGTGTGGAGGCATGGATGCATCAAGGGTAGAATTGGAGGATATGACTTTATTGTGTGGAGGCATGGATGCATCAAGGGTAGAAGTGGAGGATGTGACTTTATTGAGTGGAGGCATGGATGCTTCAAGGGTTGAATTGGAGGATATGACTTTATTGTGTGGAGGCATGGATACATCAAGGTTAGAAGTGGAGGATATGACTTTATTGTGTGGAGGCATGGATACATCAAGGTTAGAAGTGGAGGATATGACTTTATTGTGTGGAGGCATGGATGCGTCAAGGGTAGAAGTGGAGGATGTGACTTTATTGTGTGGAGGCATGGATGCGTCAAGGGTAGATATTGAGGATATGACGTTATTGTGTTGAGGCATGGATGCGTCAAGGGTAGAAGTGGAGGATGTGACTTTATTATGTGGAGGCATGGATGCGTCAAAGGTAGAAATGAAGGATATGACGTTATTGTGTGGAGGCATGGATGCGTCAAGGGTAGAAGTGGAGGATCTGAATTTATTGCGTAGAGGCATGGAAGCGTCAAGGGTAGAAGTGGAGGATGTGATTTATTGTGTGGAGGCATGGATACATCAAGGTTAGAAGTTGAGGATGTGACTTTATTGTGTGGAGGCATGGATACATCAAGGTTAGAAGTGGAGGATATGACTTTATTGTGTGGAGGCATGGATGCGTCAAGGGTAGAAGTGGAGGATGTGACTTTATTGTGTGGAGGCATGGATGCGTCAAGGGTAGATATTGAGGATATGACGTTATTGTGTTGAGGCATGGATGCGTCAAGGGTAGAAGTGGAGGATGTGACTTTATTATGTGGAGGCATGGATGCGTCAAAGGTAGAAATGAAGGATATGACGTTATTGTGTGGAGGCATGGATGCGTCAAGGGTAGAAGTGGAGGATCTGAATTTATTGCGTAGAGGCATGGAAGCGTCAAGGGTAGAAGTGGAGGATGTGATTTATTGTGTGGAGGCATGGATACATCAAGGGTAGAAGTTGAGGATGTGACTTTATTATGTGGAGGCATGGATGCGTCAAGGGTAGAAATGAAGGATATGACGTTATTGTGTGGAGGCATGGATGCGTCAAGGGTAGAAGTGGAGGATGTGACTTTATTGCGTAGAGGCATGGAAGCGTCAAGCGTAGAAGTTGAGGATGTGACTTTATTGTGTGGAGGCATGGATGCGTCAAGGGTAGAAATGAAGGATATGACGTTATTGTGTGGAGGCATGGATGCGTCAAGCGTAGAAGTGGAGGATGTGACTTTAGTGTGTGGAGGCATGGATGCATCAAGGGTAGAAGTGGAGGATGTGACTTCATTGTGTGGAGGCATGGAAGCGTCAAGGGTAGAAGTGGAGGATGTGACTTCATTGCGTGGAGGCATGGATGCGTCAAGGGTAGAAGTGGAGGATGTGACTTTATTGCGTGGAGGCAAGGATGCGTCAAGGGTAGAAGTGGAGGATATCACTTTATTGTGTGGAGACATGGATGCGTCAAGAGTAGAAGTGGAGGATATGACGTTCTTGTGTGGAGGCATGGATCCATCAAGGGTAGAAGTGGAGAATATGACTTTATTGTGTGGAGGCATGGATGCATCAAGGGTAGAAGTGGAGGATATGACTTTATTGTGTGGAGGCATGGATGCATCAAGGGTAGAAGTGGAGGATGTGACTTTATTGAGTGGAGGCATGTATGCTTCAAGGGTTGAATTGGAGGATATGACTTTATTGTGTGGAGGCATGGATACATCAAGGTTAGAAGTGGAGGATATGACTTTATTGTGTGGAGGCATGGATGCGTCAAGGGTAGAAGTGGAGGATGAGACTTTATTGTGTGGAGGCATGGATGCGTCAAGGATAGATATTGAGGATATGACGTTATTGTGTGGAGGCATGGATGCGTCAAAGGTAGAAATGAAGGAATAGACGTTATTGTGTGGAGGCATAGATGCGTCAAGGGTAGAAGTGGAGGATGTGAATTAATTGCGTAGAGGCATGGAAGCGTCAAGGGTAGAAGTGGAGGATGTGACTTTATTATGTGGAGGCATGGATGCGTCAAAGGTAGAAATGAAGGAATAGACGTTATTGTGTGGAGGCATAGATGCGTCAAGGGTAGAAGTGGAGGATGTGAATTAATTGCGTAGAGGCATGGAAGCGTCAAGGGTAGAAGTGGAGGATGTGACTTTATTGTGTGGAGGCATGGATACATCAAGGGTAGAAGTTGAGGATGTGACTTTATTATGTGGAGGCATGGATGCGTCAAGGGTAGAAATGAAGGATATGACGTTATTGTGTGGAGGCATGGATGCGTCAAGGGTAGAAGTGGAGGATGTGACTTTTTTGCGTAGAGGCATGGAAGCGTCAAGCGTAGAAGTTGAGGATGTGACTTTATTATGTGGAGGCATGGATGCGTCAAGGGTAGAAATGAAGGATATGACGTTATTGTGTGGAGGCATGGATGCGTCAAGCGTAGAAGTGGAGGATGTGACTTTATTGCGTGGAGGCAAGGATGCGTCAAGGGTAGAAGTGGAGGATGTGACTTTATTGCGTGGAGGCAAGGATGCGTCAAGGGTAGAAGTGGAGGATATCACTTTAATGTGTGGAGACATGGATGCGTCAAGAGTAGAAGTGGAGAATATGACGTTCTTGTGTGGAGGCATGGATCCATCAAGGGTAGAAGTGGAGGATGTGACTGTATTGTGTGGAGGCACGGATGCGTCAAGGGTAGAAGTGGAGGATATGACTTCATTGTGTGGAGGCATGGATGCGTCAAGGGTAGAAGTGGAGGATGTGACTTCATTGTGTGGAGGCATGGATCCATCAAGGGTAGAAGTGCATGCGCACCAAGGTATCGTATTCAACTACACTGACGGAGCAGGATGACGAATGGAAGTTTTTATCCAGTAGTTTCAAAATCGATAACTGTCACTCGCGTTACTTCGTTTTCTGTAACAAGAATACGTAAACAAATATTAAAAAAACATGTGGTTCTGACTTTCGGTCTCATTTTCTATCAGCTGCTATCCATGATCAGACCACCAATGCGTTTTCCATAAAGGTTAATGTCCAAGTCCCTCTCCATTTCTTAAAAATAATGGAGCCGAGGCCGATTATGTTTAGGGAATGGAGATTTGCAAGGACATTAACCTACTTCAAGTACACTTCAATTTATAGCTTATTTATTTTATTTTAAAAGTTAATTGCCATTACTAAAAAATAAATGGGACGAGAGAACAATAGGATGACGTCCCAAGTGTAATTTAAGCTTGTCAACCGTCAACATAAGTAAGTTGCAAACACCAACAGTTTGTTACCTGGGGCAAGGCACTTCATCCACATTGCACTCAGTCCACCCAGCTGTTAAAATGGGTACCTGAACACAGGGAAGTACGGACCTATATGGAAAAGCTAATTTTCTATCAATATTAATATTATCAA
The DNA here is from genome assembly GCA_936450465.1 of Gibbula magus. NCBI lineage: Eukaryota > Metazoa > Mollusca > Gastropoda > Trochida > Trochidae > Gibbula > Gibbula magus. The sequence goes on along the minus strand of OW388301.1, from coordinate 36,435,213 downwards.
GTCATGCAAGAACAACCCCCCTCTCTCTCTCTCTCTCTCTCTCTCTCTCTCTCTCTCTCTCTCTCTCTCTCTCTCTCTCTCTCTCTCTCTCTCTCTCTCTCTCTCTCAAGACAACTGTTAACGTCAGCCCTGTTTATTTTAAGATTTACTATCTCCGGATAGGTCAATTCCTGGCGTGACCACTCAATATCAATGACTTAACATCGATGAATATTAAATGATACAGCTGCCATTAATTAATGTCTAGAACTCTGCATTGGTGAAGAAGCCGGCGAAAGTTTATACTTATCATATCTTCAAACTGTCCAAACAACACAAATAGAACTTTATGAAAGACACTTATAGAAGCAACAACAATAACCTATTCATAACACAACATTTTTACAAATTCCTATTGTTGTAAATAAAAAAATCCATTTTGAAACAAAAGCTACTATACTATATACTAATACCACGTTTATTGTTCTCTGGAAAAGCATGTTTTACAATTATTGTGTAACATGAAGTGTTTTCAGTTCCATTTTATAACAACAATATAAAAGCAAAAACAATGTTTTATTGATAACAAAACATATTTACAAATTCATATTGTTGTAAATACAAACCCATTTTTAAACAAAAGCTACTATACTATATACTAATACCACATTTATCACCCACAGGAGATATATTGCTTGTGGGAGATCAAGCGATATATCCTAGGAGATATCTTTTTGGCAGTAGATTGTGCACAATGTCCTGTTAGGGCCCTGTCACACTTTAGCGTATAGTAAGTGCGTATGAGTTGCGCATAAAAAATATTGTATACGCAACCGATACGCTCAAATTTAAAGTTCTATTTTTAGTACTTTTCCTTACTTGATTCGCACATGAAGCGAACAGTTTGCGAACATAGCATATGAGATGCGTACGGGATGCGCGTGAGATACGTATGAAATGCGTATTTGATGCACATGAGAAACATAAGGGATGTCATGAAGTATCCTGAACAGGATACTCCGAATTTCAGTATCAGTATACGTTAGGATACTCGGGGTATCCAAAAATATCCTGTTCAGGATACTCCGAGTTTCATGATTCAGGATACTTCAGGATTCTTCATGATATTTCAGGATACTTCAGGAAATTGTTATAAATTTTAAAATACTACATATAACATTACAAATTATATCACAGACATTCGCGGTTTACCCCTGTCATACAGTTTTTTTTTATGCATGAGTTGTTTCTGTCAGACGACATTAGATTCATGCAGACGCTTTTTTGAGAAATTTTAAAATGCATGTGTAAAATCAGGTTTGAAGCTTGTTGCTCATTGTCATTGTTGCTTCCCAATGGTAAGTATCAGTATCAAATGAATTAGTTACATGCATTAAAGTGCTCTATACAAGCTTAAGTTCTTTTATAATTGTTGTCTAGATAGTGATAGATTTATTAAAATAATAAAACTCACCTTTTAAAAAAGCGTATACGAAAGAACAATATGAATATCCAAATGAAATGCAGGTATTAACACGACACGACATATTTATACACCATTGTTGCAACTCTTAGGTGTTTTCACGGGTAGTAACCCGAGATAAGTGTTAAACATCTTGCCCAATTGATTATCCCGGATTTCAGCTCAAATCTCATTGGTGTTTCACTTAAATGATTTCATTGGATAACTCAAAACAGTATATCATCCATTTGCTGTGACGCGATTATGTGACAGGCAATTAGTCATCTGCCCATAAGCCACCCATGTGTGTTTTTACAGGTGACAAGTTCACACCTGCTTAGCTGGTCACAGGTAAATTACTAGTATTGCTCTGAGTAGCTTAATTGACACTAACAAAGAAGTCTGCATTTCACAGATGGTCTTCACAAGAGATGAGCACAATGTTATATAACAAACAAAGAGCCCGTTTTAGTTCCCGTTTAGTTTGTACACCTTAGAGTGTCAACAAGATTCACACAGACGAGGGATTAACGAGGGATTAATTAGTGTGGTCAATATGGGTACCAACTTGAGGCAAAGCTCATGTCTCTTGACAGATGACTACAGCTCACCTGGAAATGTTGAAATAATCTTATTCAGATTTTATATGGTTTTAACAATATTTATTCATATACTCAGGGGAATCAACAAACAGGGTTTACCCTATACAAATGTTTCTCCCCAAAACAACAATAAAACAGGATAATTACATTATAATTACAATCATTCATACATTAATGTAGAAAAACACAACATCACATTAAAAAATATTTCATGAGAAGCGTTTGCTATGAGAAATAAACTTATGAACAGCCTGGATTATGAGTTATTTGTGTATATATATATGATTTGACAGGGTCTTGTTACCAAATAGTACAGTATTCAGGTCGTAACCATTTACATAGAGAGAGAGAGACAGAGAGAGAGAGACAGAGACAGAGACAGAGAGAGAGAGAGAGAGAGAGAGACAGAGAGAGAGAGACAGAGAGAGATTATTTTGGTCTCATCTCTTACATTCAAAAATATTTCAATAATACTTACGTTGAAGGCAGGTAATACTATAAGAAACAAAAGCACCAAATACAACTAGGATGTCAGCAGAATAGATATCAGGATATAGGTAACGCCAGCAAGACACGGCACAAACATAAAAAAAAAGAGAATCAATACTCATGGAAATCCCCAAAATGTCTTTGATGATATTGTGAAGGTTTTAAAAGTTCTAAATTAACATGTTCTGATGAGCTAGAATTGCCATATAATATTTAAGAGAATATATAAACCCTTTGGAAAAGAAATGTGCATTTAACCTTATATCAATGAAGATAGGACAGATAAGGAAAAATTAAACGCATATCCGTTGTCATTTCCGCAGTTACATGCAGAGTTGTTTGAAATAAATCTTGTGAACTTACTACATTCTACATTCCACTACCCCCAAGCCGAAGACGAGAATGAATTATCTGGCAGAATCTGAATCCATATGATATATTGAAGTAGTTTTGTTTTGTGGCTTTTTGTTTTAGTTTATTGTTAAATTATCCTAGTCTGCTATATGTTTAAACCAAAGTGATCATAAACAGATAGGTTGAGGACAATGCAGAGAATATAATTTTATTTCTAACAATTATTTCACTTCTTAAACAACAAGCTTTATTCAAATATCTTGGTTGAATATAAGCTTTCCTGAAATCATGATAACAAGGACCTGATAATATAAAAAGTAATTCAATTACCGGTTTCAAAGTTTGCTAACTACTTTCTGTCTGAATAAGGAACTAATTTACAATTATAATATTGCCGTGTACAGTTGAATGTAGGGACACATGTTACAAGAAAAGAGTCACAAATTATAGAATATATTAGTATATATTATGTTGGTGCAGAGAATGATATATTTTAGTTAGTTGTTTTTTTTGTATAAAAATATTTGGTTCTTTTTAATCTTAAAACACAAACAGATTAACTTTGATCTTGTGTCGTGGTGACACCTCGCCCTGTCACACATCTGTATGTATTGACAGGGATTAAGAGGGGATTAGATGGTAACTTGACTGGGATTATGGGACTGTAACCTGTTTTAATTAGTTTATATAATTAATTAGTTATAACAAATAAGCGAAAGTTTTCATTTGAAAAAGGTTCTTCTGAATTCAAATATACTCTAAATTGTTCATTGAGTCTCATTCGCACAAAATACATACATGGCAAGTATTTCATAGTATATGGTTTAAACATTATTTATTTCACAAAATGAAATCTGGATTGGCGAACAAGCCATAAGGCTTATTTGAACACCGCTCCAGTATAACAAATGAACAAGCTGGAAACAGAACATCTCTAATAAAATGAAATAGAAACTTAAGCAAGAGAACATCCTATAGAAATGAACATATGAATGATTCTTTTGGGAATTTGCATTTGGTTTAAACATATTCATTCATGAAAAGACATACAATTCATGAATGGATTGGCCAACAAGCACAGAGGTGCTTATAAAAAGGCCGCTAAAAAGAATTACAATTACAATGTATAATTACTAGTGACGCATACAAATCATATTAATGAGCATTTGAAAGCATATAAACTAAAATTATATAAAAGACAATATTCTAGCAAGGAATGCATGTTGTATGAATCCGAGAATCTTCGAGAGTAAATTATGAAGTAATGGACAGATTTTAGTAGTTCAATATTTTCTTTATTACTCAAGCAAGTATTTCCATAAAGAATTGATGGTAGATTGTAACCTTGAGTAAAGAAATAGGAGTTTATTCTTAACTCATGGTAAATGGGGCAGACAAGAAAGAAATGGAGTGCAATATGATAATATCGAACAATATTAATTGTCCATGCATTTAATTTGCTAAAATCCATTTTCTGTTTTTGTCTGAATTTGGTTATTTTTGGATTCAGTAGAATATAATTTTCAAATGCATCTTTTACTTTTTTTATTATAACCAAAATGAGAACACACAAACACTGCAACAATGTACCAATTCCAAGATCTCAAGACACAAGGAATGAACCTTTTGGACTAAATTTAATTTTTCTGATATATCCCTTTCTTTGGTATTTTAGAGTACAAGTGGAGAAATAGCAAATGCTCAAGGTCACCATTCACAAAAAGACATCATGTAATTAATATTTGACCAAAAAAAGATAATCGAAACTGGCACGTTACGTTGATAATATAACATTTCATTCCTTTAACTATAAGGGGGTGTCAACCATTTTTACCATGAGTATACTTGAGATCCTTAATTCAGTGCATCTGATGGGATTGATGTTTTATTATTTGAGTATGCCAGAGATTTCCCCATTGCATCTATCCTTTCTCTATGTCGAGTTTGTATTATTGTTTATTTGGATTTAGATTTGTTTGAGTAAATGCCTATGGCAGTTACGTGATGTGTGTATTAGCTGCAGCATCCGAGAAGATGATAATGTCGTGTTTATGAGTTTTATGGTATTCATCAATTTCTTCTTTTGAAATTTCTGTAGCGTTTTAGTTCAGTATTGGTTGGAATGATATTCATCAATTCAAATTTATTTTGTCAATCATGCGATATTTGCATGAGGTTCTTTGGGGCATATCTTGCTTTTTTATGCTAAAAATTCCCGAGCAATGTTATATATTTTGTTTTTATTCTAACCAAAAGCAATGTTATATATTTTGTTTTTATTCTAACCAAAAGCAATGTTATATATTTTGTTTTTATTCTCACCAAAAGAACTCTTTGTCTTTTTTAAGTGGTTCGAGTTAGAAACATAATATAGCTTAATCCCCCTCCAAACAAAATGTGTAAGACAAGCGAGGTGTAATTTATTACACAAGTCGATTAGGTCAGGTAAGTGGATAGACTCATCGCAGTGGATACACACTGCACATGACACTAATTAGCCCTCCTGCTGTGATCCCCTTTGATCAAAAGGTTCTAAACGGGAAAGTTAAATGCGTGTCCAGTAGCCTTGTTATGGATGAATGAACCCTGAGCGTCTCACTCAAAATGAGGAGAGATATTGTAATATATACATACCATTTGTGTATATCTATTTATATTTAACTGATCAAGTCATAATAACCCCTAACTAAACAAAAAATATATTCCAAAAACAAAAATATTGATAGGGCAATAATTAAGCTCCAAACGGGGCATACTAAATTAAACTATCATACCAATAAAATTAAAATTACAAACACCCCCGCAACATGCCCACACTGCCCACAGGCAGAAACAATTCACCACATTCTTACTGAATGCCCACAGTATGCGGCCTTCCGCCAAATACTAAACCTTAAATTAAGGGCAAACAATATCCAAACAAATAACATATACCAAATTCTAAATCCACAAAATAACTACAGTACCTTCCAAGCGGTCGGCACTTACTTAAAGGATTCGGGCCTTTTGGACCGAATCTAAAAAAACACACTAAAATTATATTTCATCAAAAAATAACAATTTTAACCTTCCTCCTCCCCCCCCCCCCCCCCCCCCCCCCTTTCCCGGCTTAACCTAACCTAGGTAATTTTCATATTCCAAATTTCAAAATTTCAAAATTGCCTCCACCTTTCGGCCGTGGCTTCAAAATTATCCATTTTCTCGAACTTTCGGAACTTTATTAAAGGTCCTTGTGACCCGAGTGGGAGAACAGCTCCGCTGAAAACCGCTCGTTAAATCCCCGTAATCATCATCGTCATAATAAGGGCAAGAAAGGAAGTAAGATGTATATGATAACAGCGAAACCATTCAAGAAAAAACGGCTTACTGTCGGGGATGCATAATTTATATATATAAGATAAGATTAAATCTTGTGCTTTAACATCGAGTCACCAATTTTGCATTATCCGAACACTATTTATTTAATCTTGAAATCAGTCTCCAATTTAGATCTTGTGATGACCCACTCACTTTTAGATTGTTGACAGCAGTAAAGAGGCACGTGAAAAATCCAGATTAAACATTTCTTAATCATTTGATTTGTTTGCAATTTCGACTGCTCTCTCACGACGATACACTGTTTTATACAAGACGTCTTACGATTTTGATGGACAATATTTACGAATAGCCTTTTGTCACACAATTGTCCTGCCCTAAGAAATGTCACGAGTTGAGTCAATTTTGAATAGGCGTTTTCACAATATGCTTTTCGGTTTGTATTCAAATGAAAAAAAATAATATATAAACCACTTTTTCAAAAACCTCAGAAACTTTAGGGTTTATCCATGAAGGCAGTGAATCGTATCTCCTGAACATTCCAGTGACCACTGGAATATATCTCAACTACACGCGTGTTAATTTATTCAGATTGAATTAACAGTATTGGCGACAATATTCATCCGTACGTATTTTTAATACACACACATCCTACTATATCCAGGCTTGCAAATTCCATTTAACTCGGCAATTAGATACTAAAATACTGTATTTTATACACTGATACAACTTCTACATAATAAAGAATTGAATTGACTTGATTAATTTCAAATATCCCCACACAAATTAAATTTATTATACCATAATGAGAAATCAAATCAATAACTGTAAAACTATCAGTAACTATCCAATTTCCAAATTGTGTCTGCATGTTTATAGAATATGACAATTAAGTATTCCGTCGATTCTTAAATTTTACAATACATGTACTTTGTTTTGAATATTCATGTATTTCTCATATACATTGCAGATTATAATTATCTATATGTACACAAACTATAATGGCTTTTGTTGGATGTGTGATGGCAATATATATGTTATGATAAATACGATGTTTAATCAATGTTTTTACGGTTAGATTCTTATTGGTTGACGAAAACGGTTTTAAATGATATTATACATTACACCTTAAACATCGATACGATTATCGACTGAGTGTTTACAATTCACAATCTGTTACTGAACATGACAATTGAAGTTTTATTTCTGCCTTCCTAATGTCACATGTTATATAATAAATGTGCGTTAGATCTATAAGAATCCCTAATAGTCTGATTGAAGCGGTGTGAAATACACAAACACTAAAGTGAGGGTCAGTTAATTAGTTTATGGTTAGCCCCGTCCTCTGTTTAAATACGTGAATTCCCGTGTCCACTGAATGGTGACGCATTTGCTCCAAGCACGTTATGTAAGAACCATCACATATCATCGAATACCATTATAAATCATTGTATTGTCGCAGTAAATTAATTTTGTAACTTGATTTGTCACAATAAATCCATGTTTTTTCTTGGAATATGTTTATATCGAATGAAAAGTGGTGTTTCAGTATGCATGTGATGGACATGAGAAGTCTATCATTAGTTACTAACTGTCAAGGCTATAGAAAACATTTTGTTATATTTTCGTTCTCACATGGAATGCACCGTCATCAGCCTAATAATTTCCATGTATTTGAAATATTTGAAACAATAACCCTGTGATGTCCAATTGGAATTTGTCAAGACGTCACACATAGTGATTTAGAAACATTTACCTTCATGGCTATATTCTATACTGTCCAATAAACCACCATAGAAAATCCGTAGCCACAACGGTTCATAATATCTTCTATAATATATTATTATTAATCACATATAAGGATTTATACAAACTCCAGTAATGTTACATGAATGAGCCTATAGGTGTACATGTATATTTCATACTGTCTCACTTGGTTATTTACATTATCCTATGGTATTTCTTTTTAAATATGTGTTTATTCTTATGAATACTATGTTTTATAGGGTGATCGGAAAAAAAGTAACAGGAAAAAAAGTTGATAACTTTGGTTCAACGACTACAACTTATGTAGGCTCTCAAGTAAATTCTCAAATATAAAGTCATACATATATTACCCTCAGTAATATTTTTTCATCTTGATTGCGCAATGAGCACATGCAGTGTTAATAAGACATACGTGTAAACAAGAATGGTAGATGATTGATTGACATTTAGAATATGTGATTTTCAGTTCAAATTCAAATGTTAATTCTCTCCATCGAGGTTACATGAGATAATCAAGATATCAGCTTATTGAAGACATAAAACTTCTGTCCTGAATACATAAATAAATGGCTGACAAAACACCATCGTTCAAATATACACCATTATAGTCCACAGTCAATTGCCTGAGAAGTCTGAAATATCGTTTATCTCGCAAAACTCTAAATACTTTATATATGTCATTCATTTTGCCTCTTTTTGACTACTGCTCTCATGTATGTTATAAATTTACACTTAGACGCATTAAGAACTATTTGCGGTGCGGTACGCGGCACAAGTCATGACAAAATATATGAAGAAACACATTACAGCACGCTTAAAGATAGAAGATATCGATTTAAACTGATTAATTTCTATAAAATGTACCAGACTCATGAATATCTGAGCGATCTTGTACCAAGAAGGGTATTTGAACAAAGTAATTATAATCTTAGAAATCTGCAACAAATTATCAATTAACACTCATGTACGTATATCTATAGTTAGATCGTCTTGATTTTTCATTTGTTGTTAACATGTTACCAGCTCTTGTGAATTTGTTTATGTTTTATGTAGTGGTGAGGCATGTTTTGCTTGTTTGCCAAACCACATTCTTATTTAATAAAAATATGTTTAAACCAATCTTAGAAATCGTTCTTCCATTCAAACAATTAACTGTAGAACTCAAAGATATTCTCAATCTTTCTTGCCAAACTCAATTATGCTTTGGAATTCTTTACCAGACGAAGTCACCAACGCTCACACCCGTAACCAATTCAGAACTATGATAAACCCAACAAAAACTCGTAACTCGTTCAATTTAAAATTAGGGACTAGATTTTGTCAAATCATCCACTATCGCCTTAAGCTCGGTTGTAGTGATCTAAACGCCTACCGTTATAACAGACACATATCGGAAACATCCAGGTGTTCATGTGGTCACGATAACAAAATTCACTATTTGTTTATTTGCCGAAACTATCACTACTTAAGAACAAATATGTATTTTTATAATCAAGGTTATGACATAACGACAGTATTATATGGGAATTGCTCTTTGAATGACTCAACTAACAGTAATTTCTTAAACTCATTACATCAGTTTATTAGTAAAAGCAACCGGTTCCTTTAAAACTTATCTTGTAGTAATATGATTCAATTTTCGACTGCAGTCCACTTCATTATTAGGCACACTCAAAAGCATGACAATAATCATGTTTGATGTTATACAGATGTTATTTTTCACTTTTTGTCTCATTGATTTTGTTACCAGCTTTTTGATATATATGTACTGGAGCGGCGTTGAACTAAGTCATTTTGGCTTGTTCGCCAATCCTATTTTCATGTTCTGGAAATAAAATACGTTTAAACCATATACACCATTTCCTTCTTTCAATCGTCTTGTATACTTCATGATGTTATCTTGACATTGACTGAATGACACAACGGCAGGTCCCCAGCTAACCACGTTGGAATTGCTGAACAGGTGTTTTCAAAACCTGAAATGACAGGAAACTGTCTGGTCATATACACCAGCCATGACTGTTTGATTAGATATATACACGTATACATTAAATACATTGCACCATTGCTGGTCATGCCCGTGTCTCGTAAAACTCTTTGGCGGCCTCTGTGTTTCATCTCTTTTAACGAGCTTTTAACGAGCTGACCGCCGACAACCAGTTAATTAGTAACTGTCGGTTACGCAAAGTTAATTTTACGCTCTAATAATCTCCGGTTTACAGGACAAAAATCAAAATGGTACCATCAAAATGTCCCCATTAAAGTTGAACATAAGCTTAAAGGTGATAAAATAATTAAGTATATGAAGATATATGTGTGACTCAGTGTAATTATCAGAACTTATATTTAATAACCTGAGAAGGCAATTAACTCTAGACATACATACATACACATTTTAACTAATATGCAAGATGACATTTTACTTCATTTTCAAAATCCATTAAGTGGCTTATGGTAAAATGCCCTCTTTCAGCTACCATTCCTTCTAAAAAAAATCGTCTTGCATTAGTGAGTCTCGCCGGATTTATTAATATTGTTTCTGTTCATATGTAGTAAGTCACAACAAATGAATTAAAATCAGTCACTTGATATGGTATTCCAATCAGTTTAGGAACAAATACATTCATAATCGTTGAAACCCCTTGCTATAAATACTCTGCTACCTATACTTCCATGTATACTGTTATCATCATTCAAATCACACATTTATTGTTCATTTGAAAAATATTCTTACAAATAAAGATTCAAAATATGGCAAACTTAATATATTTCTCGAATTGAGCTAAGCAGACAACCTTAATCCCAGAGAAACCTCTTTAGTTCAATACAAATTATCTAAACCTAATTTCATCAAAAGCTGTTGAGTATGCTTTATTGGTTACATCGGAATAGGTTGTATTGCCATAGAAATGTAAATTTCATTCTATGACATGTTTTTACTTGTCTGTGTGTTGCTCTGTCTTTAAGACAATGCAATTAAGCCACTGTAGTGACCGGCCGATTTCGTTAAGTAGTTCAGCATTTGTGTAACCAAGAAAGTTAATCCGTTATAACAACACAAGACGTCATCTCTCAAGCATCAAAGGATGTTTACTGTCATACCAAAGGTCTACTCTCCGGCAAGACACCTGACCAGATAGTGTCAGTCAGTCAGTGTCACTTGAATAAACAAGTGCAGGTGGTACTGAGACAATTGTCTGTCTCTCTGTCTCGGTGTGATGAGTTGGTTGTAACAACATGAACACTATTTTTCCTCAATCTAATTGTCCAATGACAATTAATGGGTAAACCAAGGAACCAATGAAATTACATTAAGTATGAAATCGTGAGAACAAGTCGTTTGCAAACTTTGCCAGTTGCGAGAAGGCTTCTGTTGAAGTAGGACAAGATTTGCAATCTTGTGGTTCAAAGTTCTAACATTGATGGATTTATAAGTTTACAATTTGTGTTCTTGTGTATTTGGATATTCATATTGTTCGCTTGGATACAGTGATAAGGTAAGTTTCTTTCATTAATTCTTAATATTTGATTTCATTACCAAATATTATTCAATGAAAACATTATCCTGGAAGGACGACAGTTTAACAACAACCAAGCTCTTAGGTAACAACAAACCATATTGAAATCAATGAAATTGACGACTGTACTTCCAGCGTCATTTATATTTATTATAAACTTATTTTTCCATATATTGTGTTTACTGAACCGAATATTCTTAACCTTATAATAAATACTGACAAAGTAAATAAGTGATATGCTTTTGTTTATCGTGATCTCGTTATTCTCCGAAATGTGATTTGATGTTATCGTTTAGAAAATAAATAAATTGTTAATTATAACATTATCGTCAAATATTCATATCGATTATAGTTTATGCGGAAATAGTTTATTAAATAAAATTTAAGAAGGTAAGACCAGCGAAGGTAATCAATCTTTGTTAAGTTGCCAAGACATGTGGGAAAATCCCCCTCTTCATTTGTATATCATTTTTTTAAGATGTCTCTTACAAACATCTTACTTCCATAAAACATTTTGAAAACTGCTATTTTTTATGTCTAAATAATTCCCCTTTCATTTGAATAATCGTTTAAAAACATCCAACCCTCAAGCATTTTACTTCAAAATTAACATATATAACACATTTATTTCAATTTTTAACAATGAAATGTAGCACGACTATGTATATTTGGTAAATAAATACAAAATCCTCATTATGTTATAGCGCTGATAATTTCCGTACGTATAATGGAGTTTCCTTGAGTTTCCTGAAGTATCCTGTGCTCAGGAAATTCCCTGTAAACTGACCATGATACCTCATTAAACCCTTAGGGTATCCTGAGCAGGATACCTCATGAAACTCTTAGGGTTTCCTGAGGTATACTGTATCAGGATACCTCCAATTTTCTAGCAGTGATGCATATGAGATGCATATGAGAAGCGAATGAGATGGACATGATTTGAGTGTCACTATTTGTCGTACCAGATGACTCACTCCAGAACCGTAAACAAAATCACAAAAAGTAAATAAATGCACTTCTAATACACTTCAACTTACTTTGCAGTAGAACTTTACTCAAATAGTGTTTTCGTATATCTAAATAGTTTGGACCGATTAAGAGTACATGGATTTCATATTTTATTTTGTTATTACAATAAAGACAAAATATAAAAACAAAAGAGATTTTATGCACACCCATCTTCCTTTCCCAACCATAAGCGTGTATGAGCCGAGATGGAAGCGTGTAAGTGCAATTTTGTAGTTCTTCACATCAATATTAGTTAAATATGCTTTATGCAAAGGGTATTTGATGTGAACATACAATTTAGTTGACAATTCATGATTCCACATTTGGGAATAAATATTTTAACCCGTTGTGTAAATTCTCACACAATAGCATCACTATTAGTAACATCAGTGTGCCAAATATATCCAAAACCAAACTTGAAAAACATATCTCTCGATAAAGTTATCAAACCCAGGTTTCTCATCTGAAGCGTTCAATAATGCATTGTATATCAAAATTATATATCGATCAGGTGAAGTTTTAAACATTTTAGGCCAATATTTAATAACCGTGACAAGCCGAATATCTTTTAAGTGAAATGTACCCGCGATATGAGAATGTTGATGGAGTTGACATTTTCACATATAGTATATTTTAATAAGTTTCCCTTTCCATAGATTTAGCTTACATAAAGCCCCAAACTTCACAGTCATATGGGAGAATAGGAGAAACGGTTGAGTGAAATAATTGATACTGAAAATTTTGAGATATATACGCAGAGAGAGAGAGAGAGAGAGAGAGAGAGGGGGGGTTGTTCTTGCATGACTTGATAATATTAATATTGAGAGATGTTTTTTTCATAAACCATAAAATGCAGCCCCTGTCACACTTCTGCGTATCCTCATTCCTTATCAGTTGCGTTTTGATATTTCTTTCATACGCAACCGTACGCAATATACGCCGCTCATTGGCATCTTACAAGTTTTAGGTCGTCTCCTGTACGTCGGCATACGCATAGACCATTTCTATACGCATGATAGTTTTGGCCATGCTCAAAACTATGCTGCGTACGATGATATGCAACTCATAAGTTATTCATAGGCAATGCATCGATTTCCCATCGGTCGAGTGCGGTACAAAGTACGTAATGAATACGTAGTGGGTAATCCGAAAATAAAACGTTTTCCCTAATAGTTCTATTAGTCGTGTTTTTACTCACTTCCAATTGATACACTGTCTTTTATCTTTATACAATTTTATATTTTCAAATCAGCTTTTAATATTATATAAAAATGTGATAATGTTCTGGTATTTTATGGCATTTGTGCCTTTTCTTGTTTGCTTTTGCAATCCTTTTTTAAAAAGAAACGTCACCATACACATATACGAGATTATTCAATCCACGAGTGATAAACACAACTGAAACAGAGATACACCATATTTTCAGAACCTAACCTAACAAAATTTGAAATTTCAAAACGTTGTATATTCATATTTCATCGGCTTCGAATCTCCTTAACTGGACCAGATAGGAGAGTCAAAAAGGGCATTTTTGGCTTGTTTTATGACGTCATACAATAAAGTAGCGTCAACAAATGTAAGTCTAAGACGGTTATTTATGTCGACAACATCTTTCATTAGTTAAAATTCTTCATTTTATGATTTTTTAAAGTGAATAGCTTAACATTCTGGCCAAAAACCATTTTGAAAAAAATTATTTCAAGACCCCAAGTGCATTTGAGGATACATAAAAATAAAAGTATTATACGCTGATGTATTAGATTGCGGGTACCTGTTTACAAATGATGTCCCAATAAAAAGCATTGAAAATCGACTTTTTCCGGAAACATAATTTAATTTTTTAGACTGTTCAATATGTGTATCTTTTGAAGCTGAGTGTATGTAACTCGCCGCCAATGGCTGCAATATTGTCTTAGTGACGTTTAACAATAACTTGATGAGATCGATACATTAGCCTGTAAAACATTAGGTATTGTTGATCTTTTTAAGAACGGAAACACTAACAGATTAACTACCAAATTTAATTCAGTTTTTAAAGCTTATTTACTTGACCAGCACTGCCTTAGATATGACAGTTTAAGATAATGAATATACTTAGTCTTGTTTATCCGTCGAACCTTGCAGATATGCAAATTCGATCATGGTATTAAATAATACACACGTGTGCATACGTAATTTCGTATGAATTCATGGGTGTTAACTGTCCGACAATAACATTTTTTTTCAAATATTGATAATATTTCCAATGTAAAGTTACTTTTCGTTGAATATTAGATAGTGAAAACAATCAACTTTTACTCAAGGTATTTACCTAGCACCATCCTTCTTCACCAGCGTATTTGTATTCGTTAGGCTACTGATACTAGACAAAACGCCGGTAAAAGTCGTATCCTGTGACCTGATAAAGTCAATCCTTTTTAAATCAGATCGAACCAAACAATCGTACCTCATTCCTCGATCTGAGCACTACCCCGCAGAGGTCATGTCAGATGAGACCGGGATTTAATCAATATGTGCGACACGATCCCCATATTTATAGTCCCACCTACACACCCATATACAATGTCCTTAATGTTTGCAAGGTTTAATGGGAGCATGTTATAAAACACATGTCTAGTGTCTCGTTAACAACAAATCTGATATTCTCATTGAAGTGAATATAAACAAAATGTACGTGATGTCAAACAAATGCCTTTTGAATAATGCTAGATTACCCTTAGAGGGCATTATTTCAACCGATAATAGCTAATGGAATTAAAAGGGTAGACAGAAAACGTCGATATTGATGGCTTGTATTAATGTGAGATGTTCGGGTCTATGTTGATTGTCATGATACTTTATAAGTCGTGTGTTTATTTCTCTCCGTGTTGTTGTTGATAACCAGCAACGATGTTGAAACTAACCCTGGCCCTAGGAGACAGACGACCCTAGATACCACGCATGAAATGAGTACTGTTGACTTAATGAAAGACATCAAAGCGATGCGAAAAGAAATTAACTCAAACTTTGAGGAATTATCAAAAAAAATTGAGGCAGTCGAAAAAGAGATCCTAACATTTACAGAAGAAAACACTGAATTAAAATCCCTTGTATCTGATCTACAATATCGCGTTGACCATCTCGAAGCACGTGAAAAGAGGAATAATTTAATTTTCTATAACGTGACTGAACAACCCGGAGAAACCCGACATTATCTGGAACACTCGCTTTAAGATATTATCTCGACGGAGATGGGCGTACTCGACGCGGTGTAGTTCAACGAAGCGAAACGGCTACCTTCGAAAGGAAAAAGCCCCAACCTTCAAATATAACGAAACGAAACTAGATATACTGAAATCATCAGGAAAAGTAAAGGATTTGAAAATATATATTTCTCAGGATTTCTCTGACAGTGTTCGGGAAACTCGTCGTAAACTCAAACCATTCATGGATGAAGCCAGGGAGGCGGACAAATTCTCCATTCTTCGCTACGACAAAATGAAAATCGACAATGTCACACCAATTGTTTTAAAATATAAATAATGCACGGATAATGCAGGTCTCTCGACATTACGAACTATGTATCCTCAGGTAATGTATGATATTAGTTATCTGGAAAATATGTACGTATTCAGGTTTTAAAGTTAACTTTAAAATACCGGAAGTATTTAATGCAACGTTGCATTAAATCCGCATGAACTAAAATATCAGCAATATTAAGAAATTGCACCCAACCCGAAGACCAAAAACGGCAGTCACTATCGTTGTGTAACAACAATACTTTCACTGCATATTACAAACCGATGAAGTTACAGATACACCTTAATGAAGACTATCCAATCTTTGTTGTCAGTTAAGAGAATACAGTATATGCAAGAGATGAATGAAATCCTAGCTGAGCCGTTTTCTACAATCTATATTTCCCATTGTGCACATCAGCGACTCTTTCTATTCGTGATATCCCTGATTGACTTCGGCCGTCTCATCTATTTGATTATTGACTGCAGGTCAAATATAAAGAATAATAAGTAGTTTATTGTACCGAAAGGAAGCTAAAGTGAGTTTATATGTCCTCGTATGACCTAAAATAGCTTATTTGAATGCAAAAAGCGTGAACTTGTGCCTTTAAACTGGACGAAATCACAAATGAGTTAATCCCGCAAAGACACTGAAACAACTTCCGGGTAAGGAAAACACCGCCGGCCCCTAGGGGTGTGGTCAACGCCCATATGATAAACAATATAAACCACAATTAAACTTCTGTATTTGGAATTGTGAAGGACTAAGAAAGTTTAATGTAAACCATTATTTCTAGATTTTATTTCATGATTTGACATTATCGGATTTGTAGAAACCTGGACAGATTTATAATATTCCGATCAATTTGGTATTCATGACTTTATTTCACAAAACAGAACCAAAAAGCCAGGATCCATACGTAATTCTGGTGGAATTGTAGCTTTGATGAAACAACATGTATCACCATCAGTGACAGTGTTGTGACTGAGTAGCTCAGTGAATGTTTTATGGCTTAAATTAGAAAATACCTCTTGCAGTTATCTACTAATATTAGGCGTGGTGTACTACTCGCCTAGCGGATCCAGTGAATATTCAAATGAAAACCTTTTAGAGAAACTAGAGTCGGACGTTGTACCATTCAAAGAAACGTATCCGGATAGTCATGTGATTATACAAGGTGATTTTAATACCAGAACAGAGACCCTACCCGACTATATTGAAAATGATGACCCCATTTGATTCCTGTGGATGAAGATATTCAATATGTGATGATAACATATCAGCTCGTAGTTCTCAGGACAATGTTGTCAACAGTAGAGGTCGTGCAAGAGAACTGGATTCAGTATTTGTAATGGTCATCTTTTCAGTGATAAAGGTGTAGGTAAAATACCCTGTGTAGCTAATGATGGCCAGAGTGTCGTCGACTATGTGATATGTTCAGAAAACTCATTTGAAAATTAAATTTTCTGTAATTTTTCTTTTTGTGACCAAGATGAATCCTCACATTTTCCAGTTGCATTCTCGCTATCTGTAAGCCAGCTTGAATCTCGAAATAACCTTGCTTCCAAACAACGATTCATTTGGAATGAAGAAAAACTGTTTATCTACAGGGAAAACTTGGATAACGTAACAGGAGAGACAATAGATAAGTTTAAAGAATTTCTTATAGTTGATGAAGTTAACAGCGCACACGATACATTTCACTCCAATCTTCTAAATTGTGCTCGTGACTTCAAGTCTAGAAAACCAGGGACATTATATACAGGGACTAGCAACTTCTGCTCGTTACATGATCATTTCTACTGAGCGATCCAATTAGACCTCTCCTCGTCGCGCTTCAACGCACAAGCGACTTGGTGCTTGCGTTAGCGCTTGTTTGTTAACGCACTGTATTGTTGTAACCAGTTGGTGTTTCCGAGTCTTGCCGACTCGCCCGTGCGTCAATCGGCAATCTTCGTAAAGTCAAGAAACATAAAAGTAACTCCCTTTGAAACTGTAACAACATCGGAAGTGTCTATCTCCAAGTAGATGAATGATTACGTGAATCAAATGAAATAGAATTGGTAATAAAGAAATTATTATACTCAAAGGTGTGCTATATATGATTGTTACAAAATTACGAAAATGCACATTTATTTTGTAAATGTGATATGACATAGAATATATATACAATGTTAGGTTACCTAGTGCTTTGGAATACTTGATGTTATACACATGTATTATTTTATTATTTTTGAAGTTGATTACTGTTTATTGATCTTAAGAAAAAATTAAATAAAACATGAACTTATATAATAAAAAAAAGTAATTATTTATTATTTATGCTGATGCTACAACATGACAGAAAGGCCATTCATCAAGGAGTTCGTTTCAAATTTATTTTCCCCTTCGAACTGGTTCATTCTACATGAATGTAGGAAAGACAGTACAAGGGGAACAGAAACATATCCTCCATGTTTTGTGCAGACAAGATGGCGAACTGACTCTATAAGGTCCCTGAGAAAACATAGCAGCTCTGACTCGTCAAAGGGAGGTAACTGGTTCGATAGCAAGTGTACTGTAAGTCTGAACAACTGTTAGCCCGCAGACGACTCCGCGTGTTTCACGCGACTAACAGTACAGTGGACCCGGCACGGTATACCGAGACCTGGAGACAGTATAAGCAGCTCTGTGCGTGTAAACGAGCAGCGGTGTTTGACTCTTTATCACAATCTCTGTTAATTGCTCTGACACTACATGATAGTAAAGGCTTCTGGTCTATTGTGAGAAAGGTGGTACATCACTGTGCCCACTTTTTAAATTTTAGGGATTATGGCTAATTAAGACTTGAGTGGATTAGTGTGTTAAGCGGACAAGGATTAGTTGGGTGTGGGAAAACTAGTGGGCACCTAGAGGGAAAAGAAAACTAGATTTTACTATATATCTTTTATTTCTTTCTGTTTTATATATCAAATCATACATCATACACCAATGTACATCATTTTACATTTATTTACACATATCAACAGTATCATTACTGCATTGATTAACATGTATATCATATACATCATATTTAATCATATGCCTTTATCACATGGACAATATTCAAATCATTTACAAGGCAGTCAAATGTGCTACACCATCAGCATACTGGAATACAGTCCTTGTACCGTTCTGAAGATCAGTCTTCAGAGTTTGAAGCCGGGCTTCGAGTTGCCGGTACTTCCTTCTCTTAGGCCTTAATTTGCCGTTGGCACCCAACTGCATCATAGTGGCCTCAGAGTAAGCTTGCTCATTCAAGTCTACAAACTTAAAGACATTTGGGTGAGGGGAGGCAAGAATAGACGTTATCTTCGAATGCCATCCTTCAACATGGTTTGTTGTACGTGGGCCTTCGGTGTGGACGTGGTTCCACAACTGTCTACCATGCTGTCCTTCCACCCAGAACTCAGTGGCATACTGACCACACTAATTAATCCCTCGTTAACGCTCATTAATCCCTCTATTGTTCCTCGCCTGGGTGAATCTTGTTTTTATTAGAAAAGTGGGCACAGTGATGTTAAACCGTGAGAAAAAGACAATTCTCCATTTCTAATGTTATAACTACAAATGCCTGGACTGAACATTTTAAAAATCTATTCAACGGACTCAACATTTCATCTAAAGAAAATGACTTTTATAATAATGTAAAAAGACTTTGTTTGATCGATTGACGATTTCTTTATTGACACTACAACGGATATATATGGTTTTGATCGTGATATCTCTTACATATAGAGCGATAATGAGCGATTGAATTTTTCAAAAATGCTCCCAAACTTTGTATTGAATTATTACAACTACTTTTTAACTCTATTCTAGCAACAGGTATTTATCCAGAGGCTTGGTCTAAGGGTGTTATTATACCGATTCACAAGAAGGGTGATAAGCATTTACCTTCTAATTATAGACCTATTACTTTGTTAGAGGTGTCGGGTAAGATATTTTCAAAAGTTATCTGTAACAGGTTGGTGACGTTGGCTGATTATGAAAGACTTCTTACTCCGGATTTAGGAAAGGCTTCCAAACAACTGATAACATAACCATCATTTCTAAATATCTAGCGCTTAACAAAGGCAGGGTCTACTGTGCATTTATTGATCTTAAAGCAGCATTTGATTCAGTCTCGAGAGATGGCTTGATGTTTAAGTTGTTGCAGTCTAAGATTCAGGGTAGGGTATTTAGTTTGATAAAAAATATATACGTAGTCTCGCGTCTCCCTGGATGAAGGTTTTACTACTTTCTTTGATTGCATGTATGGCGTTCGTCAGGGCTGTCAGTTGTCGCCGTTTCTCTTTTCTCTCTATGTTAATGACATCATTGTATTCTTGGGAGAGGATGACCAGAGGTGTACAGAGATAGGAGTTCTTCATATTTTCATGTTGTTGTTTGCAGATGATATGGCGGTTGTCGATAGTACTGTTATAGGGCTACAGAAAAGATTAGACAAGCTGAGTGTATATTGTAATAGATGGCAGTTAAAGGTTAATGTTGAAAAAACTAAAGTGATGGTGTTTAGAAAAGCTGAAAAACTTAGGAAGTATGAAAAGTTCTTTTTTAATGGTGATCGTTTGGATGTTGTTAGTACTTATAAATATCTCGAGATACACTTCTCAAGTTCAGGTTCATGGTATAATTCACAGAAGGTTCTCACCGAACAGGCTATGTAAGTTCTCATAATTATCCGGTCTACTTTACATAATTGTTTAAATCTTCCATACAAAGTATTATTACACATTTTTTATGTTAAAGTTTTACCGATGTTAATGTACGATACAGAAATCTGGGGATTTCATCCATCAACGGACGTTGCTCGGGTTCATGATAATTTTTGTGAATATGTTTTACGTCTTGGAAGATCTACATCTAATTTGGTCGGGCGAGGCAAGCTTGGTAGATATTCTCTTCGTGTTAATCAGTATGTTAAGATTATAAAATTTTGGGTACAGTTATTGATCCAACAGGATAATGTAACTTTACGAAAGGCTTATGATTATTAATATAGTTTGGCAGAGTTTGGAAGGAAGTGTTGGGCATTAAATGTTAAGAATTTGTTGTTTAGCTACGGGTTTGATTATGTTTGGTTAAATCAAAATGTAGGTTGTATCACTAGTTTCATTTCAAGGTTTAGAGAAAGGTGCATTGCTTTAGATAATCAGCTTTTTATTGAAAGTATATCTAGCTTCTCCAAACTTAACTTATATACACATATTAAACATGAAGTTATTTGTACAGATCACTTATTTTTGATTACATTACCAGTGTATCGTATTGCATTATGTAAATTCCGATGCTCCAATCATAAACTGTTAAGTGAGGAAGGACGAAAGACTGGTATCCCACGGAATGAAAGACTGTGTCCCTTTTGTATAGTACCAGTAGTGGAGTCGGAATATCATTTCTGTATGGAATGTGACTTTTATAATAATCTTCGACAGAGCTTACTCCCTAAATATTATATTCAGTATCCTCATATGTGTACATTTCTACAACTTATGTCATCAAATAATACTTCCATTGTCAATAACCTAGGTAAATATGTATTTCTAGCATTTAAGAAACGCGCAAGGTTTCTCAACTGTAATATCTCTAGCCTATAATTATACGTCGCTTCATTAACATTTTGCATTCATATTGTATTTACTTGTATAATGGGCTGGTGGCCCCTTTACGGAAATAAACACAGATTCAGTCGTAAAGAATTAATCGTGTTCGCTATGCATATCATGTCTGTGGACTACATCTATTGAAAATAGTCATGTAACATAATGAAAGAAATGCTTCACAAATAGTTCCTTCAGCATTCTGTCTGTTATTTATAGGTATTTGAAGGGCATTTAGAAGTGGTATACATAAGAACAGGAAGATTTTCTGGATAACAACTTCTTTGATGTGAAAATACACGATGTTTCGGAGTACATACTCACTCCTTCATCAGGTGGAATGTATGGAAATAACAAAATCTGGTACATTTATATAGCAAACAAAACAATGGTGAGGAAACTCAATCAGGGAGATTAACATGCATGAGAATGGTATAGTATACACTGGGCATTTGTAAAACAAACATGAGGGAGGTGAAGCATGATAATGGTATACAATGAGGATTTGCAATACAAACATGAGGGGGAGTAAGTAGATAAACAATGGCCTGTATATGCTTTATTGAAGATGTAAATAAACACATGAAACGAGGGAGGTCAATTGGCTTTATTGAAAACAAACAATAATTACAGTTGATTGGAAGAGAGGCCAATTGTTGATGTGGGTGGCATGTTGATTGGAGCTGATAGGTGTTGATTGGTGGGGACTCCTCGGATAATATTATTGCTTTTGATGTATTTTGTATGGTGTGTATAAGGCTCCGAATTTTGTTTCTGTGAACGTCACTTATTTTTTATGTATATATATGTATGTTTGTATGGAGCGGCATTCAGATAAGCAAAGTGTTGCTTGTTTGCCAATCCCGTCACTTTTTTGTGAATACATACGTTTAAACCATATTCAATCAGTATCCATGAATGCATCAGCTGCAGTACAAAACAACTTCGATCATTGATTAAACTCATTCGCTACTATAGAGAGACAAAAACGACATTGATAAAGAAACGTCGCCTACACTGAATAATGAAGTTGTTTATCAAAAATTAGTTCTTAATTCTTGAAGCATATACCCGAAAACCTCATTAACCTCACTAAAAGAATTTATCATTCAGAAAATCGTGTTTTCTTCTATACCTCACGTTTATTAACTTGACTCGAAGCAGTTATATAATTAATGTAGTTGGGACAAAGACTAGTGCGGTTGGGTAGGAGTCTGCACGTAGCATGTCTCCTACTAATGAGCAGCTGGTTAAAATGTTGATCATAATTACTAAGTTTCTCAGATAAATCTAACTCGATCTATTCGAGGACATTGAACGAGGCATTACGCATTCAGAAACATTGCATTCAGTTCAGAACATCATGGTGTAAATGCCAAAATCAAATTAGTTAGGGTTTGTCCTCAATTGCGAAAAGGACTTAGTTGAAGACAAATCTACTTGTCGAAAGGTTTCAGTGCTAAGGTTTTTATACAGAAAGATGTTCAGTTTCGCTAAGCTACTGGTCGTCCTATCCCTACCTCAAATAAAAGGTTGGTAATGTTTTTTTATTCAGATAAAATAAATTATTTTTGTCTTTTTTGAAGACACTCTTCGGGTGTGATTAGGTTGACAGCTCTTTATTTACAACATTTTTAAATGCTAACAAAGTAAAATGTTCCATACTTCGACTATCAATATTGGACCTTATTTTCAGTTACCTGTTTGATATATTTTAAAAGTAGGGCTGTAAGGAAGAAATTTACGAAACGCGAGTAATTTTCAAATGTTTATTGAGTTTAATAGGTTTCGTTTTTTTCTACCATAGTTTTGATAAAGGCTATTATATTCATCAACATCGACTGGCTGTTTCAATCATATAGGCCTAAAATGAATTCCATCTAATTTAAATCTAAATCAATCTATTAAAATATACCAAAAAGTAACAAAAGCCTTGAAAACAAACTACCTGTATGAAAATAAACTGTCAACAAAGCGCATCCACTTTCCTTACTCTCTTTCTATGAATGACAATTAGAAAAGGAGAGAACTCATTGAACCCCCCTACACACACCTTGTGATATAGTTTGCTTGGCATATACCAGTATTTGCCTTGCCTATATGACACAAAGAATTTAACTCTTCAGAAAGGCGGAGTTCATACGATAGTCAGAAAGGGAGACGATAGGCTACCCTCCAGCTGGGTACAGTTAACAGTTTAGAATATTGGAATTTGACATAAGGTCTATGTTTGTTACAGGAAACAACATAATGATTGGCAAGCCCGTAAAACAGTCAACAACATATTCGGGCCGCCATGCTTCGAAAGCAAATGATGGCGACTTCAAAACGAATAGTCACACTACTGCCCATGTTCCTCCGTATTGGCAAGGCGACCTTCAGGGATTCTTCAGAGTGTCTCATATCAAAGTGACATCGGGCAACGGTATTATATGTTTTAGTTTATTTTTACTTCTCCAATCATGTTTGCACCATCACATTAGAATCGGGTTGCCCTACTCAATGAAAGAACAAAGTACATTGTAGATCGATCACATTGAAAGATAAGGACTGTCGACTCGGGGATGATCTGCCCTTCAAAAACCGGAAGTAACCGAATATGCATCGGCATACTCTATCCCTAACGATTCGACTAGAAGAAATCTCTAAAATAAAATTTAATGTGTGAATACAAATGAGATTAATTGCTCATTTTGTGAATACAAGAAAATATCCTCATTGAAAAAGAGGTTTTGTGGTAACATTTGTTGCTGTGACTTTTGGAATTCAAATCTAGTTTTAAAGGTCCGTTTTAGCAGGGAGGTTTTGTGGTAACATTTGTTGCTGTGACTTTTGGAATTCAAATCTAGTTTTAAAGGTCCGTTTTAGCAGGGAGATTTGTAAGACCAATTTGCTTTCTTAAACTTGAACAATTAAGAGTTGTTTAACCCTTATGCTGCAACCGAGTAACAGGCGAGTTTTATGAAATAGAAAGCGTGTAAAACCAACAGGTTACATATCTCACAGTGTGAACAACGAACCTTAACTCAACGTAATTGAATTATCCCGGCTGCATGTTATTGGTATCATATACACTCTATTAATATGCAAACAGCTAATCACAGCAAAAATCACCAAGTATCAAGAAGTTGATCATTCATACATTTCTTTATTCTCTATATGTTGACACCTATATAGTAATTCTTAAAATGGAAACCACAAGGAAACTTATCATAAACCTTAACATGGAAACCAGGTTGAAACCAACAGTAAATCTTAACACAGAAACCAGGTTTAAACTAACAGTAAACCTTAACATGGAAACGAGATGGAAACCTACAATAAACCATACACGGAAACCAGGTTGAAACTTACAGTAAATTTGAACATGGAAACCTACAGTAAACCTACAATAAACTAAGAAATATGGATACCAGTTTGAAACCAAGTGTAAACTATAACATGGAAACTGAGATGAAACCTACAATAAACTTATTCATGGAAACCAGATGGATACCACTTGGAAGAGTGGGTAATTATTCGCACTGGATACTATCCGGATATGGTGCAAAATTCAGTTTCAGGTTGGCGGAAACCACGTAAAATCAATCTGATAAAAACTGTTTGGATACCAAGTGGAAATACTGGTTTCCATTGGGTTTCCTGTTAGTTTCAGTGTTTCGGAAAGCAGGTCATTTTTGCTGTTAATGCATGGAATTCGAGCTCATCAGACCTGAAAGGCGCGATGGGCTTTTGCATTGCATGGTTTCAGGCGTTCGGCGTCCGTCCATAAACTTTTCGCATTTCGACTTCTTCTCCAGAACCAGTGACTCTAGAGAGCTGGAATTGTATGTCAAGTGGGGATTCTAAATTGTAGATTTGGTGACCCTGTGACCCCAAATGGAGGCCAGAGGGACCACGACCTTAGAAACCTCTTTTTCATCTTCTTCTCTAGTACCAGAACATACTCCTTGCATAAAGGGGATTCAAAACTGTAGATTTGGTGACCCTGTGACTTCATATGTGGGTCACAGGGGTCATGAACTTAAGACCTATTTATATGTTCTTCTCAAGTATGAGAAGCTCAAGAAAGCTGAAGTGTTGTATACAAACGATATTAAAGATTCTGGTTTATGGGTTTAAATTGTAGATTTGTTGACTCTGTGACACCAAATATGGATTACAGGGTCACAACCTAAAAAATCCCTATTATAGCAAGCTTTGAACATTACTCAAGCGATTTTATGTGCTCTTCATTTCCGTCAGTTTAGATACTAATGGAGGCAATCCTAAATATGTGAGTTCTAACATGAGCTTTGAGAAATGGTTGTTGAGAAGTTGAGTAGGTGAGACTTGAAAACTAAGAATTGAGGGTCTAACAAACATGTATGAAATATTTATTTTGTAAAAGCATCTGTAACTTTTATCACATTTCATTTAAGTAATTATCAATATTTTATTAACATTTATAGTCTGATGAGGTACAGAGCCAATGGCTCTATTTAAATACAATGGAATCCATTCCTCGCTGCACGTTGTTTATTTGATACTCGGGACTTAGATGAAATGAAATGTGTTTAGCTAAATTTACTCATAACCTTTCAGATCTATTATTGAGAAACGCATCCATTGGGCTATCTCTACTGGATGTGACCTGTCCCGGAAGTGACGTCATCAAGTGTGGGCAGTGGCCTAACGCGTACCTGCCAAAGAAAACGTTAACATTTGATTGCAATCAAACTGCCAGGTTTATCAGAATCTCGAAAGACGTCGCGGAAAGCTTGTCGTTGATGGAAGTACAAGTGTTCGGTGTTCCTGAAAGGAAAATCAATTCAGGTAAGACAAGTACATTTCACTTATATACAAACTGCATTGTATGTCCCGTAGGCCTAACCGTAGTCTAAACCAACACTCAACGCCCAATAACGCAATCTAATCACTGAACATTACCATTTCTCACCACTCATTATTGCTCAAATTATTTAATTGTGATGGTGTGGATGTATCCATAAAAAATGCTGAAATGAATATATTCTGTATAGCGCTACTTGTACTATTATATGCATATATTATAATGTTTTATTCGCTACATCAGCGTCGGCGTTACATAAATCACTGGATTACTTTCATGTTTATTGTGAGAAATGGAACTTGACAGTTAATAATGATAAGACTAAAATTGTTTTCTTTGGAAGTGGTAAGTGTAGAGTAAATAAATTGTCATTTTACTATGGTGAATATGAAATGGAAATAGTTGATAATTATGACTACTTGGAATTTAAGTTTCATAAAAACACAAAATATAATTTTGGTGTAAAGGAACTTGCTACACAAGCTAAGAAATGTATGTATTTGTTACTGAAAATGGCAAGAAATCACGATCTACCCCTTGATCGTGTTGTTAAAGCGTTTGATGTAATGATCCTCCGTATCATGGTATATGGCTCTGAATTTTGGGGTCGTGCTAAAACAGATATACTCGAAAATATACATACTAAGTTTCTCAAATTAGCCTCTGATCTTAGAATGTCAACACCGAATTTTATGTTGTACGGTGAATTTGGAAGATATCCTATCAGCAGTCATGTATCTAAAAGAATGATTATTCTGTGGCATAAACTCAACACTCGTCTTTCCCATTTTAAAATATCCTCAGTAAATTACAATGTTATGTCATTAGATAGCCTTATTAATAAACACTCCTTTTCATGGCTAAGTTCTGTTGAAAATATCTTAAACTCATGTGGGCTAAGTAATGTATATACTTTACCTGGTAATTATAGTCGATTATGGCTACGTAAGACAGTAGAAACTACACTGAAAGATAAGTTTTACCAAAAGTGGAGAAAATATATAGAAATAAGTTCGAAGGGACAATATCATAAATACATTAAGATTTTACCTTCTTTTGATTCCTACCTTTTATCGACTAAGTATATTAGTTATCCGTTGATAACATTTAGAACTTCTAATCACTGTTTGCCTGTCGAGAATACTGTTGGAATACTAGCCCAAGAGAAAATATAACATGTAGATTATGCGACTCACCTTCAATAGCAGATGAATTTCACTATATTTTTCGCTGTCCTACTGTCCATGAAATCAGAAAAAAATATGTTCCAGCAAGAATACTTACCCTCGTAAATATTTCATCTTATAGACAACTCTTTACCACTTAAGACTTTATTGTTTTAAGAAACCTAACTAAGTCCATAAACATTATACTCTCTACACTTTCAAAAGCTAAGAAACCTGACCAATAATATGCTAAGATGTTTTGTTTTTGACTGTACTGTATACGACTGTACTTGAAAATATCCTGTTTTAACCCACCGCCATTTTGATATTGTATATTATATGATTGATGATGAATATGTACTCGTATACCCAAAGGTGGTTTTTGAGAATAAATGAAGTTGAAGTCAGGACGGATTAATGAGATGACAGGTCCTGAAATGCCAACTGTAGGGACCACGTCATTATTGAATATCTTGATAAAAAAACAACAATGTTTCCAGAAGATTTTAATCTTTACGTAGTTTTACCCGGAAAGCGGCGTTAAATCCCAACTCACCTCACCTCAATTGTCATATTTTAAAAATGTTTAAATTTAAAAATTAATGACAATGACAAATAATCTGGCCGAACCCAGCGTTTAAAAAGTGAGTTTAATATCCATGTTTGTTTGAGCAAAAATAAAACATATCGATATCCTGATACTTACTTAAAAGACAAAAAGACACTCAAAATTGACTTTGTCCGCCAACATTACGTTGAGGTTTTAATTTGTTAAAATGAATGCCTATCTATTGTAACAAATTAAAACCCCGCAAGTATATATTTAAGTAGACTGAGGCTCAAAGACCGCATGAATAGCCCAACTTCTAGGAGGAATAACATTTCAACAAAGATTTTGTTTTCCTGGTTTTTAAGCTCACATTTGAATTTCTCAATTGTGTAATTGTCTTGACAGCATTCTTGAAGTATTTGATTATTTATACCACATGCATTTATTTGCATTCGTAACGTAGAACATGACATTTATGTACAGGTATGAAGTACGTCTCCATCAAGTCTAACAAACTTGCGGCACCAATCACAGCGCGCACAGTCTCCATGGTAACTGAATGTGCAACACTGTGCTACAAGACTCAACCCTGCCTCGCCTTCAGCTTCCGAAAAGGGGGACAACTCAACTGTCTCTTGGGAACCGTTACGGGCTTGACCCAAGAAACCGACTGGGTCACCAACACGGTGAAGGACTGTTTCAAACCACCGATCTGCCGTGACGCCATCTATCCAACCAACTAGCTGTTTTGGCTTTGTTCACCTGGCTTGGAAGCAGTTCAAAATCACAGACGAGGTTTTACTATCAAATTAATAACTTAAGATCAATCAAAGGAACTCAGCTAAAGATTGTGTAATAGCAATTGTTTATTATCCATGTCAATCATGTTTTGGCCCGTTACAAATCGCCATAGCCTTTTATACAAGGTTACACGAACTAATAATAATCATTTGTGTTATGATTTAATGTTAAATGCTCATGCACTTCGTCCAGTCAGAACGGTTTTAAATTTTAGAATTTAAGATATGATATGATATGATAGGATAGGATATCGTGCGTTCAGCAGAGGTTTTGGAATTTAAATGGCAAAATCACATACGTGTTTACCTCCTTGAAAGATAAATGTGACCTAGAGCGACATCTATATGAGCTTATGAGGACTGGTTTGACGTCTGGGTCCTTATTATACTCGAAACGTTGTTAGCCTTAAGGATACTTAACTTGACTGTAGCTACGACTGTTCCGGAAATAGCTATCCTGATCCTAACAGTCGCGCCTGTGCTTCATTTGAACATATTTCAATCATGAAAATGTGCAATTCAAGAGTGGTCAACAAGCTCCAAATAGCTTATTTTAAAGCCGCTTCAATGTACAAAACATACTGGAAATAATATAATAGAAATGCACTCGTCCAGAAAAGGAACCGTAGCCGATGAAACTTCGAGATTTTACTACTGGAAGCAAGAGCATGTGAATTAAAGTGCATTAATCCATGGTCATGACGTAACCCTATTGATGATTATTATTTAAGAATCATTGACTGCCCCAGTCTTGAGGGGTATTAGGTTTTGATATTTTCAGTAGTGTACCGAGTACATCTTTCTTGACTGATGTGTTTTGTCCTCGTTTATCTGAATGGTAACTTAAAATATTTCAATTATGAAAAATTAATTTTGTAATATATGAAACTTGATTCGAACATGCAACCGTTCGTTTGGTAGTCAGCGCTGTTATCCATTAGGCTACGAAGAGCTGTAAGGAACCATAGGATTGTTTGTCAGTAAGAATTATGCGTTATCTATTAGACAGGTAACGCACGGGGACAGCATTGAAAGGCAGGGTTTTAGCTGTCAATTAGATCGCTTCGCGTGGAAATTTTGCGCTGCATTTCCATTTCCATGAATCCATTTGATGGGTGTCGTAGCTTCTTGTATCATATCCGATGAATGAGCACCGACTTTTGCAAAATAATTAACTTTGGTGTCACATAAATGAAATTGATTTTTTAAATTGTAAACTAGTTACATATGCATGTTTCGTGATATCATACATGGATGTCGGGGATCATTGATTATTTTTATGCGGGCGTCACACATTGCCGGAGCTAACATCCCGGACATCGTACGAATGTCAATGATTTCGAATTTTGTCGACTTCGGTTCTAAATCGGGATGTCCGTGTGACCGTCGTGTGTCATCGTATGACCATCTTGGGGGTTTCTTAGGGTCCTGGAACAACTTCGTGTGTGAGCTAATATTTGTTGGCCGATGGTCAAACGAACATATCCCTTCGTGTTCCTTTCGTGTAGACATCGGGTCCATCGCATGGTCATCGTGTACACATCGTGTAACCATCGAATAATATTCGGATTAACTTCGGCTCAAACGGCACTCGACGCTCATGCGAATGCTGACGATGGTCTGCTAGATGGTTACACGACGTCGTGAGACCTGCCGGTTACCCTCGTGTTACCCTCGCGTTGCCAATTATTGCTATCGTGAATGGTACTAGATTGCAACACGGCGGCGGGCCCCAGTCTTTCACAGGCGTGCACCTATAAAACCAGCGTCTGAATAACGTATCCCATAATAATTAATGAGTTAAAATTAAGTACATGTAATAATTAATTATAACAACTAATAATTTGCGCGTTAATCAACTTAACAGCAATCAATAAATCAATCACTCAATAATTAGTGAACGAACGTTCACCGATCTCATATAGTAAAAACATCTACCAATAATTACTGAGTTAAAACATCCGCCGATTTCATTATACAGTTCACATGTTGATATTGACCGTCGTTTTTATCCCTTAAAGGGACATTCGTTATGTTACTTAAAAAAACACTATGCGCTGATTAATGTTCAAATCATCTCTCTCGGGTTGCATATTCATCAATAAATAACAAAAAATAATGATTAACAGTTTTCAATGAAAATCAAACAAAAGCTTACTGCTGCTTAACAAGCTTATCTAATTCAATAGAATATTGGTATTTATAAAGATGCAGATGGTTTCAACAAAACCACATAATTTTTATATTCCATTGACCATCAACTTCCAAACGCAAGGCATAACTCTTGCCAGTCTGCATTACTCATGTTACTGGCTGATTTAACACTTGCGATATTTCCCTCGCTTTGTTGTGTCAAGATAGTGAATTAATTAAACATATCATTGGTTTAATTCTTATGCTTCTGTTTGCGTTGACTTCAATTCCAAACCTGACACCGTAAGAGGTACGATAGAATATTACCTTTGCATTACCAGATGATACAATACCTGTGTAGAGACACACCGTGAGTAATAAATGATTTTAAAATAAACTTTGTGATGGTGTACAGATAATCAGGAATTTTACATTTCAATTGGAGGCCTGACATTCAGAATTTTCGCAATAATTGACACTGTTGGTTTTTATGAAGATAAAGTATTATTTTTAAAATATGCCACACCATTTAAACAAATAGTAACAGTTTTTTTTAGATATCATTTAACCACTAGAACAGTAAAAGTATTCATATTGATAACGAAACACTTCCTGATTGAATTGATATTTCATCTGTAGCATTCAAAGTGTGAATTAAACTTTTGTTAAGCAGCTGTACATGTACATATGTGCTAAGTTGAAATGTTGTTTTCATGGTAAAACACCTGTGCTTCACTACCTGTAAAGCAACATTTGTGATGTTCTTATTGCACTTATTTCTTTGCATATCTGGTGCCTTTTTGTCCACATATTTATGGATGCATTTTAAATATTTTAGCTTTAGTATTTTTTTAAATGTCATATTTTATCTTATATCTTGTGTATCATCATATCAATTGTATAACATGTATAAACTCTCTCATAGCCTTTATTTACAGGCTGGGTCTTCATTGTTTTAATGTATTATCAATATCTTGAATGTAATTTAACTGAAATGTTGCGGTGAGATTCTAATAGAGAAAATGTCTGTTTAAACCAACACATCAGAATTGCAGATAGACATCCTTGCCGTATTGTTTTATCACTAAAAGTCACCCTTACTTCAGGCACTGGATGCATGATTAATCACAAGTAACGTATATTCAGAACATGGTCTACGAGAAATGTGTGATTCTGCAACGGTCACGTGGAGTTTGATACCATGTCACGTGATTGGTTCGGATGGCCTTCCAGTACCCATCGTGTGCTCATACGAACGTCACACGACGATTACACGACGTCGTGTCGTATTATAGTCGTGTGACATTCGTGTGTTCTTCAAGTATGCATCGTGTCACCGTCGGTTCTAACCTCCTCCAGGATGTCCATCGCAACACTACCGGCAGTAAATTCAATGTTTTACATTCGTATTATGTTCGGGACGCAAGCTCCGGCAATGTGTGACGCCCGCATTAACAAATCCACTGCTCCACTGCATTCTTCATTACAAACAGGAAATTCGTTAAAATTAGAAATGACACAGACTGAGGTATTGCACACCCTGGCAAAGGTCAAATCACTTGCCGTGTGTGTTCACAAAATGTATGTACCATGGAAACGCAGTGTTGTTCTCTTGGGCTAGATAAGCCACACTTGCACGTGCAGTATGAGGTCTGACATTGTCTTGCTGAAACAATAATCCTTTGGTGGTTGATGATAGAACGCAGATATATAGGGTGATCAATTTAACGTTTTGCTGTAACAGATTCACGACCAGCCTGGAAATGACGTGTCTCTGATCATTCAGTTTGAAGGCGCCCTTTTGTTCTTTCAATCATCAGAATTCACTCGTGGCAACTTGTCCGGTGCATTAGTTCAATGTTCGATGAAATATGTAAAGAGTGACATAGGTTTGAGCTTCGTCCGCCCGTCCGAGTTGATGGTGACAGCTATGCTAACCAAATTTGGTGTTTGGCTTGAGGGCATCAATACCTGTTTGAGTTCGAAAATGAGAAGCGTGCAGTTATTTTTCCAGAGTTGTTGCCCTTGTACCGTTTTCAAAGGTGACGTCTTTTTCTCACAAACCGTTTAAAATAGATTATAAAATTTTGGTATGTGGCTTGTGGGCAATAACACTTTGCTGGAGTTGGAAAACCTGCCAAATTGTATTTACCCATCCGGACCCCATCTACTGTTTCCACATCTACTTATGTTACATCAAACTCACTCTGTGCATTTTAAACTAAATTATCGCTCAGAGATTCGGTCAATGCAAATTAAAATACAAGTCCCCACGTTTCAGCTTGTTAACTCAAAACTTTCTGTCTTTATTGGTTTGTTATGATAATTTGTAATAATTTGTTTGAACATAAATGAAAGCTGTCCCTTTAATGGTTGAAATGTGCTTACATATCTTGTGTGTTATATAGACTAACATCTTTTTATGAATTTCTTATTTAAGTTGATATGTTTTGAAAACAGAATTTTAGACATGCTAATGACCCTTACTAAACTTTACGTCGAAATATGTAAAACAAAAACACTGTTTACCAACTCTTTATACTATGAAGACGGTCATTTAATTGAACTTTCATCCTAAATAATATATATGTACTGTTTGAATTTATCAATAAAATACTTTCTTAGTTTCGTTATATTTTGTTGATATACTCGTGTAATCGGATAATCGTACTATTCAACATTCACTTTCACAAATTGTCAAAATAAACGGGGTCTAACTGTGTATATATAAAGTGTGTTTTGGATGGTCAATATCATGCATTAGGAATAAACATTGTAGTTTGCGAGCCATGCGATGTTGTTTGAGCGGCCATTGTCGTTGTCCGACTCTGTATCATCGCCGTCAGAACTTGCCGATGTCGACCCCCTTTCCGGCTCATGTAATATTTATTTGTTAATTGTTATTCCCATATGTGAGTGGGTGAGACGACAGGCAGACAACTGCCAATGCCATAAACCTATCTGACATTTTCAGCTAAAACAGGGAAACATTCAGTTAGGTGAGGTGCCTTACCTTTCGCAACATGCCAATTTGCCAAGCATCAAGAAAGTGTGTGATGTCAGGTTGATTCTCTCTGAGGAACTTTCGGATCGATAACTGTCGGTCAGTCACAATATAACGTACTGTTACACCTTGTGAGTTAAGAAACCGGAGGCTGTTGTTGACCTCTGTGACCTATTAGACAAACAAACCATCATTTACAAATCACATGGTAATACATGGACCAGGAGTAATTTGAGTCTTATTCGAAGACAATGGTCATTTATGAATCAGAATTTCAAAATGCAATAACCCATGGAGCTAAGCAAATTTCCTTGATTACTAAAATGTGAAGAACGATAATCAAAGGATTTGTTATCTAATCAACAGTTCTACAAACCTTCCTGAAAATAACATAGCCGAAGAAAGCATCACATTTCCAGCAGGGTTGTTATTATAAACGGCTGACTGTCCCAGTACCTCTTGAAGTTACAAGACAAACAATGCTGTTTGACTCTCACAAGGCTGCCAACAACCAGATCCACTCATGCAGCACATTCACTCTTACAGTCTGGACACACTGATAAGAGCTCCAGCAAACTGTCTTCATATACAAGATACACACCCTGGTGGTGGGCTGGACGACTTCTTTCAAATTGATCAAAATTCAAAATAAAACCAACTAAATAAACAAAAACCAAATTGTTGTTGAAATCACATATAATCAATTGTTAGTATTGGTTTTGTTAATTGCTATGTATGAGGCTGTGAATTTTCATTTTAAAAAAACAAGTAATTGTTATATATTTGGCATTAAGTGACGATGACGCAATTCCAGCGAGATGATTTTGAGTGAAAGCCGAAATTTAACGCATATATGTTTTCAACTTACGTGCAAACTGAAGCATTAGATGACAGCTCATCTATACAGTCACGTGGATCAAATGTTGACACGTTTTCATCATCAGCATCATGTTCTTCAAAGATCTCATCATATGGAAGCTGTTCCGGCTGATGATCCTCTGTCGAAAAAAGCTGCAGTGGTGGAGCTGCTATCAGATCACACTATACCTCTGCATCGACAGTACGGACACTGAGAGTGAACACACCTGTAATACATTTTCAATAATCATGAATGTTTGGAAATATTATGTGCTGGTAATTTAAATTTACATTATTCGTGCAAAAAAATAATGTTGGACATTAAAATTGAGATTAAACTTTTTATGCCCCTGAATCGGAGACTCCAGGGGTATATTGTTTTTCATCTGTCCGTCTGTCCGTCCGTGTGTTTGTCCACAAACGCTTTAACCTTTCAGATGAGGTCATCATATTTGATCTTGTGACCTTGACCTTGCTGCAGTGGACATTTTCAGAAAACTTTAACCTTGGCCATAATTTTGGATTGCTCAGAGCTAGGCTTTCATACTTGGCATGTGAATACCTTGTGATGAGACCTTTCAGATGAGGTCATCATATTTGACCTTGCGACCTTGACCTTGACGCAATGGACATTTTCAGAAAACTTTAACCTTGGCCATAACTTTGGATTGCTCAGAGCTAAGGCTTTCATACTAGGCATGTGCATACCTTGTGATGAAACCTTTCAGATGAGGTCATCATATTTGACTTTGTGACCTTGACCTTGCCATAGTGGACATTATCAGAAAACTTTAACCTTTGGTCACCATGACTGAATCTCTGGCAAAGCACAGTGTTAGTGCTAGGTAACGGGGGCATCCGTGTTTAGCAAACACATTTTGTTATGTCTACTGCAGTGACAATTGCTGTTCATAGAACTCAATTTTGTTTTATTTCATCATAAAGTTTAGAATATTTATTAGTATTTTATTTTTTGACAATTAAAATTAAAATCATCATGATGAATTATAATTTTTTCTCAAACCTTTACTCCTTCGTTTTGGCTTCAGGTTTACTTGGACCTTTTTATCAGATAGTAAGGTGCTATCGTGGTCTTCTTCTGTTTGGGTGGTAGTAGTGGAATTTTCAGTTATGTTTTCAAGTCCATCAAACCCAACTTTTATATGCTTGGCAGTTTCTTCATCGGAATTGTTTCCTGTTGTCTGTAGCATCTGTAACAATATATATATATACAGAGACTTTAGTGAAACTCACATCTATTTTTGAAAACTGTAGAACTAATAATAAGAGACCACATTATTCGATATTTGTTGTCAACATGTGTTAAGCCATAATGATAGGTTTATACACAGATTTGAGATTTGTTTATCCACCAGTATACATATTTGGAGTAAATGTACAGTAATCTATATTTTTGGACAGCTAAAAAATAAAAATAATAAAACGTTTTATTTCAGATAAATTTAAAAAATTGTTTTTCTCTGTGTTTAATTGGGAACAAAAATGTTTCTGGTGTACAAAGAACTTGAATATAAATTGTATAATGTTACCTAAAATTATATTCAAGAAATCCAAGCAAAACTGAACATTCAAGCGATTAATGACTTTATTTGCACTTGGAAATCTAACAAAATGGCCAAAAATGTAAGAGCTACCCTTTTTGAGATTCCAAAAAAACAAAAATAGATCAGGAATTACCTGTTGATTGAGAATAAGTGTTATGTCAGCTTGCAGTAAATCACTTTTTACAAACTGAAATTGTTAATTTAAATAATCAATAATTACTGAAGCATATGTAGTTGGGCTGATTGATACAAAATAGTGATAATTTGCTGCTTGGATCAATGCAGAACAACTTAATGATAAACTAGGTTATAAATGACGTGCTACAGTGAGCAGTAAGGGAGAAACAACGCCATATGTTATACCACGAAAATAGGTGACCCATGAAAACAGGTAACTCGAGAACTGATAAAAAAAACCGAACGGAATGAAAAATCAAAATCACGTTTTGTTTTGTTTGTGATTCTTAAATCAATACGTCTGAAAAGACTAACGTGACATCTACAGAGTGGATACAGTGTATAGTGTGTGCATAGATACTATTTAATTAAAATTCATAACTTAACTCACCCGTGAAAATTCCCTCTTCCGAAAAGCAGAGCGCTGGCCATGGGTCACTTTAACCTCAACGTCCGCTCGACTGGTGTCTAGACCTAGTACCGATGGAAGCACTGTCCCTTTGATCACATTTAGGTGGCAATTAATACCGTTGGATATGCATCAGTCTTCAGTTTGGGTTTATATCCTAATGTTGCGGCAACATAATTTGTTTGGATATGGGCATCTGCTGTGAAGTGTGCTGAGCAAATGTAGCTGATTGCCAGTCGACTCGCGTTCTTTGTACGAATTTCGTCCAATTTGATGCAATAGCAACATCCCTTGGTCAAACATGTAGCATAATATTGCCATGTGACGTGTTGCTACAACCACCGACCACACATCGACGCGGCATTTCGTACACTCTCTGTGACGAAATCTAGCGGGAAAGACGAAATGCGCTCCTGACGTGAAGTCACTAGGTCAAAGGTCAATCTCGTGACCGTTTTTATGGGTCATAAAGTTTAGAAGCCAAAAAGTCACTATTTAGTGAAGTTAGGTCAAACGTTTTGGCTTTATACGTCAGTTTA
This sequence comes from Gibbula magus, assembly GCA_936450465.1. Lineage (NCBI taxonomy): Eukaryota > Metazoa > Mollusca > Gastropoda > Trochida > Trochidae > Gibbula > Gibbula magus. The sequence continues at coordinate 36,397,568 of OW388301.1, read as the reverse complement.
CACTTCAAATAACAATTTGAATATACAAAATACGATACTTTTCCTACTCCCTATACTAATTAGTCTTGAACGCAAAAGATTGAGTAGAGGTTTCGAAACTGTCAGATAGAATAATATCAGAAATATGTTCTGAACAGGGAAAATATTTCCATAAATAGATCAAGATCAAGAATATATCCGTGTTTAGAGAGAACATTTCTCCAGTCTATTGATATATTATATTAACTAGAACTCATCTTAATATGAAAGCTCAAGATATTATTGTTTAACCCATGTAATAAAACTCTCCGAATTATTTCTACGCTTTAAACTTAGCTTAAACAATGTCTATCTATTAATCAAGGAAGAAATGGAAGTTGAATGTTACATAGAAGAGAAGCGTTGATGAAATGTAAGTGTCAGGTATTGCTTGTCATTGTGTCTTTCCATCAGGTTAATTAGGCTAAAGCATGTAAACATAGGTAACTTTTGATTAATGATGCCTACGTGAGTTTCGCCAAGACAGAACGTACAGAATGAATGTTTACGAGAATTATCTTAGATCCAATTAAGTTCCGAACATACTGAAGATAATTATAATGCCCCTTTGTGTGACAGAACAGTAAAAAGAATATTGACAATAACAAAATTACCTGTAGTTAAAAAAAAACTAAATAGTTTTAAAAATAAATAAATTGATATTACAGTTGCCGACATATACGTGTACATATTATTTGTTTTGAAGATACTACTGAAATTTCTTAGACTTTTTTTTGTAAGACTATTATGCGGATATAAAGAGATTTCAGCAACTTAACAATACAATACACTAGATATATATAGCACCTAAAAGGCGGTTTTTACACTACGTCCGTTTTTTGGATGCGATGCCTTAAAAATAATCGCATCAGAACGCAACACGTTATTTTCAATGAGTTGTCTTCCAAGATATGCCTCTGCGAGTTCTTTATAGTACGAAACAGGGTGGGATTTTCTTTCAGAAAGAAGAAGGGGATGTAAATTAACCTTATTTTATAAAATACAGAAAGGCCTTGCGCCAGCTTTTCTTCAGGATTTACTCCCGCCTTTAGTGGGCAACATGACAAGATTTGGATTAAGAAATTCCAAAAATTATAGCCAATCTTATAAACGACTCAAGTACTCAATATCATCGTTTATTTCATCAATTCATCAATTCAAGTATGGAACAACATTCCTTTAGCAATAAGAGACTGTGATTCTGTTGCCTCATTTAAATCCAATATTCAAGTCAAAGTAAAATGTGCACCTGTATACTTTTCTTACGGAATTAGAAAATTAAATATATATCTTACACACAAGACTAAGATATATAGAGGATATCTGTCTTTTCTTGACTAATACCATGTTTATCTCATCGAGTGAGGTAGAAAGGTTATATTTTCACGAGTGGCGCAGCCACGAGTGAAAATATATAACTTTTCTACCTCACGAGATGAGATAAACATGGTATTTGTCAAGAATTGACGGATATTCTATTTATTATATGATATTATCCATGTAATTACGTCCGAAAAGGGTCATTTTCACGCCGAGCGGCCGCTAGGAACAGTCCGTCACCACAGTAACACTGTGACGTCATAAGCCAATTCGCCGCGTGAGACCATTGTTTTATGACGTCAAATTATATCAGTCACCGTTCGCAGTGAAAATATAAGTTATTTTCACTGTAGCTTGATAGACAGTTTATTTCACTGATAAATCCCAGTATTTCACAGCCCGCCATATAATAAATGAAGAGCTCACTTAATTACGATTTATTTAAAATAAGTGTAAGAAATGATGCATGTTGTCAATGTGACCACAACTGTGAAAATCTATTTCATTACTTCCTTGAATGTCCTTTGTATATTACTCAAAGACAAATATGTTTATTTCATTAGATAATATTGTCATAAACAGAGCTTTAATTAATATTAGTCTTCTTTTACATGGCAATGCAGGTCTCTCTATTTGTGAAAATCAGAAAGTTTTCAAATTTGTACATATCTACATTTCTCAAACTAAACGTTTTCTCTGACTTCTTTTGTACATATCCTGACTGCCTGTCCGTCTCTTGATGCATATTGTTGTGAGAAGAATCATGTAATTATCTGGAGAGGGCTTTTCTAAGTTGGATAACTTGTGCCCAATCCATTTCTTGAATGTATAAAATATGTTTCAATCAATGGTTAATGTATGTCTGGCATGCCTTTTGTTATTATATGTGTCATTTTTTACTTTCATTGTTAATGATATTTTAATGATGATTCTGTGAAAACATTTAGTAAAGTTAGTTTTCATTATTATATACTATATTTGTTGAACGTTATATTTGATCATAAAACAGTCGGTGAAAGTCGGCCTTAAAAACAGTACTAGTGGTCAACTTTTCTTATCAACTGATAAAACGTATCTACAGTTGTTTTGTCACACCTGTTCACTTTCAAGTATTCTATTCAACAAGAATGACGTTTTCTTATACATATGTGTTTGGTAAGATCACTTTAAAGCCATTGGAACCATATTGTATATTTTAAAAAAAACCCATTTCTACAAGATTTTCAAAAAGTTTATCTTGAATGAGTGTTTTTTCAATCTGATATAATCTGTATGTATGTATCATTATATATATGCCATCAAAACAAAATACACGTTGATGATTTTTGGCTTTGTAATCTTCAAAATATTTCGGATTACGTTAATGAGATAGATACTGTTTATTATGATACTAAAGTAGTTTATACTCATAAACATATTTAAGTCTGTATACATCTTTAAAAATTCGTAGTTTGTGATAATTGTTCAAAACATCTTTGGTTAATGTGAATATTATGTATAAATGTATAAGTATTATAAGCCCTTGTTAAAAACGTTGACTATGGATTACAGGTCTGTTGATGCTTCTGCCTCGGGAGACCGTTTCTCAAGGTAAGGTGTATTGATAAACAATCAATCAAGAACGAACAAACGGTAAATACACTACATTCATCATTTAACAGTTCGTGCTTGATCCAAAAACATATCGTTAGAACGTCTATAACATATTTTGATAGTAATTTTAATCACTCGTTTAATTCGCATTAATTATAGAAATATAAGACAGTGATGTTAGTGACGCGTTTGTCTGGTGTTGGCAACACAGACGTCTGGGGGAGACGCTTCCAAGATCTAAGATATATTTTCCATTAACCGTCATATTAATCGCTGGTGTCTCCATTCTAATTAGAATCCTTGACTGACTTTTTCACAGCTCGTCGTGTTCCGTGTGAAGTCGTTATACATAACTTTTATTTATGATGATACCATTTATAATATAATGTGTTTATATATTCACAGAAAATACAGCCAAGTCATTGCAGGATCCACGAAGTAAGATTTGATATTAATGATACTGACATATTCATTTAATTTTACATAGATATGAACATCGTGCAGTACTCAAGAAATAGAAGACGAGTTGCCGTGCTCTATCGTAAAATAAAAAATATAGCAGGGAGCATAAAACATGAAGGGCGCAACGCTAGGTCTGAGTGTTTTCTGCTCCCTGCTATGTTTTTTCTGCGATAAAGCACAACAAGAAGTATTCCATTTCTTATAAGAGATGCCCTTAAAAAATTACGCGCTTTTATATAAAATCGTTGAGATATTATGTTATTTCATAAATTATATTTTGAAAAAATTAATGCTTCCAGTCGTGGAACACATTCACTAGCAATTGAACAATCAAAGTGACGTAAACATGACGTTATGTGCTAAGCAACGCTCTGACGTCTAAATTCAAGAGCATTTTTTATTGTCTCATAGAGCACTCTGTTTGTCCCATTGACCGCCTGTGTTTTATTGGAGTAGGTATCTTATATATGTCTAGTGTAAATGTAGCTTTAGGTAACAGACTGATTTAACATTATATCAAATGCACTTACTCTTGAAGCTTCTCTTAACCATCATCATCATCACTCGTTTATTACTCAAAAAGATCCGCAATCGGTGGTACATGAGTAAATAATGTAATATACATAGAATGTACAGCAAGATAACTGCATATGTGAGATAATTCAATCAAATTGGTTACAAACAATCCTAATAAAGTTAGATAGTTGTTTGAGGGTACACATCTTACTTGAAAATAGTTGACGAAATTATAACACACTTGGCCAGGAACAATAATATTCTTTTAACAATAACTCACGTAAATCCATAAAAAAAAGTTACAATTTAATATGTAGTGGAACTCATCTCCGTTCAAATGTGAATCACACAACTTACAACATCTCTGTTCTTTTGCGATATTTTGCCATCGGCCAGTTTCTATTGGAAGTTTGTGATTGCTTGTTCTAAAATTAAGGATTGGTTTGGATATATGGTCTGAGAGGAGTAGATGTTGTTCAAACTCAGGAGAGCGCTTCAGAATGTTATATTAAACTCCTTTTGAGGAACTGTTTATATCGCTCCTCCATGATTGTAAACATTGGTATTTTAAAACTGATTCAACCTTGGACATGATCCATGAATTTGAGTAGAGATGAGGGTTATCAAAAACATCAGGCAATCCACATTTACAAAGAATATGTTTGATACGACTTAACCATGAATATCACGTTTTTGTTTTAATTTCGTTAGTAATTAATTGGAGGATAAATGCTGCTTTTTTGTTTATTTGGATGCGAAAATGTAAATTTATACTAATATGAAATAAGTCGCTTCGAAATTTGGATCTGTAAAGGTTCTCTTCCACATTCCCCATATACCATAAAATTGGGTGCAGTATACCTTAAACCAGTTGCTAATTTTTATAAATTTTAAATGTACTCTTTCTATCATATCAGTGTTCTCATGTCCCAATATTTCACATCCATACAACAATAGTAGTACAACTAATCTGTCAAATGCTGAAAGAAGTAGGTATAGTGGCAAGTTAATGTTTCGAGCGCCATGCTTACTTGTTACTCAAATAATTAAAGGGGGTGGTAATAGAACACCGACCCGACTGTAGGCAATTGCCAATGCTTTACAATTAGGATTCAAGACGAAGAGCGACTGGTGAGGTCAAGAAATCTCACTGAACTTACTTAATCACAAGGAGTGCCCGACTAATACATTTATCAGTTCAGCCATGCTTTTACTGTTTTACTGTTCACTACAAAACACAAGTGTTATCCCCAGTCATAGTCGTTAACATTCATTTTGACATTGACATTAAAAATACAAAGTACTTATTCCGGAAACTTCCAAAATATTCTTTTTTTGGAAAGTTTTTAAAGATATATTATTTCTTTCAGATTGCACTATTTACAACGGTGGGACGAAACGGGGTGCATATAAATCTAACGGCGTGGAGACGTGCAGGGCTAATCAGGTAGGGCATGGGCACTAGTTTTAAGGAAATTATTAATTTTTGTTTATCAATTTGCATGATTTAATTTTACTGCCATAAAAATGTACAGAAACATATATTAGTCAAACTTTACAAACCTTAAATATCTATGTGGAATGAACTAATCTGTTTATTCAATATTTTAATAGGAAATTAGATTCATTTGATTATGGCACGATACAACACTACTTATATATATGCAGTTGTTTGAATGAATTAATTGGTGATTGTTATGTTTTAGTTAAAATATAGTAACAATTGTTGTTTAATGCAGACGGGGTAAAAAATGATATGTACACAAAAAATGACCCCTATCATGTTTAAAATGTTGTAAATGGGCACAGAATGAGGCACATTTTTTTTTTCAATTTTCACATAGAATATGTCTTATATGTCAATGAATAGTTGTCATTTATCTAAATTAATTTTTGAAGAATTTTTCAATCTAAAATTTCATTTTAAAAAATATTAATAAAAACAACGTAGAGGTATTCTTTGACTGATGGCTAAATGTCTGTTCTTTCTAATAATATAAGAAATAATTAAAATCAGTTTGATTTAATGTTGCTACAAAAGCAGAATAGTACACGTACGACTTATCCAATTATAAAAACAAACATTCTACTCATAACATCAATTGTATTTTTTTACATCAAAGCATACGAACCTATACGAGAAAAGTTAAATGAGGGTTTTCGTATAAGATGGACATACAATGTATTCATCTTGTCGTAGGAAATAAAATGACAACGTATAAAGACTTGAAGTGCCTTTGCAGAATGCAATGATAAGCTGCGTCCCTTATCCTGGGTGCTTCAAAGGGGAGATAAGTCGTACTTGTGCGTTACCTGTTCACTGTGCAGCAGTGTTTTCTGTGTACAATTATCTCCCAACATAACTTTCACAAGTCATTTTACGTAAAGTATCTTAAGTAATGTTGTACATCAAATATTCCATATACTTGTCAACTTCCTGTATATATGTATAAATGATTGCTAAGCAGACCTGTGTACATCTTCAAGACATGCACTTACATGCACTGTTTCTTATAAGGAGTTGTCAGGTATGGAGTTCCAAAAATAAAACAATTATAACAACTTTTTTTACCCGTACATGTAACCTCTGTTACAAGATATGATCTCGAACATTTGGTTTCATTGCTCCAAAATAATCATAATGACATTCATGCTCCTTGATTCATATCCTGTCTCTTTGAATCCTGAATTTGTGCCAGGAATGTTAACTTAACATCCCCATGACATTTAATTGAGCCGATTTTAATAAATTGAAAAAATACAATAGGTTTTCTAAACTCACGGGCAAAAGAAACTATACCAACATTGTTTTGTTGTTATCAACATTATCAGATATGTCACATAAATAATATGATACTCATTTTAAAGACAATTTAACTGACCATGTTTTGATCGAAATTTTGAAAAGGATACACGTACGGTTAATGCAGTAGAATGCAATGAATGGCACTGGGGTTAAATGTCAATTTGCAATAATAAACAAGTCATTTTAGAGCCTACAGAGAACGGTTTTATTCAGAAAGCGAACACTAGAAAACTGTCAGTATATGGCATGGCCTCCGTTGCTTTGAATAAGGCCTGCACACGTCGACACACAGAATGTACAAGGCGCCTGGTGACGTCATTAGGGATTTCTTGCTATTCTTTCATGAGTGCCTGGATTCACTTTTGCAGATTTGATGGAGGTGGATATCTCTGCCTTATTTGCCTGTCGAAATGATCCCACAAGTGTTTAATCGGTGATAAATCTGGTGATCACGCTGGCCATTGCAAAATGTTGACGTTGTTTAACGTTAGGAAGTCTCTAGGTACCCTGGCTATGTGGGGGCGAGCATTGTCTTGTCGGATGATTACTCTTGGACTATTCAGGAGGTAAGGGAGCACTATAGGACGTCAAACGGTGTCGATGTAGCCTTGGGCATTCTTATAACGGTCAAAGACAACCAGTTCTGTTGTGTGGTCCCTTGACGCTAACACCGCCGAATGGCACAACGTCCTGGACACAGCACGGGGCCGTTCTCTCTCCTCTCCGACGATAAACACGCACTCGGCCATCAGCTGTGTGTCTGTAAACAAAATTATTTGCCAGTTCCTGTTCTGCCACCTCTGTACCATTCTTGCCCATTGGTGACGGTAACGTCGGTCACTTCGGCTCAGCATCATCCAGCGAAAGGGCCGGTACGCTCGAATGCTATGTTCACGAAGACGTCTGATCACTATCCTTCTGCTGATAATACGGTGTAACGCTATTGCTGCTGACGAAATGATTGCTTAGGTGAATAATACGAATGTAGCGGTCATCGTTTGCGGTTGTGACCCTGGATCTTCCACTTCTTGGCCGGTCCTGGGTCCCATCTGTCTGTTCCATTCGTGTCGACAGTCTATTTATCGTAGTGCGGGTGTAGCTGAAGATACGAGCAACGTGGGCGTGACGTGCTCCCAACTGCAACACACCATTCGCTCTCTCTCGTTCCTCTCTGTAAGTCTCGGCATGTCACGTGTTGTGTTCGTTACCACTGAGGTCCAAAGCATGCAGATTCGTGTTTTTTTAATACGGTTTTGTACCATATTAACGTGATGCACGTGCATACCATTTTGCTCGAAAAACGTGTGACAAAGTCCATATTTGGTTAGAAGCATGCATTTTTTCTCGGTAAATATGAAGTTGTGTTGTTGTGACATAGTTTGATAATAAAAAATCGATTTGAAAACCTAGGTTCAACTTTTTAAAACATAAAATATTTTGGTATAGTTTCTTTTGCCCCTGAGTTTATATATATTGGTTAGGATACCTATTTCTCCAACATTTTATCTCCTATTTTCAAACACCTCCAATATATGACAGGCCTGTTTCCTGGAGGTGTTCGAGTACGGGGGAGAAGCTCACTATTACGGTGGATGCGTCGATAAACAGGTAATACTGATTTAGATTATAAATTGTTTCCATTTTATAAAGTAAGTCCCGCGAGCCTAGCCGATAATCAATTGTGTTTAACAGGATCTAGGCATTAAAAAGGCTACTGAGTATAACATTTAGGGTATATCAAAGATATCACATCAGCATGAGTGTAGTTCATATGTGTTTGTCATTCTGCAATCTCAGTGATCCATCACATAATATCCGGATTCTGTCATATCAAATACTATTAGATAACACATAAACCCCTCAAATCGGCTAGCTTCATCAACTTCATTTATATGCCATTATAAATGGTACATGATTCAAAATACAATGACGTTAACGCATTCATGGCATCACAATGATATGGGGTTATATATTCGATGACGTCACAATATTATGTTCTTGTCGCCCTGCTGGTCTGTGTTCAGGTATGTACTTTTTCTGATTGACAAGAATGATTATGGATGATGAAATAAACTCGCGTGTCTTTTGAAATAAAATATATCATCATATCTATGGAAGGGGATGTGTGACAAAAATGAAGACATGTATATCTGTAACTTGTAAAGTGTAACATGTCGTTCTCAACCATACAAGTCCCGAAAAGGCAAGTCAAAGGATGCAAACCTTACATGATAATTCTGTCAATCGTAACTTTCCATTCTCAACTTTACAAAGTTGAAATGTAATTCTAGAAAGTGAAAGTCGAAAAGTGAACTTGTCATTTTTAATCATCAAATTTAAATGATATACACATTTTGTAATGTTAGAAAAGTTACCTTTTACAAATGAAAAAAACATAAATCTACGCTAATAAAGTTACGCTTTACGAATGCAACATGGAAAATTAAAAGTTGCAAAGTCAGCCTTGTAAAACGGACTTTAGCATTTCGAGACTGACACGACTTGCATAGTTGTGATTGCAATATTTCGAATCACATCTCTACATGATTTCGCATTGACCACATTTGGATTATTACGGAAATTAGCGGAAAGGAAAGAATAATCCCGATCCGATAAACACAATGTTGAACAATGATTTCTCCCTTGCCAAGCATCTCCCAGCAACTTCGAGCAAATGTTTGAAAGTTACATACTAGTTGTCCCATTATTAGCATACTGTTGACAAAAGCACATTGACTTAAACATTATAGTAACCCATACAGTTAATTATCATTGCATGTTTACAGAGTAGGAAACAACTGCGCGCTCGAACGCCCGAGACGCGATTATATTCGTTGGTAAGAAGTAAACTATACCAGCCGTATAGTCGGGTACATATTTAATGTGTATTCATGACCTCTTATCTGTACTAAAATTCATTTCTGATTTTGAAACATTGCAAGCAGGAATATATTATTCAAATATAAATGCAACTTAATTTACATCGCTCTCGTTTCAATAAGGCATAATAATTATCTATCGGAGTTTCAGCAAATGTGCTTGTTATATGTGGAGGCCAATCTACATTTTCATGTGGAGGAAGGAACGGGTCAACCACAAAAAGGAAAATAACATTTGTTTCTCTCCATTGTTTCCAGGGTAACCTTACAAATAAGTATACAGTTCAGAATGCACGCAGAATCAACATAAATAATTGAACACATTTAGAGAAAAGTTGTAAATTGGATAGTATTTATTTGTTCTAAATAACACACGAATAGACCACAATTTTAAGAAATATACTTCCTGGTCAATATTAATATGTTTGTATTTTTTATATTATATTGTATGATTTCTTTTTTATTTACAAGATATATATATAGTTGGAGTAAATCCTTCCTTGATACAGTTGTATATATATAAGCTAAAACAACCCCAATCCAGATCAGTGTAATTCGAATCAGTGACGTATTCCCATTTATCATAGCAAGATAGTTGTGAGTGTGAAAAGTGTGAGTCAAGTAATAGATCGTACATTTTTCTGGTGACCCAGAGGTGTGTTTGTGCGTTTGATTGTTAAAGGGCATTTATTACTCAACCGTGGTGAGATCAATCATTAGATAACAATGAGTTGGTTACACACATGTGTGATACCATCGCGTCACAATGTTATCCGCGCGACTGCAATGGCGGGTGGCCTATTTGCAAGTGAACGTCACTAAAAATTATTTTCTTGCAATTCAGCGCTATTTACATCATTGAGTAATAAATAAAATACTAAACTCGGTCCCGTTTGATAACATGTTTATGAAACTCGTGAATGGCATCGGTATTTAAGTCGCTTTCGCTCGTTAAAATACCAAAACCATTCACTCGTTTCATAAACATGTTATCAAACGGGACATCGTTTAGTATTCTATATATAAGATTACACAGTTTACACTCTGGTATAAAAATAACTTATGAGTTGACATAATATAAAACTGCATGTTTAATGCCTTCATAAGTAAGCAAGTCTGTATCAATTGACTGTAAAGAACACATTGAGTCTTTTGTAAACAAAAAAACACAAAAACAGTTGGTCGGGACATTCGATTTTTTAGATAATCTATCGAAATTTTGGAAATAAATACATGATGATAAATAGTTTTCAAAATAAACGTTACGTTATTTCCAGTGGTTTCTAAACTTAATTACTGTCAGTGTCACGGACTGCTAATTTTATTTGGGTCCACAAAGTGATTGACATTTTCCTGTCTCAGCCTTTGGACCGTCGTAACACTGGTCACAGTTCGGTATTTGTTTTCCCCGTATCCATGGAAACGCAACTTGGACTTTTCTTTCTGGAGTACAACTAGAAATCTGTAAGGTATAATAATGAAACATTATTTTCAAATGTGTTATTAAGTTAGAGGAGGAAGGTTTATTGGTTAAAATTTGAGAGTTATAAATTGTTTATGTGTTTTAGATTCGGTCCAGAAGGCCCGAATCTTTTATGTAAGTGCCGACCGCTTGGAGGGTACTATGATTATTATTTGGATTTAATATTTGGTGTATGTTTTGTATTGGAATATTATTGGCCCTTAGGGTTAGTATTTGGCGGAAGGCCGCATACTGTGAGCATTCAATAAGAATGTGTTGTATTGTTTCTGCTTGTGGGCAGTGTGGGCATGTTGCGGAAGTGTTTTTAAATTTTGGATATGGGAGTAAAGTTTTGTGTGCCCCGTTTGGAGCTTAATTATTGCCCTATCTATATTTTCATTTTGTGAATTTTGTGTTTGCGTAGGGGTTTGGGTAGAAGTTGTTTGGTGTGGTGTGCCTTATTGGAGTTTGCATATTGCAGGTGCCATGCTCGCTTTGCATGAGATTTGGATAGGCTTTTGGCCTCTTGTTTGGAATGAAAAAGTGGGAGAAAATTTGGAAGTTTAAGGCCCTCCTTGGCAGCTTTGTCGGCTTTTTCGTTGCCAAATATGCCGACATGTGCTGGTACCCATAGGAGCTTTACTGCCTTGCCTTGATTATTTAGGGTTTGAATTGAATTTAAAATTTTGGAAATTAAATCAGGGCGGTTTTTGGTGGATTTGTTTTGGAGTGCCTGAAGGGCACTGAGAGAGTCCGAAAGGATGAGGATTTTGCCCTGATTTTTAATTTTGGGGTGGGATAAAGCGAGTGCTATGGCCATAAGCTCATATGCTTGACCAGTTGACAAGTATTTAATATACAGCCTTATCTGTGGAATACAGCAATACCAAGCACCTGGCGGCGCCCATCTCAGTGTCACTCCATCCAATTATGTCTGTGTCAATCTCTGTGCCCCAATGAAGTGGCGGTGACATGCACAGGTGCAAAGTTAGAAACCACTGTTCCCTAATCAGCCCTAATCAGATGCTCAAATAACTGATCATGTGATAAACAATCTACCAGTGACACCACCTTGACCTTAGACCACTGACAGGAAGCCTTGACCTTCCAGCAAATGCCATGCTCAATGCAATAAAACAAAAACTGTCACTGCCGCCTTAAGCATCAACATAATTGATAAACTTAAAAACCACAAATAACATATAAATACCACCACCATATACAAGCCTTTTTTATTGAACTATTTTATATTTTATTATTTTTATTTTGCATTTCTATGAATTATAGTAAAATGACCACACCCACAATATGACATCGTTGCAACATGTACAAGTGTAAAACTCAAACACTGAAAAGTTAAAATGAAATTCAATACAAAGTGAAGCACACATAAAGGATGCGCACATATAAGACACAATTATGAAACTTGAAAATATTGTTAAAACATTTCCATTTCGCATGGAGAGAAGGCAAATCATTGTTTTTAATGCAATAATGTTTTTTCTACACTGTAGATAACGCTTGTAGTTCGCATGCTCTCACACAAGCGATATCTACTGTGGGAGCCATCACACATCCCCTTCCATACATATCCTAGTAAATTAAGAGTCCTAGGCAAACCTCATAATTTTATATAATACGTCTTTCAGAGGGCATTAAACTACGACATATCATATGTACACAATATAACTTCGTATTATATCACAAAACATCAAGTCATTTATATCATATTTCTTAAGGCGTGCTCAGGACAACCAACAGGCATTTTACAAGTTAACAAACTCAAATCAGCTCGGCAGTACCTTCCTTCAAGAAACGGTCTCCCTTTGTGCGAGGAATGCTGTGATTACAAGGAGATCAACCATATCCCCTGCAATCCGCATCTTTGTACCCGGGTCCATGTACATTCAGGTAGAGTAATTAAATCAACCATTTCCCCTATAATCTACATCTTTATACCAAGGTCCATGTACTCAAATGTACATTCAGGTAAAGTCATTAAATCAACCATTTTCCCTGTAGCCCACATCTTTATACCAAGGTCCATGTACTCAATCTACGTTCAGGTAGAGTCATTCATTTTTGCTTTTTTTTGCTTTGTAGCCACATATAGCCTTGTAGCCTTAGCGTATATTTTCATTGAGAGTGTTGGCCATGCACATTCGAAACTTTAATAAGTGTCTACAAGTATGATAATAAAATCATTGTATTATAATTGTGGAGTATAGTATTTGTTTTATGATAAAGAGATATATTATGTTATTTTACTCTATAATCTATTTAAAAGGGAAACGGTCGTGCATAGTGAGTAAGAGTTATCTCCCTTACAACTGAAAATTGATAACGACATGTAAGGTTATAAGCGTGGACCAATCAGAGCGCTCGCTTCGACCACACCCCCCGTCGCCATTTGTGTACACATTAGTACGTTGAGAGTGAAAAAGGGCTTTCGGTCGACTTGTAGAAATGGCAATAAAGAGGTGGTAGGTTCCATGAATGTTGATCGATAGGTAAATCATCCAAGTAAATGTCTGTATAAAGTTTTAATCGATTACACGCCGTGTGAGCGTAGCGCGCGGCCTCGAAGACGAGTGGGGTCAAACCAAGTGTCCGGCCTTTTCTAGACTAATACATTCTGAGGGCGTAAATATCGGGGGGTCATCTCAAATTTTTTTTTTTTTTTTTTTTTTTTTTTTTTAATAGTGTGAAAAGCAATGACCCGAGGGCCTGTGATGTAATCCACATCTTTGGAGGCCTATGTACATTCAGAATAATGCAGGAGTTCAACCAGCTTTCCTGTAATTATTACCTCCCGGATCCATGTACATTCAGGTAAACCTTATTCCTTATTCCTTGAAAGTATTATTTATGTAATCCCTGATCAGGAGCTAACCATATCTCATGCACTCCTCATCTTTATAGTACATATTTAAATATATATTCAAATGCATTTGACGAAAATATAGAGGTTGTTAATTCCTGTGACTGTGGGATGTTTCTGAGGTGTAGTAAATACACGAGCCAAGTCTTTCAGTCAACATTTTAAACAAAGATGCTTGTCGAGGAATATTCGTTTCCATGTGTCCTCGAGTTTGAAAGGACGTGTATGAGATGATATCGTTTAATATTTATTTTCAATATTAAACTCGTGGACAGGTCGTTACTTATAATAACCGACAGAGGTTAGGTGACAAAAGTGATACATAGTGATCATCCTAGAATTTCGTTTCATGCAGGTGAGTCATATTAACATTTATTGTAACATGCCTTGATTCTGATTGGTTGATTTCCCTATGTTGATTGGAAATGAATACCCGCAAATTTACTTGAGCGACTCACCGCTAACTGCTACATCATGTTCAGTAGATTCGGCCATCATTGAATGCCATTGATTTATTTTGATATAATATTCTATCAATCAAAGAATTGACTGAAAAATTGTCTGCACACAGGTGGTCGACCGGCGCAACATAATAACGAGGCCGCAAACGTCAATGTGCTGGCAACATCACCAGGTGACTATTCATTGTTTCATTTACTCTAGTATAGTACCTTGCCACTAACACGATAATCTTATTATATAACGACTAGTTTCCGTTTTGTTTTTCTTCATGAAGTAAATTTATATGTACAAAGGTTTAACATGTTCTACTATACGTTTCTTTGGCATATAAACTATAATATATAATAAGGTTATTGATTATAAAGTCCTAGTGTATGGCGTATAGACTATAATATATTATAAGGTAATTGATTATTAAGTCCTAGTGTATGTACTAATAATTTTTTTACATACTTATCAGGTTTGAAAAACCAACATTACCCAACGCTTCCCCCTGAAGCATTCCTCAACACAGATCACACAGAATAAAAAGGGACGCTACCCGGTATAGGTGGAGCTCGAGCCACGTGACATCGGTGACATCATTATTCCCTATTTTGTTGAGCGAGCATACGGTCACACGTGTTTTCTCTCTCGACTTTATGCTGTGTTTCTCTGATAAATAAATGAAGGTTTACCTTTGTTTGTTATATTTCCTCATCTAGATTCCATGTACTCCGCTCCTGTCCATTCAGCTAATTCTTGCTAATCACTCGGCGTTTTGGTCGGGGTTGGTGTGGGTATTGAGCCTGCTTGTCTTGTCATTCTGTAAGGCCGGGCATGGTTTGCATGTGCTAGGCGGGCTAGTCGTGACAGGTGTCAATTGCTTGTCTGCCTACCATGCGGATTTCTCGTGCTCCGTTTCTCTGCTCGCCTGCGCGTGAGCGTTGACTCTCGCAAGTCATGCTTTAACCCTCTTGGGGGTTTGATCGCTGGTTATACTCGCGTGTGAGTGTTCGCTCTCCGGCTTTTGAGCGTCTCACTCGCGAGCCTTCGCCTGGCGGTCTTTTTACCTTGCAACTATGATTCTCCGTTTTGGGGAGTTGATCGCATGTTACGTTAGTATGTTGTGCTACGCCCTCCGATACGCAAGTGTCGGCTCCCAGGATTGGGCTCGTCTGCGTGTGTGTGATGCTCTCGCCAGCCTTTGCCTTGGTCTCCTATCCTATGCCTAGTGAGTTGCGTTAGTATGTGAGGATACGCCATGCGAGCTTCTGGGCGGGTTTCCTTGCGAGTGAGTGTTATTCTCGCTAGCTTTCAACTTGAGGATCAGCGTCTTGCTACACGACCTTCCTCGTGAGTTGTGTGAGCATGTAGTGTACACCATCAGAGCGTCCGCCTCTGGGGCGGGGTGACTTGACTTACTTGACTTATGCCTCTTGATTCCTTGAGGAACATAGGGCCGCAACAACACTTCTCCAAAGCACACGATTCCCAGTCCTTCCCAGTTCGGTCCATGTCGTATTGGCTGTTTTCATTTCCGCGTCGATACTTCTTCGCCAAGTCCTTTTTGGTCGACCAACTTTTCTTTTGCCTTGCGGATTCCAATGTAGTTACTGTCTGGTGACGTTGGATATAGGCTTGCGTAGCGTGTGGCCAATCCATCCCCATTTCCGTTTCTTTATTATGGTGTCTATTGGGACTTGTCTAGTCCGGTCCCACAGTTGTTGGTTTGAGACAACTTCTGGCAAGTGGATGTGGAGGATGTTTCTAAGACATCTGTTGGTGAATGTCTGTAGCTTGTTGGTATTGCTCTTTGTTACACGCCACGTTTCTGAACCGTACAGGAGGACAGACTTCACGTTGGTGTTGAATATCCGGATCTTGTTGTGGGATGATAGGGCTGTTGATCTCCAGATCTTTCGTAGGGTATTGAAGGTATACCTTGCCTTGTTGATTCGACACTTGATGTCTTGGTCTGCTCCCCCGTCCTTGCTGACAACACTGCCCAGGTAAACAAACTTGTCGACTTCTTTGATGGTTTCTTGGTGGAGTCGCACAGGATCTTGCTGTTTGTTGTTTATTCTTATGACCTCAGTCTTGCTGATGTTAATTTCGAGCCCGGTCTTCTTGGCTTCTTCTGCAACCCTGTTGAGTATCTCTTGTGCGTCTTGTTGCTTCTGGGAGAGAAGGCTGATGTCGTCTGCGAAGTCCAGGTCCTCTAGTTGTTTCATGAGAGTCCAATGGATACCTGTCCTCCGGCCTGCTGTCGCCTGTCGCATGACCCAGTCTATAACCATCAGGAAGATTGTCGGTGAGAGTATGCATCCCTGACGGACGCCTGTGTGCACTGAGAAAGCTTCTGTTAATTTCCCCTCATGTATAACTTGGCAGCTGGCATCTTCATATAGCTGTCGGATGACGGCTACAAACTTTGGTGGAAAGCCATAGTGGTACATCAGTCTCCAGATGACATCTCTGTCGACGCTGTCGAATGCTTTCTGGAAGTCGACGAAGACTGTGTACAGGGGTGTCTGCCACTCCAGGGACTGTCCGATGATGATCCGCATTGTTGCGATGTGATCTTTGCATGATCTCTCTTGACGAAAGCCTGCCTGTTCGTCCCGAAGTGTCTTGTCAAGGGCAATCTTCATTCTCTCGAGGATGATTCTCGTCAATACTTTCCCTGGTATGGACAGCAGCATGATTCCTCTTCAATTGTTGCAGGATGATAGGTCTCCTTTCTTGGGCAGCTTTACGAGGTGGCCTTTCTTCCAATCCCCCGGGGCTCTCTCCTGCTCCCAGATCTTGTTTAGGAGTGGATGAAGCATCTCAGTCGAGGTCTTTATGTCTGCTTTCAGAGCTTCCGGAGGTATTCCATCAGGACCTGCTGCTTTGCCTGACTTGAGGGATTTGATGGTTGGTGTTGATGTCAAGGAGCTCGGTTGGTGGTGGTATGTCCGGCGGTCTTGCAGGTGCAGGTCTGTTGAGTGTCTCCTTGAAGTGCTCAGCCCATCTGGATCTCTGACCATCTTCGGTCGAGATAGCATTTCCGTTCTTGTCCTTGACAGGGCGGGTTTGGTTATTGGTCTTTCCGGAGAGTGTTCTGGTGATTTCGTACACTCTCTTCATGTCTCTTTGGGCCGCTGCGGTCTCTGCCTCTGTGGTCAGCTCTTCAATGAAGTTTCTCTTGTCTTTCCATGCACCTGTCGGTTGAGGTCCCAGTAGCTTGCTTGTAGTCCTTGCTTGTCTTCTTGATCTTGTGTCTGGTTGATCTGGTCTTTCAGATGCTTCCTCTGTGTGATCAATGACCATGTTTCGGTTGTTATCCAATTCCTTGTACTTCCTTGTCTTCTTACCTAGGACTGTTTTGCACGTTGTTCTCCAGACCTCTCGCAGACTGTGCCACTTGTCTTCTACCATTTCCTCTGGCAGTGTTGGGAGCACTCCGAACTTGTTCAGTAGCTCAACCTTGAATTCGTCTGCTTTCATTTTCTCCTTGAGGCTGTGCACATTGAACTTGTGTGCTGGTCTTTCTGCCTGGTCGTTGTAGGCTTTCAGCTTTGTCTGGAGAACTGCCACAACTAAGTGGTGGTCTGATGCTACATCCGCTCCACGCTTTACCCTGACGTCATGCAGACTTCGTCTCCACTTTCTATCGATGGTGATGTGGTCGATCTGATTATTGGTCTTGCCATCAGGGGAAATCCATGTGGTCTTGTGGATTTTCTTTTGGGGGTATAGGGTACCTCCGATCACCAGGTCGTTGAAGGTACAAAACTCTGTGAAGAGTTCGCCGTTCTCGTTTTGTTCTCCAACACCATGTCTTCCCATGATGAGTTCTCTGTCTGTGTTGACTGATCCTACTTTTGCATTCAGATCTCCCATGAGGATTTTCAGGTCCCTCTTTGGTGCTTTGTCCACGATTGCTTGGATTTGCTCATAGAAGTTTTCGTTGTCCTCTATATCAGCTGCGTTTGTTGGTGCATAGCACTGTAGAATGGTGACTTTCCTGGCCTTTGAGTTGAATCGTGCAGTCAGGATCCTAGGTGACACTGGTTCCCAGGACAATAGTGCTCGCGTAGCCTCTGGTGTCATGAGCAGCGCTACTCCATGCATGTGTGGTTGGCCTTCTTCCTGTCCAGAGTAGATGATGGTGTCTCCACTTGTGAGTCTTGTCCATCCTGTACCTGTCCTTTTGGTCTCACAAAGGCCAAGTATCTTCAAGTTGTATCGGTGCATTTCTCTGCTGACTTGTGCACTTTTGCCAGTCTCATATAGATGCCATATCTGATGTTCCAGGTCCCTATCCTGGTCTTGGCTTTGGTCTTTAGAAGAGTTGGTGGCGCACTGGCTTTCACCAGCACGCGTCATAGGCTCCACTAGAGAACTCTTCCTCAACCATGTGGTTTTCAGATATTATTGTTGCAGTTTCTGTAACAAGTATGTTTTTACAGGGTCGGGTTGTTAGCCCAATCCAAACCCCCATCCTTGAGGACCAGCGAGTGTTATTAGTCTGGTCTCTACCCTTTGACCTGTCTGGCTTGGGTGACCCTACCAGGAGATGAAACTCCCGCCAGCATAGCTCTCCAGGTTACAGAGACACACAAGCCCCCCAACCAACGGCAAGGTTACACTCTTTGACTTGCGAGTGAGCATTACTCGCAACAGCTTTCAATTTGAGTGTCAGTGTCTCACTACGTGGGCCACCTCGTGAGTTGTGTTAGCATGTGATGGTATGCCTTGCGAACGTCAGCCTCTTGAGAGGGTTGACTTGCGAGTGATAGTTACTCTCACTAGCCTTCGTTTTGCGGGTCACCTCGTGGGTTGATCGTGAGCCGTGTTAGTGTTTGAGTGTTGCCTTGGGAGCGTTACTCTCGTTAGCATTGCACTTGTAACGTACTTACCATGAAGGTTAGTGTCTCGCTCCGCCGGTTGCCTCGTGGTTTGATCGCAAGTTGTGTAGACATAGGAGAGTATGCCTTGCGAGTGTCCACCTTCCTTTAGAGCCAGGGTTGCTCTTTCTTACCTTCTCTTTGCGTCTCGTAGGTTGATCGTGATATCTGCTAGTGTGTGAGTGTACAATCTCCTCCTTGCGAGCGTCCGCCTCAGGGGCTGGATGGTTTGCAGAGTTGCGTAACGCCATCCGTCTAATGTACTAGCTTCCCCCTCTGGTTGCACTCGTTTTCGGGACCTCCCCCCTCCTCTATGAGGACGGATCGCCATTGGATGCGCGGCTCTTATGCCCTCGCCTTTGCTGCCTCTTGCTGTCGGGACAGTTCCGCAGTCAGCTCTCAAAGACCCGCAACCTGTGTGCCGTCTTTGCAAGGCTATCTGTTCCTTCTGTTGACAGATGCATTAGGTATGCCATGCTCTTAAGATCGCAAGAGTGAGAAGGACGCTGCTTCTCTTAGAGGAGCCATGCGTACCCGTCCCCTGCCGTGGGACAGGTCGTCTGGGCTTCCGTCTCCTTGCATATATCTTCTAGAGAAGCTCTGCGTCTCTCGCACATTCTGCGGGGAGCAGACTGTCTAATCGCCTGTCTATAGGGATACAGTGTCTGCCCCTATGGACGGTAGGGTTGGGCCTTAGGTGTAGTGGCAAGGGGGCCGCAGCTCTTCTCGTTCTTCCTCGGGAAGGCATAAGAGGAGGTTGAAGGCAGAGAAGGTTGGACGCTCGGCTTTTCTCTCACACTCGCCTGATTAGGTCTTGTCGTAGCTTCTCTCGTCAATAAGGGACACAGTGTGAGCCATTATTGATGAGGGCTGGGGCCTCAAGAGTCAGGAGATACTCGTGGGCCCTCACCCCTCGCAACTGCGCGCATCTCACAGAGTGATCCTCGCCAGTTTGCGTACCCTCTGTTTTCTCCTCTGTGAGTTCTTTCATTTGAGCAGCCCGCCTATTTCTAGGGTGTTGCCAGGAAGGATGAGTACGATGCGGACTGAGGTCGCTCTCCAAGGAGGCAACGGCGGTGAACCGCACTCAGATCTGACCTCGGGGTTCTACTCCCCTGTGGTTGGCAGACCCAACACTCACACCGATCAATCGGGGCGTTCTCGGGGTTCACCAGGACTTCGTTATCCGGTTGTTCATGCATCCAGGTTGGCTCAAAATTTGACAAATTGGACCTAGTACCGACTATTGATAGTCTCGCTATTTTCGCGGACAGGATCCTTACTAACTTGCTTAGACTGCGCCAGTGGTAGCAGGTGTTGGGTCTCCTGACCCCGGTGGTCAGGGGCAGTCACTGCTTGTGGCACACGTCCTCCTAAGACCCCCTCCAGCATACCTCAATCTCTTTGTATATGCGAGCACTCAGGGGTGTGTATGTTTATCTGGGCTTGGTCCAGACGGCGGGAGGGTGGTCACAGTCTCAGAGGGACAGTCACTCCAACATCTTGGAGTTGGAAGCAGTTCGCCTGACGATCGACCTCTGGTCAGCACGACTGTGGGGTCGCAGCCTGGATACTCAATTGTCAAGGCTAGACCAGGCGGATCCTCTTCACCAGCTCTGTTTGAGCTGGTAGACAGCTTCGGGCGATCCGAATTCTATGGGCGACGAACGTCCTCGCAGACGCTCTCTCTCACCCAGACAGCCCTCCCCTTACGGAGTGGCAGCAACAACCACAGGTGGTTCGGCTGTTGTGGTGCTATTATTTGCCAGATGTGTCTAGATCTCCGGCCGGTAGGGACCTGGCGGTGGTCCTCATTCGTGTGAACTTAAATGCGATCCTCTGTCGGAGATTACTCTCCAGCGTCTCACTGTAAGACGACCATTATGGCCTCAATGGCCTTGGTCGCGAGTTATTGGGTCCAGCATCAAGTCACAGCCACCCGATAAGAGGGAGTGAGCGTGAGCGCTTGTGTGTAGACAACTCGCTTGTTCACCTTGTTTGTACAATAAACTCTTAGCAAACACTTACTTGTTTTCTCCCGCATGTTTTGTTCTCCTGGTGCATGAGTGTGGAACGTTTGACTCAAGTTAGGGCAATGGCATGGCACCTGTACTTCGATTCTTACTCTACCCCCTCTCACATGTTCTGAGGGTGGATATATAGGGGTTGAGCGTAGGTTTGTCCTTTTTTGGATGGCGTAAAGGCCTCCGTACACTCAATTCAAGAATCCGCATTCGTTCTCTTTGCTCGCACTCCACAGGGTGGTTTTCCACATTTCCGTGGCTCTTTTCCACCTGGTGCTCCGGCGTGCTAGGCTAAGGATTCAAAGCGACGCGTCTCGGCGGCGCACGTGACTCGGTTCAGCCCACCTCCTTGCTGTGGTAATCTGGGCAATGTTGGTTTTTCAAACCTGATAAGTATGTAAAAATTTGAGTAAATGTTCTTTTTTATACTTACCTGGTTGAAAAACCAACGCTCGTTAGTTCCCGCCCTTCCTCCTCTCCTAGGTTTGGGTTTTATGATGAAGTCACCGATGTCACATGGCTCGAGCGCCACCTATACCGGGTAGAGTCCCTTTTTATTATGTGTGATCTATGTTGAGGAACGCTTCAGGGGGAAGCGTTGGGCAATGTAAGACCAGGTAAGTATAAAAAAAATGACATTTTCTAAAAAATGTTAAATGATAATAATATAAGCCGTGTCATATATTTGTTGTTGGATTGTAAATAATAAAAAACATAGCTATATACACGTCCATTGAGGATTCAGTTTATTTCCCTAGCTATTGTGATTTGGACTAATCGTAAAATTTGACCTCATATCTAACGGGTCAATTAATTTGTCAGTGTTCGTTTGTATTGTATATTTTTTGATAGGCTGTTTTACCCCTTTAAAATATCCAATACTCATAAAACATGTTCAAACTTTGATAATAAATAATATTATTTTAAAATATATTTATGTTTGATATGATATCATGTATATGTCTCAAAGTTTCCAACATTTTTGCAACTGGCACGATGGCAGTATTACATTTTGCAATGGAACTGTTTAAAAGGATACCTGATATCTATGTGTAGCTCCACTGCATCACCTGGGTTCGAATCCAAGCAATACCGACGGTTCTGTACATCAAGGTCCATTGGGTAAGATGAACATGCTTAATGTACCAACGTAATGTGTAATACATCTTAAATTTGTTTTAGAAATATTTATATCTTAAAATATCCTTCAAAATCATTGAATTTTTTAGTAAAACTATTAACTTCAATTTTGGGCAAGAGAACATTCAAATATTCAGCTGCAGTAAAATGGAACTGTCTTTCTGAAAATCTCAAATCAAATCTCTTCACTTGAATCCTTATAATTAAGGACATAGCTAAAAACAGTTATTACTCAACCGTAGTGAGATCACCCATTATATAACAATGAGTTGGTTACACACATGTGTGATACCACCGCGTGCTGCCATAACGTCATAATCGGTGCATGACGTCATAGTCATTTTTGGTTGACGTCACAATGTTAGCCGCGCGACTGCAATAGTTGGTGGCCTGTTTGCAAGTAAGCGTCCATAACAACGATTTTCGCTTTCGCTCGTTAAAATACCAAACCATTCACTCATTTCATAAACATGTTATCAAACGGGACATCGTTTAGAATTCTATATTTATTACTCAACCGTGGTGATATAACTCATTAGATAACAATGAACTGGTTACCCACATGTGTGATACCACGGCGTGCTGCCGTAACGTCATAATCGGCTCATGACGTCATAGTCATATTTGGTTGACGTCACAATGTTAGCAGCGCGACTGCAATAGCGGGTGACGTATTTTCAAGTGAGCGTCACTAACGACGATTTTCTTGCAATTCAGCGCTTTTTACATCATTTAGTAATAAATAAAATACTAAAGTCGGTCCCGTTTAATAACATGTTTATGAAACTCGTGAATGGCATCAGTATTTAACTTCGCTCGTTATATAGATAATACTAAAGGACGTCCCGTTTAATAACATATTTATGAAACGAGTGGATGGTTTTGGTATTTAACGAGCGAAAGCGAGTCAGATACCAATACCATCCACGAGTTTCATAAATATGTTATTAAACGGGACGGAGTTTAGTATTTTATTTATTACACGCTCTAAATTAATGAAATATGTAATTAAAGTTTACTATTCATTCATGTAGATGTGCGTAGGGATACATCTCTTACCATGGATGCATAACGCCATCTCACTAAACACCAAAAATAGACCAAGCAAATATCCGTTAATATCAGTTTCAAATTTGAACAAAACAATTTCAAAACACTCATTACATTGTTTTTATGTTGAACTACGAGGGGCGTTCAATAAGTGTTCCAACTTCAATATAAAACCAACTAGCGTAGTCAATTTTCTACTTTTATTTTTCAATATAGTTACCCTTCACCTCAATACACTTATTCCATTTCTCTTTAAGACTTTTGATGCCGCTTTTGTAGAAGTCTTCCGTTTGCCCCCCTAACCACGCCTCTGTGGCAGCTTTGACGTCTTCGTCATCCCGGAAGTGCCTTCCACTAGGGCGGATTTCAGGTTTCTGAACAGGAAGTAGTCACTGGGGGCTAGGTCTGGGCTGTAGGGTGGGTGGTTAAGCTGTTCGAATCCACAATCACGTATAGCGGCCTGTGCAACTCTTGACTTGTGGACTGGAGCGTTGTCATGCAAAATCAGAACACCAGGTGTCAACATTCCATGGCGTTTCTGTCGAATTGTCTTTCGCAATTCTTGCATTAGGTTGGCATAATATTGACCATTCATTGTTGTTTTGGTTGGCAAGTAATCAATTAATAATATGCCTTTTGCATCCCAAAAGATTGTCGCCATAACCTTGCCAGCTGTTGGTTGAGTGCGAAACTTCAGGGGAGGCGGTGAACTCGGGTGCTTCCATTGCTTGGATTCCAGTTTAGTTTCCGGGTCCCAGTGGTGGATCCAGGTTTCGTCACCTGTCACCAGACGAGACAAAAACCTGGCTTAATCCGCATTAAACCGATCCAGGAGCTCCATGCAACTTTCGGTTTCGGTTTCGGTGTGAGGTTTCTGGGTACCCATCTTGCAGATACCTTGGACATACCAAGATGGTCATGAATTATTTTTTCAACACTTCCAACTGATATCTGGAATTCCAAAGACAGTTCAGAAACTTTAACACGGCGGTCAGCTAAAATTCGTCTTTCGATAGCGGCAATAACTTCCGGTCGGGTGACTTCAGATGGCCTGCCTGACCGTGGGTCATCGTCTAAGGACTCCCTGCCCCGCTTGAACTGAAGAGACCAGCGACAAACTGTTGAAAAGTTAGGAGCATCCTTACTCATCACATTACACATACGATTATGTATTTCTGTAGCTTTGCATCCCTCTTTAGTAAGGAACTTGATCACAGCGCGTTGTTCATGTTTGAGAGAATCCATGATTATGGAGACTAGCGCAGCTATTATATCTAAATAATTGTTATGTCTAGAAATTGTTTTGACATGTGTCAATGTTTTGTTTTGACTATAGTAACACCTGCTATAAGCTGACACTGTTTATGTAAACACCAATGCCCCGCTTGCAACACTATGTGAACGCCCCTCGTATATTAAGCGCAAATTGGCGAGTAAACAAAAACATCGTATTAATCTCACTAGATCTTATGAATGATGTCAGGTGATTGTGACGTCATCGGAATGCGACTGTTTTCAAGCGCGATTCAGTTCGGCTAGTTACAATTGTATGTAGCTGCAGTTGCTTTGCCAAAATAGGGTCTGTAACACCCTGATGACAATGATACTGGGGAGTAAAGTTACATACAGTTCTGCAGCTAGTTTTATCTAGCGAAAGTGGGGGGATCATTGTCCTTGTTGCCGATGAAGTTAACATTGACGGCACAAATTGCTGACAGCACCGCCGAAAATGGAGTTCTGACATTTATAGCAAACGTTAAAATTTTATATCAGCATTGATACTTACCTTGAAGCATTTTTATTCATTTATCTTGGTATGTTATCTTCTGTAACAACAGACAGACATGAACAATGCCTCCACAACCTTGAAAACTTACATGTCGACACGAAGCAAATTTTTTACATTCTAAACAATCAAAACCATTCCTCAAAAGGAGAAGAAAATATCAACATGTACCTTAAAGGATTACAATGTAGTTGCAATAATACTCAACTGACGACTGTCACAGTATACGTGGGTTCAACGTGACGTTTATTCCTTGTGAATTTACATAAACTGAGGCTACGTCAAGTTGCATGACGAAGCAAAATGGCGGTCAAATCCCGAAAGCCGTAACGAGATAACATATGTGTCAAGGGAACTAACTCTGAATCAACCAAGGGATACTGATTGACGGTAAATTATGATAGAAGCGTCCGTACAATATTAATCATAACGACTTTGCGTGAAAAACATGTCCCAAGAAATCCAGTGCGATTCCAAAGGCCATGTGACTATTGGAAAGTAGTTCCGACTGCGATCGCTTTCACGTGCAATGTTTCACAACAGTGTTGAATAACATTTCGATGTTTCACAACAGTAGTATCTTCAACGAGAGTGTAATAAATTAAAATACCAAACCACTCACTTGTTTCATAAACATGTTATCAAACGGGACATCATTTAATATTCCATATTTCTCTTTTCTCAGGTTTTCCTCTGCTTAGTACACAGACCACATACGCTGTTGAAATTCATGCATTATTAATAATCAAGGATATCCCTGAAATATGTATTATATTTTACTTTGTGAATGAATGTGTTATAGATTATTCTTGGCTGAATGGTTTCTAGGTTGTAACATGTAACAAACACGTAACAAGGAATTGTGGTTTCTGGGCAAAACAATAACATCCCTCAAAACCTTTTTTCTAAGGTTTTAACTGAAGTTAGACACAAGAATCATATCAGACAGTTTATGTCATTTAAATATACTTTAAAGGGTAAAACATCTTATTATAATCTGTATTGGTAATAGCGATGGTGCGTATTTATAAAGCAAACATTGCACGGCGGCCATTTTATTGTGAACATATTTTATTATTTCGAATTACAAAAAACGATTCCCATGACTTTACCTAACCATGTACACTCATATTTAAACTTGATTTTCCGAAGAGAGAAGGGTGTTTTACTATTGGAAACAAATTCATTTTATCTACTTATAAGAGCGAAAAAACGTGCTAGTGCACGTTTAAAAGCGTGACACTCGTCTGAATATGGAAACGACACACAGATCAGAGGAGAAATTGGTACAAATCTCTTCAGATATTCAGATTATGACAGCACACTGGATCCCAATCAAGAAAATCTTCAGAATCAAATTAAAATAGTTAAAACGTTGTAATACTAACTATTTTGATGATTTAAAAAATATATTGTTAGTATAAAGTGTAATATATAGAGAATACTAAACGACGTCCCGTTTAATAGCATACTTATGAACCGAGTTAGTGGTTTGGTATGTAAGAACAAAATCGAGTTAGATACCGATACCATTCACTAGTTTCATAAATATGTTATTATATGGGATTGAGTTAGTATTCTCTATTTAATACTCGCCCGTTAAAGATATCGCAGTTTAATAAATCTACAATTTTATTACACATTGTGAAATAACATCGCGTGCTTTCGATTGACGTGACGTCATAATGGTTAAAACATGACGTCACAATAATAGCGCCGCGGTCGCAATGAAGTTTGTCCCATTTATTGACGAGTTCGTGCAACTCAATCAGCGCGTTATAATTAAAATACTAAAATCGATCCCATTTAATAACATGTTTATGAAACTCGTGAATGGTATAGGTACATACATACATAATACCAAACCCTCAACTCGTTTCATAAATATGTTATTAAACGGGACGTTGTTTCGTATTCTCTATATATCAAGTAGCAAAATAACATGTATGTGTGTTGAAATATGTTTGCCTCGAACCCTTAAAAATACACAGACAAGAGCAATTTAGTGTCAGTTGTCGTCAGTAACAGGTGCAGAAATCTGAATTGGAAGAGTTTAACAAGTTTTTTCCGTATATTTATCAATTCTTTTATTTGAAAAAAACCCTTGCTATTGACAGCTGCTTTTATGAGTGGACATGGCAATGACTTGAACCCAGACACCTTGTTCGGCATCAAGGATGGTATGTACCGATTCATTCTAAAGATATAAAAGTACTAAGTGATTGGTGGTGTTATGCGTTACCATTGCTGTCGTGGGTGATGTAGATTTCCAGAGGTGACTGTGCAACTAAGGTGAGGTGAGTTTGGTTTAACACCGCTTTCAAGAGTAGTTCACTCATATCGCGGCTGCTAGTATTATGACAGGGGAAATCCCACAATGCCATGTGGCTATGCATTGCGATGAAAATGCGAGCATCGGATGGAACTAGGAACTAATGTGTGGTACTACGCTGCTTTTCAGTGTAGCATTTTACCCAAACGACAGTTCTCTACTGCAGTTGCCGTGCCGCTGGCGGGATTCGAACCACGAACCACTGCGCTATCCCGCCCCATAGATTTCCAGAGAGCAGGTCGTGTTTATAATAATATAATATAATGAATTTATATAGCGCCTGCTTTCCGGCGTATCTGCTGCTCAACGGCGCTGTCACAGTCTAGCAGGCTGCTGATAGGTATGCCTGTCTGTACAGGTGTGTCTTTAGCAACTTCCTGAATGTCTGATAGTCTGTTGCCAGCTTGATGTCCATTGGCAGACAATTCCAGAGAACAGGAGCGGACACAGTGTTTAATGATTCGCTAGATCTAATTAACACCACAAGTTTAGATTCAGCAGAAGAGCAAGAGTAATATATCGTTCAGGAGAATGATATGATGATCGGAAGGGCATTCATTTTTTAAATTAACGTTAGGTCAATTAGTCCTAGTTTGTTTTTTTTTTCTAATCAAATAGTTGCATGTTTTCATTTTACGAATTGTGTTACTTTTTCAAAATGGATTGTGCTACTTGCATGGTATTATTTAATGTACATCGACGTATATAAGTCATACATAATTTGCAATGTATCATAATCACACCTGTACTACATAATGTAAAATTTACCCTCAGGCAGAAGATTGGTTACATTGTTATTTTTCATGCAATTGTAGCAGATATGGGACAAAGGTGAAAGAATCAGCTCTCCTCAATTCTCATGCTGTAATATTTCACCATGGTATGTTATTATCATTAACACATCTTTACAAATTAATAATGAATCAATTATTGCAGGTCACCACAGTGGGCAGTACCTCCAGTCCATTGCAATGATGGTGGCCAACCGAAGTAAGTAGTTATGATTATTATACCTCTATTAATTTTGTAAGAATATCATTGGCCAGTTCACACCACGAGATCGAAAAATATATTTGTACATTGACCTCCGATTCCACTGATGAGGTCAGTTTTGTGACAGAAATTTCTGTCACTGACCTGAGATATTGACTCGTCACATGATTTGTCACGTGATTGTTTGTTTTGACGTTCGCTTTCAAGATGGTGTCAGCTGATGGGTTCCCTGATTTGACAAATAAGAAAATACATACTATAGTCTGAAGAAAAAAGACAAATTTCGGTAAAATAAAACACCTAATTACTCATGGTGAGGTCATTATGTGAAATACCTGACTCCCTCGGCGGGCTGACCTAACCTCGACCTGCGGTCTCGGTCACGTCAGACCTCCTCGGGAGTCAGGTTTCGAGTCCTTGTATTTCACATAATGACCTCACCTTGAGTTATTTAATTATAATAATTGAAATAGTTTAGACAACATGTCACTGGTGTATCGTAAAAACTATTTGATGCAGTAGCGAACAGAGGTTACTGCGTTGCGGTGGTGGAGAATTGGGGTAATAATACCATACCGAGTAAACGTGTATACATAGCGCCTATATCTACTTTAATCTTGTGTTCACCAGAAACGTCAAATGCCTTTTGAAGAAATAAAATTAAAAATACGAAAATGGAAGATGGAAATCACAATAATAAAACAGACCTGTAAGGGTGTGTGAAGATACAATATTTCATCAAAGGAAATAATGAAGGCACATGGGGGAAATGTCCAGTCCCAGATCCCTAAGTCATGTCATTTCGTGTCATGTCCTTCAGTCAATACAAGCAAACACGCGTTTACGGGTTGATGACGTCAAACGTCAGCCGGATGACGTCTGGGTAGATGCATTGTTCAGACGCCTAGCTATATAGTAGTGTAACTGGAGGTTCATGGTAACTTCTGATTTGACTTAGATGGTCAGTAAATGTTCGAGTGGTTTCAGATCCGCTTTATCGTTTTTATAAAATAATAATTGATTGGTAACTGCTACTGTAAGACGAAACGTCATTTGCACATAGTTGTGCAAAGTTTCTCTCAAATGTTTGAATGTTCCCGTTTAATGGAATATGCTTGATTTAGAACGTGTGATATTGAAATATGTTTTCATACGATACGATTAGTAAAGGAAACATTAAGCACCTTTTTGCATCACGTCTTTTGGACAATATGTCGATAAGCTAGTTAGGTGTTATTTCTTTCTCTCTGAATATGTAGTTCTTACAATAGCGGTAATGTCAAATGTACAATTTACATATAAACGACGTACTAAATAAAGCGCACACTGTGAAACATATGCTTAGTAGTATCATGAAGTGTGGGGTCATATTTTGAATACCGCGATCAAATAAAAACAAAGGCATTCGATCAAGTTCACAAATTATTTCAGAAACAAAAGATTCGTTCTTATTCAGAGGGCGGTGTATGCGCTGAGTACAATGGAGCCACGTCACCAGATGATCACACTGAGATACAGTGCCAGGACAGCGAGGTATGTCACCATCGTCGTTTTGCTCGTTGATGTCGTCGTTGCCCCAGCGTCATCATCATCAACATATTCATTATTATAGTCTTCTGCATCAATATAGTCGGTTATTAGTTATTAAAAAAAACAAGTAAGTAGAGAAGTTTGATGTTTGAAATTCGTCATTAAGGTTTCTTTTTTATAACGAATCCGCGCCTGGTTCAGTTATTCATTATTCGAAGAACGAATAAAGGATAACTAATCTGCAGCTAACTTCAAGCTCCAGTCATCACACCCATCATCATCATCATCATCATCATCATCATCATCATCATCGCCATCCTTGTATTTATGTTTATCGAATCCTCATTAACCTCGCCATCGTCCTCATTGTCGTCATCTTTTGAAATGGTTTTACATATTGCAATATATTTCTTCTTTAATTTCGTCTCATTGTGCATTGATAACTTGAACAAATCAACGAATGTCTGTGTGTGTATCACTTAATATGAATGCCTTTCAAAGATTTGAGCTGACTTCGAATATATTATATAACTGTTTAAGTGACACTCTGTTTCTTTATCCGTGACGCCTGCTGATTCAGCAGAAGGTCGTGTATCCTTATCACTCCTTTGGTCCATGGATATTTCTGTTTATTGTCTGTGTTCTTTTTCAGAACTGTTTCATGCAGATCTATGACGAGGGTGGTGTGTGGAAATATTATGGAGGATGCGTGGAAGGAGTTGTATGTATTCTGTAAATGGACACCAGGCTTACCACGTTAGAATTATGTTATCAATATTATTAGTATTTCCGTATTGGACCAGTCGACTGTTCGTTGTATATGAACGAGATGAAGTGAAGCAGATAAAGCGGACATCGATCCTGTAACACTGTAAATACGGTAATACTTAATTAATGACAATTTTATTAAATTATTATACTCATTTCGTTCTATTTGCACAGTATTATTTGGTGAACAGATAGCAGTCGTCAAAGTTTTGAGGCGACAGCTTCGGTCTTTTACCAATATGCGACTACGACTGCGCCTGCTCATACTCGAATTGACTTTGGTTTTCCTGTACTGGTCCAGTTTTAAAAACAGTTAATTGATAACGGTGCAGACATCCTTAAGGTGATATGCCGTGTGCATTATCGTAATATTTTAATAGAGAGTATGTAGTGCTCCAAATTGTAATAATTGCTCCAAATTGTAATACCTGCTCCAAATTGTAATAAAAACTGCTCCAAATTGTAATACCTGCTCCAAATTGTAATGAAAACTGCTCCAAATTGTAATAACCCAATTTTCGAAAAACGTACTGTCAAGCTGCTCCAAATTGTAATTAAAAGTGCTCCGAATTGTAATAACTGCTCCAAATTGTAATAACACAGATCAAGGCGATGTAAGCTTAAATATCTTTAGTTCTGATTATTTGACGATTTTGGTTTTATGGTGATCATTGATTCGGTGTTCGTTTTGATAATGGTAATTACAATGTTTATGAAGATTGTTATAATCCCTCGCCTCAACGAAGTTGTCAAGGGATAAGGAAATGACCTCCGTCGGTCCGCCCGTCCGTCCAACCGTCCGCCGAACCGTCCGTCCGTGGTTCGTTTCGGACCAGAATTAAAAAACCGTAAGGCCCAGCTCAA
Organism: Gibbula magus; assembly: GCA_936450465.1. Lineage (NCBI taxonomy): Eukaryota > Metazoa > Mollusca > Gastropoda > Trochida > Trochidae > Gibbula > Gibbula magus. Next base: position 36,365,808 of record OW388301.1, on the reverse strand, counting down.
TGAAACTAGGTATGTGGAATATTCATCATGTATAGATGTGCCTTTTTGAGTGTTTGACTTTAGAATTATATTTTTAGCTGTTTCGATGGAAATTTCGTTTCCGGAACAAAACTAAAAAAACTTAAAGGGTTTTCAACTTCTTTGGGATTTTATTTTTTCAGTCGTTACCAAGGAAACACGACTTAACATTTTGTTTCCAAACCAGAACTAAAAAAAGTTGTAAGGTCTAGCTCAGTGAACTTGATGTGTGGAGCAATCATCATATCAAGATGTACCTTTTAGGGTTGTTAACTTCTTTTAAATTTTATTTTTAGCCATGGAAAAACATCTAGACTACATTTTGATTCCAAAATACGAAATGCGTTCTACAAGATCGCTTCCGGAACAGAACTTGGTTATTTTTAGATAGACAGTATTCTATTGTTGGAAGTACATTTCCTTCTGTAGCATGAATTAATAACTAATTAGTGATTTAGGATTTATTATAGCATAAAGTTTCATAATCATTGTTCAATACATATTTCTGTAACAGGTTTCCATTTGCCGGGGTTATAGTAAATTTAGACTCTGTCTGCTTGTATTGATTTTAAGATTGATTTCCAAAAACATTTGTGTAAACAGTAAGATAGATATACACGAAAGCTGATCTATATGCATTTAGATGTTGATGTTGATTACGATTTACATATTTAAGTTGACATATACGTATATATCAAGTTGTAGATGGAGATGTATATGTTAATGTAGACGTAGACATAGCCATGTTAACGTTGAAGGACATGCATGAAGATGTAAACTGTCCTGATTATCAAGCTGAATATGGAAATGTAGATGTCTGTATATCACGATGTACATGTTCATGTAGACGTGGACATGACGGGGATGAAGATGCAATTGTTAATGTATAATGGGTACTTTAGTTTTGATGCAGATGTAATTGCTGATGTGATTTGGATATGAATTATAAATAAAGAGTGCTTTAGACGCATAGAAGCATGCGTTGGTGTAGATGTGGATCAAACGGACACAACGCGGAATAAGATCTTTTTGACTTTCATGTTGACATTGACATTGCCAAGTTGATTATCGAATGATGTTTTTATATCATTCAATTGTAAAACAAGAACTCATTTTAGTCGCTGTAGGTCTTTAAATTTCTTTGTGCGAAACGAAATGTTGTAGGTATTAAAAAACCGAACAATCTGCAATTGTTCGAACAATCTGCAGATTGTGAGCTCACAATCTAGGAATATTTCACCATTCTTGGATTGTTTAAACAATTTGCAGATTGTTCGACCCTTACGTAATGGAGAATGCATGAGGAGCCGTGGATTCGTTAAAAATAATCAGTCTTTAGATGAAATATCAGAACCCTTCACACAATCTAGGAATCGACTAATACAGTCTTTAGATAAAATATCAGAACCCTTCACACAATCTAGGAATCGACTAATACAGTCTGTAGATGAAATATCATAACCCTTCACGATCTAGGAATCGATCAATACAGTCTGTAGATGAAATATCATAACCCTTCACAATCTAGGAATCGACCCCTGTAGTCGGTATATAAGATAAAGAAGCGAGTTGAAAACTCCTCACAATCTAGGAATCGACCCCTACAGTCTGTGATTAGATAGAAAAACTATTTGAGAAGCCAACACAATCTAGGAATTGACCCCTGTAGTCGGTAGATAAGATAGAGAATCGAGTTGAAAGCTCACCACAATCTAGGAATCGACCCCTACAGTCTGTGATTAGATAGAAAAACTTTTTGAGAAGCCTTCACAATCTAGAAATCGACCCTATAGACTGTCGATAAGATAGAAAAACTATTTCTGAACCCTTCACAATCTAGGAATTGACCCCTATAGTATGTAGAAAAGATAGAACAACTATTTGAGAAGCCTTCACAAACTAGGAATCGACCCTATAGTCGGTAGATAAGATAGAAAAACTAGTTTAAGCCTTTAAAATCTAGGAATCGACCCCTGTAGTCGATAGATAAGATAGAGAGACGAGTTGAAAGCTCAACACAATCTAGGAATCGACCCAAATAGCCTCTGGATAAGATAGAAAAACTATTTGAGAACCCTCACAATCTAGGAATCGACCCTTATAGCATGTAGATAAGATAGACAAACTATTTGAGAAGCCTTCACAATCTAGGAATCGACACTATAGTCGGTAGATAGGGTAGAAAAAACTATTTGAGAAGCCTTCACAATCTAGAAATCGACCCTATAGTCTGTAGATAAGATATAAAAACTATTTGTGAACCCTTCACAATCTAGGAATCGACCCCTATAGTATGTAGATAACCTAGAACAACTATTTTGAGAACCCTTCACCATCTGGGAATCGATGCATACAGCCGATAGATTACTTATCATAACCCTTAACAATCAAGGGATCGACCAATACAGTCGGTAGATAAGATAGAGAAACGAGTTGAAAGCTCCTCACACTCTAGGAACCGACCCCTATAGTCTGTAGATAAGAATTTTTTTTCTATTTGAAAACCCTTCACAATCTTTGAATAGACCCTTATAGTCGGTTTATGAAATATCAGACCCCTTCACAATCTATGAATCAACCTATACAGAAATATGCTCACAATCTACAACATACAACTGCAAGGTAACACATTCCTAGATTGTGATCATTCTTAGATTGTTCAGGTCTCACAATCTGCAGATTGTTTAAACAATCTAGGACAACCATGTTATTATTCTTCACTATCAAAATGGCTACTTTTTCTAATATAGGAATGGTTAAACATTCCTAGATTGTTCGAACAATCAGCAGATTGTGAGCTCACAATCTGCAGATTGTGATGATTCCTAGATTGCAATGAACATTTACACTGTTTAGTGCAATTTGGAGCTGTTATTACAATTTGGAGCAGTTATTACAATTTTGAGCAAAGGCTTGCTCCAAATTGTAATAACTGCTCCAAATTGTAATAATGCTAATAAATTCAATATCATGAGACCTAAAATAGAAATGCTGTAGGCATAACAAAAACAACCTTTATTGATATTAGATGTACCATTGTGACTATCATCATAATCCTACAACCAAATTTTGGGTATTTACACTGCTTAGTGCAATTTGGAGCTGTTATTACAATTTGGAGCAGTTATTACAATTTGGAGCAAAGGCTTGCTCCAAATTGTAATAACTGCTCCAAATTGTAATAATGCTCATAAATCAAATATCATGTGACCAAACATTTTCAAACGGACACAATGCGGAATAAGATATATTTGACTTTCATGTTATTTTTTAAAAGTTAATGATATTGCCAAGTTGATGACAATTGATTTTTTTTGTTATTCAAGTGTGAAGCAAGAACTCATTTCAGTAGCAGTAGGTCTTTATTTATTTGTGCAGAATTAAAGGATGTAGGCATAAAAAAAACTCTATTGATATCAGATGTACCTTTGTGAATGTCATCATCAAAACACTACAAACAAGTTTCGGGTATCGACACTTCTACAATTTGGAGCTGTTATTACAATTTGGAGCAATTATTACAAATTGGAGCAAGCTTTTGGTCCAAATTGTAATAACTGCTCCAAATTGTAATAATGCTCATGAATCCAATATCATATGACCAAATATATTCAAAGGGCACAACGCGGAATGAGATATATTGGCCTTTCATGTCATTATTTAAAAAATAATCATATTGCCAAGTTGATGACCGAATGAATTCTTAAGTGTAAAACAAGAACTCATTTCAGTCGCAGTAGGTATTTATTTCTTTGTGCAAAACCAAAAGGCTGTAGGCTTAGAGAAATATCTCTATTGATATTCGATGTACCATTGTGACTGTCACCATCAAAACATTACAACTAGTTTTCAGGTATTAACACTTTTAATTGCTATTTGGGACTGTTATGACAATTTGGAGCATTTATTACAATTTGAGGCAAAGGCTTGCTCGAAATTGTAATACTTGCTCGAAATTGTAATAAACAATGTAACTAACTGAATATTTATTGTAGTGTGTTTTTGATGACAGTGTACATGTACGACAATCAGGACTATTACACTATCAATCTGACATGGTACAATAATTATAATGATAAAACTTATATAACTTATATAAAAAAAACTATTGACATAACTTTCTCTTGCAATGAGACTTTCTTCTTTCATCAAATGTGTATCGACATTTTTTTTAAAATAAAGTTTATGTACAACTAGAATCACCTCATCCATCAAGATTAAATTACATCCAGTGAAATCTCCAAATGGCATGTACACATCTATCTGCATCTGTATCTATGCATACATTTACGTTTACAGATACATCTACATCTCCATCAACACCTTGATCTACGCGTAGCTCTACGTTTACCTTGACATCTACATCTTCATCTACATCTACACTTACACCTATATATACATTTAAATGAAGATCTAAATCTGTATTTAGATTTAGATAGATGTATGCATCTAAAACTTTGTCGACCGACACTGCTACATATTTATCTACCTCTACATCTACATCTTCATCTACATCATCGTCTCGATCTACATGTTCATTTACGTCTAAATCTACAGCTTTACGTACATCTGCATCTGCGCCTGCGTTAGTATATGTGTCTCCATATACTTATATCTACGTAAACTCTTATATCTACATCTACATCTTTGTAAACGTCTATACCTAAATCTAAGTTTAAATCACCACACAGATCTACATCTACATCTACATATTAAGATATCTCTACCGGTACGTCTTCACCTAGATTTACACATACACATACAACTGCATTTGCATCTGCATAACCATCTACATCTTCGCATAATCTTTTCCTACAGCTGCATCAATACATTCATGTGCAACTGCATCTACTTCAACATCTATTTTTATGACAACTCATGTCAACTCATACATGTATATCCATCTACATTATATTTTATATCTATTTCTACGTCAACTCCTATATCTACATTAACTCTTTCTATATCTTTGACAGCTCTTATATCTACCTCACATCAACACCTACATCTTCATCTAAATCAACCCTTACATCTACATCTACATCTACATCTACATCAACTCTTATATATATATATACATATGTAACTACACCAACATCTACGTCTACAACCAACTCTTGCTATATCTACACCAACTCTTCGATCTACATGTAAATGAACTCTCAACTATTATATTAAAATCCACATGAACTGTTTAATCTACATGTACATCATCTCTTATATCATCATCAATGCTCTCTGTATAAACATCAGCTATTTTATATAAATGTACACCAACAGTTATTTATACATCAACCATTATATCTACATCTACATCTTCGCATTGCTGTATACTTACATCTACATCTACATCTACATTTAAATCACCACCAGATCTACATATACATTTACATATGTCGTTGCTTCTACATCTACATTTACACATAACCTACATATACTTATCTATACCTTTTATATCAACATCTACCACAACATCTGCATCTACATGTACAGCTATGTCAACATCTTCAACATCTACATCTACATTTAAATCTCCATCAAGATCGATACCTACATTATCCCTTATACCTACATCTACGTCAACATATTTGCAGATATTTACACCTATATCTACTCTTATATCTACATATATATCTACATATTTACATACACTACATGAATATCTATTTCTACATCGAAATCGAAAGAATATTGTAACAGAACAAAATCTGTATTGTACTACGAGCCTGTGGCCTTCTAAATACCGTAATAAAAATGTATTGAAATCGCCACCCAGATCTACATTTACATCTACATGTTCATTTTCCATCTCAATCTATGTATTTAATTCCGTCTCCCAGTACGTCTACATTTACATTTACACACACAACTATATCTGTATCTACATCTACGTCTACATTTACATCGTTTTTTTCTACATCTACACCAACTCTTATGTCTACATCTATATCAGCTCTTCTTTTCATCAACTCTATATATTTTCATTTTCATCAACACGAGATGTAGCTTTAGAACAGTTATTACAATTTGGAGCAGTTATTACAATTTGGAGCACTTTTTATTACAATTTGGAGCAGCTTGGCAGTACGTTTTTCGAAATTGGGTTATTACAATTTGGAGCAGTTTTTATTACAATTTGGAGCAGGTATTACAATTTGGAGCAATTTTTGTTACAATTTGGAGCAGGTATTACAATTTGGAGCAATTATTACAATTTGGAGCACAACAGAGTAGTAAATAGTTATATATATACACATATATCTATACATATACACCAAGCACTGAGCAAGTCACTGCGTAGCATTTAATAGACATAGATTATACTTCTTTCACATAGATATACATGATGTAGATGTAGACGTTACCGTTACGGAGGTGTACATGTAACCATAAAGTAACTGTCAAGTAAACCACAAAATACCACAAAAGACCAGGCATCATGAACGGAAGAACTTGGGACTGCATTTGACGTTCTATTGCTTTAAAAATTAATTAATAAATTAATTGGCACTTTGTCAATATATTGGTTTTGATAATTGACCTACAGGGATGCCGTGGGCCGATCACGGAGCACATGCACAAGACACTGAGTCGAGCTGACGTCTTCCTTCATCCGAGACAGGGAACCGAGGTCTGTTCGTACTGCTGTACACAGAAGATTGAGGATAACTGTAATGCTCTACCGTGTGCAGTCAAACCTGGACAAACAACGAGTAAGTGCATGTATATCAAGCTGTGTAATCACCATGAATGTGTCTAGAATTGGTATCTTGTCCTCTGATCGTGATTTGGAGTTGATATTTCCTGACGTTAGATGCAAGCAGTGCTATTTTAACAAATACAACAATGCACAATAACTTTTGCACAGGACGTTAAATCTTGCTACTGCTTTCCTTTTTACAATTTCTGTTTCTTTTAGTGTGTACTGATATGGAATTAGTGAGCGATCCCTGTGGAATATCCATTTATTATAAATATGGTTGAAAATAACCATGTTAATATATTTGATACTAGCACATATCACTCTAGCCGTAGATGATTGGTTGTAATATGACCTTGACCCTTAGGGGCCGGCATGTAGGCATTTTTTCCTGTCATATTGTTACTACGGATGCACTATGTAATGTCATTCACTGTTAATGATCATGGTGGCGCGAGATAATCAATTAAAATTTTTTAAAATTTAACATTTATATACACATGATATACCTTAAAACTACCAATTTATGAAAACATATATATGGTTTTGATGCATGTTATTGCCACATTTTACTTGCAACACAAGTATATCCGATGAAGAAAATGATACAAGTATATCGTATATTTGTTCTCGCTCGGATAATACAACATTCGACACTCGTTTTGTATAAATCATATGATGGCACTGGTCGTCTCATAATTTCCGTGTAGTGATCTTGATGCAAGACATGACTCAATGGAAATAAAAACTAAATTAACCTCTTCATTTTAAAGTGAACGCTACAAAATCTTCAAAAGGCGTCAATCTTTTGCGAATAAGACAAATTTAAGGTTTCATTATGGTTCATAACAATCCTTTGAAGTTAAAATCGTATCTATCTCGCCATCAACTCCGATACAGGGAGTACATTTCAACAGGGTCCCTCTGTCGGTGTGTGAGTTCATACACTCGTCCGTTACTTGTTTACAGAGACCACCACAGCCCCAGTGACAGCAGTCACGGCTCTACTCACCAAGCCAACCGTGGGTGGAGAACTGATGTGCGCTGTATGTAATCAGGCATCTTCCGTGTCCGAGTGCTCGCAGTATCAACATTGTCCTGGCAGGGTACGTAACTCATCCCAAATGGGGGGGAAATAGGAGGTCATCTATACTGACGTCATTTTTTTAAGGCTCCCTTAGAACAATATCTGTATCAATACTGTCCTGACAAGCCATGTCGTTCTTTTACACTGGGACATCATCTTTTGTTCTTCATTCTCTCTTGAACGACACAGTGCAAATTCCTCGAAGTTTGCTCGCCTTGCTACGTAGCGCTACATTGAGCAATCGCGTTCAAGAGAGGTTTAAAAGTAAAACGATTACTTTGAAACCTCTGTTGAACTTGGCCCTGAAATGCACATTTCGCTCTGACTCGCTAGCACAGACACATTTAGGGAAATGCGACAAGACTTAAATTAGCCAGTGATGGAGACCGGTACGAGTAATGCCTTGCGGATTTAAGTTGAACGTACCTTGACTTAGATCATCAATGAATTTGCCTAAAGCTGCGTCATCGACCACATCGACAATCGCAGATGCAAAATAGATTTGTGCTGTCGACCATGTTTGCAGACTCTTTGTGTTGTACAATCCTAGATTGGAATATAAGGTCGTCATTGTTGTCACAACCCCAAGAAAGAAACTGTCACGTCTAGCTTATAATCCCGCTTACAGTGGACATGGTTAGACAAGAAGAACTCTTGCTGAGTCACAAAAATCACAAAAAAAAACAAATATCAAACTATTCTTTTCCATCTTTCTGAGTCTGCAAAAAACAATATTTGTTGTTCTATAAAAAGAACCATATATAAAAAAAATCCGCAAACAATAACAAATATTTCATCATCCTAGAGCTGCTACTTGCAAGAGTACACCTTCCCCAATGGAGAGAAGAAAATCTATGGTGGATGTGCGTCAACCCATGTAAGCTTTTCATCCTAATGGAACAACATCATGGTAGATTCAGGACTTGTCAGGGAAGTAGTCAGGAAAGTTGTAATAAAGTAAATGTAAACAAGTTGAGAAATGGGAAATGATTAAGACGTGACTACATTTGACAAAATATGAATGTAAAAAATGGAAATATTTCCATTTCATACAATATCAACAAACTGTTATTAGCCATAGGGAGAACTGTGATGAACTTGCATATATGTGTCTAAAACTCGTTTGCATACCGGATAGCCCATTGCATTATGTACTTTCTCGAGTCGCATTATGCCGCCACTCGGTAGCAATATAATCTCCATGAATAAATTGAAACCGATTATGTTTACCTTTGTAATATAGCTCGAAAATGTTTATCTCTCTATGGATGTACCATAACAACAAGCTTTAATACCATTACGTTATGTATCCCTGAAGGACTGTTCCCAAATTGCCTCCCTGGACTTCGCTAAGCACCAGATGAACTTCCAGTGCATGGTAGCAGGACAGGACTGTTCACAGTACATGGAAGCAGGCAATACTCCAGATATCTGTGCATCCTGCTGCAACAGTGGCAATATGTGTAACGTAGACGTGTGCAAAGGTAAGTATACAGTAAGTAAGTAATACACTGAAGACGTATATCAACTTTCATAATCAATGGAGTTGGTTATGAGCGTAGTATTGACCATCTTCAGTGTCTTTCCACGTTGAAAGTAATATATTGAAATAAGTAATATATAAGCAGATTTAAATAATACATTGAAGACGTATATCAACTTTCATAATCAATACTTTACATTCCCTAATGGAGTTGATTATGAGCATATATATATTATGAGATATATATGCATTATGCACGCATGATTTTACGATGATCTGAGTGATCAAATTGACCTGACAGTCGACAATCAGACCTCTCACTCAACTGAGTCCATCTATTGACTATTGACTTGAGTTATTATAAAGAAATGGTTTGACGAGTGAACATATTCTGATGACGCCATAACATTGCGGCGTCATTTACCTGTCGCACTATAAATGCTAAATAACTGTGAAATGGGGTATTAGAATCATAGCATGGGTAGAACATATTACGGGTAATATGTAATGTTATTATTACTTATCTTTTTCTATCAATAGTGTTGTTCAAAACTTTTTTGAAGCATTCAAGTATTTCAGAAACTGAAACAGATGTAGTATTTGCGTTCCATAGCAACTTCCCAGGCTCCAAAAACAACTTCTGTAACTACTGTTCAACCAACTTCAACCGCCACTTCAACCACAACTACAACTACAACTACAACTACAGCTACAGCTACACCTAGAGCTACAACTACAACTACAACCACAACTACAACACCATCAACGACATTGACACAAACGTCAAAAGGTAATTTTGTTGCTTGTCAATAGTACGTATTCCTTCCAAAGAGGACAAGGCTACCACTTGAAGAGCGTTGGATAACAGACAGTGTTGATTAGTTTTATAATACCTTATTAACTCAGCGAAGTTTTCCACACTCGTAGCATCTACTAAAAACTGTTTGAAGAAAAGTGCGCTGTTCTTTGTCAAATTGTCAAGTCACCAAACTGTTACTTTCATTAATATGTTTTTTGGTACGTCAATTTCTCTCCACAAAAAATATCCAGATAGAACCCTCCTTTTAAGTGATTCCCTCCGATTTCTAACCTTTGATATCAATTAAACTAGAGTGTATCAATTAAGATTCGTCCTAAACATGATATGATGCAACGAGAATGCACGTGTAGTACAGTTCATTTAATGGATTTCAGATGTGCATGTTTTGTATTTCAATTCGAAATTTGCATTAAGTAGAGTATATCGATTATGTACCCAGGTTACCCTATCCTATGTGAGGAGTGTAGTGGCCCGACGTGTGGACTGATCAAGGGTAGGGACCACGTGTCCATCTGTCCTGCAGACAAACACTACTGTCTCAACACTGTCTCTGTTGATAACCATGGAAACAGAACTATTTCGAAAAGGTAAGTCGTCCTCTTTATTGATATCGATGGACTGTTTTAAATGCCCTCAAAAGCATCAACACCATTCAGAAATTAGGAACACCATTTCCAAAGCCTCCTGCTTCACCCGGGCTGTTGTATCCGCAATGATTGTCTAAGCAGACTTTGCCTCGTATCACTGAAGGCTGGTTAATCATCGCCATATATAGCCTAGTGATGATTTGAAATGTCATGGTCGCTTCCAATATTGTTGAGTCAAAGTCAGTTTATTGGCGGGATATTTATAGCGCGATACGAAGCAAGTGCGCGAATACAATCAGGTGATTTAAGGGCAATGCGGATACACTAATAGAACATGTTGCATTCCAAAATACTTTATGTGAAATCATTGGAGTAAATCATTATGGTAATTAAGTACTTTACACTAAAATAAGCCTGTAACTTAGAGGTATAATTCTTTCAAATAATGGTTCACAAGATTCCTTAATGACGGTAACTTATGGTTATATACATTCACAAAATAGTGAGTCACACCTTATAGGTTTCGTCCTCATGACATCAGGGTATTATGTAGAAGCGTAGAAACAGGATAATCATTCCTCAATATATTTAAAACTTTTCCCACGTGGCAGAGTATGTCGGCATGCCTTTTCATTCTAGAAAGTTTTTGTAATACATTGATGTTGTGACGTAATACCTGAAGTGCAAAATGTTGATCTTTTCATCCAGTTGTGCATCCGAGTTCGAGTGCGAAACAAAATGGTGGAGGCAGACATCTGACAATAAGGAGTGTTTGAACTTTGACCCGAGGTCAATCTACAACTTCCGGTTATCCTGCAGCTACTGCTGTACTGTTTCCGGTTGTAACAACCATGTGGTTCCAGCTAGCAGTACGCTCTATGTAAAAACTTCATAGTTTGTGGACATTTGTGTGTATAAATAATTTTGAAAAACGAAACTGTTATTTTGTTCTTATTTTTAATCTTATGCCTCAAAGTACTGTATTAATGTGCTAGTCTAAAGAAATGGTAGTCTGTCATATTTCGCAGAGGAATTTTATATGGAAATTCTCTAGGTCAAGACAGAACGACATTCAAGAAGAAAAAATAGTGTTGTAATGGACGTGTGAACGGAAGGAACCTCTGAAAAACTACCAATTAACTAAATTATAAGTGTATTCTGTTCTGTTTCGAAATATCATTATGTAGTTATGTAATTCCATTAGTTTATTCTTCAAAGCCAAACAACCAAACATAGTGTTTGGTAATCGCTTCAAACTATGTCCGCACTAAAGAGACGGCTAGTCATTAACAGCAGTATCTGTATCACCAGCACCAGCACCAGCACCAGCACCAGCACAAGCACAAGCACCAGTACCGTTACTCTCTGTTTTACATCTATGTGATTGCATGAACGTCATTGACAATAATATTTTGCAAAATATACATTATATAGAACTTTTGTTATACACCCGGACAACAGTTCGGGGTATAGTTATCCCAAGTTGACGATTCCGAATAATGTGTTTGTCCGAATAATTGAAGAAAAACTGTTTGTCAGATTATTTCTGAACTTTGCACACATCTTCTACACAACTAGGAGAGGTGCAGTGCCCAATTACAAGTGTTTTTAATTCATGTTTTGCAAATATATGTATGTTTCTTGCTCTGTCCGACCTTTAATTCACATAAACAGATATTCACCCGGTTCTTCTCTGCACAAATCTTCTACAATACCCTAGGCCCCAGGGTATTCATATATTCACATACCCATTGAGACAGGAAGGTGGCGTGGACTATCACGAGAGGAAAGGAACATACCACCTCTGTGACTCGCCGGCGCTTGCCCACGATATACATTATATTGTTAGATGCCCAGCCCTAAGTACTCCAAGAGATCAATTCATACCAGCATATGTAAATTGGCCAAATCCTTATAAAATGAGTTTACTTTTTAAAAGCCGATAAATAATTTTAAAGAATATGACATACTTTATTAAATGCAGTTTCACAGCTATGTAATGTCATGTATGTACTATGCATGCATGCGCAATATCTTTGATTCTCTGAAATCGCTCATATACCACCGTGTGTGGTTTAAGAGACATAAAGAATCTTGAATCTTGATTCTTGATTCTTATACATCTGAGCTCACGTTTTTCTTGATATCGTTTAATAACAAACTTCTTCATATACAATTTAAAGTGTATTACACATGTTACCACACCACTACTGCATAACAAAGTACAGGTTCATAACGAACAAAAGTGATATAACAAACTACAGCTGTAAGAACAATTAGTAACAGTGATAAACGGTAACAAAGCAGTACGAATCAAAACTGCAGAATATATTTATCTATATATGATTATGTTAACATTATACAACAACATCTTTCAAGTTTACCAATCAAACTATAGAAACTGTAATCTCATGAAGAATATATTTCACTAGCAAACAGCAAACAGCAAACAGATTTAAATGTACAGTAAACAGCAACACCACCACCAACAACAACAACAAAAACAACATATATCACGTTTACCAATCAAACTATAGAAACGGTAATCTCATGAAGAATATATTTCACGAGCAAACAGCAAACATATTTAAATTTACAGTAAACAGCAACAACAACAACAACATCTAACTCGTTTACCAATCAAACTATAGAAGCAGATATCTCATGAATATAGTTCACTTGTAAACAGATTTAATTTTACATTTAACAACAACAACAACAACATCTAACGCATTTACCAGTCAAACTATTGAAACAGTTATCTAATGCATATATTTCTCTATTAAACAGATTGAAATTTACAGTAAACAGCAATAACATCTACACAGAGTTAAGTTGACACTAACAAGAACAATTAATAATCAATGGATCAATGAATCAATGAATTTGAAGGAACTCTTGTATAGAAAAAGGGAAAACATCACACAAAGTAAACATTTCGTTTAACAAATAATCAATTAATCAATGAAACTATAGCAGTAACGGAATAAACCGTAACAGCGAATACGAATCCAGCTGAGAAAACATTGAATAGTTAGTCAATAATATGAGTATGAACTCTCACGTGGAATGCGTTGCAAAAGTAAACATACATAAGATAAGGACAAACTGATTTAGTCTTTGTCTCATTAAACCATTTTTCAAATGTGCAATCTTACATGTATATTTACTATGTAACACCATCGTATTGAATACAAATATAAAGGATGAATTATAATTTAGCAGCCCTTGTGGCCTCGATCCTAGAAATCTTTCAGGATATTAGTTCTCTTGCCTGTTTAGGCCTTCTCACAATAGCGAATCAGGTATGTCCTTACAGCCGAGCTTGTCTGTGTGACCTTGTAGTGTAGAAGCCTTTTGATTGGTGCGCTCTAATCTAATTGATTGGATAATTAACCAGGTAGGTTATATTCATATACTTGGAATGATTAAAGTGGTATGAAAATGAAGAGAGACTAGATGACACCCAGAAGAAAAATTAAAGTACCTGGTTTGTGTTTTCTATTCCGACTAATTGTCCGGATCGGTGGCACAATGACAGATAGATGGTTTAGAGCAGTCATGACCTTTAATGAGGAAAACAATCAAAATTCGTTTTTCTAGATTTCATTGAATTTAACAATGCCTGAAAGTTTCATGAAAATCGGTCCAACTGTTAGTTCAGGAATCAGCGAACACAATATTCCGGAAATCGTAATAATAAGGATTCGCATAAAAACAATAGGTCTTCCAGACTATGTCTTGAAGACCTAATCATGTGCAGTGCTAATTGTCTGGTATGAAGGCACCATGGCAGATAGATGGTTTAGAGCAGTCATTGATCACGTAGGTGACCCAGTCTGAGTCAGAGATGGTGATTTCACCTGTTCCCATGAGACAGTTGGGTTGTCTAACTCGACTGAAGCTGAAGGCGTTGAAGAGTTGATTCTTGTAGCAGAGTGTTCCACATTCTGTTTTCATGGTGACTGTGATTGATGTTCTTGGTGCGGAGAGCCGTTTCGACTTTATGGTTCCGTACTTGGAAGCTGAATAAAACAAATGTTTGAATATTTACAAAATAATAAGAGTTTGATACACTATTTACATGGGAAATATGAACCAGATTTTGTCTCCGGTTCCTTTTGTTCATATCAGACTCAAGAGTGGATAATTTGAATGAATACCCAATACCCAACTCCCCCGACATTTCCTTACCAATAACATTCAGTCTGTTCCCATTTATGTACCCTATCAGATATCTATATATCTGTCTATCGACAGTAAACAGTCTATAATGCCACTATTTATAACTTTTGACATATGTGCATAGATCACCACAATGCTATTTTATACTTTTACATACTTTTTCAACTCTTCAAATTTCCTTTCAAACTTTCCTGTCATCAAAGCATAAAAAACACAATTAGATATGTCTGACTTGATTTAACTTGGGAAGACATGTAAATGTGTGTGTATACTGACTGGGAATGTCATTGATAAGGCATGACATGCAAAACAGTTTTGCGAACAGTTTATGTATTAAACAAAACAGAATTTAAGCGATTCCTTCACAATAGTTCATATGTTCGACTAGTCCATTAAGATGTCATTATGATTTACCTGTTGGTGTCTGTTCAGATGCTGCTTCAACTGATACTTCAGCCATGCCCAATCTACGTCTATCCTCATGCCAGATTCTGACGAACCTCACGGGTTGTCGGAAGCAGCACATGAAGGTCCTCGAAGATTGAGTACCACTGTTAGGCCATTGTCCACAGGTAAGGACATCACTTTCTGGATCACTCACGTCCAGGACAGAGACCCCAATGTAAGCATTCCTTATGTACGACGCTGTGAAAATAGATTATATAACTGTAATATGAGTATTTTAGTATTTTTAATTATAATTGATTTCATTCTTAACTCCGAATTTATACAAAATTGTTTTTTTCTATTTCATGAATTCTTTTCATTGAGAATAACGAAACTTTAGAAATAATATATAATGTTTGTGTACACCGATTACTGAACTACTAGTATTAAACTGAAACAGTACACAGTGTACATTAAGGTTCAAATTCAAGTAATGCATGTGATGAGAGAAAACTTTCATGATGACTGTACAATCTATTTTTGTTTGCTGGTTTTTTTTTCATTTTTATTTCCCATCATTAAATTGTGTTTTCATGTAAGTATTGTTACATTCATCCTCGATAATCCAGCGCTATTGTTCCGATAAATCTACACACAAGCGCTGGAAAACAGTAAGGGTATTTATCCTTAACCTAGTTACCTCCCTTCGCAATGACTCAGCGAAACGCTTGCTTTCTAACAACCAATGAGATCACTTGAAATCAAGGGTGAAATAACAAACACTCTCGTGTAAGGATCTTGGCTTTCGCAGATGATTGGGAACGCCTGGTAGCACAGGGATTTTAATCATTTACCTCCACCCGTTTTGATGGACATAAATACACCCTTCTTCTCGTACAGACTTCTTAAAACTTTCTTTTGAGTTTCTGTCAGGTTTTCTACGCTGAATTTGTTACAAACTTTATCGTAATCGAGTGAGTCGGCCGCCGCCATGTTTGTTTCTATAAACAACGGTAGTGATGCGTTTTGATTGGTCGAGTTGTTTACGCAGATAGTGTCTGCGTTTCGTTTCTGATTGGATAACATGGACCCAAGAGGAGGTAACTAGGTTAGGGATAAATACCCTTACTGTTTTCCAGCGCTTGTGTGTAGATTTATCGGAACAATAGCGCTGGATTATCGAGGATGTGTTACATTGCGTAAGTTAACACCGTCTGTTTTCCATGCATGTGATGGCGCGTCATGAGGAACGTTTTGGAGTTGAGATTTTATTTGTTTTGAGACAGGAAAATACAACATCCTCATTGGCTGAGAAAGTAAGCCGAGTTGTAATCAAAGTTTCAATAAGAAACATGTACATGATACGAAAAACAAGCCTGTTTTGTGCCATTAAGAGCATACTGGCATAGTCAAACATGTCCCCTGTAAATTACAAAGCAGTTTTTGAAATGGTATTTTTGTAAAGCTGAACTTACTCCATTTCCATGTGATTGTGATGTTAGCGACTCTATAATAATCAAGTAGATCTCCCTGCCAATATTGAGTTCCTTCGTTTGAAGTCAGTGATGCTGTATCCCCATTGCCATCATTTCCATGTGTGTTAACGTACTTGGGATTCAAGCGATACAGGCTTGACTGCCTACTTGGTTTATTCATCATTATGTTGGCTCCTGTATGAAATAAAATATCTCCTGTATTTATACACAATAATATCATATTGATTTCCTATATTTACACACTATAATCTAATCTTGATTTCCTAAATTTACACACAATTATCTAATCTTGATTTACTATATTTACACACAATAATTCATTCTCGACTTCCTATAATTACACACAATAATCAAATCTTGATTTTCTATACAACGCACATCTTGGTTTCTATAAGATAAGTTTATGTCAAGGCTAATGACTAAAGATTAAGCTGTTGGGATATCCAATGCTGGCGATAAGTACCTTATCGGAGGATGCTAGCTGTTTCGAATAATGCAGAGAACTTGTCCCCCAAAAATAGACAAATTATATTATGAGAAATTATACTTTGATAACAATATCGACAAGTGCACACCTGCAATAAGTAAGTGTAATATACACCATACAAATCAGCAAAACTCACCATCAGTGATTGGAGGAACGAACACCACAATCATGGTCTTCAGGAAGAGATTCATATTTTCTCCACGAACCGATCTTGAACTTCTGAAATAAAGTAACATTTATTGACGTGTTTTAGAGACTTTAGTACATTGACATGAAGAGAGAGAGAAAGAGAGAGAGAGAGAGAGAGAGAGAGAGAGAGAGAGAGAGAGAGAGAGAGAGAGATAAAGAGAGAGAGAGAGAGAGAGAGAGAGAGAGAGAGGGAGAGAGAGAGAGAGAGAGAGAGAGAGAGAGAGGGGGAGAGAGAGAGAGAGAGAGAGAGAGAGATAGAGAGAGAGAGAGAGAGAGAGAGAGAGAGAGAGAGAGAGAGAGAGAGAGAGAGAGAGAGAGAGAGAGAGAGAGAGAGAGCATCTAAAAGATTCTTACACCTATATACGTAAAATGTTTCTCACATTATACTTACTATACCAATTCCCCAGTAGGGACTCAGCAAAATGAAGTTTCGATTCCAATTAGTTGTCTCCAAGATGTGAAGTATTGCTATTGAAGTCAGGGTAGTAATTAGGTGTAAGGGTTGGTACATTTGATATGCATAAGTGGATGTCATTGGAAAGCACTTGTTCGATATCAACGATTGGAAAAATCGAGAGAACTGAGAGAAACAGGAACATTCCTTTGAAACAAATAATCCAATGAAATGAGAACTCATTAGACATTTGAACTGATTTCTCTTCAAGGTTATACATCAACCATGACACACTTGTTTGTTGTATATACTTTACATATCAAAAGTCAGTGAATGTGAAACCTTATTATTGTCTATACATTTAGTATGTATGTTCTCATTAACCCGGGTTGTCCGTAATCGAAGATCATTAAAACAATTCATGTGATAACCTAGCCAAACCTATGTATTAACTATGAAAAGTAATTTGCTGTCATTTTCAAAAGGCTATGTCCAAATTATAAAACACTGAAGAACCATTGAGTAAGTTGTTTGGGTCACATAATGTCAAACATTATAATAAGTGACATTTCAAAGAGAAGTACTGACTGTTGCTGAAAATTAATCTCATTTAGTATAGTGACAATATAAAGGTAACAGTTGCGAGTTCTGATCGAAAACCGGACAATGACGCATGTCAAACCTAATTTTGGTAACTGATCTCATAACAGATAAAAAGACAGATGTCAGTTGGTAATGTTAAACATGTCATATAATTACTATGCATATATATAGGAACAGTAATTCAAGTCAAGTGACATTATTTGAACTGAAATTTGGTATTTTCAATAGAACACACATGGTGTTATATCTGTTCTTTAACTTGCATGTTGTTTTCTTGAACAATACAAAATAATTTATCAAATAATGACCAATACATCATTATCTTCTGTTCTCCTATGTTGGTAACCCATGTACACAGCATCCATATCTTCAAGTTCAAGCTACCGGTTGTTCGAGACATGTTAACCTTGGTTTCAACATCTTCTGGTGACCTTAGTTCAATATATTCTTTTTCAACTTCAATGTAAACATTATTGTCAATACTCAACATAAACATATTAATAGTTAATTGAGTTTGTTTTCATATATATAATCACTTTTAAAATACATGTGGGATATCCATACAGAAAGTAAATGACATTTGGAAAAGTGATAAATGAACGTCATCATGAAAAATGGGAGTTACCGGCCGTTGAGGACTTGGTAAATAGGAACTCCTGCTGACAAAATCGATATCAATGTATTTATTTATTTTCATTTGATTAATTATCCTTGTATGTCCCTTTTAATCTGATTCCTTCATATAGTATTACACGGGATGGAATCGTTGATATGTTTACTGAAGTGAATATCATCTTCATTAATCAAAAAACAAATAAAAACTATTTGTGCCATATCAAACCTAGAATTTGTACATATCTTATGAAAAGAAAGCATGACACATATGTAGCTTGAAAGAGTCGCATGCATTATTAATTATGTTTTCTCCGTGTTTGCAAACTCATTGGTGTAGAGAGGAAGAAAAATATTTGAAATGGAAATTACTAAAGAGAGTTATTAATACTGGTAATGAAAGAAACGCAGTGCACGGTCATAATTTTCAAGAATCAATTTGAGAGCGCATGATGAAACAACATTATTTATTCAAACAAATCATCATATCATGAGTTTTCTTCTTGAATACAAATCAATGGCTCTATGTCGAAAATGAATCAATGGTTTCATTTCAAGATCTTTAATCCATTTCAATTCATAAAACATCCGAGTTGAATTGCTTTTTTATATTATGCTATTGAATACACTTGGAAGACATATAAGAAGCACCACATTCTCAAAAATTAAATGTGGTGCTGTAAGAATTTTAACCATTAAATACATGAATTCTAGACCCCCGACAAAATGGTTTATGACTAATGCTAATAACATATAGACAATTTGCCAAATTATGAATAAGACTGTGAGGGTACTTGTTTATTAAAATTACTATTTTATTTTTGTGACACTACAAGATAACTTTAGAATCGAGGTATTAAACTGCTAAAAATATTTCTTCCATACCACACCACTTATTTTTCACATTGTTTCTGTTTTATAAGACAGCTTTATATGGATACAAAAAAATAGTATTGCTTAATTATTTCAAGGTGTGTACATTTTAAAATGTAGATTACAAAATGTGATAACATATAACATCACAAATATAAATAAATACTAGGGTAAATACAAGTATTGACCTGTTATGTAGTTTGAGCAGACATACTCTCTTCCATTTCAGTCTTGTTCTACTTGGTTAGCTGATTCTAATGATCATCATAGATTTTATTAAATATTCATATACATACAGTTCTGTTTTGATGTAAACAGTGTGTACCTTCCTGTAATGCGTCCGTTAATGCTTTATAGCTTCCTAAAACGTTTACGGTCTACAGAATGTTGACTTGTTGAAGTTGTTTCATAAGTAATTACCTTTCCTGATCCCAAACATTAACGCAAATTACATCTCTTTCATTAACTTCAATATCAGCCTCCATATTACGAAATCTAAGATACTTTATTCATTAGGTCAATGCTTAATCGTTCATATTCCTTAACGTTTCTAAACTTCATGTTTTTACATGACACGTTGGGGTTTTTAGCAGTCATTGATCACGTAAGTGACCCAGCCTGAGTTAGAGGTGGTGATTTCACCTGTTCCCAAGAGACAGGTTGGGCTGTGCACCGGCAGCTGAAGGGGTTGCAGAGTTGATTCGTGTAGCAGAGTGTTCCATGTGCCATGGCAACAGTGAAAGATGTTCTTGGTGCAGAAAAAATCCAATCTTTTTTCAGATTTTATTTGCAAATAACAATGTCTGGGATACTGAATATTTGTATTCAGGAATAAAAATGATGTAGTTAAGGTATGAGAAGTCTCATTTACTCCTTCATTACACAGTAGCGAATTGTCCAAGCATAGAACAAAATAGTTACATAAATGATACATGTGGGTATTTAGATGTTTCAAGCATCGTCTTGTTTAACTTGTTTAACGCGTCATAAGGATAATCAAGTATTTCTACTTTGTATCATGTTCTGTTTCGAAACAGCATTTATAAGATAAATAGTTGCATTTGTAAAATTTCCGGGATCCTTTGCTATCAACACTCGCAAATTCAGTTTACAACCGACGGCGTTAGCCGGAGGTTTTAAACGCTGAAATTTGCTGGTGTTGAATAGCAATAGAAATTTTACAAACGCAAATATTTATCGATATTGTAACATGACCATTAGTTATCAAACGTTTTGAAACAAACTCTCTTTTTGTGTACCTATCTCTGAGTGGAAAGGTATTTGCGACTGTTCCATTTGTGTAACAGGTGTGGTCAGTTCAAAACAAATGTAAATACTCGGCGTTATATGTACATTAAGAACAATTTACAAATAAGCTCAAACAGTGTCACTCAACATTGTTCACTTCACAATATCCACGTATCCTTTTAGATGGCGATAAACATTTAACTACGACATCAACACAGTAAAAGACCTGGGCAAAAAATCTTAGACTTAGACCATTGTGACAATTACGCTAGCATTGTGACGTCAAAATGGTTGATCACTATGACGTCATGCCATGGCAACGGCATTCGGTAAAAACTGCCGCATGGAAGAAGGCGTAAAACAAATTTAACTAGTTGAAAACATTAATAGTTACTTGAAACTGTGACCTATACGAGTATGGTTAGTAAAGTTAAAGTATAAGTTAGAAAATGACAATGCCATCTGTCAAATTTGAGTATAGAATATATTAAGAGAAATAGAAAAATTAAAGTTTGAGTAGGGGCGGATCTTCTGAACATGATGTATGAGATTCGCCAGAAGTAGTATGCGATTATTCATTGTAATTCAACATAGGCAAATCAACCAATCAGAATCAAGGATTAACAGAAATCATGTTACAATATGTAATAATATCTAACTTTAATCATCTATTTTAAGGCAACAACCTAACATAGCAAGTGTTTTGGTTATCGCTTCAAAATATATTCTGACTAAAGAGACGATAGGGTAATGGCATGAAGGTTATTAATAACAATAATTTGCAAAATCTTCAAAACCTTTGTTATACTACCGACCAACAGTTCGGGAGTATACAGTAATACCATCAATTCCGTTCCTTACGTCTGAAGTAATATTTTTTATCCGACCGATTTGTCCGAGAAAATCTATTCATCCGATCTATCTTTAAACATTGCAAAATCATCTTCTCTTGGAGAGGTGCATTGTCGAATCAAAGATATTTTTCAAACATATTTATTATAATGTTTGACAAACTTCTGTTTCTTGTACTTGGTTATCATTTTTCCCAACCTTTTGCAGAAAACTATTAATACGATTCTTCTTTTGAAACTTTGCACAAATCTTTTCACTTCTAAGGATTTTCACATGTGAGTGAGTGCTTGGTTGAATTGAAGTTATCGTTTCACACCAAAGTCCACAAAATGTCAGCTTAACAATCCTTCACCTTGTCACCAGTGTGTTAGATGTGGACACATTTACATATTTGAGCTGAGTTTTGCGAGAAATAAGTTCATAACAAAGTCTTAGAGTTTATTACAAATGTAACCAAACCACTACAAACAAAACACAGGTTACTAACAAACGAAAATGGTACAACAAAATTACTGCTACAAGAAAAGAGCAACAGACGATTAGAGAAGAATTAGAACCTTCAAAGCAGTGACCACATGGATAATCTATCTCACTGGTGAATATCTAAGTTTACAGTAAACAGCAACAACATCTCGCACATTTACCAATCGAGCCATAGAAACAATACTGCCATGAAGAATATATTTCACTGTGAATTCAGACTTTGAAATTTGGTTGATACGCTCTCTGCTGATTGGATTAAACAGGGTCATGTGACCAGTATACATTCTCATTAACACGAGATTGACAGCTGAAAAGGATAACTCTGGCATTTATACCAGTTTAACTTGCACCTTTCAAAACGTTTATAAGCCAGTGACCAAACACATTATGAAATCTACTTCCTAAACAATTTACTGTTAAAAGTAACAACGAATAACTACTGAAACAATAAATGTAAGGACTCATTTCTATATAAAATAAGAATACATCACACAAATTAACATTTCGTTTAACAAATAATCAATTAGACAATGAAATTTTAGCAGTAACAATATAAACAAGAACAATGAATATCGAAACAAGCGTGAATAGCAGTTATCAAATTAAGTATAAATTGCATAATTAAACTAATTAATGTAAGCAGAGACGCACATTAACAACGAAAGTTCCGGTTATGAAGAAAACTGCAGCATAGGCTTTTTAAGGTAAAAATATCACAAATTTGAATGTTTTGTTAGTGAATAGAGACAACACCAACCAAGAATAATGAAGTTAGTAAGTAAACCACAAAATTACAAATTGATGATTTTTAGTAAATAGTGGAAATATAGGATCCTAGCATATAGGATTAGTATAGAACACTTAGAACAAATAAATACAGCAATGATGAATTACCACTTGATGTACAAACGAGTTATTCCTGCGAAGTAGGTAACATAAGTAAAATAATAAAGTGAGCAGAGAAAACATCGATAATAATGGTTAAACTGGTATAAAATGTAGAGAGACTAGATGTTACCAAAGAATAATAATCATTGAATTGTTTTTAAGTCGAATTCTACAAAGGAGCTGGCTAGTGTTTGCTATTCCGACTAAACCCTTACATACAGCTTCCCCTAATTCAAATCTTGATGCCTTTTATCACCTCTTCAGTGCCATCGTATCAGCGAACTGCACCTGAATTTGATAGTCCAATCAGAAAACTTACCATCCGAATCCTGCACAAACATGGCGTTCTCGATGGCAATTTGGGCGCGGCCATTTTGATTATCATATACATGAAACGGCGTTGCAGATCGACTGGGAATGGAGAGGTAACTGTTTATTATCTATAATCGCCTGTGAGGGCGCAATCAAGAGATGGGTTGCCAAAAACTGCAACAATGCTTTAATTATTAATTATTGATGGAGACTGGAACGAGTGGTGACTTGCAGGGGAAGGTAGGGTACATTTAAAATGTTTTTTAAAATAAGAGTAACGTTTGAGTTGGTCTTAATACCGACGTTTGGTGACGTCCTTATTAATTTAAAGCAACACAAGGAAATCAAATTTAACACTTCAACAAACTATCTCAATAAACACAAATAAAAATCATGTACAATGCTAATTGTCTGGGATGAAGGCACCATGGCAGATAGATGGTTTAGAGCAGTCATTGATCACGTAGGTGACCCAGTCTGAGTCAGAGATGGTGATTTCACCTGTTCCCAAGAGACAGTTGGGTTGTCCAACTCGTCTGAAGCTGAAGGCGTTGCAGAGTTGATTCTTGTAGCAGAGAGTTCCACATTCAGGTTTCGTGGTGACTGTGATCGATGTTCTTGGTGCGGAGAGCCGTTTCGACTTCATGGTTCCGTACTTGGAAGCTGAATAAAACAATGTTTTTCAAAATAATGTGATATCACTATTTGCATGGGGACAGTTAACAGTCAGTACTTCTCGATGAAATAACACTATTTATATTTACAACTAATATGACTCTATTTCCGTGTCCTTTCACCATCAAGAACGACTTTTAAGTTTAGATGTCATGAAAGTCTGCAGGGATGTGGTCTCTGAAGCGATTCCTCCTGTGACGTCTCAAGTGGAATCTCAATATCTCCGATAGTCATAATTCAACTGATTTCGCAACATTTTGATCATTAATTTCACAAACAAATCTTCAATGAAACAACTTAGATTTTCCATCTATCAAATGTATAGATATCAAACGTGGTAATTTCACAGGTGACAATTACATCATGATTGCATAAACATGCGATTTTGGCGATTTGAACACCTCATAAATTCATCTAGCGGTAGTGAATTGAACATTAATTAAATCACAATGCTCAGCGCAGTAAGGCTCTCTCATCACCAGTCACGCTTCAGGGATTGTCTTCAGAGTGTTCGCCGAGCTAATTGCCAGCATGACTTAAAAACGATAAAACAAATAGTCATAATAATATTGTTGCAAGTGTATATTGTCTCGATTTTATACTCCGACATAGAGATAATAATCTGTCATTCTTGAGAAAAATGCATTACAAGTAACCGATTTTATTGCAACATCTTCGAGGTGCCTAGTGATCTCAAAATTTTGAGATTTAATGATGGCCTACAGTTGAGACAACACTCCTCATTTGTGACAATAGCATTTTCTTTTCAAGGCCACCATGATCCTGATCGTGAGACTGAGAAAGCCTTCACACTTGGTGACGGATTACTGTATTTGGAGATTACACCGTATCATTTTGGTAACCTTAACCTTATTTTCAAGATTACCACAATGCTTTTCCATACTTTTCCAAACTTTTCAAACAAATTTCTTTTTGAAACTTTTCCCTGTTACTACTTTAACTTGGGAAGGTATGTACGTGTGTTTAAAACACTGAAAAGGGATGTTATTGATAAGATATGACATGCAAAACGGTTTGTGAATGCGAACAGCTTGTGTAATAAATGTTTTAAGCGATTAATTCACAATTATTCATATGTTAGACTAGTTTAAGATGCCATTATGATTTACCTGTTGGTGTCTGTTCAGATGCCGCCTCAACTGATACTTCAGCCATGCCCAATCTATGTGTATCCTCACGCCAGATTCTGACGAACCTCACGGGTTGTCGGTAGCAGCACATGAAGGTCCTCGAAGATTGAGTACCACTGTTAGGCCATTGTCCACAGGTAAGGACATCACTTTCTGGATCACTCACGTCCAGGACAGAGACACCAATGTAAGCATTCCATATGTACGACGCTGTGAAAATAGATTATATTAGTGGAATAAGAGAATTTAAGTATTGTTTTAAATTATAATTTATTTCAGTTTTCACGCCGAATTGTATTTCTATTTCATGTATTCTTTTCATTGAGAATAAGCAACCTAAAGAAAGAATTTACAACCTGCGTGTGTACACCGATTACAAAACTAGTTCCTAAACCTGTCCCCTGTAAATTACAAAGCAGTTTCTGAAAAGGGATTTTGTAAAGCTGAACTTAAGCCATTTCCGTGTGATTGTGATGTTAGCGACTCTGTAATAATCAAGTAGATCTCCCTGCCAATATGGAGATTCTTCAGCTGTAGTCAGTGATGCTGTAACGCCATTGCCATCATTTCCATGTGTGCTAACATACGCAGTGCCTAACCTGCTGGACTGCTTACTTGGTTTATTCGTCATTATGTTGCCTCCTGTCAGAAAAAGTAGTTCTTTATTTACACAAAATAATCCAAAATTGATTTATTAAAAATAATCTTGTTTCAAGTATCATGGTTGAACTTTTAAGCTGTTGGGATATGCAATGCTGGTGATTAGTGCCTAAACGGAGAATGTGGCTTCAAATCATGCAAAGGACTTGTCCCAAAAAAAGGTGCACAAATTATACTATGAAATTATACTTTGATAACAATATAGAAATTTACGCACTAACAATGACTCAGTGAAATATACACCATATAAGCCAGTGATTTTAGGAACAAACAGCACAATCATGGTCTTCACGAAGAGATTCATATTTTCCCCACGAACCCGGCCTTGAAATTCTGGATTAGAACCACCCTTAAGCAATGTATACTTGTGTATGATCATGCAAATCCTCACACCTAAAATGGTTTAAAAAATGGCATACTGAAGATTAACATTCATAAAAGTTAATTTTCGATGGGTTTCACAACATCATGGTGTTCATCGGGAAAACTTAACTTCTTAAAGAAATTAAGTTGCTATTCAAGTAAGTTGTCAAATCGTATAAAGTTATTATTAAATCAATATTATCGTCGCCAAATCCACTTATTTGTATCTCACATTATACTTACGAAACAAATTCACCAGTAGAGCCTCAGTAAAATGAAGTTTGGAAACCAATTAGTTGTCTCAAAAGTATGTGAGTCGTCACAGACGGTTTCTAATCTTGAAACGCTGAATCTGCTGCTATGGAAATACTTGGTCAACTTTTTCTCTACAACTACTGTTACTGACCGTTTTTGACAAATTGAAGCGAAAATTGCCTTTTGAAAATGAGAGGCACTGCTATTGTCGTCAGAGTACCAATTAGGTGTTGTCAGTAGTTAATTAATATTCAACGCTAATCTAAAAGTAGGTGGCCTGATACACCACTTGTTCTATATAAACTATTCGAAAAAGTTGAAACGACTTAGAGAAAGTTTAAATTGGATATTTTGTCCAAAACAAATCATCCAATGAAATCAGAGCTCATTAGACAGATGAAGCGATGTTTCTCCAATGTTGTTCATCAACCATGACTTACTTGATTGTTTACATTCCTTCGTTAAGAATTTCAGGTTTGGCGTCAATGAAGATGAACATTGATTTAGCAACCTTATTAGTGTCCATACATTATTTACGATTTTTGTTCTAGTCAACGTGAGTTCAAGGTAATCGATGATCGTTGAAACCATGTACGTGAAAACACAGCGAAACCAGGACTACATTGGTAAATTTACTGTCATTTTCAAGAGCCTATGTACACATTATAAAACCTTAAAAGCATTGATCAAAGTTCACCGCAACAAGCCTAACTATTAACGTTCAAATGTTGTACATGTATTACTAAGCTACAGTAGTGGTAAAAACTACCTGGGTAAAACATTAATTGGCTCTTTTTTATATTTAACAAAATGTAAGTTGGTGTCTTCAATCGAACACACATGATGTTATATCTGTTCTTTAACTTTCAAGTTGTTTTATTGTACCAAACAAATAAATATATCAAATAATGACAAATAAATCATATCTTCTTCCATCATATATTCTCCTTTGTGGGTAACTTATGCAAACAGCATAATCAAGTTAGTTTATGCTACCGGTTATTTAAGACATGTTAACCATGGTGTCAACACCTTCTGGTGACGTTAGTTAGCAGATTTCCAATTATTTATCGACAATGTAATAAATGATTTGTTTTATTTTCTTTGAGATTTTCACTTGTTGATACTTGGTTTAGATATTCTTAGATATAGCTTGTAAAACCACGAAGTAGTCACATGATTGATTCATTAAGCTTCCTATTCGTACTTTACACATGAACTTTGATAAGGGAAAATAGTTTATCTAATAATGGGTTAAGTGAACCATTTACTACGATAATTAACGAAAACACAGTACACGTCAATATTGTCAATATTCAAATTTAAGAGCGCCTGATAAACATTATTACTTATTCAAAATAATCATCATATCATGGGTCTTCGTCGACAAAAATCAATGAATTCTTTTCAAACAGAAATCAAAGGTTTCATTTCAAATTAAAATATTATTAAGTTTAGTAAAGAAGTAAAGAAATAAAGAAGTAGTGATGCGGAATAGCGAAGACGCAAAGGCTTTGCTTCGCTACTTCGCATCGCAAATTCACTACTTCGCATCGCCATTTCTATACTTTCTATCACCACTTCGCTACTTCCCATATTTAGCTATTTCGCATCGCTACTTCACATCCCGTCTTCGGTACTTCGCATCGCGTTTTCGCTACTTCGTATCACGTCTTCGCTACTTCGCCCTAGGTTCTAATAACACGAAGTAGCGAAGACGCAATTAACTTAATTATGTTCTATTATATACACTTGAAATTATTCAAGTGATGAAGGCATGCCTCCCGTCCTCCCGTCCTAGAACACATTCTCTAGCATTGGACAATCAAAGTGACGTAACATATGACGTCATTTGTTAAGCGACGCTCTAACCGTCATCTAAAATCACGAGCATGTTTTATTGTCTCATAAAGCACGCTGTCGGTCCCATTGACCGCCTGTGTTTCATTACCGTAGGTATCTTATATTTGTACATACAACCAGGGAAATTATCAATTCAATCCAATAATCATTTGCAACAAACAATCATTGGCAGAAACAGTAGAAATATAGGTAACACATGTGGTGGTCATTTGCGAATGGTTAGGAGTTAAATCATTATCCATTGTTCACTAATTCTAATAAAACTAGAGAAATAATTAAAACTTGAATAGTTTGTTATGGTAACACATATTTCACAAGATTCATCCAGTTACTGTATTAAATCGGAATATAATGGGATTTTATAGCGTCTAAATAGTAATCATACTTATACAGTTACAGTTTATATTCATTATTTGTATATTTCGCAAGCGGCACCTCTCAACTGATCTAGGAAGCTGAATGTTGTGTACAGACTCCTTGGCCAATGGGGATTCTTATTTGTAGATTCGGAGACCCCATGACTCCAAATAGGGTCACAGGGGTCACGACCGGAAAAACCTATTCTCATCTTCATCTCCAGGACCAATACGTCTAGAAAGCTGAAATGTTGTATGCATACTCCTTGTCCATTTTTGTAACTCAATGGCGCAAATAGGGTCACAGGGGTCACGACTTTAAACACCTGTTTTCATCGTCTTCTACAGTACCAAAACATATTGAAAGCTGAAATAGGCCACTGGGATTTCTAAATTATAGATTTGGTGACCTCATGACCCCAAATAGGGTCACAGGTGTCACGACGTTAAGAAACATATTTCTATCTTCTTCTCTAGTACCAAAAGGTCTAGAAAGCTGAAATGTTGTGTGCAGACTCGTTGGCCAATGGGGATTTTAAATTGTGTGATCCCCATCTAGGTCACAGGGTCATCACCTAAAAAACCTATCTTCATCTTCTCATGTATGTAAAGCTCTAGAAAACTTTAATATTGTGTAGAGACTATTTGGTCAATGGTGATTCTTAATTGTAGATTTGGTGCACCTGTCACCCCAAATGTCGGTCACAGAGGTCACGATCTAAAAACTTTCGTTTTGCTTGTTAACAATGTCTTACTTGACATAGACTTCTTCCCATCTTCTAAAACAAATATAATATGTAAGCTTTCAAAATGTTTCATTTTTACACCAGTGCCTTTTATTAAAGTACGAAAGAGGATAATGAGCATTTAAGCAATTCTATTATTAACAAACGGTCGTTGCAGCTTCTCAATTTATCACGTTCTTTGTAATTAAAATTATAGAGGGATTGTACATTGGTGTTCAATGTATAGTTTTGATTTTACATTAAATATAATTTCGTTCAGATAAATATTAAAATATCAACAAGCTACTTTGTAATCTTTTAAATTATAGCTGCCACTTTTTTTTACTAATAGCTTAACTAAGTATTAATTTTGTAAATGTACTCTCTTTTGTTGGAATACCTTCAGTTGGTAATAACAAATGTTTGTTTGGTACCTATTGCTGTTGTAACAATGTCGATCAATGTGGAACATTTACATCGCCAACTTGATTTCTAAAAAAACTCTGGGGTGCATTCAACTAACAATGGGGACCACGCAGGGACAAAGTAAATCGCTGTAATCCAAATAACGTTATAACAATGTGGATCAATGTGTACCATTTGCATTGTCATCTTTGAGATGCATTTTTCAAGCTGAGAAATGAACAAAGAAAAGTAATTGCAATCAATGTACTTATAATATACACAAGATAATAGTCTCACAACAACACTGTGGTTTGTCTAGTCAAGTTCAAAAGGTAGGACGAGTTCAAGAGCTAGGACGTTGTCATCATTTGAAACTGAATTATTTCGAGGAATATAATCTCAGATGTTAAAACATATTAAAAAGTGTGGCCAACATTATTTTAATAATAGTAGGGTATACATGCCCTTGGCTAACGCGTATCTTACATTGCATTTTCAGAGCAGTAATACGTGGTAAAAGAGATATATTTTAAAACTATAACTTGAGTAGAAAATGTGACGTGTTGATTAAAGACGGTAAATCATTTTTATATACTTAGTATCATTATTTCGAAAATTCTGTTTGACATTTACCAATATTTTACACAACTCGGGTTACTTAATGCTTACATTTCTCTGTGCCGTAGGAGCCATATAACACTGATTAAAGATGAGCTTTAAGTTAATTGTGATATGTTGATAAACTAGATATAAAGGACACTATATTTCATAAAACTGCTAAAATGTTTGTGTTGACAAAAGTGAATGAGCAAGAGGGTGATTAATACAGCGCCATGCTGCTCAACAATGCACTGATGGTGATCCAATCAGTGACTTTCTCATGAGTGCTCAACCAATCAGCGACTTTAACAATGTTCATCGTCAATATCCATCTTGCCCATATTGATTATATATTTTCCTCGTATCAAACCATGTTTTATATTCACTAGCTGAACAAATAATGGGTTAAATCGATAGCAGATTAGTTCGCGGTTCCCAGTATAAAATCAGTCGTTACAAGCTGTGTTGGTCACTTACCGTTTAAATCAGCTGTGACGATGTATATCCTTGTCTGTATCACGTTCCTTGGTCTTCTCATTGTCTTTCAAAGTGAAGGTTCGTATATCATAATTTTATTCAGTTCAATTACAAAGAAATGTTTTGTATTTTGATTCAGCTTTGACAACACAATACCTAGAATTCCTTTTGAATATTCAATTGTATGCCCTTTTTTCAAATCGTCAGAATGTTTCGACCAAGAACATGTAAAAAATAATTTATTTCTCATTGGGAAATATAGAGTTATTACAATATAGAGGTATAACAATGTCTTGGTTCCTTTCTATAGCATCCCTTGAAGAAACAAATTAACATGTGTTACTCCCTTTGCAAAACAACTGTGTATTTGTTTCTATCAAATAAGAATATGTTTCATGGCGGGTGTTTCATTCTGTTTAAGGTGTGAACATCTTGTTGAACAAGCCCAGTAAACAGTTGAATTCTTACGCTGGCAATTCTCAAAACTTCGGCCCTATCTTTGGTAATGACGGAAATCCGGCCACCACAAGCATGACTAAGATGTTAGACACGCCCTCCTGGCAAGGGGATCTAGAGGGATACTACAAGGTCTTCAATATAACACTCTTCTCGCCCTCGAATGGATTCGGTAGGTAACCTAATTTCTCCACTCGATTCATATCGTGTTCACATGCCAAATGTGTTTAGAAAGCAATATCTCGTACCTCATATTGAAAATGTCGTCACTTGCTACGACATCATTACGGTTATAATATCTCAATGATATTACAGCATTTTGGTCATTGATGTATAATATCAGTTTTGGTAACTTTGTTTATGAAGAAGAATGAAAAATGATAACCAAGCTATCGATTGTTCAAGATTTGAGTCTAAATTTAAATGAAGATTTGTCTGTTAAAGCCCCATTTAAAAAGTTGTTAAAATACATTGAAATATCTTAAGCAATGTCCTTATGTTTCTAAAAATCCATTTGCTAAAAAAAAATTACAAGCATGAGTTTACAAATACGGTTTCTCAAATTTAGAAAACCAGTAAATGGTTACATGCATATGTAGTAGTTCTATCTCATATATGTACTCGTTTTAAGATCTATTAAACGCTATATAAGCAATTTTGTCTTCCTATCTTCTTTATTATATTCTCTATAAGTGTCCAAAATTACATTTGACTTAATGGCTGCGGCAAGCCAAGGTCCATTGTCCGGTTTTAGATCATGACCACGACTTATACTGAACTGATTGACGGTAAACTGGTTATTTTCGGCTAAAGTTGATAATTCCCAATTAAATAACACAAATTATAACATTGGACATATTTGTGACCTCACCAACATGATTATGTCCCTTTTATCACTTTCAGAAAACCATTTAAAGAATGCGCTTATAAGCGTATCAGCCCTCGATATGGATTGTCCAGGAAATGACGTCATCACCTGTGGACAGTGGCCAAACAAGGTCCTATCATCTACTTCTCGGGTATTTAGCTGCAGCCTGCCTCAGTCCGTGAGGTATGTGAGGATCTGGAAAGAAACTCGTGGTCATATTCCCGTGGCAGAGGTCGAGGCAACTGGAAAGAAAACAGGTTAGCCATTAGTCCTTCTCCTGAAACCTCATATATCATCATTAGATGTGAAAGGCAGCATGGGAAGTAATAAAATTACAATTACAAGGTATAAATGGACATCTTACATTGTGACTACTGATGTAAATAAATAAACATAAATATAATATTTTAACAATATTTGGATACAAAACTGCAACAAAAATACGGAGTTCCGTAATCTTTACCTTCATTGTACCTTTCCAATGTGTCAATTTTTCTGTTTGCGTCTTTCCTTACAATCATTTATTTTTTTATTGTTGTTTTTGCAGTGATATCTCTTTCAATTTGCATTGTAAGACTTTTGCTCATTTCGCGCAAACATTTATTGTTTTGTTTTCATTTATTACCTACATTCTGGAGCTTCCTATATTTTCTGAGTTGTGGGCCAACAGTTACGTTGAACCTAATAAACACAGTAAAAAAAGTTAAGCACCCCCTTCTTTTTTTTGATAGGGGTATGTTTCAGAGACCAATTATAGCAAAACTAAAGATCCCACAGGGGAAACACGAATTTCAGGAGCAAGTGTAATTAATTGTTTTATTCGTTGACATTTTTGTGTAATCTCAAGAGATTTCAAATGACCGAAAACAGGAAACAAAAATTGACTGGAAAATGTTGAAAAACACAGACTCGTAAATGTATTGTCATTTCAAGTTTGACGGCTGAACATGATGAAGAAATCATACTGAATAACCCGTGCCATTGTCTTAGAAACGATTTAGTGTCAATATCGTGTGCTGCCACCGCGTGCCTGAAGTACTGCTGCCAGTCTTCTGGGCATACCCCTGACAAGGTTCTTTAATTCTTCCATGGGGATTTGCTGCCACTCGTCGTGAAGTGCGGCCTCCAGTTGTCTTAGATTGTGTGGAGCAGGGTTCCTTCTCTGTAGACGTCGACCAATCATGTCCCAGACATGCTAGATGGGATTCAAATCTGGAGACAACGCTGGCCAGGGGATACGAGAAACAGCATTGTTCTCCAGATGTTGAGTCACAGCTCGTGAACGGTGAGGTCGAGCATTATCATCCATGAACAGGGGTCGAGTTGCAAGTCTGTGATCATCAAAATGGTCAATCACAACTGGATCCAACACTTCTGCAATGTAGCGGGCGCCGGTAAGTGTGCCTTGTAGTGTCACCAAATCCAACTTGCAATCAAAAGAAAACCAACCCCACACCATAACGGATCCTCCACCATATGGAATCCTTGGAAGAATGTTTCTTGGTGTGTATCGACTGTTCTTGACTCTCCAAACTCTGATTCGCCCGTCAACGGTGTGGAGGAGGAAACGACTTTCGTCTGACCAGTGGATACGTCTCCATGACCTCTGGTTCCAACGCTGCCGGTCACCACACCACATCCTACGATCCCGTTTATGACGATTAGTGAGGTTTGGACGTCTGATGACACGTCGAGACCTTAAACCTGCTGCTTTGAGGCGGTTCCTCACCGTCTGATTGCTGATACGTCTATAGCGTAGCCAGGCTTGTTTCAAGACGGTACTTGACGCAAACGGTTGACGTCGTTGATGACCCAATAGGTTCCTGTCCTCTTGCAATGTGGTAGCTCGGGGCCTTCCGGAACGTGGTCGATCGAGAACATGGTTAGTTTGGGCATGTTTCCTCACTAAACGACTGATGACCGAATAGTGGTAACCAGTTCTTCTCCCAATTTCCTTGTACGAGAAACCTGGTAAATGCTGTCCAATAATTTGCCATCTCGTAGCCTCGGACAATCTCCTTCGTGGCATTGTTCATGAATTTTGTGTATTGAACTGACATTGAAGCCGTAAAAGGCGTTTATTTAGCCATGGTAAGTCGAAGGGTGAAACTGCATTTTGCTGAAATCATGGGTTGCATGATATGCATGCCAATAGCTCCGTTCGTGAGAACCGTTCAATAACAGAAACCACACCAGTTCCCATCCAGAATACCATATTTGGCCTGTCTATCGAATTGAATAACATGATCATAAAATCCAGAATGATATACAACTTTTAATTTGGGGTTGCTTTACTTTTTTTACTGTGTATATTTCGCAAATTTCTTTCATGAAACTGTTTAAATAATCCTCACACAAAAGTTGGTTAACACAATTCCAGCGATCAAGTATTTATCACAAGAAATTACAAATAGAACATATTGTAAAGGAACATTTTGAATTAAACATATTACAATTATTGCAGTTAATATTGCACCCGCTCCAAGTGAAAAGCGTCTGAAGTTCAGGAGACTTTGAAGGGTGTTCGAGATTCGTCATGATCAGTTTGCCCGAAATACCACTACATCGTTTTTGATCATTGTGAGAGCAATATATTCACCTTCGCTGTCATATTGAATTTAATGTTTTGATAATCCATCATTTGACACATGTCAACTTTCGTTGTATTGTAAGTAAAGGCCAGGGCAGCGTGTATTGATGAACACATATTCCATTCAACTGAACGTAATGTGTGATGGCTTGTCTGTGGACACATGGGGTGTCATTTTAAACCAACGTTTTTCACGAAACAGGAAATGTTCAAATACATATAGCCAATATCTTTTGTTGTTGTAAAACTTTAAACTGAAGGAAATGAAGGAAGAAATATTAGCCATTGAAGTTGACAGGATCACATTTCATTTTATATCAGGGATGGAATTTGTGCGAACTGTGTCCATGAAAGTGTCTGAGACCAGCAGTTTTTTGACCGTCTCCATTGCTGCAGAATGTGCATTAAACTGCTTCAACACTCAACACTGCATCGCCTTCAGCTTCCGTCAAGGGGGACAACCCAACTGTCTCCTAGCAACGGACACGTCTATGACCTCTGACCCCGACTGGGTCATCTACAAGATGAAGGAGTGTTAGAAACAGTCCTTGAATTCTGGAGGCAAAGTTGATGGGGGCTAACGTTTTAATGACCTTAATAAGCAGGAACTGCGTCTTGAAATTCGGAAAGTGTATCTGCAACTCTTCTCCAGTTAATCAGTTACTCTTTAAAGAGATGTAATAATGAAAGAATACAGATCTGAAATGATGTAGACACTTTTTGATATTGTCTACATGTCATCTCGGTTTTGTAGTGTGTAGCCTGGGCCTATGGTCTCCACTACAAATGAATAAAGATTGATTGATAGTGTGCGATACTCTGTTTGAATACTTGTGAAAGATATGAATTAATATTTCACAAAATAAATCTGTGATCGGCCTCAAAAGAATTTCTTGTTCATGCTGTCAACTATGAAATTTGTATGTTTGATATTTCAACCCAGCTTACACACGACGTAATCCTGACGTTTGGTAACGTAATTTCTTGACGTTGTTACAACGTATTCAGTACGTAAAACCTAACGTAATTTACCAACGTTGTGACGACGTTGTAGGTGACGTGCACGTCACTAAAACGTAGAAATGAAACGTTGAGATTTGCGGCCTCACAACGTGATAATAACGTACTTATCTCACAATATAACATCACAAAATAATTCAATAACATTAAACATATGTTCAAATTCGTTCTTTAAATACACATATGACTCAATATAAAAAGTAACAACACACCAAACGGTCTGTAAAGCCCTTATTCTGGTAAAGTGATTCCTCGATGTCGCTGCGACGTAGTTATCACGTAATCCCTAACGTATTTTCTCAACGTTGTGACGACGTTGGTATTTACATATTTATGACGTCCCCACAACGTCATAATAACGTCCATATCTCAGAATATAAAACAAGAAAAGTAAGTCAATAATATGAAATATATATTCACAGATATTCTGTAAATACACATAAGAATCGGTATAATCAATTATGACAAGCCAAACGGTGTGTAAAAGCTTTATTCTGGTAATGTTATTTCTCAACGTTGCTGCGACGTAGTTATTACGTGAATCGTAACGTAATTTCTCAACGTTGTATCGACATTGGTATTGACGTACTTATCACTTCACGTGGTAAAGTAACGTTAAGTATTACGTCCTCACAACGTCAAAATAACGTCCATATCTCAGAATATAAAACAAGAAAAGTAAGTCAATAATATGAAATATATATTCACAGTTATTATGTAAATACACATAAGAATCCGTTGAAACAGTTATGATAGGCCAAACACTCTGTAAATCCTTTATTCTGATAATGTGATTTCTCGACGTCGCTGCGACGTAGTTATTACGTAGATTCTAACGTAAGTTTTCAATGTTTTGACAACGTTGTAGTTTACGTACTTATAACGTCACTAAAACGTAGTAAGGCAACACATCCTCATCAAATCACACAAATGTACTCCAGGTTGTAATATGTAATATGATTGTCGCCGATAGGAGAAGCCATGTTTGGGATTACTTGTTTGACTTTAACACCTTTGGACAAATATCATTTCAGGCAAGTTTTAGGCAGAACCAAATTCAAGAGTAACGTAAAATAAAGAATTACAATTTAAAATACAATCGAATAAACAAGTCCTATTAAAACTTTGACTACAGACGATATTAAGCACATTTACTCACATTAACTCGTATGTTTAAGGTTCTTTAGATGTGTCACCTTGATTGAAGATGAAACAATTTAAATTAACATTACTATTTTTATTTCTACTATGAAATACGTAATAAATACTTAAATCACCATTTTCGGAAAATGAGAATTCCTTGATTATATTACTTTGACAGCAACACCCATTTAAACATTTAAAAAATTGATTTTGTGTACATTACTTGAGAATTCGTGAGACGAAAGGTAATTCAATAATATCAAATGGATAAGACAAGACAACTGTTTATTGTATTTTATGCCGCCGGCCCATATACAATAAGGCTTTTACGAAATGTGTACAACCTTTGAGCTCGTTTGGAAATACAAACAATCATACTCGTTTCGTAAAAATATATTTCCATTAACACAAAACACAGGCAACCATGTATATGCCATTAGATGTTGTGCATTTTTAAAAATCTACTGCATACTTTTGAAGAAAATACAGGGCAGGATTGAAATAATGTTTACAAAATGTGTTTTAACTATGAATACTACACTCGGGGTCCATGGATACCATATGCGTCCGGAATATATTTCAGATATCAAAATATTTTGTTTAATTCATCGTCGAACCTCCAACAATTTTAGATAGTTAATAATAGAGTTTAGTAATGTCAATGCTTCATTTCAGATGTTAGTTTTCTATAATCATAATATGCAGGGGGAAAAACTTGAACACATATTCTGGTCGTGGCATGTGACAATAGCATTAAAAAATTAATCCCAACGACAACACTTATATGAAATAAAGTTTCTAAGATTTTAATAGCATATCCATTACCAAAGAATATAAAATGAGCTTAAAATGGGTATCGCTTTGTGATTTGAATACAATCAATGATAATGGAATATTGGTAAATTGAGAGTATGCAGATATATTTTTTTTCTTTTCAATCACGTCTACTTCATGTTGGACACAGGATATGTTAACGGGCTTTGATGTTATAGTTAGTGTCGAATCTTGTTTCTCTAATGACACGTTCCGTAAATAAATGGTTTGTTTCATTATGTAGTAACTTACCATACATGAGGTGACGAATTTACATGCAGGTGTTGAAATGTGATATTTCCTGTCGTGCCATAACTGACTGGATGTCATACAGATAGCCGGCCGGTTCCCTCCACGCTAGACTGAGCTCTATTCAAAATGTACAATGTCTTGAAAAGTACTGTTTAATTCTACCAAGAACAGTGTCAGGCTTACAAGGTAACCATTCTTCCGTTTGTTTTTAGTTAACTACAAGCAATTGGACTTCTGTCGCTTTTTAGATTCACTTTTTATACTTTAAATAGCGTTTAATCTTTGAGAGAGAGAGAGAGAGAGAGAGAGAGAGAGAGAGAGAGAGAGAGAGAGAGAGAGAGAGAGAGAGAGAGAGAGAGAGAGAGAGAGAGAGAGAGAGTCAGCAGGTAACTTGTTTTTTGTCAAAGGTATTATTGTTGTCATAGTTAATATTATCATACCTCCCTGTAACATTTATATTAATCAAATTGTTTAATACAACCTCTACTGTTTCACCATCCTCATCCTTAGCGATTGATTGTTGCAATGATGTAACCCCGTAAATGTAATTAATGCAATAGTGCATGAAATATGACACTGCTAAAATGTTGTAACTATACACACAAATATTGTTTTATGTATTTTTGTATTAGAAATAAAGCATTATCATAAGAAAATCTTCTTGCTTACATCAATATGCTTGATACAAAATATAACTAATTTCCCGGACTACTTTGTTTTAACAATTCATAGTCTATAAATGTGTACTATTTGTTTGCAGAGAGCAGCATCTGCCAAAGAAACAAGCTAATGGACAAGGGAAACAAGATAATCGGAGAAAAGGCTGAATTTTTAAATTGAATCAAATTAAAACGTATAATCAAAGCTTCATCTCTCTGTTATCTTTCTGTTTTAAAAATACATGTCATATTACAACGTTATCACAGCGTCGTAATGCATTTGGGAGACAACAAGATGACGCCGTCGTGACGTCAGAAATCTAACGGCCAAGGGCGGGTAATTTGAGTACAGATTTCTCTGATGGAGTGTCCCAGGGGTGATATAGTGGAGAGTAACGGAGCATATATTAAACCTTGGGTAACTGAGGATGCCTAATCAAAGAATTCCAATCAACTTGTTTTCCTTTGTATTATATATCCAATCAGTTGGTCGATAAATAGAAAATACTAAACGACGCCCCATTTAATAACATATTAATGAAACGAGTGAGTGGTTTGGCATAAGACACCGACACCGACACCATTAAGTATTCATAAATATTACATTAAACGGGACCGACTTTAGTATTTTATGTATTACTCATTCATTGAAATCAGACTTAAGTTGATACTTTCCATTGCAACAGTGATATTGTGATGTCATATTTTAACCATGGAAACATTTGATGTTGTTACAGAATGTGTATCAACACTGCACATTTGTCAAACAGCAACGTCTTCAACGGGTTTGTTATAAACATCATTAACCAACATTAAAAGTTATTGTAGATAGTATTGTTTAATTTTCTCTGAAATAATAAAATAGCAGACATAAGATGTTCCTTAAACTTAAAATCTTCTCACGTCAAGGTATAGATGCTTCACTCTCAATGAAACCATGCAATTAACCAAAGCATTCATCTCTAATCACGACCAAACCACATGAGCTTATTTCAGGGGCGCAGTCAGGGGGGAGATTACACATGTTCCGTGCAATCTAGGAATCATCACAATCTGCAGATTGTGAGCTCACAATCTGCAGATTGTGATATACCCTAGATGGTTCGTAACACACATATATCGTACAAGTACTGCAGTGTGGTACTCACATGAACGAATGAACGAG
This sequence comes from Gibbula magus, assembly GCA_936450465.1. Classification (NCBI taxonomy): domain Eukaryota; kingdom Metazoa; phylum Mollusca; class Gastropoda; order Trochida; family Trochidae; genus Gibbula; species Gibbula magus. The sequence goes on along the minus strand of OW388301.1, from coordinate 36,325,608 downwards.
AGTATTTTCGAGGTGTATCTGTCCTATAAATGCAGGTGGATTTTAAAGTTAAGTCGGCGGATTAGAAACTATAAACATGTTTGTAAACAATTTGAAATAACAAAATCACAAAAATATATAATGTACATTTGAACCCCAAATCACCCCACCTCCATTTGGTTCCAGGAATGAACGTTGACTTCAAATGAAAAAAGTACATTTGTGTTCAGAAATATAAAATCTTTAAAACAATAATCTTAAAAGGTTGATATCAGATAAATAATATGTTTCATGCAGTAGAATAAAATAGAATGCAGTCATTAACATTATGGATCAAGCATTCGCAAAGTTCAAAAGGTGCGACGTTGGTATTCTTGCTTTGGTTTTACAATAATGTATCCATTTGGAACTTGTGATGCATTGTACAAGTACCGATTATCTAAGCAACGTTTTACGCATTTTTCGCAACTAATGTACTCATTAGTACAGTTCAAAAGGCGGGGCATAGGCCTATGTAATAGTTAAAACATAATATACAATGTACTAAGAAACAAAAACCTATTTGTATGACATATGTGTGACATTGATAGTGAACAATGCACCGTTAGTGAAACAATTATGCCTTAATGGTTGAGGTTGAACAATTTCAACTGTGAAAACTCTATTCTTAGGATAATAACTACTTTATTAAATTGTTTAAATTGACTTTTCGCAGAATTTTGTATTTCTTTACATTAACATCTTCTGCATTGATTCTTAAAGTACACACCGATCCTGTTCAATCAATGTGAATTTATACCCGATTTTCGCCAACAACTATACCCTGATTCCCTGAGGGCAACTGTTGTTTTCCTTGAGGCTTGCTACTCATCGCTAAATAACATTGCATGTAATCTTCAGTCAATTACCTGTCATAAGTTGGTGTTATAACACCGTGGATCAATGTGGACCATTTGTAACTTGAGATGCATTGTACAAGGACGTACCGACTGTCTAACCAATGCTGGTATCCATTTATGTCTAATGTACTCATTAGTACAATCAAGAGGTTGGACTATTTTTATGTATGAACAACACTTATAAATATTTGAATTGTACGAAAAAGTGTCAAATCGAAAGTGAAAACTGCACCGTTACCACAACTGTCGTGTCTGGATGACTACAGATTGAAACACTATTTTAAAAACAAAGTCTTGTTGGTAATAGTTAGTTTACAAGGAAGTAAGTTGACTATCCATAGAACCTTTTACTCCTTTACATTACCTTACAATCATTTCTAAAGTGACTTTAAGTACGTACCAGCAGTACTTCATAGCGCACTTGTCAATAAAACATCATCGATCATAATTCTGTTCCTGAGAAGACTATAATTAGTTTGCATTGTACATGTTTTGTTATAGACATGTTAATTACAGTACACACTAAAGTGTAGCAGCTTATGGATAACACAGATGTATTCAAATAACAAATGAGTTTAATAACTAAATTTTGGATTATATGTCGCTTTAAATTGAAATGTATGTACTCAGTAATTAATCAGTTCATTTTGTAGTTGATTTTTATTTTGCGACAAAACGCTGTTTAATTGCTCTGAAATTTGTATGAAATATGTGTACACATAATTATTGTTATAACTATTTAGATCAATATGGACTATTTGCATCGCCAACTTGATTTTCTAAGAAACTTTGAGCTGCTTTTTTCTATAACAATGGACATCAAGCAATAGTACAAGAAAAGGTAGGATGTTGTAATCCACAGAAATACCTTATAGCGATGTTGACCATTTGCATTGTCAACGCTGAGATGCATTTCTCAAGCTGAAGATACATATTCCAATAAATGTACTTATTGATGTTATAACAATGTGAGTCAACCACTAGTCAAGTTCAAAAGGTACATGTAGGACGAGTTCAAAAGGTAGGGTTTTCTTATATATAGGTTATGATCATGCTTTCATGGAATACGAATCACAGCTGATCAATACTTAAAAGGTGGTCAACATTTACCTCTAGTACCAGTCAGTATGTACATTTCTTTGATCAATGTGTCGACTACATTACAGACTACAGGGCAAGAGTCCACTATAAAAGAGGTTATTCAATATTTGACTTGACTTGATAATTTAAATAAAGCAGGTAAAACACACGTTTTCAGGTTTTAATTGAAACTGACACAGAAGACAGAGAAAGAGTGTTTTCTCCAAATGTCTCCCTCACTCGCGTTATAATGAGGCGGGAAGATATGACTATAAATAAAGTAATTTAAGCAAGCTCCTTAAGTCTCATATTCGGGAAATGCAGCTGTGTTAAGTGTGAAGGGTTTCGAGTTCATAACTGCCATCTCTATTTGAAAGTTTAAATGTGTTCAACCAGTGGAAAACCGGGATACTTGCTAATAGTAGTATTACACATGCTAAGGATGAAATTCAAGTACCCGGATTTTCATGTAGAAGTACCTGGGTCTTCCTCGAAGTAAGGTCTTCATCGTATTGAAAAAAACTAAATGTATGCTGAGAGGTTTTAAAAATGTAATTAATAAAAGTTATTCTTATAATCAGTTTTGATAAATTGATTTTTTATACCGCTCAAGTAACTAACATTTGTTTGTGCAGTAGAACCTCAATAACACTGATTTAACTGTAACTTTAAAATAGATATGTTGATAAAGCACTAATGGATGGGGATTGATGCAGCCAGATATAGACAATATATTTTCTAAAACTGGATATTTGTTTGATTAGCATTCTAGAAGTTGATGTGATAAAGAATAGCGCCTTTATTCATTTGAAGGCTACGTTTCGACATAGGTTCTAATGTCGTTGTCAAGCAAGTGGTACACGAGTGGAGAAACAGCTGGGTTATATACATAAATTGTTTTACAAGAGATTTGAGATGAGTTGTTTATACAATAAATAGAGTTGATGAAAATTGTGTTAGGTTTTTTTAACTAATCCATTGATTCCGTCTTGTACTTTCTTGCTTGAGCAGAATAATCAGGCAGAATATATTATATGTCGTTTCTTCTTCTTCTTCTCAGTTTCAATGAAAACCAAGGAACGGTCTCATGCATGTGTAGTAGCCAACAATTACAAGTATGGCTCTATCTCATGTATGTACTCGTTAACAGATATATTAAACGCTGTATAAGCAATTTTGTCTTCCTATCTACTTTATTAAAGTTTCCAAAATTACGTTTGACTTAATGGCTGCAGCAAGCCAAGGTCCAATGTCCGGTATTCGATCATGATCAAGACTGTGAATGGTTGTATTTTCGTTATACTGAACTGATTGACTGTAAACTGGCTATTTTCGGTTAAAGTTGATAATTCTCAATTAAATAACACAAATTATTACATTGGACATATGTCTGACCTCACCAACATGATTATGTCCCTTTAATCACTTTCAGAATACCATTTAAAGAATGCGCTTATAAGTGTATCAGCCCTTCATTTAGACTGTCCAGGAAGTGGCGTCATCACCTGTGGACAGTGGCCAAACCAGCTACTGTCATCTACTTCTTTGGTGTTCATCTGCAGCCTGACTCAGTCTGTGAGGTATGTGAGGATCTGGAAAGAAACTCGCGGTCATTTTCCCGGGGCAGAGGTGGAGGCAACTGGAAAGAAAACAGGTAAGTTTTAAGTCTTTCTTTAACAAATCCAACAACAGCAATGACCATTTCTCATTTGGATGTTACACGTCATCTAGCATAATGCTTTGTGTTTTGTGTACTGGCGTTTTATAGTTACCAGCCCTAAACGGCCCAATAGGTGTATGGTATGCCATGGCCATCCAGGAATCCATCTGAAATTATATGTACAGACTCCCTGGCCAAAGGGGATTCACAGTTGTAAATTTGGTGACCATGTGACCCCAAATATGGGTCACAGGAGTCACAACTTCGAAAAGCGCTACATAGCGGAAATGTTTTGTATAGATTCCTTGGCCAATGTGAATTCGAAATTGTAGGTTTGGTGACCTCGTTATCTCCAATATAGGTCACAGGGGTCAAACAAGCTATTTTCATCTTCTTTTCCAGTACAAAGGACTAGAAAGCTTAAGTGTTGTCTACGGAATCTTTAGCCAATGGAGTTTCCAAATTGAAGAATTGGTGACCCTGTGACCCCAAATATGGGTCACAGGCTCCATGACCTAAAATACTTTCTTAATCTTCTTCTCCAGAACAAAAAGGCCAAGAAAGTCGAAATGTTGTTTATAGACGCCTTAGGCAACTCCAATTTGAAACTGTAAAGTTTGTGACCCTGGTGCTCCTTATAAGAGTCCTCTCTTCCAGAAGAAAAAAGGCCTTGTCTTGTTAAAACCTTTTGTACAGACTTAGACAATACTGATTTTAAATGGAAGTTTAAGTGAACCTCTGGCCCCTTATCAGGTCCTCAAAAGCCATAAAGTTAAAGTAAAAACCTATTTTCCTCAATATATTTGCAGGAGTTGTGATACTTGGAGAACCGATTTCATCCAAAAATGGTGTCAAGTCATTGTTTTTGTTATACATAAACAATTTTGAAGACTGAGCTTTTGGATGGCTAGAAATTGTGCATTATATTGAGAACACGGGATCTCTGTTTTCTACTTAAAACAATACAAATCCTGATGAGCTTAAGAGCCCATGGCTTTATTTTGTTTATTTTGGAGGTTATATCTTAATTTAAAATAGTTGTATTTGTTTCTATTGATATGCAAAAGTTATGCCGTTAAAGGTTGTGCTCTTCTTTTCCAATTCTCTGTAAGTAAATTTAGAACGTATCAAAGTATTTGATTTGGCGAAGCAGTCGCAGCTAATTCCTACTGAATACCATTGATAGTAGTGAAAGCCATTTTCACCGTTATTGCCTTATTCAATGTAGTTATTTGATATTCAATCATTTGACATTATGTAAATTTTCGCTGTATTGTACATAGAGGCCAGGGCGAGCGTTTAAGCACGGAATCCTTTTTATCGTCGCTTGCTAAAGGAAATGAAACAGTTTTGTGCAAACCTGAAAAACGTTGTTTATTAATGAAAATATGAATAATATACTAGCTGTTCATGTTTGACGTCAATCAGGTGTTCATACCACAAAGTCAAACACCCTCCTACATTCTTTTCAGCTTCAAATAGGTGTCTTGAATAAGAAGTAAGTATTTGTAACTGAGTAGATACACACAAAGTAATCATGGTTCATCAAAGAAAAATCAAAGGAAGTCCTTAGGGAAATCAAAGTAACGCTATTCTCATTTGTATCATAGCTCCCAATTTTTGGTCAATAAACATCATTAACCAACGTAAAATTTTAATTTATTGGTTAATCTTCTCTGAAAGGAAACACATGATTGTTTTTTTCTCAGTGCCACACAGCAATTTGAAATAACAAGTCACAGACTCCAAATCACTTATCCTCCATTTGTTATTTAGTTATTTTGTTATTTGTTAGCCTGCACTATTGGGTAGACAGAAAAAAGCTTTGGACATGCCTTAAACAAAACGGCTTAGGGGGGAAATGCTGTCAGCACTAAAATCAATTTACAAATCTGTACAAGCCTGTGTCAAATGCTCTTCTTCAGATTTAACAGATTTATTTAATTGCCCAAATGGAGTGCGTCAGGGATGCATCCTTAGCCCATTGTTATTCTCACTATTTATTGGTGAATTGTCAAGGTCCATAAATGAATGTGGCAAACATGGCGTACAATTATTCCCTGATTTGTATCAAGTATTTCTACTATTATTTGCAGATGATGTCATTCTAGTATCTGAATCGATTGTTGGTCCTCAAAACCAATTAAATATACTTGAATCTTTTTTCTGACATTTGGGGATTAACTGTGAACGTTGATAAAACTCAAATTATTTTCATCAGAAAGGATGGGATTCAATCCAAAAAGGAAAAGTGGTTTATTAAACGAACCAAGTCACCACCGTAAAAAGCTACAAATATCTAGGTGTCTTGTCTTATAAATGACAAAATGTATTTCAGACCTGGCAAGTCGGGGCAAACGAGCGCTGATGAGATCATTGTGAAGCTAAATAAGATTGGAACGGTTGACCCGAAAATATATTTTAAAATCTTTGATACCCAGGTTTTGCCCATATTATTATATGGCTGTGAAATATGGGGAGTAAAGAAGTATGAATCATTAGAAAAAGTACATCTTCTAGCTTGCAAACGATCTTTAAATGTTGGAAAACAAACCCCAAATGCTATTATATATGGCGAATGTGGTCGCTAGCCAATATATATAAAAGCGGACCTGCGTATTTTACGATATTGGGTTAAATTGGTGAAAATGAGTGAGTGTAGATTACCCAAGAGAGCTTATAATATGTTATTTTATTTTGATGAAATTGGAAAAAAGAGTTGAGTGTCGTTCACAAAGAATATTTTGTTCTCTCATGGCTTTGGATATATCTGGATTAACCAATCTGTTGGTGATGAATTTGCCTTTTTACAATAATTTAAAGACTCATTGGTAAATGAATTTTCTCAAAGTTGGATGTCTACTTTGAATAATAGTTCCAGATATGTGATGTAAAAGAATATAAATTCATATTTGAACCAGAAAGGTATGTGTTTATTGTTATAGACAACAAGGTGCGTTCAACTTACATCAAATTTAGATGTAATCTCCTGCCATTAAGCTATAACAAAGGTAGATGGCAGTTAATTGATAACGTTTAACGTATATGTCCCGTCTGCAACACTGCGATAGAGGACGAATATCATTTTACTCTTGTATGTCAATTCTACAATGATTTGAGAATGACTTTTATCCCCCAATACTTTTGGAAGTCACCGTCTATTCATAAATTTTAAAAAATGTTGTGTACATCTCAGGAAAATATTATCAAATGTTTACAGTATTATATTTACCATGCATTTACAAACAGATTTATGTATTTAGAAACACTTTAAAACTACGTTTGTATATTGCTCAGAATATGTATTTGTAAATTGTATTTCTTGTATATAGGCCCTTGGCCTCATTACAAATAAACTACTTTGAATCTGACTTTGGTAGTGTAGGTGATCACAACAGTCAGCTCTAAGGCACTCTTCTTAGAACATTGCTTAACGAACATGGAGCTGTTTCAACACTCTGTCGAGGCCAGGGTCCCCTTTCACAAAGCACTAAGGTGATCGTAAGTCACCAAGGTAGCCTAGCTAAGTGCAATGTTACAGAATGGGAGTTTAGGTTAACCATAATAAAGGTTGCTTTGTGAAAGGAGGCCCATGAAGTTGTTCATGACCACCAGATAGCTAGAAATAGTTGCCTTTAATCGCAGAATTCATTATGTGTCACTGCCAATTGTTTTTTCTGTAATCAGTAATTGGGCTAAATTGTTATAGTTTGAGTCATGGTTTGTTATTTGATTAATAAAGGGCTTCAATCAAATATGTAATTAGAGGAAATTATTTAATCACATTGTGAAATATTATATTGTATACTTGTAATACTCACTTTGGATTATGCTACATAACTTTATACCTCAATGTTTACAACACATATGATCTAGTAGCTTTCTGCAAGCGAAGCTTGATTGCCAAAATAATTTCAAGTTTGGGGAAAGGGCAATGGTACATGGATGAAACTTATTTCATATTTTTATGTATTGCCTTTCTGAACAGTTGACTAACGCAATTTAATAATTATTATTGGATATGCTGCCACAAAGATAGAAATACAATTGTCAGTGACCATCTTACTGTAAGCCATGAAGCTTTATATATATGAGTGAATAATTACTAATATAATCACGTGAATGGTATTGTTTTGTACAATACCAAACCATTCTCTCGTATGGTATTTAATTTTCCTGTCAGAATGTCAGTTGAATTCTTTTCCGTTTTTTATTGCAACCGACTTGCCGAACGGAGTATTTCGGTTTGCTCAGCGCCCCCATATAACCCGACTGATACCATGCCTTTGTGAAAATAACACATTAAAATGCCACATTCAAATAAAATGCCCACTTACAACGAACCAAGCCATTGTTTTATATACGCAGTTTAGTATTCGCTATGTATAACAATACACACACTTCCAATCAACAAACGGGTTCAACAATTGACTCAGATTACTTTTACTCCTTTAAAGGTACATCCATTGTGTTGTTGGGGTCAAATATGGCAAACGTTATAAATGGTCTTATTTCATCGAGAAGTATCACCTGTTACCGAAAACGACCATTTTAATGATACTCGACTTACTATATTGACGATATGAAGGTAAAAGTATCGATTTCTGATCGAAAACCGGACAATGCACAGCGTGTGGCGCGCGCCAATGAGTCAAACGTAATTTTGGAATCTTATTTAAACCAGACAAAATAACAAATTTAGGTTGATACTGTTCAAAAAGTCATATAACTACTGTGCATGTAAATAGAACGTGCAATTTCGGTTTCTGCACATGCATAATGATGTCACTCGATTTTAATTGAAAACTAGTAATTATGATATATTAGGCGATTGGGGATGAATATGCAATCTGAGTGAATTTGTTTGTATTGTATATAGCATATATGATGTATTGGGATGTTTTAAAGCCAAATAAAATTTTATGAAACACAATGGATGCACCTTTAAATTGAGCACATTTGTTAACTCGGTGATTTTGTAATTGAGTTCTCATTTGTGTCAGAACGCCTTTCAATTGTTTTAATGTGGTAACACTACGGGACAATCATTAGCACAGTTCAAAAGGTAGGACGTTGCAATCCTTAGAATCTGTTTTGATGTTATAACAATGGTGGATCAATATTGACCTTTCGTAGCTTGGAAATGCATTGTATAAATCTAAACAACTTTGGTATGCATTTATCGCAATTAATGTACTCATAAGTACAGTTCAAAAGGTAGGACACAGGTATATGTAACATTTAAAACCACATAGAATGTATAAAAAAAAAACACTTGTAAATCTCTGCATTGTATTTAATGTGCGTCAAATCAATAGTGAAAATGCATGATTGACAGTCTTAACTTAATGACTAATGCGTTAAAAGAATTGTGAAAAACAAATTATTACCCACGTGGTACTTCGTCAAGGGTCGAGACAAAGCAAACTCATTTCACTCAGGACATAAGCTTGTTATTAAAGGGGAAGCTCGTTAGATATCCTATAATTCTGAGGTAAAAGTTTCTCTATTATACCCTAGAAGTTAACTTTTTGCACAACTGTCTCACTGCTGTCTTATCTCTCCATTATGATTGTTAAGCAATAGGCATATTGTTTCTGTTACTGCCACTGTCAGAGGTTGCTCCACCTCACATAAATCACTGAAATAGTTGAAAATGAGGTCTGGTATTCTTCTTTGACACGGAAATTGGAAATGAAAGTTGGAACATGCTTGGCAGATATAGAGCCTAAGGAATATATGCATATATAATCAAACCCATGATACAACAGACTGTTGGGATGAAAAGCAGATATGCCAAATGTATACTGTAATGTCCTACTTGACAGAGTGATAAGTAGTGTTTCCCAGGTATGTACAGAGTTGTGAAAATATGTTTATCCTTTATCAGGCGAGGGGATATAGGTTGTGATGAGATACAGTATTTTGTATTGATATATTTATATATTTATATATGTATATTTATATATTGATATATAACTGAATACAGACTGTGGTGTTTGACTATGGATGTGCATCAGTACATGTAGTCTTGCTTATAATCATCGAAAAAGTGCTTCCATAACATTCCTAGAGATAATGGACCAGGCAAGGGTCACTGGTGTCTTGAAGCTTTGCCAGTGGAAAAGGGTGAAATTGATATCATAAATGAGATATCCTCAGCAAGTAAGCTGCTATTGCAACATACATATATGTGGTCTGAGCAAACAATTCTGAATTTAAATTTTAGATCGGTAATTTGCATTTTGTTTTGAAATTATTTGAAAGTGTTAGCAAGAAAAATGCTTAAATACTGACGAACAGCTCTCCCTAGCTTCTTCCTGGCAATCAACCAGAAGGGACATAATGTTCTAAATATATAAAAGTAAATTGATACAATATTCAAACAGTTGATAATAACATCACGACGATGCTTTCATTAAAATGAATTAAAACTTGTTAATAACCGCAATTAGTTACAATTGATCATTGACCTTAACAATTTCATGAACCCATTGTATATCATTGCTTGGTCAATATTAACAAAGATCTAGTGCAGTAGTTGAGGGGCACTGGCTTTCCTCCAACATAAATCATAAGTGGCAGCACACGTGAACATGACTACAAGTCATGGAAACGCAATTTTTAAATACTTTCTTTTGTAAAATTGCTGTAACATGTTTTGCCAAACTGCTTCCACCTATAGTTAGGACTAGTGTATTTCTAAATATGTTCTCTAATATCAAATTACTGTCCATGGAGTGAAGTGTTTTCATTACTACCATTTCACAAATTATATTCTAAATACTGAACATTGACTCCTTACTACCCACTATGTCATCGTGCCAAACTTGGAGTATGGTTTTGGAGAATTTCTGCGTATTTCCACCAATGTCCGCTTCTTCCAGCCGAAATGCTCATGTTTGAACGCCATAGTCACAATGGTGTTGCCGACTTTCTCACTGTAAGTGAAATACTCTTGAAAGCGGCGTTAAACCCTAATCGTCTCAAAGGAATGGTTGTCCTACATCGCTATAGGCAAATATTGGTTCTACATGAACCCTCGAAGTTATTGACTTACAAGAAATCCATATCACATAGGGAATATTCTAATGCAGGATATTTACATCCCAAAAGACACTCGCAAGAGCACCTCTATACAGGTGTACACAAAAGTGTTATAGGGTCTATTTACCAGTGATCATAGTAATGTACCTGCAATAGAACTGTGATATCATCACTATAATATGTCACAGCATGTGACGTCATTGAAATTAAGATGTCATTAATGTTTGATTTAATATTGGTGATGTCAAAATTTGTGCAGTCATTCATTAATGTCACAACATTACGACAATTTAATGGCACCGATTTCTACAACGAAGATCTTGTTTGTTGATATCATTGACTCACACAAGCGATGTCTAGTGTTATATCCAGTTGGATGATAAATGCCATTTTCACACATAGTTGTACTTGTTCAGCATATTTTCGAAAAGGTCTTTGCATTTATAAAGAATAAGACACAGTATTTGTTTACGTTGTAACCTGCAGCAAAATACACATCTGCCATGATAAATTATATGCTTTCTTCAAACATACACTTTATTTGCAAATGATTTGATTTTTCAACGGATGATACCTTTTTACATGTTTACATGACATAACAATATCACTAAATTTGTAATATGTTATGTTGCTTTGCAAGAAAAGAATATAAAAGATATATTTTGCAAACTGCGGATCCCGGACAATGTAATTAAAATAAAATAAATAGAAAAATTAAAATTAAAAAATACCCCTATAACAAATAATATGACATTCCAAACCTTCACTATCCTGACTGTTTAATACAAGAAACATGACAAATACAGCCCTTCTTACGGACTAAATACAAAAATGAAGTATTCTCGGACATCGGTGCATCATTTTTATGTGTGCGCATGACAGCTTTTATAGACAATGTAACAAAATAAATTACGAATTTGCCGCATGATTTGTGCTGAGCCACAAAAATACATATGTCCACCTAATATATGGGTTTGCAGGAACTTATGTGCTTCCGTTCAGTATACTTCTCCAAATTCCAAGCTACATTGTGATGGGAAAATAATATATACTCCTCCCTCGTCATTATATTTTTCAAACAAAAAATAAAAAGAAAGTCCTACCACCCTCGTCATTTTGTCCGATTGTCAATTTGTCCGAGAAACATAGAGCAGCCTTACAGATTAATACTAGAAAGCTTTAACGACCAAGGAATCGATTCCACTCCATTTATATGTTCAGTAAGTGAATATAAACATCTTGTGATACCTTGACTATTTATAATCAATACGGGCATAGTGTATATGGACAATGGTCATTGTTATAACCTCTGATTTGTACAACACTTCAACATTGATCAACGATTATATCAACACCACCGTAGCCATTGAGTCTATCTCAATTGATCACTCGACCAAAATAACACAATTAAAAATGAATAGAGTTACCTGCTCAAACGATCCTCTCAAGTGTTTATCCCCAGTGACGTCACTTCTTTCTCTTGGAGCCTGGACGCAGGTAGCTCTCATACTCGCAGGAGGGGAGGTAGGTGGTGTATAAAGACCGGTTATCAATGGTGAGTATAAATAATGATGTTTAATCAAACACTTACTATTATTTACATACTCTAGTTGTTAACTTACCGTAGCCAGCATGCCACTGAAGGCGGCGGGCTGCAAGGCAACACGAGAGCAAAAAAAAGGAGGTAACTCTCCCCCTTAAAGGGATATTGGCAACTGGTCCGCTACGATAAGCTGACTGTAAGTCATAGTATAAGGAACTTACTATAACCCTAAGGGTTCCACTACCCCCGCCCATGAGGGGTCGGCAGTCCACACCTTGGGGGTCGCCAATTAACTACTAGTAAAAGACGACACATCTACAACAAGGAACAAAAGTGCGATGCGAAGTTTAATTAGTGCACTGTAAATGGGGACGAGCCCCTTACCGTGATGAATGAAAACTGCAAGTTGGGTTTCCGGAGGAGGTACGATGTTTGAGGAACACCTGAGGCCCTAGCCTCGCCTTCCAGATCTTCAGTTGAAATGTCTCGTAGGTAGTGGTTGGCGAACACCATACCGCACTTCAAGAAACAGCCCGCCATAATGTCCGCTACAGGAATGTTACTATGGATGTTACTATAGTCGCCGATACCGCCCTAATCTCATGCAGATTAGAGCGAGCTGGAGGAGGGAGGTCTGACGCCTTGTAGGCGTCCAGGACGACGATCTGAGATACACCCCCAACTGCTTCTTGTTGATCTCCTTGACGCTAGTGCTATCAAGGCAGCAAGAGTCTGCGCCTCCCCTGACTTGGGGAACGTGTGTGCTCTGAGTATATGCGCAATGAATGCCCGCACCGGACAGAGAAGGCGGTTCTCCTCGTCTGAGGGGTCTATCGTGGACGCTATAGCCGTCATGGTAAAGGTTCTGCCGCGTTCGTCTGCAGCCTGGTTCTTAGCTTCTAAGCTTAGCGTGGCTACCCCGCCGTCCCTCATCTCGAAGCGGAGCAAATCAGCCTGCTGTGTGTGCAGTTCCGATATCCTGGCAGCCAATACAATTGCTACCAGGAAAGCCGTCTTCACCTAGAGACGCAGGATGGTTGCCTCTGAAAGGTCCCATTCCGGAGGCCTCGATTTCTGTCGTCCGTCCACCTGGCGGTAGGTCTTGATAATCTCCTTGATGACAGACATAACAATACCCGGCTCCTGCTTGTGGAGCACGGACATATTCGTCACCAAATAAGTGTTGATGGTGGAGGCCTTAAGTCCACCCTCCTCCCTGAGGTGAACCAAGTACTTCGCCACTTGGGGAACCGTAACTGACAGGATGTCAAAACCCTTCTCCTCACAGAACGCTGTGAAGGGGCTCCACTGGAAGTCGTAGAGCTTCCTGGTTGATTCCCTTTGTGACGTAGCAACGGAAAGCCAGTGTGTCTTAGTCCATTCTCAAGACAAGCGTGAAGATAGGTGTACATACTACACCCTTGCTTGCCAACCCGGGGCTATGAGGACTGACGTAGTATCTTGACCACTACCTGAGTCAGTATTGCTGGAGGGGGAAAAGCGTAGGCATCAGTCCCCTCCCACTCTAACGAAAGAGTGTCTAGACTCCAGCCACCCGGGTCGGGTACTGGTGATACGTATGTTGGCAGCTGATGATTTAACCAAGTCGCGAAGAGGTCTACGTGTGGCCTTCCGAACTGAAGGCACAGCGTCTCGAACAACATCGGGTGAAATATCCATTCTGTTGCCAGAGGCTTGTCTGGGCGAGACAGAGCTCGAAAGGAGAGGTTAAGACTGTCCACTAGACGAAACACCTCCATCACCAGCTGCATAATGAAGTCTGCCCTGGTCGACCCCTGTTTGTTGATTGCCCACGCCGCTGTTGAGCTGTCTGTGTGGACAAGCAGGATTTCGCCCTTCATACAGGTCGACCAGTGAGCGATCGCTAGACGAATCGCGTGTATAGCTAGTTCCAGTGCATTGATGTGGTGCTCCACTCGTTAAGGAGACCACACGCCCAATGCTTGCTCCAAGCCGAGATGAACCCCCACCCTGGAGGCGTCCACGAACAGATGTGACGTGGCCGAAGAGGCACTCCCGTGAAGACATTCTCCGCCATCCTCCACCAGGCTAAGTGGTGAACAATGTCCTCCCATAGCACGTCTTCTCCCTCACGTGTCCGTTGACGAACACTTGAAGGGGCCTGAGGTGAAGCCTGCCCCTCTGGGTGTAGTCCTGAGCTGACGTTAATAGGCCAAGCAGTCGTTGCCATGAACGTAGTGCCAGAGGCTCTCGGAGAGCCCTGATCAAGAGATCCTGCCGTGGGAAATAGAGTCCAACATAGCTAAGATGGACCTAGCCTCCTTGTCTAGGTGGACCAGGTGAAAACGAACAACACTAGTCAGCCAGAATGGTGAAATGATTGTGCACTTTGGGTGAAAAGTACCAAACTTGGCACAAAGATAGCTTGTGGTATTGTGATTAAATTTGATCTGAGGGCCAAGTCAATTTCGATCCAAGATGGCCGCCAAATCCAAAATGGCCGCCACTGTTAAAACGTATATGTTTTTACAGGTTTCTTCATATCTAAATGATCCATTCATGCTATTTTATTGTTATTCATGCTAGCTTAGAAACCCAGAAATACAAGGATTGATACGGTATTGATTTATCCATTGTTGACGATGGTACAACTGATAAATAGAAGAAAACAATCAAAATTGCATCCAATTTTGTGATCTAAGGTGATGTATGTTTTTGGACGTTTCTACATCAAATTAGATTGTGAATCTTGCTTTTTTAGACTAGAAATGCCATGACTAACAATTTATTGGTAATCCCATTGTTGACAGTAGCAAACGTAATCGAATCAAGTGGTTGTCGTACGACTCGGCGTCGATGACATATGTATGAAATTTGATTTAATTTTAATTTTACAGTTGACAACATGACAGAGAAATTTTGCAGATGGTTATTATTTGTTGTTTTTTTATTTATGTGAAACAATAGTATATTTCAACAAAGGCATGACAACGTCAGTTAGACAAGCGGTTCTTGTACAATTCATATCAACTTACAAACGGTCCACATTGATGCACATTGTTTGTAAGGAATACAACGTCCTACCTTTTGAACTGTACTAATGCTTGATCCATAGTGTTATAACATTAATAGCAAATGAAAGGCGTTCTGGTACAAAAGAGAACTCAGTTATAAACTGAACTGATTAATAACTGAGTAAACGCAGAGATTCAAATTAAATTCTTTAAAGCTCACAAAACAGAAAGTATCAACCATTTTCACATTGATTTGATTGGGTAAAACGGTAAAATTTACAAATCAATGCTTTTTTCCGCAATGAACAGCTGTTTTAACGGCAATTGGCCGAGAAAAAAGTGTTTTTCCAATTATCTTCAAGCAAGAGTGTGTCAATGCTGATGACATAATGAAGATATGTCCACGGTAAACCAAAGCTAAGGCTAATGTTGCTTAAGGAAGTTGGTTCATAAAATTTCATGCAGTAGAAACTGTAACCGGCCAACTGTTTATGAAGAACTCTTTCGGTTATTAAAGGGTATATTTCGTTTTCTGTCTTCAGGAATTTGAACAGGACTCTGAAACATGATGTTTAGATGGAACCAAATTCAACAAATAAGAAATACATGAACGTAACCTAGCTTAATTTCTTAATCGGTTGTACGAACAAAGAGGATGATAGATGGGACTTTTCATATTTACTTTGATAAGAAGTGATTTCAAAATTCATGAAATTGTTTCTAGCACTCATTAATCGAATAGGTGAC
Source organism: Gibbula magus (assembly GCA_936450465.1). NCBI lineage: Eukaryota > Metazoa > Mollusca > Gastropoda > Trochida > Trochidae > Gibbula > Gibbula magus. The sequence goes on along the minus strand of OW388301.1, from coordinate 36,309,657 downwards.
CCAGTCGGAGTCAGAGGTCACAGACACGTCCGTTGCTAGGAGACAGTTGAGTTGTCCCCCTTGACGGAAACTGAAGGCGATGCAGTGTTGAGTGTTGAAGCAGGCTGACGCACATTCTGCAGCAATGGAGACGGTCAAAGAACTGCTGGTCTCAGACACCTTCCTGGACTCTGTACGCACAAACTCCATCCCTGGAAATAAAAGTATATAGGTCCCTAACAACATGAAGGACTTGGAGCAAAAACTTATGTCAGAAACTCAATGCAATTCTCTAGTTCATAGTAATTTTGAGTGCGCATGCATATTTTGTGAATAAAACTGTGGTGAAAAATAACACCCATAACTAGCTACACACCTGACATCCTATCACGGGGCTTCTAAATTACACACAACACATATTTACCTGATATGAGAGTTTGTATAACATTAAAACATAATGGTCAAACTTATATAAATGCCCGTTACTGTCTTTCGATTGGTTGAAGACGAACTTCAAAGAGTCATCGAATATGTAAGCGTTTCAAATATAAAAGTATAGTTTGGAAACAGATCAATGACTAGAGATATCGTTTATTTACATTATGACATATTGCAAATAATTCACATATCAAGACAATCCGATGAACTTAAATTAACGTGTGTCAATAGAATCTAACGTGAACAGATTTTCCTTTGTTTTATTCAATACACTAAGTAGCGGGCGTTTCCGAGGCATTCAAGCTTCACAAATCGCCATAGCAAAGCACGTTGAATTCGCTCTTCTCAACTGTTTTGGTCCTGCATGTTACACTGGTCAACATTACTGAATGTGACGACTTTAATCTAAATGTGTGAATATAGAAATTATTGGCATTTTACCCGTTTACTGTTATTTTTCTTGTGATTACACCACCAAACTATGAAACATCAATTATATATATATATATATATATATATATATATATATATATATATATATATATATATATATATTCTCATTTACCTTGTTGGGTAAAACATTGATTTCAGTATCTGTATATAATTGAATGAAATGGTACAAAAAATCAATGCCAATAACTGTATATAACAATTTCGTGATTTTCTTTTGTTTGTTTCTTTAAAGTGTGCGAGTAGACCATAATGTTTTGCGCTTGAAAATGTTAGACTTCATCTATTTTTAGACTGGAAAACACCTTTACTAATTGGTGCGATTTCTCCACTTATTTTGATTTGAAAACATCTGCGAAAAATGTGTATACATTTCAATGAGATACATTTTTAGCCATATTCCGGTTTGGTTGGTTTTCAACATACTCGATGGCTCTTAAAATCTAACCTGTTTTTTTTCCAGTTGCCTCCACCTCTGCCACGGGAATATGACCAGGATATGTTTTCCAGATCCTCACATACCTCACGGACTGAGTCAGACTGCAGCTAAATACTAAATAAGTAGATGACAGGACCTGGTTTGGCCACTTTCCACAGGTGATGACGTCACTTCCTGGACAGTCCATATCGAGGGCTGATACACTGATACGTGCGTACCTTAAATGCGTTTCTGAAAGTGATAATAACACAAATTGAGATGTGAAATGAAAACCATGAGAACGACTGAATAATAGAACGTTGCTGGTAAACTCTAATTGGAAAAACATAGATGATAATTAGAAGAGAAAAACTAAAAAGCATGCAAATTTTCAATTTCAAACTGATGACACCGATGGTATATGACAACACATGTTTCTACTATTAAAACTATAAAAAGTAAATAACACGTATACAGAAAATATTATATGAGTTATCCCATGATCTAATGATTGAGACAGACAGGGAGATATCAAAATGCAGCTTTATAAAATAACATTTGTAAGTTGTGCAATCCATATTTAATGGAAGACGAATATCATTTTCTTTTTATTTGTCCTTTGTATACTGACCTGAGATCAAATAATATTCTCTGTAGAGAATGAGTTTCCACATGAATAAAACAGTTATAGTCACCACATTATCGATTGTGATGATTCAATGATTCCCTTGTTTTAAACTTTCAGAGCCTATTAAGTACATATCACTGTTGTTAAACTACTGTTTTACTGTTACAAAGCCGTTTTGGAGACACACAAAATGTTGTATTTTCTACTAAAATAATCAATAAGTATGTTTTTCCCCCAAAATATAACTTTTCTTAAGTAATCAAAATGTAAATCTTTTTCAATGATTTGATCATGTATTTAGTAATGTATGTAGTGCATTGCAGGATAATGAAAACTTAGCTTCCAAATTTGTTACAAAAAACGAAAAAAAGTGTTTCTCTATAGTATATCTATGATAAACAGACGAAGTCCTTTCAAATACTAATTATTACAGTTCTAAATAGGTTTCTATGCAGATATTTCGATGATTTGACTTCTATCGTGTTCATCATGCCGAGTTTCGGGATCTGCACCATAGAGGATCAGAAGTTTATGTATTGTAAGGTTTGATATTGGTGATATCCACCCTTGTGAGGTTCTTTGGTGATGATGTCAAAGAATTATGACAGTTCACATAAGCGCTGTCTAGTGTTAGAATGTGTTTAGGATGGCAAATGATACTTGCACTTGCACAATCCTTCATTGAAAATACCCTGTTGTATTTGATAACTAACAAACTCATTTATAAGGATTGAAGTAGAAACACTGTAACTATAGTGTGAAAGATAATACCTGGGTTCCGTTCCATAACAGCGAGCGCTTATAATCGCTCATTGATTGCTCAATTCGCTCAATTCGCTCATTCTCTCCTGAACGACACGGTGCAAAACCTCAAAGTTCGCTCGCTTTGCTACGTAGCGCTACATTGAGCAATCGTGTTCGAGAGAGGTTTAAAAGAAATTGCTAATTGAGCGATTACTTTGAAACCTCTCTTGAACACGGCCCTGGTTAAAGGTGAGAAGTTCAATTAAATGTGTTCTATATAAGGTTTGCATTTGAATCCTAAAGGAATTCAGTTGATATATGATATAAGAGAGCAATAACGGCACTTACCGAATCCATTTGAGGGTGATAAGAGGGTTATATTGAAGACCTTGTAGAATCCCTGTAGATCCCCTTGCCATGAGGGCGTGTCTATTATCTTAGTCATGCTTGTGGTGGCCGGATTTCCGTCGTTACCAAAGATGGAGCCGTAGTTTTGTGAATCGCCTAAATAAGAACTCAACTGTTTACTGGGCTTGTTCAACAAGATGTTCAAACCTGAAGCAAAAAGACACCAGATATAACAAAAAATATATGCTTTTTTCCAAACATACAAAGTGCTCTACAAAGGAAGTAGCATATTTTGATTTGATTTTTTTAAACCGACAATATTGTAGGAACAAAGAGAAATTGGACATAACAATCTTGTTAAATGAAAAATAGTTTGTAATCCCTATGCAGGAAGTTATTGCATGTTCTTGACAGTAGGATCTTTCATCTAAAATAAGATGAACAATTAAATATCCAAACAGAAAACAACAAAACAAATAGAAACAGATATCGACACATTTTGTCAGATTAAATTGAAATATCAAAAAGTTGCGAACTACATAAAAAGCAAAATATGAAATACGGACCTTCACTTTGAATGATAATAAGAAGACAGAGTGATAGCGTGGTAACGACAAACATCTCCACACGGCTTATGTATGTGATTAAGTGACCAACACAGTTGTTATAACTCATTCACACCAGTAACCATGAATGACTAGGGAATTGATTACACCCCCTTACCTGTACAGTAAGTGAATATAAAACATCCTTTGATACCAGGACAATATATGATCAATATGTATATATGATCATGATTTGTACAGCACTTCAACATCACTTCAATATCAACACTAGTGTGTTGTTGAGCAGCAGCACTGTCTTTAATAACCACATTGTTCAGCGAGAAAATAAGAATATGTTCAGTTGCTTAAAAAATCACATCTCCATTATATCGGCGTTTATCAAAATGTTTTAAACTATAATGGATGAACTGGTCACAGCCATGAGCAGCAAACTATAATGGGTAAAGTATTTATAAAATATAAAGTGGTCCTAAATATATATTTCCTGACAGCATAAATAAGTCGCATATAAATACCACTTTGTCTATTCAGAAAATAATAATCCATTACTCTTAGTTATGCAACAATTGCATCCATCTGCTTTCATCAACATATCATGTGTATACTTACTTATTTCTCATCTGTTTACATCATCTCTAATATTATTTTTTGTATCCATCATGCAAATACCCTTAAAAAACCTAAACGTTTTCATAAAAGTATCGCAATTATGTTCGCAATAAATCGTGAATAAATCTGTGTATCATATCGATTCCTAAGCATGTACATGCAACTAAGAAAACTCGACTGAAGAACAAAAGTATACACTGTTGATATTCTCACATTTCCAAACCCGAAACGTACATACCTTGTATGTGTACTTTTTCACACTTGTTCAGCTCCGCAACGCAAACTAGTCCATCTTAAGACAATATAAATTTTGATTCCCTGTGGTGGCCATGCAACGCATTTAGAATAAAAAATAACGACACGAAACGTTTTGGCAATTTCAACAACTTTGATACTGGGGCCGTGTTACAATGTACATTGGAACACGTTAATACGATGGATAATAAATTGCACACAATTATTAAGTAATTTAAACAGAAAGAAACAGAAAAACAGCATCAATATTTTGCCTAATAAAAAACTGTTCATCGGTGTATAAAACTGTTCTAATGAAAGATACTGACAGACAGACAGACAGACAGACAGACATGTTTATTCAGCATGTAAGGCTCAGTGGCCCATAGTACAGTTGAAATTATATAAGAACAATTTGGTCACGTGACTTTGAAGACGATTTTACATAAGAATTCATAAGGTAAATCAAACGTTTTATAAATATGGCAACATTTTGAATGACATCAGCATTTTTTGCATTTAGAAGATTGTACATCGTTTGTTGGTTAATATTAACGCATTTAAAAAACTTATTCCTGCATTCGGAAAAGGCTTCACAGATTAACAGTATATGATATTCATCTTCAGTTTGGCCTGAAGAACAGTATGAACATGTTAAATCGTTCAGAGTATTATTATCTTTTCTTAAACACTGGATTTTTAAGGCATGTAGAGATATTCTATATTTACAGAAACTTCTTAAAAGTGATTTTTCATTAAGGACACTGATGTATTTTTCAGGCCCAAAAACTGATTTACAATAGGAATAATGGCTGAGGAAGCTGGATGAATAAATTGATTCAGACCACTTCTGGATAAAAATGTCTTTTATACGTTGCTTAAACATTGACAAAAATACATGTTTTTCACCAACATCTTGATTTATCCAAACATAAGAAAAGCCATTTAAAAACAATATATTTCTTGCATCGGCAGCCCACGAGTGCTTTCCACGATTATCTAAAGATAATAACATTTGATAACATTGATACGGCAATCTGTATTCCGGCATTCTTATAAGTTTAATCAAAAATTTAAATAAGAAATCGTTTAAAATATGACGTGTGAACAGCTTCAATAACATCAAAATAATTTGCTCCCCAAATTTCTGATCCATATAGCATAATAGGTGATATTTTGGAGTCAAAGAGTAAACAAGCAATATCAAAAGTAATAAACTTATTTACTTTGAAAAGTTTAAGAATCGGAAATAGTGCCTTTTTAGCTTGTGCGGCGAGGGTTTTACATGCCATGGACCAGCATAGTCGACTTGAAAATAAAATGCCCAAGTATTTGTAATAAGTGACTACGTTCATTGGTTTGCCGCGGAATAGCCATTTCTCCCTTTTAGCCACAATTCCCCCGTTTCTAAAAACAACAATATTATATTTGTCCATATTCAAGTCTAAACCCCATTTGTCACAAAATGCTTCTAAAATGTTTAGTTGTCGCTGCAGACCATTTACCATAAATGAAAACATAACAATATCGTCTGCAAACAACAGTAAGAGTAAATCTTTGATTTGCGGAGTGACAAAAACTCCATTATTACATGATTCATACAAGTTAATCACTAGTTCGTTTATAAAAAAGATGAACAACAGAGGGCTAAGGACACAGCCAACAATGATAACTTTTTGTGTCAAATCCTTCAGATCCCTTAATTGGATGTACCAAACGGCAATAACTCAATATCACACGAGTCGAATATGAATATGTTAGAGTCAGTTCATCACATCATTAATTCGAACATCAATATTTTAAAACGATTTGATTCTTAACATTATGCTCCATGCTTGACTTTCTTGTACCAGTTGACCACGAAACAAACAAACAAATTTAGATTATATATTACTTTATCAATTAACTAGATGTTACTTATACAGTATCTACGGCCTAGACCATATAATTCGAAAACTGGGCCAATACGGGGAAACTGGGCCAATACACAAAAACAGTGCCAATACGAGACAAACTGGGCCAATATGAGTTTGAGCATGCTCAATCGCACATTAGGTGAAAGCCCGAAGCTGTCGTTTCACAACTTTGACAGATAATATCTGTTCACCAAGTTTGTTTATGATTATTATTTCAATATCAATGAGATGTTTAGTGATGTTCAAATAGAATGCAAAGAGGTTAATTAATAAAAAAAAATGTCATTAATTAAGTATTTCCGTATTGGCCGAGTTGCAGGTCCTCGGTCAAGTGTTTTGGCCCTCGTCTTCGTTTCGTGCCAATACAACCAACCTCGGACCTGTAACTTGGCCAATACGGAAATACTTAATTAATAACATTAAAATTAATGTGAATGTTTTTGTGTACACCATTCTGTTTTAATGTGAACCTATGTATTATGTATACTGGATCGGCATTAATATAAGCCATGTAGGCTTGTTTGCCAATCCATTTCTATTAAATAAAATATGTTTAAACCAAATCTCTTGTTAAAATACCAAACCCAGGTTGTTCATCTAGTTACACTTGATTATATCACAGTAAACGTTAGGCTGGATAGCAAATCGTAAGAATATTTCAATTACATTTCATTATATGAGAAGGTTACAATGTAAAACACAGTCATGTAAAACAAATTGAACAATCTAAATGGATGCAACCTCGATGAATATATTATATATTATTACATCTCAATTACAAATACACATATTCAATAACTTTCACATCTCTATAAAGATGAATTTACACCTAACTGGCATTCAATAAACCCTGAACCTCTGACATGCGCACAAATGCGCAAAATGCACGTGAAGCTCGCCTATATTGTAAGATGTCTACAGTGAGTTGATCACTATCCTGATTCAGGGCTTCCGCCTAAATAAATAGGCCCTGTAACCAGGATAGTTATCATTTTATTTTTTTGTGGGACAGCAGGTTGTGGCTTACATTTGGGGCATAATTCAACTTACAATTATATGAAGGAGTGATGTCGAATGTCAATAAGAGAACGGACAGCAGATTTACACGCTCTTTAACAAACCATATGGTTAAGGAATGTGTTTTCGACATATGTTTGAAACTTGTATAACAGACAGACAGATTTGGTAATGTTGAATATGTCATGTAACTACAGTGCGTGTAAATGGAATTGACCTTAAAGGGGCATTAGCACGTTTTTTGCAAATTTTATTTTTTCAAATTTCCCATTTATAATGATAGTTTATGTCATTTATATTTACTTTAGAGGGTAAAATATCTTATTACACAAACCAATTTCCCGTAGTGGTTAAAACAGTATGGCGTAGAAAGCAAAAATTGCATTTATTGTGAACACAATTTATTATTTCGAATGACAAAAAACGATTCCCATTGCTTTACGAACCATGTACACTCATTTTTTAGATTGATTTTAATTTTCCGAAGAGGGAAGGGTGTTTTACTATTGGTGAGATTATTTTTCAATTACATTTCATCGACTTATTTCACGGGAAAAACGTGCTACTGCCCCTTTAAAAACAAAACATTAACTGTAAATAGTAAACAGAATATCAAAAGAAAAGTCTATGAAATTTCTAAACATTATTCTTTGAAATAAAATTAAGATATGAAACATATGATATGATGATAAACATGTAATAATACATTGACAAATATTTGAATGGTTTGAATTTGGTGAAAATATAAGCACTTATATGTTGCTGAATAAATAAGTGTTAGTGTTGCAATAGCAGAGAGTATTTAAAGGCGCTGTACCACGATTTTCTTACTGAAAACCTGTGCTCCTAGAATATTATAAATAAGATATTCCTTTGACAAAATAAAAGGCCTAAATCAATGATTTAAAAAAGAGTTCTAAAACGAATATACATGGTTCGGTTAAGCCATGGGAGTTCATTTCCCATTGAGTGGCCATTTTAATGTGTTCACATTGCTCGAAGGTAGTTCAAGTGTCCATACTGATGTAATGATACCTATACACTCAGAGTAGAGTTTTAAACATGGTACAATGATTGAATGGTTAACCATCTTGCTGTCCGAACTCTTAAATTCTCTTGAGACCTACAAATCTACATCTCACAGCGAGTTGCACACCACTGTCGATTCATACGGTGCACCATTTTCTTCCAATACAGATAGCCGTTTTCTATGGATACGGCTTATCGGGTCGTGTAATTAGATGTTTTACACATCAACGTATAGATATATTGTAAAAAATTTAATAATAAATAGCAACTTTGAGAAAACATAATACGCAAAAAAACGTTCAATAGCGCCTTTAAAAAGTACACACCCGATAACAGACATAGATAGACATAGATTTGTAGGTCTCAAGCGATTTTGAGCGTTCAAACAGCAATCATGGTGCCATATTTAGAACTCTACTCTAAGTGTTCAGCTATCGCTGCATCACTCAGATCACTTGAACTGCTCTCAAGCTCGGAGGAAAATGGTTTAACCGAACCATGTACATTCGTTTGTGTACTCTTTTTACTGATCCAGGAGTGTTGTTTAGCCATTAGTACCACTTATCTATATTTCGTAAAGAACAACATTCTACAGCGGTCTGTAGCCTGTTATTAAGCGTAACACTATTATCATGAACAACAGCTTTTAATGATTTGATTTATTCTTGATAGCACCGATTGACGTTATGTCTGAACAACTAATGACAATAATAAAAAGTATTTCACGTAAAAATTTCAGCTCTTTAGACTAAGTCGTTCTAGAGAAGAAGACAAAATGAGAAAAGTTTACAGATGGACGGACGGACGGACGGACGGACGGACGCCGGACGGACGGACGCCGGACACCGTGCCATGCCATAAGCCCATCAGGCCTTTCTGGCCAGATGAGCTAAACATATATCCATGGCAGTTTTTGAGTTCTGCTTCGGAAATGAATTATTAAGTTATGTATCTATGAAAATGGTAAAAATTAAACAAATTAAAAATTGTGAAGAAGTTGCAAACCCCAAAAGGCACATCTACACATGATGACTGTTCCACACACCAAGTTTCGTTGAGATATGTCTTATAGTTTTCGAATTCGGCTCCGGAAACGAAATTCTAAGTTACGTTTCCATGGAAACGGTCAAAAAAAATAACTCGAAGAAGTTGAAAACCCCAAAAGGCACAACTACACATGATGATTGTTCCACACACCAAGTTTCGTTGAGATATGTCTTATAGTTTTCGAGTTCTGCTCCGGAAACAAAATCGGGCGGACCGACGGGGGATAATAAAGCATTTTCCGTAATAATAGGTGAGGTGAGTTGGGGTTTCAATTGCAAGAGTTTTTTTTTCTTACATCAGGTCTATTAGTATTAGTGGAAGGAGAAGCCCGTAACATCATGTGGCTATGATTTGCAGCGTCTGGAACTAGCGAACCATGGGTGGTACTACGCTGAAATTCAGTGTAGCATTGCCCCCTCCTCTACTTCAGACACAGTTTCCGTGCCCCTGGCGGGATTCGAACCCCGTTATCAGTATCAGGGTATCTAACATATATGTAGTCTGAATGAAATCTGATTAAATAAAACACACACATGTTTGAATGGTTTCACTTGACACTAGTAAAGATATCGATGTGCATCGTTCCTTGAGACTATCATAATAAGTAATTTCATGATTTAAACGGACGAAAAATAAACACAGAACAGAATTTATGTCATTACAAAAGTAATTTTCAAAAGAAAAAACAAGAATTCATGAATAAGGTTTTTCAATAGTGAAAGTTCATATTGAATTAAAGCGTTGTTTGCTTTATTATTCCATTCTTATTTCGTTGGACATACTCCACATTCTATGTAGTTTGACAGTCCGTATTTGTGCATAGTTTCTTGTTTGAATTCAATTTGATATTCGGATTTGACATGGGATTAAAGTTTAGCAATAATAAACGTGATTTTGTGGGGTCTTAACAATGGGGGAGTGGTCCAAATTCAACTGTGACATAGTTTTATCTGTAGTTTACAGAGCATGGAGAAGTTTCCGACTTGTATCGGGAAATACCAGGACAGATTGTCCTCGAGCTCAGTCGGACGGAGCCTCTCGGACCAACTGTCCTGGTGAAACGATGAAACGAGGAAACTATGTTAGTAACTGACTTACTTCTCACTTATTCCGAGTGATATAACATGAAAATTAACAGGGTTTATTTTATTATGTAGAATATCATAACCTTTTTGTGGCTACGGATGTGCAGCTTGAACGATTCTCGCGTGTCAAAATAAACACAAGAACTTAATATTCAAAGATCATGCAGTGTCGTGCAGTTTATGAAAATACCTGTAATTTGCGACGAAATTTCACAGTTTAGAAGGATACGGTCGCCTTCTTAGCATGGCCCTATGTCAATGGAAAATTGAAGGTGGTTTCTAAATAGGATTAAAATCGGTTGGTTGTATGTATATGACATGTATCTTAATTGCATATTATTTACCCTTATGGTTAATAATCGAGCTTTTTTTATATGAGCACATGTGCACATATCACGTTTGCCAAGCAACGATTGTTTCACCGCGGCTTACCATATTGTGCCGTCTGTGACTTCATAAAACGATTGTGCATGATGTCACTGTTGCTTGCCGTCGCAAGAAAAGTGGGCCGGCTTCTGACTATTTTTACGCAAATCAAATGGGAAAGAACGGGTAATAAAGAAATTATTACACTCGAAAGTGTGTCATATCACTTTTACGAAAACTGGTGCAAATGTGTGTATAACCCTCGCTCTCGCTCGGGCCATACAAAAATTCACACTCGTTTCGTACAAGTCATATGACACACTTCCTCGGGTAATAATCTCTATCTATGCTTCAGGCTACAATATTTATCATTTTTGGCAGAAGTCAATCAGCTGATACAAGTGTTTTAGTCCAAACCGTGTTGAGTATCACATCAAATATATTCGTATTCGGACGTCTTTATCTTGGCCAATCAAACGTCTAGCCTACTTTTGATGAAATTGTCGTTGATAATCGTATCTAGTCTTGTTTTAAAATGGTTAAGAAAAGTGTCCGTGTATCAGATATCAGGACTCTTTAGACGAAATATTCCTGACGAAATAGTCCAGGGTTCCGTTCCATAATCGCTCATTGATTGCTCAATGTAGCGATCAAATAGCGCTCAAGTAGCGCTCATTCTCTCCTGAACGACACGGTGCAAAACCTCAAAGTTCGCTACGTAGCGCTACATTGAGCAATCGCGTTCAAGAGAGGTTTAAAAGTAATCGCGATTACTTCGAAACCTCTCTTGAACACGGCCCTGATGTCGAAGGGGCGTGATAGCGCAGTGGTTAGCACGAAACACGAAATAAAGAGATCTCACAAAATGTTACCACAATGTGCAAAACAATCCTCCTCGATCAATAAACAGCCCTCTAAAACGAATTGTAATAATTCGGTAAGCAACGCGGATCCATTTTCGAATTATAAGGTGTTCACACTAAAATGATCGCTTTCAGTTTTCGTTTTATACGTGAGACTTACGACTATGGATAATCGGGTTGTGTAATGGACTGTTTACCCTTATTAGTAAATATACAGATGTAGATATAGATATAGATATAGATTCAGATAAAGCAGAAACTTTTATCATTAATGGCAAATTTGAACAAATAAAAATGCACAAAACGTGCTACAGTGCCTTTAATACGTGAATGGTAGGATGAACACGTTAATTGCTTATGGTTCCACTGTACATGAGTACATGAGGTTGATTAAAGAGTAAAGCATCAGTGACTCCTGATTAACACTTCTTTCTTCTCTTCAAATATTCATGCTTATTTCTTTCAAAATATACTATTGGATTCAGTTTTGTTTTGAGATGACACTAATTTGGTCGTCCTCGTCAAGACTTTCTTCATGCCCTGAAAGACAGGATCGATGTTTCGACTCTTTGAACCGTCCATCACATCGATCTCCAAAATTAAGTTGCAAACTGTTATTTGTATCCGATTTCTAACCATAAGATATTCATGTTGATTCCTTTCAATGTTTGTATTTCTTCTGGGTCCTCTATTGATACAACACTAATTTGGCCGCCCATGTCTTGGTCCGCTAAAGGCAGGATCGATTTCTCGAATCTTTGATTTTCCATTACATTTACCATCAAGACTAACTTAGAAATATAATTTGCAAAATATTGATGATATTAAGTCTTTTTTTTTTGTATATTCCATTGGACAGATTCAGAAAAAAAAACTACGCGGCAAAAGAAATTTTTTTTTTTTTAAATACAGTCATAAACAAATTACTGCAACCGGATAACATCAAATTTCAATATACTATATGTTTTGTTAAGAAGGAGTTAAAATTAGGAAATAGTACTGTAAACATTTATGTGTTTAACCACACATAGGCTGCTGCAATTTGAAATTTGATATTTTGAACAGCATGTTTGGTTTTTAATTTTTCAAATGATGAAATGTGGAAAGTAAGATTATGTCGACATAGTGTACCTTCTTGGACTTTAATTTAATTCATTGACACATTGTTACCACAGGGGTTAGACTCCGTCCATGTTAACCGGAAGTTAGTCGTCAACAACCTTTGTCTCGACGGTTGTTTTTCAACTTGGGTGGGTCCCGAAAGTGGTCAGTTATGAATATTGTCTATTGAATAATGTTAACAAAATCAATGTGTTACAACTCATCACAATCCGTATATCTTTGTAACATGACATACATAGGTTAGATTTTTGTTATATTTCTGAACCAGTCAATCTTCGTCAGGGACACAAGCCTCGAAAAGGCTACTTGTTATGTTTTATGTTTTATGTTGACTCATATCAAAGTTATAGCAGTCAAAGATTAATCATGTAAAATATAAATATACTTTTTCAAAAATTGAAAATGTAGATTAGTTGACCTCTGGACAAATTATATAAAATTAAAAAATACAGTTGTATTATCAACTGTGGGTAAAACTATTTTGCATTTATGTAGGGATACCTTCTTTTGTGGTCTAGTAGAAGGTATTAAACAGTCTATAACTAACTTTTCTTATCAGATTTCAAATCTAGATGAATATACACTCTTGACAATGACACGCTTAAATAAGGGTAAGGTTATTCTTCTACATGCCTATTTTAAATAATAAATCTGATAGACGTATCCCCGACTAAAGCATGATCATATCACTCCTGTTTTGAAGAGTCTACACCGGCTTCCAGTGTAATACAGGACAACCTACAAGCTGCTCTGTCTGACCTTTCAGTGTGTCAATAACAGTGCCCCCGAATACCTCTGTGAACTCATAAAACCATACATTCCTAGAAAGACACTTAGATCTCAAGATAGTCATCTGTTGACCATGCTTAGTATCAAGATGACACGCTATGGTGAAAAATCGTTCTCCTATGCTTCAACCACGGAGTGGAACAAACTGCCCTCCGAACTTAAAACATGCCATGCCCTGTCTTCTTTTAAGACTTTACTAAAGTCTCATCTGTTCTGTTTTGTCTATCCTTCAGCCAAAGAACTTTTATCCTCACGCACAATGAGCATACTCATGTGTGGAAAATACGCATACAAGTGGACTAAATATTATTATTATTATTATATAGTTCCCAGGTCTGGTTGACCTCTGGACACATGATGTTACTCACGCGCAAAAGAAACGTCCGCGTCGATAGACACATGTTTAGTAAATAGAGAATACTAAATAATGTTTAATAACATGTTTATTAAACGAGTGAGTCGTTTGAAATTTAACGAGCGAAAACGGAACCGAATTTACTATTTTATTTATTACTCACTGATTTAAACGTCACTTAATTCCACGAACTCGTCGATAAATGGGACGAAGCCCATTGAGACCACAGCACTAATATTGTGACGTCATAGTTATGGCAGTATGACGTCACGACAATCGGCAGCAAGAGATTGATTAAACTGCGATATCTTCAACGGGCGAGTAATAAATAGGTTTTCACAATTTCATACATCAGAGCATGATATATTTATTATCATGTCCGTTCAAACACACTTGAAGTGTTGAAATCGCTATTTCAAAGGGTTTTTTTTGGACATAATGTTTGCTAATTTACGTTTAAAAATTACGAAATATGGAAATGATGTTAGTATAAAACCAGGTCTAGATCAATAACCTGCATGAATTTAAATTTGTTGACGCGTCTTTAGTACAAGAAGTCACAAAACTCTCCTATCTCGTCTAGTTAAGAAGATTCGAAAACGATTATTTCTTAAAACGTGTTTCTCAGAAATATGAACAGATAATGTTATGAAATTTCAAACTTAGTTTTGTTGGCTTCTGAAGACATGGTGTAACTCTGTGTCAGTTGTATGAAGTATCGCACATTGGTTAAGATAAACTCATCGGCAAAAGAAACTTATGACTTTTAAAATAAAATATGCAAATATGCAGAAGAAACTCACCAAAACGCATTCTGTGGGTTAATAACACTCATTATTCCATTATTTTTTATGAATTTCTTGCAATCATTTAAAAGCGAAAAACATTGTAGTTGGGATTTCTCATTCTGCACGTGCGAAATGTTTGCATAAATACCGACGTCCATGAGAACAATGATGCAGTATAAAAAAGAACACGAAAGAAATACCTATGAAACATTCACAACGAGAACGCAACAGAGCCATTGGTATGGTAGAGGTGGGGTCCACACAACGCCTCATTGCAAAACCCTTCAACTGTAGCCAAGAAACCATCACCAACTTGTTGAATTGCTGTCAGCAGACAGGCCAGAGACAATACCGTCCAAGATAGGGTCGACTAAGGGTTACGTGGTCTGCTGAGGACCGATACAGCAGCTTGATCTGGTCTTTTTGGATTTGTGGCGAAAAAATATTGATGACGTCATCCGGCGACTGACGACCTGTGGAGACTTGTTCTAGCGTGTATTGATGCAGAGAATGGTCACACACGCTACTGCGAACATGTTTGACCATTTGAAGGATTGTGCGACCTTTTTGTAAAAAATGTTTGCTATTTTGTAAATTTTTATTTTGACCTCCATATCGCTCAACCTTATAATAAATGTACTATTGAGAGAACAAGGATGACGTTCTACAGTGTTTAGAAAGGTATTCCTGTAATTAGATTGATAATAATAATTATCTTATTTGTCTTATTGTTTTTTTTTATGAGCGACAAAAGGTGGTGATAAGTTTATTTAGCCGATGAGTTTATCTTTATCTTTATATTTTGCCGCGTAGATTGTAATGTATAACTGACCAATATGACAAAGAAATTGAACGCACAATGCTTTGTAATTAAAGTTGATCAGTTGAAGTGTAAATTGATAATATAAAAAGGATTACAAGCCTTAGGTTTTTCATTCGCTTTGTGTATTTCAATAGCCAGATGTATTGAATTTATAAGGAACTAAACAATATGATAAGAGAGTATACATATTTTGTGAAACTAACAAAATATAAAATATCTTGTGAAAAAAATCCATAGATTTTGGAACTAAGAAATAATGAACATGTATTATATGCCCCGTGGGAAAAAAAACACTTATATTGAGAAGTAGAGGAGTAGTTACACTTTAATTGATTAAGTTCTGCAACAGTGGCTTGTAAATCAATGACATTGACATTATCATAAAGGAAAAAATGCTAACTAATTGTAAAACTCTGATACTAAGAAGATAAGAAAAGAAGTAGACAATTAATATCGGTCCAATCTTGACACTAATTGTCCAATGGAGTGTCCTGGATGAATAAACAACATTTATAACTTATTTAACCAAATTCACAATGAAAATTGCAACGTCAGCAACGTTTGAAGAAATTCTGATTAACTGTTTATCCATCATGTTTAGGACCATCACCATGATCACCAAAAGAAGTAGATACTCAATATTTCCCAATCTTGACACTAATTGGAGTTAAGAAAGTGACAACAAAATTTATTTTCTCAAATCCACAACTTTATTACTTTCTTTTAAGATATGATAAATACACTTCGCAGCATTAAACACTTCATTTTGTATTTTCAAAATTTTCACAATCTAATAAAATTACGGCATGGAGGCCATTTTATTGTGAACACACATTATTATTGCGAATTACAGAAACGATTCCCATGGCTTAACCGAACCATGTACATTCATCTTTTAACTTGATTTTCCGAAGAAAGATGGGTGTTTTACTATTGATGACATTATTTTTCAAACACTATTCAATATCATGGTGGATGACCTTTTCGAAGGCATCTCACCAAAAATAAACACCTCCAAATTTGCAGACGACGGTGCCCTATGGGCACGTTGTAACAACCTCCATACTTCTACCACCTTACTCCAATCCGCACTAAATAAAGTCGACCAATGGGCCGACAAATGGGGCTTTAAACCAAATGATCACCAAAAGAAGTAGCTAATCAATATTTTCCCAGTTAAGAAAGTGACAACAATATTTTTTTTCTCAAATCCACAACTTTGTTTCTTTCTTTTAAGATATGATAAATACACTTCGCAGCATTAAACACTTCATTTTTATTTTCAAAATTTTAATAATCTAATACAATTACGGAATGGCGGCCATTTTATTGTGAATTATTACGAATTACAAAAACGATTCCCATGGCTTTACCGGACCATGTACACTCATCTTTTAACTTGATTTTCCGAAGAAAGAAGGATGTTTTACTATTGGTGACATTATTTTTCAAATACATTTCATCGACTTATTTGAGCTAAAAAAACGTGCTACTGTCTCTTTAAAGAAGGAATTATTTCAATAACTCTCATCATCATAACACTAAAGTAAACCTGTTTTAACAACATGTTCATATCGTGTACTTTATGTAAAACTATTACTTAATGTTCTTAACGTTTATTACTGCTTTTCAAAATCAAATTTAGTGTGTATGAATACAAACCTCTAAATTTGTATTAAGATAACAGCCACAATAGAGAGAAGCCATGGTGATTTGAAATGTTATTTAAACTGATAATAGGAAATCATGCATGTCGTAGAGTAGACGTTTAAGGGTGAAATCTGTAGGCATAACGCCTGACCAGTGACTCGTGGAACGAACGTCATTAAGATCCATCAACATATTGTCAACCTTATTTGTGATTGACTCGCTGAGAAGAATGGATGTCTCACTGTCGTTCCTTGCAGCACTTTTTGCAACTTATATTGAAGGTATGTATATTTCCAAATGAATCCATTATACCCTTGTTTACATGCACTATTGGATTTTTTAATTGTTTTATATTTGTTTTTTTTTTACAGTTATTTCTCCTTGCCACTTGGAAGGTCCAAATATCCTATTGAACAAACCATCTCAACAGAATTACGCTTACAAAGGCCAAGTTGATGATTACGGATCCCACATGGGCAACGATGGAGACGAATTAAACATGATGGGAACTGGATTGGCTGATGAGTCCTACTGGCAGGGAGATCTACAGGGATACTACATGGTCTCCAGCATCACGCTGACCTCAGCCGCTACATGGAGTGAGTAGAGCAACTAGTATATCATAATGAATGTAGAAGCACATTAACATTTTTTTACAAACACAGTTCATTATATAAATGCCCTGAATGAGTTCTTTGGAAATTTTCAGGTTAAAATTATTTTTTTCAATTTTTGAAAAAAAAATTCCAATGTTCCCAATGGAATCTTTTTTCCCAATGGAATTTTTTTTTCCATTGGAACTGTTTTTTCAATTGAAATATGTGGAAAAGGGTGGTAGGATTAGTCATTGACGGCAGTTTTGATAATAATGAATTTATGAAATATTATAATTCTATTTTATTGACTTTGGTGTAGTTTTCAATGAAACGTTGATTTTAATAATAATATTTATTGACTTTTGTGAAAGTTTATCTTTAATAACATGTAGAGTTTGTAAAATATATTTTGAATTTAGTGAAATGTTGACTTTGAAAGTATTTATTGACTTTTGTGAAAGATTTTTTTTTTTTAAATGTTGACTTTGAAAAAGATATTTTGAATTTAGTGAAATATTGACTTTGATGAAATGTTGACTTTGGAAATATTTAATGATTTTGTGAAAGTTAAACTTAAATAAAATGTTGACTTTGAAAAAGATATTTTGAATTTAGTGAAATGTTGACTTTAATCAAGTATTTATTTGGTGAAATGTTGACTTTGAAAATATTTATTGACTTTTGTGAAAGTTTAATTTAAATAAAATGTTGACTTTGAAAAAGATATTTTGAATTTAGTGAAATGTTGACTTTGATCAAGTATTTATTTGGTGAAATGTTGACTTTGAAAATATTTATTGACTTTTGTGAAAGTTTAACTTATATAAAATGTTGACTTTGGTGACATGTTGGTTTTGAAAAAGATATTATGAATTTAGTGCAATATTGACTTTGGTCACATATTGACTTTAGTGAAATATTGACTTTGATCAAGTATTGATTTGGTGAAATGTTGACTTTGAAAATATTTATTGACTTTTGTGAAAGTTTAATTTAAATAAAATGTTGACTTTGAAAAATAGATTTTGAATTCAGTGAAATGTTGACTATGATCACATATTGACTTTAGTGAAATATTGACTTTGATCAAGTATTGATTTGATGAAATGTTGACTTTGATATATTTATTGACTTTTGTGTAAGTTTAATTTAAATAAAATGTTGACTTTGAAAAGGATATTTTGAATTTAGTGAAATGTTGACTTTGATCAAGTATTTATTTGGTGAAATGTTGACTTTGAAAATATTTATTGACTTTTGTGAAAGTTTAACTTATATAAAATGTTGACTTTGGTGACATGTTGGTTTTGAAAAAGATATTATGAATTTAGTGCAATATTGACTTTGGTCACATATTGACTTTAGTGAAATATTGACTTTGATCAAGTATTGATTTGATGAAATGTTGACTTTGAAATATTTATTGACTTTTGTGTAAGTTTAATTTAAATAAAATGTTGACTTTGAAAAAGATATTTTGAATTTAGTGAAATGTTGACTTTGATCAAGTATTTATTTGGTGAAATGTTGACTTTGAAAGTATTTATTGACTTTTGTGAAAGATTAATTTTGTTTAAATGTTGAATTTGTAAAAGATATTTTGAGTTTAGTGAAATGTTGACTTTGATCAGATATTGACTTTAGTGAAATGTTGACTTTGAAAATATTTATTGACTTTTGTGAAAGTTTGACTTTGGTGTCATGTTAATTTTGAAAAAGATATTTTGAATTTAGTGAAATATTGACTTTGGTCACATATTGACTTTGGAAATATTTCCTGACTTTTGTGAAAGTTTAACTCAAATAAGATGTTAACTTTGAAAATA
Source organism: Gibbula magus (assembly GCA_936450465.1). Taxonomy (NCBI): domain Eukaryota; kingdom Metazoa; phylum Mollusca; class Gastropoda; order Trochida; family Trochidae; genus Gibbula; species Gibbula magus. The sequence goes on along the minus strand of OW388301.1, from coordinate 36,289,971 downwards.
AAATTATCAAGTGTCCTTCGCCTAAAACATATATTGAGATTATAGATATGAATTTTTTTTTTAAAAAGACGTTTCAACAATATGCTCTCCTATAAAATATTTGTTGAACACTAATGTCTGGCTAAAGGTGGATGTTTCAGACAGTATGTGTTAGGTCATTTGACTATGCTATTGCCCACATTACATCAGTCACCATGACTGATTATTTATACACACCTGATTGCAGGTTACAGATTTATAACGATAGAACAATTGCAAATTAATTATGCAACTGCGGTTTAAGTGATATATCAGACTTGTGGTTTGACTCTCAGACTACCCTACTGCGTCCCTCTCGGTATTACGTTACAAGTGTATTCGGTCAACTCATTAAGGCCAACTAGTAGTTAATTACCGTTTCAACGCCACTGACCTAGCAGCTAGGTGTTACGAGAACGCCAATGTAGTCAGACTTTGATAGAGTGACCACACAAGCACTTATTTGTTTCCGATCTGTGTGCATTACACTGCAAATGTATCTGCGATCAGATGACATTCTCGACCATGAACTTATATCGCTTGGTAAAGTTATTGAGAATGTTTAGGTGGGACTTAACAAACGTAAATTATGTTACTTTAACATATCAGATAATGAATTTATTTGGTTTTTGTTACAGGCGAACAGTTATAATATGCATAATATTATCCATGTAGGATTTGCTGACTTTTAAGAGATTGACTTTGGTGACTGGAAACTATTTATTGGCTTATAGCCTAATAAGGTAAAAATGATTCTAAATCCCTATGTGTGACGTCTTGGCTTTTCTGAAAGGTTTAAACTTTCAATTGGACATCAAAGGCTGATTGTTTCAAATATGTCCAAACCCATGGATATCACAACTAAGCTGATGGTGGTGCATTCTATGTGAGACCCAACATAGTTTCATAGCTTTGACAGTTATTAACTAGTGATAGACCTCTCATGTGTATCATATGCATACTGAAATATTGAATAAACATCGCATTTCATTCGATATAAACATATTTCAAGAAAAACATGGAGTGATTGTGACAAAGGAAGTAACGAATTTAATTTAAAGCGATAATATAATTATTTTAACGGTATTTAAGTGTGCTGTGTATTAGAAAGTCCCAGGCCTTACATAATGTGCATGAAGCAGAGAACATCACCCCGTCAGTGGTCATTGAAATTCGCGTGTTGATGCAATTACAGGTGGCGGGAATGACCATTAACTAATTATCATGTACCGACCCTCACTTAATTGTTTGTGTATCTCCTACCAGACTATTTGGGGTGGCCAACATTCCGAAACGTTCAAATGTTCTTATAGATCTAATGCACAAGTATTATATAACATGTGATCCTAGAAAGGCAGTCTTGAAACTTCAATTATCATGTATTGTAACAGATTGTGAATTGTAAACACTCAGAAAGTCGATTATCGTATCTATGTATATTGGAAATCATATATTATTATCTCATTGTGTTCTGTATAAATCAACACATAAAACACATACATTCTCTGTTGGAAAAGTTATTTAGTAGCTCCACATTTAAGGTTGTAATGTATGATGTCATTAAAACCGATGCCGTTGAAATCTGGTCAATTTAAACATAAAACACAGAATTATTGATATAATAAATAGAATATCTGTTAATTCTTGACAAATATCATGTTCACCTCATCTCATGAGGTGGAAGAGTAATATATTCTCACTTGCGCCGTCGCTGCATGCGAAAATATAAACTTGTACTTCACTCCATGAGATAATCCTGGTATAAATCAAGAAAATCAGATAGACAATAAAGACAGATATCATCTATATATTTATATTTAATTGTATTGTGCTGTATATCATGGATAGATGCGTAGGATATTCGTTCTCAGAGATCGACCACATTTGCTATTCGTTTGATTTATGTAAAACATTAACAATTTAACCGTAAAAACATTGATTAAACATCGTATTTATCATAAAATATTTCTTGCCGTCACAAATCAAAAGCATAAACATAAGCCATTTTAGTTTGTTGTACATTTAAATATATCACATATATATGCATAAATGAATATTCAAAATAAAGTACACCTATTGTATGATGTAAGAATCGACGGAATACTTAATTATCATATTCCATAAACATGAAGACACAAAATGGAAATGGGAGAGTTATGGGACATGGAGTTTGATGTCTCGGTAATGTATAATAAATGTATGTATGGTAACTTGATAAGATACGTGCTTTCAAATCATTTATTACAATATGAATACGGCGTACAAACGTGTAGCATGCAATGTTTATGTAACTGCATGAACATTTACATATTATGACACTTTCAACAACCGTACACACTATTTGAAACGTAATATATGTTGTAAACCGTTAAATGTAATAAACAAAGTCATGATATCGGTACCTGTCTATCTATAATAATTTGAATTTCAAACTGTCTTGTAACAAACATTTTAAACTATTTCCGTGCTGTAGTAACACTTATACTTGGCAACATTATCAACTTTAAAATAAAAAGAGAACACATGTAAATTATTCATTAAGCTCTCAAACAAAATTTGAAATGAACCAGTGGGTTTACCATCATTAGTCATCCTGTGAGGAGCCACGTCGCGCTCTTAACAAGTTAAATAGAATATGCAAGCCTTGATATACTGGGATTTATGTGTATTGCAAGGGGGCAGTCTGTGTGGGTATTACCATAAACCAATCTAAAAATGCGTACGAATGTGTATTGTCGCAAATACTGTTATTTCAATCTGAGCACTGTGACACATGTTTAGTTGACTCAGAGATACACACAAGTTGTCACTGGGATGTTCAGGAGATACGGTTCACTGACTTGATGGACAAACGCTAAAGAATTTAAGAAAAAGTGGTATATTCTTTTTGGATGTCATTTGAATGCAAACCAGAGAGATTTTGTGGAAACGTCTATTTAAAATATTACTACATATCAACTTCGTCGTAACAAAAAACTGTAAAATATGTTAGTATTTCTATGATCATATGTTGTATTTGATCCTACATTGTTTTTAGAATGTGTGGTTTTATGCATATGTTTTTGTACGAGAGAATGAATTTGAGAGTATGGGAATGAAACCGAAGGGCGAGGATATGGGGTGTGTACGAGAGTGAATAGGAATATTTTATCTGATGTTTGAATGAGAACATGTGTTGGGACAATGGTGTGTGTGTGTGTGTGTGGGGGGGGGGTGTATTTATTCTCGTGTGAATTGATATTTTAATGAAAATCGTGTCTCGTTAGCCTAAGGGCTAGGTGCTGTTTTTAATGATCGTGTTTTATATGTCAATATTCGACATGTGACACATAAATTAAATATTCTTCATCTCTCTACTATAATCTCAATATATGTTTTTAGGGGAAGGACACTTGTGTGAAATGGCTATTCATTAATAATACCCGTCAAAATCGTAAATGTCTTAAATAAACAGTGTATCGTATTTGGAAACGGCCGAAAATTGCAAACTGATCAAATGATTACGAAAATGTTTTATGTAGACTTTGCATGCATCCCTTCCCTGCTGTCAACAATCTAACAGTGAGTGGGTCATCCTAAGATCAAAATTGGAGACTAGTTTCAAGAGTTCGAATTAATTAAACTATACTGTAAACGGTACTGACGAATTTGATAACGCAACAAATAAAGACATTCTGAATTCATTACATCACTACATTTCTAAAAGTACACTGATTATTGATACAAAACGAATAATAAATATATAAGATTAGTGAGCATAATATTGGCGAACTAATCGATTGTTCAAAGCAGTATTATGACGCTAGGGACAACTGAGCACTGCCATAAATACATGAAGGTATATACATATGTATTGTTTTAGCTATTCAATGAATAAAAATGCTTCAAATCGAATCAAACAAGACTTAGTGAGGTAAGAAATGGACTGTTTCATTTCCGTAATGGATAACAACCTTGTGCTTTTTGTTCACTCATCCATTTAATAAAGGCTTTATAATGTCTAAATATTGGGGCTTCTGACTCAATTGGCGTTCTCTGCTCACCCAGGAGCTAGGTCAGAGGCGTTGAACCGGTAACTAATTACCTGTCGGCCAAAACGAGTTGAGACTTCTGTGATGGGTTAGTTGACCGAATACACATGTTACATAATACCAAGACAAGCTGGTTTACAGACAGGATGTTCTGATAGCTAGGAAATACCCAAGTCTGGTATATCATATATCTGTAACCTGCAATCAGTTGTGTATAAATCATCAGTCTTGGTGACTGGTGTATTGTGGACAATAGCGTAGTCATATTATCTAACACTTACTGTCTGAAACGCGCTCCTTTAGCCAGACATTAGTGTTTTCAAAATGTCATTAAATTCCAACTTCAACAACGCCAACAAATATTTCAAAGTCAACATGTCACCAAAGTCAATCTTTTGAAAGTCAACAATTCAGTAAACTCAAAATATCTTCTCAAGGTCAATTTGTCACCAAAGTTAACATATCATTAAAGATAAACTTTTACCAAAGTCAATCAATATCTCCAAAGTCAGCATGTCATCAAACTCGAGATATCTTTTCAACGTCAAGATATCACTAACCAATCTGTTACAGTACATTATAATTGAAGTTTCATTACTGCCTTTCTAAGATCACATGTTATATACTACTTGTGCATTAGATCTATAAGAACATTTGAACGTGTCGGAATGTTGGCCATCCCTAATAGTCTGGTAGGACATACACAAACAATTAAGTGAGGATCGGTAGATGATAATTAGTTAATGGTCATTCCCGCTACCTGTTATTACATCAACACGCGAATTCCCATGGCCACTGACGGGGAGACGTTCTCTGCTTCATGCACATTATGTAAGACCTGGGACTTTCTAATACACATCACACTTAAATATTGTTAAAATCATTATATTATCGCTTTAAATTAAATTCGTTACTTCCTTTGTTACAATCACTCCATGTTTTTGTTGAAATATGTTTATATCGATGAAATGCGATGTTTATTCAATATTTCAGTATGCATATGATACACATGAGAGGTCTATCACTAGTTAATAACTGTCAAAGCTATGAAACTATGTTGGGTCTCACATAGAATGCACCACCATCAGCTTAGTTGTGATATCCATGGGTTTGGACATATTTGAAACAATCAGCCTTTGATGTCCAATTGAAAGTTTAAACCTTTTAGAAAAGCCAAGACGTCACACATGGGATTTAGAATCATTTTTACCTTATTAGGCTATAAGCCAATAAATAGTTTCCAGTCACCAAAGTCAATCTCTTAAAAGTCAGCAAATCCTACATGGATAATATTATGCATATTATAACTGTTCGCCTGTAACAAAAAACAAAAGAAATTCATTATCTGATATGTCAAAGTTACATAATTTACGTTTGTTAGGTCCCACCTAAACATTCTCAATAACTTTACCAAGTGCTATTAGTTCATGGTCGAGAATGTCATCTGATCGCAGATAAATTTGCAGTGTAATGCACACAGATCGGAAACAAATAAGTGCTCATGTGGTCACTCTATCGAAGTCTTACTACATTGGCGTTCTCGTAATACCTAGCTGCTGGGTCAGTGGCGTTGAACCGGTAATTAACTACCTGTTTTCCTTAATGAGTTGACCGAATACACATGTTACGTAATACCAAGAGGGACGCATTAGGGTATTCTGAGAGTCAATACACAAGTCTGATATATCCCTAAAACCTCAGTTGCATGATTAAATTGCAATTGTTCTATCGTTATATATCTGTACCTTGCAATCAGGTGTGTATAAATAATCAGTCAAGGTGACTGATGTAATTTGGACAATAGCGTAGTCAAATAACTTAACACATACTGTCTGAAACATCCACCTTTAGCCAGACATTAGTGTTCAAAAAGTCATTAGATAGAAACGTCATCAACGCAATTAATATTTCAAGAGTCAACATTTCCCAAAGATGAATATTTTATAGGAGAGCATATTGTTGAAACGTCTTTTTAAAAAAATACTACATATCTATAATCTCAATATATGTTTTAGGCAAAGGACACTTGATAATTTTATTTTTCAAAGTCAACATCTTATTTGAGTTAAACTTTCACAAAAGTCAGGAAATATTTCCAAAGTCAATATGTGACCAAAGTCAATATTTCACTAAATTCAAAATATCTTTTTCAAAATTAACATGTCACCAAAGTCAACATTTTATATAAGTTAAACTTTCACAAAAGTCAATAAATATTTTCAAAGTCAACATTTCACCAAATAAATACTTGATCAAAGTCAACATTTCACTAAATTCAAAATATCATCAATTGAAACTTTTAAAAGTGTTCTTAAAACTCATTTGTTTACTGCGACATATTAGACTCTCACTGGGAACTTTTTATGTTCTTGTCATAGCGCCACTGAGCATCTTGATGGTGGATATTAGGCGCTCTATAAATGAATTATTATTATTATTATTATTATTATTATTATTATTATCATCATTATTATTAAAACAAATGTGAATAATCAGTGTAATCTGTACATTAGAAACAATTTACGCACCGAACAGTGTCAATCAACTATTGTCACTTACTTTTTTCATGTATCCTTTTATATGGCGGTAAACATTTGCCCACGACATCAAGAAACACAGTAAATCCCCGAGGAACAAAATTTTAAACTGGCCCAGACCATTGTGACAATGACGCTAACATTGTAACGTCAAAACGGTTGATCACTATGACATCATGCCATGGCAAACGGCCGCATAGAAGAAGACGTCAAACTTTGACAAATTTAACTAGTTGAAAACATTTTAGTTATTTGAAACTCATTCATATTTGAGAGTAATTTGTGTAGGAAAATGACAATGACACCTGTCAAATTTGAGTAAAAAACAGATATAAAGAGAAATAATTTAGAAAAACTAAATCTTGACTCGGGTCGAATCTAGTGAACATGATGTATCAGTTTCTAGGTGTATCGGCCAGATAGTTTGCGGGTAATCAACCAATAAGAGTCAAGGATACACCGAAGGCATGTTACAATTTAGGGATAAGTAAATCAGATAAGGAGACAGATGAGAGATGCCAGCATAGACTTAATCAGGTGTGGAATACGTAGTTCTAGGCAGAGGGATGGATACAAGAGGTGAATGGACACTTAATCCTAATTAGGAGATATTTAGGATATACTAAGTCCTAATTAGTACATACTCAGTCAAAATTAGTACATACTAAGTCCTAATTAGTACATACAAAGTCGTCATTAGGAGATACCAAGTCCTAATTGTGAAATAATATTTTATGTGACGCTTCCATAGATTGTGACATCCCAGATATATCAATTTATATTCTTTATTTAAGATAGTATTCAAAGGTTCTCAAATGGATTGATTTGTACTTAGGACTTGTCTTCAGCTTCAGTTACAGTTTAATCAACTTATGGATTTAAGCTACACACACTTTATTGTTGATTCTACAAGGTCTTACAACAAGTTGAAACAACAAATCGCACCGTCAGAATGGTCATTTATACAGTACTATAAAACATAAAATTCGAATGGACCAGTGTGAAACAACTTGTTCATTTCATTATTTGCAGGCAATTATCTCAGAAATGCCTCTATTGGTGTCTCTGTCCACGACAGGGCCTGTCCAGGAAGTGACGTCATCATCTGTGGACAGTGGCCTAACGAGATCCTGACGTCAGCAACGAGAACATTCAGTTGTAGCTTGTCTCATCCGGTCAGGTTTGTGAAAGTCTGGAAAGTTGATCGCGGCCATCTTGGATTTTCTGAAGTGAAAGCAACTGGGAAGAAAACAGGTATACAACTGCATCATACCCATTGAAAAGGGAATATTGGTTCTTGTTGAACCGCTTAAAAATTTCATTTTGGTTAATGTATTCGTATGTTCAATAAAGGATATTTGTAATAATCATTTTAAGGGTGTTTTTCTAAAATTTTACAAGTTGTATGTTAAGCAAAGTCCTTAAACTGAAACAGGCTGGATTGTTTTCAAATCACAACATCTGGCTGTGTTTTCGATATAGTTTTGTGTCCTCAATGTTTACCTTTACCTTATGTTTGTCTCTATTCCTTTTTTCTAAATTAAATGACAAATAACTGATACATACACATATTTCTCTATATTTTAAGGTATGGAATTCGTGCCCGTCGAGTCCAATAAGCTTGCGACAACAACCAGATCTCTCACAGTTACACTAGCTGCTGAATGTTCATCAACTTGCTTCAACACTCCTCGCTGCATCGCCTTCAGCTTCCGCAAAGGGAGACAACTCAACTGTCTCCTAGCAACCGACTCGAGCATGACTGGTGACAACGACTGGGTCACCTACGCGATCAAGGACTGTTAAAAGTAAAAACCTTACAACCAAGGACTTCGTTAAAGGCACAAGTGAACTCTTTTCCTGCTGAAATAAGCTATTCTATATATGAGTGCATTAACCATATAGCGGCTGCCGTTTTTTGTCTTCAAGTTGTTGCAAAATTTAAATATTGCCGATATCTAGTTCATGTGGATTAAATGCAACGCGGCATACATTACTTTTTAAATTAACTTTACAAAATGCAACTTGAGTACGTACATATTTTCCATAAAACCTTCATGTATATGGTACGTTACCTAAAGACATATCGTTTTTAACATCGAGAGATTAACGTGCAAAAGTGCCTTTAAAGGATAGATGCAGTGACATATGGTCAAATCGGATTCATTAAAATGTGATGTCAATTTGACAATTGCTCGATTTTAAATTTCTGAAATCGGTTCATAAATTACTTATATACAGCTTCTTTTTTTTTTAAAACACCTAATTTAACCCCGGCGACCAGAATGAAAGTCTACGGGGGTGTGGCCCCTGAAGGAACGACTTCTGTGACGTCACTGGAACAATCTCATTATCGGCGACAGTCATTATTCAACGTAATTTCACTTACAAATCTTCAATCAAACTACTTAAAGTTTCCACATATCGAATGTTTAGATATCCAACAAGGTAATTCCGCAGATGACAATTACATTATTAGTGCATAAACATGTGTTTTGGCGATTTAACAACCTCATAAATTCATCTAGCGGCAGAGATAATCATCATTAATTAATTAATGAAGCTCCACGGAGCGGATCGATCCGCTGGTCACAGACGACCCGTCATCGCTGGTTCATTAGTCACGCCTCAATGATTCTTCTCAAAACGTTTCGCGGCGGTAATCGCGGTATTGTTAAAATTAAAATCGTCTTAATAATCAATTGCAAGTGTATAATGTCTCGATTTTATGCTCGACTGATTCCGATATACAATATACATAGAGGTAATCATCTTTCATTCTTGAGAAAAATGCATTTCACCAAATCTTTAAGGAAAGGGTATTCTGAGCTGGAAAAGCCTGTTCCTCGTCCTGTTTTGTTGAATAAATACATGTGTGTTTAAAGCAAACCAAGGTATTCTTGTACACTAGGTCAATGAATGATGCGTCTCTCTGTTGGCTGTTTAGGTCATCTGGCCTGGAAGGCCCGATGGGCTTATGGCATGACATGATGTCCGGCGTCCGTTCGTCCGTCCGTCCGTCCGTCCGTCCGTCCGTCTGTAAACTTTTCGTATTTTCGTCTTCTTCTCCAGAATCACTTGGTCTAGGGAGCTGAAATTTTGTAAGCCCATAACTTTTATCATATTTCCTATGTAAATATTAATATTTTATAATTATTGAATGCCTGATGAGCCTTGGGTTTCTTGAAAATAGGTTTGATGTAAATACATTGTACATACATGTAGTTGTGTCGGTTTTCGTTACCTTTGACTCATATAAGGCAGGATTGATTGATGGCAAAATCCATTTCTGATAAATCTTAATCTTACTGAACTTACTGCAATACAACTTGGATAGAATTAGAATTAATTAGAATGGTTGTAATTTATATGATTAGAGATTGTTAAATTTTGGCAAACATTTTACGAGAAAGCTTTTTAACATGGTTGCACCTATCGAGGGTATTATATGAATATCCATGTCGTTCTATGATATAAATAAATACTAAGATGAATATATTTGCGACACGAATGGTATTTCCCCAGCATGAGCAAAGGTTACACTTATATTAATTACAGCACGATCCACGACATGGACACTCACATACTGCTCTATTTATTACCAAAGTCTTGACAATGACGAACATATGCTGTATCTACTTTTAGCATTGTCTAGTTGCCGTATTCAGAACGTAACGTCATAGACGAAACATAACGTCATAACATTGTCACGTCATCATGACACAAGAATATGAAAAATATGAATATGACTATATATCCTCGTAGATAATTAAGCGAAATAATACCTGTGCTTGGTTGAACGGTTACCTGCTTTTGTTTTTATTGACGTCTAGACAATTTTCTATGTGTTGTTAATCGTTGAAGTTTTATTGATGTCAGTGTAGAGTATGTTTAACACTTACACACCGGTTATTTCAGTTAATATGTCAATAGAATATATGTTGAATGCACAGTGTCTAATAGTGTAATGCATATATCTTTTATTTTTAAGAATCACAATGTAAACGTTATAACAAATGTTGGCTCAATTTTCTTGATGCCTGCTTGAACTTAATCTAAATAAATTTAGATCGACAGTTCCAAAGATTTGATATGGAACTGGTGATCTCAATTTGCATAGATGTCTTGAAGTCATCGGTAAATCGAAGTCGCACCGGGTCGACTTCACTTAGTCACTTGTTGTTATAGGTGGATATGCCTTTTCAATCTCGATCCACATCTGTTGAATAAAATTCATTTTGGCTGCCATCAGTCACATCTGTTACACCCATCCAATTTTGATGCATTTCTGTCAAATATGACTGTGAATTTTAGAGGAAACTGCAACATTGTTGTTTTTGATAATGTATTTATTGTTAAATTTGTATTTGTCAGTATATAGTATAGTGTCATCTTTCAGTTATGATACCATTAGTATGTCTTTTTTGTGACGAGTTCAGTTGAAAATGAACCATTACAATGCATGGTTAGTTGCATAAATAATTTAGAAATAAACGTTTAATACGTATAATCTTCGTTGTTCTCGTCAATGTTTCAGATACTCATTTTGCTGCACATGACTACCCAGCAACACCGAGCGATTTTAGATAAATGAAATGATATTTGATATAATAAAAACTGAGAATCATATAGAAAGAAGGCTGGGGGTTCATCCGTTAGAATATTGATGACAATACTCCTCAGCCAAATGAAACAGAGGTTGCAATTAGAAATAAGGACCATTCTCACAATGCGATTTGTAGTAACGACTCGTCATAAGATTTTCATTAATTGTGCTGATATACGAACAAAACTATATATACAAAACTAAGTGATATAAACCGTTATTTAAAAAATCGCATTGTGAGAACGCCCCTTAAGACAAAACCATTATAACAACAGACTACATCAAAAACGTCAGCTTACCACACGAGGCGAAATGGTCGTGTGGTAAGCTGTTATACAGTCAATGGTGGCGATAGTTGCCTTACTCTGAGGGCGTGAGGTTCGAATCCCGCATGGGACTCGGCCTGAAAAAAATACAAGAATTTGTACTATTGAAGGTAGTGTTATCCCAAATATAACCATGTTAATACAGAGCTTCTCATCAAAGTAGAATGTCCATATACTACGTCCCCGATCATCTGAAACATCGGTGTATGTCTCAGATGGTCCAGTTCGATCTGATATCTCCGTTATAGCTTTATATTGCATTGATGCAGAGTACATAATCGAAACTTTGAGCCCTTGGTTATGGAAGGTTATGATAGTAATTATATCTAAGGTAAAATTATTCACAATGCGAGGGGAAAATATCACTATGTCATGGTAAAGTGACATCATGTTCCGTTTATAATATTAATAATTATATGAATTTTGATATGGCCCATTATTCCAATAGTATGTGTGCTCAGGGCTCTATTCATCACATATTTTAACATTTCACGAATTGTAATTACGTTGCTGCTACTAAGTGCTTTCCACGACCATATAGGTCCGTACTTCTTTGAGGCTGGACGAACCAAGAGCAATGTGGATGAAGTGCCTTGCCAAGAGACACAACACAGTTTGAGACCAATGTTATTAATTGTTTGTGTCTCCACCAGATTCGAACCTGGACATTTAGCGCGAGAGACCAGCATGTTAGCCTTTAAAAGCAGAAATTTTGGGTCATCAGTCGCTGGTGTTTTTCCTCAATATCATGACTTCGCTATTAAATTATGTGTTGGTGTCCATGTCATACTTTGTTTCCTACACTCTTGCATAAATATCTATACGTCCCTCGCTATCGCTCGGGAAATACCACTATTTTAATAATCGTGAAGAGAGCATAGTATGACATGAACACGCATGTATTATCCTTAATTGTGTTAAAGCTACATGTAGATTGCATACAAAACATAAACTATCCGTGAAATGTAACTGTCTTTAAACATATCAAAAGGATTGTTATGTGATCATAATAAATAAGGACGGACAGTCTGAACAAAAAGGATGTTTGAATGTATCAGCTGGAAGACAGGGGACCATTGCATGTACAGTTATTGTCATCTTAAATTCAAAATTTCTCATTAATGAACCAAAGTTAATGAATTATGCAAAGGCTTATCTTAAATTAGCACCCATTGGTTTGTAATAAATTAACTCTGATAAACAAGTTCATTTACAATACAAACATTGGTTATCAATAAACTGCATCCTCTCCGTAGTATTGATTGTCAAGCACATTTTCATGATAAATAAATATATTATTAATTTGTGACGCTGAGAAACAATATACATCATGCGAAAGGGGAAATAAAACATACTTTTAGAAAATATGAATAATTACACTTTAATCAATAAAAGTCATCAACGGTGGCTTGCAATCCTTTCATTTGATTTGATGATGAGTCTGGAATCAAGAATATTTATAATCAAGAATATTTATAATCAAGAATATGTATAATCACTAGAAGAGGCAGATGATCAATCTATTTCAAATCTTGACAGTAATTGGCCTGAAAAACGGTGGTGACAAGCAACATACATTTTTAAACAAAATTCACTTTTAAAATTCTCAACGTTTTAATTGACAACAACTTTTAAAAAAGTGTCGATTACCAGCTGTGTACATTCCCATTCCCCATCAAATGAATCCTCCTCAGTTTAGTGAGACAGATTAGATTTGAAAAAAATAATAATACAATAATTAATTTGAAAAATTACAACAAATCCATTATATTGACTTCATGTAATGGGTTTGTTTGATTAAATCTGATGTGACTTATCATTTCTTGATAGCACCGTTTTAGGTGTGACTATATCATTTTGTGATAGTACATTTCCCATTATAAAAGATAAAAGAAAAAGCTAATAGTATGCAAGATCCTTAGGTAAACATCAGTAATGATATGTCGAACCGTGTATAGAAAGATGGACGATCACTGATTTATGAGAAAAACTAAGAAGTTGGTTCCAGGATGAATGATTTTGTTTGATCTTGATCATAGTAAAGCCTAAGCTAGAAATTGTTGCAGAGTTATCGAGTAAGTCTTTAGTCAAAGCTGTTGACAGACACACCAATGTGGTCCACATTAAAGGTAATACATCATTAAAAGAAACAAGGATTCAATAACCTAATCTAAATCTAAATCTAAAGTTAATGTGATATTATAACATCATCATATGTTGTACTAAATTGATAACAATTTCTAAAAACATTTCAACGTGTATCAATGTCTTGCACTTTCAGAATATTCGATCCAAGTTAGTGGGTATAAATAAAAAAATATCTTAAACCACCATGCTTCATTGGAAAGAAGCCATGTTGATTTTAAAAGTTACTAAGTATAATTTACTGGAAACCATGCATATCTGAGAAGATGTTTTAGTATGAAGTCTCATTATGGGAAACGCTTGACTAGTGAGCCCTTGAAGAACACTGTTTTCAGATCCATCATCATCATTATCATTTGGGTTTGACTCACTGTAAAGAATGGATGTCTTAGTGTCCTTCCTTGCTGCATTCTTTGCGACTTATATTGGAGGTATATTCATTTCAATTTGTCTATATTACCTTTTTATAATGCACTTTTTTATTCTAATTTTTTTCTTTTATTTGTATTTTATAGTTGTGTGCCCTAACTGTTTCTCCTTTGAGAGTCCAAATATCCTATTGAACAAACCTTCTAAACAGAAACGTGCTTACTATGGTAAGTATAGTGAGTACGGATCTCAGTTTGGCAACGATGGAGACGTATCAACCATGATTGGAACTGGATTGGCTAATGAGCCCTACTGGCAGGGAGATCTACAGGGATACTACATGGTCTCCAGCATCACACTGACCTCAGCCTCTGCTGGTGGGTTTTGGAGTAAGTAAAATAGATAACATAAAATGTTTATAAAGAGAGTGAATTGTTGAAGGACGAAGGATGGGACGCAAATATTAACATTTAAGTAAAGAATATGCTACGACATCCTAGTCGACCGACATCCCTTGTTCCATGAAAATGCTGTTTTCGGGACGGTTAGTAATATTTAAGAAACATTGTAATGTGGTGGTAATGTTTATTCCCATTGATCGCTTTGAGATAAATCACTCTGATGATTGTATGTGAAATAACGAAATGAGTTTATCCAGGGAAATAAGTTTATCCAGGGAAATGAGTTTATCCAGGGAAATAAGTTTATCCAGGGAAATGAGTTTATCCAGGGAAATGATACATTTTCGGTCCCACTCGAGAGTTTATCTTTCGGATTCTCTTGATGTCCGCGCCTTATGCAAAACAGATACGTGTCAGCATTTTTTTCTGAAATATTTTCTGGCTCAGTGACCACAAATGCTTCATGATGTAAACCAGTTTAAGATATTTGTTCTCGGGGACTTCGCTATGTTGTCAACTCTGTAGGTAATCGTCTATCTCAGTCATGGATACGGGAAAATAGAAAAATGTCACAGGCATGACTGAGTGCTGATGCATTGAGTATTGTGTTACTACTGTATATTGCGCTAATAATTCAGAATTATGTCATGGTCATGTCATGTCATGCAACAATATCTTTGTAAAATGTCCGAGTTTCATCGTTATTCAACTCAGTACAAGTGTGTTTAGTATTGCAGATAGTGGTATCCCAAATATAACAATGTTGAGTTTAATACACATATGTATGACACTTTCCTAAAGGTTTGTTCTGACAGTATGATTTGTAGTTACAACTCATAATCATCAACTTAAGTTGTAATGTGAAAACAAACACGTAGATTGGTTTATTGGACTCAACTACATACAATACAATGTGGATACTACAAGTTTTAAGAACACATAGCACCCTGAGATAAGTCGTTAACATGGTACTACATTCGCGAGCAAAATAAAGTTTAGGTACAACAAGGTAAGGATATTTTAACCAACGAGTGATGAACACAACTGGAACGTCTTTAAAAGCCAATCAAACTTAATTTGTTATATTTTAAACATTTTCTGTTCAAGACAATATTTCTGAAAAACACGCCTTTAAAAATCGTGGTTTTGGAATCTCCTAACCTTAAGTCCCCAGGTCTAAGAAGGTGCAATATGCCGACAACATCTTTTACTAACATAAATTCATAGATTTTACCTTCATTACCAAACATTATGTTGAAAAATAGCAATTTCAGCATGTGTGTTTGAACAGATACAACAATACAAAAGGAGAATCCAAAGCTTTTGAACACACACTTTTGAAAGTAATAAGATGTTTGCCGATTTTGAATTGAAAAGAGTTATGAATATATATGGATTTGGGTTGATGGTAAGTATTTGATTCATAAATCACTATACAATGGACATTCTAGAAATACATCGACCTTTCGGACGAGTTGGTCATATGGAAATGGCGATAACTATATATACATGTATATATACATTTTCGTGAATTTGTGAGTTTGAAGGTGCATACTGCTTTAACGAGTGACTTTTGTTAAAAAGTCAGTTAGTAAAATGTAATCATTCACCTGAAAGAATGACACTAATCACATTACAGCAACAATTGTTGACTTTCAATTTCCACTATAATGGAACTGGGATTTTGACACCTAAATACCAAGTTATTGTAAAAACCGTTATGCAAAGAAGTGAACCGTTATTTGAGTGACTTTTTGCAAATGAGGCAGATGTGCACATCATAGTGATTATGTGTGGCCAGTTTTGTAACATTTGAACTATATATTAGAGTAATGGATGGAACAAAAAGTCGGACAGACGCAGAAACGAACAAACTGTCGGGCGAACGGACACGCTGCCGCTATACCCTTGACTACTTAGTAGCGGGGGAAATAAAGTATATTTTCTTGTGTCACTTCCTGTAGAAATAAACCTTAGAATGATGGTACTGTGTACAACTTGATCAGCTAATTATGTTTAGACGATCATCTTAGAAATGCCTTCATTGGTGTCTCTGCCCTCGACATGACCTGTCCAGGGAGTGACGTCATCATCTGTGGACAGTGGCCTATCCTTATTAGTACATACAAAGTTCTCATTAGGAGATATCAAGTCCTAATTAGGAAATAATATTTTATGTGACGCTTCCATAGATCATGATATCCCAGATATATCAATTTATATTCTTTATTTAAGATAGTATTCAAAGATTCTCAAATGGAATGATTTGTACTTAGGACTTGTCTTCAACTTCAGTTACAGTTTAATCAACTTATGGACTTGAGCTACACACAATTTATTGTTGATTCTACAAGTTCTTACAACAAGATGTAACAACAAATCGCACCATCAGAATGGTCATTTATACAGTACTAAAAAACATAAAATTCGAATGGACCAGTGTGAAACAACTTGTTCATTTCATTATTTGCAGGCAGTTATCTCAGAAATGCCTCCATTGGTGTCTCTGTCTGTCCAGGGAGTGACGTCATCATCTGTGGACAGTGGCCTGACGAGATCCTGACGTCAGCAACGAGAACATTCAGTTGTAGCTTGTCTCATCCGGTCAGGTTTGTGAAGGTCTGGAAAGTTGATCGCGGCCATCTTGGATTTTCTGAAGTGAAAGCAGCTGGCAAGAAAACAGGTATACAACGAGTTGAAATACATTAAAAAGGAAACGTTGGTAGTTGTTGCCTTGTTGGATCTTTTTTAAATCTTAGTTTGTTTTATCGTGTAGTCTGTGATATGTTTTTATGTATCCTTAATGATATTTCTCCTAAAACTGAAACATTTTGAGATTTTTGTGCTGTGCTTTTACATATAAAAGTGTCAACAATGCTAACCTTTGTCTCTATTCCTATTTTCTAAATTAAATGACAAATGACTGATACTTAGACATATTTTTCTATATTTCAAGGTATGGAATTCGTGCCCGTCGAGTCCAATAAGCTTGCCACAACAACCAGATCTCTCACAGTTACACTAGCTGCTGAATGTTCATCAACTTGCTTCAACACTCCTCGCTGCATCGCCTTCAGCTTCCGCAAAGGGGGACAACCCAACTGTCTCCTAGCAACCAACTCGAGCATGACTGGTGACAACGACTGGGTCACGTACACGATCAAGAACTGTTAGAACCATCTTCTCCAACAGTGTATTTATTTCCGTTTCCCTACTACAATACTCTGAGTTATTTCTCAACTGTCAACTGGATAACGATAATCTAAATGTCCATTTTCAACATGGGAAAAAATTCAAAATGCAGATAGAATTTTGAAAAAAAGATCAGCAGTAAAATTTTAAAAAAGAGCAATAAAATAAAGCATGGCGAGTTCGTAATTCATGATTTAGTCGCCATTGTGATTTCTAAAAGTGAAATTTGGGTCTCGAAAATCTTAGAGACTTGCAACTTTCTTCAAAATGCTTAATTACAATAGAAGGATGGTTTCATGAGTTACATTTGATTTATTTATGCCCTGAACCCTTTTATCGTTACTTGTGACTATATTTTCATTTTAATTTTATTCAAATTTATGAACTTTAAAAAAATCATTTCAGAGTCTAAATGTTAGACAGGGGTTTGCAGTGGATGGCTTTAAATGTGCCCCTGAGCAAAAGTATCTTCATATCGGTTTGATATTTCAGTTAATCTGTCAATGGAATATATGTTGTATATACAGATTATTACCGTTTCGTAAAAGTCATATGACACACTTTCGAGTGTAATAATTTCTTTATTACCCGTTTTATTCCATGTGATTCGCGTAAAAATAGTCAGAAAGCGGCCCACTTCTCTTGCGACGGCAAGCAACAGTGACGCCACGAACAATCGTTTTATGACGTCACAGACGACAAAATACGGCAAGCCGCGGTGAAACAATTGTTGCTAGGCAAACGTGCACATGTGCTCATATCAATAATATGAACTCGGTTATGTTCAACAATATGGGTAATAAGCACATATTTTAATCGTGTCACTTTGATGTCACTTTAATGTACATATTTCTTTTTCTTATTTAAGAATCACAACGTAATGTATGTGATCCCAACAAAAGAAACGCTAGTCGGGGAATTGAATAATATTTAGTCAGTCAAATGTCAACGACTATAGCCAACACGTTATTGAGATAACATAAGCACTCCATTTGGAAGAAAATGCAACTAATGTAAAATCTGAAATTATATTTCTTGAAACGGAAAAGACTGAATGAAAGATGTTGCCTCCGTTTCTTTGATCCTGCTTGAACTCAATTTAAATAAATTAACATCAACAGTTCCAACGACTCAAGTGCCATAATATGGAACTGTTGATTTCAATTTATTTAGTTCGGCTTGAACTCTGTTTTGCATGAGTAGGCAATGACGTCTTGAAGTCATCGGTAAATTGAAGTCGTATTGCAACGTCTGGTCAACTTCACTCGGTCACTAAGAAAGTGTTTTAGTTGGTTGACAAGCCTTCCCATCTCGACCCAGATCTGCTGAATAAGATTAATTTTTGCTTATATCAGTCACCCCTCAGTAAAGGATGCGTTTCCTTCCAATTTGGGTAGATTTCTTTCAAATGTGATACATTACCTGCCATTATGTAAGAGGCCGGGATAAAGGAAAACGCAACATGGTTGTTTTTGACAATGTTTTCATTGTTTTTATTTTTGCAGTGTGTACAATGCAGTTCTGGCAGCCTGTACTGATATATCGTTTGTCGCTTTCGTTTGACTTGTAACTGTTTACTTAATACAGGATTGTTGTCGTCACTAAGCACAAAATAAAGATGGGACATATAAATCTACATATTGAACATGGTTTATGGGTTCACCCAAGAGGTCAATGAAATTTACATTCAAAAATTGAAACACAGAGCTAAATCTATTGTTCTAGCTATAGGGCATTTCCATTGTTGGAGGAAATATTGATGTTAATGCTCTCCAGCGAAATTAAATAGAGGTTGCAATTAGAATTTAGAAATTAAAAATTAGAGATGCGGTTAAACCAAAGATGCAATGAAGGAACGGTATTTTTATACCCCCGCTACGAAGTAGTCGGGGGTATATATATAGCGCTCAGCGCGTCCGTCCGTCCTTGCGTCCGTCCGTCCGTCCGGAACACTTTTGGTTCCGCTCATAACTCAAATACTACTTGTTCAATTGTTATGAAACTTTATACATGTACACTTTATGGTCCCTAGATGTGCCTTTTCTATGTTTCCCTCAGATTCCATGATTATTTTTTCAGATTTTCCACTTTTAAGCGTCTTTGTGTGCGCGTCTATGGTCACACTTTTGGTTCCGCTCATAACTCAAATACTACTTGTTCAATTGTTATGAAACTTTATACTTGTACACTTTATGGTCCCTAGATGTGCCTTTTCTATGTTTCACTCAGATTCCATGATTATTTTTTCAGATTTTCCACTTTTAAGCGTCTTTGTGTGCGCGTCTATGCTTACACTTTTGGTTCCGCTCATAACTCAAATACTACTTATTCAAATGTTATGAAACTTTATGTATGTACACTTTATGGTCCCCACATGTGCCTTTTGTATGTTTCGTACTCTAATTTGCATAATTTATGCAAATTTTCTCCGTTTTTCGACTTTGCCATTCAGTTTTTGTTCCACTCATAACTCAAATACTAATTGTTCAAATGTCTTGTAACTTGATACATATAATCATCACGATGTGTACATCTGCCTTTTGTATGTTTCATACCCTCATTTGCATAATTTATGCAAATATTCTCCGTTTTCGACTTAACCATTCACACTTTTTGTTCCACTCATAACTCTGAAAGCAGTTGTCCAAATGTTAAGAAACTTGATATGTACAATCACCATGATGTGTACATCTGCCTTTTGTATGTTTCATACCCTCATTTGCATAATTTATGCAAATTTTTCGCCGTTGTTCATCCTCGCCATTCACACTTTTTGTTTCACTCATAACTCAGACACTAATTGTTCAAATGTTACGAAACCACTGATGTGTACATCTGTCATTTTTATATTTCATACCCTCATTTGCATATTTGTATGTTTCATACCCTCATTTGCATATTTAATGACATTTTTCAAATTTTTCGACTTTTACTTCTAAAACATGCTTACAAGTGTAATACTTACTCTGCTTTAATAATACTTATATATAATGGTCTGTTCAAACAAAAGTTTAAACATTGATGCCCTTTTGCTATTTTCAAACATTTCTTTTTTACCAATGTTAAAAGCGGGGGTATCATGAGTGAGCTGTGCTCACTAATTCTCTTGTATATATTGTTTAGGCAATCCAACCATATTGTTATATTGTTGTAGAAACAGTAATGAAACACTTTGAAAACCATTGTGGTCCATCATTTGAAAAGGTTACAACTGAAAGGAGTTCAGCATTAATATGGTCCATTTTGTTGCGTGAAACAAAGTACAACTTTTCTAGAAATATATCTAGAACATTTCTAGTGCGTATGTAGAAAATGTTTACACATTTTGACTGGACTTGATCTTTATGTAGACTGGAAAACACCTTTACTAATTAGTGCGAAATTTCTATTTATTTTGGTTCGAAAAATATCTGCGATAACTCAAGTGTATATAAAGTTACAGGCAAAAGCACTCATCATATGTATGGTTTTGTATAGCAAATATCTCAATTGTTCGATGTCACAATCTAAAACTTAAATGTATATGTTTTGTCAGCAGTCAAAGAATACTTCTACATGTGTTGTTTTTTTGTTGTTGTTGTTTTTTCTTGGGACATATTCATATTCTATGTGAAAATTAATAAATGTGCCTGGTTCTGAAGACATTGGCAACATTTAGAACATGGTAGGGGTCATGTTGGTGTAAATTTCATTTCTTACCCCTGTCTTCATTAAACAAATATATTTTAAAGAAAATATAATCTCTCTGTTTTTTCGATGTTAATTCGTTTATTCATATAGACAATACTTTCAAGTAAAGAAAACACAAAATATTATTTCGAAGCGTCACCTGCTTACGAAGATATATCGCTGTTCAAAGTGAGTAAAATTCGCCTGCAAATTATCTCACTCTTTAAACACTTTCGCCGAGTCGCTCTAGTGGAGCTAAGCCTTCGTTGGCGATGTGACGTCAAGCTCTTTGAAATCCTCAGGCGATTCTTCGATTTTCGTCGATAATTCGTTTAAAAGATGGCAACTTTTGACATTGCAAGTTTCCAATAGAATGGGTATTTGTGCGTCTGTAGGGAGTAATTTCGGAGTTTTTGAAGCATTTTTTTAATATTCAATAGCAGATTTTAGATTTGTTCTATTTTAAATGAATAACTGACAATTCAAAAATAAAAACGATCATGCAATTATAAACGTCATTATTATTTAATGTTTGATTGTTTTTGTGTTTGAAGAGGCCTATATAGTTTGAGATCTACTGCGTCAATATTTCTCATGGTAACTTTATATTATTGATGATAGAATAATTGCATTATAAGTTAGAATATTATGTAATTTTCAACATTGTTACTGGTTTATAGTTTTTAAGGGGGGAAATCGGGCTATCATTGTACACTTAGTCGTATACATTCGCAATTACTTAGATTCAGTGTAATATCACTGACCTAACATTTACATTTCCTCAGATTATCATTGCATGAACTTTACTGATAAACATCAGACTTTCTCTTTTTCCTAGCATGATATGAAAAAGGCATAACTTATTTTAAAACATTTTCATTATTTAAGGACATCAGATTTAGAAAACTGTATTGTGATATGGGATATTTCAAATATTTACCAAGAATGTTCTTATGTCTAGGTAGGCTTTACAGTAAAAGTATCTATTACATAGTATGTGTTTAAATTTCCCCTGTATGCGCCTAATATCTATTACATACGATATGTGTTTATATTTCCCCTGTATGCGCCTAGTTTCTATTACATATGTGTTTATAGTTCCACTGTATACGCCTAGTATCTATTACATAATTGTTTATATTTCCACTGTATACACCTAGTATCTATTACATATTATGTGTTTATATTTCCCCTGTATATGCCTAGTATATATTACATATTATGTGTTTATATTTCCAGTGTATACGCCTAGTATCTATTACATATTATGTGTTTATATTTCCCCTGTATACGCCTAGTATCTATTACATATTATGTGTTTATATTTCCAGTGTATACGCCTAGTATCTATTACATATTATGTGTTTATATTTCCAGTGTATACGCCTAGTATCTATTACATATTATGTGTTTATATTTCCCCTGTATACGCCTAGTAACTTTTACATATTATGTGTTTATATTTCCCCTGTATACGCCTAGTATATATTACATATTATGTGTTTATATTTCCAGTGTATACGCCTTGTATCTATTACATATCATGTGTTTATATTTCCCCTGTATACGCCTAGTATCTATTACATATTATGTGTTTATATTTCCCCTTTATACGCCTAGTATCTATTACATATTATGTGTTTATATTTTCAGTGTATACGCCTAGTATCTATTACATATTATGTGTTTATATTTCCCCTGTATACGCCTAGTATCTATTACATATTATGTGTTTATATTTCCAGTGTATACGCCTAGTATCTATTTCATATTATGTGTTTATATTTCCCCTGTATACGCCTAGTAACTATTACATATTATGTGTTCATATTTCCCCTGTATACGCCTAGTATATATTACATATTATGTGTTTATATTTCCAGTGTATACGCCTAGTATCTATTACATATTATGTGTTTATATTTCCCCTGTATACGCCTAGTATCTATTACATATCATGTGTTTATATTTCCCCTTTATACGCCTAGTATCTATTACATATTATGTGTTTATATTTTCAGTGTATACGCCTAGTATCTATTACATATTATGTGTTTATATTTCCCCTGTATACGCCTAGTATCTATTACATATTATGTGTTTATATTTCCAGTGTATACGCCTAGTATCTATTACATATTATGTGTTTATATTTCCCCTGTATACGCCTAGTATCTATTACATATTATGTGTTTATATTTCCAGTGTATACGCCTAGTACCATCTGACTGTACTGATATCAACATTCTGCTGTATCTGTATGTCTTTTTGAATTGAACCATTACACATATTATGCTTAGTTGCACAAACGATTTAGAAATAAAAGTTTAAAACGTCTTTTTATTTGTTGTGTTGTTTTTGTCAATGCTTGCAAGTTTCAGATATTCGTTTAGATACACATGACTACTCTTGTGGATCACTGTCGTCAGCTGGTTGCATGTTCCCAAAGCAATTTCTATAGGAGTTCTATAAAGTTAAAATGATCCAATTGAGAATCCTCATTGACCTGAAATGAGACTTCATATATACTATATACATACAACAAAGGTTTTCCTTTGTCGTTATCGACTAAGCAGCCATACGACGTATAGCAAAGGGATTGAACAAACAATGCAGGAATACTTAT
This sequence comes from Gibbula magus, assembly GCA_936450465.1. Taxonomy (NCBI): domain Eukaryota; kingdom Metazoa; phylum Mollusca; class Gastropoda; order Trochida; family Trochidae; genus Gibbula; species Gibbula magus. The sequence goes on along the minus strand of OW388301.1, from coordinate 36,266,051 downwards.
ATATATTTCAGTATAGTAATGAATAGAACAGCCTTAATGTATGGTGGCGATATTCTAGGTGTGATTTGGATAGGGATTTGTGATAGATAGCTAGCTAAATCTTAGCAACATTTTACATGTATATATTGGTGTTCATATGTGCGAGTATGTTTCTCTTTGTTGTTCCCTGTGTGTGTGCGTGCGTGCGTGCGTGCGTGCGTGCGTGCGTGCGTGCGTGCGTGCGTGTGTGTTTTAAACTATTTAATCCAACTGTGTAAAACAAATTTCCTTCGGGATAATAAAGCATTATCTATCTATTTAAAACTATTTAAAGTTAGTAATCTTGTGCAAAAACAAGGATAATCTATGGTTAAATGGTGTAAAAATGAAACTCACCTATTTCAGTAAGGATCAGTAGGTGTGATTTGGTAGACCTAGGAGCTGTATTTGACTAAACCTAACTTCTTTCGGCATTGATAGCTACCTTAATAATCTTTCCCAGGAAATTGCAAATACAAGGATATTTGTTAATTAAATGGTGTAAATTGAAAAGTTGCACATTTCAGCAATGAATATAGAAAGCGTGCGAATATAGACGGTTTACCGAGCAACAGAGCATACCGAGCATACAGATCATACAGAGCATCAGAACATAGAGGATATACTGAGCATACAGCTACAGTCTCTTATGATGCCTTGTTTAAAGTAGGCACTTTACATTGGACAGATTATTAAAGGTGCAGTTGCACACATTTTAAAAAAAAAATAATTTATATCCGGGTTATGAATAAGTTATATCCACCTAGATAAAAACCAGATTTATACTTATTACTCGCCCACCTATAATCCAGTAAAATTGCAGACATGGCTCTGAAACTATGATTCCCGATACCATTGTGACAACGTCACTCCCACTGTGTATGACACCGCAAACTATTGTGACGTCATACGTGCAGCTGTATTATACTAGTGTAATATTGCCATATAAATATTACACTGCAGTATCTTAGACGGGCGAGTAATACCATATATTCATACTGGCCCAAAAAAAGAAGAGCATATCTAAAATCTGTTTTTCCAAAGTATAAATCTAATTGCTTACTGAGAAACCGAGCCATTGGACGTCTGGAAACTGGGGAAAGTCAGTCCGCAATAGCAAGGCACTTGAACGTTAGCCAGTGTGCCATATTTTGTCTTTAGCAGGGCTACACAGTCCACAACTCTACAAGAGATCTAGAGAGATCCGGCAGGTCAAGGGTCACTACTTCAGCGCAGGATCGCTTCATTCGGGTGTTCCATCTTCGCAACAGTACAGTCAGTGCAACGTACACAGCCAACAACATCCCTGGACTTCGTAGAGTTTCAGCCCAGACAATAAGAAATCGCCTACAACAATGCGACCATATACAGGACCTTCTTTGCTACGTCATCATCGGTGCGCGCACCTGCGATTGAGCTGTAGTGGAGAAGAATCTGATTGAAGTGCAGGGAAAGTTAACTGTTGTACGCTACCGTGACAAAATCTTTCAACGTAACCTTCTTCCCGCAAGTGACGACAGACGAGAAATAGTTAAAAAAAGACAAAGCAAATCGGATACAGAATGTGTTACCATGGATTATCTTGTCAACAACAATGTAAATTTATCATCCAAAACTGTGTTCCACAAGAGATATCGCTTGTGTGAGATCAAGCGATATCTCCTCGGATATATCTTTTTGGCAGTAGATTTTGCACAATGCCCTGTCACCATCAACTACATGACATCACAATACTTTTACATCATCGAGTAATGACATCACAGTGCTAGGACGTCATAAACATGATGACTTCACAATGCTATGACCTCATCGCACTGGAAATCAAATGGCCGAGATGTGCTCAGAGATGTACACTATTTTCATTTTGGATGATAAATAGAATCTCATCCTCGTGTCTTCTGATATCAAATATATCCAAAATATACCCAAAAGTGGACCCTAACCTCCCGGATCCGCCACTGACTTGCCACACAGAATTTGTCACCTGTGAATTTATTTTCAAACTCTTCCATCACCTTTATACCTTTATTTTGAAATTGAAATAAAGTCGCAAGACTTTCACAGATGATTTTATTAGCATGGATAAATCTAACTGACTAGGTACATGGTGTAACACATAGCATTCAGGCCTAAAGGATAAGCATTTGAACGAGGAATATCTCCAACTCAACTGTGTTGAATACATGTATCATATCATAACAACACACCAGGTAATAAAAGGTACCTCTTATCATATTTCCTTCAACAAGTGCCAGAGTCTTTTTTACTTATCAGAATGAGTTATAGGATGATTTTACTCTTAAAACTATTATATCTGACTTATATGTCAAGGAGGCGAATACACCGTGAATGATAGGTTGATGGCATTTTAGAATTTGTAGCGATGAAGGAAACCAAAATATACGGATGGTAAATTTCTTCATGGCTGATACCTCAAGAAATTTCAGTAGTATATACAGTCAAGTCGCGATAGTCCGGCAAACCGATAATCCAAATCTCGCAGTGTCCGAACGGTAGCAATCTGTAACCAAACTAATCTCTATATAAACTCATTAAATGTGGATTCATTAATCCGTTGCTTCAGTTTCCGAATCCGAACACTAATTAGCTGTAACGGATTAGTTAATTACAGCTATTTCTGTTTCATTAATCAGACGGTAATCAAAACCTGTTACCGCACAATGAAACAAACTTGCCGAGATAAGAATCCAGAACCAGGGTGAATGCTGGTTATAAAAGTACAGCATTTCTTTTAACACTGGTTGAAATATCGGGTTAAGAACATACCATATGATTTGGAGTAACTACTGAGTTTGTAAGCTTTAATTTGTAATTTGGGTTGATAAGGAGGTGTCAATAATATTGTTTAAGGATCATTTTTTGTAAATAGCATATAAAAGAGGATGTAAGAAATCTGGCACTTAGAGGGAAACTGGTCATTACAATCAGAGCAAAACTTTGTTCGTCTTCACATTACTCAGACTGAAACTTTATACCAAATGAATATTTATAGTTAAAATGTCATAATTAATGTTGTCAAATGTCAATTATCACATAAACATCAATAATAAAATGAAGACTCTAATACATTTCCATTCTTTTTTTTTTTTAAAAACCCTTCTATTTCATTGATCACAGGAATGAATTAAAAGATTCAAAGTCTATGCCTCAGGCATCAAAAATACTTCATGAAACAATAAAAGCAAAAATTGGCATGCAATTAAACTGGCAGTAGAGATCAACATAAGTCACAAGTCACAATCAGGTGGGAAACAACTTTCAGGTCACACAGAAATATGTTTATCATCATGAAACACTAAAATATTACAAGAATTTTTTATGAAAGCATAATGAGCTTCAGACCTGTACACCGGCCAGATACAGATAATAGGTACAGAATTTTATTTGTAATGATCATAATATTAATCTGAAACCATATTACAAATCTACAAAGGGTGATTGAGGGATAAAGTTGTATTTAAGATAATATTCACAATAAGAAAGATCACTATCTTTTCATAAGAGGTAACAACCAGTAATTCATACATACATGAATAAGCAGATAAAAATAAGTATAATATCAAATGATAATAGAAATATCTGAGCATCAAAATTAGAAAATACTTCAAAAAGGGAGTCACAACACAAAAGAAGCATTATTAAATACTGCCAATCAAAACAACATACATCATGTATACAATCAAAATTATGAAATCTCATCACCATTATGCAAATAGTGGTCATCAATACAATGTTTTACCTCATTATAGATCTGCAAATTTGATTCCTTGCAACATAATGAATTCAAAATAGAACGAGAAATTAAGTGGTATGCAATTGTTCAACTTTTATTAGAATTGCCTCTCCTACAGGAAACAAAAACATTACTTGAAACACACGTTCAGATCAGTTTTGTTAAGTATAAATGGACATTTACTTGGGTTAACTATTAGGCAAAACATTTCAAAAGAAATAATTCAATAAATTCCATGAAAATCCGCTGGTGGCATGAGGTGCCAAGTCACGAAAACGAAAATGTCAAGAAAACTTTGGACAACTGTAGCCCAAATTGATCTTAAACTTCTCCCTGTTGAAGTGATAAATTACACTTATATAAATCATTTTAATAATAAATACATATGTTGTTACTTACGTAACACATTAATTAAGATGAATTCATTTTGAAAATTATGGATTTATCCCTTAATTTTATCTATTAATCTATCACTGAATTTGTACAAATTTACACTTTAATAATCCACATCCATCAACAATCAAGTTGCTGTAAATTTCTCCAGTTCAATCAATCTCACCATCAATGTTTGTTTTATTTTAATCTTATTTGGCACACATGAATGTACTATGCAAATAATAGTTTTTATGCATATCTAAAACAAAACAGCAAAACCAAAAACATATATTCTTATTTTTAGCTTTTATATGTTTTAGAAAGCCAAGTTACCTTTCTGTCAAATAACAATAATGATTCCTTAGTTTCAAGATAAATTACAAGATTTTGAGGTTGTTTTACACACAATGAATGAAGACTTATTAATGTTTATACCTGAAATGCAAACAAAACCTTTAAAATTACAAGGCTTCAACAACATGCTAAACATTGTTGAATAATATATAAATATAAAATTTAGAGAAACTAGAACGAATTTCAAACACTTTTTGTGCAATCTTCATTTTTAAAAAAAAGAGAAAAGAACTGGAATAGAACACTAATCCATATTTTCAGATAACATGAAAAACAATTGTATTGAGTAGGTGTACATTGTACCCATAGGCTTCCCCCAACTGAGATCAAATAGCTAATTATATAAATAAAGCAAGCAAGATAATAAATATCAACACTCCTCTTTTGGTCACATAAAAGAATTCTTGTTTTTCATAACCACATCATCCTAAAACTAATCTCTCTGACCTTTACTTTCATTTTTTTAACAGATATCCGCAAATAAATCTAAGTTCAGTGTCCGTGAACAGAAATGAGGCACTCTTTCCATTCTCATTTCTTAACTCATTTTTTTCACACACAAAAAATATATGTAGGAAAAGGTATCAAGAACTTTCTTAATAGTGATGAACAATAAGAATTATTTTACATGGCCTAATATCACTAAGACAAAATACTAAGAATAAAGATACATAAGCACATAAGTACATAACGATACACTACTACTTACATACAGGGTATATCACATGATTAGTATAACTCAAGTATTTAGAACATGTACAGTTAACCAATAAAGAAAGTACCAAGTTTCTTAACATTTCTAGAATATATTAACCAAAGAGAAACACTAGAAATCTGCTTGAAATTCCTAGAGTTTCTGTAACAGGGTATGTTTTTTATTGGATAACTGTAGAAGAAATGCAATGTTAATACAATGTTACACACTGATAATATACTGCCGGTATATCAAAGATCATATCTTCCATTAAAGTTCAAGCTTTCAGGAGACAGTGTCAATAAATACTATTATATCAGGTAAATACACATATACAACAGGACATTGTATAACGCCTTAAGGAGTATGCATAATGAAACAACCAAGAAAACGCAACTTTATAATTTTACAACAACACTTTGAGTGCTTATTACTACACAAGTCTAGAGTCATGGATGAATATGTTGATTATCATTAACCTTCAATTGTCTGATTAAAACACTGACTTAACATTACTTTGAGAACGTGGTTCTATATTTGGTTTACTGGACAATACAATTATATAAGAAACAGGAAATAATCAAAACTATGTCATTTGTAAACAATTTTACATAATTCTTCCAAAACTCAAAATTACAATTTAGTTAATCACTTTGGAGACAAAAGTTGATGAAATATACATTCTGTATTTTTTTAACTATTAAAAATATGCCTCGTGGAAAACAAAATTTTGACGTTTGAACTCCAATAAATCTCATTGCACTGATCATGAAAATCATAGCTTTCATTTAATCCTGTCTAATATGAATGATGATGGAGACAGTGAAATTGAGACATTTCATTTTGTTCCCATAAAAGCATAGCAAGCCACAAGTGATGAAACAGGTTTATGTTGCCTGATTCAATGATGATGTGAAATTAATTTTCTTTCCCAATATCAATCCTTCTCTAAAATGTGATTGTCATTTTGCCAAAGAGTTATGATAAAGCTAGGTTACTTCTGAAAATTTTGACTTTAAACTTACATCTTCATCTTGTTTCAAAGTATGTTGACAAGAACAACATGCATGGACCAAAAGGCAAAGATGACAAAATCAGCAATACATATCATTAACAAAACAGATAATGACCTTGAACTTGATATACCATTGAGTGTAAACTGACTATGACTTTGACATCAAGATGATGAAACAAATGTGCAATGCTAACATTATTTTAGGACCAATAATCAAGTAAAATTTGACAACAAAAGGGCTTTATGATGAATCCATGATTTCGAAACCTTCACTCTGTAAATTGACATCTCGGTGGCCTTGACCCCTTTGACCTTGAATATATCAGCAAAGGTCAAACTACAAATTATCATGTTCATGACCCCACTCAAAGAAACTGACAATAATCTAGGTCCTTAACCCCATGAATTCTTGACCTTGACCCCCCGGATCACTTGACCTTTACTTATGTTGCAGGAAGAGCCCAGCTGACGACAGTGCGATCAGCGCTGGTCGTGAGAAAAGCAATCTGAGACGGATGCCACCTGCTCTGAATGACCTTGTCCTTGTGTTCCGCAACAACAACGCTTGGAAGAGGTCGAAGAAGGTCACCTGAAATAAATGATAAGCATTGTGTCAAAGTCTTACAATTTTACTTCTGAACTTAAACAATTAAATGAATGCTGACAACAATGTTAGGAATGGTAAAAGAGTTTGCTTCTGTGAATTTTCAATGCACCAGCCTATCTGTAGTGTCACTGCATCTGTATATTGGATCCATTCATTTCAAATGAACTTCCAATGTCCCTTCTTTAATCAATCATGTCAATCATTAAAGTTATTTTTTTTACATTTTAGAATAACCATTGTCGTGTTTTATCTTTGTTTAACCATGAAGAAGAAATGGCCGCCAATGCTAATATAGGCTTATTGGTGCGAAACTAGGAGGTGAGGTGGGGATTTAACGCTGCTTTCAAGAGTATTGCACTTATATATATATATCACGGCTGCTAGTATACATATACCCGGACCCCTTGATCCGAAGCTGAACGCGCTAACCACTGCACTATCCCGCCTCCGGGAAACTAGGATGACCATCATGTTTGTTATCATAACTAAATTACCAAATATAAATTGATACTCCATACTCTGTCAGTCCTCTAAAACCCTGTCGAAATTGTCTGCCTAGTATTTAGGAAGGATAGGCTTAAGTTGAGAGAGAACATCAAACAAAACACTTAACATGGCAAGCACAAGATGTATATTTACGTTACCATTCACAAAACTGAAATGTGCATAATATGTTCATATAAGTTGCTGAAATTTCAGTCGAACATTTAAAATGTTTACACAATAAATGATATGTTAATTTAAACAAAATGAAAATTTATTTTAGGTGAAAGTAATTTGAAACTATGTGGCATCACAAAATCAAACATTAAAAGTGAGCATGATGGATGTTATCAAAAAATTAAAACTTTCATGAAAACCGATTAATTTAAAAAATTAAACTCTCACTTTTGTTAGCATCAAAAGTTAAAAACAAGAGTCATCAGAAGATGACATATCCCACAGGTCCAATATAATTTGTAAAACACATCTTTGACAGATAATTGTATATGTAGAACTTCAGTTAGTGGGTAATACATATGCTGAGTTTCAGATATGATGAAGGGTTTTGGAGCTGTGCTTCAGAAACGAATCTGTCTCTGAACACCGTCCAAATCAAACTCGTTCTTATGGAAACGAGAAAAAAATAATTCAGAAATCTGAAAATATCATAAGGCACCACTTTAATGGGTAAAACACATGGAAAGTTTCAGAGAGATATCATGAAAGGTTTTCGAGTTCTGCTCCGGAAACAAAATGATTACAGACGGACAGATGGACGGGCGGAGGGACGAAGACAGACGAACAGGGCGATGACTATATCCCATGGTATTACATACCGGTGGGATAACAAACTGATACCCATAAATGACGTTCCTGTAAAACTAAAACTCATGAGTTGTTAGATATACATCAAACCCACTGTTAGTTAAAGCAATGAAAATCAACCGTGATTTTTAAATCAAAAACTTGGCAATAAAGGCTCCTGCAATTAAGAGAAAGTGTTAGAAGAGAAAATAAGTTACTTAATCAATGTTTTATGAATCAAGTTCTCAGTTAAGTGTGACATCCAATGTTGTTGTGGAAGTTAATACTACCAATGACATAACACACACATTTCATTTTGTTCACTATTTCTATAAAAAATCTTTTCCTCAAAGATTTTGAATAAAAAGAAGACATGACTTAGAAATTGGCAACAGTGATCAATTGAAACCCAATATAGTCAAACATTCATACAAATTGTGATAGATTACTTTGCAAACCCAAGAGATATATATACAGTTGTTAAGAACCACTCCAACCATACACATAAAGCAAGGCAATAACAAACAAAATTGATTAACGCAATTATGGTAGCCTAATAATACATTGTTTTTTTTACATTTTGCACCAGTCATTGTCCCTGACAAAATGGTAACATGCCAGTTCTACAGTCCCTGCGATTGTCGCAATATTTCAGATATGCAACTCTCAAGCAACTAGCCAAACCCAACATATTCCTTATGTTAAAGAGTTTTGATTCCTATAATACAGTCATAATCAGGGAATATTCCAAGGTTTCAATCATACCAAGAATATTACTACAACTTCAAGTAAGGAAGTCATAAGTCAGCAAGAATTTTTCAATATAAACTGATGTCATATTTATACATGTCACATGCCTAGAATTTTATTCGAGTCCGAGGCTATTGGAGTGCGAAATTTAAAATTTAAATTTAAATCATAGCTTAGCGGATCGGAGCATTTAGGCGAGGATGCAAGTAATTTTACATCAAGCATTTTTCAATTAGCTGCTTAAGGGTTAATAAATTTTCAACACCTTCAGGTTAAGAAATTGTCAACTCTCGACTGCACCATTATTATTTGTGTTAGGATCAGCATTTATCAAAGGTGTTAAGATACATACTCTGTAGGTTGGGGTCTGTTAATAGGTCTACAGGAAAGAGATACATACAACGGATTGAAACAACAGAAATGAAACATTCTAGTTAAAAATAAAGCTCTAATGTTATCTCGCTATGGAAGTTCTCTCCGATCAGTGTCAAATCAGAGTCTGGTGACGTAAGTCCTAACGTACCTCTGGGGACATCATGATCTTCCCCTGTCAGTTATAATGAACCTCTGGTGACGTCATGATCTTTCCCTGTCAGTTATAATGAACCTCTGGTGACGTCATGACCTTTCCCTGTCAGTCATAATGTACCTCTGGTGATGTCATAATCATTCCCAGTCAGTCATTATATACCTCTGGTGACGTCATGAACTTTCCCTGTCAGTCATAATGAACCTCTGGTAACGTCATGATCTTCCCCTGTCAGTCATAATGAACCTCTAGTGAAGTCATAATCTTTCCCTGTCAGTCATAAGGAACCTCTAGTAACGTCATGATCTTCCCCTGTCAGTCATAATGAACCTCTAGTAACGTCATAATCTTCCCCTGTCAGTTATAATGAACCTCTAGTGACATCATAATCTTCCCCTGTCAGTCATAATGAACCTCTAGTGACGTCATAATCTTTCCCTGTCAGGTATAATGAACCTCTAATGACGTCATGATCTTCCCCTGTCAGTCATAATGAACCTCTAGTAACGTCATAATCTTCCCCTGTCAGTTATAATGAACCTCTAGTGACGTCATGATCTTCCCCTGTCAGTCATAATGAACCTCTAGTGACGTCATGATTTTCCCTGTCAGTCATAATGTACCTCTGGTGATGTCATGATCTTTCCCTGTCAGTCATAATGTACCTCTGGTGATGTCATGATCTTTCCCTGTCAGTCACAATGTGACTCTGATAACCTTCAAATAGCTGATTATTTTCCATCAAGATGTTTGTCAAGCCAAGTTTGTTAGATGTAATTGCGAGATAACATTAGATTTTCATTTGGTTAGGTTGAAGTTGAAACAAACGCTGTATTAACAAAGAAAATGAGTACATGCTTACAACAAATATACCCTGAGGTGTATGCAAAGAAATATCAACACATATGGTCACATGCATACAGATATAATTGGGAAATATTTCATGCAAGTTTATATGATATTTTTACTACACATGATAAGAGTGTATTTATTGTTGAGAAAGCATAAACGATGCAAACAGAAGATGAAATGATAAAGCACCAATATTTTCCTAAAAACAAAGATTTCTCAAACTGATATAATATATTCCTAACAACTTACCATGTAGATCTGTGAGGACAACTCGTCCGTCGTACGATCCAGTGAGAAGATAGTATGAATTCATAGAGAACCGTGCAGATCTGCATTCACTGGCATGGGGCTTAAAGGTCTGAACGATCTTAGCTCCACGAATATCGTACATCATCGCCATTCCATCCTCATGACCAGAAGCTAGCAAACGACCCGAAGGATCCACACACACCGATGCAAAGGGACTTCCTGGAATAACAAGAAGATGACATCAAAGTAACCTTATACCTATAATCCTATAAAGCTTCCACTAATGTTCAATGGCTATTTTGAAAAGATATTACTTGTAGGCCAGAGAGGTGGGAACGGGAATTGGGGAAAGGGAAGAGGGAGAAAGGGAGTTGGGAGAGGGGATTGGGAAGAGGGAAGAGGGAGGAGGTTGGAAAGGGGAGGTGGAACAGGGGAGATGGAAAGTGGGATGCGGGAGGTGGGCGTTGTCAGCTGTTATGTCCTTCCCTGTCCTAGAAACCTGACATGAAATATTGGAATAATGCTCATTTCGAAAAATAAAATGTTCCCGAAAATTAATTGGCAATTAAACATGCCACAAATTTATTAATTAAAATCTGAAAGAAATAGCAATAGGATAAAATAAGGCTAAGTCTGACAGTATCACTGGTTTAATGACCACAGTGACAAATACATTCAGGGGCCATAACTCTGGTATATCACAACACAAATTTTACTGTAGAATTCAATAGGTTCACCTATCACCCTATCTTCTATGATATAAAACATTTGTAAGACAGTGTTGGAAATAAAAGATTGAGACCTTTAATCTGCTTAAAAATTACTGACAAACTTTTCTCGAGTGCCTATTTCAGGAATTATAACAAAGAAAACAAGCAATTGGCACTAAGATGACATGATCCAATGCGATATCCTGCGGACAAGCTTAACATGATACACGCTAAACGTAGGCAGAGGATAACAATCTAATTTACACCATGAGTAGATCAAGTCAATCAGAACCAAAACTTTAGGCACTATTTTTAAGAAGCCGTTTCAATGTAAACAGCATAAGTTGATAGTAACATACCTGACTGACTGGGTACAACGGTGATGGCAGTTGAAGCGCGGAGGTCCCAGAATCTGGCTGTTTTGTCCTGCGATCCGCTGACGAACATACAACCCCCCCATGTATGCAGTGCGTACACATGGCCTGAAAATATGAGCATATGAGTCTTCGATATGTCATTGAAATAATGACATGTATCTGACTTTCCTATTGAGACTTTAAATACTCAAAATCCTTTTTAGTCTATTCTGGCAATCAGGGTTTAAGGTTAAAACTTCCGTTTCTGACAGGCTCTTCTGCAGTTTATTGTCACTTGATTTATTGAAAGTCACACTGCAACTGGCCCAATTTGAAACTTATTAGCAGTTAGTGGCAGGTAGCTTTTTTGAATACTGACTCAGTGATGTCCTCAAAGTAAGCATATGCAGATTTGTGTGTATCTCAACAAATAGTTAAACAATCAATCCTGAGATTGCATTGAACAGACAGACACATGGATGAAGATAAGCTATCAAGGACCAATCGGGGAACTGTAGTTAAAGGGTTAATATGGTGTCAAGTCCAAGTGTCAAGCCAACTCCACTCTAAAGAGAAGAGAGGAGACAAGAGGTTTGAGTTGTGACATCCTAGCATTATGAGTTGTGCAGATTCTTCTTCAAACGAGTCGTACATTTACATGAATCAAATACAATATCCTGAAACATAGATGCATGGTTATATCTCTATTAGTTACAGTGTTTTCAATAGATAATATAATTTCTTGTCATGATAACTGAGAGAAATGCTTATGCTGTGCGCAAATACTAAAGTCGTGTTTGATGCTTTTCATAAGAAATGTAAAAAGCATGCTTTGATTTGACCCTCGTATTGTTAATTGTAACATGATTTCGGTGTATCCTTGATTCTGATTGGTTGATTTGCCTATGTTGAATTACAATGAATACCCGCAAATTACTTGGGGCGAATCACCGCGAACATATCAATCGTGTTAACAAGATTCGGCTCGACTCAAAATTTATTTTTTCTATTTCTCTAAATATGTGCTCCTAACTCAAATTTGACAGGTGGCATTGTCATTTTCTTACTTGTGTATAGCAGTATAGGTAACAAATAACTCTCAAAATTAATTAGTTTCAAGTAACTAAAATGTTTTTAACAAGTAAGATTTGTCCAAGTTTGACGCCTTCGTCCATGCGGTTGTGTTTACCGAATGCCGTTGCAATGACATGACGTCATAGTGAGCAACCGTTTTGACGTCACAATGCTAGCGTCATTGTCACAATGGGTTAGGGCAAGTTTAAGATTTTTGTTCCTAGGTATTTTACTGTGTTGATGTCGTAGATAAATGTTTATCGTCATCTAAAAGGATACGTGAATATTGTGAAGTCAACAAACTTGAGTGACACTGTTTGAGCTTATGTGTAAATTGTTGCTAATGTAAATATTACGCCGAGCATTTACATTTGTTTTGACCTGACCACACCTCTTACAAAAATGGAACAGTCGCAAAGTCCTTTCCACTCAGAGATAGGTACGCAAAAAGAGAGTTCGTTTCAAAACGCCTGATAACTAACGGTCATGTTACAATATCGATAAATGGTTGCGTTTGTAAAATTTCCGGGATTCATTGGTATTCAACACCCGCAAATTTCAGCGTTTAAAACCTCTGGCTAACGCCGTCGGTTTTAAACTAAATTTGCAGGTGTTGAATAGCAATGAATCCCGGAAATTTTACAAACGCAACTATTTATCTTATAAATCAAACACATCCCAAGAAACACACCAGTATGTCCGGAGAGTGCCCTGATGGGAGTCCCAGTCTCGCAGTCAGAAGCATAGATCTTGCAGTCGCCCGCCCCGCCGCTGATGAGGAGTGAGGATCTGTTGGTGGCGTCCTGCATGAAGACCAGATCACGGATAGTTCCGTCGTGGAACGACAGCTGGAGCTCGGTGCCTGTGGTACAAAATGTGGGAGGAGTTACAGGGGTCGTACACTGCAACACAGCTCAGTGGAGGATGACATACCTCACATACAAGTTTATTGTCGGCTTAAATGTCAAACGCGTGATCAAGCTAAAAATAGAGCAAACTCAGCAGCAGTTAGTTCAACAATGTTAACCTTGGTGGTAGGCCTCATTTATTATCGGATGTTGATTGATTATTGGCCTGACCCCACAATGAAGGCTATATTCTTGGCCCAAAATTACAATGCTGTGATCGGCGGAATGCAATTGGCTTCAAAATCACTGAAAATGTTCATGACAAATTAAAAACCCATGTTATATGCATAATTTAATCATTTGTTAACAAGTTCATGTCGTTATGTTCATCATAGCTGTTTTTGTTTTGCCAATTGTAACTCTCAAACATGACTACCCTCCCCTTTGAACTTATGGAAAGCGCCATTTTGTATCCCACAATGCAATGCTAATGGAACTGGAAACTGGAAATGGTAACTGGAAAACACATTTTAATTTGTAAATGACCTTTTTGAGGTTTATTGCTACATTTGTTGTATCTATTTATTAACACAACGGAGATATTGTTTTATTTTTAAGTCAGTTTTGGTATAAACAAAAATTATACGATTTTTTTAAGTGCTTCATTCGCATTAATTCGTAATTCCAGTTTTGAAATACCCGCTCAACTGGTTTTCTCTGACCTTCACCTTCAATAAAGTCAACCAATCACATGTTGACATTCACATCAACTTGAACTGACGCTTTTTCTATCCTAGTTGCTGATTGGCAAGAGTAAAAAGACATCGCCAATCAGTGTTGAGGCGTGAATGTTCGGTAACATCAGACTTTAATATTAAAGATTGGAACAAGTCTCTGACCTTACATATCCAGTTGAACTTTGAAGGAAAATTATTCACAAATTACTGTGCTCACCATCTGGTTTCAGAGTGTCGGAGTTGAAGCGCATGAGTTTGATGCACTTGTCATTCGAGCCGGACGCGATGAGATCACCGAGGGGGTTCCAGGCTACACAGTAGATGGAGCCCTTGTGATGCTTCATACTCTTGTACACCACGTTAGCTTCCTCCGTCACGTGGTCAGATCTGGGGATAGGAGAGAAAGACTGAGAACTGCAAATAGGGGGGAAGTGTCAGGACCTAGATAACGGCACCCATTGCCCAAAAACACTTTACGTTAGGGAGGATTGAGGGAGTCCCTCCAGAACTAAACATTGGAGAGACATGACATGACATCTGCATTTATTTGCACAAGTCCCCTTAGATACCTGCATATAACCCCCATAGAGATAACAGCTAGGGGTGACTATTGACCCAAAGAGACTATTGCGATTGTATTGTTACAACCCTAATAACAGCACCCATAGCCAACAAACTGTTTAGGTGAGGAATCATCAAGGGCTTCAATCCAGAACTAAACATTGGAGAGACATTGTATGATATCTGCAAATAGGAAAATGATTCAGATCGTATCTGGATCAGAATCTGTGATATCTGGGTCAAGTGTCATCTTTGCGTCAGGAAAGTCTGGATTCACGCCATACCAAAAGACTTTCTATAAGAGAATTTCATAACCAAGAAGATTTAAAACTAAAAGTCACCTCAAGCTTGATACATCGGGAAACTGGCAGACTCTGAGAATCTTGGAGTTGGAGCCGACAGCGTACAAGTTGCCGGAGGGGTGGAAGGCAACTGTCCTGATGGCTTGTTGGTCCTCCATAGTGGTCACTGCTACAAACCTCGGATGGCCCTGCAACACAGCATTGAAATATTCATCTTGAAGACATATAGGATATAACACAATATAACTATAGAACAAGATATAAGGTAGAGCTGTGTCCCTGCAAAACAATGAAATGGTTAAAGACATTTTCGACGCTCAGCAACCATTTATATGCTTGTAACACTCACAACCAGACAATAATGACAATAGTTGATTCATTTAGCACTAAAAATCCATCTGTAAGATGCTCGTTTGCGCTATTTTTTGACAGGCATGGAGAAAAAAACAAGTTTTATAACAGATTTGAGCCTTGTTGGGGTAATAGCCAGTTATAGGCCTATATCATAGATGTTGGGTAGAGCCGTGACAATGTTTTAGTATTGATAATCGTGATATTTTATCTGCAACTAAAAATTTCAAAAGCTTTTTACCTTTAAATCATTATTTGCACTGTGAATCGTGACTCGATGTACAACAAACCCACTCAATGATGATCATATGATAAAGTTTTGAGATTTTTCTTTACTTTTGCTATTAAATTGACACTATAATACCAATTTGGACTGGCATTTCATACAATGATGATGATATCAGTGATGTCATTATCAATAGATCTGAAATTACATATGTATGAAAAGTCTTTCAAACAAAATCAGGGTGCCGCTTCTCAAAACACTTACAATTGATAGTAGCATTAACACTCAATTGTTACCTATGTTAAAAGAATGGGCTGCAATTGTTAGGAACTCTACAACTACTTTGTGGAATGTGACCCTGTTAAAGGGACACTGCGTCTAGGATAAAAATCAGATTACCGGGTATGTGTATCTACCTATGCTAATTAACATGTCTTCTAACAAGTTACAGACACCCAATGTCAGACAATTGACATAATTGGTAATACAAAATTCTGCATGTAGACAGCGAAGCGAAGCATAACTCCTTAGCAGACACTCTAATCAGTTTAGTTAAATAAAGATGAGACTCATTTTTATGCGCAACGCAGTGTCCCTTAAAAAAAATTTAAAGTTTTTAAATTTTTATTACAGTCCACTCTTCGGTCTCCATGACTTGAGGTTCCTTCTGTTTTAATGGAGGCTTCCCAGTTTTACTAGAAGGTTTCTTGGCTGCCATCTCTCTATAATCCAATTTTCACAATGATTTTTCTTTCAACTTCAAAGCTATCATACAAGAACACTATTTTACTACAACCTCTACTTCAGAAGTAAACATTGCAAACTGGATGCAAGATAAACTGATGTCCACAGGAATTCAACAATCCAACTGAACTATTAAAGGGAGGACAGTAACAAATTCCTAAAGACAGCTATCAATGATTCTGAAGTAGGAGGGGATGCTTACTTCCCTAAAAATAATGAATATTTAATCTAAGCTCAGAAATTTGTTATCAATTATTTAAAAACTCCTTTTTTTGTTAAAATATAGTGCACAAACACAAATTCCCAAAAATATCTACTGCTAAGACAATCAAAGATTTTGACAGGACTAAAATATAAGAAGACTATATCGCTTTTGGAAAATCTAAAAAATTTAAACTTAAAATGTCACAGCTCATAAAAGCCATTAACATTCACAAAGAACACTGTGACATGACATTTACAGCATCACTGGAAGGCTTCCTGTTAGAGAATAATCTCACACAAATGCCAATTTCAAAGTGTCTGAAAATATCCCAACTGCATAAATGCCTACTAAACACATTGTATAATTCGACCACCAACTCAAGACTATAATATCACATGTTATCCTTTTACTGCATGGAAACTCCTACACGGAATGATTATCAAGAATACAGATATATCTTAAAGCAATCAAAGCAGATAAAAGTGCTGAAATCAAAATTGTAACTCAAACCTTGATTTAGAAAAACATACTAAAAGGACACCATAGTATTAACATAATACTTCTTGTGACTTCACAACACAAATTTCTTCCATAGAAGACTCAGGCACATCAATTCTCTCCTAGTACACCATAAACTGCAAATCATATTATCCTTAAGTCGTTGATAATTCTACACACTATCACATAACTCAAAATCCACACTCGAAATATCCACAACAAGTACACACATCAACAGTTGATAGTAAACACATAGAAGTTATTGGCAGTTGTAAAGCGGCCAGTGACTATACTGCTGTGATTATTGTATATTGAATACACCCCTCTTCCTCCGTACAAAGCAAGACTGGCTTCAAGTCCCTTGTGTCAATATCTCACTACATCACAACTGTCACTTGTATACTCTTGCCTACAGGTTTCAAAATCATCAAATTCATTTTTCATATCTAAAACTAACTTCTCATCTGAACAGTTTTCATAGTAAATCCATAAACAGTACACCAAGTTAGAAAGCGTTGAACTTGCTTGTGACTACATAAATATATCCTTCAACCCCTCCCTTACCAGCAATCAAAGTATGTTTTGCACAGTTGTTGTATAAAGGCATATATGCATATTTATCGAAAGTAAATTTGTAACTACCAGAAGCAATTCTGCACCAAGTTTAGGTCATTCTACTGTAATTATATTTCACTACCCTAAATAAAACCATTTTGATAAGGTGACAATAAATGCCTTAGAATGAACAGCAAATCTACTTTTGCACACATGTGCATATTTATTACCATGAGCAAATTTGCATATGTGCAAAGTTTGCCATATAAACAAGGCATACATCCAAGTGTATACATTATCTAAGTCAAAAGTGAGAGTTTGTTGTGCAACTGCACTATCCAAATACATTAAACTAAGTCTCTACAACTTCAGAGAGAGACCCAGTGAGAGTTTGCAGTACATGTACCAAGTCTCACCACCTGCGTGACAGTCTAGTAACCACGATCCACTGAGACAGCCTCTTTGTGTGTTCACCGAGCCTCTATTCAATTCCCGTGGACAGCTATAGGTGACAAAGTTCCCATGTGACTCACTTACAATAACATTGGAGAGTTATGTATTGTGAACACAAACATTACACAGAGACTGTACACTTACATGTGTACTGTGGCTTTATCAAACATCCAATATGTTATATTGTGTACTCAGGTCCGCCAGATTTATATTCTATAAACTTACATGTAATTGTGAACAGCATTTGGAAATTGGCACTAAAACCATGTTTGCTAGAAAAAAACATTTTTAAAAATGCACATAAAAACAACGTCACGGTATGGTTAACAATGATGAATAAGAGAAGGTATCCACCTCCATAGTGATGCTTGCACATGTGCACATAAGAACAACATGCCACAGCTTATGCTATTTAGAGCATCTCATCCAGGTGTCTTCTGATAGCAAATATATCAACATGAGTTGATTAAAGTTACAAATATTGTAAATCCTTGAATAATCGCTTGACTTGATGATTTTATCGATGAAGATGGTAATATACTCAGCCTTGACGAATTTAACAGGAAATATTCCCTTAATATAATTTTTTTGACTTATGAAGGTATACGGAGAGCTATTAAGTCATACGCATGTCGACTTGATATACCAAACTTAACAAAAATAAATCTTCGACCAATCTACCCCTTCAATATAAGGCTCATAAACAATTATCTGGTAAACAAAACGATATATTCTACATTACTGAACTCCACGTTTGTTCACCTACCCTGCTACTCGAAATGGGAAAGAATTTTAAATTGTCAATTCACTGAATCGGAATGGAAAATATTTAACATTATTAGTAATAAATGCACTCCTTGCACAGACCTTAAATGGTTCCAATATAAGATTATTCATAACATTCTGCCTACGAAACAATTTCTACATAAGTTGAGCTATATAGAATCGCCAGTTTGTTGTTTTTGCAAAAGTGAAGTGGAAACGTTAGATCATCTGTTTTGGAAATGTGATATTATTTTAAACTTATGGAAGGATTTAGAAGCATGGCTACATTCTGAACAGATTCCTATCAATCTTACTATTGAAAAAGTTATACTTGGCATCAAAGGTAAAAACAATAACCCTTTAAATGCCATAATCTTACTGACTAAACAAATAATCTACCGAAGCAGCAAAAAAGGTTTTACTCCATCCATTATACTTATATCAAAAAGGAAATCATTAAATACTACAATATCACAAAATGTATTTACTTCTCCGACCAAAATGAAGAGAAATTTATAAAATTTTGGTCAACACTTCATCTACTTTTCCGAAAACGTGATTTATAATATGTTTAATCATAAATAAACTCAAGTTAATAATTACAACACTTTTATAAGTGACTTGTGTCAATCATATTTTTGTCTGTCTTCTTTTTGTAATCGTTTCGACCTAGTTAGCACGTACATGTATACTTGTGTTTATCATTAGACATGTGATGTACAGTATATATAAAGTGTATATTTCCTCATATTTATGTGATATCAGCAGATTGTATTAATGTCATGCCTGTAAAAAAATTATGGAAATACAAATTTTTTTAAAAAAATGATGAATATGAGAAGGTATCCACCTTCATAGTGATGCTTGCACATGTGCACATAAGAACAACATGCCACAGCTTATGCTATTTAGAGCATCTCAGCCAGGTGTCTTCTGATAACAAATATATCAACATGAGTTGATTAAAGTTACAAATATTGTAAATCCTTGAATAATCGCCTGACTTGAACAGTCGCCTGCCTTGAATAATCGCCGGGTCTAAGCCCTCTTTGAAATAAATCGCCGGGTTATATTTAGCAAATGTAAATAAAGCAATGGCTATCTCTTTTTTAAAAGTAATTCCGGCATAAGCATATAAATATGCGATGTTTAACCTGAGTTACCTCATGACATGCACTCGTTTAAAATATTCATCAATTAAAAAAAACATGCAATGATGTTTTTCTTAAGATTTTTTTAAAAATTTACATATATACTCTTCGAAAATAATAATCGCCTGCCTCGATTAATCGCCTGCCCTGAATAATCGCCGGGTCAAATCGGTGTTTGAAATTAATAATTGCCGGGCGATTATTCAAGGATTTACAGTATCTGAGATTCCTGCATATGTGCACAGGAGAACATCATGCCAAGCTTATGTTTTATGGGCGACAATAAACAATATCGGGTAGAAGAACTGTAGGCAGAGAAGGTACTCACCCTTCCAGGAGATGCCTGGGCGGGGGGTGTGTCGGCCGTCAGTTGAGACATGTGAAGGCTCTCCCCTTTCACTTCTTCTGCAATACAAACAAGATCCTTGCTGAAGAAAAGGTCTCAAATTCTACATCTTTTCCCTATTCTTGAAACAAGTGGTTCCTCTGAAGAGTTGCTTTCTTTCATTTGTGGCCTAGAAACCTTTGGAGTACACAGTCAGACCTTCAGGGACAGTAATAACAAAGTGTTCATAAGGTCAATAGAGACAAAGTGTTCACAGAGTCTATATATTCGAACATGCCGTGACTAGACTGGACATTTTCTAGAGCAACATTTTGGAGAATAACTAGTTCAGTATGCAAGAATATGATATTTTCATGCAAAAAACATCGAATTTCTTATCTTACTGGAAATGTAAAATGGCAAAATAAAGCATGAGAAACAATGGTTGAAATAAAGACAAAATTAGAAAGCATATTTACACAATTGATTGAAAATTAAATATGAACATTAACAGGGCAGAGAAGGAAATGACTTCTAGAGCACAACATGAGGAAACATCAAACAGTGAAACATGAAGAAATTTGATAGTAATGATTGCAGGACATTTCTTGTAACTGATAATGTCATGTCTACATGCAGTGTATAAAACAAGGACAGTTCGATGGTCGGGCTGGTACCTTCTTTAGGTTTTTGTGTAATTTTACCGTGAAAATTGATTAAGTCATAGTTTCAGGGTGGCAAGTTTATTTCATACACTTCTTTCTGTACATCATCAGATATCAAAAGGCAAAAATAAAAATCACATTGTAGCACGTTTTTTGCACATTGTGTTTTCTCAAATTTATAGTGTTTATACAATATATTGCTATATTAATGGGTAAACAATTTATTACACGAACCGTTAAGCCGTATACATAGAAAACGGTTATCGGTAAGGCTGCAACGATACACTAAGCAAACGATAAGATACGTATCTCGATACTTAGCTCACGATACGATACGCTAAATGGTAAAGTCTAGGGGTTGAACAGAAAACTGGCAAAGAAGGTTAATGATATTTTTTTATTTCCAACAATTCAAGGAGCATGACTAGCAAGTAAACAAATAGCTGTCAGTTTGCAAACACCGAATGGAAATGTATATAAACAGTAACACAACTGTAACTAACTTGAACACATGTTCATCAAGTATGCAATATTATCACTTGTTCACACGATTTGATTGGTTGCGTATTAAACTTAGCAGTTGTCAAGCATAGTCGAAGTTACCCGAAGATAAAGATCGGAAAAATCAACCAATGCGATAGCTCGAAAGAACTGACCTATATCTCTCGGATCAATGAGCTATCAGGGCAGTCGCAAATTTGAATAAATTATCCTTCGGTTGTGAATCGATTACTAAAGGGAAGTTACTCTTGTTAGTTTCGTTTTCAAGCTAGAAAGCAGTCGAGTAAAAACGATTATTTTAATACGTGGGAAAAATTTATTGTCGTATATCAATGGAATTAACACTATTACAGTGCTTGATTTATCTAGTGTTTATTAAGATTGAAATAACTATGTGTATCGTTTTTATCCGATATTCAAATGTATCTGTATCGTGTATCGTATCGTGACTGTCGCATCGAGATGCATCGATATTTCAGTGTATCGTTGCAGCCTTAGTTATCGGTAATCGAAGAAAATGGTGTGACGTAAAAAGCGACATTGCTGTGAAACTCTTCAGTGTGAGAGGTAGTTTTGTAGGTTTCATGAGAATTTGAGAGTTCAGACAGCAAGATAGTTGACCATTCCACCATATACCATATTTAAAACTCTACTCTGAGTGGTTAGGTGTCACTACATCAGTCTGACCACTTGACCATTTTGCATAACTGAACCATGTACATTCGTTTTAGAACTCTTTTTATTGATTCAGGAGTATTATGTAGCCATTTGTAACACTTATTTTATTCTTCTGAGAGCAATTTATTTTAGTAAGAAAATCGTGCTACAGAGAGGCAATTTGATAACAAGAGGGAAAAAGAGAAAACAACGTATTCACAAACAGACATTGGCATGCCATTAACAATTTGTCTTTTACTTTACAGAAATGTATATTTCTGTATAAAGACCAAACTTTCAACAACTGAATTGGGATAAAATGCAAAGATAATCCTCTGTGGAGTCAATGTAGAGTCTTCACGGTCAAGCAGATGTCAGACAATATTTCAAGGATTTTTGGACAGCAAGAACATTCAAATCTTCAATGCATTGATGAGGTATACTTTCAGAGCGCCTTTGTATCATGCATACTGATGACAAGCTCTTGTGGGACTCTGTAACTGAGAAGAAATGGGACATGCATTTCGTTGACTAGATACTTCCAAGAGAATTCCAAGATGATGTCACTTCACCATCTGTGCTGGAGACATGATGGACTTACTATCAAAACGGATCATGCAAAATGTGTTATGAGATGATTTCAATGGGTTAGGAAACCTCTTATGTCTTTGTCAGGAAAACATGTGTTGAAATTGGATGCATAACATGACAAAGTCTCATTGTGACTTTGAAATGGAGGTAAAAGTCACTAAATAATATAGGAACATCTCACCGTGGTGAACATCATATGCAAAGTATGAAAAGAGTCCAAACCCTGCTTCCCATACATGGCACAGGAAGATAATTCAACCTTTACATGGAGATGTCTCCAATCCCACTGGAGCTTCAATAAGACAGACTTTGATGTAAAAAAGCCAACCTCTTTCTCAGGTTCTATACCAGCACGAGCTTGTTCAAGGAGATATTGGACAGACTTTGGGGTCACACAAGCCAACCTCTATTTAGCTTCTAAACTAGCACACGCTGGCAGATTATATGGGGCAGACATTGGTAGGGAGGCACACAATCATGGACTACCTTTCCCTGCAGGAGCTTGACGAGCCTTAGCTTGAGGACTGGCCTTAGCAGCAGCTGCTGCCTTAGCTTTGTTCTTTGCTAAAAATCATACAAAATAAAACTTAACTGGAAAATTATCAAACAAATCTTCAATTCAAACCTTAAAACGATAAAGCATGCATGGACAAAGTTCTTTCCAAACAGTTACCAAAACAAATGAAGAATTAAATTAACACTAACCAGATTTATCTGCAAATCAAAAGTGGAAATGAAAAAATTAATTTTTAATAAGGCAAAGATCTGACATCAGCCCTTATCTATTTTGATGTTTTTCTAAAACTTGTAATTTGATGATCATGCAGAAAAAAAACTATAACATCCTTTCAAAAATAATATGTTTATCTTCATTTCATACAGTTTATTTTGGCAATGAATCATGATGGATGATAGACTGATTAAAACCTATCAAATAAATGTCATATTAAGATGTTATATGCCTTTGTACAAAAAAAAGCTTAAATGCTTGAACTTTCAATTAAGTCTAAATACTCATATTTTTTTTGTTTATCTCAATAACCATGGATGACTGCTAACCAAATAGAAAATTATAAACATTATGGATTAATATTTATACATATAATTCTCTTTGATTTTACAATGGTTTCCAAATGAGTAAGGTCATGTTTAACTAAGTGCGAAGCATGTTCGACACTTGATACTTGTATTCAGGAGAAAAAGACATTATTTTTTCACAAATAGAAAGAGCGAAGCATTTAAACTTTTTTTTTCTAAAATAAAGAGTATATTGAATGATGCAAGATTAGTAAGAAATGAAAGACGAGGTTAGTGATGTATAGAGTCAACCAAGAATCAGGATACTATAATTGGCATAATAAGCACCCCAAGAATTCACCTGAAAGATTCTATTTAACAAACTACTGGTGTGTAAATTGGATACCATCTGAATATCAAGGAGCACATTGGCCATAATATACAGCTTTATTTCCTCTCAAAAATTGGCATACACGCACATGGCTTATGATTAACTGCTGAGTTTGGGGAAGAAGGGGTTCAAAATGTGATTTGAAATAGAAGAGCATTTATTAAGGAGATGGCACTTATTACATTGGTTAAAGTTATTTATAAAAAGCATATAAATGATGCAATATCTTCAAGGTTCTATGCAAATTATCTTTAAATGTGCATCACAATTTCAGAAATTAGGGATTCAAGTGTTAGATGTTAATTTATTCAATCAAATGAGAAGCAAGAGAGTGTCAAGTAATAAAAACAGAAATATAATTACGAGAAAGAAATAGAACTGGATTGCGAGATGTGTTAATAAAGAAATTGAACCAAGCAGAACCCAAATTGAATGATTCGTTGTTTAGCGCTGCATTACAGAAACTTTCGCAAAGTTTACACGAAAGTTCACTTCCCTTATTTATCAATATATTAATATTATATATATATACTTATATCTCATGGTATCAGTTATTTTCTGTACAAAAAATATTGATGAATTGATGAAAATATAAACTAATGAAAATGCCATTGGGTGATTTTTAATTTCAAGTCCATGCATATACAATAAATATTATTTCAAGTTTCGAGCGTCTGAAAAAATAGGTCTGTGATCTCTTATCCGAGGAAATATGATATGTATGATAAATAAAGTAGAGCAAAGAAGTAAATACAAATAGGGTAACCATTCATGAGTCATTACGAGAGCAGAAACTAAGAAATGTTGCACCATGTTTAGACACACCATAACCTGCAACAGGGCTCATTTGTTCCTCTTTGTGTAATGATGAAGTGATGTACAAAAAACAATTTCAATTTCAATCGATTCCTTTCACTGACATATAACTGTAATCTCTTCACTGATGTTTTCCTTTTCATATATAGAGGATGCTTAATGGAGTTTGTCAAATAACAGTTTATTTCATAGAGTGTAATGAGTGAAGTTGATATTTCAGGAGTGATATATTAGTTATCGTCACTGTAACTTGATACACAGTTTACTTTACTGTTAAACCCCGTATTTCACTAGTCAGTATAGAATAAATATAACGAATCATAAAAACTTCTTCAAATAATTATTTCTGGGAAAACGATGATAAACCATGCCATAATTCTGCTAAGCCTACAAGTGGAATCAACGACAACCAAATATACAGAATCTACAACTTGAAGATTACTGGATCCATTAGTTTCATCGTGTGACCATCAGGTTGCCATGCCAACAAGACAAGAGTGAGTTAGAATGGTCATAAGACCATGTCATTGCCATGCCAAGAAGATTCAAAAAGTTAGTTTGGTCAGATGAGTCGAGATCACAACAAAGTTGCATTTCCAACATGATTTAAGATAAGTAGTTGACCACGACGTCATGCCAACAAGAAGTTAGTTAGGTCACATGACAACAAGGTTGTCAGGGCGATGGAAATCCTGAATTAAGATCAGTCACAGCGACCACATCATGCGGGGAGGATGAAACAGTCTATACCTGGTAACGGCAGAGTCTTGGATCTTGCGCTGTCCGGAACGCTAAGACTGCGTGTATATCCTTTGCCTGATGCCGGCGCTGTCTGCTTTGTGTTCCTTACATTTCGTTTAGCAACAGCTGGGGATCCATTGAACACAGGTGTTTTTGCCCCAGATCTGGAGCTATCATCATGCGTCTTGGCAGCAGAATCTTTACTGGCCGCACTCCGACCAAAGGACCGTGGGAGAGTTGAATACTGCCCCCGTGTTGGGATCGAAGTATCTGAACCTCGCTTCTTCTCATTAAACTGTCTCCGTCTGACGGAGGGGGAGGGGACAGGAGATCGAGGGGGAGTTGTGGGGGTGTTACCCACGCTTCGACATTTCTCGAAAATTGGGAAAGGTTCGAGGAACATGACTGGCCTCGGGGCAGGATCGAGGGGATCCGGGGAAGGGAGATCACTGCAGCTGATGAAGAATTTACCTGAGTGTTGGGGCGTCGACGGTTGCTTGTCGGATAGATTCAGACCCTGAGGGGTCACTGCTTGTCCCTTGGGGGTGTGGGGGGAGGGGATGTCAGCTGGGACAGGCGACACCTGAGCGACTAGAGGGGGGGTGGAACTGTTTATACTGGTAGGCAAGGCTTTAGGGGTGCTGGCGTGAAGACCTGTCACAAGCAAATAAAGTAAACAGTAACAACAACAAACTTCCATCTGCTGATATATTTCATCATTGTCATTAGTATCATTACCAACTGGTATGTTTCGGCCACATATTTCCTGAGTCCACCATCTTACGTCACAGCTCAAACAAATGTGCAGCATTTGCTAGTAAAATTTGTAAAATAAAGTTTTTAAACCCTTCCCATTACGTAAGTAATTTTGAAAAGTGTTGTTAGCCGAATGAATAAGGAACAACAAAACAGGGGTTTTTTTGCGAGTGAATTTAGATTATAAAAGTTTGAATATTTTCCTTGAATGAGAACATATTCCTTGATAAGCAGCAAATCCCATTTTGTGAATGTTATCTTGATGTCTAAAAACAGCTTATTATTCATTTCATAATGATATGTATTGTCCTTGCATTTTAAGACTATTCTGACCAAAGTCTAATCTAAAATATTTGCGGCAATTTTGAAGCTTCAATAAAATATCACTGCCTCCTACTAATCAAAAACAGCAAAGTACATCTTCAATTATAATCTCAATCTCAATCTCAGCATAATCTCATCATAATCAGCAGATAAAAATTTGTGACACAATCAAAGAAAGAACAAAGAAAACTGGGAATAAAACATTTTAAAACATTCACAGTATGCACAATATATGAAGACTTCACAAAACAACTCGCATTAGCTAAAATAGAATATGAAGATATAAATGATATGCATATACTAGAAATATATATTTGAGATTGACACAGTTATGCAATAGATTAAAGAAGTAATAAATATAATCAAAGAAGAGATAAATATGGAAGGTTTTCTGTCAATGTGCATACAGTTATGAAATTATCAAATATGATATGAAGAACTCAAATAAACATGAGAAATGGATGCTGGTCACAAAAAATAACATCAGCAACATTAATAATGCTTATGCACAACAATAAATATGACAAGTATGAGTAAGACTTACTAACCTCTGAAATCAACAATTAACCAGGTTCTAATCACAGTTTACCTACTTGGTATGACAGGGGGCTCAATAATATCTTATTATATTTCATGTCACTATTATCAGTGTCATATCTCTAATCACTATGGGTATTACTGGATATGATAGAAGGCTCATGTGACCAAACTCTGTGTTTGTCCTACCGTGAACAGGAACGGCGGCCATCTTGGGGCTGGCATCCTGAGGCAGTTGGGGTTGTCCGTTGTCCTGGTAACGGTTGTCGATTAGCAGTTGTTGTTGTCTGCTCTCAATCTCTTTCAGCTGATTCTGACACATCATCTGTTGCTTCTCCTAAACATCGAAACAAACATATGCGTCAAACAGTTCACAAAAATGCTTTTTTTAATTATATGCTAATCGATGTGAGACTAAGTTTTCTCAGAGAAAATATAATCTCATCACTGAAGTTTGATATCACTTTCTCAACACAGTAAAAATATCACAATGGAGATGATGTCATGTGTGCAATCGTATGACATCATGTTTGCAAACAACACAACTTTATCACTGTTGCTAAGAGACAGAGCAACAATGGTATGACGTCGCCAGAACTCGCTCAATTGAAGCAATTTTGGACTTAAAACACAACATATCTGACCACAAAAGCATATAATAAACAGAATATTTTGTTCCAACAGGATAGCAACAAAATCTTCATACCCAGTGTCTAATCCTTTTTTAAAAATAAGGAAAAAATCGCCACATCATCTGAGGCCTCTGGGAAAAGATTTTCAAATACTTACTTTCCATACCAAGAAATGTCTCTCAAGATCTATCAAACAGTATTGCCTCAAGCACTATGATGCACATACATGTTAGCATTCAACCAAGGCAAAAACTAAACGTTCTGAGGGTTTAATATAGATTTTAAGGAAGAATAAAATTAAATTCATGCCCTCCTCACCTGAAGCTCCAGCTGTTCCTGAATCCTCTGCTTCTGCCTCGTGTACTCCTTGTAGAGCTCATTGCTGGAATCATACGCAGAGTTGCCCTGAACCCTGGGGGTGCCTGGAGCATCCACGGTGACACTCTGGGTCGGTGACTGTGACCTCGGAGGCATCGCAGGGGTTGCCGACTGACTTTGACCTTGAACCCTGGGAGATGCCGACGGGGGTGTCACATTTTGTGGTGGTGGTTTCGTTGGTGGGACTCTCAGTGGAGTTTTCACATCTTCAGATATTGATGCCTGGGTGTCTACAATCTCGCCCGTTGCAAATAATTTGTCAACTGACATCATCATGGGATTCTTCAAAGAGTTGTTGAGATTCACGCCCGGAGCCATGGATTTAGACAGCAGACTGCTGTAGTCATTGGATATTGACATATTCTCCCTTCTTCCTTGCAGCAAGCCACTCGTGAGTCCATCAAACTGAGGATTGAGAGACCTCGTCATGATCTCTGCCGATCTCGGCCTGGCAGTGGGGACTGCAGAGTGAGGGAACATTTTCGGTTTGATCGGGGTGACTAGAATCTGTTCGGACCAGGATGCTTCAAGAGAGGGCCTCACAAAAGGTCTGATGTCCACGTTCAACGGTTTCTGCTCGAACGGGCAGGAGAAGGTATCGAACGGGATGCACTGCAGCCAGGAGAGGAGACTGAGATCGGCATCACTGAAGCCAGTGTCACTAAGCACAGAGGAGAATTTAATCTCACACTCACCGCCCGTTGCTTGCTGCTGACAATACTCCACACAGGACTCGTACAGCAGACCCTTGAGCACCAGCTGGATCAATCGGTCGTTCTGGGCAGTCTGATTCTTCACCTCGTTCTTCTTATCAATGGGCAGGAACTTCTCCACAAGAGGAACTATGTCGTTGAAACACTGTACTCTGGCATTACTCGGGTTCCAGTTCTGATACTCCACGTGATCTGAGAGTTTCGGCAGAGAGAGGAGGAAGCACAGGTTGCTGTATTCCTCCTTGCTGGGACAAACTTCCTCCAGAGCATTGAGACACTTGACTACCTCTTCCACTGTACATTCGTAGTTCTGCATCACATTGGGTTCTGACTTGATACACAGGAGTTCCAGGTATTTGTGCTTCATGATGATGAACTGGAACCCTTTTAAGTCAAAGTTGTCAACGCTGACTAGAGGCTGAACAAACTCAATAACATCATCCCACTGTCCGTCGAGGATGAGCTGACGCAAGAAAAGCATATCGTCGGAGAAGAGTCCATTGATGATGCCGGTCTCTCGTTCAAGAGACAACATGGAGATGTTGAGTTGCCGGTTGTGAAGGAACTCACAAACCATCTTCATCACGTCGACCTCGTTCATTTGGAGGTTCGGAGACGGCATCTTGACTTCGAGGTGTAGACTCAGAGAGAGGCTTGAAATACGTCTGCTTGTTGGTGGGTCGTCTGCTGCAGAATCAGCAGCTCAGGTCGCCATCTTGCTGGTCCTGCAAAACAAGGTAAACATCAGCATGAAAATCCCAGTACTATATGAACAGAAGACACAAGAGGCAGAAATCAGAAATCCAAACATGTTAGCAAATAAAGTATTCCCCTTCGGAGAGAAATTTCCTCATGTATCAAACTCAAACTTTAGGTCACACATGCATACAGATGTGCTTCGTCTTCCCACAGAGATTACTCAGCTCATTTCTTAAAACTTTACCTCTGTTACAAGTGGAGACACTCTTGACTAGCAATGGGAAATCCTGATTGGTTGATATCAAAGTTAGTAGCTACAATGTTTCAAGCTGAGCTTTCGGTCTCTTCCCATGAAGGTTGGAGTTCCTTCAACTCTGTGATGTGCAGTCGGTCAGCAATTTAAGATGATTTTTGATTGGATAAAAATAAGGAAGTTATCTTTGTTGCAAACTATCACAGCTAGAGGTTTTTGAGAGAAACAAGAAATATGTCCAACTTGTAAAAGAGGTTATATGGGAAGTAATAAGTTCAGTAACAGCTGTTAGATTAAACAGATTTCATAATGTGTTTTTTAACTCCAGTATAAATGTCTTCAAACATAAAAGACAAAATTGTATACATTAAAAAACAATAAGAAATACCTTAGCCGTGAAGGTTTTAGAGCCCATTTTCATCTACTTATATTATAATAATTTTTAGTTTTACAGCAGTTAATATTAGATATGAGGCAATTAGACATCAAATTTATTTCATCATCAAAATGTATGCTTTGAATGTCTAAAACAACCTTCACACAGTAAGTTGTAGAGGTTTTACAATAATTGTCTACCAACTTCTGCAATTTAGCAGCTTGCATATTGACACCTCAAACACAAGTTGTCAAATGTCAATCTAAAGTGACACCTGTCAAACATCGCATTCGATTGGTTGTTTATTTTCAAAACCATATTTGACAACAATTCAAACAATAAATGTGTGTTTGACAAGTCTGTAAGTTTGATGACATTGTTGTAAAAAATATAAATATCAACGAATCCTATTTCTCACCAACAACAAGTTCTCATCACTGGCTTATTCAAGCCTTGCCATATTTCCTTTACATTTCTGTGCCAGCGAATTAGAGCCCACTATGTAAATCAGGTGCAGCCGGTTGTTGACACAGTAAAGGAAATGCTGCAAGGCATAAATTAGCCAGTGATGGTGACATGCGCGAGTTATGCCTGGTATTGGGAAGTTGTACCAACAGTTTAAAGGATAGATGAAATGCATTTTTCTCAAGAATGACAGATGATTACCTCTACTTATATTGTATATCGGAATCAATTGAGCATAAAATCGAGACAATATACACTTGCAATTGATAATTAAGACGATTTTAATTCACCCATTTTAACACTATCGGCGAACCCTTTTGAAAATGCTCACTGAGGCGTGACTGTGATAAGCGATAGGCGGGGCAGCTAGATAGCTTCTCCGCCAGTGTCTCGTTAATTAATTAATGATAATTATCACTGCCGCTAAATGAATTTATGAGGTGTATTACATCGCCAAAAAGACATGTTTATGTAATAATTGTGTAATTGTCATCTGCGGAATTACCTAGTTGGATATCTAAACATTCGATATATGGGAAATTTAAGTTGGTTTATTGAAGGTATCTTTGTGAAATTAACTATCAAAATGTTGCGAAATTACGTTGAATTGTGACTATCGCTGAAAATCAAATTTCTCCACATACGTCACAGAAGTTATCCCTTCACGGGTCACACCCCCGCAGACTTTCATTCTGGTCGCCGGGGCTAAATCAGGCGGTTTTTTAAAAAGCCGTATATAAGTAATTTATGGACCAATTTCAGAAATTTAAAATCGAGCAATTGTCAAATTGAAATCCCATTTTAATGAATCCGATTTGGACCATATGTCATTTCATCCATCCTTTAAAGTGCCCTTTGGATATATGCAATGAAACTGAGAAATACTAACCTTGGAATAAAACTCCAAATGAGGGACAAAACTGAGAAACGTGTTATGACTATCAATCCTATTGTCAAAGAAATTGAATATGTCTCAGATGGAAGCAGTGTATCTCAGACAAGTTACGAATAGTTCAATACTGCAGCTGGGACTAGACAATTCTTTATTGACTTTCAGTGCAGAGGATCAGAAGACGAGCACAGTTTTATCATTCCATCAATCTGTCCCTTGTCAAACATTGTTTGTCATTGATTTGTAAACATGTGTTCATTTCAGTTACATCTGATATCTGATATCTACGATTGCGGTGGTCCCTCGCTTTATCATCCAAAACTGTATTCCACAGGAGATATCACTTGTGGGAGATCAAGCGATATCTCCTAGGAGATATCGTTTTGGCAGTAGATTTTGCACAATGCCCTCTCACCGTCAACTACATGACATCACAATGCATTTACATCATCGAGTAATGACATCACAATCCTATGATGTCATAAACATGATGACGTCACAATGCTATGACCTCACCGTACTGGAAGTCAAATGGCAAAGATGTACTCAGAGATGAACACTATTTTCACTGAAACGTAATAAGAAGGATTTTGGATGATAAATAGAATCTCACCCTCGTGTCTTCTGATTTCAAATATATCAACACTCGTTGATAAAAGTAAATATATCCTCGGCAAGCCTCGGATATTTGTAACTTTTATCAAACTCGTGTTGATATATTTGATATCAGAAGACACTTGGGTGAGATTCTCTATATAGCGCCCTTCAATGTACTGCGGACTCGGTTAAACGCAGGTCAGTCATGAATGGCTCCAAAACTGGTAGGCTAAAGTATAGAACTAGGAAGTTAGAGCAAAGAACTCTATGACTATTTCAATCAAATTTTCTTTTTAATAAATAACAATTGACTTTAAAAGTATGTTGTAATCTTTTAAGTACATTGCAATCTTTTAATCGTGATAGTAGAAATAAGAATATCTATATATATAACTGGTCCAGGTAATGTGATGTGTACTGGGTCTTACTCTGTACGCACTCCTCCTGGATATTTGGGTTTATTACCCATATGGTTAAAAAATAACAGAGTTAATATTAATGATATGAGCACATGTGCACATATCACGTTTGCCTAGAAACCATTGTTTCTTCGCGCCTCCCGTATTGTGTCGTCTGTGACGTCATAAAACAATTGTTTGTGACGTCACTGTAGCTTGCCGTCGCAAGAGAAGTGGGACGCTTCCTGCCTATTTTTAAGCAAATTAAACGGAACAGAATGGGTAATAAAGAAATAATTACACTCGAAAGTGTGCCATATGACTTTTACGAAACTTGTGCAAATTTGTGTATTGCCTTCGCTCTTGCTCGGGCAATACAAAAATTCACACTCGTTTCGTAAAAAGTCATATGGCACACTTCCTCGGGTAATAATCTCTATATCTGTCCCAGCCCCAATATACTTGTGGCTCTGCCACTCGTGAAAATATCAATCTCTACTTCACTTGATGAGATATACATGGTAAGCGACAGGAAATATTCAAAGAACGAATCAGCTATACACAACATTGTGACTTGATGTGACTATTATAATTGATTCAACATTATCAAGTTGTAAGACAACCATTGCTAAGCATTCGAACAATGCTATGATGTCACTTAAAATGGGTATGATATTTAGTAAATAAAATAGTTCGTGTATGCGATTCCTTACCACTCAGTTACCTTTCATTGCGTGACCAGGTTATGCCAAACTATATTTCATAGATTTCTGCGTCACTCATGGAAATACCTTACCTGGACACACAAGATATTCAATATTTCACTGAAAATATTTATTTATCCTTTATGGCTTATCCAATATCCTGATTTGTGTGAGCTCCACACTGAATTATCCAAACAGAAAGAATCCAGACTGTATAATTCAACACTCAGTCATGATGTACAACTATCTCACAGTATTTAGTGTGTGCAGGGATTACTAAGGGAGTAAGGTCAAATCATTGATAGCTCGTGAGTGTCTGCTATGCTAAAGTAGTTTATCATTCAAGTCATGTAAATGGATGGTTTCTATAGTGTAGTTCTAATTTTGATATTAATATAGAAGAATGACTTACAGACATCTTTTTCCAAGTTTATTTCATTTTTTAAAACTTTTGTTATTACTCCTGAGATGTTTTTGTGCAAAAAAATATGGG
This sequence comes from Gibbula magus, assembly GCA_936450465.1. Taxonomy (NCBI): domain Eukaryota; kingdom Metazoa; phylum Mollusca; class Gastropoda; order Trochida; family Trochidae; genus Gibbula; species Gibbula magus. The sequence continues at coordinate 36,232,110 of OW388301.1, read as the reverse complement.
AAGGTTAGTTTATTCAAACTATTTCTGCTATTATTGCCCAGGGGTAGACGATTGCTAGAAATCTTTACTAGCCCGAAGTGCTATTCGGGCTAGTGCCATATCTTAATCTGTAGCGCTTCAAACAAATTTCACTAGCCCTTCTGAATTTTCACTGGCCTCAGGCCAACGGATCAGTGCGAGTGTCGATCCCTGTCAATGCCATAGGGAAGTTTTCCTCACTCCCAGCGCCGATGAATGGTTTCAATTCTCATTGTTTATATTTTTCAACAAATGTGCGCTTGTCTTTATCAAGTTGTTAGATGTAAGTCATCAAAGTACTAACTTCATTAATATCTATCAAGTTGACTGTGTTTTAATCATGTATTAATAGCATATATGTGTAAACGGGGATATCCTCTTGAATTTCGTTTCCACAAAAAATACCTCGACAGAACCCTCCTTTTAAGTGTTACTATGTGAGCACTATCAGTGAATGTCTTTAGTTATTAAAAAGTTGTAAAATTAGGTCTAATATAGCTTGTTTTCATTTCACGTAATGCAAAAAAACCAAGATGCTGACAGAAGCCTCCCTTTAAATACATAATAAAACAATTATGGATAGATGAATATGTTTTTATGGACCTGAGACTTCGTCCTAGGTCAATATTGTTATCTTAGGTCCATAAAAACAGATGACCACATCATCAGTCTATAATTGTATAACGTTGTATGTTGATCATCAATATAATAATTTTCTGGTAAGTTATTATCTATTTGTCAAGTTGATGCTATGTATTGTTTACATTTGAAAAATGTAAACACCATGTTTATTAGCCCAAACATGATGTTTACATTCTATTTCAAATATAAACGTTTGCCTAAACTTTCATTTGATATTCACATAACTGCAAAAATCAAATTGAGGAATATTCGGATACTGCAGTACAAGTTTTAGAAGCTGGCTGGTTATAGCCTAACTATCCCAAAATAACAGTTCCTGCTGATGATTCAATGCAGGATGAGCAACTCCATCGTAATGTTCATCACCTAAATTTGTCCATAATATATATTTCTGTCATATTCCATATACTACGTCTTTAATGACTCCTGCTACAAACGAGTAAATGCTAGTTTGATGAACTGAGAAAGTCAAAGTGAAATCCACTCTCAGTCTCACTCTCATTTTCAGGCATGTTTCTGCTTGAAGGCTCGAATTACACTTCTGCGATTAATCAAACCCATTAACCTCTATTATTTACAACGAAACAATATCGTTATCAGCATCTAAACGATCCTTATGAATACTTACATCGACTGTCGTAAGTCTCAACACCAAACAAAATCAGTTATCCGTAATGTATTTGACAGATTTCCATTTTAGAAAATAATTTGCCGGAAGCTGTCACAGAAACTGAAGAGCGATGTCTGGCTCAAGGGAGGTAATCAGAGGCAAGCGTACATAATATTGCCATATGAAGGCTTTGTTGGTGACTTGAAATAACCACTTTTTACGAATTTAAATGATACTGTAATTCTACATATTGATTTTTTAGACATTATGAGATACATCATTTGATTTATATAAAGTTACGGAATAATTAAACAGGGAATATTTTAAGAATACACAATTTTCGGGATATCAACTTCTTTAGTGTGAATACACCATCCACGTGGCGTTTCGGATTACTCCTGGTAAAATAAGTTAGTATCCAGAAAATCTTGTTTTCCTTATATCTAAAATATTCCCTGTGTTATTTTCTTTATATCAAACAAATAATATCTCTCATTAACTCAAATGTGTTTTTCTTTCTACTTACATATCCTACTGTTACATTTTAAACTATTTCCGAGAAAAAAATAATCAAATAACAACAAAAGACAAAACGAAAGTTAACATATCGTTTATATAATAAAAACTACTTAGTTAATTCAATATATACAATTCTAACAAATCCTAACATTGTTCATGATATTACACCAATTAATATTGAAAAAAACACTTGCTTCTTTTCATCACAGTCCATTGAATTACATGACTAACAGGCGTGTTGACATTACAATAGGAGGTATTTGATATAGATTATCTTCATTGCTGATTTCTGATCTTTGTCATTTCCAATTTCGGATCCAAACCTCATGACAGTATTTTATGCATCACAAGAACCATGAAGAATGTAACCTTCCTTTCGAATGTCATTCACGTGTTAATTTGCCGTCCATCACAACGTTCATGCTCATTCCACTTTATCTTCTCAGACGTCTCAAACGGGCGCTCATGCTTCTTGTAACTGGAGTATGGGGTTCATTTGAAGATATTGACACTTTGGTTGATCTTCCACGAACCAGACGCCTAATCTTCTTCTTCCATAACTTGTAGAGGACCGATAGAAGAACACAGGAGGCAAATATGATCCAAGCTTCGGGTCTTTCAAATCCCAGCTTTGAAATAGTGTCACTGACAGTTGTGTGAACGAGGCATGGTAGACTTGCATAAAGCGGGTTCCACAGATAGAAGATGATGACAAGTGGAGCTGTCAGGTAGACAATAACACTGAGGATGTCTCTCACCAAAGCACGGTTAAATAGCCTGTAAAAATAAGAATTCTTCAAAATCCACTCGATGGCAAGAATGCACGAACAGGAGGACAGGCAGAGAACCAAACTTGTGAATTCTAGCTTCGATGCAAGAATGTCCTTTTGGAAATATCCCACAACAAAAGACCATAGCAGGAATGTTTCCGCACTCAACAGAGATGAAATTCGTCCAATTGAAGAAGCAATAACTCGGAATGGCGCCATCATAAATTTTGCAGCGAAATGTGCATGCATCACAATGAGAGGATCCATCTGAATAAAATAAACGGCCTTCAAACGTTAGCAATAAGTATGACGTCACATAACAACAAACGAATGACGTTGTTGACACAATATTTCATGACGTCACGAGTAACTCGATTGTTGCCTTCTACGACTACGTGATTGGTTGATTGATTGTCGTTCTATATAGGAATGAAATTATATGTCTATTCTTTTAAATATTTATCGAAAGACATTTATCCGTAACAAACATTAAGACTTCACACTTTTAATTTTACAGTGTATTGTCTAGATAATGCAAATGTGATTTCAAGAATGCATTGCAAGAATATATATAAACAATCTGGAATGTTAACGTAGTATCCATGAAAAGGTTTTTTTTTAAACATGACTAAGTTGGCATAAATCATATTCCAAATGCATAAAATCCAGAATGTATTTATTTAAACGTTATCTCATTTTAAGCTTTTGATTAATTAATATACTTCAAATCATTGTTAAATTGGTATAAGACTCAAGAATAGTTTGGGGAAGAGGTATAAGACATTAGATATTCTCTAAACCCTAATGAAATATGTATTTTATCAAAGTTTTCTTTCCAATTTGATACCCCTTTATTTACAAATGGTCCAATATTACAAAATCGACACCGAGGGGGGAGATGACATGGCGAAGGGACGTAACTCGTGCACGCATCAGCTTTTGAACTTGAGGGCCGTGCACACTCGGCCGACATGATGTTTAGTGTTGCGACTGAAGAAACACATCTGTCTACAAGCGACAAAGGTTCTATCTGCGACTGATTCATTCTTTTCAAAGTATGAAAACAGTTTGTATACTTACGTCATTTATTAATGGTCCATAACAAATCAATAATTTTAGACGGGATCAGATTTGTCGTGTCGAGTTCACACCATGCGACCAGTTTTAGATCGGCACATGTTGGCTACCAGATGTCTACATAGACATGGAATCTATCACAGTAGATATTTGATTTCAGAAAAGAATACACTATTATAGCTGTTGTATATTTATGTTATTATAAATTCAACGTTTTGAACTTATCATTTGCCTCAGTAATTCATTCAAATGTATAAAGATCTATTTTTAGACCGATAGGCTGACACTGTACAGAGAGACGTAGGCTGTAGCCTGCATACAAGCTTCGCCTGTCTTACTGACCCTTACTGACGGTAGATCTAGTTCACAATATCTTAACCTGACTTCACCTATTTCGGAGCATGGCCAACCCTTGAGCATGCACATCTCGAGTTGGCTGTAATTTAAGTTATTAACGAGAAATCGAAAAACCTGCGGAAGTGTTGATAAATTCAATCAATATAGGCCTGTTGCTTACAAAGTGTTTTCTGCCAGACTTTAGATATAATAGAAACGTAAAAGATCAGAAAAATAATAATTAAATGCTCTAAGATTTAATTGTTAATTTGAATTTTAGAAAAATAACAGTATATCGAAATATAAGACCTGTTATTGTTTTGCGTAAGTCAGGGGGATATTCCCGGTTGCTTTAAAAAAAAACACTGGGATTTGACATAGGCTATTTCCGAAAGAGGTAATAACTTCTCTGATTACCTCATCGACCCTGACCTTGTCTTGTCCAACAATCACACGTGCGTCACGCGTACAGGGGTCATCACAAAATGTTATTTATAAGATCTTTTTTTTTTTAATTCGCTCAATATTGAACGTGTACTGGGTATGATTAATTAAGACAATTATTTTAAATTTGTCTCCAATTTAATTTGTAGATGACGCTCTTGTTTTGAGATTGTTTACAGAAGTGAAAGATGTATGTGCAGAGTCAGTGCAAATTGGCCATATTCTTTCATGCGTTTTTGGTTAACAATTTCGTTATTTCTTTGAATATACGACATGATCGATTTTAGACATCATACATGAGTATTTTGAAGGTTTGTTTTACCATTAAATTGTATATACATGTATTTAAATACTTTTCTATCGTGTTACTCGAATAATATTACGGGTAGCCATTTCCCACACATTATGTCTGAAAAACCCTCTTTAAAAATAGCTTGTGCTCGTACCAAGACATTTGTAAATCTAGGTAGTCATGTTTTGTACAGTTTATCCACAGTTGCTGAATACGATCTATATACTGCATTAAAGGTACATCCATTGTGTTGTTTGGGGTCACATGCTAAACGTTATAAATTGTGTTATTTTATCGACAAGTACTGACTGTTGCCGACAACTGACATTTTGATCTTAGTGGGTTCAGTATACCGACGATACAAAGGTAAAAGTATCGATTTCTGATCGAAAACCGGACAATGCTTTGCGCGTGGCGCGCGTCACTTATGTTAATTTTGGAAACTTGTTTACAACATACTAAAATAAAATGTTAAGTTGATCATGTTTATCAGGTCTTATAACTACTGTATATGTTTCGGTTTCTGCACAAGTATAATGATGTTGCTCGATTTTAATTGGCGATTAGGGATGAATATGCAAGTTGAGTGAATTTATTTGAACTAATATCAGCATGGAATGTATTAAAGGCAAATAAAATTTTATGAAACACAAAGGATGCACCTTTAAAAGGCTCTTAGTGTGTATACACTCATGGGAAGGGCTAGTTTTGTAGTAAAATAAAATGCATAAATAAATAAATAAATAAAATAGCATATTCGACAGGACCTTTTAGCATTAGATGCACTGAGCCTGAAAGTTCACCATGAATAATTATGTTCCCTGACTGGTTTCAAATGAAACGATATAATTATATATTATCAATGTGTACACGTGCTGTGCTTCAATCACTCAATCTCAGTCCATAACACAATGTAATAATAATAACACGTTATTGTCCTCAATACAAACTACACTGGAAATTCCTTTTGTGCCCTTGGCACCCGGCAGCCACAGTGCAGCACCAGTTCAATTGTTCTATCCTTATAATGCTGAGCGTCAAGCAAGGAAGCAACAACTCCGTCTTTCGGTATGACGCGGCCGGGAATCGAACCCCGACCTTCCGGGTGATAAGCGGACACTCTGCCAACTGAGTTACATCCCCTTAAAGCCAGTGGTGTGTTATTTTCATTGTGAAGTTACCCTTTTAACCAGTTTCTTTGAAAAGTATTTATTTGATGTAATACGAGTATGGTTCTGTTGTCTTGGTAAGTTTCATTCAGAATGTGACGTCATGTGTATGATGTCACCTTCTCACTGAACAACTGTTTCATACGGCTAATATTGATCATCTCTCTTTTCAGATACCTGAGGCCATTCATCTTTGCGAATGAACGAGTGAGGAGTTGGAATAACTTCAAAACGGACGACCATTATAAATTCATTAAAAAAATACAAAATCAATTAAAACGCCAGTTGAAGAGATACTAAAACTAAAAGCTTTAACATTGATGAAATTGGAAGAATTTTCGAATCATTCACAAACAATGAACAAGAAAGTCCAACTTGACAATGGTGAAGCCTCGACTATTCGTTCTGATGAATCAGATGTGATTTGTAAGATAGAACCCATTGAGAGTCCACCTGATAACACTGAAGGAGGCCAAACGATGAAATATGCCGTGGGTCAAATCTCCTATCGTGCTATTGCTGCCCCAGAGCAACAAAATGGCCGAAATTGTTTGGACTCACACTCTGGGGTGGACGGCACATGTGATAGTAATACAGTGCCAGACGATGATTATGAGCTATTTGATAACGACTCCACCCGCTCGCAAAGCACTAACAGTCCTCTAGGAGTTTATGATACAGATATTCAAGATGGTCGACAGAGTTTTGACAATGCCTTGACAGATGTGGTAAAACTTCCGATTGAGACTATTCGATGTAATCAGTGTGGAACATACATAGCCGAGGATCTGTTACGAAGTCATATAGACCATTCACATCCTGACCAAGACGTCAACTTCGTCTGTGACGTCTGCGGCAAGGGTTACAAGTTTGAAAGTGGTCTTATTTTACACAAGGTCAATCACCACAACGGCGTGCTTGTAACACCTGGTAGTTCTGGAGATGACCCGGTTCACGATCTGAGAAGTCAATCACAAATGGTTTGCAAGATTTGTGGTAAGAGCTTCATTCACGCCACATCGTTTACAGTTCATCTTGAAAATCATCATCTTGAGAAGATCTATGAGTGTGAGATTTGTTATAAAAGTTTTATTATCAAATCTGATTTTGACGAACACGTGAACTTTCATACCAACCTTGACCAAAATCAGTGTTTCATATGTGGCATAATGTGTCGTAACTCCACTGTCTTTAAAAGACATTTGAGAAAGCATTCAAAGGAAGCAAAGTACAAATGCAGAAAATGTCCACGGTTCTTTCAAGAAGAATCTGACCTAGCTGTTCATACAGTTATGCACAGCCTGGACGCGGACCTGCAGTGTCGGATCTGTGATCAAAGGTTCCAGTCCAAGAAAGAGAAAGAGAAACACCACAAGAAACACATCAATGAATGGAGGTGTAGCCTTTGTGGAAAGGCGTTTGGCAACAGGGGACTTCTGAGTACGCACAAGAACGTTGTCCACCCCAACAAAGACCTATTTTCTTGTAACTTTTGTTCAAAAAAGTTCAACAACAACAAGGAACTCCAGAAGCATCGCCTTGTTCATATGGAGAAGAAAGTTTGTCATTTTTGTGGAAATGAGTTCAGTCTCCGATCGGAGCTGATAAAGCACCTGGAGGTCCACTCCAATGAAACTGTCTACAGATGTGTCGTGTGTCCTGAATGGTGTTTCAATAGGGAGAGGTTAGAAGAGCATGTGGAGAACCATAAGGAGGAGGTTCTGGACTGTTGTGTTTGTGGTCAACAACTCTCCGATACCAGTGACGTCATGACGCACGCGATGCAGCACAGCCGGAAGTCGTCTGCTGAAGAGAGTTCAGGGTCACCCTCTGATGTAAAAGACAACTCAAATAATTTAAAAGAACGAAAGATGGAAGAATGTAATATTTGTGGGAAAACGTTTCACTTCGTATCGAGCCTGCAGTCACATCTCAGAGTTCACGAAACCGATCAGACCCTGAAGTGCCACATGTGTGCACAGGAATGTAAAGGCATAAAGATGCTCCGAGAACACATCAAAACTCACGAGACAACCGATGAGAACACAGCCGGTGTGGACGTCCCGAGGGAGGGCGAGAAATTCAAACACAGATGTGACATATGCTTGGAGAAATTTCGGAACTATTACACTTGCAAGAAACACCGCCTTCTTCATACAGGCGAGAGATCGTTCAAATGCGATGTTTGCGGAAAGACGTTCATTCTTGCCGGAGCTTTGAAGATCCACAGGTTATCTCACACGGTGAACAAACCGCACGTCTGTGAGATATGCGGTAAGAGCTTCAAACAGCCATACATCCTCCGGGAGCATCAGATGACACACACGGGCATCAAGCCTTTTCTCTGTGACCTCTGCGGGAAGAGTTTCGTCAACAGGAAGAAGCTGCAGCTTCACGTCTTCGTCCACACCAGAGAGACTCCCTTCAACTGCAAGGTATGCAAGAGAGGATTTCGCGCTTCTATCACGAGGAAGAAACACATATGCTCTGGTCCTCCAGAGCCGGAAGCAGCAGACGGTCAGCTTGCTGAGAACCCGTACAACCTGTTGGACGCTGTGCAGGATAAGGACATGGCCAATGTTCCTGGATATGACCACTATTCTGCGTCCTCAACTTCTGGGTTAGAGTCTGTGAGCTCTTCAATCTACCAGACTACGAAACTACCTGATGGAGCCTTTTTTCGTGGAATTGAATTCGGGGGATTACCTGAGATGTCTGCTGATGTACCTTAAGAGAACCAGGACACCTGTCCAGATCCAGGTGTCACGCAGTAGTTTTCTTCTTCCGGATAAGACTGCATGACTCAGTTCGAAACTGAGACTGAGACTAAATTATATGTCTTACCTGGAACTTCTGTTGAAATCCATACAAGGACAAATAAGACACAGAGAATTGAGGATACCCAATATCTTACTGTTAACAACGTATATAAAATGATACCTTTATATACAATGTTTATAGTAAGATATCCTCATATTTACCTCTCGATAGCCAAGTGCGTTGTTTTTAGATTCAAGAGAGATTGGATCATTGTAGATGATTCACGTTGATTCGTGTTGGTTTATCGGTCAGGTGTGGTCGAACTTCATTTCATCTAAACTAAGGGATATAACTAATAACTTTAAGAAAAGTAAAACATCGATCGATAATGATAATCATCAAATCATTTTTCTTTTACTCAAAATAAATGTTGCTGGTTTTCACCATGTTGAATGCGCTTAGTTAAACTGTTTCTTCTAACCGACCTTAGCCCTATGATCAATCGTAAGCCCATCTTTTATCATTGGCTAAAATTGATCACAGGGCTAAGATCGGTTAGTGGAACTTAACGGTACCTTGGGGCCATTATGTCTTCAAATAATACATATGCATTTACGTGTATACTAGTTATATTACCTATTAAAGACGTTCAACACACCTGGTTTCTGCACATCATCATTTGTCAGATTGAGAAGTGCATAGCCTTATAGCTTCTGTGTCTATTATCTATTCTAACATGCTGGAAACCAGGGGTACTTTGTTTCGCTAGCTTCACTTTGAAACTAACCCCTGGATTCCTAGGTGGCAAAAGGCTCGACGTGCGTTAAATATAACTACCAATCACAGAAAAGTCTATGGCTTTTCTATAGATCCAATCAGCGCTTTCATTTTATACACGCCTCTCCCCTTGGAGTTTACGTGGACAACAATGACTGCCGTTCGTTGTGACACCGAGGCTTCATTTTCAGTACATTATTGCATTATTTCACCTTTTCGGTGTATATTGTTCATTGAATATATGTATCATAAATTTGTTGGCAATCTATAACAACAAATTATGTTGTCCAAAATCTATCATGTTATTACGTTAAAGTTATGTTTGATGATGTATTATTAATGTATGCAAATTATTTTAAAATGCGCAAAGTTTGTCATTGTCAGATAGATTGTCGTTAGATCTCATGCCATATGAATTAGAACGAGTGGACAATATGGGCAGGAGTTAATATTAGAACTTATTTGAACAAATCCGCTCTTTCAACGCCAGAAGTATAAAATACAATTTCAATTAAGACGAAGTTAGACTGTTTCGTCAAGAATGTGCGACACTGACACTCGCTTCAAGGGCATTGTTTAAATCATAATTTACCTCCTTATTTGGTTACGCCAAGGAATTTAGAAACACGGTTCGCCATTGGTGTGCTATAATTAGCGAAAGGGACTTTCCATTTTTGTTGTGAACCCTGCGCGTCGAGCCTTTTGCCACCTAGGAATCCAGGGGTTAGTTTCAAAGTGAAGCGAGCGAAACAAAGTACCCCTGGTTTCCACTGTATGGGACCTGCGTCGGCAGGAATTATTTTTTAACGGGTATTGGTTACGCTGCTTCACCCGGGTAGGCTGAGGTCGTGATTTCGGAAAAGTCTTAGTTGTAAAAACATTTGAAGTCAAGGTAAAATATACTTTCTATGTACCTTTAAATAGATGTTTGATCAAGACGATGTGTTCAAGCATAATTTACTAACTTCTGAGCGAAATCTGTGCATTAGATATGACCAAATATATCCCATATTCCTCGAAAACATTGACTATTTAGCTATTATTCTTTAAAATGGACCATTTAAACTTTGAGAATTATATATATATAGGGAAATACAGTCTATTGAAAGTGTACATCACTGTTTGAAATGATATTTTGCATTATCATAGTCAAGAGAACGTGTTGAACATTTCGCCTGTTGATGTACCGATTTTTGAACATGCGACGTAATTTGAACAACGTGTTACGATTTTAGTTACACGTTTAGAGCTACTTCATAATTAATCATTTGTAGAGAAAGATGGAATAATCTTCAAATATAGTACACTAAACTTACACCATTTGGCATGTACAACCGTATCTTGTTGCATAGATGGATAGAACCCTTGTAGAAGACGAGTGCAGTATGATTCAGGTAGGCGACAGCACGGATTTAGACTTCATCAACGTGAGCAACGTTGAGGAAGTCCAAACAGCTTATTTACAGTAATTCTCAAATAAACTGTACAATTCAGAGACAAATAAATTCACGACAGTCCAAGAAAAGTGATTATTTTTTAAAAAAATAAATTTTTTGATGAAACAGTTTTTAATTGTAAAAAGCAAAGTACCCTAAAAGGCCTAGATAATTTACGTTCAAGAGTTATAAGTAGTTAAACATAAACCTACAGGAAATTACTGTTTTGTTCTTGTTTCGCTGCAAACTTTCAAAAAGGAAACAAGTTATTCCTTCGAAAAACGTAAAAACACTGCATGCTCAATGTAAAGCATATTTCACTTTGTTGACCTCACATGACACCTCTTCAAAATTCAAAACTGATGGAACCATTCATACCACATTTACATCGTATCAAAAAAATAATTCACAAACTTGAAAACAAATCGTTTCCTTCCAATAAAATGCGAAAGAATAACTCGACTCTTACCGTTATTTAGCGTGATGTTAATAACCGAATTTCCAACAACCTATCCACTTTAATCCAACAAATTATATAGTGTTTAATAAACTCGTCGCCATAAAAAATACAATATATTTCAACCAACGAGCGATACATATGACTGAAACAGTGTAACATCTTGTTTCAGAAGCCAACTTAACTAATATCTGTTCATATTTATGTGAAATACACGTTTTAAGAAATCGTCATTTTGAAAATTCCTTAAAAAAGATGAGACAGATCCAAAAACGGCTTTTATTAATGACGACCTACAATAATAATGACTCGTCGAAGAAGGTACATTATACCAGGGACTTTCTATACTCCCTTAGAGTGTCGCTGATTATACGACTATCGTATACTAACATAATATCCTGTCGATGAAGCAGCTTTTGCATAAAATCAGTATCGTAGGAACATTTGTCGCAACCATTTCATCATCTAAAATGTAATTTAGTTGTTTTATTTCGTGTCCTTTAACATTTTAATGTTGCAAATTCGTTTCTAAAATCGTAACACTGTCATTTACTCACGTTCAAAAATGGTAATAGCAAGTTCAAAATACGTAACAGTAAAAAATAGGGTGGTTGTGTTTGAATGGAGATGTTGAAATAACGCGTACATTAATTAGATTGCAGTCAGTTTTTACATGAAGATAAGAGGTTTTGAAGACTATCTCAATAAGAATTATTGAAAAATAGTACTTAATTAGTGAATAGATTGTCTCGAAAGTCAGAAAATATAAAAATTACAAAAAACTGACTTCTACTGTTAAAAAAAGATGACCATTGTTAATGAAATCATACCAACTTCTTAACAAATGTATAATTTATCAGCGACCAGTAACAAATATTACCGTAGAAGACCCGTCTCTTTCCCTCACGTGTTTTTCTAGTGATGGGGTACCTCCCCGTTGCAAAATCGGAACACCCGTGTGAAGCAGCGTAACAAATACCCGTTAAAAAATTATTCCTGCCGACGCAGGTCCCATACAGTGGTTTCCAGGATGCTATTTAAAGTAAAAAATGCTATTTAAGTAGTATTCAGACAAGCTTTGGAGTTATCTCCCTTTGGTAAAAATGGGACAATATCTTAGTTTTTAGCTCATCAGGCCTGAAAGGCCCGATGGGCTTATGGCATGGGATGGCGTCCGTCCATCCGTCCGTCCGTCCGTCCGTAAACTTTTCACTTTTTCGACTTCTTCTCCAGAACCAATAACTCTAGAGAGCTGAAATGTTATGTACAGACTCCTTGGCCAATGGGGATTCTAAATTGTAGATTTGGTGACTCTGTGACCCCAAATAAGGGCCCCAGGGGTCATAACCTTAAAAGCTATTTTCATCTTCTTCTCCAGAACCAATGACTCCAGAGAGCTGAAATTATATGTACAGACTCCTTGGCCAATGGGGATTCTAAATTGTAGATTTGGTGACCCTGTGACCCCAAATAAGGGCCTCACAGGCCATTACCTAAAATCCTGTTTTCATCTTTTTCTCCGGAACAAAAAGACCTAGCAGGCTGTAATATTGTATGCAAACTCTTTAGCCAATGGGGATTCAAACTTGTAAATTTGGTGACCCTGTGACCCCAAATATGGGCCACAGCCTAAAAAAAACCTTTGAAAATGAATTTTGAACTGATATTTTATGACACTTCGGCCACTTTATTTGAAATGTATGTCGACTTTAGATAACAATCTACATTGTGGACATGTTTGTCAAATTGATGTAATCAATGTGAAATGAGAACTATTGAATAGCCTATGAACTGAAAATTGTGACAAGGCATAAAGGACTAAATTGAAGAGGAGTTAAGAATTCTTTTATTTTACATGAGATATGTGAACTGCATATGACTGGTGATGAAATGATAAGATAAGATTATTTTCATCTTCTTCTCCAGAACGAAAAGACCTAGAAGGTTGTCATGTTGTGTAATGAGTCTTTAGCCACTGAAGATTCTAAATTGTAGATTTGGTGACCCTGTGGCCCCAAATAAGGGCCTCACAGGCCATTACCTAAATTCCTGTTTTCATCCAGAACAAACTAGAAGGAATATTTTGTTCAGAATGTTTAGATGTTTGGATGACAAGGCTTAGAACCGAGATTGTTTAGCCAAGGTGATTCAAAATTGTACTATGTACCATGAGATTCATCACATTGCCTGTTCTCTTTAAGCCTTATACAGTTAGATCAGTGCTGCCAGTGTTTAGTGCAAGCAAGAGTCTATTACATAATTTGGCGGTAAAACACAAAAAACACAGCTGGCTTGTAACCAGAGCCAAGGGGTCAGAATATTGCATAATCTCCTGTGTGTTGACCTTGCTGAGTGCTCTCTCTCAATTTCAAGACTAAGATTTGTCAGGGTTAGGGATTGTGCATTATATTGAGACAACATATTTCTGTCATCATCATCAAACAAAATAAACTCTGATGAGCTACAGAGCCCATGGCTCTATTTTTTTTATATATTATTAAAAATGGCATGATGATCTCCCTTTTTTCTTTCATTATATTGGTTTATATATCAAATCCTATGGTTCTGTAAATTATGGAGTCACTGTAGTGGGTTTTGAATTTACAAACCTCTTTTTCCGTCCAGAATTCCTAAAAAGAATTAGAAAATTTCTTCATGCGCGTATACTTTTTGTTTTTAAACAATGTTACTTAACATGGAAAAGCGTTTTATTTCATTGATACTGACATTATAATTGATACTCTTTAAATTTAGATACAAATAAGAAACAAATATTGCATATTATTAATATTTCTTATTGTGTAAGAAAGAGACGAAATTTATGAAAATTATGGGGTCCCTAGAAAGCCACCTAGTAGAACAGTTTCAATGGTGAGGTACCATTTGTTTAGTTTCTTTGTAAGAGTCAGTGTTCAATCTATCTTATGTCCGATTTTCATGAATTTGTAGTGGATTTTACTTCGGTGTGTGGAACCTCCTTAAAGACTACCAACACAGATCTCTCGTTATGTATGCCGCGTTACATTGTTTGATGTTAGTTCAACGCAACGTCACTACTTTTACCTTTATGTTTTCACTATATAAAGTGGTAGTGTTCAGGAACTGTCAGCACGTCTCCATTAAATAACACCGTTAATAACGAGGTAAATATTTGTATATGTCAGGCAAATATTTCATTGCAAACAGCAACAACACTCTTGAAATCATTCACCTATAGTTAACGTTTGCAATGTTTCGTGGTTTGTAACGTCGCATTTAATAGAGGATATTTGACATTTCTCGTAGAATACCATGTATATCTCATCGAGTGAAGTAGAATTGTATATTTTCACGAGTGGCTTAGCCACGAGTGTAAATATACTATTTCTACTTCACGAGATGAGATATACTTGGTATTCGACGAGAAATGTCAAATGTTCTATTTATTAGATTTAACCAGTTATGTATAATTCGAAAATGACGCTATTACAATGAAAGGAGCATCCATGCGTCCCTTTGCTTTATCACGGTCTTCTTATGACGTCATCCTATTGTTATGATGACGTCATACGATCGAAAGTGTTCTTTCACGCAGTAGAATAACATGTTATTTCACTCAGTGAAAATACGGCTTTTATTTTAACCGATAAATGCCGTATTTCATCACTGAAAATATAATAAACCCGAATATTAAATTTCGAACAACAGTACTGTCCACTTTCGTCAGTTTTTTTTGAGAAAGAGAAAAAAGACAATAAAATGATATATTCATGATATCTGTTCTGTTTTTAGTAACCAATCATTATCAATACTCACACTGAGTAGATATATCGGGGCGGATACTCGATTATCGAGAATAGCAACCAGTCGACGGGGAAACAATGTTTTAAAACTTGCAATTTATCGCCCAACGTATTATAGAAATATATACCCGTTATTTGCGTTTCTTCAGTAACACACACATTTAGAAATACATGCCATTTAGATAGTAAACAAATTTAACATTGTTATTTTTTTAGATAAGAATATGTATCCCATATTTGCGTTACTTCGGTCACACATTGATAAATACTTTTTTACGTATTTTTATTTTCTGAATTGTCAACATAAAAAACAATCTGTAGCATACATCAGCTGATATTCAAAAGTACAAAAGTGTTTCAGAGTACATTTTAACATCAATGGCATACATAAGCCGGTGTGGATATTCATAGGTACGAAATGTGTAAGTGATCACACATTCGTGTTCAAATACAGATATCATTTATTCAGACCAGAAGGTATAACGTTGTGCTTTTGAAGAGGCTATGTATTTTGTAGCCTTATAATGTCTGAGTATTTCTTTTGAAAATAGGAGAAAGTTGGCTTTACCTTTTTAAGGCTTGATTATACAATGAGTACATGTATTTTATTAATAACATGACCACTTTTAGAGGATTATTATTTAAAACCAAAGATCACATTTTCATGTGAAAATTCAACATTTATTAATACTAGTACATGCAATTTAGATAGTGAAAAAAATCTAATATTGTTACATTTGGGATAACATGTATTTATCCAACTGCGCAAGAACGAAGACGCGACGTCACCAGTAACCACAGGGGATTGTATTGTCGAAAAAATAATGGCTAGTTTTTCGACAATACAAGCCCCTAGTCTTTTTGTCTGGGGACATATATGAGAAATATAGCAAGTAGGATGTGATTAGTAATGCGATATAAACCGGACCCCTATTAGAGGCCCATCTCCTATTCACCTACCTTTACCCCCGGCCCCTATTTGAGACCCGGCCCCTATTAGAGGAAATACAGACTGAGTACATGTTGTGTACTTCTAAGAGGGTTAAACTACCATGCTACATTACGTTTATGTCAAATGGCGAGGAGTTTTGTTATTCTAAGAAATTTTAGTGAGTTATCGAAGATTATCAGGTGTATTGGTCAACGATAAAATTGAATAAGGGCCGGGCCTCCAATAAGCGCCGGGGGGTAAGAGCCCATACATGTTTATAAGGGCCCGGACCCCTATTAGAGGAAATACAGTATATTAAAATGACGCTCCTTCTGGTGCAGTAATTGTATAGCGCCGAGAATCATCATCTATAAGTGACGCGCTCTGTGACGTGATTTAATTATGACGTCACAAGAAGCCGCCACGTTGCTAAGCGATATGAAAGGTAAACAAAAAGAAGATGATGGGCCTAATGGGAGAGGAAGGTAAGTCGGACACTGTCAACAATATTTGACAGCTTCTGTTTAAATTTTGCAGAAGTATTGCTTCTACATTAATATAAAAGTGCTGAAACATTAGTGCGTACAAAGAATACCGTTTATGTACAGTAATGTGGACTTGTTTAAACACGACCTGGGAAAGCAAATCGGCCCAAAATATATGAAAATCATGGAAATTAAATAATTGTTAACTTTTAGGAGTTTGGACACAAATGGGTCATTGTTCTCTCGATGTTGTAATAAAATTGTGTACCGTTTTTTTCTAATTTGACCATTTGGCTTTCACAAACGTCACGGAAAATAGTTATTTACATCAACTGAGAGTATTTCTTTTATAGATTTACACATTGTTTTTAATGTGTTTAAATGTACAAGTGTAATATACACACTTCATCAGCGGTGTTCCTGAGTGTACCGTTTAAAAAAGCTTTTTCTTTTGGTAGCACTGACAATCGTTATTCATCGATGTATATCAAATTTGCTTACATCTACAAATGTCTACGATGTGGATGCGTCTGTTTAATTTGATTATATTTTGCCGGACAAACAAGATATTGGCCTACAGTTATTTTAAGAAAAGGTATCAATTCCGAATGATCTCACGGCAAAATAATGTGACACATTAATGAAACTTCTTTGAGGGACACTTTAAAGGTTTGATTATTGCAAAGAAATTCACGCGACCTTCCTTTATACAGATTTTGGGTTATTATCTAGCGTTCCCCATATATTTATCTTCATTATTCCAGAATAATTCATTGAAAGATACGACATACGGAAACGTGTTCTTTCACAATACAAGACTTGAATTTATCGATTACTTTAACACTGTACTAAACGACTTTCAACTAAATATACTCCATATTGATGAGCTTTATATAACATTCGCTCTTTCTCGGTTAACGCATCATAAACATTTGTTAAATTCGTATAACACACTTGCAGCGTGACTTGCTCGTCTAATATGCTCTGTGTGATGTCTCCTTTCAGACGAGGCTAGAACACGTGGAGCCTCACAAATGGGTGGCTTTGCTGAATCTCCGGTAAGTTCAAAATTGAGAGTAATGCTTGTTTTGTAGACATGCAGTAACTCGGTTTATTATTTGCTGTTGGTATCACCGTTTACAAGCATTCTCTTTACATGGAGGTTATACTCTCTTCAGATTCTCTACGATAGAACATCTGAAGGGAATAACCTTTATGGGAAGAGTGTGTGATTCAGCCCTGTACATGAGAGATAATTACACTCGGAGGTAATCTTAAACTTTTCCTCCGAAAACCTTTCACATTTTCTTCAGCAACCGACCCCCAGAGCTGAGGACGCACCATCCACCTATTGGATCTAGGCTAATATATAGAGAATCTCACCCTCGTGTCTTCTGATATCAAATATATCAACACTCGTTGATAAAAGTTACAAATATCCGAGGCTTGCCGAGGATATTTTTACTTTTATCAACGAGTGTTGATATATTTGATATCAGAAGACACGAGGGTGAGATTCTATTTATCATCCAAAATCATTCTTATTACGTTTAAGTGAAAATAGTGTACATCTCTGAGCACATTTCTGCATTTTGACTTCCAGTGCGGTGAGGTCATAGCAGTGTGACGTCATCATGTTTATGACATCATAGCATTGTGATGTCATTACTTGATGATGTAAAAGCATTGTGATGTCATGTAGTTACCGGTGACAGGGCATTGTGCAAAATCTACTGCCAAAACGATATCTCCTAGGAGATATCGCTTGATTTCACACTAGCGATATCTCCTGTGGAACACAGTTTTGGGTGATAAAATTAGTTCCGACCCTTCTCAAATAATGACATGGCAGGCATGATACAAACAAATAGGAAACAATGAGACTAGAATGCTAAGTTTTTCCTAGAGATTACCATCTTCGTTACACAAATAAACTTAAGTTTGCATCTTCATTCTTGATTCCACTTGTCAGGGAGGTTCACGTTTTGAGAACATGATTTGAGTCCTATCCCAAAGACGGCACTGTAAAGTACTGCACATTGTAAGTAGGCCTATCATATATCGGCTTTAATACTTCTGGTTTACCCTCACAGACAGCCCCAGGTGTATTGTTGTGCGAATTGGTCCATGTGTGTTGAATTAGTCTGTGTTGATGGGGAAGGGGTTATTATAGTTGGTTTATTTCAGCCACGTTTGTAAAATCCATTTAGTGCTATAGTGCTATATTGAGAGCAAACGTTCTGAATAACAGTATATGTGAGTTCTAGAGATCACCTCGAAAATACCTTGATAGAGTTCGTAAATGAGAAGCGTGCAATCATTTGTTCCGCAGTTGTTCCCCTTGTTCCGTATTTTTGGACTTTGTTCATTGTATCTCCAAAGGGGACAGTTTTTCTCAGAAACTATTTAAGATAGGATAACCAAATTTAGTGTGATGCTTTAGGGCATAAATACCTTGATGGAGTTCGAAATTGAGAAGCGAGCAATTGTTTTTTTCCGAAGTTTTTGCCCTTTATCGTTTTTTTCCGACTCTGTTCCAGGTGATTTCAAAGGGGACAGCTTTTTTCAGAAACCGTTTCAGAGAACCAAATTTGGTGTGTGTAAACCCTGGCTTAAATGAAGCATCACAGGAACCGTCGCACTGCACCGACAATAACGATAGGACCGACAATGATGTTTCGCCTATAAGTATTTGTGAAATTTACCTTCCAAACGCAAGGCATAACTAGTATTCTTGCCAGTCTCCATTACTGGCTGATTTAGGCCTTGCAATATTGCCGTGCCAAGATAGTGGGTCGCTGAACAGATCCTAGCACAGATATCTTAAGGAAATACTGCAAGACCGAAATCAGCCAGTAATGGAGACTGGCAAGAGTTGTGTCTTGCGTTTGGAAGTTGGGGATAGCCTAGAACGGATAGTGGTACCTAAAGCAGGGAGTAGTAGGCATATGGCGTACTGTGTGGCAGTGTCTGTTTGGTAATTGATGCTCGAGACGAAATTCCAATAGACCAAACACAAAGGCACCTGACTAATTGCAATGTGAACTTGAATGTTTCTGAAGGTAGGTCTATGGTTGATGGTCGGTGGTTCCTGAGCCAAATGTATTGGACTTTTTGTAGGCATGTTATCTTTTTATGGTTGTTTTTGTTTTTGCTGTTTTTCAGGTGGATTTGATCACCTCGAATGGAACATCCAAGGAAAACAGAGGCCGTAAAGAGTCTGCCTTTTCAAAGGCATGGTTACCAAGCAACCGACGAGCGATCACGTGCATGTTGTACAAGAAGTTGACAGAAGAGTACCTGCGCAATACACTTCTGCGCCTACGTGCATCAGACGAAACTATAGAGAAGGCCGTAAAAGACCTCCGGAAGTTGAAAACCCTCACACCGGAACATGAAATAGAACTGAAGGAAAGGGGAGTTGACTCGTTGATGGTTCATGGTGACGGGTTTGGTGTGAAAGGCTTGTCTCCCTTTGTTTTCACGCCTCTTCATCGTTGTGACGGCAAAACAAGTGTCCACGTGGACAGAGTCATACTTTTAGGAGAGGTAATTGAGGATAGATCCACTGGAGATTCCGAATGGAAACCTTCTAGAAACATTGTGATGGAATTAGTCGATGATGGCACAAAATTAGATTCGAACACACTGTGCTTCGAGGAGTCGGTTCAAAATGGTAGAGATACCAAATTAAGTCCTTTTATCTTGGAATCATGGGTAAACAAAGGCGATGATGTAAGAGACACCACACTCGGTGCGACAGGACACCATCTCAAAACTCGCCGAAGCTCAACGTCAAAACTCCCCAAAATCATCGGAAGAATTGGAAGGATCTTTCGCCGCCGCTCAGCAATCAATTAAGAGCATAAAATTGCTCATTGATGAAAACTTTCAGTAAAATGGCATTGGCAAATTTAATGTATCAAACTAATATTTTTATATCAACTTATTCAATGAAACGTTTATATATACACAATTACCGCAACTTTTTTTTACAAATTCAACTTTGTATGATGCCAACTTATAGATGGGCATATTATGAGAAATATATTTCTGTGATAAAATCCATATATTTATAATGTTTTTGAATAAAATTATGTCTTTAATCAATATACCTTCATGAGTTGCTGAGTTGTAATCTTGTTTAGAAGATGTTAAAGGGGCAGTACCACGTTTTTTTGCTCAAATAAGTCGATGAAATGTATTTGAAAAATAATTTCACCAATCCTAAAACACCCTTCTCTCTTCAGAAAATCAAGTTAAAAATGAGTGTCCATGGCTCAGTATCGTTTTTGTCTTTCGAAATAATAAAATGTGTTCACAATAAAATGGCCGCCATGCAATTTTTGCTTTATACGCAACACCGTTATCATTACTACGGATAATATATAGAGGATATTATATGAATGTCTATGTCATACTATGTTTACGACACGAGTGCCTGAATATTAGTATTTCCCGAGCGAGAGCGAGGGATATACCGATATTCAAGCACGAGTGTCGTAAACATAGTATGGCATAGACACGAATATAATATTCTGTTTATTACCGAAGTCGTAAAATTAACGAAAACACGCTAAAATCCACTTTCAACCATAGGCTGGCGACCCGCCGACGCGCATTTAGAACGCAACGTCATAGACGAAACGTGACGTCATAGCATTGTTTATGACGTCACGTCAACATGACAAAGTGATATGTTGCCCTAGGGCATCATATGAAAAATATGAACCCCGATATGATTGCCCCCGTAGGTAATAAATTGGTTTGTGTTATAGGATGTTTTACCCTCCATAGTACATTTAAATGGCACTAACTATCATTATAAATAGGAAATTTGAAAAAATAAATTTAGCAAAAAACGTGCTACTGCCCCTTTAATGGTTGGAGCATTTATGACATGGCTATAGTAGTAGAGAACTCGTTTGGATGACAAAACCTTTTATAAAAACAAACTGTTGATCTAGATTTATTTATATTGGATCGACTTAGAAGGGACTTTGTTGCACGACGTTGGACACCTTACAGATTTTGGAGAGCAAGCTGAATTTCCATATTCTAGATTTTGTCTCACATGAAAGATGACGAGCCGTCTCAAAGATGTCTCTTCAAGATTGTTCGACTAAGGTTTAGTCTATGGAATGTGTATAATTGCTGTATTTTCATCCTCATGTCTCGAGGGTGTTTCGTCAAGATAGTCATGGGAACGCTTTATTAGGCCGAGGATGCTGTTTGCTTCATTCACGTGCTTTTGGATATGTTGAGACAAGTTTAAGTCAGGGTCAATAGCTACTCTGGACAAGATCCGTTTCCAGCCTTGTTTCGCCTTGAACCGTGTTTGAATTGTGGATGTAGTACATATTTTTTTCTATTTGTCCTACCCGGATGGAGGCGTTTTATGTCATCAGCGAACATTTGTGTTGGTGACTCGGTTTGATTAAGTACGTAGATCGTCAATGAAAATCACAAACAGAATTGGACCAAGAACACTACCCTGTGGGATACCACGTGTGACGTCTTTTTAGTTTGAAGAAGAAACGTTCGCCCTTACACATTGGCATATTATCATTTAACAACTGTAAGATTTTACAAAAGAACCGAGGAAGGAATTCGAACCTGTAACCTTCGATTTTAACTTCTTTTTTTCGGAAAAGGGTCAAGTGAAATGTAATGTTGTTGAATAGACCTTTCCAACTGCAATGTTAACCTTCGCTGTTTCAGGTCTTATTTTGATCGCTTTCAGATATATAAACCAAATTATTTATTTGTTTCCATTTTTAGCTCATCAGGCCTGAAAGGCCCGATGGGCTTATGGCATGGGATGGCCTCCGTCCATCTGTCCGTCCATCCGTCCGTCCGTCTGTCCGTAAACTTTTCACTTTTTCGACTTCTTCTCCAGAACCAATAACTCTAGAGAGCTGAACTGTGATGTACAGACTCCTTGGCCAATGGGGATTCTAAATTGTAGATTTGGTGACTCTGTGACCCCAAATAAGGGCCCCAGGGGTCATAACCTTAAAAGCTATTTTCATCTTCTTCTCCAGAACCAATGACTCCAGAGAGCTGAAATTTTATGTACAGACTCCTTGGCCAATGGGGATTCTAAATTGTAGATTTGGTGACCCTGTGACCCCAAATAATGGCCTCACAGGCCATTCCCTCAAATCCTGTTTTCATCTTTTTCTCCGGATCAAAAAGACCTAAAAGGCTGTAATATTTTATGCAAACTCTTTAGCCAATGGGGATTCTAACTTGTAAATTTGGTGACCCTGTGACCCCAAATATGGGCCACAGCCTCAAAAATCTTTGAAAATGAATTTTGAACTGATATTTTATGACACTTCATTCACTATCTATTTGAAATATATGTCGACTTGAGATAACAATACATTGTGGACATGTTTGTCAAATTGATGTAATCGATGTGAACTGAGAACTATTGAATAGCCTATGAACTGAAAATTGTGACAAGTCATAGAGGACTAAATTGAAGAGGAGTTAAGAATTCTTTTATTTTACATGAGATATGTGAACTGCATATGACTGGTGATGAAATGATAAGATACGATTATTTTCATCTTCTTCTCCTGAATGAAAAGACCTAGAAGGCTGTCATGTTGTGTAAAGAGTCTTTAGCAAATGGAGATTCTAAATTGTAGATTTGGTGACGCTGTGGCCCCAAATAAGGGCCTCACAGGCCATAACCTAAAATCCTGTTTTCATCCAGAACAAACTAGAAGGAATATTGTGTTCAGAATGTTTAGATGTTTGGATGAGGCTTAGAACCGATAAAATTGTGCAGAGATTGTTTAGCCAAGGTGATTCTAAATTGTACTATGTACCATGAGATTCATCACATTGCCTGTTCTCTTTAAGCCTTATACAGTTAGATCAGTGCTGCCAGTGTTTAGTGCAAGCAAGAGTCTATTACATAATTTGGCGGTAAAACACACAAAAAAACACAGCTGGCTTGTAACCAGAGCCAAGCGGTCAGAATATTGCATAATCTCCTGTGTGTTGACCTTGCTGAGTGCTCTCTGTCAATTTCAAGACTAAGATTTGTCAGGGTTAGGGATTGTGCATTATATTGAGACAACATATTTCTGTCTTCATCATCAAACAAAATAAACTCTGATGAGCTACAGAGCCCATGGTTCTATTTTTTTTATTATCACACGTAATGACCCATTTAAACCCACGTTCGTGCATGTATGCATTTGGAAAATTGTCGCATTCGCTATCGTTGCTTGGCAACAAGTCTATTCATGTTGATAGTACGAAGTTAAAAACAAACACTGTATGGCCAAATTATACCGTCTCTAATTTTTCACAGTAGCCAATCAGACTATTTCGCATATTTATGGTTTAATTAAGAATTAACTTCAAAATTTATTAAGTTCATGGAGGTATGAACTTAAAAAAACGCTGTGAAAACTCTGTAAGTCCGCTTATGAAATGAATCTCTGTGACAATGTTCAGCGAATCAGATTTATTATGAAGTATAATTCATTATGTAACAAGTGGTGATACAATATCAGCGAGATATCATCCACGGTCTGGAGAATCCTGCGAATATTACGATATGTGTCAATCCTCTATTTTATCAAACAGACAACAAACGTGTGGCTCCTTTCGCTATGACATCAAACAGCATCACCGTATCTTTAATGTAGCATCACTGTGTCATCTACATCCGCCTCATCTTCCCACGGCAAGGTGAAAACGTATCGAAATAAATTCTACCAGAGAAGATTTGGACATCGTTTTGTTACGCGTATAACGTTGTGAAGATGTAAAGCAGTATGCACCTTCAACTCTAGTCCAGCTTCAGGACTGTAAATAAAAAGGAGCCTTTAATACAGTCTAGGTTCTCCTTCAGCAAGTCTAGGCTACAGCAATATTATGAAATGAGACCTAGATATAAAAATGTTGAAAAGAATGTAATTATTTATTTCAAAAATTATATATTTCATAGACTAAATTTTAGTCTACTTCAACTCACAACATCATGAAACTGTCAATTTCAATAAACTTGTCTTTACAGTCACTACTTACGGTATAGGTTTATCTAAAGCGAGAAGAAGTGTTTAATAAACATACTGAACTCAAATAATCTCAAATTTATTCACAGATCATGTGGCATTTTCTCAAGTATCGTTAAAAAGGGACAAGTTTAATGCCCGTCTAGCTTAATTCTTATCATGCATGTTAACAGATGTTTAGCGTGTGAATGTCAACATGGTATCAACAATGTTGTTTACAATAAACAAAATCAATTCGAAAGTTTGAAGTGTAGTTTCTCTTCTAGGACAATAGTTATTTTAGGTAAAAATTCAGTACCTTCACTTTATCCCTCACATTTTTCATAAATTTTGCATATGGTGGATTTTTATTTCAATGAATGAGT
This sequence comes from Gibbula magus, assembly GCA_936450465.1. NCBI lineage: Eukaryota > Metazoa > Mollusca > Gastropoda > Trochida > Trochidae > Gibbula > Gibbula magus. Next base: position 36,207,198 of record OW388301.1, on the reverse strand, counting down.
CGCTAAATAACCAGTTGTTATGTCTGGGGGGATAAAATGGTTAAATTTATCCTAACAATCCCAGATCACCACATTTTATTGTTCATATGTGTGAAGGCCCCTAGAGGTACCTCGAACGTTGTCGCTTCACACTCGTTCCTAAGACTCTTATTGCAATTTAGATTATACAAAGTCTCAGAATATAGGGTCTATATTGTTTTCCCACCAACAATTTATAAACACTTCAAATAGTTATACAAAATGATGCCTTAATCTCTGCCTAGAGTTGAGTAATCTAGACTATAATTTTCTAGACTGGGCTGGTTGTCAATTGAATATTTTGCTCCAGGGTCTAGATGACAGGCCTAATGCTGTTATGGCACATTTGCTTGGAGGGATCAGATTCAAGTTGAACTAGATCTCGTGAATTTTTATGGTGAAATCTGATACAAATTTGATGGGAGCATTTAATATTAACCTCATTTTAGTTTATGAATGAATCGATTTTATAAAAAGTGATACATTTAAAATACTTATTCCGAAACTTCGACATTTTTATTAGTGGTTATCACCATGTGTTTCATGAATTATCTCCCTTGAACAAATGGCGCTGGGTAGAAAACTAAATTTTCAAGACGCGGAAACGTGTTAAAGCAACACCTACAACTCTACAAACGAGAACAAAACCCCAATATAAAGGTATATAACTATTCAGTTTTCATATTTGCTTAGATATATATTTGTTACGGCCATAGAAATGACACTTTACTGAAAAGAAACTCGGACCAAAATCATTATTATGAAATTTTTATAATCGAGAATGCCTGAAAAAGCTTAGGAAAATCACAAAAATAAATTATGTTCCTAAACTTGCTGTAAGTAACATTATCACTCACCCTCTCCCAAAAGAGGTTACCCAGTTCATTTCTTCCCATGTGACCTCTGTGTCAAGTGGCTCATATTTCACACTTCTTGCAAAATGGCCTGGCATTAAAAACTTTGCAATAACAGATACCCTCCATATTTCTATCCAAATTCAATCAAATAGGATTACACTTCAGACGATTTCCTGTCATCACTCAGATGAAGCAATTCTAGATAGACATTTGAGGTCATTTGACAGTTACAACTTCTAAGAATTCTAAGAGCAACTGAACTAATTTCTAGAGAGGTTACTTCGAAATGAACCGCTTAACCTCTGTTGGGAGAGAATGCTTATCACAGTTTAAAAAGTTCAGTTATCTCATTTTGACGTTATTAGTTACTTAAGTTTATTTAGTATTCTTGAATGAAAGATTAATTGCAATCAACTATTAAATAAAATAATAACTCAGTATGGCAGCTGATTGTGAACATTTTAGTTAGAAAAACTAAATTCCTTTATCAATTAGTTCAAGTTTAAGCAACTTTTACTATTAATAAATCAACAAGAATGATACAGACACCAAAATATATATAAAATAAAGGCATCAAACATTACTGGTACAGTTGTAAAATTCCTGTAGGTAAACATTCACATTGAAACTTAAATTTAAGTTTTAATAGTGCTTATTACACTGACATATTCAAACTTCATTTCGTTTGATAATTGATAAACACACAGCTTACCTTAAGCCCTGACATTCAGTATTCTCCTCTTGCAGGTTCCAGTGTTGAAACAGAGACTTGCAAGGGAGATAACTGAACATCACGGCATGTTGTGTGTATGAAAGAGGTGACACACAGACAGATCTAGCTGATTAACTGAATCAGAGTATTTGATACGACAGTCATTTAAGTTGAAGATGAGGTCCAAACGAAAAATACCATTAAAGCTCTGTTGTGAGGATGGACCTACAGAGAAGAAATCAAAAGACAACAATTACAAACCCAAACAGAAGAAATCAAAAGGGAACGCTTTTAAAAACTTGCTTTTTCAATGCACATTCCTTCAAACTACTGTTTCAAAGAATATGTTGGAACTTAAAATAAGACTTGAACCAGAAAAGAATGAAAATCAGTCAAGAGTTCTTCAGTCATTTATTCAAGGAAAAGTCACTTGTCCTCCATTGTCAGCAAAGGTAACTGGTCTTGATAAAAAGGGTAAAAACTCAAAAGTGAAAACATCTCTTAATTTTACCATTGTTGCTGATGAAGTAACAAATGAATGTGTAAAAGAAGTAGTTGATACTTCAGATGACATGCCCCCAAAGAAAATAAGGGGTAGAGCGTCTCGAAAAAAGGTTGAAAATGACTTAAATATCAGCAATTCGGCAAATGAGGATATTAGAATTGAGAAGGATCACACTTCCAAAGTTAAATCTGAGTCATACCTTGCCAAAAATGTTTCACAAAGTATTGATGATGTCGAAGATAATATAAATAAAGCTTTCAACAATGAGCAAATTGAAGAGGGTGATGATGATAGAACTAAGAAATTACATCAAAGCGAAGAGGAAGATAGAAGTGATACTACACAGCAAAGCGAAGACGATAATGGAAGTGATAAAACTTGGCAAAGTGAAAAGGAGGAGGGAGAGAATAGCAGCAGAACTCTGTCTCTTGAAAGTGATGAATATGTAAATGATGAAATGCAGCAAAGTGAAAATGATGATGTTAATGATACCACACAACAAAGTAAGAAGAAAGCATATGGAAGAAGACTGCAGAGAAAGAAGAAAAATGCAAATGATAGAACACAGCAAAGAAGAAAGGCTAAGGGTGAAAGTAGTGGAACACAACACATGGAAAATAATGATGAACCACAGCAAAGTGAACTTAATAGCATAAAAGATATTACAAAGAAAAATGTAAATGACTCTGATTCAAAACCGTCATCTTGTGAAAAGTGTGGTCGACCAAAATCCAGTGATAAATGTGTTTTCTGTTATGGAGGGAAAACAGGTTTTGAGTGCATGGCCTGCGATAAACTATTTGTTTGTAAAGCATCTCTGCTTGATCACAAGAAGAATGAGCACTGTGAAGTGTGTGATAAACCAAAACCAGATGAAAAATGTGACTATTGTGGAGAAAATGGTTTCATATGCAAGCCCTGTGACAAAGACTTAGTCAATGCGGCTGCTCTTCTTGATCACAGGTTAAAAGTGCATAAGGAACGGCTATTTGAATGTGACTGTGGGGCAAGTTTTACGAAAAAGTTCAATCTTTCTCGTCACCAGAAATATAATCATTCATCGTGGGATTTTGCATGCAAAATATGTGACAAGACATATGTGGACTCCTACAAGTTGAAGATCCACATGAGAACTCACACAGGTGAGCGGCCTTACCAGTGTGACACCTGTGGGAAATCATTCACAAATAGACCAGGATTGACTGCCCATGTGAAAACACATGAAAACAGGGATAGGTTTAAGTGTGACCAGTGTGGGAAGACTTTCTTCAGTAAAGCTTATCTTGAGAGTCACATAGCAGGGCATGCTGGACATCGCCAGTTCATTTGTCAAGTTTGTGGTGTCGGATGTCTCACAAGTCCCCATCTGAGGCGACACATGTGGATTCACAACCGAACACGATCACAGGAATGCAACATGTGTCCCAGAAAATTCTTCACTGAAAATGAACTTAAGAAACACCAGCGAGTCCACACAGATGATAGACCCTATAAATGTGTCGTTTGTGACAAGAGATTCACAATGCTTGGTTCTCATAAGCGCCACATGGAGATGCATGGGTCAGTGAAACTTTTTCACTGTGACATATGCAAGAAAGATTTTGTTACAGAGCTGCAGTACCGATGCCATATGAAGATCCACAGTGGTGATAAGAAGTATACCTGCGAGGAATGCGGCAAACGTTTCCTCAACTCAAGTGGTCTGAGGTCCCATTATGAGACTCATTTGGGATTAAAAACTAATGTCTGTGATAAATGTGGGAAGAGTTACCGGAGTCCATGGTACCTGAAGATCCACCAGAAGACACACACCGGAGAGAACCTGCTTCAGTGTCATGCATGTGGAGACTGGTTCACCGACCCGTCGTACTTCAAGCGCCACCAGAAGAATTTCTGCAAGGGTAACCCTGTGTATTGCCAAGTCTGCAACCAGAGTTTCCCTCACAACAAAGCCCTGGTAAGCCACATGGGTATTCATACTGGAGAACGGCCCTATGGATGTGAAGTGTGCGGCAAGGCTTTTGCGAAACCGGATGGACTTTCAGAACATGCAAAGCGACATGCCACTAAGAAAGATTTTGAATGTAAGTTCTGTGGTAAAGGTTGCATCAACAGGACCGAACTCCGCAAACATGAGCGACGCCATGATAGGACTAAAGTCAAATCGTCCCTTCCTGAGAGCCTTAAACCAGGAAACAGGATGCCTACAACAGAAGTTGCCAATACAAGTGATGCTCAGGCTGGATGTTCAAGTTTGGAGGTTGAAGTTATCTCTGAAGGCTCTCATGCTGCAACAGGACAAGTCTTTACCATTCCATTAAAAGATGATGATAGACAGATGATGCAAGTAGAGGAACTTGCCCAATCTGTACAGTACCTCGAATCATCAGCTGACCGAACCGAGCTTACCGAGCCGGCTGTTCCGGATCAAGGAGTGCTTTACTCCAGGTCCTTGATTACAGGTCAGATGGTTCAACAGGATTCCAATGTTGTTATCAGTGATGAGCCGCACATTGAAGTATACTATGTTGTGGAGAAGTGATATCTCCTGTTCTAGATCCTTGATCACAGGTCAGATGGTTCAACAGGATTCCAATGTTGTTATCGGTGATGAGCCTCACATTGAACTGTATTATGTTGTGGAGAAATTATGTCTTAAAAAATCAGACCACCGGTAATAGACTTCCCATAGATGTGAGGAAGTGATGTTTTAAATACATACATATGATGTACTGGATATGCTATAGAATAACAGATATTCTGCATATTTGCAATAATTATGCAAAAATATTTATCAAAACTCACATGTTTTCCTTTTCTACTGGAAAAGAACCAATCGATATTGAAGAATTAACTTCAATAGATTTTGTAGTTCAAAGAAAATCAAATTACCCCTTGGAGTTGAAAACATGATGATAATATTAAGTCACTTGCTCAAAAATATTTCTGTTTTGCATATGAAGCGCCCCAAACTCCAGACTTAATATACTGACTATGAAATGTAATGGAGAAGTGATTGGATGTTGAATGAATATCATTTTTTGTTTGTTTAATGTAGTGTACTGTATGCTGGAGAACTGACATTATTAATAAATGTCAAGCATTGTTGATGTATACCAGGGCCCATATTTTCGAAGCTGTCTTAGTGCTAAGATAGTCGTAAGTCATTGTTAAGTTATGGCACTTATGACTATCTTTGCACTAAGAGAGCTTTGAAAATATGGGTCCTGAATGTTAAATCTTACGTTGATGAATCTTATAATGAAGTTGAGTTGTGATGTCTTGTTGTTCATTAAAAATGACCACACATCTGTATGATCGAATGAAGAATGAATGACTCTTTGAGAAGAAATTTCCCTGAAGTGGTCTAGAGAATTCTTGTTTTGAGTGGGTAAAAAATTCATTACAATAAGGGTCATTCTCTATTTCATACAATTTGTAAATACATGTACCGGTAGGTCACTATTTTCACTTTTTTCTCTCCTGATTTTCTGATCAATGATTACACTGAATGACACTTTTGAGTTTTGATATCATGAAATTTTTGTACTTTGTTCAGGTGTTTTATTGGAAATGTATAAATCTGTAGAGAAGATTTATTCAGAAAGCTATAGTTGTCATGTTATTACCTCTCTGTGCAAAAACATTGATTATATACTGGACAAAATAAGTTAAGGATATTGGAATTTTTATTATTGCCAATTTGATATTTCATCAGCAGTGTTGTTCCACAGGCGCCAGGCCCAAAATATACACCTACGTATATCTACCTACCTATGTAACATATAAAGAAGGTATGACACTGTCCGCCATTTTAAACCTGGCATAGGACCGGAACTGGTTTGCTGGCTCAAATACGCCTTGTAACATTCGTAGACTGATCCAAGTTTACATTTCCGGTCCTATGCCAGGATTCAAAATGGCGGACAGTGTCATACCTTCTTTATATGTTACATAGGTAGGTAGATATATATATATATATATAAGTAGGTCTATATTTAGGGTCTGGCGCCTGTGTGTTGTTCCTAGAGGGGATCCTGGGGATATTTGCCCACCTTTTTGGCTTGGTGTCCCTTATAATTTGGAGAAGTTGGATACTGTTACCATTGCGAAGGGTCCCACTTGTTCAGAATTGGCCAAAATGACCCCCTCAGCAGATCACCTAGGAACAACATCAGTCGTTCAATGAATAATGTACAGAAATATTTTGAGGAAAGCTTGATGAAATAAATTGTAGCTGAAGGTGTCTTTCATGCCCTGATGTTTGTTCTGTAGTTTTAGCCCTTTCTCTGGTGAATAAGAATTTGTCCCATCATTCCTCAGTAGATTTCCCATCATTCCTCAGTGGATTTCCCATCATTCCTCGCTGACTCAATTACATGAATCGGAGAATGTTAGGAAAAGGAATTTGCAGGAAAAGATGAAGACTTGTCAGATGAAATAGGGCAAACTGACCGAGGTTCCCACACACACTGAATCTGATATTTTGAAGGATTTCATATTTTAAACTAAATATTTGTACAAAATTAAATTAATTGTTACATGCATAGTTACCGGTAGCATATACGTATTTCACAGGTAAAACCCTGATGACATGAGACCTCTTTTAATTTTCAAATTTAAATAGGTTATTGTCAATATTTGTATGTCAACTCCTCTTTCTTGCAGTAATTGCAACCATTTAAAACTTTAAATAATCCACACAAAAAACTATTGATAATGCCCAAACCATGGTGAGAAGTGTCTCAATCAGGGCCATTTTGACATTCTTTCAAGTTGACAATGCACCCCATAATTATCCCCCGCCGCGCGTTTAGCGCAAAGCGGGGGATATAGTATTCGGCTGCGTCCATCCGTCCGTCCGTACATACGTACGTCCATACGAAATGCAATAACTCAAATACTATTCACTGGATTCTTTTCATATTTTGCATATGGGTTCATCATGGGAAGAGTAATGTTCATACAGAGGTTTGTGACCTTGACCTTCATTTCAAGGTCACAACGAGACTTTGCCATTTTATCCTTGTCAGCAGGATATCTCAAGAACCATTAGCTAGATTCTCTTCATATTTTACACATAGCTTCTCCAAGGAAAGACAAAGGCCTGATAAGATTTTGGTGACCTTGACATTATTCTCAAGGTCACAGTGGAACTTTGAATTTTTTGACATGCTAATGTACATGTAATTCTTGTCAGCGGGATATCTCAAGAACCATTCACAGGAATTCCATCATATCTTACACAAAGCACCTCCTTGGGAAGACGACAGGCTGATTAGATTTTGGTGACCTTGACATTATTCTCAAGGTCACAGTGGAGCTTTGACTTTTCCGACATGTTTGACAGTCGATTTTGTTGATTTTGACATTATTTTTCAATTTTGAAGTATTAATTTGCGGCGGGGGATCATGTCACCTTAGTGACAACCACTTGTTATTCTCAAATTACCTTTTCCTGAGTTACTACAAAATTGAATTTGATTGTCGTTTCTTCTTATATTGATATATACTGTATACTGTGAGAAAAGATTAAAGAAATATTTCCTCATTGTCAATCTTAATAATGTTAATTGTATGTTTTGTGCAAATTTGCGTTAAAAATTGTGCAGTCTTTCAAATGTTTGTGTTCAGCAATAATATAAATAAACATAATAAGAACATTTTGAAATGACTGAATAAGTGTGTAAAGCAATATTGCATTGGTTCTTACTGATAATTGACTTTCTGAAAAGTTATCTTTATAACATTAGTAAAGTAACAGTGAAATTCTTTTCTTTCATTTATGAAAATTGTATCAACATTTTCCAACTTATACAAATATTTGAGACTTTTGAAATTATCGCTGATGTAAATATTGGCCATATTCTTGATTTGGTAATAAATCATAAATTTAGTCATTCATAAATGGTTGATTGTTTTTTTTATGTGTTGATGAATTTGGATTGTTGAATATAACTGTCAGGTCTGGAAACCGACGAAAGTATTACTCTTTTGGGGTAACTTTCCCCTTGCTTGCAGCTTCTCGCAAACGAATTGTTTTGTTGGACATTCTGTAATTGGCTATCTGAATAGTGTCAGAACATCCGAGTCTTCAGGCTGTTATCAGAAGGTTTGGCAAGGAAGCATTTTGAATGATATGAGCTCATATCCCTGTAGATGCACTATTTTGCAAATTTTTATCCTTGAAAAACGGTTGATTTTAATCAGACTGTTTCAGTATGTGACTGTTTATTACTGAAAGTGAGAGTGAAAGAACAATAGGAAGACGTCACAAGTGTTACTTAATTATATTGTGATATTAAAGGGGCAGTAGCACGTTTTTTTCAGTAAAATAAGTTGATCAAATGTATTTGAAAAATAATGTCACCAACAATAAAACACCCTTCGCTCTTTGGAAAATCAAGTTAAAAAATAGAGCCACTGGCTCTGAAGCTCATCAGGAATCATGTTATTAATTATCCCTAAGGAAAAGGTTAAGATATCACATAATAAGTCATTTCTCAGTCATCAAATAATGTAGACCTTTGCAGTTTATTATGTTTTACTTCCTATTTTTATCCTGGAATTATCAACATTTATTACATAATGAAAAAGAGCCCCTATTTGTTTCTAAAAATCCTGTTTCTCATAGGCTCATAGTTTCATAGGCTCCTTTTCAATATTTAATTAATAAATACTATTGAGCATCTGAGTGTAAGACTAAATCAGTAACACAGCAGAGAAGTAACCTGAAACCTCCGTGTATTAGCAAGCTGCTGTTTGCATCTCTGCCAGGGAGTGGTCACTCCCCAGGTCAACACCTGCAATTATGCAACATGCAGACCCTGAACTCACAGCCAGTTAATTATGTTTTTAGCTCATCAGGCCTGAAAGGCCCGATGGGCTTATGGCATGGCATGGCGTCCGGCGTCCGTCCGTCAATCCGTCCGTCCGTCCATCCGTCCGTCCGTCCATCCGTCCATCCGTCCGTAAACTTTGCACATTTTCGACTTCTTCTCCAGAACCAATGACTCCACAGAGCTAAAATTTTATGTGCAGACTCCTTGGCCAATGGGGATTCTAAATTGTAGATTTCGTGACCCCGTGACCCCAAATGGGGTCACAGGGGTCACATCCTTAAAAACCTATTTTCATCTTCTTCTCCAGTTCCAAAAGGTCAAGAGAGCTGAAAAGTTGTGTACAGACTCCTTGGCCAATGGGGATTCTAAATTGTAGATTTTGTGACCCCATGACCCCAAATGGGGTCACCGGGGTCACATCCTTAAAAACCTATTTTCATCTTCTTCTCCAGTTCAAAAAGGTCTAGAGAGCTGAAAAGTTGTGTACAGACTCCTTGGCCAATGGGGATTCTAAATTGTACATTTCGTGACCCCATGACCCCAAATGGGGTCACAGGGGTCACATCCTTAAAAACCTATTTTCATCTTCTTCTGCAGTTCCAAAAGGTCTAGAGAGCTGAAAAGTTGTGTACAGACTCCTTGGCCAATGGGGATACTAAATTGTAGATTTCGTGACCCCATGACCCCAAATGGGGTCACAGGGGTCACATCCTTAAAAACCTATTTTCATCTTCTTCTCCAGTTCCAAAAGGTCAAGAGAGCTGAAAAGTTGTGTACAGACTCCTTGGCCAATGGGGATTCTAAATTGTAGATTTCGTGACCCCATGACCCCAAATGGGGTTACCGGGGTCACAGCCTTAAAAACCTATTTACATCTTCTTTTCCAGTTCCAAAAGGTCTAGAGAGCTGAAAAGTTGTGTACAGACTCCTTGGCCAATGGGGATACTAAATTGTACATTCTGTGACCCCATGACCCCAAATGGGGTCACAGGGGTCACAGGGGTCACATCCTTAAAAACCTATTTTCATCTTCTTCTCCGGTTCCAAAAGGTCTAGAGAGCTGAAAAGTTGTGTGCAGACTCCTTGGCCAATGGGGATTCTAAATTGTAGATTTCGTGACCCCTTGACCCCAAATGGGGTCACAGGGGTCACATCCTTAAAAACCTTTTTTCATCTTCTTCTCCAGTTCCAAAAAGTCAAGAGACTTGAAAAGTTGTGTGCAGACACCTTGGCCAATGGGGATTCTAAATTGTAGATTTCGTGACCCCTTGACCCCAAATGGGGTCACAGGGGTCATATCCTTAAAAACCTTTTTTCATCTTCTTCTCCAGTTCCAAAAAGTCAAGAGAGTTGAATAGTTGTGTGCAGACTCTTGGTCAATGGGGATTCTAAATTGTAGATTTTGTGACCCCATGACCCTAAATGGGGTCACTGGGGTCACATCCTCAAAAACCTATTTTCATCTTCTTCTCCAGTTCCAAAAGGTCAAGAGAGCTGAAAAGTTGTGTGCAGACTCCTTGGCCAATGGGGATTCTAAATTGTAGATTTCGTGACCCTGTGACCCCAAATGGGGTCACAGGGGTCACATCCTTAAAAACCTATTTTCATCTTCTTTTCCAGTTCCAAAAGGTCAAGAGAGCTGAAAAGTTGTGTACAGACTCCTTGGCCAATGGGGATACTAACTTGTAGGTTCCGTGACCCAATGACCCCAAATGGGGTCACAGGGGTCACATCCTTAAAAACCTATTTTTATCTTCTTCTCCAGTTCCAAAAAGTCTAGAGAGCTGAAAAGTTGTGTGCAGACTCCTTGTCCAATGGGGATTCAAAATTGTAGATTTTGTGACCCCTTGACCCCAAATGGGGTCACAGGGGTCACATCCTTAAAAACCTTTTTTCATCTTCTTCTCCAGTTCCAAAAAGTCAAGAGACTTGAAAAGTTGTGTGCAGACTCCTTGGCCAATGGGGATTCTAAATTGTAGATTTCGTGACCCCTTGACCCCAAATGGGGTCACAGGGGTCACATCCTTAAAAACCTTTTTTCATCTTCTTCTCCAGTTCCAAAAAGTCAAGAGACTTGAAAAGTTGTGTGCAGACTCCTTGGCCAATGGGGATTCTAAATTGTAGATTTCGTGACCCCTTGACCCCAAATGGGGTCACAGGGGTCATATCCTTAAAAACCTTTTTTCATCTTCTTCTCCAGTTCCAAAAAGTCAAGAGAGTTGAATAGTTGTGTGCAGACTCTTGGTCAATGGGGATTCTAAATTGTAGATTTTGTGACCCCATGACCCTAAATGGGGTCACTGGGGTCACATCCTTAAAAACCTATTTTCATCTTCTTCTCCAGTTCCAAAAGGTCAAGAGAGCTGAAAAGTTGTGTGCAGACTCCTTGGCCAATGGGGATTCTAAATTGTAGATTTCGTGACCCTGTGACCCCAAATGGGGTCACAGGGGTCACATCCTTAAAAACCTATTTTCATCTTCTTTTCCAGTTCCAAAAGGTCAAGAGAGCTGAAAAGTTGTGTACAGACTCCTTGGCCAATGGGGATACTAACTTGTAGATTCCGTGACCCAATGACCCCAAATGGGGTCACAGGGGTCACATCCTTAAAAACCTATTTTTATCTTCTTCTCCAGTTCCAAAAAGTCTAGAGAGCTGAAAAGTTGTGTGCAGACTCCTTGTCCAATGGGGATTCAAAATTGTAGATTTTGTGACCCTGTGACCCCAATCTAGGTCACTGGTCATGACCCAAATATTTTCATCTTTATCTTAAGTACGTAAAGCTGTAGAAAGGTGAAATTGTAATTGTAGGATTGGTGACCCTGTGACTCCAAAGTTGGGTCACAGGAGTCATGGTCTAAAAAACCTATTTTTTTCTTGATAACAATGTATTACTTGATATAACTTAGATAGTCAACCTTAGATAATAATCAATGAAATCTTGATGAGCTACAGAGCCCATGGCTCTATTTTTTAAATATTGTTTTCCCCATCTTTATTAATTTTCTTTATTGGAAAAGAAGATGTGGTATCACAAACTCATGTAGCTAGTTTTAATAGTCTTATCTTACTTCATCAGACTCCTTGGCCAATGGGGATTCTAAATTGTAGATTTCGTGACCCTGTGACCCCAAATGGGGTCACAGGGGTCACATCCTTAAAAACCTATTTTCATCTTCTTTTCCAGTTCCAAAAGGTCAAGAGAGCTGAAAAGTTGTGTACAGACTCCTTGGCCAATGGGGATACTAACTTGTAGATTCCGTGACCCAATGACCCCAAATGGGGTCACAGGGGTCACATCCTTAAAAACCTATTTTTATCTTCTTCTCCAGTTCCAAAAAGTCTAGAGAGCTGAAAAGTTGTGTCTCCAAAGTTGGGTCACAGGAGTCATGGTCTAAAAAACCTATTTTTTTCTTGATAACAATGTATTACTTGATATAACTTAGATAGTCAACCTTAGATAATAATCAATGAAATCTTGATGAGCTACAGAGCCCATGGCTCTATTTTTTAAAAATTGTTTAAATATCTTTATTAATTTTCTTTATTGGAAAAGAAGATGTGGTATCACAAACTCATGTAGCTAGTTTTAATAGTCTTATCTTACTTCATCACCAGTCATATGACGCCATCCCATGCCATGCCATAAGCCCATCGGGCCTTTCAGGCCTGATGAGCTAAAAATGAGTGTACAGGATTCCGTAAAGCCATGGGAATCGTTTTTGTCATTCGAAATAATAAAAGGTGTTCACAATAAAATGGCCGCCATGCAATTTTTGCTTTATATGCAACACCGTTATTACCACTTTGGCTAATTGGTTTATGTAATAAGATGTTTTACCCTCTAAAAGTAAATATAAATGACATAAACTATCATTATAAATGGGAAATTTGAAAAAATAAAATTTGCAAAAAACGTGCTACTGCCCCTTTAAACTTGTGAAATATATTACAGCTGTAGGTATAATGTCCCAATAGTTTGCAGTTTTAAGCACTGTCAGATCTATCATATCAGACTCGCTGAAATCTTAATTTTGCAGTGTTGGCTGACTTGGCTATTTTCCTAGTGGGTAACTAATAAACAGCCTAGATATTTGAAGCTGTCTTAGTGCTATGAGAGTCCTAAGTAGCGTTCATTAACATTGCCTTACAACAATCTTTCCACTAAGAGAGCTTCGAAAATCTAGGCCCAGAATATTAAACTCCCTCCATATAATGTAACGATCATTAACTTGTAAGAATGGTATTAATATTGTACATATATGTAAGGTATGACCATGGAACATCAGGCAAAATTGGGGGTGGGCTTTAACCTTAGAATAACCCCACCTAGGACAACCCTTTAGTATCCTCTATGTATGTCATATACTTGTTTTGAATTCATATACTGGTACCTTGTTATGCTACCAGGTATATTAATATATATTACTGTATACCTGTGCATAAAACAGTTTTTAGGTCAATTTTTAAAAAAATGTTCACTTAATAAACAAGACCCATATTTTCGAAGCTCTCTTAGCATTAAGATAGTCGTAAGTGCCATACATTAACATTGGCTTACGACTATCTTAGCGCTAAGAGAGCTTCGAAAATATGGACCCAGGAATGAAAATTAAATATGAATAGTTTAGATATTCTCTTTCTCCTATGAAACTTAACCTCAATAAATATATGCTTGTCTTAAAGAAGAATAATGTTACAGAAATATACAAGTTTTTTCGACCATCAAACTTAAACAATTTTCCTGTTCTTTCAGTCAATGTGATGGATCAACGAAAAAAGCTGAACAACAAAATCCAGGAATTGAAAGTTTGAAAAACTACCAGAATTTCTGTGGACTACAACCATTGCACTCAAATATTTTGAACACAACCTATAAATCAACATTATGTATCGCAAACTGAACTGTGTCTTCTTTCGTCAACTTCACGTATCTTGAAATCCTGTCCAGGATTCCAATTCATTCCAAGAGACTTTGCTTCAACTTGAATGATCCATTACTATACAGAATACGATAATCGACTTTCGAATCAACTTCATGCAAATCTACAGATACTGGTGAATTTGAAAGTTACGAGAAATGAAGAAACGCAAAAGAAACCTTGCTGAGGACAACTCTTTTGGTGAGGAAGCCGAAATGAATTCTGTTATTTGTGTCCAATCAGTTCAAGTAAGTGTCCATCATGGAAAACTGCAACTGGAATTGTGTGTGAATCAAGATAATGATGAGTTAGCATGTGACCTTATATCTGGAAAACTTACCAGTACAAAAGCCACCTCCAGGACCGTCTGCTCAGAAAGTGGAGACAACTGTAGTGTCTGTGGAACAGGGTTGAAGGAAAAGACAACCACTATTAACTTCACTGTCACTGCTTTGAGATCAGTATGCGTATGCATGAACAAAATGCCTATCAAAGAAGAAATTAATAAAGTCTTCAACAGACTTGAGTTTCCGAGTGTTCAGGAGGAAAATCTTACTGATGGAACTGATGAAACAATCAATCTTGGAGAATGTGTTCCCAAATGTGCAAAAATTAGAAAAGTTGGAAAACATCGGGAATTGTCTCCATTTTCTGAGGGTACTGAATCTAAAACATCAAGAAATGACAAATTTCTTTCTCAGGCTTGCCATCAAGATATGGAAGATAAAGAGGTCAAGTGTATGCATGGTGAGACCAAGAGAAATCTTGAAACAAGAAGTAAAACGATTGCCAACATTTTGTTGGAAGATTTGCACAGCAAGTCTAATTCTCCTTTCCAAATTGTGAGTCTTCCAGACAGCATGGATACAGACGATTCATCAGTGAGTATAAGAGGTTGTGAGAAATGTGGAAATGAGATTCAATGTAAGTGTAAAGGTTGTCATTTAGAGACTCGTACTGAAGGCGATGAAAGTTGTGCAACAAAGGATAAGTTCAACATGGACATGTGTACGATGTGTGATTTTCAGTACAAGGATGAATCGGAGCTGAAAGTCCACCATGAATTGCAGCATCAAGGGGAAACAACTTTCAAATGTCTTTACTGTGAGATGTCATTTTCTGATCCAAAGTCTTTGAAGGTTCACAGTTTGGATCATTCTGATGTTGAAAGTATCTCTAGAACTTCTACCAATTCCCCAGGACTTGAGTCAGACAATAAAAGCAAGAAGCAATGTGATCATTGCAAAGAGACATTCCTTTTTAGTTCAGAACTAGAATCACATCAGTGTCCCAAAACGAAACTGAAATCTTATTCATGCTCACATTGTGACAAAACTTTCAGGACTAAGGATTTCCTTAGAAAACATGAAACTGTTCACTCAGAGAAGAAATTCCAATGTGACTATTGCTCAAAGTCTTTTAGGAGATCAGCGGACCTGCTGAGTCATGTTACGCTTCATACAGGAGACAAAAAGTTCAAATGTGAGGAGTGCAGCAACTCCTTCACCACCAAAGCATCACTCAAAAAACATCTTCTGCTTCATGCAAAAGAGAAAAATTTCAAATGTGATGTTTGTGGTAAAGAGTATGCATCTGAGCTACAACTCAAGAATCACTCCAAACTGCACAATATTGACACTCCATTTATATGTGAGTACTGTGGCAAGCAGTTGACGACGAAGCATTATCTCGAGTCCCATGTGAAGACTCATCTGGAGTATGAAAAAGTAATGTGTCACCTCTGTGGAAAGTCCTACAGAGATCCAACCTATCTGAAAATTCATTTGAAGAGTCATACAGGGGACGGTTTGGTCAAGTGTGATCTGTGTGGTGAGAATTTTGCAGATCCAAGATATATCACAGTTCATAAGAAGAAGTTTTGCAAAGCAAATGGTGTGAAATGTGTTGAGTGCGACCGTATGTTTGCAAACAAGCTTGATCTGAGTTACCATGTTGGAGTTCATACAGGTGAGAGACCCTTTGAGTGTGATATCTGTGGGAAAGGATTCACCAAAAGTGACAGATTATCATCTCATAGAAAACGCCATTTCGATAGTGAAAAGAACCATGAATGTAAAACATGCCTCAAGAGGTTTGTATGTGCAAGTGATTTGAAAAAACATCAGAAGAGCCATTCTGCAAAGAAGAAACTGAGTCTGCCCGAAAAGTTGAAATATGGAATGAAGGATGTCGATCCTAAAGCTATTTCAAAGGAAAATGAAGGTACTGGAGCTGGAGGTACTGATGAAGAGCAAATCAAGACATTTATAGCATCTAAAGTGCCAACAGAAGTCTTGAACACTGGCAGTGAAGAATCTTGTAATGTGCAAGATGAATTTTTGCAGGTACCATTAGCTTCAACAGAAAAACTAGATGGGGAAACAGTGAGTGAACAGCTGCCAGTAAATGTGACAGGGATAGCAAACAATGAAATAGGATTGCTTGACAATATACCGAAAAATGGAATTCTAGACAATGTGACACAGTTGCCAGACATTGCAGCAAAGTTTCTTGACAATGTAACACAGCTACCAAACAGTGTTACACAATTGCCACATAGTATGACACAGTTATCAAACAATGTGATGAAGAATGTAACACAATTACCAGACAATGTGATACAGTTGCCTGACAATGTGATTCATATTCCAGATAATGTGACACAATTACCAGACAATGTTGTCCATATGCAAAACATAACAACACAGTTACCAGACAATGTGATGCATATGCCTGACACTGTCACACAAATGTTAGACAATATCACACAACTACCAGACAATGCCATACTGATAAAAGAAGAGATTCCCCAAAATGTTTCTTATGAACAAGGAATGCCAGACTTGATACAAGGGCAACTTCCCAATACTGTGACTATCCTACAAGCAAGTGGGTCAAAAATCCCAGACAATTTGACTCTGATACAGACCAATATGAGCAAGTTCAACATGCCAAATGCGGTGACATTTGTTCCTGGTGTTTCTCTGATACCACCTAAAGCTCCTTTGATGCCATGCAGTGAAACACTGTTGCCTGAAGATGTAACAATGATCCAAAAAGAAATGTCAATCATTGAAGGAAATGTGCCACTGGATATACCCATTGAAGGAATGGATGCTTTACAGTTGCCTGATTCTGATGTTCTGGAGGACTCTTTGACTACCTCTATGAACACTTCAGAAGCATCACTTGTGGAGCATCAACGACTTGACCTTTCAGAGATACCAGTTATCTCCCTTCCAGACGAAACTCCTGAAGATGTAAAAATGATCCAAAAAGAAATGTCAATCATTGAAGGAAATGTGCCACTGGATATACCCAATGAAGGAATGGATGCTTTACAGTTGCCTGATTCTGATGTTCTGGAGGACTCTTTGACTACCTCTATGAACACTTCAGAAGCATCACTTGTGGAGCATCAACGACTTGACCTTTCAGAGATACCAGTTATCTCCCTTCCAGACGAAACTCCAGCAGATTCTTATGGAACTGAGGACTCCAGTGACCCCATGAAGTCTGAAATGCTTCTGGACACTGCAAGCATATCATCACCGATTCATATAGACTCTCTGGATCCTAACACTAGCTTTGAGAATGCTCTCAACTTCGAGATGAGCGATCCCGATCAACTATTGGGGAATCCGTACATGTATAAGCTGGTCTTTCCTGGGAAATCTCCCAGCAAATAGAGGATGACCGTCTTCAGGTTTTAGTATGTATTTATTTTCACTACTCAGTTTAGTTCCAAGAGGAGGTCCTGGTGATATTTGCCCATCCTGTCAGCTTGGTGTCGTTTAAAATGTTGGGAATTAGCATTAGGATACTTTCACCATTGCAATAGGTCCCATTTGCTTAGAATTGACCAAAATGACCCTCTCAGCTGTAAAACAACACTGCCGTTTTTCTACCTCCTCTTTCATTCATACATGCTTATACTATGAGATGTACTGTATACACAAACCTTAGTCACATTATACAAAACCCTAGGGTTTAAATTTAAGATTTGAGAGAACAAGTATTACCTAACCCATACCCAAGTTACTGATACTGATGCTGAAATAAAGTTTATGAATTCTATTCATGATATTTATTTTTGAATAAGTGTCAAACTCTTGATTACTCGATATTTCGGTTGTCTCAATGTTTATTCTTGATCCAGGTAATATTCTACATAATTTATCAATATCTAACCTGCTACTCAAAATTGTTGTTTCCATATTTCGACTATCTTGATATTATTTCACAAGCAAATTTCCTGTTTTATCTTGATATTTGCAAGGAAACGTCCATTTTCTTAACAAGAATCCCTCTGAACTGAGGATGTTAATACTCGTTTTCACTGATCAAAGAGACGAAAATGTTGATACATGTTTTCAAGCAACACAGCACTGATCAGTGTGTAAAATTAGTTAGTGTATATTACTGTGTATAAGACGACTTTTTTATACCAGAAAATAGGGGATCAAAGAAGGAGGACAGGTCGTCTTATACACAAGGGCTATGTTTCAGAAGAAGAAGAATACCGAAAGTGGTACCAGCACTCAAGCAAACGATCGATAAATTCAGTGACGTGGACCAATGAAATTCTATAACTTATCCATTCATTCATAATGTGGACCATTAAATTTCTACAACTAACCTATTCATTCATAATGCAAAGGAACTGGTGTTACACAAAATGCAGCCTCATGATATAATAAATTGAAAAACACAAGTGTGAAATGTAATTATATTGGACTTTTTAACATTAATATAAAACATGATATTCAGAGATTGCGCATTTCATATTGTATTGTTAAAAAAACTTGACAAGCTTTTCTCGATAAACTTGTGTCATTGATGTAATGTTAATTTTCAATCAGGGCAGTGATTCATTAACGTATGCGGTAATTATCTTAGCTGTGTTGTGTACTTAACGGTAATTGGTCTGTATATCCTACTCTGGATTGACGGGAATAGCTTACATGGTTAAATAAACATGTCTTTAGCTTAAGAAGTTTGCTACATTGAGGAATGCAGTGTCCTCTGGCTATAACACACGGTTTGGGAGCCAATACTGACAGTCGCGTAATAGAGAATCAGCGGTAAAGCGAACCAGAGTTGGAAGGAAAAATAATGGCTTGACTTCAGCTATCAAACATAACCAACCTTTCACCAGCAGTCTGCAGTATTAAATGCAACTAGTTAAACTTTGTTTATAATAAGGGGAAAATATTTACATTTTAATTCAACACTACGATAGAAATCTAGACATGAATCTTGCTTGGCTTTGGGCATGCGCAATCAACCTTGGTTATCAAAGCTCTTCACACCATCTTAATCATATAATCACTGAAGTGACTTCTAAATCTCTGTACGGAGTATCGGCTTTGTTTAGATTTTAGAGTGGAATATTTACGACAGATCGTTGACTGTGGTGTTGCTAATCTGGCTTGAACTGACAAGAAAATTACATATCATTAAAAAATAAGAACAACACCGTAAGTAAAGGTATACAATGTATATATATATTTTTGTTATTGTACATTTAAAACAAACGTTCATAACAAAACATTTATATCATGTTACTTACAAAATTACCGGTATCAACTTACCATTACCAAACCTACCAACATGTTTTCCTTCATGGTATCTCGACCTCCATGAATGCTAGAAGGGGGTCGCCTTATATATGAGATACAAGGTTTTTACCGGATTTTAGGGGTCTGAGAAAGGGGGTCGTCTTATACACAATGTCACCTTATACACAGTAATATATGGTAATAGCAAATCTAGTTTAAGGTTTACTCCCTTTAGCAACAGATTATCACTTCAAGTCAAAACATTTATTGCCTCCAAGGAGGGGTCTTGAGTATTGTCAAGTGACCAGAATGTGATTTTTGAGTTTTTGAGAGAAAACAGTGCTTGTAAAATCTCTAAAAGTCAGTAGAGTCAGAACAGTGATCCTTATATCTGAGCAAACTAGCAAAGGAATAAGCCTTTAAGATCCTTTTTCGTATTTGATGTTTTTAATGTGATTGCTCTTGTATGTTTGATATTGTGTGATATTTCAGAAAAGAAAAAAAATCATTATTATTATCAAATCATATTGATTATCCTTCAAAATAGATATTGTTTTATATTTTTAATAATCATTGATTTTATTTTCAGATTTGACAAAAATCATGTCGGTGAATGATGGAACAGCTATGGATTCAGTTTATAGAAAGTGACCATGATGTTTTACAGAATCCCTTTTGCTGAAGACAACATAATTTCACTTTTGAAATCATTTTTGGCAAACAAATAAGGAATAGGATGAACAGATAGTGAGAGAAAAAATCATACATTTACCAACTGGACAGTGATTAGAAATTTTTGTTATCACTTTTGGAAGTACTTTTAAGTTAAAGGCACAACATGAATCGAACGAGGAAACTCAAAGCTCCAGTAAAACTAATTTCAGAAGATGACAAGAAAAATATTCCCACTCTTCTTCAGTGTGTTTTTCTTCAAACTATACTAGAAACTGGGACCCTTCTTGTAAACCTGAAGTTGAGGCCTGAGGATGACCATAGCGATATATTGAAGCAGTTTGTTGAAGGAACTGTGACCTGTTCCAGGATAAGGGCAGAGTCTGTCTACTCTTCCATAGCAGACGACTGTGAAATGTGTAACCAGAAGTGTGAGATGAAAGAGTCTGTGATCCAGTTCACTTTGAAGGGAGTTGACATGCAATGTGGCTGTGGAAAGACAAATAGGGATGGTTGTGCCATCAATGCTGTTGATGGTCCTCCTGTGGATGTAATGCCTGGGCAGAGTTTAAATAATGTAACACTAAGAGATAGGGAACACGATGCAGTTGATGATGACTCTGAAAATGAAACGTTTGAATACCCTGAAGAGGTCATTTGTAACACTGAAGATATTGAATCTTCTTATGTTGGGGAGTCCGAAACTACACCTAAATCAGACAAGCAGTTGAGATCTGGCAAGGGTAAAAGAGAAAGTGTGACAAAGGGTAAAAAGAAATCCAAACATGTTTTAAAGAAAAAGAGCAGATCTGATGTCGATGAGGAAAGAAGGAAAAGTAAATCTGAGGACATTGTCAAAAGAACAACTAGAAATTCCAAATCAAAAAGATTTGAAGCTGGTAATCCAGATAATGAAACAGGCTTTACTGAAATAAAGACAGAAAAAAGAAAGAAGTCATGTGAAATGTGCGGAAGTGAGTCTAAATGTGAATGTGCAAAACAATTCAAATGTCAAATTTGTGACAAGGTTTTCAACCATGCTTCAAATCTGAGACAACACAAAGCATCTCACACAGATGCGAGGCCATTTGTGTGTGATGTTTGTGGTTTAGGATTTAAAACACGGACAAACTGGAAAACTCACAAGTCTCGTCATGCCAAAGCATTCAAATGTGATATCTGTGGTCGAGCCTTTAGCCTAGCTCCAGCACTGAAGTATCATATCAGGACCCACACTGGTGAAAGACCTTTTCAGTGCGACTCCTGTGGAATGACTTTCACGTCTACAGGAGGACTCAGAGCTCATGCACGAAGGCATCAAGTGAAAGAAAAAATATTCAAATGCGAGCTCTGTGAAAAGGCCTTTATATCAAGAACAAACTTAGAAACACATGTGAGAATACATCAAGGAGTTCGTCCGTATCCTTGCCCATTCTGTGAGTTGAGGTTTGCTTCAAGGCCTCATTTGAACAAACACAAAAGGCAGCATACAAAAGAAAAAGCTTTCAAATGTGACTTTTGCACAAAGGCTTTCTTCACTCAAAAACTGCTTGATATCCACAGAGGTAAACACACAGGGGACAAAAGGTACTCGTGTGAAATATGCGGTAACAAGTTCACAACATCATCAACCCTGAAGGATCACATGCTCCTTCACAGTGAGGTTAAACCTTTCCAATGTCACGTCTGCCAAAAAGAATTTGCTGCAAATAAGACCCTAAAGAAACACATGCAAATCCACAACACAGAGAATCCTCTGGTTTGCGAATTCTGTGGCAAGAAGTGTCCAGCGGCCAAATACTTGAAGAGCCACATGAAGATGCATCTGGGCTACGAGAGACATCAATGCAGTGTGTGTGGCAAGAGCTACAGAGACCCTGGGTATCTGAAGATTCACATGAAGAGCCACACAGGGGAAGGTTTGATTCAGTGTGAGGCTTGTGGAGAACACTTTGCTGACCCAATGTACCTCAAGCTACACCAGAAGAAACACTGCAAGGCCAGGAAGGAACACTGTCATGTCTGTGGACATGGCTTTGCAAACAAAAATGATCTCGGTCTTCACATGGGATTCCACACTGGGGAAAGACCCTATGGTTGTGAAACCTGTGGCAAGGCATACACAAGTGCAGAAGCCTTAGCAGACCATTCCAAAAGACATGACTTTCAAATGAAAACACATGAGTGTTCTGTGTGCTTCAAGAGGTTTTACACTATTAATGACCTTCAGAGACATCGAAGACGTACCCGATGTGCCAAAGGTTCTCGTTTTTCAAGAACAGTTCAGCTTCAACCAGTCACTGCCAACATGCCAGGTTCTTCAAATGTATCAGCTGAATTAAGACCTCCTCCAGGTAGACCTGCAGATATGGGTATAGAAATTGAACATAGTGTTGCTCCAATCATCCCCTTAACCTCCTCGGAACACTCCTCCTCTGTTCATGCGTTGACTTCAGAACATTCAATTCCATCACATGTGATAACCTCTAGCCACATGACCTCTCATCATGACACCTCAAATGTAACCTTGACCTCTAACCTTTCGGTGACCTCGGGAAATACTGTGACGTCTGAGCATATGATGACTTCAAAGCATGCCGTGACTCATTCATCTTCAGGACTTCTCACAATCGACAGCTCTATGATTGGTCAAAATGTGGCATCTGAAGTTGAGGCTACGTCTGCTTCTTCTCCTAGCCTGGACAACTCCCTGAGTTTAGCCCTCAATACTGTGGCTGACAGTTCCTCCTATATCATGTACAACATGATGCCTGCAGTTGGCAAACAGCCACAGAAATAGAATATTGGTGCTGATACAATTGACCTTCTATTGAAGATTCAGCTATCAACCTTGTGCACAGTAAAAACATTTTCGCATGCTGTTTTTAGCATTGAGTTCCTGTGAGAGCCCACAAACATCCTGGCAAAGTTTGTGTTAGAACTGATAGTTGAATCGAGTTAAATAGTAGAGAAAGTTTTTCACTCATGAATGAGCTTGAAATATGGTACAAATCAGATGTAACCCTTGCTTTTGCACTTGATTCATATGACCTACCTGTTCAGGTAACAATATGAATATGGCAAATGCCTAGCATAAAAATTTGCAATACTATTGCTATACTCTTCAAAGTGTATGAAAAAGGTTCAGCTGACAGCCTGGAATTTTTTTTTTTTTTTTTGCCACTGAAATAACAGAGGAAAACTTTTTGACAATATTCTACATACAATCCTGATAAGTGTGTGCTGTGTGAGTTTCAGTCTGATTCTGAACTTGATAATATTTGTGCTTACAGGTATTTCATAGACTGCTTTTGTGTGATATTGTGCTTAATATTTTGCATATAATTTCAGATCTTGTAGGAGTGTCTTTTTTTGTTACATGAAGAACTGTTTCATTATTGATGATTTCCTGAATGGAAACAGTGTTTGTTGTTTATGTTGTACAAAATCAAATTTAAATATTTATATATGTGAAAATAATCTTGGTCCTGTGTAATGGCCAAGAGTCCTCCAAAAACATAGCAAAAAATGTCAATAAAATATTCATTTCAATTTTTTTTAAAGAGTTTTCATTTTCGTGATGTCTCCAGTGAATGAAATAAGGACCATCCACCATCTTGGAACCTTTGTTCTGGGCTGGTAGATATGTGGTTTTTCTGCAATTAAATTGACAAAATAACACTTTTGGGCTGGCTGCTTTTCATGCTTATTTCATACATCATGTGAAAGACATGTTGTTTTTTGGTTGAGTTCCCGTTGGCAGGTGTTTCCATCGTTTCCAGAGCATAACATCCTGTTTTAGGGTAAAACGTATACATTGTAGCTCCACTTTCTCATCCTGGGTTAGAACCCGACTCAAAGCTGTGCGCTGTGACCTAGGATCTAAGAAAAGACCACCAATGAAAGGCGAGTCGTCATTATTGTCAGACTTTCAACCCTGTCTTCACCAGCATGCAAGTGGTAAAGTACCTCAGTCTGCATATATGAGACAATTTGTCGGAAAAAAATTTCATTTCAGCTCGCTCATCTCAGAATGTCACAATTTCATAAACTTTTTGATTGGCTGGATCACCGCTCCAACGCACAGCTTTGGGCAGAATTCTAACTAAATTCTAAGGGTAAGGAAGTGGAGCGACAGTGTACACCTATTACCCTGAGACAGGAGGGGAGCATAACTCTAAAACAACTTGACCAAAGCGTCTACACACAACATTTCAGCTTTCTAGAACTTTTTGTACTGGAGAAGATGAGTCATGGGCTCTGTAGCTCATCAGGATTTCTATTGTTTGAAATAACAAAAACTAAATCATTTTTTCTCAGCTTGTTCTAGAGCTTTTCAAACTGGAGAAGATGAAAATAGGTTTTTGGGTCACGACCCCTATGACCCATACTTGAAAAAGAAGTCATAAATAGGTTTTTAAGGTTGTGACCCCTGTGACCCTTTTTGGGGTCACCAAATGTAAAATTTAGTATCCCCGTTGGTCAAGGAGTCTGCACACAACATTTTAACTTTCTAGACCTTTTGGTACTGGAGAAGAAGATGAAAATAGGTTTTTAAGGTCATGGCCCCTGTGACCCTATTTGGGGTCATGGGGTCACCAAATATACAATTTAGAGTCCCCATTGGCCAAGGAGTCTGCACATAAAATTTCAGCTCTCTAGAGTTATTGGTTCTAGAGAAGTAGTCGAAAAAGCGAAAAGTTTACAGACGCCAGACCATAAGCCCATCGGAAATTAAGTGTTTTGTCTAATACTGCTACAGTTGAGCGAGTTTTGCAATGTCATACCTTTGTTACACTGTCACTGTTCACGTCATGGAAACTGCCAAAAATAGATTCATGTGTAGGTCTAAGCAATAAATTGCCGATATGGTTGACATATCACATGTTTGATCTAACAAAGCAAGATGCCAGGATTTGTGAAATACCTTAGTTTGAACTAACATACATTGCGGTAATGAATCTTTAGTAGGGACATGTCTCAATATATCAAAATTTATTTGCAGTAACATTTATCGGGTCATCACTTTCTTTCACTGGCTGAATCATCTAGGTAATGTCCATCATATCTCATCAAAGTGAATTAATACAAAATAACAACAATTTTATTTATTATTTTATTGATTCATGACATAGTTCAAGACAGATCAGTATAGATTTACAGTCATATATATTGACAAGTTTATCAAATTAGTTGTACATGTAAATTAATACACAAAACAAAGAACTTGCTTCTTAAAAAGATAACAAATCACTCCGATTTTAATCAACTTTGTTCCGAGGAATAAAGTTATTACCCCCACCAGGTTTCACCTCCAAACGGTCTCTAACTCGCAACATATTTGACTTCAGTTTTGAGCAGTTAAAACCTAGTCATTAGAGGTCCAATCAAATCATAGCTTACAAAAACAATAAATCATTTACATGTTTCCAATGTCGAGAACACCGATGAAAGGATGGCTACATTTATTTCTCGGAATGGAGTTGATTTTAATCAGACAAATTACTGACTTGTATATCATGAAAGAGAAACATATTTTAGGGAAGTTTGTTCTAGATATTGCACTATTATCAACAGTATTAAAACCATTATTTACTAATTTATGAAATAAAAACAAAGAATATATTTCAGTCTGCTATTACATCTACTATAATTCATTTCTAAAATTGAATATATTCCAGTTTGGGATCGTTTTCTGACAAAGAGACATAATGTATCTAAAAACATCAATGACAATTCCATTCCCTTAATTCTTAAAAGTAACTTAAACAATATTTCCCACGATGTACTTACTTTGAACATAATTTTTAGTATTTTAATTAAAGAAAAAGAAAAATCAGCTTAGTACATGTGTATCACAAACATCTCTATGGCATTAATATCATCATGTATAAACACTTGTGTAGCACAGATACAAATCAACAAACTAAAACAACTAAGCATGCACTACTATTGCCGTTAACACTTATAACATCCAACTTAGTCCTTCCTTGTTTCAGCTTCTTACCAAAACCAAGAACATGCACACAACCATTTTGCATTTCACATTCAATGTCACCAATCGTCATAAAATTCTTCTAAGAAATGTGATAAAGTTGCAAAATGAACCTATATAAAATAGCTGTCAAACAAATCGGAGTGAGAACCCAAACAGGATATGATCCTCAACCATAGCTAGAACTTCAAACATTTGTAATTCATACAACCTCAGAAAATCAGTTAGCGACAAGTTTCATATTTATTAATTTTGGAGCAAAATACACTTCATTTTCGTTGATAGACATTTCAGGTATCAACAGGATAAATCATCATCATTGCATATAGAGACGGATCCCAACTTCCCAATGCAAGGCATAACTCTTGCCAGTCTCCATTACCGGCTGATTTAGGCCTTGCAGTATTTCCTTAAGATATCTGTGCTTAGAAATCCAGGCCCACTATGCATTTCTGGTGCAGCGATTCACTATCTAGGCACAACAAAGTGTGGGAAGAACCACAAGGCTTAAATCAGCCAGTAATGCAGACTGGCAAAAGTTATGCCTTGTGTTGGAAGGTGGACAGATCCAGGATTGTCAATAGGAGGGGGTGCACCCTATCATTTAAGGCGATGGTTTATGGTTGAACCATGCTATTTCCTTCATTTGATACTTTGGGTAGTTGATTCCTGAAGATAGGAGAGGTTTGATATTGAAGCTTAACACCACTTTCAAGAGTATTTCACTTATATCATGGCTAATAGCATCATTGCAGAAAGAAAGCCTACGACATCATTGTGGCTAAGCATTGCAGAAACCTTTGAGCATCGGCTGAACCTACCAAATTATGGGTAGTACTGTGATGAAATTACGGTTGCACCCAAACCTTACTGCATCTAGAATAGTTCTCTAAAACAGATAAAGTTGTAAAGCCCCAAGATGGATCCAGAAAATAGGACTTGACACGAGTTTTAGTGGAGCTGGACTCCAGAACATGAGAAACCATCCCACACCTAATCAATGTGATCTAAATGTTCATGGAGCCATACACATGGACTTCTGCCCCACAAACTTAGGAAAAACCTAAAACAATAACTATACTGGTTACAGGGCCTCTATATTTTGTAGGAGGCCCAGGATAAGGATAGTTATCATTTTAGTTCTTGAGTTAGTCGGGCAGTGTCAGCGTGTACAAGATGTCTCTCTGGTTCAACACAGCTTGTTTGTGTCTGATTTTATAAAACAAATTACAAGTAAAAATGTCATAAATCACTGTAAGACCAAACAATTCTAAATTAACGATTGATATATATATATATATATATAGAAATAATTAATTATCCATTTGCAATTAGCTTACATATGATATAACAATTACATAACAGATACAAATATAGTATTTTTTTCTACCAACAGAAGGCAGGGACAATCTTGAATCACAATGAAAGACAAACAGCAATATCTTAACAACTTCATCCTACAGTTAATATAAAAGGATATGTACAAAGCAATTTAATATTTTAAATATAGTAGTCCAAATTTTGATCAGAAATCAATTCAAATCAAACCTTTATACCATCACGATACTGAATTGACTAGCTTACTTCTCAATTAAAAACCCGATTTATAACTTTTGACATATGTGACTCAAACAACACTGAATGCCCTGTAACAGACTTTAAACTTTGACATTACCATTTACTTCTGTACTAACATATGAAACAGATAAATTTTAATGAAACTTAAATTCTATTGCACTTATCCCAACATCCAAGTTAATTTCTGAATTAGGCATCTAACAAAGTCCAATTACAAAGTTTAATATTAACTAGAAGGTGTTTTTACTTGTAAAAATAGATTTCTCCCGATTCACCTTTGAAGCCTAAAACAATTACTTTTATTTAGAGTGATAACCCTTCAAAGTCCAAACTGATGCCACGGTAAAAAACAAAGTTGAAAAGCCAAAAGGCACATCCGCATGATAGGGAGAAACAATATACCAAGTTTGGTGAGGATTGTTATGCTCCGGAAAAGATGGGAATGCCAACACCAGCACCGATGGATACTGAACCAAAAACAATTCCCTTGACCAAAAATGCCTCTCTAAGGACAAACAAAAATAATTAGTCTCACGACCCTTCAGGGGGAGACATAATTCTACTAACTAAATTTATAGCATCTAAACAAAACATTTCTTATATAACCTTGTGCAAAAAAAATGGCTACTAGACTAATAACCACACACATGCAAATATGGTAATATATGACACTGGTTACATCTAACCACATGGATAATCAATATGTATTATGAGATTGTATCATTATTATGCATACTGATTTATCAAAAACAATTTTAAAATAATTTGTTAGCTTCTTGTGTATTTATTATTTCATTACAAATGACTATTGGGCTAATAATATTGGATTATCTATATTGATCATAGCTAACATGATGTCAAAATCTTGACTTCATACTCAAATGGAACTTCGTCTAATAACCACACACTAAGTTTGATACAAACTCTTTGTTCAGACTGTGACCCTAGCCATCAAAACTACAATAACATGCGCTTGTATTTTGATCTGTTAACAATATATATATATATATGCTATATGGTTTGTTCTTATGACTTATTAAATATACACAGTGACCAATTATCATATAACTCATACACAGAGCATAATAGAACTTAAAAATCTTGATTGTCACGGACAGATTTCTAGAATACGACTTTCATTCCCCACAAAAGTAACTCAATTTCTATCTTCTCACGTAACCTCTGTTGAAAGTGTCTCGTGTCAGCGAGAGAGAAGTTAGTTTTGCAATCAGCGACATTGTTACAAACTGAGCATTTAGTATTTTCCGTAACCTCCATCTGTGCATTGCATACATTTTTTTTGCAAGACAACAAATATTTCTTAAAAACAGAAAAAAATGTAAGGCATTGTTACCTTAGTAGAAATAAGGGCGCTATCTTTGTTGCAAATTTCCACCAAATGGGGATTTGTGAGAACAAGAAATAGGGTCCAAATGTAACAAAGGTTATTTGGGAAAATATATATTGAGTAACCTCTGTGTGGAGAGATATGGTGGGATGTTATGAGTTTAGTAACATCTGTGGGGAGAGAATGTGGGAAGATATATATTGAGTAACCTCTGTGTGGAGAGATATGGTGGGATGTTATGAGTTTAGTAACATCTGTGGGGAGAGAATGTGGGAAGATATATATTGAGTAACCTCTGTGTGGAGAGATATGGTGGGATGTTATGAGTTTAGTAGCATCTGTGGGGAGAGAATGTGGGAAGATATATATTGAGTAACCTCTGTGTGGAGAGATATGGTGGGATGTTATGAGTTTAGTAACATCTGTGGGGAGAGAATGTGGGAAAATATATATTGAGTAACCTCTGTGTGGAGAGATATGGTGGGATGTTATGAGTTTAGTAACATCTGTGGGGAGAGAATGTGGGAAGATATATATTGAGTAACCTCTGTGTGGAGAGATATGGTGGGATGTTATGAGTTTAGTAACATCTGTGGGGAGAGAATGTGGGAAGATATATATTGAGTAACCTCTGTGTGGAGAGATATGGTGGGATGTTATGAGTTTAGTAACATCTGTGGGGAGAGAATGTGGGAAGATATATATTGAGTAACCTCTGTGTGGAGAGATATGGTGGGATGTTATGAGTTTAGTAACATCTGTGGGGAGAGAATGTGGGAAGATATATATTGAGTAACCTCTGTGTGGAGAGATATGGTGGGATGTTATGAGTTTAGTAACATCTGTGGGGAGAGAATGTGGGAAAATATATATTGAGTAACCTCTGTGTGGAGAGATATGGTGGGATGTTATGAGTTTAGTAACATCTGTGGGGAGAGAATGTGGGAAGATATATATTGAGTAACCTCTGTGTGGAGAGATATGGTGGGATGTTATGAGTTTAGTAACATCTGTGGGGAGAGAATGTGGGAAGATATATATTGAGTAACCTCTGTGTGGAGAGATATGGTGGGATGTTATGAGTTTAGTAACATCTGTGGGGAGAGAATGTGGGAAAATATATATTGAGTAACCTCTGTGTGGAGAGATATGGTGGGATGTTATGAGTTTAGTAACATCTGTGGGGAGAGAATGTGGGAAGATATATATTGAGTAACCTGTGTGTGGAGAGATATGGTGGGATGTTATGAGTTTAGTAACATCTGTGGGGAGAGAATGTGGGAAGATATATATTGAGTAACCTCTGTGTGGAGAGAT
Source organism: Gibbula magus (assembly GCA_936450465.1). NCBI lineage: Eukaryota > Metazoa > Mollusca > Gastropoda > Trochida > Trochidae > Gibbula > Gibbula magus. The sequence continues at coordinate 36,176,873 of OW388301.1, read as the reverse complement.
ATGGTGGGATGTTATGAGTTTAGTAACATCTGTGGGGAGAGAATGTGGGAAGATATATTGAGTAACCTCTGTGTGGAGAGATATGGTGGGATGTTATGAGTTTAGTAACATCTGTGGGGAGAGAATGTGGGAAGATATATATTGAGTAACCTCTGTGTGGAGAGATATGGTGGGATGTTATGAGTTAAGTAACATCTGTGGGGAGAGAATGTGGGAAGATATATATTGAGTAACCTCTGTGTGGAGAGAATATTAGAATGACAATAATGTTGGACAAACACAAATATATCTTTGCAGGCATTTCAATAAAACTTTTCCCAACGCTGTGACTTCATAACTGCACCTAGGAATACAGTGATGCTTAGAATATGTCCACGTTGCAACTTGAAGTAACAAAGATAAAAGCTTTCATAAACAAACAACAGTAACAGACTGTGGAGACAAAATTAGAGGATTGTTGGTGCCTACATGTTATCGGCACATTAGTGAAACACAATACAATACGGCAATAAAACTGCTTAGGGTTTTATTTTGGTGCTTTTAAATTTAACAATTCAAACAAAATTACTGCACTACTAGAGAAAAACTACTAGCAGTAAGCGAGAGTAGAACCTGATAAATCTGTCAATAAGTTTAATGGGTGTCTGATATTTAATGATTAAATGGTTTTGGTTAAATTTTAGCACAGGATCAATAAATATCAGCGTCATTTAACATTCTCATCATGCAAGAATTATTGTCCCGATAAAATTGCGATACCCCTGTCATATTGGCCTTTCAAGGATTTATATTGACAATACCAATAATGGTATACATGCTTGACTTTCATACTGACAACCTACCCACCAATGGATACTGAGATAGGCTACATAGATTAAGATAGGTTGCAGGGACAAAGAAAGGCTGCAGTTGACAGACTAACATAATCTGTAGCACTCATCTAACAGACACTTAAAGGTGCATCCACTGTGTTTCATAAAATTGTATTAGGCTTTAATACGTTCCGACTCACAATATGTGCTGTTTACAGTGCAAATAATTAACTCAGCTTGCATATTCATCCTCAATTGCCAAAAATATCTCAATTACTAGTTTCTAATAAAAATAGAGTAACATCATTATGCATGTGCAGAAATCGAAACTGCACGTCCCATTTTCATGCACAGTAGTTATATGACCTTTTAAACATGATCAACCCAAATTTATCATTTTGTCTGTTATGAATAAGATTCCCAAATTACGTTTGACTCATCGGCGCGCGTCAATCGTGATGCATTGTCCGGTTTTCGATCAGAAATCACTACATTTACCTTCATATCGTCAATATACTAAGTTGACTATCATCAAAATGGTAGTTTTCGGTAACAGTCGGTTCTTCTCGATAAAGTAACACCATTTATAATGTTTGGAATACGTGACCCCCAACAACTAAATGGATGTACCTTTAAGGGTCAATATTGATTCTATTTATTCTTCATAATGGCTGCGGCCTGGATACATTGACTAAAATAGGTTTCAGGGACAAAGGCTGCAGTTGACGGACTAACAAAAGCACTGATCCAACAGACACTTAAGGGCCAACATTGATTCTAGTAGTCTTTCATGATGGCTGCAGCCTGAAGAAGATGCTGCACTGTTGCTTCAGTCTCGTACACGACACTGACTCCACTGGACATGGAGATAGGCTGCAGGGACTGCAGCTCCTCCCCCTCTGGTGTGGAAACAATTGTGGACTGGCTCATTGCACTTGAGGAAGTGTGAGGAATACTGTAGGAGCCAGAGAAGTGGATATTCTGCGAGTCTACAGAGCTCGGGAAGAAGTTTGAGATGGTCACAGGCTCGTGGACGGTGATGTGTCCCCCTCGGGACGACAGAATTTGGGTGCTGGCTCCAGTGTTGTCAGTAACAGCCACTGAAGAATCTGTTCTTGGGGTGTATGAAGAGTTTCTGTTTTGCAGGAATTTGATGCAGCCGTCGTAAGCTGTAGCATGAGTGTCCTGAATAGGAACAACTGGAATGTATTCATTAGGGTTCAAGAGGGATCCCACAGTTATTTCCTGAGCATGATTGTTGACAGAGTCCACCTCCATCACCACCTCCTCCTCAAGGTCCTGGGTCGACACCTGATCATGATTCTGATTCTGATCCTGTTCCTGTTCTTCTGCTAGTTTGGGTTTTAGGCTCTCAGGGAGATAGGCCTTTTTCTTCTTTGTGCTATGGATCTTTTCATGTCTAAGAAGCTCCTTTTTGTTAATGAAGCTTTTACTGCAGTGTTGACACTTCAGGCAGTCCTTGAGAGTATGTCTCTTCATATGTTCGGCCAAAAGAGATGACTTTGCAAAAGCTTTTCCACAACAATTGCATCCATATGGTCTCTCTCCTGTGTGTAATCCCATGTGACTCTGTAAAGCTTGATTATGAGGGAATTCTAGACCACATGTGCTGCACAGCAAAGGCTTTGCTTTACAGAACTTCTTCTGATGCAGTTTGAAGTAGCAGGGATCAATGAACCAGTCCTTGCAGTCGGGACATTGGATCAGATTCTGTCCGGTGTGTGTCTTCTGGTGAATCTTCAAATACCAGACACTGCGGTAACTCTTCCCACACTGTTCACAGCTGTGTCTCTGAGGACCGTCATGGGTCGCTTTATGAGATTTCATACTGCCCTGAGTGCGGAACCTTTTCCCACACAACTCACATATGAACTTCCTCTCCTCGGTGTGGATTGGAAGATGCATCTTCAGCTGTTTCTCTAGGTGGAACTGTTTCTCACAAATGAAACACTGGTACGGTTTCTGCTCTTTGTGCAGGATCATATGCTTTGGCAACGTCTCCTTAAGCTTAAATCTTTGCCCACAGATTTCACAAGAATATGGTTTTTCTTTGGTGTGAGTTTTCTCATGTTTTTTGAGGTAGCGGATACAAGAGAATGTCCTGTTGCATTCTTTACACACAAAGCTGCTCTCAGCAGTATGGGTTTTCAAATGACTTGTTAAGGTTTTCTTATTCAACAAAGTCTTCCCACATATTTCACATTTGAGCGGAGATTTCTTACGAGGTGATTTGACTAATACTAAGTTAACACTGCCAATGTTGTTTTGGCTGGGTACGGGATCTCCAGCTTCAAGAGTTACCTCTCTTGTCAAATCATTTTGAGAGGTATTTTGTTCTACAAGAGTCAACTCATTTTCAAGTTCAATTCTATTTTCACATGAATCTGAAGCACTAGGTACATTATCTTCGACATCAAAATCATCAACATCGCTTGATAGCTCTTTTAATTTGGCAATAATTTTATTTCCTTTCCTTTCTCTTAATTTTCGAGCCGTAAACTTTGGTGATGTTTCTGCCTGACCAACTGATTTTTCTGTCTTACCAACTGAATCTGGAATCTGAGAAACTGATTTTCCAGTCTTAACAATTGAATCTTGAGTTTGAGTGACTGATATTTGTGGCTTACCAACTAGTTCTGGAGTTTGAGTGACTGGTATTTGTGGCTTACCAACTAGTTCAGGGGTTTGAGTGACTGATATTTGTGGCTTACCAACTAGTTCAGGGGTTTGAGTGACTGATATTTGTGGCTTACCAACTAGTTCAGGGGTTTGAGTGACTGATATTTGTGGCTTACCAACTAGTTCTGGGGTTTGAGTGACTGGTATTTGTGATTTGTTCACCTCTTCCTCAGGTTCACTCGCTCTGATGCTTGGTAATTCATAATTCTCGTAATCTATTTCTGGTGTGGTAATTTTTTCTTCACTTATGTCACAATCTTGCTCCTTGACAGATTCTGGTTCTTCAGTAAGTAACTGAGCCTTTTTTGGTGACGATATTGAACAGTTGGAACAATGGGACTGAATTTCATCAACGCCAACACTGAAAGTGAGAATTTTTTGAATGAGGTTTGTTAATGCCCCACAACCGAGACAAAGCCCTTGCTTCTTTATTGACTTGAGAGATGTGGAAACTGCTTCGAATCTGACAACACCTTCTTGAAATAATTTGAATACAGTGTTCCCTAAAACTGATCTAACTTTGAAAGCAACTTCCAGTTCATCATTTTCAAGAGACGTTTTAACAAATGTACATGTCAATAGAGATTCAACATCATCATTGTTTTGTTTTGTAGTATCAGCTTTGGCTGGCTTAGTTTTATTATTCCCTTTAGCAGATTGTAGCTTCCGTTTCCTCATAGTTTTTGTTTTTGAGGGAAGAAGACTTCTATGTCACTGGATGAAGTTGCAAATTATCTGTGAAAGGAAAACAGAAAAGAATTTTAAGTTACAGAAAGGCACATTAGACTGAGCAAAATTAACTATTTGCTTTACTGATTATGTTGATTAAAATATCCTAATTAAGGCAGGAGGCAAAAAACAGCAACTTTACCGTAATGTAAATGAAAGCTGTTCAGGTAAGCAAAACAGGCACAGATTATAACAAGAAAATCATAATAATAAACTAATATATAAGTCAGTGTGTTAAGTTCCACTGAAAAATCTGGCAACATTTTTAATTGAGAGGGAATACTCTAATCAGTAATCAGTCCTTTGTCTTCCATAGGAGAAGCTGTGTGTAAGGTATGAGAGAATCCATTGAACGGTTCCTAAGATATCTCGCTGACAAACTGAACATTCCACTGTGACCTTGAGAATAATGTCCAGGTCACCTAATTCTAAATCAGCCCTTTGTCTTCTATAGGAGAAGCTGTGTGTAAGATATGAAGAGAATCCAGTGAACGGTTCTTGAGATATCCCACTGACAAACAGAACATGAACGTTCAAATGCCAAATAATTCAAAGTTCCGTGACCTTAAGAATAATGTCAAGGTCACCAAAATCTAAGACTAATCAGCCCTTTGTTTTCCCTAGTAGAAACTGTCTGATATGAAGAGAATTTTTGAATGGTTGAACCGTTCTTTAGATAACCTGACACAAGTAAAATGATAAAGTTTCAATGTGACATTGAAATGAAGGTCAAGGTCACCTTCTCTGTACGAACATTACACTCTCTATGGTGACTCTGCATGCAAACAAGAGTCATCAGAAGATGACATTTCCCACTGGCCCCACATAATTTGTAATTTGTATATATCTACTACTATGCTGAGTTTCAATTATGGGGAAGGGATTTAGAGTTCTGCTCCGGGAGCAGACCTATATCTGAACAAAGTCCAAATCAAACAAGTTTCTATGGAAAAGGAAAAAAAGAAGTGTTTGCCACTAACATGGCAATGTCCCCCGCCTCCAATGTTGAGTCATGTAAGACACATTTTCTAAATGTGGTTCTTCTTATATTGCATTTCTGGTAAAAAATGTCATTATGACATCAAATGTGAAGACATTGGGTGCTAAGGTTCATGACATAGCATTAACAAGAATGTGGTCACAGTGTTATGCACTCAAAGTTGACTGGTGTCTGCATAATTCCCTAATGACAGACGTCACCAAATTTCAAGATAATGGATGCTAAGGGCTAATAACAAAGTCAAAGTGCTGTGGTGACCTTATAAATAAGGTCATGGTCATGCAATTTTGGTGGTGTCTGCATAGTCACACATTGTAGGCTGGTACAAAAATTGAAGACACTGGGTCCATCAGGTAATGATATCGTGTTAACAAGAGTTCGAAAAGTGGTCAAAGTATTGTGGTGACCTTGAAATAAGGTCAAGGTCAACAAAATCGACTGGTGTCTACATAATCCGCTATTGTAGCCTGGCACCAAATTTGAAGACTTTTGGTCCATCAGGTAATGATAAATCATGTTAACAAGAGTTCGAAAAGTGGTCAAAGTGTTGCGGTGACCTTAAAAATCAGTTCACGGTCACCAAAATCAACTGGTGTCTGCGTCTACCCCCAATGTAGGCTGCAAAAGTTGACTGTCGTCACGACTTGTCGATATGAAAACATAGGCCTACTATTCAATTTGGATAATTTAAGTAGTGAATGAAGAAATAATGGTGGAAGATTATTACCCTAAATCAACCTTTGATTTCCAAATATGGGATATAGATCTGTTATGTTCTCGCACGAGTATCTTTTTTTGCTCTATGTCACACAGAGAGGCGCTTACTAATTTGGTTGGCCTCTCGGCCGTCATGCAATTTTGACACTTGTTGAATATGTTTATATGTAAAAACCACCAAAAAAATCAATTAGTGTGTGACCGTATATGCTACGGTATAACAGTCGCACTGGAAAAAAAGTCCAAATTGAAACACTTATTTGGGATTTGAGACGAAATGAATTTTGGAATTTATGCACTTGTTGCAAAACAACAAAAGTTTTATGTCATTATTCAAATAAATTACAATGCGAAGCTTACCATAACGTATCCAGAAGTTGAAAATAATTCAAATGTTCATATTGTGGTCGTAGAATATATTACAATATGTGGTAAACAGCTGTAAATTTGAATTGAATCGTGTTGTTGATAACATTTCAGAATTTTTCCGCCATATTGACAAAGGGGCGTAACTCTGTTCTGCTACCTTGTTTTCTCAAATGAAATATCTATTTCTGATAAGATTTCGTGTTCGAATCCACATCTTTTAAAAACACATATTTTTCAATTATTTATATAATTTTTTCCGATGATTGTCCAATTACCTATCAACTAAAAATCAGAATATTCTTGAAACTTTTGTTTCTGAGTAGACTATACCAAAAATGTGTAATTGAATATTGACTCACATTCATGATAAAACTGAGTAACGGAGATGAAATAAAGTGGGAACCATATTGTGCAATGATTGAAAGCAATAATTTTGAAATGATACTTCTTGCAACAACTCTGTTATTTTATAGTATCAACAAATTTTGGGGGCAATTTTTCCTTACACTAACAAAGTAAACATTTCTGTCAATGATTCAGTGCCATATTTCTTATAATGAAGAAGATATTCTGAACTGAAATTCGTGTATTTGTTTTGTCAGTGTTCAAATATACCGCAATTTATCAATCAAGGAAGTCACTTTAAATATTTTTGGTTGTTGGGAGTATTTATGGATTTTATGATGAGTTTGTGAGTCTGTGTACAATAATGAACCTATATAGACTTATAAACAAAAGCCATCAGGAGAGATGGCTTATCCTCCTGGCCCCACATAAGTTGAATAATCAGTTTAAGCAGTATATAATTAAAACTAAAAGGAGTTTTTGCCCTATTCACTTCAACTTATTACCTTTATAAATGTATACAAAATGTTGCCATGGAAACAGAAAAATTTAAAGTTAAAAATGTTCAAACCCCTTAAAGGCATATCTAACTTGATATGAGGAGGTAGTATACAAACTTTGGTGAGAATTGTTCAATCAGTTTTAAAAAACCGCTCCAGAAAGAAACTCTACCTTTTCAATAAACAAAGTCAAAACTGTTGCCATGGAAACAGATTTTTTTTAAAAGTTGAAACCCACAAAGGCACATCTACATGATATGGGGAGGCAGTATACCAAATTTGGTGAGGTATGGTCAAATAGTTTTAGAGATCTGCTCCGGAAACAAACACTATCCTTCAAATAGACAAAGTCCAATGTTACGTGCTTCTGGTGCCTGGCTCAAGTTACACAAGCTATCACTATCATTGCTCTACAAGAAAGGTGAAAGGGAAAGGTGATTTAGGTCATGGCCTGTGAGCTACTTATTTTGGGCCATTGGGTCATCAAGTCTATAATTTAGAATCCGTATTGGCTTGAAGAGTGCTTATGGCATGACATGGTGTCTGGCATCCGTCCTTCCGTCCGTAAACTTTCCACGTTTTCGACTTCTTCTCCAAAACCATAAACACTAGAGAGCTGAAATTTTATGCGTTTACTCCTTGGTTAAAGGGGATTCTAAATTGTAGATTTGGTGACCCTGAGGCTCCAAATAAAGGCCTCACAGGCCATAACCTTAAAACTTATTTTCATCTTCTCAAGGGTCACAAGGTTCACAACCTTAAAAACTTATTTTCATCTTCTTTTCCAGTTCCAAAAGGTCTCGAGAGCTGAAAAGTTGTGTACAGACTCCTTGGCTAAAGGGGATTCTAAATTTGTAGATTTCATGACCCTGTGATCCCAAATAGGGTCACAGGGGTCCAAAAATTAAAAACATATTTTCATATTCTTCTCCAGTTTGAAAAGGTCTAGTGAGCTGAAAAGTTGTATACAGACTCCTTGGCTAATGGGGATTCTAAATTGTAGATTTCATGACCCCGTGATCCCAAATAGGATTCTAAATTGTAGATTTCTCCAGTAAGAAAACCTCTAGATCAAGCTGAGAAACTTTATTATAACAATACAAATCCTGATGAGCTACAGAGCCCATGGCTCTACTTTTATATTTAATTATGCAGGGGTATTCCAGTTGTATATTCAGTTCCTAAAAATTTATTGAAAAGAAAGTAAAAACTCATGAATTCTTCCATCATTTATTCATATATCTTTTATGCTTCATTTACACTTTATACAAATAAATATACATTGATATGTACATTCATACAGTGTGCTTTATGAAAATAGTGTCATTTACATAATGAAGTCTCTGAATAAAATATACTCAAACATACTTGTAAAATAATAATTGGTATATACAGACAGGGATACTTTATATTGACTATACCAGCATAACAAGAAACAGGAACACAAATGTTAAATGTCAATTAAAAGGAATGGCTGGAAAGTTCTAAACATGTCGGTGAATTATCAGTACAATGTCTTTCATTGATTATTTCACATTGTCCCTTTGGACATGTACTTTACTTATCCTGTGTCGTCAGAGTAATTTAATCTGTAAGAATTTTTAAATACCTTGAGTGTGTAAGAAGGGAAAGACTCGTAAACCTGTTTACACATCGCTATTTCTAGCATGTATATTGTCAGCCAATGAAATGTCATGATTTGAAAGTTGATGATCGCTCATTGGTCTTCTCATCCAGGGACTACAATGTTGCCCGATTTTAAGTCATTTCATTGGCTGGTTATTTCTAGCCGTTACGAGCCTTTTCCCTCATACACATTCATGGTACTAAGAAGTCTTAGGGTTGAAAATACCCTGATGGCGCAGGATTTTACATAACCATGACAATGATGTCCAAAGGACTGAATGCTGGTCAGGAAATCAATGTCTTCAGCAGTATTAAAAGAATCTTTCACAGCAGACATAACATTTTTGAAGCGGGTCAATATCGGCTTTCTCGCTGGGACCCATATTTATAACATCAGCGGATGGGAGGAGAGCGTAGAGCAGTGAAGCTAAGCTTGGCTCGTTAGCGGGCAGGCTAATCAGCCCGGGTCTATATTGATTAGGCCCTTCAATGGTGACTCGCTTTGTCTACCGTACGGTAGTTGGTCTGGTAAAATGGCAAAGTTTCTATCTTTACATTCTTTCAATGATTGTACTTCTTGATGCAAAAAAGCTAGTTTTACAATCTTATTGATCAATGCCGCTTAGAACTTTCCAGCCAGTCTTCATAAATAACAAGTTAACCTTATAACGCCTTTCCCTTTTCCCTTTAACATCACCCAAAGTAAATTTTTTCATATTCTTTGTATAATGTAAATGTATGTTTTTTGAGTGTCAATAAATACTGTTAGATATAGAAGTAAATGATGTTTTGTATAAATCAAAGAGTAAATACACCCAAAGCTGTATATCCAAAGAATATTGTATCAAATCCTAACATTACACATTGCTCTATCCTAAATTTACAAGGCAATATATATAATTTAGTGTCTCAGACAAAATAAATAATCTCACTGCGGTATTTTACTATTCTAGTGCCGTCTCTGCTTTTTAATCTTATGAATAAAATAATATTCAACATTCACAAAACTCACGATTTTCCGGCCATTTCACATAAAGAATTTCTCAGTATGCATAAGTGGTGAATTTGTGGATGAAGACATTCTCAAACAATTCAGTTTCATATATAATTGCACATATCAATTCAGTATCATTTTATTTAATTCCAATGCATATTCTCAAATTTTTGTTTTGAAAATAAAGGAAATCTTTAGATTTTTGCAAAATTAAACCTGAAGATGATGAAAATCAATATATTTATGTTTCAAATATAGTTTATTGCTTGAACAATAAATAGGTCAACATTCCACATTTTATTGAAACAATTACAAATATACCAAGCAACAAACTGATAAAGCTTACTTTCATTCAAATGCATAAAAATATTCCATTGTCGAACTGGAATATCTCACACATCATGACTATATATTAATTCCTTAAAAAAACAACATTCGAAAAGCATCATTCTTGCCTTGTAGGATCTATTAAGGAGAGTTGGGATGAAGAAATCAAACTCACTTACGGAAACATTTTGCGACATCGGTATTACATGAAGTTAAGCTTAGTTTTATCAATAAACTAATGGAAAGTGCTTACATTAACCGCAACGCCTTTGTAATGGTCATTTTATGACATGCCGCATGCTGTTATCGTCACCTATTTTCCCGGTAAATATGTTACTATGTGTGTTATGTCAATTGCATAGATATCTCAAGTAAGTGATGAACATAAATCACCTTGTGTATTCAATAATAATTACATGATAGGCCATCAACGTTGCACTTGAATTGATCAAAACTACCTTGAAGTCAGGTTTTTACGTTTATGTATGTAATTTAAAAAATGACGTTAAAGTGATGAAAAACGGTCGGTGACCCCCTATTATTTCATACTACAATTTAAGCAATATCTAAAATATGTGTGTCAGTGAAAAATCATGTTGAATATGCGAAAAACGATTATAAAATTGCTGTTTTTATTTAAAAAGAGCTTAATTTAATTTTGTTTCCCGTAACAGTATCATTAATTTTCAAAATATAGACTTGCTATGTATTCACATATGTGATTAAATTGTATCTGAAAGGATTCTGAGTTTAATCGTTGAAAGCATGCGCTTCATTTAAGTAGGTGAATTCAGTCAAAAATAGCGCAATTTGGTGACAGGGGTATTACTATTAATGCCGATAACTGTTTTTGGATAAAAGATATAATAATCTTGCTATTTTGAACAAATAAGTGATTATTAAAATATTTTATTTCATCGTTCCATCTCTCCTCAAGTCAATGAAAAGCACTTTCAACTGTTTTTGACTTAAACCACTCCTCCTTTTACACATTTGTTACCACGGAGTAATCATGTTTTTCTAATCTAATTGAACAGAAAAGAACTCCTGATTGATACAGAAGGGAGGGGTTTAACTGATATAAGTAATAACATGTTTATATAAAATAGCAGCAGAAGTCATAGAAGTCTATGAGGGACAATTAGAAGTGTCATACATAAGAACAGGCCCCGGGGTCATGAAATAAACTTAAGTCTAAGATTTTCTGGATAACAAAGTTTTTAATGTGAAAATACTCGTTTCGAAGTATATAGTCACTCCTTCATCAGGTGGAATGTAAGGCAAAACAAAATGGGATACATTTATATAGCAAATAAACCATTATTTTGTTTGCTATATATTCATTCATACATTCCACTCGTTGAAGACATGAGTGAAAACTCTAAAATGCTGTTTATTTTCACATTAGAGAAGTTATTATCTGGATAGTTTATATATATAAATCACGTATAAATATCATTACAAGATAAAATTCACAGCCATTTATTAAAATACATACAATAATTGATGAAATAGACGGCCCACCCAAATAAGCATCGACGACTTACTTCAACCATGTTTTCCCTACATGGCGATCACAGCTAGCAAATCATCATAAGTGTGACTGACATCCTAAATCATGAGCATGTTTTATTGTCGCATAAAGCATGCTGTCAGTCCAATTGGCCGTCTGTTTTATTGCATGCCAACTCGTCTTCTATTTCTTAAATAAAACATGTTTTATGCTCTCTGCTATGTTTTATTCTACAATAAAGCGCAACAGAGTCTTCTATTTCTCATATGAGATGTCCTTAAACAGTTACTCGCTTTTATATAAAAAAACGTGGAGATATTATGTTTATATGAACTATTTTTTGAAAATATTAATGCCTTTATCATCGCAGAACCCATTTACTAGTATTGAACAATCAAAGTGACGTAAAATATGATGCCATTTGCTCTAACGCTCTAACTCACGTCCCAAATCACAAGCATGTTTTATTGTCTCATAAAGCACGCTGTCGGTCCCATTGACTGCCTGTGTTTTATTGCTGTGGGTATATTACTTACTAATAATTCACTTATTCTTCAATAATAGTAAAATAGGCCCAAAGTTTAACATGGTCTGGATTTAATTGAAAATATTGTAAATTTTAATTATTGCAGCACATCATATGTGTTACTGAAGGAAATATTTAAAAAATTTATTGATTGATAATTTTAGAACATTGTCATCAAAGGAGTGCCTCGCAGACAATCTGTTGCCAAAAATGGAAGACGTTATTTCCAAATGAGAGCGTGTAACTTATGAAGTCACATATTTCTACAACCTTTTTATCAACTAATATTTTCTCACAAAGGCAGCATAAGCTTCATTGGCTGTTAATTAAGAAGTGTGTGAAGTAGCAAGTTGTTCGACATTCTGGTAGGCCGAGTTACAGGAATCACAATTGCTAACAAAGAGGTTAAATTAATGGTTCTCAAAGTTTTTTTTATGTCAATGACAGTCTTCTCAGTCGACTATTAGCTTCTTAATGAGAATAACTTTCATGTATACTAAATACATGTTATAACAAATTAAAACTTGAGTCAAGAAAATCTTTGAGGAACTATTAGAGATCAGATGTTTTTGCTTTTGTCACATTCTCACAATGGTATGACCTGAAGGACAAACACAACAAACAATAACGAACATGATGACACGTTTGTCTCATTACAAGTTCACAACCTTTCATACAATGAAACATGATGAAAACCAAATCTTATTCAAGTTGTAAGTTCATACGAGCTGGGAGATCATAATGCCAGAACAAGAAGGTTAAGGTCAAATAAATAGAGGATATTTTATGCATGTCTATTTTATACCATGTTTACATCATAAAATCCTCATGTAGGTGTTTCTTGAGCGAGAGATAGTAGATATGGGCACACAAATATAACGTTTTTCAAAAATTGCGGGGGAAAAAAACAATAACATAATTATAATATAATCTTATAATAACTCATAAACAAAGGTTGGCTACCAACTGTCATAGAAATGTCACATAACATTGTTCGTGTTGTCACACACCATGACAAAATATTTTACCTGGGGTTATCTTTTAAAAATATTAACCCAGATGTTTTTGCACTTTAAGTAATGAATTAAAAAGCCATCAAGGATGTTAGTGTTTCAAATGCAAAATAATTTTTGGAATATATACTTTGCTAGAGAAATCTTTTATCTACAGCATGAATAATTTTCATATGACGACATTGTAATGCAATTTGGTTTCAAAGAGATGTACCGTGCTTTTCTTGCAAGTCACCTTGTCACACATTACTGAATGTGACCATTGCTTAATAAACAATGTTTCTAAATGTCCTGAGAATATACAAATTATTGTCTGTTTAATGTACTTTTTATTGAGAAAAGACCGACAAATATATTCTCATTGATTTTAAAATTCAAGCAATACATTTGGGTAAAACATTTATTCAACTATCTTTAGAAAATACATAATTAAATGAAATGGTAAATAAATAACCGCCAACAATTATATATTTAGATTTCTTTGATTGCTCATCAACTTTTTTTTTTCCCCATGTCTTTGTATACAGTGTGTGAGCTGTACTTGAAAATAATAGACTTGATCTATATTTAGACCGGAAAACACCTTTACTAATTAGTGCAATTTTTCGCCTTATTTTGGGTCGAAAAAATTGGTGAAAAAAAAAGTGTATATATTTCACTGAGATAGATTTTTGCCAATATTCCGATATTTTCATCAACATCCTTGATGGCTCTTTAATATGCTTCAAAAGGGCCAGAGTCATAAATAATAACAGAAGCATAAATACAAACAAAGACACAATAGAAGACGACAAGGATGATGATGTTGATGATGATGATGATGATGATGATGATGATGATGATGATGATCACGATAATGATGTTGGCGTTGATGATGTTGAAGATGAAAGCTGATACACGGATAATGTTGACGCAGATGACGAGGTAACTCATACTGATGTTCGTGGATGATGAGGAAATTATTCGATGCTGACGATAACTTTGATATATCGCCGATGACAGCGTCGATGACAACTACTTGCACATGAGATTGGTAGGCAGTCAACACTTAGTAGGAGGGTGGTATGATTTTTGAGGTTTGTCCTTTCCCTAAAGACGGTCTTGATCCAAACCAGGAGGTCTTCCACTCGAGAGTTTGTTTTATCAGCTCCTGCTCTTCACGGTTGAAATGTAACAACATCGCTATTGCTTTCACCAGCTTCATTGCCTGTAAACAAACACAAACATTTCCAGAGAGGTGATCATTTAACTTTTCATTCATCAGAAAGAATCTGAAGAATAACAACTTGTCAACAAGGGAATATTTGGAGGTCAACCTTCTGCAAACAAATGTTCTCAAAAGATTCTGACCCGGGCCCATATTCTCGAAATCATAGCTCATATTTTAAGAATGGCTTTCAGTAGTTCTTAAGGCTATGAACGTTTAGAGAAAAGGCAGCCAGGGCTTTATTCAATATTCTAAAGTTCACGAGTCAAGATGAAATTCAAGAAAAATTACCAATACATTAATACCTGAGTGACTGATATACATAGCTAATCTTGTTTTCATATAAATACCAAGGTGTGGAAGTAACTGTAAATCATTAGATGTGTGCTCTGACATTATGATTATTAGTCAAAAAAATTTTAATTTGGCAACTGGACTATATCTGTACTTCAGTGTATCTGTATCTCAATGTTTATGCAATATATTGTAGCAAACATGCTATCTGACTACATATAGTCGAACAACATGAATTTTAAGTCTCATTTGCAAATTTATTAGCGCAAACTGTAATTTCTTTTAGCTTAGTGCCTAGGGCCTGGATTCTCTAAGCCCTTTTAGTGCTGTGATAGTCATAACTACCTTACATAAGCATTGGCTTGTGACTACCTTGTGCTAAGAAAGCTTAGAAAATCTAGGTCCAGGGGGCTGTTGGGATCGATTACAGTACCAGAAATATTTCTCCAGTAACGTGTTTGTTTGATTGATAGTCAAAGCACTCACTTCTGTCTCTCGACTAAGCATAAACTTGAGGATGACATGTTTGAGATACTGGAAGTTGACGTCTTTGTCCAGCTCCTGCCGGATGCCAAGAGTCCCGCTCTTGATCTTTGCATCGTCCTGAGAAACTATCCCTGCTGCTATCATCTGACCGTGGCTTGACATCCCTTTTGTGGCAGGAATAAGCCCCATGTCTGCCATCTGACGTCGGTTTTGCTCAAACTTGCGGTTGGGCAGAGGTGAGTGAGAGTCTCCGATGTCGGAGGAGTCGTCGTTTGGCAGTGCCTGGACCTTCAGCTCCCTCTGCAGTGTGATCCGGAGATCCTTCAGGGTCTGCTCCTGCTTCTTTATGGCCTGTTTAGAGATACACAAGAAATATATAGATCTATGTAACTCTTCTGTGTTGGGATGCAAAACTTCATATATCTGTGATATAGAACCCATCTGGCTACCATTGGTGTTTATAATTAATGACTAGGCAAAACTAAGTGATTTCATACACTTGTGACTTTCGTTAATGATGGGTCAGGTCTGCCAGGCCAATGAAAACCAACAAAATCTTCAGATTTCAGTGAAATTGCTACAAACAGATTAGTTTTAAAAAACAATGTCTAATGGCTGACAATTATTCTAAG
Organism: Gibbula magus; assembly: GCA_936450465.1. NCBI lineage: Eukaryota > Metazoa > Mollusca > Gastropoda > Trochida > Trochidae > Gibbula > Gibbula magus. Next base: position 36,161,083 of record OW388301.1, on the reverse strand, counting down.
CGCCAGATGACAAAGAGAGATCAATTTCTACAAAATTTAAACTCTAAGATCAATATTAATGTACCCTGTTTTTATCTGTGAGTTGGTTCTGGAGTTCTGCGACCTCCGACTGTAGTTCTCCTACTTTCACAGAGGTCACCTGGTCTTCTGACTTCTTGGTCTCGTAGTCTTCAAACTGACGGAAGACAAATGTAATGTAATGGACATTCATACATTAACAAACAACACACATGAAAATAGGCTTTTAGGGTGTGATCAATGCAGCCCTTATTTGAGGGAACAGATTTAAATTCATAATCCCTTTTACTAAAGTACGAAAGTTGAAAAGAAGAAGTCGTAAAGAAAACATATTTAGAAGTCATAGAATTTATTTAGAAATCATAAATACAAAACAGTTATGAAGGCACGGAAACTACGGAGAAAAGAAACTTGCCATAGTATAGTGAGTATTACAGTACAGTCAATATTCCAACCAAAATGGACAGTTTGTAGCAAATTAAAATTGTACAGCAATTGAAAAAGGTTTTACCTTCTTATCATAGTTTGTCAGCTTCCCATCCAATGTGGCGACCGATATTTCTAAACTGCTAATTGTCTCCCCTTTCTCGCTCAACTCTTCCTGTAGGTGGTGCTCCTTCTCTACAGACTCGTTTCGTAAGACACTCAGCTGCTGGGACAACTCAGCATTCCGGACCAACAATTCATCCTTTTCTGAATAAACATGAAACCAGAAACTGTTTTGGTAAAAGATGTAAAAGACACGATATGAGGGGCAATGTCATATACTATGACCACCTTGTGCCTAAATTGGGGTACTTCTAGAGCCATATAGTTTTCCCTTTTCTTGAGATAGCTGAAACAGACATTCTACCTGCTGATATTATACCACCATTCTGAGTGGTAGAATTACAGGAATCACAACTTGTTAACAAACAAAATAGTTCAGATAATGGTAGACAGAACAGGGTCCTGAACATTGATGGCATAACTATTACGCGAGTGTTCAGCAACTAGTGTAAACTGTCTTGTTTTCAGTCAGTCCTGTAAAAGTTTGCTAAACACAAACTTCTAAGGTCCAGGGTTCGAATTCCGCCAGGCGCTCTGCAACTTAGGGACGGATTGAGAGGAGACAAAATTTGTGTGGATATTCCTGTTTTAAATCCTGCATGGAGATGGGCAAATTTGTCTGGTACAGAGTTGTGGAGATCTGTGCTACGTGCTGTACGGTTTGGGTGTAATGTTACACTGAATTATAGGGAAGCAACACTGATGCTTTGCTAGTTCCAGGCGATGCACGCAGATTTCATAACAATAAATAATCACATTGTTGTTGCAGGCTTTCTCCCTGCAGTAATACGCAGCCTTGATAAAGATTTGTAAAGAATGGTGCTAAGGTTAACTAAGGTTGCCAAGATATTGTAATTGATTCTGCAGAAGTCAAGGGTCAAGTATCAGAGTACTTTCAATATCAAAGTATCCATACCTTTCTCACTGCTGTTGCGTTCCCCCTTTTCCGTCTTCAGACTCGCTCTGATGTTTTCCAAACTATCTTGCAGTGACTTCACTTCCTTCTCCAGACTCAAAATCTGACAAAAGTTTTACACTTTGAAATAAACACAGGCTTGGAAGACTTTGGAGATCTGTTACAAAATCTTTGACTGTTTAATGATTGACAAGATAACTATATGATAGAATAAAGTTGTGGCGGTGTTTTCCACATGGATGATCTGATGTCACATTTGTTGCCCACAGCCACAGTAATGTGTTAATTGGAAATGTCAAACTGGAGAGATATTTTCCAAGATAACTGATTGGTAATACATTAGATCAACAATAGATACTAATGTAGTGAGACAAACCTGTTCCAGCTGAGCGACCTCCCTCTCTGTTGTTTCCTTCAGATTCTGCTTCAACTTCAACATCTCCTCAGATAGGTCTGCGTTCTCTGTCTGCAAGGTGAGAATTTATGTGTCAACTTTTTTGCTTGGTGGCGAACTATTTCTGCTGCATCATTTTAAAAAAAATCTCATTACCATGAATAAAGTAAGTTTATTTCAAAATATCATTTGAAGAAAACCCAAGATCATAGACACCAATTTTTGGTGTGGAGGTAGGGGGGATTTCCATATATTGTAGGAGGGTGTTCAACATAAAGACATGCAATATTTTTCCATCCTCGTGAATGTTCTGGATCCATCACTGAACAAGATACTGTACAGGATAACAACCCACCTGCAGTTTGGCGTGTTCTGCCTCTAGAGACTTCACCTCTCTCTCCAGCTTGAGCTGCTGTTCCATGGAGTCCTGTTCTCTACTCTCCAGGTGCGCCTGAAGTGGAGAGACAACGTTAAAGGAACAACAGCGTGTGTAATAGTTAGGAAATATGGAAACATTTTCCTCTACTGCAAACTATCACTTAAAATTAAAGAACTATGATAGTAAACGATCTGAAGAAAAAGATGTAAACATAAACATGATCCGATCAAATTCTATTGATTTGTTACTATGTGCTTTTTAGAATTTAACACTGATTTTGACCTGGATAATAATGTCCATGTCACCAAAAGAGACTACGTTGTGTGTCTTCCCTAATAGGAGGTTGGTAAAGTATGATGAGATTCAAGTAAACCTGTCTACAAGAGTTGTATCTAGTATGTCAAACTTTCATTGTAAAATGAAGGTCACAATCACAAAACTACCTTTCTCTCACTGTGGTGAGCCTATGTGAAAAATATGAAAAAAATCCATTCAAAGTTATTTCAATTTGTATGACAAATGATGTCATATTCAATATTTCCCAACTCATGCTTAACAAGAATTGAGGGACAAAGTGCAAGCTTGTCTTGAAACTGTCAGATACTACTTTTACACCTTCACAATCAGTCATCTGCACCAATAACGTATTCCATATATTCAAACTCAAGAATTATTAGCGTAAACATTTTCTCTGAATTGTGGTCTCCTTCCTCAACAGGAGAGACATAAACCCAGTGAAAGTCGAAAATTGAGAGAGAAACAAGATGTGTTTGTTAAACACGGATGCCCCAGGATATACCAAAGTTATGGCCAAGGTTAAAGTTTCCTGAATATTGTTCACTGCGGCAAGGTCAAGGTCACAAGGTCAAATATGATGACCTCATCTGAAAGGTCTCATCCTTAGGTATGCACATGCCAAGTATGAAAGCCGTAGCTCTGAGCAATCTAAAGTTATGGCCAAGGTTAACGTTTTCTAAATATTGTCCACTGCGGCAAGGTCAAGGTCACAAGGTCAAATATGAAGACCTCATCTGGAAGGTCTCATCACAAGGTATGCACATGCAAAGTTTGAAAGCCGTAGCTCTGAGCAATCAAAAGTTATGGCCAAGGTCAAAGTTTACTGAAGCTGTCCACTGTGGCAAGGTCAAGGTCACAAGGTCAAATATGATGACCTCATCTGAAGGTGTCATCACAAGGTATGCACATGCCAAGTATGAAAGCCCTAGCTCTGAGAAATCCAAAGTTATGGCCAAGGTTAAATTTGTGGACAAACACACAGACGGACGGACAGACAGACAGACAGACAGACGGTTTTTCCTCCCAAATTACCTCCCTTTACTCAATAAATGGCTGTTGTGTTTGAATCAAGATTTTCAATAATCTTAAGTACGTACCAGTTTCTGCTCGGCATCGTTCTTGAGGTGGTCGCGAGCTGCCTCTAGTTCCATTATCTGACTCTCCAGCGAGGAGATCTTGCCTCTCAGCTGTGTCTCGCTGTCCACCGCACCCAGCCTCGCCTTCTGGAGATCTTTCTCTAACTCACTCCTCTGGAACAAGGACATCCGAAATGACAAAATGCATCAGAGAGATCTTATTCTACAAATGAATGCTATGATCTCTAATACTTTTTAAATAAGACGGCCTTAATTTGTTTGCTTCACTAAAAACATACACTAAAATATCCCTTTCAAAGTTCTAGGTACACTGACAAGACCAGTCAGTAATGTAATATCCATGTCCCATGTACACCAACCTGTTTCTCGTACTGCCGATCCTTCTGACTGGCCAGCTCCCAACTCTCCACAGCTCTCTTCTCAGCATCCTCCAGCTTCGAGCGTAGGTCCTCCATCTGAAACACACACCAATATTCACTGCACGGAGCTCAACTATTCACGATTTCTCCATATTAAACATATCCTTGAAATTTATGGAAGGTAATTTCACGTACAGATGCCTCTCTTGTAAAACTTATTATTATGTTCAAAGTGTTGTTCAAGCTGCCAAGTTGCATCATGGATTTCACAATTTGATGTTCCTCTTGAAATGTACTTCAACACCGTTTATTCGGAGATGCAAGTACGTTATTGTTTTGTGCTGCTGGGATAGAATTTTAGCCATTAACATAGAGATCTTCGAAAGTCTTGTATCATTTCAGGGGTCAAATACATTATGAAAGCACCAGTAGTGCATTTCTAGCCAAAACTCACATACCGGTTCATTGACATGATAATTATGTCCTTACATGTGAGATGTATAAAGTAATTCTCTAACAATTCAATCATTTATATGCAATTTTAAGCCTCAAAGCATGCCTTCATTCACAAATCATAGGAAAGTTTTGTGAAGTATTTGGAAAATAATAATAAAATCAAACAAATTGATATATTGATATATAATATATGTATCAAAATCTGAATGTAAAAAATGAAATAAAGGCAAACATAAAAGAGAAATATACCTGAATCTCTGTAAAAAAAAATATTTAAAAAACGATAATTTGTCATGATAAAAAAACATGATTGCTTGAAAGTCCTTTGCAACTATATAGGACAAGACTATCCAGATTTGCTCAATAATCTTACAATACACTCTACATTCATACAGATATATATATAGAACTATATATATCCATACTGAACCCTTTGCTGTGCATAGACCTGATCAGAGCACTCACACACACATGAATTTACATTGCCAGATGTTTTTTATTTCAGCGGGGAAATCCCATTTCTGATTGTTGGGTGGTGAGGTGGGGTGATTTGGTGTTGATCACCGCTTTCAAGAGTATTTCAATTGACCTACTAGTATCATTGCAAGGAGAAAGCCTGCGACACCACTGTGGCTATACATTGTGGTGAAACTTGCAAGCATTGGATGCTTGTGGAGCAGTTTATAAAACCCTTTAAATGGTAGCCTCACACACTAGATCAGTAATTATCAAAACATCTGTAGCCATACAAACCTCTTAAGACCATTCTTTAAACAGGGTCGACGATCAAAGTAAAGGGTTAATGGCTTACAGCCAAGTGTGTAGGGATAAGGGCTTATGGCTTGGGGCTTGAAGCCAGGGTTTGAAGCTTGGACAACTTATGGTTTGAGAATAAGTGACCCAATCGAAAGTTTTGATGCTCAGGCTCTAGAAGGAGCCTTATTCCATACATGAGTAACACTGAAAATCCTGTAACGTGAAAGCCAGGATAATGTGACAAACCTGTTTGTGGAAGTTTTCCCTCATATTCTCACCAGCCCGTTGCAAAGCGGCCATTTCATCGTTATCCTCCACTATTTTTGTATTGAGGTGCGAAATCTGGAAGGAAGGCACACTAACTAGCTGTGCAACACATAGAAGGATAGCGAGAGAGAAAGTGAGAGGGCTGGGTACCTTGATCAGTAACATGTTTCAAATCAGATATTTCATTGCCATTGAAAAAGATTATCGAGGTGATTTGTGAGGGAGGTCTACAATAATTTTGACATATATCATACTTTAGAAAAAACGAAAGCTGCAATAATACGTAATAATGGTAACAGTGACACACTGATAAGTTGATTCTAAACTTCTTCATAATTCCACATTCTATCATTATTTGGATAGTCATGAACTAATTTGTTCTCTCATTAACATGATTCTCAAGCAGCTTTCAGGAAAAGATTTTAGAAACTTCAAAGTGCTAAAATGAATATAAGCCAGTACTAATGTATGAAACTTAAAACATGATGCTACAAGTCCAAAGTTTTAACAAATCTTGGTATTTGGGGTTTAAGGTGCACTATTTTATCGATTTCTGTTTTTACCCCCAGGTCACATTGACATAGCAACAGTCTTTACATCATAACAATTCATGTTACTGATCTAAAGGCACCCAGACAGCCCAGCATTGTAAAGAGGTAGTCCCAATATCAAACCAAATTTGTTCAAATATTCTAAAGGTCCTTTAATTGATACATACAATGTTCGAAACAAAGCTGGTTTGTACTATTGGGATAATAGGAAATGGTGAAAATTTTCATAACACAGTTCATACAAAAGTTTCACATAACAAATTTCATGACAGAGTTTATAAATAATTCATCAACTAGTTTCTCTCCTATTAAATACATAATACAGTTGATTGAGGAAAATATGTCAAAGTCCACTTTCCTCAACTAGCAAAAATTAATTTTCGTTGCGACATATAAATGATGTCATAGAGGAAATGTGACATCATATCATTGTTCATGACTTCATTGATGACGGCAGGCAGATATTTTGTATTGGAATCATACATAAAATGTTAACTCTGATATGCTTGCTCTTGTAAGTCATAAAGTAATCATCCTGCCATATTAGTATCATTAACATGTCATGCAAAAAATGCATGCATTTAAAAACTAAAATAATTATTTACACGAACAATTCAACAATAATTTATCTTGCAATTCATGCGTACAATACTGTTAATGAACTGTGTTATTGCAGTTGGTGGCACAACAACAACAAAATAAAACTCTACTTCTAACAAATCCACACAACACTTAATCAAAATACTTGTTTGAATGCGATATATTGATAAAACAACAAATGTAAACTTGACCTTACAAATAAGAAACGATCAAGTAGATATGTTGAGCAACCATGCTATGGAATTAATTAATGTCCAATGAATGAATGCCATAGCACATCAAATATTTTTTTAAAGCAAGCATATAAATAAAGGAAAGAATTTTGCAAAGAAAACTGCATTGCAAACTGAATATGGGAACAAAATAATTCACAAAATGCAAAGAATGTGATGACAAAATAAGCAAAGGTTACAACATCAAGGCTTGGGTGGAAATTGTGCATTCTCTCTCTGGTGTGAAAAAAATCTATGAATGTGCCAATAGCTGATATTATTGTTAAGGGTTCAATGGTCTCCATTGGAGGTGAGGTAAGATGATTTGGGTTTAACGCCGCTTTCAAGAGTATTTCACTTATATCACGGCTGCTAGTATTATTGCAGAGAGAAAGTCTGCAACGCCATGTGGCTATGTATTGCAGTGAATCCTGTGAGCAACGGCTGGTACTACGCTGAAATTCAGTGTAGCATTGCACCCAAACCTTACTGCGTGTAGAACAGTTCTCTACTGCAGACAAAGTTGGTGGGACTCGAACCCCGGACCTCGTGATCCAAAGTTGAAAGTTTTAACCACTGTGGCTATCCCGCCCAGTCTCAATATTAAAGAGGACTGAACACAATCATCAGCCACAGAGATGACAACACATGAACCTCCCTTATCAGCGAGGATAAATTCTCATAACTTCAATAAAAACGTCTAAATATATGATTTACTGAACATCTATCAGATGCTTAGTTGCAACAAAAACACTGCGACTCATTAACTTTACTTTTCCCAAAACATTCTGCCTCACTTATATCTGAAGGAGATCAAAATTTAAACCACCAACTTTTTCTGATAATAAACCTAACTAAACCTAACTAAATAACTAACAAGACACACAGAGCAACAACAGTAATGCTTTTAGTAGCCGATGACACCACACAGTCGATAAAACACATATAGAAGCTACTATGAATAAAATCACCATGATATTTCCTGACCAAAGTAAAACCAGACCTACCTGTTCTTCGAGATGTGAGATCTTGTCACTCCACGATGACTTGATCTCCGTCAGCTGTTGTCTCGATTCACTCAGTTTATGTTCGAGGTTATCACGCTACAACAGTGTGAAAGTCATAAATGCTTATATATCCTTATCTTCGAATGTCGTTTGTTACACCAAAATCTGTGCTTGATTTGCTGCTCAAAGGTTTAGTCAAGTATGAGCATATGCAGTTTATATAATTGACAAAATAATTTCCAGCCAAGATCAAATGTTGTATCATCTGCTTTCACAGGTGTTAAAATGTCCAGCAGATAATTCAATAAACAAGACAAATCTAGACAAGATGTATCTAATTCATATCATTTCATGTTTGATTTAGAAATTCACATTTCCTACAATACCTGTGCCATCAGAACTAGATTAATTCTAAAAACATCATAGAGAATTCTCTTGGAATTTTGGGCGTTTGATTTGAAACTTGACACCTACTTATGGTTTGTAAACAGCTTCTTCACTCTACACCGCGCTTCAATAAAGAGTTCAGCTTTCACAAATCGACCCAGTGTCAGCCAGTCTCAAAATCAAGCATAACCTAAGCTTTAACCCTTACGTTGCATATATTTATTTACCATTTTTAGTCCCTGTGGCGGAATTTACAGGCTCGCAGCTCGCAGCAGTAGTTTGGGCTTTGGCACTAACTAGCTCTGCTGGCAGAATTTCCAGGCGGCGATTCCGGTACCGTTTTTACAAAATATACCGCATCTACATGGCGAATAAGGACTATATACGGGCGTTCAATACAAATTCAAGTAGCGACACCCGTACACAAATGGCTAATTCACACCCGAAACTTTGAATGAATTTTCTATGTTTTTTCATTTTTATTCTATTACTTTCGAAAGATTGTCTTTAATTCGGGCCTCGTAACATCATAAATACGAAACGAAAAAAATTCCATTTATATACGGAATTGAAGACAAGATGTCTAGCTTCACAATTATATAAAAATTATTAGAATGCGACCTTTGGTTATAATTCTATAGCTATGTAAAGTTTGTATTTATTTCCACCAATAAAATCGTAAATACTTACAACATGTATGCGGCATTGCAAACGGTCGTTCATCGCACTTTTCAAAGAAATCATAATCTCGAACCAGTTGACAAATAAGCACATGTCAACCCTAATATGGTTATGTTGTTTTACCTTTCAAATAAAAGCTAACCTCGAACCATAACTGATGAAAATATGTTGATTAGTTTGTGTGCCGTTTGGTTTCACATGCCTCTCAGAAAGGTAAAATTGTATCTTTATTTCTGTGAAATAATTATGCGCATTTTATATAGAATAAAAGATTATTCTTTTTGGTTTATTGTGATATAAAAATCATGAAAATGCATTCAGTATTTTAGCCGTGATAAAAAGTTGTGAAAATCGCCGATTGTTAAAGGGATTGTCGGTGTAAACGTGCCCTTTTCCACGGCGCTTGCTGTGTCTTTATTATTTTTTTTACATTTGCTAATTTTATATGGGAATGTAGTCCATTGTTTCCCCTTTATTTTGCCGTATTTTTTTTTGAAAACAAACAATTCGCTCACATGATATGAAGTGCGGGCGTAAGGCGAGTTAGCGTTTTTTTTCACCGTCTCGCGAGATGCGAGGCACATAGCAGTCTCGCGCGAGGCAAACCCGTGGGTGAAAATAGCCTCAAGCGAATAAATGCTTCGGGGGCTAAGCCCGACATAATTGGCCTTTTGTAAAGCTAATTATCGATGCGTTACGGGTCAACAATGCACACGCAAATTGGTGTGAATTTTGCTGGACGTTCTGACCAGACACTGAACAAAGCTTTATTCTCATTGCGGGCTGCGAGGCATAAATACAGCCATTCTCATGCAGCGAGTCGCGGAAACAATCGACTCGGGACCCGGTATGGGGGATAGAAAAATACTTAGACAGCCGTGAATTCTTCTTAGTAAAGGATCCGGGATCCGTATACAGACACCTCGGAATCGCTTATAGCCCGCCCGGATAATTCGGGGTTCGCAAGTTAAGGGTTAATATCCTTGACCTTACCTCAGTTTCGATGGCCTTGACCCTTTCATCCCCCGAGAGTGCATGGTCGTGCGTGCGCTGCTCCAGGAGCTTGACACGTTCCTGCAGCTGTTCTATGTGGTCTTCCTTCTCCATCAGCAGCTTGCTACTCTGTGAATGCATCAATACCTCCGCTTATAGCAACATACTTCAAAGGAGATAAGTCTCAAATATGACATCTTGATGCAACAGTCTGTTTATCTATGACATAACAGATCATCTCAATTTGAGTCAGTAAATTACGTATAAACAGATTATTATTTGATTGGCAGATTTTTGACACTATCATCATAGACAATAGTAGAAGTTCATGTGCTACATTGGGAGAAGTCATTTTAAGGATTTGAATCACCAAGAGTTTTAATGATTTTCCAAAGTTGAACCGAATAGCCAAGCTATGAGATGAGCATGTTCAGAAAAATAATTTACTTCTTCAAATAAAATGTATAAGCATAAAACATGAAACTATTGTGTCAATGACACTAACAAACCAAGGATACTCTGAAGGTCTAAATTGTTCACATACAAATGTTGATTTATGGTACCTATCTCAGCAATAGGAGGACGTAGAAAATCATTGCAACGAAACATACTGTACTTGGAACAGTATCATACCACAAACAAATGGTGTAGCCAGTCATCCTGCTCCATCAGTGTATTTGTATCTACTACCCTTATATTGAAGTAGGGTAGCAGAAGCAGGATGTGGCTAGCAGGAGATGATTAAAGTATATACTGGTACCTTGTTTTTGTGCTGCTCGGAACTCCTCTGTAAAGTCTTGAAATCATTCTCTAAATCAGAGTGGCTGTTTGACATTTTCGTAAGCTGAGATATTTTCTGAAAAAAAAAGTGACACATTCAGTGCACATAGCTTGACTAAAACTTATTTTCAACACTAACAGTTCATGAGTTGAATTGATTAGTTCCAAATCATTATGTGATACTTATTTACTGGAATTGTAATGTCATAATCATAATCAATATCATAATCATAAAGGCAATGATCAGGAATGGGCTGGAGAAAGATTTTTATGCCTTTGTTCATGAAGGTGAGGTGAGATGATTCATGATTAAGGGTTTAACACCGCTTTAAAATTATTTCACTTACATAATTACAGCTGCTAGTATTATGGCAGGGAGAAAGCCCACAACGCCATGTGGCTATGCACTGTGGTGAAACCTGCGAGCGACAGCTGCATCTAGCAAACCATGGGTGGTACTACACTAAAATTCAGTGTAGCATCGCACCCAAACCTTACTGCACATAAAACAGTTCTCTACAGCAGGCAGGGTTACAGAGCCCCTGACCCCTGGGGGAATTAAAATAATGATACTCTAGTAGTTCGGACTTCCTACCTCTGTGAGCTCCTTGTTGACCTCATTTAGTCTCTTCTCAAACAGAACCTTCTCATTGGACAAGGACGTGACCATGTTTAGGTGCTGTGTGTTAACTTCCGTCAATCGCTCACTGGAAATAATAGCAGTCGATGAAGTCAGAAATAGGTCATACCGGTATTAAAATTGCCAAAAACGTGCTATTATTATCACCATCATTATTAAAAATACATGCCTATCCTAATCTTTGATGGCCTTCAATTATCAAAAATATTTGATCAAATCAGCTACAACAAGAAGGTGCAGAGATCACTTTCTTGTTGCAGGAATTTAAGGGTATTCAACCATTGATAAATCCAGATATCCGAGTAAAAATACTGTCATGGGGAATTGCGGATATATGTCATCACATAGAAGCCAAGACAATGTGTGACTTGTCCCATTGACACTCTTCTACAAGGTGATCTCAGGATTTGCTCTTTTATTATTATGCTCACTTCTCTTTTTCCAGTTCTGCAGTTCTTGTTTTGAGCAGCGTCAGTTCATTCTGAGCCTCGTGTAGAGATTTCTCCACGGTTCTGTGTTCTTCGGTTTTATGTTCCAGCTCAGATTTGGACTTGGTCAGGTCTTCTTGAGCCATCAACAGCTGTGGAAAAGACGTGAGTGAGTGAGTCATTGTTTAACACAACTTGGGCAATATCAGAGGTCTGTGGAAAAGAAGATGGTTGGTCAATTTCTGGTGCTTTTTTTTAGTGCAAGAGAGCTCAGAAATATAGAGGTCCTTATTGCTATTTTTGTGACAGATCTCATCAAAGGTAATACATGGACATAATTGTCTATATATTGTGGGGATTTGAGGTTTAAAGTCTCCTTTTGCCAATCATATTTGATAATCAGTATGAAAAACATACATGTAGAGTGGTTATTGATGTCATATTGTCAGGGGAGGTAACTACAGGATTGCAGATAAAGGGACTCTAAACTGGGCTGCGATTGATTTTACAAACCTCCAGTGACGTCACACCACTATACTGCCTATAACATTATACTCAATAATTCCTATGTGGATGTATTATCCCAGGGATTATCACATAATCCCCAGGATTCAAACGTAATTTCCCTCTACCCAGGGCAATTTTCTTAATAATGCCACACTTCCAATATCTGTATTTAATACTGAGATGTTAACCCTTAACTTGCGGGTCCCATAATTATCTGGGAGGCTCATAGAGAAAAATGTTAGAACCCTTGGCGAGACCCGTACGTTGGACTTAGTGCATTTACCGGGTCAGTAATAATTATATTTGCCCCCCAGGCGAAATGCGAGACGAAGTGTGTCCGTATATCGCCACATGAAAACTTGTTTACATACATCTCGCAGATAGCCACGATAACGAGTCTGTGTGAATGTCCGGTCGAAATATCAAGTAAAATTCACACCAAATTGCGTGTGCATTGTTGACCCGTAACGCATTGATAATTAGCTTTACAAAAGGCCAATTTTGTCGGGCTTAGCCCCCGAAGCATTAATTCGCTTGAGGCTATTTTCACCCACGTGTTTGTATTGCCTCGGGTTTGCCTCGCCCGAGACTGCTATCTGCCTCGCATCTCGCGAGACGGGGAAAAAAATCGCTAACTCGCCTTACTCCCGCACTTCATATCATGTGAGCGAATTGTTTGTTTTCAAAAAAAAATACGGCAAAATAAAGGGGAAACAATGGACTACATTCCCATATAAAATTAGAAAATCTCAAAAAAATAATAAAGACACAGCAAGCGCCGTGAAAAAGGTCATGTTTACACTTCATAAATTTTGAAACAATCGGCGATTTTCACAACTTCTAAAACATTTATCACGGCTAAAATACTGAATGCATTTTCATAATTTTTATATCACAATAAACCGAAAAGAATAATCTTTTATTCTATATAAAATGCGCATATTTATTCAAAGAAATAAAGATACAATTTTACCTTTCTGAGAGGCATGTGAAACCAAACGGCACACAAACTAATCAACATATTTTCATCAGTTATGGTTCGAGGTTAGCGTTTATTTGAAAAGTCAAACAACATAACCATATTTGGGTTGACATGTGCTTATTTGTCAACTGGTTCGAGATTATGATTTCTTGGAAAAGTGCGATGAACGACCGTTTGCAATGCCGCATACATGTTGTAAGTATTGACGATTTTATAGGTGGAAATAAAGACAAACTTTACATAGCTATAGAATTATAACCAAAGGTCGCATTCTAATAATTTTTATATCATTGTGAAGCTAGACATCTTGTCTTCAATTCCGTATATAAATGGATGTTTTTTCGTTTGGTATTTATGATGTTACGAGGCCCGAATTAAAGACAATCTTTCGAAAGTAATAGAATAAAAACGAAAAATCATAGAAAATTCATTCAAAGTTTCGGGTGTGAATTAGCCATTTGTGTACGGGTGTCGCTACTTGAATTTGTATTGAACGCCCGTATATAGTCCTTATTCGCCATGAAGATGCGGTATATTTCGTAAAAACGGTACCGGAATCGCCGCCTGGAAATTCCGCCAGCAGAGCTCGTTAGTGCCTAAGCTCAAACTACTGCTGCGAGCTGCGAGCCTGTAAATTCCGCCACAGGGGCTAAAAATGGTAAAATATATATACGCAACGTAAGGGTTAAGTTTAAGATGAAAGTTAGTGTATGTTATGTCTAACTCTATTGGAAAACAACTGTTAATTCAAACATCAATCTCCCAATGTTTTTTGCAATAACCCGTCTCGAACCCGAAACCTTCATACTCCTGCACACCAAGCACTGCGATGACACCACTGTGCTACAGGGACTAGGCTGATGAGGTTGTTTCCTAAGTTCCCTTTATACCCTACTGCCTTTCACAAAAAGGGGATATTTTACAGATGACTCCTTTACTTTTTCGTACTATCAATTAGAATAGATTAAACATAAAATGTAACCACGGGGTCGGTTTGTAAGCTTGATAAAACATGCCAAAGGGTGTTTATGAGATTTAAAACCCTTACCCTCGGGATAAACACTCGGGGGTAATGCCCCTCGTGTTTATCCCTCGGGTTGCAGGTTTTAAATCTCATAAACACCCTTTGGCATGTTTTATCCTACACTAACAACACTAGGGTCAAGTCTATGCATTTGCTTTCACGTTTCAAATCAAACACATTGAGAACGACTCGAGGGTTGACGAACAGTATCAAATTTCGCCTCAACTATCAATACAAACAATTAAATTTCCACTGGAATAAATAATTAAATATAGACACATATCTATTTTATGTAATAAAATTTAATATTTTATTCATAATGAGTATATGTGACTCGTTTGTAGATGAATCTGCACTACCAATAATGTATTATGACTTCACAACTCAAGTTGTTCCTGAAAAATCAGGGAGCTCATTCTGAGTTGGCCAAGAACAAACGTTTGATTTGCAAAATTGATACTCGAGGCCGCAAATCAAACGCAGTGCATGTGTTTGAAGAAATATAGGCTATAAATTTGAATATTCTGGGATTGTCAGCACAAAGACATAGTGACACCATTTTGTAAGGGGAGGTAACTCCAGATTAAACCATACCATGTGTTTGACTTTAGCGAGTTCCTGTATGGTGAGTCCCTGGACCTCCTCCTGCTCCTCCTCCCTCTGGAACAGTTTGTGTTTGTACGCGTCCTCCTTCTTCAGGTTCGCCTCCAGCTCATCGTTCTTCTGGAATCGGACAACTTTCGTTTTAACACTTTATGGGAAATAAAGAGCTTTCAACATAACCCTTTATCTTTGTAATTAGCATACTTTCATTTCAACCTGATTCCTTGGGAAATGAAGAGCTTTCAACATAACCCTTAATCTATATAAATGGAAAACATTCATTATAACCCTTTTCCTGGGGAAATTCAAAGCTTTCCATAAAACCCTTCAGCTACATTATTGGCAAACTTTAATTGTAACTTTTTCCTGGGGAAATTAAAAGGTTCCAAAGTACCTATTAGAATTGAAATTCTTCTATCTTGAAACAAGTTTCTCAGTTTCAATTAAGTGATAGGATGTTATATTGATGAACATTAACAACATTATTTTGATAGAATGGATTGTGAGATCACCTCCAGCGGGATTCAAACCCAGGACCTTTGGGTGAAAGTCCTGCGCTCTACCAGTTGAGCCGAAGGGATATGAGACAGGGTGAGATGAAAGTGTTCGACTGGCCACGGCGAGTGAAAATCCCTTTGGCTCAACTGGTAGAGCGCAAGACATCATAATTACTACTGTTACAAATGCACAAATAAGTCGCAAATAAGTACTTCCATATACTGTCAGTGTATAAGAGATTTACAGTTTAACATTCCATATTGGCAATACTTCTCTGACGTCTGGAAACACTCTCACAAGAAAGGAACTTTTCTTTAGTTCAATATCTTAAGAATATTGCATAGTTTCACAACATCAATTGAACACTATACCAGCACTACAAATCATAAACTGAATAAACACAAGAGAATTTTTTATAAACGCTCTACTTAACTAAACTACCATGCTATATTTCTTTCAGACTATCAAATATTTCACAGACTATGCAGAGGAAATTAGGTGGATCTTGTATGAAACTTGTCCAATTCCAAACAGAAATTTCATTCATATCCTAAATTATCTATCAAGTGAGAATATTTTTCATGCTCAGGATAATTTAAATCTAAACGAGCAGTGCACCTAATACTGGAAACAATCAAGTGAAGTTAGTTGAAATCAATTATTTTGTTCAAAATCATAAAAGGCAATCTTTCATTACAAATGAAAATTATCAACTTCAAAATCTAACAAAACTTATAACTTATAACTGGCATAACCTAGATTATTTGTTTTTAATGTTTGCATGTTTCGCAAACGAAAGACCTACCTTTATCAGAGTATTTAATTTCTCTTCCATTTCCTGAAATAATTATTTTCAAATTTAAGATTTTTGGATACAGAACAAAATAAACCCACCACCGACTTGTGCTGCTGTGTACAAACCTCCACCATATATTGACATTATCAACGGTTGACTTCACACAACATGTAAGGCCCATTCTCCCGGTACAACTTGTTGTAACAACTTACATGGTTCAACATGTAGTAACTAGGAAGTATTTTTACTATCACAAAAAAATGTCCCCTCTTCCCAAATTTATCTTAGAAACAATTAATTTGATTCTTTTAAAGTCACAAAGACAAAATTGTTGCCATTGAAACAGAAAAGGACCAATTTGAAAATTTAAACTAAAACCTCCAAAAGGCATATCTACGCAATAAGGAGAGGCCGCATACTACATTTGGTGAAGATTGGTCAAGAATTTTCAAAATTTAGCTCTAGAAACAACGCCAACGTCAAAACTCAACCACCCGACTGATTCAATCTCCTGACTTTTCGGTTCTTACTTCAACTTGCATCGTGAGAATGGGCTTTCAAGGTGCATGATCTATTCCAACTTGAAAGAAAATCTATGTGCGGGCTTAGATGGATGTCAGAGTCCTGGTTGACAAGTTGAAATTGAGTCCCGAGTATGTGGATTTTACAAACATATCTCTGACAGAGAGTTTATGGTATAAATTTGTAAAGAGGCAATATGCACATAGGTACTCAATTCCACTTTCTGCCATTCTGGCTGAGCCCTACCATTATGTACACCACCACCAAATAGCTTCATTGACGTAGACCATCACAGATTACTACACACAACATTTAGAGATTTACAATTGCCCCAGAAATTATCAAACAATCACAAATCTTCTTCAGCAGGAAAGATCAAAATCAGGAATAGGAAATATTCCTTATACAGATATATGTTCCAAAGCAAGGTTATCCATAGGAATAGAGAGATGTATCTTGCCATCACGGGCTGTTTTGGGGAAAACAACACTATCTTAAAATGGAATTGTCTAATCAATTATGATATGTAACTATCACACCCTAAACTGGGACAGAAATAAATGAAGATTTTACTAATTGTTTCATATTTACAGAACATATGCAAGAACCTTTTAGACTAAAAATAAAAAAGTTTATCAAAACATTCCATTTAATTGTCACCTTTTTTCTTAGAAATGAACGTATGATTAGATTTCAAAAACTTAGTGGAGGCCAATTTTTTGGGGCAAATTGCATTGCCATCTCTTCACAGAATTCAATAATTGGCTTATGACCTCTTTTTAGGAATCCAGCTAAATAAAACATACATTTTACACACTGTAATGCAATGGCTTCACTTATGAGCATGGAATGCAGTAGAGAGACAAATCAGAAATATTGTGAGTTCTATACAAAGTTAGACAACGACTAGTTTATAAGCACAATTAATTACAGAAATACCTTTTCCTTCTTATCTAATTCCTCCCTCTGAGACTCAAGGAACTCCTCCAGTTTAGTTGTGTGTTCGGCACTCTGCTCCTGTAACTTCTGACTTGTCACTGGAAAGGGAGAAACTTTGATACAAATAGCCCTTGTAGAGTTCATTTGAAAAACATTCTCTTGTTCCCTTGACCTCAGAGAAAGTGACGGATGGAGGTCGAACCTAACCGGCAGGGGGAAATAATCCTGTATTTATTTCATGAGAAAAGCATTGACCGTAAAATGTAGAAGGCAACTATTAACTTTGACATGTTTAGCAGCCTTGATACAAAAAGTCCTGTGTATAAGTTCACTAGTAAAACATTCTCTTGTCCCCTTGATCACAGACAGCCCGAAGGACGGAGATACAACCTATCTCATCCATCCACTTCCTGGCTAGGGATAATACTCCTGTGCATAGTACATGAGACTGTAAAATGGAGAAGGCAACTGTTAACTTTGTCATGTTCAGCAGCCTTGATACAAAATAATCCTGCATATAGTTCATAAAGAAAAGGAAAATCACCTGGATATACTGGAATACCGATTGAATTTATCAGTAATGCTCCTTCCCGGTGTCTTGAGATGTTGTTAAAACTTTTCAATCTTATATTAATATCTGGTAAATATCCATCACAGTGGACTTATGGTATTATCCTACCTATATATAAGAAAGGTTGTTCTGACACTCCTAGTAATTATAGACCTATAACATTGCTAGAGTCGGCGGGGAAGTTGTTTTCTAGAATACTTTGTAACAGATTAACTCTCTGGGCAGATTTCGAAGGTAATATTAATCAGGAACAGGCTGGTTTTCGCAGAGGTTTTCGAACTACAGATAATATTTATATTCTTAACACTCTAGTTCAAAAGTATTTATCATTTAAGGGTGGAAAGTTTTATTGTGCTTTTGTTGATCTCAAGGCAGCGTTTGATTCTGTTTACCACAATGGTCTGTTATTTAAGCTTTGGACTAATGGTGTCAAGGGAAGGCTATATAAATTGATAAGTAATATGTATAAGGAAGTCAAATCATGTGTACTGATAAATAATAGTTTTACAGATTTCTTTGAGTGCAAGTACGGTTTACGACAGGGCTGCCAGTTATCTCCCTTTTTGTTTACATTTTTTATAAATGATATTGTAGATTCCATAGGTAGTGATGGGCAAAGAGGTCTATCGTTGGATTTGGTTGAAGTATTTATACTCCTGTTTGCAGATGATATAGCCTTGTTTGACTTTACTCCGGTTGGTTTGCAAAAGCGTTTGAATAAATTGTCGGTTTTTTGCAATAAATGGAAACTAAAGGTCAATATAGATAAGAGTAAGATCGTTGTCTTTCGGAGTGGTGGTCGCATCAGTAAATTTGAAAAGTTTATTTATCAAGGGGCATGTCTTGAATGTGTTAGTTCTTATAAGTATCTAGGGGTGCATTTCTCTTCATCAGGCTCGTGGTTTGTAACCCAGAAGACATTATCACAGCAGGCTTGGAAAGTAATTAATATGATACGCTCCAAAGTTCCAAATTTTAGCAATCTCCCAATCAATATACAGTTTAATATTTTTGATAAGAAAGTATTACCAGTTTTATTATATGGTTCAGAGGTATGGGGTTTTCACCCAGCTCCTGATGTTGAGAATATTCATGATAGGTTCTGTAAAATTGTATTAGGACTTAGTCGTAATAGCCCCAATTTGGCTGCTAGAGGAGAGGTTGGTAGGTTTTCTCTAAAGGTATTTCGGTTAAAAAGAATTGTGTCATATTGGCTTCGTTTGATAACCCAACATGGGAATACATTACTTAATGCAGCTTATTTATTCGAGTACAAAAGAGCAGAAAGAGGTATAAAGTGCTGGGCTTTTAAAGTAAAATGTTTACTATTCAACTATGGTTTCGGTGATGTGTGGCTCCATCAAGGTGTATGTAATGTAGACATGTTCCTTCACGAGTTTTTACAACGTTGCAAGGATATAGATATGCAACAGTGGCACGATAGGGTTATTAACATCTCAAAGTTAGATTTTTTTCTGCCATGTAAAAGCTGCTTTTTGCACCGAATTATATACATCTTGTGTTATAACTGCAGATTATAGAAGGGCTCTGTCAAGTCTAAGATGCTCCGGCCATAACCTCCTGATAGAAAAAGGCAGAATGCTACATATTGAAAGAGCCCAAAGATTGTGTCCTTTATGTGTAATCCCATATGTTGAAAACGAGTATCATTTTTGTCTACAGTGTCCATTTTATGACAGTTTAAGAAAGCATACCCTACCACCGTATTATTGTATTAATCCAACGAAACAAAAACTTGTACAACTATTTAATAGTAGAAATCCTTTTATACTCAATTGTTTGGCAAAGTACGTATTTTTAGCAAGTAAGAAAAGGCGCTTGTTCTTGAAAATGTAATACTCTGCGCTATGTTATGCTTTATCTTATATGACATGTACATGTGAAGTGGGCCGGTGGCCTGTTTACTGAATAAACCACATCAATAAATAATGTCATGGTCAACAAAATTCGAACCAACCTGCAGAGGTTGCAGATTCTTTGAAGGGATCCTCCTTGGGGTACATATAGCATAAAAATCCTAATTTTTAACTTGATGACAGATTGTAACTTAATTTTTAAAAATAACAGTAAAAATAAGTTCAAAAAACACAAAATAAGTGTTTTCCGAACGTGTGACCACCCTGTGTAGAGCCCCATCCCAGCGCAAACCAAGGGATGTAACTCTAATCTCACCACTTATCAATCTAACCATGTCAGACAGAATAAGGGGAGGTGGGTGGCCGTACCCCAAGGAGGATCCCTTCAAAGAATCTGCAACCTCTGCAGGTTGGTTCGATTCTTTTTCAGAAGGGATCCTCCTTGGGGTACATATAGCATAAGGCAGACTCCCAAAGAAGACTTAGGATGTGGATTCTGTCTGTATACTAAATACCCCTTAAAAGTGCTCTACTCAATCCAAGAAAGGTGTCACACTTACCAGATCACGTGACCTCCCGCGCCGAGGGCTGAGGATGGGTGATCCCTTGGGGACTAACCAATCGGCTAACCAGCCTGATTACCGTTATTCGAGCCAAATACCCCCCCCCCCCCCTCTTTTTTTACAAAAGACTATTGGGGAGCAATAGGAGTAAGTATTTCCCGCTAGGCAGTGCCACCGGGACACCTGCTGCGGAGGATATATAAATGCCCAAAACAGTGTAACTGGTTAGGATGAACAATTAAGGTTAGTTTATTAGTCTTCTTAGAAAACTGAACTGAACCAAACTGAACAATAACTCGAAAGCTCAATCAGCTAGAGAGTGTCAACTCTGCCCACCTGAGAGAACCGACTGACCAAACCGAGCGCGCTCTCTAGAGTGCCTGTCTAGTTGGTAGTGTCGAATGAACGTGCTCGGCCGGCTCCAGATAGCGGCGGAGCAGATCTCTTCGATGGGCAGAGCCGCAGCGAACGCCTTAGACGTCGCAACCGCTCTAACCGAGTGAGCTTTCAACTGACCTGGGGCCTCTAAGCCCTTGTGAACGTAGCCCATGACAATGGCAGACACTATCCACCTGGATATTGACTGCTTTGACGCCGGCAAACCAGGCTTGCTACCTCCGTAACAACAGAACAGTTGCTGATCCTTACGGATAGCCCTGGTACGTCTGATATAAGTCTTAAGAACCTTGCGCACATCCAAAATGTGTGCATGGTTTCCAGTGGACCCCGAAGAGGCCGGCTGCATAAGAGTCGGCAGTTCGATAGGAGCCGTCACATGGAACGAGTGGTCGACCTTGGGACGATAGCTGTCGGGCAGCCTGATACTGACTCTGTCCTTATGAAAGACAGTCAGATCGGGATCAGCAGACATCGCATGGATGTCGCCTACCCGCCTGCCCGACGCCAAAGCCACCAAAAAAGCGGCCTTCCACGTCAGAAGCTGCAGTGACAGTGCGTTCAAGTCTTTGAACCCCTGACCTGAGAGCCAATCCAAAACAATTGAAAGGTCCCAAGTGGGGCTGATACGCCGGACAACCGGACGTATCCTGTCCACGCCTGCTAAGAAACGCTGTACCAGTGGATGCGATCCCAAAAGAGCACCGTCCACTGGTATGTGGAAAGCAGAAATAGCCGTAGAGTATCCCCTGACAGTCGATGCGGCTAAACCAGCATCTAACCTGGACTGGAGGAACTCCAAAACAGCGACTAGATCTGTAGAAAAGGGATCGAGAAGCCCTCTATCGCCACACCAGCGCGCATAACAGGCCCATCGATCTTCATACTGAAGGTTTGTCGAATCCCTCCTCGAAGCCAGTATTGTGTCTGCAACTCGTGCAGGAATACCGCTCTCCTGGAGGCGATTCCGGACAGTGGCCAAGCCACCCACTGAATCCTGGGATTCGGGTGTGGCGCCCCTTCCTGAAATAGTATGTCTCGTCTCGAGGGTAACAGTACAGGAGGCTGTACGAGAAACCTGAGAACCGACGGGAACCAACTCTGAGCCGTCCAAAGTGGTGCGATAAGCACCAGGAGGCGAGCTGGTTGATTGGTCAACTGAGAAAGAACCCTGGGGATCAGAGGTACCGGCGGGAACGCCCATAGTACTCTGTCCGTCCAGTCGATCGCGAAGGCGTCTCTGGATAGAGCCCTTGGATCTGGAATTCTTGAGCAGAACACAGGTATCTGATTCGTCATCCCTGACGCAAACAGATCCACCTGGAACGACCCGAACAACAGGGAGATAGTTCCGAATATCCCCCGGTCGAGCATCCACTCGTGAGGTGTTAGGATGCGCCGAGACAAAGCGTCCGCACGGACGTTGTCCACTCCCGGGAGATAAACAAGGACAACCAGAATGCTGAACTGGTCGCACCACAGTAGGAACTGCCACGACTCCTGAAGGAGAGATGGAGACACTGTGCCGCCCTGTTTCAGAATGTAGGATATGGCTGTTTGGTTGTCCATCTCTAGACGAACCACAAGCCCCCTGATCCGCTCTTTGAAGCACTCGAACACACGTCGAACTGCCCTGAGCTCTAGCACGTTGATGTGCAATTTCGACTCCTCCTGTGACCAAAGGCCCGAGGCTGTCAGGTCTTCCAGGACTCCCCCCCAGCCTGATAGGGAGGCGTCTGTCTGGATGGTGACCGAAGGCGTTGGAAGCTCTAGCGGTAGACCCTTGAGAAGGTTGCTCTCGGAAACCCACCACCGAAGATGCTGTAGCACCCAAACCGGTGTGGTTAGAACCTTCTCGAAGCTGTCCGAGTGTGACCACATTCGTGCCAGCGCTTGCTGAACCGGTCTCATACTCAAGCGAGCTCTCCAAACCACGTCCACTGTCGCCGCCATATGCCCCAACAACTGAAGCCAAGTCCTGGCTGTGTGGGTTGGCGATTGAAGGAACAAGTGGACTGCCCCGATCACTCTGGGCACCCGATCCGGGGACAGGGACACGGAACCGGAGGCCGTATCGAACCTTGCGCCCAGAAAGACCAGGTCCTGTCTGGGGGCTATGTCTGACTTCTTCAGGTTGATGATCCAACCCAGCTTGAGCAAGATGTCTAACACCTGCTGGGTGGCTTCCTGATTTAGTT
This sequence comes from Gibbula magus, assembly GCA_936450465.1. Classification (NCBI taxonomy): domain Eukaryota; kingdom Metazoa; phylum Mollusca; class Gastropoda; order Trochida; family Trochidae; genus Gibbula; species Gibbula magus. Next base: position 36,137,840 of record OW388301.1, on the reverse strand, counting down.
CTCGAGACAAGGCTCTGATCAGCCAGTCGTCCAGGTACGGATGACAACACCTACCCTGCGACCTGGCGGCCTGCGCCGGTATCAACATCAACTTGGTGAATACCCTCGGAGCAGTTGAAATGCCGAAGGGTAACACCCGGAATTGGTAACAAGCCCCGTCGATGGAGAACCGAAGAAACTCCTTGAAGTCGGGGTGCATTGGAACATGGAGATAAGCATCCTTGAGGTCTATTGACGACAGCCAATCTCCCCTCTCTACTGACGCTATGACCGTTCTCAAGGTTTCCATCTTGAACGTTGGAACCTGTAGACTGCGATTCAAATATTTCAGATTGAGAATCGGTCTGAACCCTCCGTCCTTCTCGGGTACCAGGAAGTAGGTCGAGTAATAACCGCTCTGTTCCTGACCCTTCGGTACTACCTCGATGGCTGCTTTGTCTAGCAAAGCCTGCACCTCGGCACGAAGGACTTCCGCCTTCTCGGGCAACTCGGGCACCTTCGTGTGCCGTATCCCGGAGAAAGTCGGTGGGTCGTACTTCCAAAGTGGTAAGTGGCCCTCCCTGAGTGTGGACAGGACCCAGGTATTTGAGGTGACTTTCTCCCACTCTGAGATGAAGTGAGATAGTCTGCCCCCCACTGGAAGATCTCTGGAAAGACAGTGTACCCCCGTCTCCGGCAGCATTCGAGCTGCTGGAATTTTGGGTGGTGACTCGGGCTTCGGAGGACCTAGGTCGGCTTGTTTTGCTTCCCTCGGCTCCGAAAATTCCGCTGGCCTTTATGCCCACGGAATTGCCCTTTCTTTCCCTTCCCCTTGAATCTCTTCTTGTTGCCCATAGGGCCATTCCAAGAAGCTCGACCGGAACCCCCCGGCGTGGGGTATAGGTCATCAAGGGGGGAAGACCGCACTCGCTTTTCTTGCGGAGCTGGTTCCTCGAGGAGCACTTTAGAGTCCTCGAAGGCAACCTTCTGCTCGGCGGCTTCCTTGACTACGGCCTGCGATCCAGGAAAGAGGGTTGACCCCAACCTGAAAGGCAGGTTCTGCAAGGTGAGGCGTGTGGACTGCGAGTACTTAGACGTCGCTAGCCACAGCCGGCGCATCCCCATAACTGCGCCCATTATCTGACTCGAGGCACTCCCGAGCCAGATAACTTGATACCTCCGCCAACTGCTTCTGGAACGTGGTCACCTTAGTGCCCAGTTCCTGCATCTCTGCCAGGTCCTTAGCCTGCATAGCAGCAAGGTAGGCCCTGTGCACTGCTACCCTCAGTTGTTGGGCTCCGTTCCTATATGTGTCCTCGTGGGCACGGAACTCGGCCTTAAACATGGCAGCCTGCGACAGAAATGGAGGCAGTCGCCGGCCCTGTTTGCCTACAGAAGGCTGCGCCTGAGCGCCGGACAGGGTGACGGAGGTCAGGACGCATTCGTCCACAACCGGAAGGTCGAAGAGACCGTCCTCTCCCAACTGGTACCTCTTGTTGAGTTCAGGCAAATCAGCCTTCGTACGGGCACCAGAAAGAAGAGGATTGATCGCCTCGACCAACAAGCTGTCGATGATGCGGAGCCTGGTCGCCGGAGGCTTGCTGGGAGCAAAAGCCTCCCCCGGAAGTCGGAACTCCTCGGTGACCTGCTCCGGAACGGGAACAAGCGTCTGCGGGATAGCGATCGCTATTCGGTCACGCGTCTCCTTTAGAAGCTCAGCGAGCGAAACAGCACGGCCGGATTCCTCATCCTCCTCTGAATACGCGGATTCCTCCTCCTCCGGGTCCCCGGCACCGGAGCCACTCTGCAGTGACCCAGTGTCCGAAGCCCGATCTCGGATTGTCCGTTTGAGAGGGATGCGGTACCCGGAGCCGGTCCCCGGCGCTCGTCCCCCGACCGGAGCCGGTCCCAGGGGCTGCGACGGCACCGGCGCCGAAGCACCGGCGCTCTTGCCCTTGGGGTTAACGGCGCCCCTCGACGTGCTCGGCACCTCGGCACCTTGCACCGCCGAGGGGGCTTTGATTACTTGAGCACGAGGCAGAGCCCTAGCAGTCTCTCGGATGCCTACGTCGGGAGCCACTACCTTGCCGGGGCCTGCGCCCGGTTCAGTAGTGCCCCCGAGGTCGTTACCTGCACGAGTGCCGGCCGACCCTTGGGCATCAAGGTCCGGCAGGACCACGACGGTCAACTCCTTACGGAGCTGTTCCATCATCGACCCCACCATCCCCGTCATCTGCCCTTGGATTATGGTAGCGATAGCTGCCGCGTCCAGATTAGTATTAGTCATGGGTGTGTTAGCAACAGCAACGTTTACGTTAGTCTGTGGTTGTGGAGAAAGAACTGGAGGGGGAGGCGAACCCCCCGCAGCCGGTGACCCCACCTCCATATCCGCCTCATCCGATGAGGAAGAGGGGACAGGAGGGGATTGCACCTTCTTTTTCCCCTTACCCTTTGACTTACACCTTCTCTCTTTAGAGGGTGGGATGGCCCCTTTAATTTCCTGCCCTGCCTTCTGGAGGTTACGGAAGAAGAGCATGTCAATGCCCCTCTCCTTCTTCGCCCTTGGTGTGAAGTTGAGGCACAGCTGGCAGGTAGAGTCGTCGTGCTCATCCTCTACCAGGCATGCCAAGCACCTGTCGTGCTTGTCAGCAGGGGGGATGCGGGACTTGCACCCCACACATTCGGTGAAAGACTGCAAGTCAAACACAGAATGTTTAGGGGTGTGCATGTGTGTAAGTGCAATGTTTATGTTTCATAAAAGTGCATCATACAAACAAACGCAGAGGCGCTACTATAATAACTAAGCACTCGGCAAGTAATAAATAGTAAGCCACTGAAAGAAATAGAGCATGAATATACCTAGTATATCTTGCCGACTGAGACAATAACCCCGAGAATGAAAAAATTCAAAAAGGGAGAAATCCTCATCAGTAAAGTGCTGCCCTAAAATGCGAAGCATGATAAAGAACCTCCAAAACAAACAAATCTCAATACAAGAATAGCAAAGTACTAACACATTGCATTTTGTTTGAGATCCGCCATTTTGAGCGTTTTCCATCCGCCATTATTCGAAGCATACGAAGCACGTGCGAATTGAAAAACGAAGTTACAACGCGACAAAAACCATATAAGTAACCTAAACATTCGCCTCTACGAATAAAAAGGGGTTACCACACATACAGTATTCTTAGTCTTGTCCATTTTCATCAAATTGCGAAACTCAAGTCAAAAGGTCTCTCAAACAAAAACACGTCTTGTCTGGTCAATGACAGATTGATAAGTGGTGAGATTAGAGTTACATCCCTTGGTTTGCGCTGGGATGGGGCTCTACACAGGGTGGTCACACGTTCGGAAAACACTTATTTTGTGTTTTTTGAACTTATTTTTACTGTTATTTTTAAAAATTAAGTTACAATCTGTCATCAAGTTAAAAATTAGGATTTTTATGCTATATGTACCCCAAGGAGGATCCCTTCTGAAAAAGAATAACTGGGCCCTGTGTCTTCCCCAACAAAAAAGCCTTGTGAAGGATAGGAAGAGAATCCAGTGGACAGTTCTTGAGATAAAGTATTGACAAGGGTAAAATGTCCAAGTAATGATGTGATCATACTTCCCTTCACAAGGCAAAACTCCATCATGCCATTTTCCATCACTAGCTAATTTAAGCCTTGCTGAATTTGCTTAAATTTTCTGTGCTAGTGAATCAGAGCCTGCTTTGCAGTTCAGGTGCAGCTCGTGGCTATGTTGGCACAGGTATCTTTACAGAAATGCTGTTAGGGGTAAATTAATGATTGATGGAGATTAGCGCGTGGAAAGTTGGATGTGATCAAGGTCAAGGCGACAAAATATTCTCTCAATGCCAGGATCATAGATTAGAAACAAAATCCAATCAATAGTTCTTTATGCTGAACATGTGTTACTTCCTTACCTCCTTTTTGGGTGTCAATCTCTGACTCCAGCTTTTCTATGGTTTTGTTTTTCTCTTTAATCATTGCAGCAAATTCTGAAAGATTAAATCATCAGTTTTAAACAATCATTAAAACATTCTATTTCCAGTGTTTATTCCATTGTTAGGTTTTTCCAAATATATCCATCTAAATATGTATAAATTTATTGCATCTTATAATGGCAAGAGACCAATTTGGCTGACCCAATAAAATCTGTCTGTATTTATGAAACAAGAACAGTTAACTAACTGACTTCAAGTTCAAATAGTTGAAGGGTAGTAAACGAGTGAAGGATGGTTTTGTTCAGGCTAATACATATTATCTATGACGAAAATCCTGATTAGCTCAGTTTTACTCACCAGTGATAGTTCCTTCCATTTTTTTGCACTGCTCCGTTCGTTTCAACAACATTGTTACTACTTCCTCTCGTGAAGAATCATCCCTCATCTACAACATCACAGCCGGGGTAAGGTTACCGATACGCAGAACGGTCAAATCAAGTAAAAGGAGTTTATTTGGAATGAGTTCAGGGCACAAAATACAATATACATATACATAGTTTGTGCAATATAAAAGGGTAGTTTAAACTAATACATTATTCTTTTTGAATACACATGGTAAATACAATGCTGTAAACGTCTGATAAGATTTTTCTGAGATGTACATAACATTTTTGTTAATCTATGAGTAGAAGGTGATTTCCAAAAGTAATCCGAAAGAAATATGGTTCTCAATGCTTGTTAAATTGACATAAGAGAGGGAAATGATACTCATACACTTCTGCAATGTTGCAAATGGGACATATAACAGATTTTAGGGGTCTTATACACAACGTCACCTTATACACGGTAATATACGTTATACATAGTCACAAGTACAATGCTAATGAGTCACAAACCCCAAGTTTCAGAGACATTGAAGTTGAAGTAATTACAAAAACATATCATGAGTCAATTATAATTGCATGTCAGGTGAAGAGTATTTCACCTTAAGAGCATTTTATTTCCTAAATCAAGGTAGTTACAGAAAATAACTCACAACAGACTCCTCGCTGGACTGACTGGTGGGAGAAGCGGCCCCTCCCATACCGGAATCTCCGGACATCAGTGTCTCCTTGCTCGAGCTTGTCTGTGGCAGGGTGGCTATTGCTAAAAGTATTTTTAAAATTAAAAACATTATTGATACTGCAAATGATATACTGTAGTTGAGCCCTATGTGAAAACATTTTACCAGTCCATTAATAAATTAGCCTCATCTACAAGATAAAATGTCCGTCCAAATAGAGTAAGAAAGTTTCACAATTTGAAATAAAACTTGTCCATTGACCTATCGTGTTACTGTAGTAAGTTTTGCTTGACCCCACTTCAGTTCAAATAGAGTAAGGACATTTCACTGTATAATACAAAGCTTCAAGTAACCTATAGTGTAGCAAGTTTGCTCTAGGAAGGCAACTTTAACTTGTTGCATTATGTTGCCAAGTAACACTTTTGGTATTACTTTAGAGCTTTCCTGTACAAAGATAAGTTTCATCAACAAGCTCACTACACTGGAAAGTTGAGAAAGAGGAAAAACTACGAATTTACTAACCGTCAATGGCTGTTTGATTGGTCTTTAAAGGAATGATAAAATAATAAATCTAAAGTTTGAAAACATATTTTAAAATCACTTCAATGTATTCTGGGGTCTACTCACATGAGCTACGTCGAATTGGACTTGCATGACCTGGAAAGGGCGGCGGCAGAAAGGATTTTTCTGCCTCAACACTCCCCCCTTCATCTTTGATTTTCTTCTTCAGTTTAGCAAACATTCTTGATTTCTCTCCCGACATACACTAGTCACCTGTCAGATGTAAATAATCAGAAACAATAAATAGAGAATCTCACCCAAGTGTCTTCTGATATCAAATATATCAACATGAGTTGATTAAAGTTACAAATATCCGAGGCTTGCCGAGGATATTTTGACTTTAATCAACGAGTGTTGATATATTTGATATCAGAAGACACGAGGGTGCGATTTTATTCATCATTCAAAATCATTCTTCAACAGTTATTAGCAAAATAATGAACATATCTGCAACACAAAACTGCCATTTGAGTACATCAGCAGTGAGCTCAGTGATGTCATAGCATTGTGACGTCATCAGCATTGTGGCCTCATAGCATTGTTACATCATCAACTTTGTGACGTCATAACATTGTCAGCAGTGTTCTCAGTGATGTCAAAGCCTTGTGATGTCATTAACTGATGTAATAGGATTATGACGATTTGATTGTAGCGATATCTACAATGTAGATATCGCTTGTAGATATTGCTTGATCTCACACAAGCTTGATCTCACACAAGCGATATCTACTGTGAGAGCCAGTTTTGGATGATAAGTATATTTATTACCCATATGGTTGAAAATAACCGAGTTAATATTATTGATATGAGCACATTTGCACATATCACGTTTGCCTACCAACCATTGTTTCACCGCTACTTCCCGTATTGTGTCGTCTGTGACGTCATAAAACGATTGTTCGTGACGTCACTGTCGCTTGCCGTTGCAAGGGAAGTGGGCCGTTTCCTGCCTATTTTTACGCGAATGAAACGGAATAAAATGGGTAATAAAGAAATTATTACACTCGAAAGTGTGTCATATGATTTTTCGAAACTCGTGCAAATTTGTGTATAGCCCTCGCTCTCGCTCGGGCAATACAAAAATCCACACTCGTTTCGTAAAAATCATATGACACACTTCCTCGGGTAATAATCTCTATATATCATACACAGGACAAGGAAATGATTCATAAGTGATATGTAGCCTGTGTATCATGCATATGTTTTGGAACCAAACATAGTTCTTTGGTTATTAAGCAGTATTTTGAGGTAAGTTGTTAAAATGCTACAGGTATATCACCAGTGTTTTTACAGGGCTTCCTAGGCAAATTTTCCATCTATTTTTACTTTGTGTTAGTTTGAAAGTGGGATTCTCTTACCTTTGCAAAAGGTCAGGTCCAAATAGTTTAGAATTGGTCAAAATTACCCTTATTGTTTATTACCTAGGAACAACACTGTATCACTTTAACCTTCTAGCTTTCTGGAAGGTTAGACTCTTCACTAAAACAGTGCCTCTTACATTTGTAATTAATTCACAATCTAAGGCAACATTGTATGAAAAACATCACCGGGGCGTCATCCATGGACAGAAATTAATAAAAATAGAGTCATGGGCTCTGTAGCTCATTAGAATTTTCATTGTTTGATGTTGAAGACTAAAATAGATTGTTCTCAATATAATGTGCAACCCCTAACCCTGAAAAAATCGCAGTCTTGAATTTGTCGGTGCATAACAAAAACATGAATTGATTTTGATTTTGATAAAATGGGTTGTCAAAGTGTAACAAATTCCTGCAAAGATATTGAAGAAAAGGTGAACCCCCTAATCAAAATCAAATTAATTTATTTTTTTTACTTTGAAACTAAGGTTCATATCATTCCGGGGTATGAAGGTTTCTGCTATATATGTTGATAGAACCCTCTTTTTAAGCCTTGCTGCATATCTTTAACTTATCTGTACTGGTGTAACAGCACGCTGCACCTGAACTTCCTAATGTGCTCTAGTGTGATAGCACAGAAAAGTTAAGGAAATACAGCAAGGTTTAAATTAGCCAAAAGAACAACATCTTTAATAATCATAATACCCTGCGCCACTCGTGAATTTATCGGCTTTACCCCGTCACTCAATGAGAGATAAGTGATATTACACTGAAACACAAATTATATTCTGTTTATTATATGCTTCTGTGGTCGGAAATGTGGACTTTTAAAGGGACACCACGTCCAGGAGAAATATGAAATCAGATGTATCTACCTATGCCGATTAACGTGTCTGGTAAAGAGTCACAAACCCCAAATTAAGACAATACATGTAATCAGTAATAAATCTACTGCATGTAGACAGTGAAGCGAAGCATAACTCATTAACAGACACGTTAATCAGCATATAGGTAGATAAAAGTGATCTAATTTAAACTTGACGCAGTGTCCCTTTAAGTCCAAAATTGCCTAAATTGAACGAGTTCTGGGGGACGTCATACCATTGTTGCTCTGTCACTTAGCAACGGTAATTACATTGCGTTGATTGTAAACGTGACATACCATTGTGATATTTTCACTGTGTTGAGAAAGTGATATCAAACTACAGTGATGCGAGTATATTTTCTCTAACTGAGAAAACTCAGTCTCACATCGCTCAGCATATAATAAAACTAAATAATTGTAGTTTTTAGGTGTTTGTAACTGCAAGTTGAATTAAGGTTTCAATGTGAAAACAATGTCAATGATTTACCACAAATAATTTGAAAAAACAACCCTCATTTTGAGAGCTTGTTCCACATTTTTGGACATAAAATTGTATACATCTCTAATGGCATACAAATAACAAAATAAATAGCTATTATGTTTTTCATATTCATTCATTTAAACAAAATGTAATTGTTGTATGCCTAATATTCGATAACTCGTGTAAAAAAATAGTGTTTTTGATAACGGACAAATTATTGTCCAAAATAATTCAGAAATCAATCACTTCGGTAATCATCTTCTACCTTATTTTCTATCTTTTAGATTATAAGTTTATCACACACAGAAAATAATGATAGAGTACGCGAAAGAAAAGGACATTCAAACCTACATGCAACAAGTAGATCTAAGAGCTAATATTTTCGTAAAAATCTGGCCAGCTTGGCACCGGACTCCATCCGTCAGCGATACCGGAAATGATATCACCCTAATATGAACCGGCGATATAAAGCGAAATATGATTTACTAGAACATGCAAACCTGTTTATTATAAATTAATTTTTACAAAATATTCACATAATGTTAGCAAAATAAAACAAATTAAATATTTTTCATACAAAGTGGTCACAACAACCCCATATAGACAATATTAAAATGTTACGTAATTCCGTTTTATTCTAAATTTTCGAAACAACCATGGGAGATAACTCTCGTACATCTTCATTTGTTTACAACACAATTTAGACAGATCCAAATCTGAGTTCCTGTTGTCATTTAGACTGTCTATCGACAACATTCATATATATTACAGTATGTATAACCCTGGGAGAGTGCTGACATGTTTGTGTTGCAATGAATAAGTTTTTTAAGTGATGGAATTCCTTTGAATTACTAGTTTTAGATGTCATTAATAGATTATGTATTAATGTATTATGACATTAGGCCTATACATAAGAAGATAGATCTATATCAAATCTTATCTGTTTGTTTGTATCTATATATAAAGAAAGTGAGTTTGTGAGTATTATGCTAAATACGCTTGACATCTGGTAAATATAAATTGGCTTGACTGAAAAATGGCTATGCTTTTACGCTGTTCCTGAACCAGGCTTAAGTTGAAACAAGTGTAGGCCTATCGGCAGACAGGAAAATGTCAGCATCATTTAAACAAGCTTCAATAAACATAACATTTTTTATGAAGTATTTTCAAAAAAATATATTGAAACAGGGTTTAACATTTCATTAGCGTGTAATGCATTGTTTTAAAGAACCAGTATTATTTCAAAATAAATCAGTTAGCTATCTAGTTGTCAAATGCAAAGTCATAGAAAAATGCAAATACGAAAAATGCCTTATGCCAGATGGTGCGCCAACTCCGGAATCCAGCATAGTCAAAGATTGTAAAAAGAGCAATCCTGTGCAATACCATTGTCATAATGAGCAAAATTAATGTTTTTAGATTGTCTTATTTTTTATATATAACAAAACGGATATACATGTACACATCTATTACCTCAAATGTATATTTCAGTATGGATCTGTATCCTACATCTGGCTTCATACTTTCTAAGTTTTAGTTCTGTTCCCAGGTTGGCAATGGATATTGACAACGAAGTCACATCTACCGACATGGAGGGAGAAGTGACTGAAGAGTCTATGTCAACAGACCTACCTGAATCTGCAGAAGGTTCTGCAGTCGCTATGGCAACAGCTTCTGTTACTATGGCAACAGGAAATTCAGAAATGCTGGAAGAGGACGTTATCAGAGATGGAAATGAAATGGATCCCTCTTCAGATGAAACAAATCAATTCAATACGGTTTCAAATTCTGTGCCTCACATGAATTACCCAGCACCAGGAACAGTTAAAAACTACAAAACATTCTCAAAAATTATTTTGTCTCCTGGTTTTGGTTTTACTGTTCCTAAGGACGGAACTCTCTGTAATGTAAATATATATGTTTTGAACTTGAGTTCAATCCCAGCTGAAAACATTGGCTACGAGGTGGGAAACAACATTGTGTTGATGGTTGGCGAAGGCGATACAACAATTGCTCAACAAATTGATCTCTGTCTCCAGACTATGAAAGAAGGAGAAGTGTGTGATATTCAAATACCTTTCAACATGGCATCCAACCAGGAATTGTGTTCGTTCAGAATTCACCTAATGTCATTTCAGGATTCAATTTCAAGCTGGCAGCTTTTACCAGGAGAAAAGGTCACTCGAGCATCCCATCATAAAGAAAAGGGGACTGCATTGTTTCAACAAGGAAAAACAGAATTTGCTTTCCATAGGTTCAGCAAAGCTTTGAAATATCTCATTTGTTGCCACCCAGAAGACAGCATTCCTGAGAATTTTCAAGAAACTTTCCTCAAACTAAAGTGTCAGTGCTATTCCAATATGGCCGCTTGTCAGATGAAGAACAACCTTTTCAATGAGGTCATAGGGAACTGCTCTAAAGCTTTGGAACTTGAACCAGAAAATGTGAAAGCTTTGTATAGGAGAGGACAGGCTTATTATTACATTGGAGACTGTGACTCCTCCAGATCCGATTTGTTGCAGGTTTCTGCAGTTGAACCACAGAACAAAGCTGTTGTGCAGATGCTTGCACAGATTGATGCTAAACAGAGACAAGAGGACAGTAAAATGGCATCTGGACTCAGCAAAATGTTTTCATAACTTGTTGATTAATTTGAACTTTGTCTTGCAAAATGGTTCATGACATTTCAAAGAAATACATTCATCCATGCCAGTCCTAATCTTCAGCATCAATCTTAATTTATAAATACTTTGATTATACCAACAGATTTTCAAAGTTCAAATACAATTTATTTTTCTTCATAGCTTAGGCCTGTAGGAATAGATTAGTTTATGGCGTGGGTCATTGTCCAGAAACTAGAGGCTGTGTTCACTTTTGCCTTGTTTTCCATGCAGAACCTCCCAGATTATAGGCATTGCAGGGAGAGGTCCTTGATCCCTTGTTAATATATGTGTCAAAACAGCTAAGAATGTCTCAAATAAGCAAAACATAATTTGTCCCCCCTCCAAATCCCAGGAAATATTCTCCCTCCCAACTGTTTCACCCCTCTGAGGTGAGTTTGAGGGACAATAACTTTTGTCATAAACCCCTATTATCCAATTAGCTTGTCATTTGTTGTAATTAACTGGGCTTGGCACCTCTGCAGTTCAAACTTATTTGGCCACAGCAAACACAATGCCTCCTTCAGGGGTGCAGCAGTTCTTCTGCAGAAATTGAACAAGTTTTCAGACGTTAAAGCATGAATTCTTTCTCTGAAAGCAATAGTTTCTACATAGAAAAGGTTTTACATAGAAATTAATATTAAGAGCATGTGTATAAAGTCACATTGGCAGAATTGGCAGATTTGAGTTGAAAATATTTGAGTTTTGAAGTCCTCTGAAATACATGTAACAATGTGTTTATGTGAAAGTTGTCCTTGCTTATGTCAATACTCTTCTTGCTATACAGTCAAGCCGCGATAATCCGGCCATTGATAATCCGAATCTCGCAGTTTCCGAACGGTAGCAAGATGTAACCAAACTAATCTCTTTAGTAGTCCTCAGTAATCAGTAGTCCGAACATTTCACTATCCGAACGTTTTTGATGAAAAACGGAAGCGTTCGGATTATCGAGGCCTGATTGTATATGAAATTTATTGTCTATCAGATGTTTGTTCAATAATTATGCAAAACCTATCTAATCTAAATACAGAATTGAAGCTAAAGAAACCAATCTTATTAAAATCAGCTAGAATCTAAGTCCAGCACCTCACTGTGTTTTGATCACTCATTATTCGAAATAGCTGCCTGCCCGCCCGCTAGCCAATTGCTAGTTATTTTCTTATGGGGCAAGTTACAACATGGGTCTGCAAGCCTGCCTGGCCTGTTAGATAATTGATCAACTAACTGTCTGAACACTGATGGGCCCAGCACATTCTGAGAAGGGCTGGTTAATTTGTCTAACCACAAGCCCTGCACAGCCAATAAATCTGTTATAAATCGTTATTTGTACAGGGTTGTGATTGGTTGAATTCAAAGAAGGTTAAGTTCACATGAGCCAGCCAAGCTGTACTCAAGATCTTTAACGCATCGAGGTATCAGTGTTACTTTCGATCTGATTTTGATGAGATTGACCATGTTGTTTGAGTCTTGTGTTTACCGAAGTTTACAACAGACGAGTGTAGTCAGCAGTGGCGGATCCAAGGGGGGGGTTCAGGGGGTCCGGACCCCCCCCTTTTCAAATCCATGTATAAGTTGGGATATACATTTACACCCCCCCCCCCCCCCGCCCCTGGTCAGTTCCAGCGTTTACTTGCAGGTCATGGCGGTTACACATTAACTGATGACGTCACACACACATACTGTTAGCGTGACTACTTGTTACACATGTATCCAGCCTGTGCATGAGATTAATGATAGATCATGAGCAGTCAATCCCAAGAACGGATTAAACTTTCAACCCTAAGACGTCAACAGTGTGTGACGTCAATGACCTAATGTTCCTTTTAACATAAATTGAGAGAAACAAGCATTAAACATTATAATTGGACCAGAAAACATTCCCTCACACTTCCTCCTGAAACAGGTTTGTCATTGAGAGTAGTCATGCAAAGCAAGTCATGTACATTGCAATCTCATTAAAATCAGATCATTGATTCGTTCCCCAGGCGTATTTGCCAATTTGGGTTGTCACTCATCACCCCAAATTAGTAAATAAGCCTAGGGAACAAATCAATGATCTGATTTAAATGAGATTGTGTATTGTAAATATATTACGCGACCATGACATTGATATTGAGTTATTAAAGAAGTTTGCTATATTCACATTCTCTGAATCTATGAATCAACAGCAGAGAATGGATCAATTGTTACATATTCAAAGATGTATATAGAATATTGATGATGTCATATCATAGAAATACTGTTAGCATGGATCAGCTGTAGTATGAAATGCCTTTATAAAAGTTTTGAATTAAACGTATTTAATATTCATGACTGAAACAGATTGTTGAGTTGGGTTTTGTTTTATGGCTATGGTATGTCATCTGTCTGTAGTCATTTTAGCTCATCTGGCCTGAAAGGTCCGGTGGGCTTATGGGATGGCATTGCATGGCATCCGGTCGTCTGTAAACTTTCACTCTTTCGACTTCTTCTCCAGAACCAGCAATTCTAGACAGCTGAAATTTTATGTACAGACTCCTTGGCCAATGAGAATTCTAAATTGTAGCAGATGGATGAGCAGAACTCAATAAATGTCAATTATATAGTAGTATATAATGACAGTCCTGGACCAAATGAAGACCACCTAGTGGTCGAAACATGTAAGCACATGATTAAATGTTTGCGGCCTAGACAACTCTGGTTCCTGGTGGTTCTTCCTCCCTTCCTCTCTTCTTACCAACCTATTGGTTGGTCCACCACAGCATCCTTAAGTGGATCCCAGAGACGTCCCAGCCCCAAGATCACTAAACCATGCTGGACGTGGAGTAGACTAGCTGATGTTTAGTACATACTAATTAGACAGTAATTATCCGTTGATCCAGGACTGTCATTATATACTACTAAGAAAAAAACAACTAAAAAAACATTTTTGATTTTGATTATTAATTAATGATCAAATATATATATCATATATCTAATAAATAATATTCTGAAACTTTACATTGCAATACAAGTTGATGAATTGGTGCTTTTTGACATCTTAACAATACACCTTACCGATAGGGGATCAAGGTTTGTACATTTGTAACGTTCAATCAAGTACAACACACTATGATTATTCATTCGGCCAAAAGGTGATTCTTCATATATTGCAAAACTGGTAAAAAGGCAGTCTGATTAAAATCGACCTTGTTTCAAGGAATATAATTTGCAAAATAATATATCTACCGGATACGAACAGGTTCTATAGATTCCTCGCGACAAGGTCTGAGAACATCCCGTATAGGCTTGTGTTCCAAACCAGTTTAGCGCAGCCAAAGCCCAGTCAAATAGCTGACCAATCACATCATAGTATTTAAACGGTCGCTGTTTTGAAAGCATTCGGAACAGACAAAAGGATAGCTGTTTGGAGTTATCTGCCCCTAGCTTCTCGCACCAAAAGCATTTGTTGGGCATCTTTTGATTGGCTAACTGAATTACGCTCAAACACGCGAGTCTACGGGCTGTAATCATACAGTTTGGCGTGGAACCTACAACTGATATGAGTTCGTATCCCGGTAGATGCACCATTTTGCAATTTTTATTCCACGGAAAACCGTCGATTTCAATCAGACTGGGTAAAAAGGTCAAGGTCACCAAAGTATACCTAGACAAGTGTCACAATAATCGGCAACATAGTCTGTGACTTAACTTGATAATGCTCATATGATATACCATTAGAAGTAAAGAGTTAGAAAAGTGATCCTGGTGATCTTGAAGATTCACCAAAAGGTCAAGGTCAACAAAATGCTTCTGCGTAATCCACATTATAGGATGTCACCACATTTGAAGACATTGCATGGAGATACCGCTGAATACATAGTCCATTGTTCGACGTTGACGCAGGGGACAATAACAAAGACAAGAAGAGTTTATGAATATGGTCTTTATTAATATCAATATCAATCAGAAAACAAGAATATATAAAACTGTATTCAGTGGCACGTGCACATTTACACTTGACATCAAGAAAACAAACAGACTTATTAAAATACATCGGATACTAATAATAGTTTTACCTTTAATGTATCTACATTAGTAGAAATGATTAGTTAAAGTATATTTGACGTACATTCGAAATACGTCTCCGTATGTCTAATATGGAAAGAGTTTTGAAGATAACATAATTTCCAAAAAAACATTTTGAGGTCCCTGATAATGATATGCATGGCTATACAACGAAAACTATTTCAATTAAGATTTATTCACTTAAGTTCAAGTATGCAGTGATGTCAAAATCTATGCAAAGCAAATAGACTAAGCTGAAGCTTTTGAATGAAGGAATATAAAATAAAATCCAATAGTAAAGTTTTGTATATCTACTAAAGAGCATTGAGTATATATAAAATACTTTCCAAAGAAGCATGTTTATCAACTTCAATGAAGCATGTAACTCTACAGATATTTGTTGAAATTGACAACAAACTAATATAGAGAAAACATAGGTTTCAAACCAAAGCATATATTAGTGAACAAAATGTTAGAAACCTTAAACAAGTTTTGCATAGTTTGTGAAATGTGATTGAATTGAAGAACTTTGGTGACAAGCTTTCTCAACAATAGGTAATATTTCAAGAATTCTTCAGAGAGATATTATATTGGAACGTAAACAATACAAAATTTTCAGCAAGATACCAAAATATTTTAACGTTGATGCATATCGCCGTTTGCAAAGACTGTCCTTGTGGCAGTGAAATCATGGACAGGAACTAACTGATGATTGGTTGACACCTGAACATACAGGACAGACAAATAGACGTTCGCCATGATGACACTCAAACTTTCTTCCTGTCGGTGAGGACTCGCACTATACTACCAAGGCCGCCTTTTGCAAACGTCTGAAGGAAAATCAAAGAATGAAATTAAAATTTGCTTGTACTGTATGGTAAACAAATGGACAATATCCTGATTGTGTAAGCAAATTTTGCCTCGTATCACTGAAGGTTGATTATTCATCACTATATACAGCCTGTATTTTCTCAGCCAATGAAATTTTCTGATTTGAAATTTGATGATCACAGATTTCTGCTCTCAAGTAATTCTATTGGCTGGTTATTCATAGTGTGATACGAGATGATATCTGCTTTAACAATCAAGGGATTGAAGTAGCCTTGTCGAAACAAACACTCTGATTGAACAGGATGGTTTAAATATAATGAATATAATGAATTTGTACAGCACCTTATATATACCAAGCAAACCTGTTCATTGGCTATGTATTAGACTGTGATCATAACAAACATCCTTGGGTCAAACAAGTTACTAGGTGACTGTTTATATCCGTTGAGCACCCACATGACTTACCCACAGAAGAAAATACAACATTACATAAGTAAGCCTTTTACTTACCAATCCATAATCATTTAATATTTGCATAAGTTAACATCTTGCTTTCCAAATCATTCAAATGTTTTTCCATGTTTTACATGAGACCCTATTTCAGGCCAATACCAATTATAATTTCTTTAGTAATGATTCCTGACAACAACTAAGAATTCTAGCACTAATCAATAGAATCGGCTAAAATCTGTCGTTCTGCACATATTATATTTCTTTGAAAAAGTGAACCTCATTCGAGAGTATATTTGTGCAATTGCTACTGACCTTTTCGTGCCATGTTAGAAGAGTGGCGCTGCTTCCCTCTGATGGCGATTCGAAACCTCTGTAAATGTACTTCATCAATATGTCTATAGATTTGGTATCTAGAGACTTGACTGCCTGCTCAATGTCGCTGGATTTGAAAGATATAAGCACTCGCACTACAAGCTGGCTTGACCGGTCCTGAAAGCAGAATATAGCAATTGTGTTATTATTTTGAAAGTTCATGCCAATTGAATTGGCATTCAGTGAATGATATCATCCCCATTGGCTATTTCTATAAAATCAAAAAGTTTTCAACATGTTAAATGTGAAAAGAAGATGAAAATTCTTTTTCAAATAATTGATTTTTCCCTGGCAAAATATAATCAATATCAGTTAGATCATATAAAAATATCAATGCCAAATTTCAAAACTATTCTTAAAAATAATAATGACCTAACTTGTCTGAGGTTCTACCTGAACCTCGTCAATGTGCAATTTATAATCCACATTTTAAAATCTAAAACGAACTTGTTTTTGCACACTTATTGATGGAGCACTTATCAAAAAAGATGTAAATATGTAATCCCAAATTTACCTGGTGACATGCTTGTACAGTATATCTCTTATATAAAACGAACTTGATCCAGCAAGGCATAACTCATGCCAATATCCATCACTGGCTAATTAAAGCATTGTTGCATTTCCTTTACTTTCTTGTGTAGCACCTGAACTTCATATTGCTAGCAGAGGAAAGTAAAGAAAATGTGGCAAGGCTTAAAAATTAGTGATGTAGATTGGCACGAGTTATCCTTGCGGGAGAAAATTTATATAATTTGGAGTTAAAAGTTTAAGGGAAATTGGGAGCTCTACAATGTGTAATGAGGAGTGCTTATCGAAGTAAAAACATACACTACTAACATACACATGGTTTATAATTTGAAGTTAAAAGTTCAAGGGAAATTGGTAGCTCTACAATGTGTAATGAGGAGTGCTTATCGAAGTAAAAACAGACACTACTAACATACACATGGTTTATAATTTGAAGTTAAAAGTTCAAGGGAAATTGGGAGCTCTACAATGTGTAATGAGGAGTTCTTATCATTGGAGGAGGGCTGATAACGTTGACATTACAACACAGGCCGACTCACCTTTACACTCTGGTTCTTGGTTGTGACTGGAGCACTACTTAAAACAAGCTTCAGGGCATCAACATTTTTACCTGTACATCAAGTTAAGGAGCCTTTCATTTCCTTTCGATAGTATAACCTATCATTCAAAATACACCTGTGATTTATAATAAACATAAAATTGACTGAATAATGACTTTGCCAAATATGCCAAATTATTGACAAACCTTTATCAATGTATATAAGATACCCACAGCAATAAAACACAGGCGGTCAATGGGACAGATAGTGTGCTTTATGAGACAATAAAACATGCTCGTGATGTAGACCGTCAGTTAGAGCATCGCTTAGCTAATGACGTCATATTTTACGTCACTTTCATTGTTTAATTGCTAGTGAATGTGTTCTACGACGGGAGGCATTACTCTTTTCAAACTTTAGTCTATACAAATACATCTCAATGAATTTTATATTATAAAAGCGAGTAAGTGTTTAAGGGCATCTCATATAAGAAATAGAAGACTCGTTGTTGTGCACCCTTTGTGTTTAATGCCCCCTGTTATCATGTTTTATTCAATGATAAAGCATGCCAACTCGTCTTCTATTTCTTAAATCAAATATTCCCAATCAAAATCACAATGGACTTTTCTCTTAATCAAATGAACCATCACATTCCTTTAAATGTGTACATCAAGACATACGAAAATGATACACCAAGTTTTGATAAGAATGTCTAATTTTAGCATCGCAACAATAAATTGAATCAGCTTTTAAACTAGGTGGATTATTATCACCCTAAAAAGCAGAATTTTAACAATAAAATTAGTCACCAATATTATAACTAGGACATTGAAGCTCACATTAATGTCTTTGACGTAGTGATATACAGAAGTAAATGTCTTATATGACACATATTTCGGCATGATATCTGAGTAAGTTGTGAAAGGATATTGTGTTAGCAGTGTAGTTACTTCCCCCTCGTTTGGGCCCTGTTCAGAGACATCATTGTCCTCGTCTTGAAATCGATCATCGTCATATTGATCGACATCTACTCTCCTGAATTTGCTAGCACCTGTATTTTTCGACATTGTTGCTAATAAATATCAGGAAAATGAAGTCTTGGAAATGAACTTTTCCCTCACAAATCAGGAAGTGTCTACCTGCAATCCACACCCCGGAAGTAGAATGACGTTTCGGAGGCAAGTGCTTGTTTTACGACATTAAGCTGAATAATAATATTCACTTTATTTGTAATAGTTTATATGACTGATTAATTTCTTATATTATTGAAATAAATTCAGATTTTTATGTAACAAAATGTTGTTAAAAATTAACGTGGCAACGTTTATGTTTTGCGACATTCACAGGAAGTCAACGATGATCGACCTGTTTCCGGCCTTTTCAGGCACTGACACAAACCAACATGGTACTGAACGAAACTATAACACAATAATCTAGATAATCCTACGTCTGTTTAAAGATTTAAAGCTAGTTTACACTTCAAATTTGACAAATAAACATGTAATGTACACGTATGTTGATATATTTTACGACAAAAATATCCTGATGAGATATTATAAGGGTCTTTTTCAGGGTACCGTTACTACTCAGCTCCACAATGTTTTGATGTTGAACTTCATAGCTAAAATTTTAACTGCTTTTAAACTCACGATATTATTGATGATATGGTAGTTAAAAATTAATTTTGTAGACAGGACATTTAATTTGCATCAGCCTCCTTATATGCAGTTCTTGTTAGATTGTTTGTTTCAATCCGTGACACCTTAAAACTGTTTATATAGTGACACAAAGTTTTCATTTATTTATTAAAAAAAACGTTTATGCAACTTCCAATTTACATATTCTTTTGATTTAATAATTATAATAATAAGTAATTGATTGACATTCACCTTGGATTAATTTTTTTCTCAGGTCAAAGTGAAAGCAAAGGAGCTCCGAGGCAAGAAGAAGGAAGAGCTTACCAAACAGCTCACAGATCTGCAAGATGTAAGGAAAGCTCATATTTTGGTCTTGATTAAGTTTTATCCAACAGTGATTAAGAATCACTGATCTTAACAATAAAACTCTAATTTCGGTTTTAAATTAGTTTATCTTACCATGATAAAAATAAAATCTTTATAATGCAATCATTAATTTAATTATTAAAGGATGTTTATTATTACCCCATTTTTAACCAGTAACGGCTAGTTATTGGAAAACAAAATCTAATGATGTCTGAACTAAATGTGCTAAAACAATTCTGAAAATGTTAAAGACAAATTACAATATGTATGGTAGAATCATAGGCAACATTTTCATGTAATTGTATCCAACAGATTGAACCTCTCAAGCAAACAGCCAGCCTAAACTTTGACCCATTTTTTTATGCAATATATATATTTCAATTAACTGTTGAAAGGAATTTAATTAGTAAGTTTTAATAAATCGTGGCATGAAATTGATGAATTAAATTTTACTACATACTATTTATATATAGATAAGGACAAAAATTTCAACAGAAAATTAAATTGCTTGTTTTGAAAGCTGAGGCGAATTTTGGTACTGTAGTGTGAGTTAACACTATCATGTTCAATGCATTTGATTAGAAAAGTCAAGCGCATGTATTGGCTCCACCCTCGTGTTAAATCAAACGCAACCTAATTTTACCTCCGGATCCTACAATTTTCGTCTTTTTCTAAATTACTAGTGGTGTGGGGTTCATACTTTCCCCTTAAAATTTCGGTAATAGATTTGAAACTTTATCTTGGAATATTCATCTATATTCTTACTATACATGTATTTACAGGAACTTGCTGGTCTGCGTGTTGCAAAGGTGACTGGAGGAGCTGCCTCAAAGTTGGCCAAAATGTGGGTTCAGTTCAAGTGCAAATGTCCAAATCTTATCTAAATCGAACTAAGTCAGTAATTAGTCTGGCTATCCACATCAGTAAATACTGGCTGTATGTCACATGTTTAAGCTGACACCAGATTTGAGTGAAGAAAGCCGCAGACGTGGTAAAAGTGAATAATTTTGTAAGCGGCATTTGGGGATTGAAAAAACTTTTCAATGTTGGAGTCGGGTCTGGAACCCTGTCATTTTAGTAGTTAATTGTTTTTGAAAAAGAGGTCACTGACTTTTGGGTGATTATTTTTGCAAGTCAAAGATAAAATTGGATAAGTCGGTGACCTCAGACTTCTTTTTAACTCCTGGCATTGTATCCCAAATGTCCTTACCTTGTCTAACATGGCTTTGACAATCCAGAGAATACAATGTTCTATATTTTATATTATTGACTTGATTCATCGACGTCCTCATTGGCAATCAGAGATTAGCAACTATATTTTAAATAAACATTAATATAATAAGTATATTTTAGAAGAAACTAGTTTTAAAAAATATCCGAAAAATCTCAATCTATTTTGCAGCTGCTCTGTACGCAAGTCGATAGCTCGAGTCCTCACGGTCATCAACCAGACACAGAAGGATAACTTGAGGAAATTCTACAAGACAAAGCGCTTTAAGCCCAAGGATCTTCGCCCAAAGAAGACCCGTGCTATGAGGCGTGCCCTGACCAAGTTTGAACGCTCCATCAAGACAAAGAAGCAACAGAAGAAGGAACGCCTCTACCCTACCAGGAAATATGCAGTGAAAGCTTAAGTGTAAATTTGTAGGGGAAATTAAAAAAACGAAAAATATGTTTTGTAGTTCATTTCAATACGCATGTGAACTTGCATTTGCACACTCCTATATTGTACAGAGGAGCTGACAAAATGTAGCAAGGCTTTAAATGGCCAGTGATAGACGGTGAGAATGATTCAGAATAACAATGTGCATGGCAGAGTGCGTTTGGCTTCGGATTAGGCATCCTGTCTCCGGGTTTAACGTACGCTAATGCAACTTTCATACCCCGAGTGCAAAGGCAGCTTATACCTTCGCGAGGTGAGGTATGTTCAAATATAGACAACCAATGAAATCAATTGAAAGGCGAGTCTGCTTCTGCCTGCTTTCTTTGTGGTTTATCACTGCAAAAATCATAACGATCTCTTAAAACAGTCATCACGTTTACCCCATCTTCCTGAACTGTGTCCCATTCCATGGTCTGCATCTGAGACAATTTGACAGGGGAAAAAACCCTTCGATTTCAGCTCCCTTATCTAAGGAAGTCGCCATTTTGAGGAAGTGCGAAAGCCAACTGCATTTTAAAAAGCTCTGGGATTGGCTGAATTTTATAGCCAACGGGGCAAGAAAACTATTTGATTGGCTGTAACATATGTCATCTCGCGAAGGTATAAGCTGCCTTTGCGCTCAGGGTATGAAAGTTAGAGACAGGATGCAGATCAAGAGGTCTGGGGTTCGAATCCTGCCAGAGGCGTGACAACTTTGCTTCCCGTGGAGAACTGTTCTACATGCAGTTTGGGTGCAATAATATACTGAACAGCAAAAGAAAGGCGAGTTGTAGTTTGTTTACATATCAGCCCATGGTTTGTCATAATATCATTAGTCAAATGTCGGAAAATGTGGAGCTATTGGTACTGTAGAGTACAGATGGTTACCATTGCAAAGTCAATCTCATTAAAATCAAATCATTGACTTGTTCTCTATATTTTATTTGGCTACATTTTATTATCACTCATCTACGTAGATGAATGACCAGTCTGCAGCCAAATAAAATACAGAACGAATCAACTGTTTGATTTTAATGAGATTGTTGCAAAATCAAATAGTATCAGTTCGAGAAAATGCATGTCGCATATTGTCATGGTAACATGATGTGCAAGACCCTGGTAAAATTCAAATTCCTCGTGCCCTAATCCTGTTTCTGCTCTGTGAAAAGGACCCCAAATTGTGACACTAGCCTCAATGTTTAAGAAGTTAATGCATGGCATGCGGAACATTTTTGGAAACTTGGATATTGGCCAATTGCATGCTGAACAGTTTGCAAGGACTGTAAATGTGCTCCGTGGAACACCTTGGTACCGAAAAACAATGCAAGTTTTTACCAAAATGAGACCCATAGAACCATTCAAAATGACGAACGTCAAATCAACATCAGCAAAGACGGGTTTTGCATCAAACAAATTCATGGGAGTGTTTGCACATGTTCCAATTTCATTTAAAAGCACATTGGGCCGTTCATCATCTGAACAGGAATGTGGCTGTTTTCTCAGAGAATGAGTATGCCACATGATAATGCTCTGCAGAAGTTCTACACCAGTTAAGTTTTCCTTATGTCTGCATAATGTGAAACAAGTTATTAACATGTCAACAAAATTTGTCATCAGTCATCAGGAATTACGAAATTGTTAGTTGTGTTTCTTTTGCTGTTCGCAGCTAAAGGTGCAACGATACAATACACAATACGATTTGCCAGTGACCAATACGAAAATATAAATAGTGAAATTTATTTCTTATCTTGTCAAATACAGTAAATGCTTTCTCATAATAGAGAATTATAGTATTTCAACATGAAAACATTGGGATTTTTTTTTAAATTGTCTGATGAAACACAAAACTGAATGATCTGAACTTTGAAGCCTATGTTTTAATAAAACTGTATTGTGATACATATCAAATCATGGTGCCTGTATCGTATTCTGACGTACCTGCATGGTTGCACCGCTACTAAGTGCAAAGTGAAATGCTCTTAAAAGCAGCGTTAAACCCCAACTCACATCGCATCAACAAAGATTTCCAAACCAGTAATTAGTTCAATAAAGCATATTACAAAGTATTTTAATCCATAAGACTTAATACCCAGAGTGTGGAAGACTGGGAGACTTGAAAAGAAAGTAACCAGCCAATGAAATGACTTTAAAAAGAGCATTACATCCCACTTAGATCGCCGCTAATGGCTGCAATACTGCCGAAGCGGCGTTAAACAATAACTCACTCACTCACTCCCACTTAGACCTCGTTGTCCGTAGCAACCATTCATAAAAGTGCCCTGTTCATTATCGATATCAGGACTGTTTCGTCCAAACAGTCCTGATATCTGATACAAGGATACTTTCAAAATCACATTTAAACAATAAGTTACAGTTTATCAACGCCAATGACATAACGATTGAGCTAAACATTTGATTCACTAAGATCAAGGAGTAAAAAACGATTTTGTTTCTGTTTTCAGGTTTTCAAAGTGATAATGTTAAAATTAGTCATTTAACAAAGAAAATATACAAACGTTAGTAGCCAAGCTGGTCCTGATAGGCCCGACCGACCTCTAAAATTTCAATCGATTGTACAGAAAATTACAATATGATTCAGCCATAGTATATATACATCTTAAAATGAAGCATGTACAAAGAGAATGCGACATTTTTCAAAGGTCGTCTTTTGACTGAGGTCCAAATCAAAGTTGTAAACAACACATACATGACACTTTATTCCCTCAGGTCTGACAGCGAGTCAGACATTGACCATATACATGAAAACTTTAATACGTCTGATGATGATCTGCCATCCAAAAATTTTTTTTTACAAAAATTAACAAATCCCCAATTAGCATAAATGGTAGCATTTAATCACCATGTTCCACAACCATCATGCACACCTCGAAGCAATGTTCCTTTTGGTGCTTTTCAAACAGCCCACAAGTCCATGCTTTTAGTTGTCAAGCTAACTGAAATACACCAATGCATAAGTACACGACTGATGGAACATAAAACAAAACAAGGTCTTGAGTAAGGACCAGGGTATGTACTAGACTACTAGTTACTACCATAGTTTCCGAGTTCCAACTGTCCTACTATTTCCCGATACAACTCGGAAACTATGGTAGTAACTGACTTAGATCTCACTTGTTCCGAGTGAAATAACATAATTTTAAATAATGTGTGGTCCGTTTTCTAAACTTTCTAAACGGTTGTTGTGAATTTGTGGTAGAAAATATATGGTTTAAACAATATTTATTCAGGTACTCATGGTACATGGGATTGACAAACAGGGTTGCCCCTATATAAATGTCTCTCCCCAAAAAGAAAATATATCAAAGTCATGTGGTTTTTTTGGTCTATTCTTTCTAGTTCATTTTTTGGCAGAAGTCAATAAATTGATTCAAGTATTTTACTCCCAACCGTATTGGGTTTTACATCAAATAAATTCGTTTTTTTTAACGCCTTGATATTAGTGAATCAAATGTTTAGCTCAATCGTTATGTCATTGGCGTTGATAAACTGTAACTTGTTGTGTTTAAGAGTGCTTTTGAAAGTGTCCGTGTATCAGATATCAGATATCGATAATGAACAGGACACTTTTATGAATGGTTGCTACGGGCAACGAGGTCTAAGTGGGATGTAACTCTGGATCTGTGTCGACCTTTGCCTCCAGACTGTCAGTGTGACAGTTGATACCTTGTTACAGAATAATACAGAATTAGAATACATTTACTTGGAAGGAATGTCAACAGTTGTTTTGCTTTCAAACAAAAGCTACACTTGTCTCCTGTAAGTGCAGCAACAGCAAGTGTTTGAACCTGCTAAGCACCCTGCATTTCACCAAGGACACTGACACTTCTGAAAAATAGATCAATGGACTCTGCAGCTCAACAGGTACTATAGCTACTATACACATATAAAAAATCTTTGGTTTGGACAAATTTACAAAGTGCAACAGGGTTTTGTTTCAATACAGGTTTCATTATAACCTAAAAAGTCAGTGGAGCAACGGTCATTTGTACCCATTTGAACAAGGCTTGATACACTCTAAATATAACTACCAATCACGGAAAAGTCTATGGATTGTCTATAGATCCAAGCAGCGCTTTCTTTTTATACATGCCCATGGCATTGGAGTTTAAGTCAACAACAATGGCTGCCGTTGGTTATGACACCAATGCTTCATTTTCAGTACATTATTGCATTATTTGACCTTTTCTGTGTATATTATCAGTATCATAATTGTGTTGCCATTCTATTACAACACATTATGTTGTTCAATTTGCATCACTATGTTAAATTTATGTGTGATTATGTATTAATATGTAATAGTAATAATATTAATGTATGCAAATGATTTAAAAGTGCACGATTGTTTGGCATTGTAAGTACATTAAAGAAAATCTGTTCCCCACTAGAAAATCCTTGTTTAAAAGAGTTAACGGTTTGGCGAGTGTTAGATGGTACAGTCATAAATGTAATATTGTTGCCCTTCACTGCAGAAAAGCACAATATTCAATTAAGAGGTAAATCAGGTAGAATTGTACATTTCGTCAACCTTGTGCGACACTAACACACAAGCAAAGCTTAAAAGTTTGTTTCAACCTTGAATAAACTCCCTATTTCATCCCCTGGAACCCTGTACTGCAGGGCTCCAGTGATAATTATTTTGTACAGCGAGAGATGCAGTGATAGTGATCGGATTAGCGAGGATAATTGCTGTATGTGTGTACAAAATGCAGCTGTAAAGCAACATATGGGTAATACACAGTACATGATTATGACTGATGGCAAGCTGAATCTATGGCCCATTCATAAATATATTTACTTTAACCTTTTAATGATGCATATGTTTGTGGTCATACGTGGTTTATTAGCAGCTCCGACTAAGTCGGAGCTGCTATCAGTTTTTGCGCAGTTTCCATCGCCGCCGCCGCCCGCGCGTTTTGTATTGGCTATAACTTTTTTCCTAGAAGGTTTTCAGAACTCATACTTACTTATGCCCCTGGGGAATTATTTTGACATGTTCATATTCAAGGTCAAAGGTCAATGTCACGAGTTCTGAAATCTCTAAAAAAATCCTTGTAAACACGATAACTTGAAAAATATTTGTGCTATCAGGTTCTTCTTTGATGTAAATCAACTATGGAGAAAGGCCAAGATTTGAAAAGGTTTTCGCTAACATCCGTCAAAGGTCAAGGTCATAGCGAGGTCACAACTTAAGCATGCTTTTTCGAAAATGTCTTATTTCAACTATTAACACTTTGAATCATTACATGATTGTGATACACAATGAAAAGTGATCACTGATCGTGTGACCTTGAATTTTAAAGGTCAAGGTCACGAGATAGGGTCATGGCAGTCGTTGCACAAAACAACCTTAACACTAAGTTAACCTTAGTGCCATCTTTTAACATTGCGCTAAGGCTACCGTAGTGACTTAAGGTCACCTTAGTGTTTCACTAAATAACTTCTTTCCAAGGAGGTATGAACACCTAATATCCATAACTTCTTACTTATGCTCCTGGGGAATTATTTTGACATTTTCATATTTAAGGTCAAAGGTCAAGGTCACAAGTTCTGAAATTGCTAAAAAAATCCTTGTAAACATGATAACTTCAAACTTTGTTTGTGCTATTAGTAAGGCTGTGCAATATTATTGCAATACCAATATATTGCAATACAGAGTTGTGCAATACATGTATTGCAATACGATTTTCATATTGCAATATATTGCACCAACAAATATTATGTCAAATTTATTCATTTATCTTGTAAAAGACACATTTACTGGCTTAACTTGCATTACAAAAATTATTAGAAGTGCTAGAATGTGTGATGGACTGTATTACAAATGATCTTTTTAAAGATCTGAAAGTCATTTTATCAAATGTGTCTTGTTTAAACTGCAAAATGAAGCATAAAAGTTGAATGTAGAGTTCATTTAGCATGTTGCAATATCCTTGGCACAATTTAAAATGGTTTCTAGAGAAATATCCCATTGTCAGAGGATCTTGCAATATATTGTGGTATGTATTGCAATACAGTACAGTTCAGCAATATGTATCGCAATACAAAATATGAGGCAATACACAGCCCTAGCTATTAGGCTCTTATTTGGTATATTTGAACTATGGAGAAAGACCAAGATTTGAAAACTTTTTCGCTAAAATCTGTCAAAGGTCAAGGTCACAGTGAAGTCAAAACTTAAGCATGCTTTTGTGAATATGCCATATTTTAACTATGAACACTGAGTCATTGCATGTTGTTATACGCTATGAAAAGTGTTCATTGATGGTGTGACCTTGAAGGTCAAAGGTCAAGGTCATGATATATTGGTTAAGGCCACGGACACGTTAATCCTTTGATCAAATTTTGAAAGAAGAAATAGGTTTTAAGAACAAACTTGTGAAAAGTGACCCCAGTGATGATTAGTAATAACTCGAATAATGAAACAAATTTTGTAAAAAAGAATTCCCATTTTATTGATGTTGACGAGAAGGCGGAATTAACAGGGAAAGGCGAGACCCTAAGTTTCGGAGCTGCTCTGCTTTTGCGGTGTCCCGCAAACGCTAATCTAGTTAGTCGGGGGCGTCAAAATAAAACCTTATTGGAACACGTATGCAAATACTACGCACCATATCGACCAAATTATAGAATTAACACGAACTTTAGCCTTCAGAAACCACATTGTATCAATATCGGAGATATTTGCTTATTCTGTGAAAAGTTATTGTTAAAATATTATACTGTACATACCTCGCAGTGATCGTGATCAGTACAGATCAGTGATCGTGGTTTGGATAAATGTGCAGTGATCGTGATTTTCTGTACGAAATTAGTAAATACTTCAAATTGAGCATCAAAAGAAGAATTTGTAATCAATTTCCAGGCAGGCAGCTTGGAAGATACTGTAGGGTGTGGATATTGTTCTGTAATGGGTACTTTCAAAGAAAGTAGTATACAATTCCATAGAGAGACCAAACATTAAGATACTGACTGTAAACTATTATGAAAGTAGAGGTAGATACCTAAATCTTCCTTCACAGACAATGTGCCATGAAACCCTGAAACATCTGAGATGGCATTAAATAATCGGCTAAAATGATCAATAAAAGAAAATGTATCACGTCAAATTGGCGATTTCTTCCTTTACACGTAAGAAATATAGATTTGAAAGAACCCGAAATGATATGAACAAAACCAAATTGAACTTATTCCATGCTTTAATCAAAATCAATAATTTACTTTCTCATACTCCTTCTTCTAGTTGCTCAAAGTAAAATAAAAAATGGTTTAATGGTCTTTTGGTCAGTGTCAGCAAGGCCATTTACTCAGAGATTTTGACAGTTCATCGTATAGACATGTTATAAATACTAGTTCATTGAAAGAACAAATGCGATGTCATGGCATGCTTAATTTGTCACCTCCTAGCGTCTTCTCTGATGTCATTGCATAGGTACACATGCTGAGTAGAACTGTTAATAATGTTTCTTATAACTTTCAATCGTCAAAATCATAATAAATGTCCTTTCTTCTCAACATGTCCAGAATAAACATCGCATTATTATTACCACATTACCAAAATGAAAATTGCTACACTTAAACACTTAATACTTGCAACTGAATTTGGTAATTCACAATTTAA
This sequence comes from Gibbula magus, assembly GCA_936450465.1. Classification (NCBI taxonomy): domain Eukaryota; kingdom Metazoa; phylum Mollusca; class Gastropoda; order Trochida; family Trochidae; genus Gibbula; species Gibbula magus. The sequence goes on along the minus strand of OW388301.1, from coordinate 36,108,894 downwards.
GCGTTTAAAATATTGATTTGTGAATAAATTGCTGTAGATCGTTTTGGACACTAATGTGGGAATTATTTCATTTAATAGGCACTTCTTTAGTTTAGTTTTGTTGTGTTGTTGGTAAGTGATTGACAGTATACTAAGCAGCTTGAAGTTGAATATTGTGACACACATATGTCAAATAGACAAATCTCAAATAGAAGCGGTGTTGATATCCAATAGTAGTAAATTAGTTAACAGGATGGCAAAATGTTGAGTGAGTGAGTGAGTGAGTGAGTGAGTTGGGGTTTAACGCCACTTTCAAGAGTATTTCACTTATATCGCGGCTGCTAGTATTATGGCAGGGAGAAAGCCCGCAACGCCATGTGGCTATGCACTGCGGTGAAACCTGCGAGCAGCGGCTGGAGCAAAATGTTGACAGCACTAGGATGGTATTAGTACAAATGGCAATTGTGACTTCTCAAATGCACTTTCATGTTACATGTTTGTGATATATGGTTACAGATTGTACTTCATGCTTGTTCTTTTCAATGGAATCAACTACTTGTTCGCTTCCTTTGCTGAAGAAGCTCATATTAAGGAGTTCAATGCCAGTTATTTTCATTATATTGAAGCAGTTGACGCATATAATTGTGAACCTAATTTCGATCACAGCAACCAAAACCCACGACCACTGAAGGCATGTACAGAACATGTACAGTCAGACGATCACGATCACTTCATCAACTATTTTTCACAAATTCTCCAAAGGTATTGAAGTAAACAACTAAATAATTTGTCCAAATGATCACCTAACTTTAACAATTACGACTTAATTTTCCATTGCTTTTTTAATCAATTATTATTTTCATACTGGCTATATTTCTCTGTTTAACATAATGCTAGCAAAGTAACTTGCCGATAACTTTCTCAATTTTTAACTTACCTACATTAGAAAAAATATAGGGATACACTGATGCCTCCACATGCATGAACTATGCTTACATGGAAGTAATGATTTGTTTGTGTCGATGGATTTAGATATTTTCATCAACCGATGCACTAACGTCTGTAATCTCCGATCACTATCACTGCATCTCTCACTGTACAAAATCACTATCACTGGAGCCCTGCAGTACAGGGTTCCAGGGGGGTGTATTTGGTTACACCAACGAAATAAGAAACACAGTTCGCCATTGGCGTGCCCTGGTTACCAGGAAGGGCAGAAGACCTGAACATGTGACTCTATGAGGAAGTTATTTTGTCTCCCCAATTAAAGATTAAACTGAAACTCAAATCAGTGCAGTGGTATGGTCACATGAAGGACTATACATTGATGTGTCTTTTACTACTTTGAAGCTTTTGTCTTTTACTATGTTGGAAGTTCGGGTTTATCATCGTATGTGTAAGCTGTGCTCACTAATTGTCTTGTGAGAGTTCCAAGTATTGGAAATGACCATTGAAACCATAATAAAAACCAGGGTGCTGGACTGTCAGACTGTGTTAAGTAGTGATTTATTCAATTTGTACATTTGCAAAGAAAAATACATGATCATCACAATCCAGTATCAATGTTCAAAATAAATGTTACATATGATTAATGATACATATCTACATAATAAAAACTGAAAGACGAAAGATTGCAGCTCAACTGCAGTGTACAATAATACATCATGTTTTTATAAACACTAAATTAAAGCTTGTATTAAAAACATTTCATCTTCAATAACATTAGCTCACTTGTATATTTTCAACTTGTTTTATATGCAATGAATTAGTTCTCTACCAAAACTTATTCCATTACCATTTGTATGATACAATATTCATGTCACAAGTTTCATTTGAGCGCAAACATGTATACATCATAAAGTCCTTTAGGAAATCCTTTCTGTTTCTGTTGTTTCAGAATATTAAGTTCTGATCGGTTGATAACTGCAACAAGTTCTTCGATAGATCTGGTATAGCTACTATCTTGTTCATCAAAATCAGAATTTTCCGTTGAAGTAACATTCTCTTTCACAATAATTATTCCATTTTCTGTTAGTCCTTTCTGACATCTCTTGAAGAAAGATATAAGATGATCATCTTTGAGATGCCCGAGAACCCATTGGCACCAAATCACATCATAACGACCCTGCTCAGGGTCAAAATCCTGTAAACCACAACAAATGAACTTCTCTACACGTTTTGATTGGTCGCCAATAAATTTTGGTGCCTCTTTGATGAAGTGTTCACTGAGTTCAACCAAATCCACAGTTGTAAACATTGGAAGTAAAAGCCTTTTCGTAATTCGACCAATACCAGCACCACAATCTAACGCTCGGTTACTGCTCGTCTTCCCACCTGAAATCTGAAACATAACAAAAATAAGTAATCGATAATAAAAATATAAATTCTTATTCATCTCAAAATAGATGTATACAGCAACATCAATTTAACAGGTTATGACTAGTACCATGTGTACAATGATGTAGAAATAGTAAGAGACTTATTTCATCCATAATTTATAAGACCTGTGTGAATAATATCAAAACTTTGTAGAGCTTTTCATTTTGTGAAAAAAATGCTTCAGGAGAGAACATCTTTTAATTGGAATTAAAACATCCTGGTCAACAATTTAAACCGAATACAAAGGAAATTATTGTTTGAGGAAAATGATACTGATATGACATTTGGAACCAAAGAATGGATCAAAATGATTATCGAGCCTAATTTCGGAGCAACTATAGAATTGGTTCGCCACCTTGAATACATTCTAAAGACTAACCCTAACCCTAAACCTAACACTACCCCTAACCTAGCTGCAGTTGCTTCGCCAAAATAGGCTCTTTGACACCCTGACGTCGCCTTTTCACACGATGATACTGGAGGAAGAGGTTATATAGGTACAGTTCTGCAGCTACCCCTAACCCTAATACTAACCCTAACCCTAAACCCTTATACTAACCCTAACCCTAAACCCTAATACTTACCCTAACCCTAAACCCTAATTGGTGGCGAACCAATTCTATAGTTATACCCTAATTTCCCATTTTCTAATTTTCTTCTGTAGTAATCACTGAAGATGTGCAAGTTGAAGTAAAACAGAACATCAAAAGACTGATGCGAATGAGGACAATCACCTTCAAATAAGGACGAAGAAATGCTCGCGATCCATCGATGTCAGTCGGTGAAATCTTTGCATATCCACCTAACATCCCGTCAATTGTCGGAGTAACTCCATCCCAGTATTTTTTAGCATCGCCATAGAATTTCTCTTCCTGTGTTTTTATTGACAAATCACCCACGTGTGTTGTTGTGCCCGCCATTTTGAAACTAATATAATCTCGAAGCAGTGTTCGAAACTAATGCATTTCTCAAACGAGTAATTCTAAATTATGAAAATATTTGTTTCGTTTTAATAAATATGTCACAGTTCGGTTCGATAATATTTAAATAAGATTTATGATACGTTCTTTTGACACCAGTAATTATTTACCGTAGTTGGGTTCGAGACTTACGCATATTTTGACATGGCCTCCGATCATGTCAAGTGATGATATTCATTCTGAATGTCGCATGTTTTGAGACTAATTGGATTTGAATATACAATTAAACAGCGTCGATTAACTAATTAAGTCAAAATGCAAGCCGAAGACGCACGATATTTAAAAAGGTAAGAGCTAAATAAGTATAAAATCAGGGTTTGAATGATGACAGGTTCGTTTTGGATACTTTGATAGTCTGACTCACAAACAACGTAAACAAGACAGATTCAGGACCTGAATCATAAAACTAGCTGGTTAAATTATAAAGTAGTTGTTTTTTAAAACAAATTTAAAACTTCTTAATCGTTTCCTCTATAAAGAATATATTGAACTGTATTGTATTTATTTTTAATATATTGAAATTGCTGTTTTCCTTGGCCTAATATTGGAGGAGTGCATATTATTTTGAAAACAAGCACTTTTAAGTACAAAATAATATACATAAATAATTTGAATGAAGTTTAATTACTATTTTTAAGAATCTATGGAAGCGTTTGATTAAACAAAACAAAGAGTCGAGTCTGTGCATGCAGTTTGATGATTCTAATCAAAACATACACTGCAAAGAATGTTGACCATATCCACATCAGCATCAGTTTTCAATGCATGCATTTTAGCTTTTCATTGATTAATAATAAATAACATAAATGTAAACAAGATGTCTATGTATCAAATTTAATTATATTGATATTCTCTGACTCTAGAAATCTGGGACTGCTATCCACAATGTCTTTGATGTTAAATCGGCTAGAACTTGGTTTTTGGATGGCTCTCATTCGCATAGTTTTCCGTGACATTTGTAGCGATGTGATGTCATCAATGCGAAAAAGAGGTCTCAGCTGGTCGTCAGAATATCATTGCAAACTTCACTTATAAGTTTACTGTTGATCTGATTCTCTATCCTTAACCACGTTTTGCATATATAACATGGTTATATTTGGAATAACACTATCTTCAATAGTACACATCCTTGTACTTTTTTTTTTCTTTGACCTAGTATTTAATGAAATTAACTTACCCAAATAGACAGTGATGTGAAAAGGTTATCCTGCCTTGGTACAGGTGCCAAATTCGCATATCATCATGTGCTCCACGACTTTTCCGGTCTGGAGGATAGTTTTACACGCAGTTTGATTGTGTGCCAGTACCACCTTTTGTTTGGTAGTTCCAGTCGACGATGGCAGGTTTCACTTCTGTATTGAATAGTCACTGTGGCATTGTGGACCATTTTGGCAGGGCTCGTAAAATACAGTGGCCAGTTGGCCAAAGGCCAGATAAAATTTTATTTTACCAGTAGTTTTTATTTTCTATTGGCCAAACTGACCAGTAACCTTTTCAGACATCACCTACATTATTACTTTATAATAGCTTGTGTTTAATTACTTATAGAGGTAAACTTGTTTTTGAATATATATATTGTTGTACAAAAAACAACTTTGAAATGCCTGGTAATTGTTGGGAATAAACCAATATTAAACCATAGTAATTTGGTGTAATGATTCTTTATACTCTGATCATTTGGCCACAAGGATTATATTTTGGCCAGTAAATATTTGTTGGCACTGGCCAATGTGACCAATAAGTACAATTTTATTTGTCAAGCCCTGGGTTTTTTTTGTGGGCTTTTTATAAAAAGAATATTTCTATGTTTTAGAAAGGTGAAAGGAGGGAGTATAGATGTCCATCCCACCGAGAAAGCTTTGGTGGTCAACTATGAACTGGAGGCCACCATTTTGGGTGAGATGGGTGACCCCATGTTGGGGGAGAGGAAAGAGTGCCAGAAAATGTAAGTTACTTAATAAATCAAGAAATTCTAATTACGTTCTAGATTACATGTCATTTTGATAGTGAATAAATTTTAATTTGTTGTATTTGCCAACAGACCAACTACAATAGTATAAATTTCTGTACTTTTTCAGTACATGTCCTATGCATGGTTAAAAATGAGCTTGTACTTAATTAATCAAGAAATTCTAATTATGTTCTAGAATGACATGTCAATTAGATAGTGAGTAAATTTTAATTTGTTGTATTTGCCAACACACCAACTACAATAGTATAAATTTCGGTACTTTTTTAGTACAAGCATTGTTAAATAATGAGCTTGTGGTTTGAATTGCACTCACACACAAAATTACTAGAACTTATGCAATTGCAATGTGAGAGTCAGAGTTCCAGCATATTTGGCTTCATATCTCTATTACCGGTAAAGTGATTTATCTGAGGACTCTTTGATGGATGCAAATCTGAATGTAAGGAGTTGGGTATTGGTCGGCTAGATTTGCAGACCTAGGTCCTAGTTATTGCAAAAAGTTGGATTCTATGATACCTTTCCCTACGTAGATTAAAGTATTTATTGAGTGGATGCTTTATTTGACGGGAGTTAAACAAACAAGGGTACAATGATATTCTGAGATAGCCTATTTGAGATTATTCTCTTGTTCATCGTGTTGTGTGTAAATTGCAACTCAGATTGGTTTAATTCACAAGTGTTAATGTTCATATTGATTTTAAGTATGATCAGAATATTAATTGAAAAAAGTTATTCCACCCGTAAATTCTTTAAAAGGTTTATTTTGACCAACATGAAAATTTCAGAATACGTGTGAAGGGTCTGAATTCTGAGAGTGATCTGACGTCACTGTCGAAGGAGATTATAGACAAATGTAAACTGATCCATCCAAGCAAACTGCCAGAGGTAGAACAGCTACTGTATTATCTTCAAAATAGGAAAGAATCAAGTCCCAGCAAAGGTAAGTTTTGTAATATATTATGAAATAGGTAACTTAGTGTTTTAAAACTTCTTTTGAGAAACTAAAAGATATAATAGTTTATATACCGGTATACTGGCAAAAAAATAGTTAGGGATATAAATGCAAATTTTGAAATTATTAATTTAATATAATGATAAAATATCAATAATAAAATTGAAATATCCCTAACTTATTTGTTCGGAGTAATCATTTTGAGAAATAGAAATTGCTTACTCTTCTCTATATGTTTATCTGTTCATTTGTCATGAATTTTCAAATTTTCAGTTTCTAATTTATCAGTCTATCGTATCTTGTATTATTATAATTATTGATTAATTTTGATAAATGTAACCAATGGGTCTCCTCTACATTATTGTAGTTAATGAACTAATCAGTTACGTTGTTCTCAGCCTCCGGGAAGACTAAGTTATCTGACAAGCCAGAAGAACCTTCCCTGAACGACGGATGTGAAATTGACGAGGTCGCCAATATCAATGATATAGACGAGTATTTAGAGTTGCTGTATGAAGAAATCCCTGAGAAGGTCCGAGGAACAGCTCTCATTTTACAGTTGTCTAGAAACCCTGACAACTTGGAGGAACTCTTTCAAAATGGTGCGACTTTTTGCAATTCAAATTAAATTATGGGTTTCAGTGATAAATTTACCCCGAGTCGTGCATCAAATAATCAGACTGACAGACAGACATTTTATTCAGTATAGGCCTAAAGGCCAAAGGCCCAAAATACAATTACATTACAAATTTGAAACAATCGCACATAAAAGATAACAGGTTTATGAATTTACAAATGCAGCTCTAGTTTTACATACACAATTAAGAAAGTTAACAACATTCAATTTCATGATAATACCTTTATCTTTACTGCTAGGAATATAGATTAAATTTTGTGTGTTTGATTTATTGTACAGCAATGGAGTAATAAACTTATTTCTAGCATGTTCATACAGTTTACAATAAAAAAGAATGTGGATTTCATCTTCAACACAGTTAATATTGTCTACTTTACAGTAAATACACACTCTGTCAGCCATTGGTATATTGTTGTATCTTCCTGTTTCTATACCTAACCCATAATTACTGCACCTGAATTTTGCTAAAAGGGATTTCAAATAGGGAGATAATTATAGATAGCTTTCTACGTGTAATAATGATTTAAAATGCTTGTAGGCAAATGAATCTGAAAGATTATGAATATTTGCAGACCATGATTGTTTTAAAATATCAGAGAGCCTAAGTTTAAATTGTTGCATAAAAACTTTGCTATCACCAACATCTTGGGAAAGCCATACAAATCCAAAACCAAATTCAAATAAGATATTCTTAACCCTTAACATGCGGGCGACGGAATTATCCGGGAGGCTCATAGAGAAAAATGTTAGAACCCTTGGCGAGACCCGTACGTTGGACTTAGTGCATTTACCGGGTCAGTAATAATTCTATTTGCCCCCCAGGCGAAATGCGAGACGAAGTGTGTCCGTATATCGCCACATGAAAACTTGTTTACATACATCTCGCAGATAGCCACGATAACAAGTCTGTGTGAATGTCCGGTCGAAATATCAAGTAAAATTCACACCAAATTGCGTGTGCATTGTTGACCCGTAACGCATTGATAATTAGCTTTACAAAAGGCCAATTTTGTCGGGCTTAGCCCCCGAAGCATTAATTCGCTTGAGGCTATTTTCACCCACGTGTTTGTATTGCCTCGGGTTTGCCTCGCCCGAGACTGCTATCTGCCTCGCACCTCGCGAGACGGGGGAAAAAATCGCTAACTCGCCTTACTACCGCACTTCATATCATGTGAGCGAATAGTTTGTTTTAAAAAAAAAATACGGCAAAATAAAGGGGAAACAATGGACTACATTCCCATATAAAATTAGAAAATCTCAAAAAAATAATAAAGACACAGCAAGCGCCGTGAAAAAGGTCATGTTTACACTTCATAAATTTTGAAACAATCGGCGATTTTCACAACTTCTAAAACATTTATCACGGCTAAAATACTGAATGCATTTTCATAATTTTTATATCACAATAAACCGAAAAGAATAATCTTTTATTCTATATAAAATGCGCAGATTTATTCACAGAAATAAAGATACAATTTTACCTTTCTGAGAGGCATGTGAAACCAAACGGCACACAAACTAATCAACATATTTTCATCAGTTATGGTTCGAGGTTAGCGTTTATTTGAAAAGTCAAACAACATAACCATATTTGGGTTGACATGTGCTTATTTGTCAACTGGTTCGAGATTATGATTTCTTGGAAAAGTGCGATGAACGACCGTTTGCAATGCCGCATACATGTTGTAAGTATTGACGATTTTATAGGTGGAAATAAAGACAAGCTTTACATAGCTATAGAATTATAACCAAAGGTCGCATTCTAATAATTTTTATATCATTGTGAAGCTAGACATCTTGTCTTCAATTCCGTATATAAATGGAATTTTTTTCGTTTCGTATTTATGATGTTATGAGGCCCGAATTAAAGACAATCTTTCGAAAGTAATAGAATAAAAACGAAAAAACATAGAAAATTCATTCAAAGTTTCGGGTGTGAATTAGCCATTTGTGTACGGGTGTCGCTACTTGAATTTGTATTGAACGCCCGTATATAGTCCTTATTCGCCATGTAGATGCGGTATATTTCGTAAAAACGGTACCGGAATCGCCGCCTGGAAATTCCGCCAGCAGAGCTCGTTAGTGAATAAGCTCAAACTACTGCTGCGAGCTGCGAGCCTGTAAATTCCGCCACAGGGGCTAAAAATGGTAAAATATATATACGCAACGTAAGGGTTAATATATGTAGCCCAAGTAAGCCTACCCGAATCATCAAGAGATTTCAACATATCAACAGCATGTCATATTTGTAAATTTATCACTGGGTTTAGTTTATTAAACAATTTAAAATTTATAAAATGGTGATATTAAATGGAATAGAGGTCTTAAATTCTCTCAATCTTGTACTATGCTGACTCTGCCATACAATTCCTCTCAGTGGATGAAATACATTTTGGTCTTTACTGACTTAGGCACTTGTGGTGTGAAAAAAACAACCAGCCCATCTCAAACTTTGACAGATCTATACAATGTGTAGAAAGTTAGTTTATTGGAAATCTAACAAGAGGTACAGACTTGCTTGTCATTTTTGTGAGTGGCCCTACTATTTGAAATTAGAAAGCAATTGGCTGATAGACAGGCAGCTAGCTCAAACACTGAGCACTGTACAGGCCCCAGGGCTATTCTCAGAATTATATCATCAGCATTTGAGAGAAAAACAATCTTTTCATGTAGATTATGATTTCAATATTGACAAATCTGAAAAATTTAAAAGAGGGATCTAAAATTGTTGATGTACTTAGCATGGCATATGCTGATCCGGTTTGAGAAGTCATGTATTTGTTTATGACATTTTTTTTCATCCCTGTTAAATAGGATTGATGATCTGTGTTGGACTATTTAGCACTTACTTTCTTGACTAAAATTATGTCCTTTCACCATTTAAGATTTTGACAGCCTGTCCGTCTTGCCCACTATCTTTCCTTTTTTGATTGGAACCTTACATGATTGAATTCAGAAACCGTTACATGCAACATATATGTCCAGAGTTAGGACACTTGACTTTCTATATGGCCTGAATGTCAAATGAATTCTCTTCTCTTTGTCTTTCATTTTAACCCTTACGTTGCGTATATATATTTTACCATTTTTAGCCCCTGTGGCGGAATTTACAGGCTCGCAGCCCGCAGCAGTAGTTTGGGCTTTGGCACTAACTAGCTCTGCTGGCGGAATTTCCAGGCGGCGATTCCGGTATCGTTTTTACAAAATATACCGCATCTACATGGCGAATAAGGACTATATACGGGCGTTCAATACAAATTCAAGTAGCGACACCCGTACACAAATGGCTAATTCACACCCGAAACTTTGAATGAATTTTCTATGTTTTTTCGTTTTTATTCTATTACTTTCGAAAGATTGTCTTTAATTCGGGCCTCGTAACATCATAAATACGAAACGAAAAAAATTCCATTTATATACGGAATTGAAGACAAGATGTCTAGCTTCACAATGATATAAAAATTATTAGAATGCGACCTTTGGTTATAATTCTATAGCTATGTAAAGTTTGTCTTTATTTCCACCTATAAAATCGTCAATACTTACAACATGTATGCGGCATTGCAAACGGTCGTTCATCGCACTTTTCCAAGAAATCATAATCTCGAACCAGTTGACAAATAAGCACATGTCAACCCAAATATGGTTATGTTGTTTGACTTTTCAAATAAACGCTAACCTCGAACCATAACTGATGAAAATATGTTGATTAGTTTGTGTGCCGTTTGGTTTCACATGCCTCTCAGAAAGGTAAAATTGTATCTTTATTTCTGTGAATAAATCTGCGCATTTTATATAGAATAAAAGATTATTCTTTTCGGTTTATTGTGATATAAAAATTATGAAAATGCATTCAGTATTTTAGCCTTGATAAATGTTTTAGAAGTTGTGAAAATCGCCGATTGTTTCAAAATTTATGAAGTGTAAACATGACCTTTTTCACGGCGCTTGCTGTGTCTTTATTATTTTTTTGAGATTTTCTAATTTTATATGGGAATGTAGTCCATTGTTTCCCCTTTATTTTGCCGTATTTTTTTTTGAAAGCAAACAATTCGCTCACATGATATGAAGTGCGGGAGTAAGGCGAGTTAGCGATTTTTTTCCCCGTCTCGCGAGATGCGAGGCAGTTAGCAGTCTCGGGCGAGGCAAACCCGAGGCAATACAAACACGTGGGTGAAAATAGCCTCAAGCGAATTAATGCTTCGGGGGCTAAGCCCGACATAATTGGCCTTTTGTAAAGCTAATTATCGATGCATTACGGGTCAACAATGCACACGCAAATTGGTGTGAATTTTGCTTGATATTCCGACCACACACTGAACAAGCTTTATTCTCATGTCGGGTCGCGATGCGTAAATACAGCCATTCTCATGGGTCGGGTCGCGGACACAATCGACTCGTGACCCAGTATGGGGGATAGAAAAGTACTTAGACAGCCGTGAATTATTCTAAGTCTTGTATCCGGGATCCGTATTCAGACACCTAGGAATCGCTTATAGCCCGCCCAGATAATTCCGTCGCCCGCATGTTACCATGATTGAATTCAGAAATCAGATTCATGCGACATATATGTCCTGACCTTGATTTTCTATATTGCCCAAGTTTCAAATGAATTCTTCTTTCTCTTTCTTTCCTTTGTGTTTGGAACTTTACTTCGATTTAGTTTGAAAGTCAAATTCATGCGATGAAAGTTATGGCCCTATACTCTCTTGTGTTTATGTGTTTCAAATCTGTTAGTTTTCCGTCACAATGACGATGAATGGATTGTTAGTGTGACAAATATTTCTAGAGTTACAGCTCTTTTCTTATTTCCCTAGTTTGATACTCCTCTTGTTGGCCAAGTTTGAAATGAAGTAAATTTCCTCCACAGAGACGGTGATCGGAGCATTAGCGCGAGTGTTGCGAGAGGACTGGAAAAAGAGCACAGAGGTTGCTACAAACATCATCTACACATTCTTCTGTTTCTCGAGCTTCTCTCAGTTCCACGGTGTCATCCTCCACTTCAAGATCGGAGCACTGACAATGTCCATTGTTGAACATGAGCTGAAAAAATATGACATCTGGAGGGAAGAGCTTCAGAAGAAGGAGAGAGCTGATATCCTTTATTACATTAGTGTTGTTTGTTGAGAGTAATGGAGAAAAATTCCCAACCTTTTGACTAGGGGGCTTTAAGAAGTCACTTTCTTTGACCATTGCATTTTAAGTTTAGAATTAACAAAGCTGATCTCTTTGGGGGAACACTTCATTTTATATCATTGTTGCAAGGTTCTCGTGAAGGTAATATATGTCAACATCTTAAATAATGGGTGCAGACATGTTTAATTCTATGTTCACATACTTGGTAAATGATTCCAAAGATAGATAAACGGAAGCTCCTCTAAGCATCATCAATCGTAAATCCATGTCTTAAGAGCGGCTGTGACCTGTCATCATGCTGAGATTGATGTACCGATAAGTAGATATGTTAAATATGATAAAAAGTATCAAATGCAGTTGAAGAAAGCTTCACTGCGTATATATTTGAATTATGTTTCCTTCGACCTTGACTTGCATACCTGCCATGGAAAAATCTGGAAGATTGAAAACAGATTATGAAAAGAGCAAAGTCAAGTTTGAAAGTCTCGTCAGGAAACAGGAACAACTTCTTCGAGGTAAGAGCTTTAGCATAACTCAATCAACATTGATAGATATTTGCAATATTTTTTAATGAACTGAATGTTGATTGCTTGTCGTTTTTCTAATACAAATTTGTCCAAAGACAAGGTAGTTGCCATAGACCACTTATATATATGCTTCAAATTACACAAGGTTTCTGAATTTGAACTAATTTCAATCTCTCAATGCTGTTGGTTACAGTTACTTGTAGTGATATCTTCTTAACCCTTGGCCAAATGTTCTTTAAAAATTCAGTTCTGCTTCTGTATGTATCTCTCAAAGATGGTCGTCAAGCTTGTCCAACATTGCAATTGAAGATGACCTTTTCATAGAGTATAATGAAGTCCTTGGCTTGTATTGCTTCTATGTTGGAAGAAATTCTAGGTACCTTATTTCTGAGAATAAAACCTGGGCGTTGATTACAGCCCAAGGAAATTATAAAATCAAAATCAAATGGAACATGGGGGAGGGTAAGGTGATGTTTAAGAAAGTAGAACCCTGGGGTTGTATTCAAAGAAAATAGTATAAATTGTGTTTCAATTTCTTTAAGTAACTTAAAATATATTGTATTCCAGTTGGTTTTTACCTGCTGTTGAACTTGGCTGAAGACCTGAAGGTTGAGATGAAGATGAAGAATAAAGGAATAATCCGCATGATGGTGAAGACCCTGGAGAGATCCAACTTCGAGCTGCTCATCCTCGTCGTCTCCTTCCTGAAGAAGATGAGCATATTTATAGAGAACAAGAAGGAGATGGTTAGTAAATGACAATGACTTTATAACTTGATGAGCGCCAAGCAAAAATATTATACTTTTACTCAAGGGATATAACATGTTCCTTATATAATAATACTGAACAGTTATGTATAAATGGATCTGAGATGGTTGATAATTGAAAGATCGTTTACCGGTAACTACCATTTGTTAGTATAGGTGGTTTCAGGAATTTTCAATATTTGGAGGGGAGGGGATGGGATGTTCTGTTGGGTTCAAATATTGCAAAGTTTGGAGGTGGGTTGTCATCCAAATGTTTCATCAATTTTCCATTTATACCTTGAATGCATAATGGTAGATTCTAATGTTACTACGTTGGTGATTATTGATAACTCCTCTTCAATTTTATCTCAGCCAAACATTTACTCAGCTTTTAATTTGTCTCAAATTGTAATTCCCCCAGGCTGAAAACAACATAATTGAGAAGATAACAAAGTTGGTTCCATGCGACCATGAGGATCTCCTGAACATCACACTCCGACTATTGCTCAATCTCTCCTTCGATAACGACTGTCGCAGTAAAGTCCTCAAGTTTGGACTCCTCCCTAAACTTGTTGGCTTGCTCAGTGAGTATCAGTCATGTTGGTGCAGATAAGATCTCAGACAAAATTGCCTCTGAGAATGATTTAAAGCACGTTTTTTTTCAAATTTAAAGGAAAAGTTCTTGAAAACAATGTCTTTGTTGTGAAGAGGTTTGAAGTACATGCTTATTCCTTCACTTGATGTTTGGGGGGCGGGATAGCGCAGTGGTTAGCGCGTTCGGCTTCGGATCAAGAGGTTTGGGATTTGAATCCTGCCATGGCAACTTTGTCTGCAGTAGAGAACTGTTCTACACGCAGTAAGGTTTCGATGCAATGCTACACTGAATTTCAGCGTAGTACCACCCATGGTTGCTAGTTCCAGCCGATGCTCGCAGGTTTCACCGCAATACATAGCCACATGGCGTTGCAGGCTTTCTCCTAAAGTAACTGATATCTGAGTGTTGACATTTCAGAAGGCATGAGAGTGAGATTTTATTAAATATTTTATTATCCAAAATCATTCTTTTAATAGCTTTCAGTAAAATAATGAATATATGAACTTTAAATATCTGTCAGCCTTCTTGAGTAGTTAGGCCATAGCATTGTGACATCATCAGCATTATGACATCATACCGTTGATACATCATCAACTTTGTAATGGCATGTAATTGTCAGCTGTGCAGCATTATCAGTATTTATATGATCTCACACAAGTGATATCTACTGTGGAAGCCATACCTAAAAAGGAAGTTTTGTTTGGAATTCCGAAAGTGTCTCACTCTGTTACTTCTTCTTTGAAATCCATTGTGTCTCATTTTCAAACTTTCTGCTTCAGACAATGAGAACCACAAGATGATAGTGCTCTGTATCCTGTATCACGTCAGTATGGACGAGAAGGCCAAGTCTATGTTCACCTTCACCGACTGTATACCTATGGTAGGGACTTACCGTCATCAATATGAACAAGTTGATTTCGTCATTTTTAAATTCACAGATCATTTGATGAAATGTTGTGTTCAACGCTATTGATTGCTCAACTTAACAATAATGGCTTCTATGAGAGGCATTTAAGAAGTTGGAATGATAAGAATTGCGAAAATTATATGAATAACAACTTCTTTATCATGAATAAAAAAGTTGTTATCCATATAATTTTCGAATTCCTAAACAATAATGGCTTTGAAGCCCCTTTATATGATACTCCTTCATAATTTAATGCTAAAAGTTTGGTCATATTTTCCTCTGGAAGGACATTGGCTATACTGGACCGTTAATCATCTTCAAGTGATGTTCATCCACAATAATTTTATGTGCAGGTTATGAAACTACTGTTGGAAAGTCAAGAGAACCCAGATCCAGAACTGATAGCTCTGTGCGTGAATCTCGCAGCCAACAAGAGAACAGCCTCGCTCATCTGTGAGAATAACGGGCTACAGATGCTGATGAAAAGAGCATTCAAGTTCAAAGACCCGCTACTGATGAAGATGATAAGAAACATCTCGCAACACGATGGTCCGACCAAAAATCTGTTCGTGGTGAGAACCAGCTGTATATTGATTTTTGAGGATGAACTTATAAATAAGTCATAATCGTTATATTCTATGTGTAAAGATGAAGACATGCATAGTGCTGAGCATACATGTTAAATATAAGACTAGAGGAAATATACAGAGAAATTAAGTCTGAACAACAAGGTTTTGAGTGGATGTTGACAAATTTTATGGGTTCACAGATTTTCTAGTACTGGGGCAAACCTGTACAGGATAGTGGCTGAGTACATGTAAGCTCCTGCCAAAATGGGATATTTTGACTTTTGAAGCATGGTGCAGGTGTATTATCATCGGGAATTTACATCATAAGTTTGTTTATATTTTATCTTTTTGAGTAATGTTCTGTATTTGAGAGTTTTGCAAGACATTTTATCTAGAGTGTAATGTAAAACTGCATATTATATTTGAATTTTTTTATTAATTTATAAAAATCAAATATTGAAAATAAATTGGATGTATTGCATTACTATCATAATACATGAACTCTGTATTGCAATATATCGCCATACATAATTTGATGCAATAACCAGCCCTGCTCAGAATGGTCTGGGACCAATTATTTCAGCTTCTTAAGTTTTCGGCCTTATCACTGGGAAGGAGGACGGCTACAAAACTACATGAAAATAATTACCTGTTGATATTTAGTCATGACTGCTGTATCCCTCTTACAGGACTATATTGGAGACCTGTGTGACACAGTCCTTGGTGCTGGAGGCGACGATGACTTCCAGCTGGAGTGTCTGGGCATTCTGGGTAATCTGACGATAGCGAACCTCGACTATGAGTTAATCCTGAAGGAGTATCAGCTGGTCCCCTGGATTAAACATAGGTTACAACCAGGTATGTTGTGAAGCTATATTGAGAAACTTGAGATTATCTGCGTTTTAGGCTTGGCTTCCAACAAAAACTTTCAGTGTGTGAAGCTAGGGGCAAGTAACTCCAGACAACAATCATTTGTGTTTTTCATTTATCATTAGGAACATGTTAACCGATTTTGAATGTATTTAAAATGGCGATAATTTAAGAAGCTGTGATTGGTCAACTAATGACTTGGCTCTAGCTGCATTAAACTGGCCGCAGAACATGCGTTCATACACACTGTCTTCTGATCTTGAGGAGAGGCATCTGTCAATCCAATTATATATAATATACTGGTAGATACAATATTTTGGTACTTTTACTCCTTGAGAAAGTGTCAATTTTAATCAGACTGACACTAAGATATAATGTGATAGAGGTGTAGTAAAGGTTGCTTTGGGAAAGGCCTCATACTAGGGTTGGGCATCAGTAAACATTTCACTTTTTGCCTTGATGTTTTACTTGAGGTACAGACCTACCTATGGCATCAAATTTAGTTAATTTCGACCTGATGTCAACTAATATGTTGCCGCTAATGGCTCCGATACTGCCATAGCGGTGTCAAACAATAACTCACTCAACCAATTTGCGACATAGTATCTTCTTGGCTCTGCTAGTTGTGGGGCATCATAAGATTATTTGTTTTTAACTAGCCAGTTTTCTAAGATATATTTGTTTCTTCATTTCTTTGTTACATGCTATTGTTGTTGTCATGGTTTCACATACCCATTGTTTCAACGTTGACAGGTTCAGCTGAAGATGATGTTGTCCTCGAAGTAATTATTCTTGTTGGAACTGTGTGTCAGGACGATGCATGTGCGCGGATGTTGGCAGAATCTAACATCATACATCTACTGATAGAGCTTCTTAATGGTGAGTCCTATAGATTTAGTTGTGTTGAATTAATATTTTCTTCATGGTTAATGAATAACGACACATTAGCTATTTATTTCCAGTCTTACTCAGAAACATTAAAGACATTACTAATCTTTTGACACAGATTCACACTGTTTATCATAATTAAAGAAGTTGTAACCATTTATTTTTTTATCGTTATGTTCTATTATTTTAAAGTCATTGTCGGATTCAATTTGAATATCAAGTTTCCCGATTCCGATTTGGGTAATCCTGTGCAATTCCACTTTTACATTTAGTCTAACTCTTCGTCCTCAGCGAAGCAGGAAGATGACGAGATGGTGTGTCAGATTGTCTACGTGTTCTACCAGATGATCTTCCACGAGATCACCCGCGAAATCATCATCAGAGATACACGTATCCTTCACTTGCTCTCAAAATGTCATGTAAAATGATTAAATTTTCAATCCCCAAACATTCATGAATATTGACAATGTTTGTAATTATCAGTACATCATCTCCTATTAATTGATTGATAAACTGTTGTAGCTTTTTATCCTTGACACAATATCCATTTTGTTGAATTTGTGAACGGTATACTTAGTTCATGTTAAATGTTTTTTTGATCACAGTGTAATATCACTTATCTCTTATTGAGTGAGTGAATAAGAACAATGTTATAACGATTGTTGCGCCTTAGAGTGAAGTTACACTGCAAAAAGTGTTTTGGTGTTTTACGTTCATATTTGACCAAGTCTAGCAATTTCTTAAACTTTCCGTATTGCTTCACTGTTGCCTAGCAACAGCAGGTATGTTCCAAATTGAACAGAAAATGGGGTTGTTAACTGCAGTTTAATAAAACTGAGTCTTGAGAAATGAGACACTACAACTGTGATTATGGTGCGAAGATGTATAGATTATCTCTGTAAGTTCCTTAACGTCTACCAGAAGCCCCAGCCTACCTGATAGACCTGATGCATGACAAGAACTCTGAGATCAGGAAAGTCTGCGACAACACATTGGACATGATCTCTGTAAGTATTTGTTAATTCAGCGTCAGACGTGTGATAAATCAGGCCTGAGTTCAACTGAAGGCTAAGGAAGCATCACTGTTTATACACATGTGTCCCCACACATCCATTGAATACTGATCGTGAAAAACATATATTCTTGTACATGGTGTGATATTTTTCAAGGCATTACAATAACTCTCTCCTTGGAAAAGAAGCACCACAATGTAATTGAAATAGTGGGTAGAATGTTCTGAAAACTCTTTACCCTTCATCAGGTGTTTTATGTTATCAGCGTCAGAAACATACTTGCTTTCTTTGTGATGATATTTTGTAAAAATAAAATCTTTTCCTAATCACTCTCTGCTATAGCTCTCCAGTTAGCAGCTCATAGTTTTTATTTCACTGTTACACTTGGAATAATGAGTAAAACAATCTGGGGGAGATTTTGGGTGCCTTTAGAAAGACATCTTTTCTCTCTTTATTCTCTTGCCAATGAATTGAACTATTGAGTGAAAATCTTGCAATGTTTATCATTCCATTGTCTTCCCCTGGAATTTATCTGTTGATTTATCATTCCAATGTCTTCCCCTTGAATATATTTGTTGATTTATCATTCTGTTGTCTTCCCCTTGGATTGAATGAATATCTGCAATGTTTATCATTGCATTCACAGGAGTATGACGACGAGTGGGCCAAGAAGATCCAGCTGGAGAAGTTCCGGTGGCACAACTCTCAGTGGCTGGAGATGGTGGAGACGAGACAGCTGGAGGACTTCAACGAGGGCTACATGTACAACGAGGAGGGGTACGACCCCTACATACAGGACACCGACATCCTCGACCGGCCCGACCTCTTCTATGCTAACGGAGGTATGCAATCTATGAAAGAATCTGTAACATTGATTGCTTGTTGCACTGATCTTTTATTTGGGCCAAGATCTCTCTCTCTATATATGTTTTATCTAACATTGTTTGATTGTGTATATACATGACCAAAAGTGAGTAAATTTGTTAAGAAAATATCTCTAAAGGAAGAAGGATTGGGGGAGGGGTTGGTAGAAAATATGCCTGAATGTTACAGAAATCTTTCAGACATGCACAACAGGCATAGAATAGAAGAATAAAATCAAAATGACTGGTGTTATTTCATCAGGGAGTGTACCAACATTTTTAATAGGGCCGATTCTCATATTCTATAGTCCAAAATTGTAATATCTTTGGTAGGAGTTTGAGTATTTGAAATTTGGTTTGCTTTAGTTTTAAAAATAAAATTTTGTCACTTGTATGCTTGGTTGATGCTGTATGCTGTAAATAGAGTATGGGAATCACTTGAAGCATAAGTTATGTACTGCCATCATTGACAAGCGTATTGGCATTCGAGGTGTGTACTTCCCTGGGTCTTGATTTAAAATCATCCACTGTTCTCTGACTTGCCGCTAATGGCTGCTGAAGCAGTGTTAAACAATAACTCATTCACTCACTCACTGTTCTCTGACTATGGTTATAATAATCATGAAGGTAAAGTGCACATCAAAATGTCAGTTGTATCAACATTGTATGATGCCAATTTTCATCTTTCCACAGAGGGCTATGACCACACAATGATGATGGAAGGTCATCTCACACCGGAGTACATAGACGACGGAGGAATGTATAACGGAAACGTAGACTACTACAAGGGATACGGGTGAGTGTTGCATCAGGATTTACCCTAACAACTATTTATTTTGGCTTACTATGAATTGTCTTCTCGCTATGTTGTTGCAGACATACTGACTGAATGTTTAGTTTCAATTTCAACAATGCTGATTGCGGAACTGACTTGAGTTGTAATTTCTGTATTTCCTTGAATACAAACCTGGGGTTCTATTTTGTTCAGCACCCTATGACCCCGTGGTTTGTATTCGAGACCTGGGTTGTATTTGAGGAAATACGATAATCATATCATAAATACGTGATTTTCTATTCCTTACACAAGAAAACTTGTCTGATTAGAACAGAGGTTCTTAAATGAGTTGAGTAGCCACTTTGTGGAGAAAAAGTGTTCTAACAATAACCTGTTCATTCTGAAATTTGGAGTAAATACATTACACTTAATAACCTGAAGTCATACCGTAGTCCTATGAACCCAAGCTTTCATTTTTGTGATGTCTTTTTTTGTAACCTTGGGTAAATTTCACCCTTGTTGTCTTCCAGCGGAGAGCCTGACTACGAACCATACGCACGTCCTGAATCACACCTGGGATTTGTTGAGGATGAACAGGTGGGGGATGAGTACGGACGGGGGATGGATCCGTATGGAATGGTCGACCAGTACGGTCAATACGTCAACGGGGACATGGATGATAGATACAACTACGAGTACTCAAATGGAATGAGATAACCATCAAAAATGTTTTAGCTTGTTTGATTTTAACCGCAGGGTAGTGTAATACCGATCATATTGTTCACAGATAGCCACTGATTTGTGTTAGGAAAAAAATTAAAACTTGTGAATATATAAAATATTTCATAAATAAATGATAAGATTTTATTTTAAATCTTTTTACGTTTAAGAGTGAATTGGAGTTCCCATGCAACAAATAATACAAGATGTTACGTAGTCGTAAATTTACAATAGTAATTTATTTCTGAAAATTTAATTTCATTTGTAAAATGAATATTTATTTCTAATTCATTGAATTTAATATAAAGTTATATTATTATACTTTCATTTGCCACTCAAAAAGTTTCTGCATAATTTTGATGTCAGTTTCTTATTGTCAAAATAATTTTTTGGCAACTCAAGGAACTACCACAGTTTGAGAGTTTTTGATGACGCTTGTGAAAACCGTTCTGTGCCTGAGTTTTATTCCCAGGATATGGCGAGTCCAGGCTTATGAAGTGGCTTACTTGACAACCAGCAAATAACTTTTCTCTTATTTTAATATACAAGAAAGCTCTCAAAATTGTAATAAGTTCGTTCATCTTTGCTGTTTTCTAAAAAAAATTATCCTCAAGTATATTTGTGAAAATAATATATTACAAACATTCATTTGAAAATTATTGAATAATCCTCGCAAAGTTGAACTTAAAACGGTGCATTTCTCAACAATTATCATCATTTCTGACTTATTTTCAACAAATGTAGTCTAAACAGCTGATAAGATATCACTTTCATCTTCCCTAAAACACGTCCATACAATGCAACATTGTTACTGTTTACTTCACTTGTACATTGACATCTTCACCATTTGTAAATATCATTGTCATAATATTGTACTCAACCCTACAAAGTTGGTGGTCTTGTAAAATACTGTTGAATTTCACTGTACTGTAGCCTGTCAATAAGGATTCTGGATGAAATCATTTCTCGTAAAACATTATCGGGTATAATAGACCAAAAACTTGTGTACATGCACGTTGTATTCTGAACTGTAATTTCTTGTCTGGTTCGTTTTCCATACAACATATTCATTTGAAATGATTACCTCGTTTAATGATAATTTATTTTCCACCATTTCTTTTCTGTTTTACACGGAGAACTGACTGAACGCTCTCTAATTTACCATATTTAATAATTATTGTAATTATAGTTAATAGATGATATTGACCAGCTAATAGAAGATACGGTAAATTTTAATGTAACATGTTATATACTTTTGCAATGTTTTAAAATTTGCATATCTTTGATATTTCACAGCTGCATGACATACAATGGGCGCACAACTTTGACAGAATAAGGAAGTGTGTTGATAAACAGGTTTTTTTTGCACATTTACATTAATTTAACATAATTCCTGAAATTCCTATCAAATTTTAGAACCTGTAAGATGTAGCACTTCTCAAAATGCTCCTCCACAAATTATCTTAAACTTTCACTCACAAATTTTTAAAAAACATTCACCCCCTTTAATAGCCTATTCAACTTCCTACGGTCATTCTAAAAGAATGTGCTACATTCTAAGTTAAGAATGTTTTTGCTACGAGAGGCTATGTGAATTAAATTAAATGTCCATGATCCTGTTGCATAATTTTATTATTGGGAAAGACACCTTTGACAATGGGCCATTTTCAGGGATTTTAATCATTATCAGAATTTCAAATGGACCATTCTCCTTTGTAGCAACAGTAAAGTTTCAAATTTTAATGGGCCATTCTTTCATCCAATGTGCAAAATGGCCCATTGCCCCTACCTTTTCCAATCCCTGATATTGGTAATTTTGGCGATTAGGGATTCCTATTACACAATTGTGGTTCATTGGTTTGTATGCTCTACAGTAGATTGAGAGGTTTTGCCACTAATGTTTGGGATTCTTAGTACAAAATAATGGCAGGCTTGCTCTGTGGTTTGTATGCTCTATTGTGGAACTTTGGGGGTCAATCAAATTTACATGCACAAATTTTCAAAAGAGGGGTGGTTCTGAACCTGCCCTCTGGATCTGCCATTGACAATAATACATTTAAATAAGTCCTGTAATGACATTCAAGGATTTCTTTCACAGTATCTGAGGTGATCCAACTCGCTTATCAGCTTATCTTTCACAAATTTCCGAGATCATCTTAATATTAAAACTGATTCATGCAACAGTCTCTCGCCCGGTATGAAAGCTGTGATATTTTCTCTCTCTCTTTTCTTTAAGAGTTTGGCTGCTTTTATGCTTGACCTTCTGTATGTATTATTTATTGAGCATAAGACAACATATGTTTACAATGTGTATCTGATCCGTCCATTTGTTTACTATGTATTTATTGTTGTGTCGGCCGTTTACTCGACTGATTTTCCCCTTTGCTTTACTGGTATTTATCTCCTGCTTCATGTAGAACTTGTGATATGTTGTGCTAGTTGAACTTCGTCATTTTAAGTTTATGTACATTATAATGGTCATTAGAAATAAATGAAGTTTTGAAAACACACTTGGAATGATCCATTTAAATCGTTAATTATTCAAGTTCATTATTCATTGAATAAATTATTTTAAAATTTTGGATAATGGTTAGGTTGACAAAATTCCATGTCGTATATATTTGATTCTTTATTAATTGATATTTGGAAATTTGGAAGTTTGTTTGCAATGATTTAATATATCCAAAAAATAATTGGCTGAATTTTGGAAGAGTTGTTACCTTTTTAATAAAAATTGTTTATTTACTTGGAGTCCTGGAGTGCATAGATCTTCATTAATAAATTTGAACTATTTGAATTTAAGATGTCCAATAGCCAATCAAATTTGTTGTCAATGTTTGGTTTATTTCACATCCATATGCAACATGTCGGCCATTATTTCCAATGTGACTGCAGCAAATACTTGACTGCTTGAGCTTTCCATCCAGTTGATATTTTATTGATGAATTTATGTAACGATATACTTCAATGTTGTGATTTCTTTTGTGGTGTTCAGCTGTGACCTATTATTTGAATGAAATTCAAGACCTGGGCCGTGTCCATAACAGTGAGCGCTTATAATCGCTCATTGATTGCTCAATGTAGCGCTCAAGTATAGCTTATTTTCTCCTGAACGACACGGTGAAAAACCTCAAAGTTCGCCCGCTTTGCTACGTAGCGCTACATTGAATAATCGCTAATTGAGCGATTACTTTGAAACCCCTCTCTTGAACAAGGCCCAGATGAAATTGGCTTTTTTTTTTTATCTTCTTTAATCAGCAAGTAAAATGTTGAAATAATTTCCTCTAAACAGTATTAATGTTTAAATAGAATGCATGAAGTGTTTGCTAAAAAACATGGAAAAGATGCATGCAAAAATGTGGGTCTGTTTTAATTTTCTGCTCCAACACCGTTGATGGTTTGAGTGAAAAGAATGATTGTAATAAAAATCATATATTCAGTGAATATTGATAGAATTCTGCGCAGAAATTTTTCTATGAGCCTTATACAATTATTTTGCCATGATTAAGTTTTATCTCAAAACCAAATTGTTTTTAAAACTGTAATGATTGTGACTGTTCTGCATACAAGTTTTGCAGCTTCGTTAAAACGAAGAAAGTTGATTGTTCGTGAAGAAGATCTCTGCCTTGTGATATTCGATGTTGCATTTACATGTCCAGTCAACATCTCTACATCACATGGAGAAAAATTGAAATAAATTATTAATAATTCAAACTATTTCGTTTGTTTTGTTGAGTATAAATAAAAACAATCATCAACAACTCCCACCATATAAACTTTCTCCTACATGTAAAATTCTGCTTCTCATTATCACTGACAGGTTCTGAGTAAACCTGACTCCTTTGAAGATACCATGAAAAAAAAAACAATCCCAAAATAATATTATTGAATCCTTGTCATTTTCAAACTTTCATTCCACAAACCGATAATAATAACCGATCGATAATGATAATCATCAAATAATTGCACCATGTTAAACGGTTTCTTCTTACCGAACTTTACCCTAAAATCAATCGTAAGCCCATCTATTGATCTTAGTTCTAAGATTTGTTAGTGGAACAGTACCCTGCACGCAAACTTTTGATTGAGGGCAGAACTCAAGAATCTGGAAAATTAAAAAACTTTTCATAAATATAAGACGGATTTGTGTTAGAATCTTATTTTAATGGGTCTTTTTTTTGGTTCTTTCCCTATTTTCACCGATTGAAAAACTTCATTGTGTATCTTGATTCTAGTTGTCCCTTCAATCCAATTGATCCAATCAGTTTAGAAGATGATAATAGGCCTTTTCTACAAGAAACAAATATTTATGAATGAAATGAGAAAGACAAAGATGTCATAATATCTGTTTATTCCTAAATACTCCAGCGATGGGGAAAATATTTACATCACTGATTTCATCTCCAAACTAGACAGATTATACACATGAAATATTGTGTAATAGAATGTCAATTCATCATGCAAATATCAATCTTTGGAAAGTGATCATTATCAACATTCAAACAAAATAAAAATAATACGTAAATGATCTGCTCTGGATGCATAACCAAACGACATTCAAAAGGGTCAATTACCACTAGAAACCTGAATTGATCCATAGCCCATTCACTCCTCATATAGGTTAATCAAGTAATTTCTTCCAACAAAACCTTTGTCCTGATCTAACAGTTTTCTTGTGCATGTTAAAGAGAATCCTGATTGGGTGCAGTTACATGCAAGTCAAGTTTTGATTTGATAGAAATAAGGACAGCAGTTGCATGAGCTTTAGAGATATCACAGAAAACTGATTAGAACAGAGGGTTCATTTGAAGAAATGACTTGAGTAACTCCTGTTGAAAGAGAATGGGCTGTATATAGAATCTCAGAGAACTGTACCATTTGTTCATCGTGTCAATCCGTAATCCAGCCAACTTCTCCCGCAAGTCATAACTCATGCCAGTCTCCATCACTGGCCAATTTAAGCATTGCCACATTTTGTCATCTTTTCCGTGCCAGAGATCTCTGATTGCACTACCAAGTTCAGCTCAGGTCAGGTGTGCCCGACAAGCCAGAAAAGGAAGTTTAATGAACTTCAGAAAGCCTGGCATAAGTTATGACTAGCTGGGGAAAGTTGTAATCCAGCATGCATTGCCTTGCATTATTGAAAAACCTTGTGCTATATTTATATTATTTATATTACAACACAAACCAACTTTCATCTTAAGAATTTAAAGCTCCAGTGGATAATTTGTAACGTAACATGAAAGTCTTGTTGACAGAATGAATTAAATGGTAAATCAAAAAGTTTTCATCAAATATAAACATATTACTATGTGTATTCACGATGGTAAAAAAGATCAAGATAAACTTTTTTGAAAACATATTATAAGTTTCATATGCACTTATTTTCATTTTGAATGGTAAACAGATTGATAGTTATAAAAAAGTGCTCTGATAACCACAGTATAAACAAGTGTTTGCCACTAACATTGCAATGTCCCCCGCCTCCAACGTTGAGACATGTAAGACACATTTTCAGTAACAAGAGGCTGAAAGCCGGTCAAAGTGCCGTGGTGAACCTGAAAATAAGGTCAAGGTCACCCAATTCGACTGGTGTCTGCATAGTCAACCATTTTAGGTTGGTACAAAATTTGAAGACACTGGTTGCAACGGTTCACAAGATATCGCGTTAACAAGAGGCTGAAAAAATGTCGAAGTGCCATGGTGACCTTGTAAATAAGGTAAGGTCATGTCATTTCAGTGGTGTCTGCATAGTCACACATTGTAGGCTTGTACAAAGATTGAAGACACTGGATCCATCAGGTAATGACAGATCGTGTTAACAAGAATCGAAAAGTGATCAGTGTTGTGGTGACCTTGAAAATTAGGTCAAGGTCAGCAAAATCGACTGGTGTCTGCGTCTTCCCCCAATGTAGGCCGACACCAAATTTGAAGACTTGGATGCAATGCTTCATGAGATACCGTGTTAACAAGAGCCTGAAAGCCGGTCAAAGTGCCATGGTGACCTATTTGTCACCAACTGTAGGCTGGTACCAAAATTGAAGACACTGGATGCAACGGTTCATGAGATATCTCGTAAACAAGAAATGTGACGTACAGACGTACGGACACCGCTGAATACAGTCCCCATGCCGCGGGGGAAAAATATCCAGTTTAAATGAATTCTGAATTCCTATAACAGAAAAGAAACTATGGTTATTACAATTGAGTAGAAATATGTATAAACTGTCTAATCCCTTCTAAACTCTTCTGCCAAAAATAAATGAAATAAATACTTTTCCTTCTCAATCAGCACAGATAATCAGATCACATATATGTGGAAAGTTCAACAGTATATTTGTTATCAGTAACGGTTTACTTATTGAAAGAGGAGTGGGGGATTTGTTAAATTTACATGCAAAAACTTTCAAGGGGGGTTTGAACCACATGAACAAATGACAAAATTGGTAGTTATAAATACTCATTTGTTCTGTCAAGAAACGTATCTACATGTCGCCCTCCTGTATACAAATATTGCTTAATTAGCTTGATACAAATTTGAATATGTACAATGATACATACTTGCAAATATACATAATTGAAAAGAATATATAATATATATATATATATATATATGAACTGCATTTTACTGAAAATATCACAGACTGTTTTCGTGGAATTTTGAAAGTAAACATATTTAGTCGCCATTATCTTAGAATGGAAAAAGTTTGGTTACATAAAGAAAATATTTCAAACCTGTCAACTATTTCCAAGTCAATTCCAGCAGCATTTAGATTTAGATTCACCATGGCATTTTATTTTGTCATAAGAGGATAAAAATAAAATTAAAATATATCAGTTAAATTAAAGTCATTTAATACTCCTCAGTCGTGTGGTGTGTATCATTTTGAAATAGCATACCGTATTCTCTCAGGTATAAGACCAGGGGGCCAGGCAAACAAACATCTTGAAAACATGGGGGTGGGCTTTTAGACAGGAGATACCCCAACTCAGATGAAAATTCTTACCAACTGTCAGATAGTCATAATAAGTTTTATGTACCTTTTTTATACTTAACTTAAAATAATATTATAGATTTATGTTATATATGACCATGAAACATCTGACAAAGTTGGGGGTGGGCTATAACCTGAGAATAACCCCAACCAGTACAACTCCTGAAAAGTGGGCGTGGTCTTATACCCGAGAGAATAAGGTAATATAACTACAGAGTCTGTAGTACAGACCATAGCTACAACTAGAGTAGGGACTACAGGTGTATGTCTTTCTAGCGTCATTTCTAAGTGAAACATGCCCACGTTAAATACAATGGGCTTGAAAACTTGTCAATTTAAATCATTAGTAAAATAAAATGTAAATTTAAAGAAACCTTAACAAAAACTAAGTTTCTGGATGTGAGGTGGGTTAACGGTGCTATTTACCTTTCAAATCATCAAACCCCCACCAAAACATTAATAAATTCTGACATTTCATCCTTCTACTTATTGTTGGGCATCCAGTATCAAACTTCATGTTAATGAAAAAAAGCAAAATTTCAAGATAACATTTTTTTAACTACCTTTTTACATTTACTCTGAACATTCAAACAGTTCAAATAAGAACGAAACTGAAAATGAAATGAAAGGACATTGCAGTGAAATCTCCTCCTTGTCTACTCTGTGTCTGTTCCCAATAAAGAAGTCATTATCCAAAATATTGCTTGTTTTAAATATTCCATTTGAAGGTTCGAGTAGAGAATTCATGTAGTTTAAAGGGGCAGTAGCACGTTTTTTGCAAAAATTATTTTTTCAAATTTCCCATTTATAATAATAGTTTATGTCATTAACATTAACTTTAGAGGGTAAAACATCTTATTACACAGACCAATTATCTGTAGTTGTAAAAATTATGTTGTGTATAAAGCAAAAATTACATGGCGGCCATTTTATTGTGAACACAATTTATTATTTTGTATTACAAAAATGATTCCCATGGCTTTACCGAAACATGGACTCTCATTTTAAACTTGATTTTCCGATGAGAGAAGGGTGTTTTACTATTGGTGACATTATTTTTCAAATACATTTCATAAACTTATTTGAGCGAAAAAACGTGCTACTGCCCCTTTAAGGCCTATATAGTTGAATAATAACTGATACAAATAGGAAGAGTAATACCATGTTTAAAGTATGTCAGATCATTGACAGATAACTAAAATCTTGACTGAATTGCATACAGGGCATACATTTATAAACATTTTATTGATTACATTTCAAGTTGAGTAGTCAAAAACAAAGCTATGCTGCATTAAACATTATAATAAAAAAGAAAATGAAAATTTGGTAACATTAATTTCTGATTCGAAAAGTTCACTGCACAAACACGACACTGGAGGTATTGAAAAAGATTTGAATACCAGAGATATCGGAGAACGTATAGGTTTACCAGTGCAGTGTCAAATCAAATTAAATCTGTGTCATTGTTTTTGACTGATAAAATAACTTTGCCTTAAACCCAATACAAAAACAACTATACCAAAATAATCAAAACTAAGAGTGACAAACCACGGCAGTGAAAGCCTTTGACAAATCTGGTAACATCTACGAAACCTCAACGGTCAGGTTGACATTTTCAACTGGAAACGGCATGACCATTTCAGGATGAGTTCTTCTAATATGCCTCTTGCAGGACCCCTGGTGGCTGAAACCCTTTCCACAATAATCACACATGACTGTTTTCTGATCCGAATGAGACTGCATGTGACGTTTCAAGTCAAACAGCTCCAAACACATCTTTCCACAAACACCACAGTTCAGAGTCAAGCCGCTGTGGATCCGTTTGTGACGACGGAAGGTATTCGAGAAGCTGAATTCCTCCCCGCAAACTTCACATTTATAGGGCTTCTCGCCAGTATGTGACCTCAGATGAGTCGAAAGGTAAGCCTGAGTAAGGAAACCCTTTTCACAGATGTTGCATTTGTAGGATTTTTCGCCAGTGTGAGTCTTGATATGCCGATGAAGACGATAACGATGCAAGAAGGTTTTCGTACACATGTGGCACTGGTACTGCCTCTCGCCATTATGTCGTTTCATGTGGTTTCGGAGCAATGTCTTGTTTCCAAACGTTTTACCACAGATATCGCACATGAATGATTTTTCGTTTGAATGTCCCATCATGTGCCGATCGCATTCTCCTCGATTGAAAAACTTCTTTCCACACATGCTGCACATGAATTCCATGCTCTCTTCGGGAATATGCACCCGCATGTGACGACGACGTGTGCTGGCGTAGGTGAAACTCTCGTCACAGTACTTGCACTTGTACGGTTTGTGACCATTGTGGATATTCATGTGAGACTTGAGGTAGTAGCTGGCCCGGAATGTTTTATTGCAGATCTCACAGGAGATGGGTTTATTGTCCACATGGATCTGTTTATGTTTGAGAAGAGCTCTGTGGGAGTTGAACTCTTTCTTACAAACTCTGCACTCGTACACAGGATTCTCTCCGCTGTGCGACTCCATATGCTCATTCAGTAACGACGAAGATTCAAACGTGTATCCACAAAGATTGCAAGTCGGGATATTCCTCGATTCATCATCAATCTCATTAACAGGACGATACAGCTTATTCTTCTTTGAAACAAGTCCTTGGATGTTTGGTCCGAGATCTTTATGATTATGGAGATGTCGTCGGAGGCTGTTAGCGAAAGTGAACTCTTCTCCACAAAGCTGGCAGGCATAGTTTTTCTCTCCTGTGTGAATCTTCTGATGTTGGGCCAGATAGCCGGAGCTACGAAAACTCTTTTTACAAATATCGCATTCAAACTTTTTCTTGTCATCATGTCTCTTGAGGTGTTTCTGAAGATAGAGATTGCAGGAGAAGGTCTTCTTGCAGATATTGCAGGTGAAGGGCAGCTCAACATGCTCCTTCATGTGATTGTTGACGGCAGGCATCGACTGAAACTTCTTTTCACACCACCTACACTCGAACATGCCATCTTCATCTCGTTTCGGAGACGCCATGTCTTGTAATACTTTCATCTTTTCCATGTCGAAAATTGGATCAAAGCTTTCCCCTGTGTCAGGCAAACTATAGTCAGCATAGTCATCATTGTCATCAGCATGGACTTCTCTCGGGGCCGACGTCGAAGCTTCTTCAGCTGAATGAGCTTTGATGACGTGTCTCCGCAAACCGTTTGAAAACATAAACGATTCTCCACACTGAAGACAGCCATAATGCTTTTCTCCTGTGTGAAGCCGCTTGTGGGTTTTCAGATAGTACTGGCTTGTGAAAGCTTTTTCACAAATGTCGCAAATAAAGGTTTTGGTTGAGGCGTGTGTTGATTTGTGATTCTTGAGCATTTCTGCTGTTGCAAATCTACTCTTACAAGTCCTGCATTTGAAGCCCTTCTCGTTCTCGTGAGTCTTCTTATGGACAGCCAGGGTACTTGCATAATTGAATATCTTGCCACAGAAATCACAGTAATACGATTGTCCACTATGAGTCAATTTATGCATCTTCATCTTGATGGAGTCTTGAAAGACTTTGCCACATTTGTCACATCTTAAAACTCTTTGTCCCAAATGTGTCCTCGCATGTTCCTTCAAAAGAGCTTTGCTGGCAAATCTCTCCTTACAAATCATGCAGTTGAATGAAGGCACCTTCTTTTTCGAAGCCTCTTTTTTGGTCTCGCCACGAGTTACAGGTCTAGTTGTGGACGTTGATGTTTTCATTTTCATCTGTGACGCTGTCACTTTCAATGTCTTCTTCCCTTTTCCTCTGGTTGCCTTGGAAACAGCCGGAGCGCTTTGCTTTGTGTGCTGCTTAAGCACATGTTGCTCTAAGAGATGGGTGCTTGCAAAAGTCTCACTGCAGATATCACAGAACTTTTTCTCTCTTGTGCAATTGGCAACCTTGTGCTTATTCAAAGCCTTTGCAGTCATGAAACTCAGTGTACAATCATCGCAATTATGAGCTTTACCAGTTGCATGTGTTCTTAAGTGAGACTTCAAATATCCCTTGGAACCAAACGTTTTGCCACAATCATCGCACTTGAAACCTGAAAGTTCAGAATGAATGGTTTCATGCTTCTTAAGCGATGCTGCACTGACAAACATCAAGTCACATTTGGAGCACTTGAAGCTTTGATTACGTCGGTGGGAATTCACATGAACGTTCAGTTCATCAATCTCATAAAATGTTTTTTGACAAAGTGTACACTTGAAATTTGGTGGCTTTTGAACAGATTTTTCACTTTTACTCTCGGTGCTACATGTTGTCTTATTAAAAGTCTTCTCTCCAGCTGCTTGTCCACCGTCCATTATCTGAATAGAATCGGTCAAAATAGTTTCAGGATTAGGTGAAACATTTTCATTATTTTTCATGGATTTTTCAGTTTCCGTCTCAACTTTAATATCCACAACTTCATAAGAAAACATATCTCCTTCTTGAGTTGTGACTTGATTGTCTTGAGTCGGGAACAAGACTTTCTCTGATGGCGACTTGAGTCCCGCACTCTGTTGAGAGCTCTGCACTGAACTTCGCCACTGAGCTTCAACCAGCTCCAGACTTTTCATAGTCTCCTGTTTCTCATACAGAGATCTCTGTTCTGGAGACAAGGAGTCTGCTCTCATTTGGGTTTCGCTCAAGGATCTCTGTGGATAAGATACACCAGGTGTAGCCCGAGGACGACTTATAAAAGCAGCAGATCTAGGTTGGGGGCCTGCTAGAGGATAAGATCCAACTTGAGGACCAACCTCAACGCTAGACCCAGTTTGAGGTCCAGCATGAGAAGAAAGAGTGCTCTGGCTGGATTCAACTGTCATCTGCACAACTTCATGGGAGGTCTGGTTCTCATTAAAATCAGTCGGGTAACGTGAGAGGCTGATCATTTGTTGCGCTGTTGTCATTTGATGAGGCTGTCCTACCATGGACTTGGATCCTGGCTGGCTTATTATTGACTGATTGGTAGATTGGTCTATCATTGATTGGGAAGTCTGGTGAGTCATCAATGATTGCAAAGGTTGCTGACTGATAACTGATTGGGTGATTGGCTGGCCTATCATTGATTGGGAGTTTGATTGGTCGATGACAGTCTGCTGGTTGATGACAGAGGATTGGTCCATGTCTTCATGAGTGGACTGGTTGGCAGTTGCAAATGCCGTAACTAGTTCCCCTGCAGTAACAGATTCCTCTTGCTGCTGTTGGTGGAGCACAGACACAATATCACTGGCACTAACTGAGGAGCTGCAGATGACTGTGTTGGGCTGTGTTGCAGGGATGATACCACTGGACAAGGCGGAGTCATATATAGCATTAGCTGTACTGTTGATAGGTTGCAGTGTCTCCAGGTGGCTGGGATCTGAGCCAGAATGGGATGGCAACACGGCCTCAGTATACTTATACACACCATGTTGCAGGGCTATGTTAGATCCACTAGCACTCTCCAAGTGCTGATACTGTGTGCCAGAGGTTGGCAGCTCGTATAGCTGTTTTTCACCGTCAGCGGTGAGATGAGTTGTTACAATTATCTCAACCTCTCCGTCTACACTTGATCCAATACCCTCGGGAACCGTTACCAAGACAACCTTTGAATGTTCATTGTCAATCATCATGTTTTGTATCATACTGTTGTCGACGACAATGTTCTGAGTCTGTTGCAAAGAGATATTCTGCGACTGGGAGACAATCACCTGGCTGGGAGGTAACTCTTGTTGGGATGTTATCTGCTCACCAGGGGGAGCTGATTGTTGAGGCAAGTTACTCTGCTGATCCATGCTTGGATCTGGAAGAAAACAAGATCTGTATTAATTCCTGCACAAATTACAAAAAATTACTGTTATGGTCATTCCAAAATCAAAATTTAATTCCCAATCTTTGTCCTTCAAAAATGATTTCCCTTCGTCTAGATTAAGTTAGCATATAGTAATTAAATAACTATGCATATACCTTCTTGAAATATTTCTAGCAAAAACTTTATTCATTATCATTAAGCTAACAAGGGACTAACATATAAAATAATATGGTATTTCCCATGAAGTCTTTACAGGGCTAGAAATTAACACTAGACCTTCAGCCCAAGGTAAGTAAAAATTACCTTGGGCTATCAAAATTAAGATACTGCTAGCCCTGTGGGGCAGAACATTTTCTGAAACACTTTGGAAAACTTATAGCAGGACAAAAGCATTTTATATTAACAAGTAACAATGACAATAAGTGTGTCATTCTAACACAGAAGTTTAGAGTAGACTTTACATGCTTTATGCCCTGGTGCAGCCCTACAGACTACCATATGTTTCAAGTCAATTTTTACCCCTGACTTTATTATGGTTTGGACAGTCACCAATTTTACAACTTATAATCAACATTGGTCAAGTTATGTCTACCCAAAATTTCTAGACCTCCGCATTCTGAGAAAGAGTGAGTGAGTGGTGAGTTATTGTTTAACGCCTCTTCGGCAGTATCACAGCCATTTGCGGTGTTTCCTAGAAAGAAGTAACTAGTCAGTTTAAAATATGTGACCTCTATTATTTGCCACAATAAGTTAATTCAAGGGATCACCTTCACAAGAGCAGAGTTCTAAATTAGCATTAAAAGCAGCTTCCAAGGCCCCAACCAAATAACCCAAAAGCCCCCCCCCCCCCCCCCCCAGTGAAAAATCTACCCACGAGTCCTGCATCAAAATAAAATTGCTCTTTCATATATGTCATTCAAGTCTGAAAAATTTATGATTTCATGAATTAACTGACAAGATCAGGAGAATGTTTTACATGTAGTAGAAGCTTTGACCAAGAAGAAAATAATTGTGTCAAAATCTTGCACTGATGAATGGCTTCACTTCTCATTGTTTTATTTTAAATTAAATGAATGTGCACAAATCCATATCAAATTGTCATATAAAAGTCATCAAAATAAAACCCTCGGGGATGTGTTTCAGTGTTATTGTTAATAATCATGTCTTAAATAAATTAATAACAGGAGTGTGAAGGGGAACTAAATCAGTTTACTTTATTAGTTACCAACTGAACTTAAATAGCAACCCTTACATCAGACAAACTAACCCTAAAATATTGTCTATAGACATCCAACATTTAAAAAAGACACAATCTATCACAAATACGAGGACTGAATAGATAATATGAAATTAGCCAAATCGATGTGTGTTCAGTTATGATAAAATGCAGTCTATCCAAATGTCCTCTTGAATTTCTTTTTCACAAACAATATCTCAAAAGAACTCTTATCTTTAAAGGGGCAGTAGCACGTTTTTCCCGTGAAATAAGTCGATGAAATGTAATTGAAAATTAATCTCACCAACAGTAAAACACCCTTCCCTCTTCGAAAAATCAATCTAAAAAATGAGTGTACATGGTTCGTAAAGCCAGTGGAATTGTTTTTTGTCATTCGAAATAATAAATTGTGTTCACAATAAAATGGCCGCCATGCAATTTTGGCTTTATACGCAACACTGTTATTACCACTACAGTTACTTGGTTCGTGTAATAAGATGTTTTACCCTCTAAAGTAAATAGAAATGACGTAAACTATCATTATAAATGAGAAATTTGAAAAAAATAAAATTTGTAAAAAACGTGCTACAGCGCCTTTAACATACATTGCTGTAGAGTAAAGCAGATAAGTTATAAAGGAACAGTTATAACAGTATAATTGATAAGATAATTGTTGAATTCAAGTAGAAATACTTGTGACAGTGGCACCAAAAGTTCTCAAATGACTATCCCCATGTCCATAGGTCGGTGGGTTCGGTCTAAATATACGCAGACAGAGTTTGAATGCAAATAAAAAACCTAGTTTTATGACTTTTATAGATTTAAAGACTGTTTTCAGAAATTGAAGGAAGGTCAAGTAGTTGGCTATATTTGTTATTTGTTGTCCTCCATAGGGATCTGCAACAAACTTTTTTTACAGCAATTATTCATCCTACCTTGGCAAATAATCATTTGGTTGCAGAGAACGAAATGTTGAAAAACACATCAGATTAGTTTGGTTGCAGAAGTTTTCAAATTTACAAAAATTTGAGGAAAACACAATGACATACACAGAATCATTTTGGAAAGTTGTCTCTCATTAAGTGTGTGACGTAATGAAACCGATGTATGTAATGCACTCCAGTGGCTCATTCCGTATTAATCATTTCTAAACAAAAAAAATAAATTTCACATTTAATAATTCTGGTTGCTTTTATTCAAGTTTCTAGATAGAAATTATTAATTGAAATAACTTATTGCTGTTTATTTCCCATCAAAATAATTTAGCAATCAAAGATATCTATGACAGCCAATCAGATTTGTGACTTGACAACAATTCCAATTCATCTCTTGGCCACATTGTAAATAAAAATTGAAATTAAGGCTTAAATTGTGACATAATGTGTCAAAAGTACCTACCAAGACATGCCTTATGGTAGAATTTGTTAAATTAAAGAAGGTTAGTGAGTAGTTTAGCATAAGCATGATTAGAAATGACAGAATCATGATAATTGACATGATCAAAAACTGGACTCGATACCAATCACTTCCTCTAATTGCGTAACAGACGGACCCTACACTTCAAGTTCAACTGACTGAAGGCGCAGTTTTATCGCAATTTGATTGGATGTTACAGTGATCAACCGTTACGTCACATGAAGTTATACTGATGCTCTATTTATTGTTATAGATTATGGAACAACTATAGCCACCTGGAGAAGCCATTCTAATGCTAACCCTAAACCTAAAACTTTACCGTAATCCTTACATTATAAACTAACTTTAAAGGGACACCGCGTCGAGGAAAACAATGAGATCACTTTTATCTACCTATGGTGATTAGCGTGTCTGCTAATGAGTTATGCTTTGCGTCACTGTTTACATGCAGTAGTTATTACTACCAATTACTTCAATTGTCTGAAATTGGGAGATCTCAGATCGTTTCTGAGGTAGATAAAAGTGATAATATTTTTATCCTCAACGCGGTGTCCATAAACATGTTAAAAGGAGGGTTCTATTGGGGTATTTTTTGTGGAAACGAAATTTGAGAGGATATTCCTGTTTACATATATATGTTAAAAATACATTATCAAAACATAGTCAAATTGAAAGATAGTAATAAAGGTAATATTTTCAGGAATTTCATATTTCAAAACTTGATAAACAAAGCGCACAAACTGAAGCCATTCATCGGCGTTGCAAGTGGGGAAAACTTCGCTACAGCATAACAGCAAAATGTTTATTAGTTTTATGACATGTTATTTGTTACTATGTGAGTACTCTATCAGTGTATGTCTTTAGTTATTAAAAAGTTGCAAAATTAGGTACAATATAGTGTGTTTTTATTTCACGTAATGCAAACCATCCAAGATGACAACAGAACCCTCCCTTTAAATAAAAAGGAAATGACAGATGGAAGCAAATGTAAAATACACTATAGTGGTATCATGAAAATGGGCCGGTGAACCAATTCTATAGTTATACTAGATTATGTCACAAACTGTAAATATTGAAATAAAGAGACAAGGAAACGTCCAACATTCGTGATGTCATCATATTTTTCTTCTGCAACCAATTTTTTCAAAGTCAAGGCTGTTCCGTTTGATGAAAACGTACATGTATTTTGATGGAAAACATCATTTGAGCAATTTTGGTTGCATTTTATGGCTTTTTTTTAGATACACCCCGTTGTTGGGACACCCATAATACTCTTGCCAGTCTTGGGCCGATTAAACCTTTTTCAAATGACCCAAACGTACGTTAAACGCCTCTCAAGTGACTAATTTGCATTAGCTGTAATTCATTAAACGAAATAAATAATGAGCATATTACCCATTATTATACTTGTTGTGTCTTATATACCGTAGTTTTAGGATTAATTCAAACTCGTTTCGAGAAAAGTGCGACCTCCATTTTCTTTCAGTCAAGAACGACAACTCTGCTGTACCGTATAATGACTTCCGGGTCACTCAGGTCGCAACCTGGTTCCCGGGCCTGGTTCCGCGTGCGCTACAGTAGCGCTCGCGGAACCAGGCCCGGGGACCAGGGTGTCAAACATCCCCAACATACCAAGTTTCAGAATTTTCTAAATATCCGTAAAATATGGAAAAACATCCTCCCCTCGAAACTTTTCAAGATCTACTTTCTCAAAGGAAAGGATGTAGAGTTTTCTATGATAAACTCACAGCTGATGCCACTCCACTAAATGTTTGTCAAAAATGACCGAATGACATATGTGTTTATATAATACATAAACTGCAATAAGGATGTGAAACGTTTAGATTTTCGGTATAGATTATAAATGGAGCAACTAACACTAGAAAAGAACTGCTGCAAAGCTGAACCGGAAAGTCTCCAGCATGTTTTCATAAATGTAAAATGAATTTTTGAGGAACATTGAAAGATTAATGAACAATTCATCTAATAAACTCTGATAACATCATATCAGATATTCTAGTTTGCTACAACTCAGTTTATTAACATGACACAATATTGAAAATATTATTGCCTGTAAAAACAATGCTTTTCCTTCATTCCATTCTAAATGGAAAACTTTTTTTTACAATGTTTTGCAGTTATAATGATTGGGCGCATCGCTTTTTTCTGTTAAATATTATATTGAATATTGAAATGTACACCTTTCGGAAGGGACGGACGAACGGACACAGCCCATGTTAATACAAATGCATGTATATGTTGCGAAAATACTGGAAAGTACTTCATGTTTATTTTTGAAAATATCCAGCTATATTTACCATCATGTATAATAAATCTATTTACACAAATTTCGATAGATTATTAACAAAAATGTGAAAAAATGTCCCTACCAACTTTTTATTTCCCTTTTGTGGTGACCAGTTCCTTCCTCCCCTATGACAATGTAGATTGGCCCTCCACATTTAACAAGCGCATTTACCAACTCCCATTTTGTATTACTGTTTACTCTTATCATTCTGATTTTAAAGTTATCGATCATATCATTAACATATTTTATGTACATACATTCACTCATGCCTGATTGAAACAAGAGCAATGTAATTTAGTTCCATTTACATTTAACTTCCTGCTTTCTTTGTTTCAAAACCAGAAATGAATTTCAGCACAGATAAGAGGTCATGATAACACATTAAATATGAGCCCAACCATCGGCTGGTAAAATTTATTATTATTATTTATTATATATAAACAATTATCCGTTTCCTGAATCTGAAAAACTACTGCTAAACGACTGTTCATCTCCATTTAAAGACTATTGGGGTGTGTTTATGCACTAGCGCATATACTTACAATAAGGAAGGCGCTTTAATTATTTAACCTATATCTTCTTATAATACACACAATCACCTTCAATTGGATACAAATATTTCTTTATTTAACAATCATCGGTTTACTGACGGCAATCCGAAAAATACTGCTAAACGGCTGTTCATCTCTATATATGGAAAGAGACTATTAAACCTTTTATCTTCTTACAATACACATAATCACGGTTATACATAAATTTGCACGAGTGACATGTGCTCATATCACGAATATGAACTCGGTAATGTTCAACCATATGGGTAATATTTCCCATATACTTGATAACGGCATAAGAATTTATACTGAAATGTCGCCATTCACAATAAAGAAGTTGATCAACCATAAACTATCCTTGTCTTTTTTGCCATAGTTTTCAAATTATAAGATGTACAGACAAACGGTAGGTATTTAACTTTCATATGCTGGATAACAAAAAGACATCCATCTTCAACAATATTACATACTTAGAAGTTATGATTTATATGAATGTAACAAATATACTAACACATCATGTATCTACATGTGTAGATCAACACGTTCACATGTTTGTTGATGTCTGACATAGATGTGAAGTTGGATTAAGGTAAACTTGTATTTAAACTGTGTGTTTAACTTTATAAGTAACACAACGACTTCTGTTTACTGACATTGTTTTGGTATAGTTTTGTAATATAGTACTTCCTTGTTCATGGTCTTCATTTTTTCTTATTTATATATAGAGAATCTCACCAAAGTGTCTTCTGATATCAAATATATCAACACGAGATGATTAAAGTTACAAATATCAGAGGCTTGCCGAGGATATTTTCACTTTAATCAACGAGTGTTGATATATTTGATATCAGAAGACACGAGGGTGAGATTTTTTTTATCATTCAAAATCATTCTTCAACTATTATTAGCAAAATAATGAACACATCAGCAACACAAAAGTACCATTTGACTTCTTCAGCAGTGAGATCAGTGAGGTCATAACATTGTGACGTCATCAGCATTGTGGCATCATTGTATTGTTACGTCATCAACTTTGTGACGTCATAACATTGTCAGCAGTGTTCTCAGTGATGTCAAAGCCTTGTGATGTCATCAACTGATGATGTAATAGGATTGTGACGATTTGACTGTTGCGATATCTACAATGTAGATATCGCTTTATCTCATACAAGCGATATCTACTGTGGGAGCCAGTTTTGGATGATAAATAGAGAATCTCACCCAAGTGTCTTCTGATATCAAATTTTTACTTTAATCAACGAGTATTGATATATTTGATATCAGAAGACACGAGGGTGAGATTTTATTTATCATTCAAAATCATTCTTCAACAATTATTAACAAAATAATGAACATATCTGCAACACAAAACTGACTACTCCAGCAGTGAGCTCAGTGAGGTCATAGCATTGTGACGTCATCAGCATTGTGGCATCATAGCATTGTTAATTCATCAACTTTGTGACGTCATAACATTGTCAGCAGTGTTCTCAGTGATGTCAAAGCCTTGTGATGTCATTAGCTGGTGATGCAATAGGATTGTGACGATTTGATTGTTGCGATATCTACAATGTAGATATCGCTTGTAGATATCGCTTGCGATATCTACTGTGGTAGCTTATTTTGGATGATAAATGGTAATATAGTACTTCATTATTCATGGTCTACATAGTGAAATATGTCATCAGGTCATTCAAGTTGAAGCATTTTCACGTCTGGTAAACTTAAATATGGAATATTGATATGGAAATATTCATTAGCTACATCAGTAAACTTTCTAAGTATTGAAATGCTGTAGCGAAGACGTTTAAGATTTAAAAAAAAATTAAGATTGTATTTGATGTGTTGTTTCTATTTATGTAATGCTGCCTTATTGAATAGTGTTGTCTCCCTTATTGAAAATGCAAGTTTATCGTCGTTAATAAACGAGTGCATTAAATTTTTCAAAAGTTTCATTTATATCATCATGTTGTCCATAAATCATCTGGTTGTATTCTTATTTTCCTTTTTGGAAACATATTTCACGGTAAGATAATACATGTCAACAAAAGAGTGGATATTTCTTTTGATTAGTAGGTAATCATTTCAATAACACCAACATGAGTTGAAAGCAAGGTGAACAAATTGTCTTATTGTTGTTTTGACAAAGCAAACTGTGAATGAATACAACATGGCGATATTGCGATATGGAGGAGGGAATGTTCCCATATATGTTCTTTCTACTCTCATACAGACAAACAGCAAAACATTCATGTTTTAGATTACAATTATATTACATTACAGGTAAATGTCGTACCTGTAAAATGGTTTCAGGTTAAAATTATACATCATATTTTATCAACCGATTCTTTCCTGTTTAAAATCAAATTAGCTGAAAATAACCTCTGTATATTTTTATGAAGTAGAAACAACTACACACCTTCTCTGGGATTGCAGACATATACAAGTCCTTTGGCAATGTTTTCTGCAATTACTAAATAAAACATATCAATATGTTCACGCATGGACTTTGACACGCATCTTATTGAGAAAAATAGGACTGTGAAAGAAAGGTAATTATGATAATACATTGATGATGTTTTTTTTATTTACTGCTATTGTTGAATTTTTTTTTCGTGTATGAATGCAAGATTTCGAAAACAAAACAAGAGATTTAATCAATTTAGATATTGTGTACAAAACAGTTATGCCATTGACAAATATACCTTTTCGCAAGAGCAAAGATGATAAGTCCTATAAAAAAAAATAAGTTGCAAATTTAAAGTAATCTTTCACGAATTATTCCATGTCGCTCCCTGTAGATACTCTAATGTAGCTTTTGATGAACAAAAAAGTATATATATAGCTTTTGTTGAACAAAAAAGTATCTCAATGAGCCTAATTTGTGCACAAAGTCCGTAAATACTAAATATTTGAGTGAATGCGATGTCCATCTTGTGTTACAAAATATGTATTAAACTCGGTAGAATCTCTTTCATCCATCGGGGCCCCTTAATTCTATAGCCCTTCTTAGAGCAGTAATTTCTGTAATAATAATAATAAAGTTGATTAATACTAAGATTTAAAAAAACACTTAATATATGTTTATCCACTTAGTTCGCAACTGCAATAACTATAGCAGTATAATGTTCAATATAATATAATGCTCATATACACATCAATATCTTTAATTCTTCAAAAGCAATCGAACGAAAAATATATAATGTGTTAATTATTTTAAGATATATTTTGTTGTTACACTAAGGCATTAGGTGGGCTCGGAAGCCAAGTCATGTTTTATTGTCTGCCAATAGACTTTGAAAAGTGTTCCTGTGTTAGACGATGCTTATACGTAATAGTAGTTCACCATGAATGTTCTAATTTAAGGGTAACATTGCTCTAACAAACTACAATAGTGCAATCCATGAGTCTGCATGTGCAGAATTCTTGTCTCTCCTTGTAACCTTCAGTCTTGTATTAAATAGTTGTGATGTAAGGCTCAGAATCAGGAGCTTCATAATGTTGATAGTGTCTCAACTGTACATGCAGTTAAACAGTGAGAGCAAAGCGGTTGTCACCAGTCTTGAAAATACAATAGAACCACTACACTAGTCAGTCAGGGTCTCGGGGTCCTAGTTCGTGTAACAAATGTGGCTATCAACACGCGTCCAGAAGATGTGTATATATAGCACTTTGTAAACGCCGTAACAACTGTGGTCAACTCAATCATGTTGCCAAAATATGTCGGTCTAAACATGTGACAAAATCAAGTTGCTTATGTTGAGGATGAATTTGTCATTGATACTGTTGGTAATTCTGACATCTCATCAAAAGATTGATAGTGCCAATATCGGTAAATAAAACAGTTCTCTCGCTGATGTTAGATGCAGAAAACTAGAATATTAAGACCATGTTTAGTATGTAGGAAACTCCACTCAGCGACATATTTCACAACATGAGTGTGACAGTGGCATATACTATCACTCAGTAAAAAATGTCAATGGTCAAAGGGAGGTAACCCTGTTACTTTGCGAAACGAAACTAAGAAACTGCGTATCATGCATGTACAGGTAAGTACTCGGTGTTCAAGTAAATGTACCAAGAAAGTCGGAGTCGTTTTAAGTTGTTTTTTATATTTATTTTAAGATTCACCTTTGCTGGTCACAAAATGTTAACACATTCACAACTCTTAGATATTAGTATATTCAGAAGCTGGTGTACCACGTAAGGGAGTACTTCCTTGTTCACAAATCTTCGCTAGATGAACCGTCTTAATAGCTATAGGACCAGTGAAAACCTCATTCACACCCTTCAGAAACCTAAATCAATATTATCAGTACAAAATATTCGTTTAATGAAGATGGAAGAACATGACTTTGTGTTACTTTCTTTTATTCAGAAAAGTATTTTTAGTAATAATAGAGCCATGGGCTCTGTAGCTCATCAGGGTTTATATTGTTTAATGATGAAGACTGAAATAGATTTTTAGGTCATGGCTTGAGGCCCTCATTTGGGGCACCACAGGGTCACCATTTAGAATCCCCATTGGCCAAGGAGTCGATCTGCATATAACTTATCAGCTCTCTTAACCTTTTGGAACTGGAGAATAAGATGAAATAGGTTTTTAATTATGTGACCACAGTGACCCCATTTGGGGTCATGGGGTCACGAAATCTACAATTTAGAATCCCCATTGGCCAAGGAGTCTGCACACAACTTTTCAGCTCTCTAGACCTTTTGGAACTGGAGAATAAGATGAAAATAGGTTTTAAAGGATGTGACCACAGTGACCCCATTTGGGGTCATGGGGTCACGAAATCTACAATTTAGAATCCCCATTGGCCAAGGAGTCTGCACACAACTTTTCAGCTCTAGAGACCTTTTGGAACTGGAGAAGAAGAAAATAGGTTTTTAAGGATGTGACCCCGGTGACCCCATTTGGGGTCATGGGGTCACGAAATCTACAATTTAGAATCCCCATTGGCCAAGGAGTCTGCATATAACTGTTCAGCTCTCTAAACCTTTTGGAACTTGAGAAGAAGATGAAAAAAGGTTTTTAAGGATGTTACCCCTGTGACCCCATTTGAGGTCACGGGGTCACGAAAACTACAATTTAGAATCCCCATTGGCCAAGGAGTCTGCACACAACTTTTCAGCTCTCTAGACCTTTTGGAACTGGAGAATAAGATGAAATAGGTTTTTAAGGATGTGACCCCGGTGACCCCATTTGGGGTCATGGGGTCACGAAATCTACAATTAAGAATCCCCATTGGCCAAGGAGTCTTGCATATAACTGTTCAACTCTCTAAACCTTTTGGAACTGGAGAAGAAGATGAAAAAAGGTTTTTAAGGATGTGACCCCTATGACCCCATTTGAGGTCACGGGGTCACGAAAACTACAATTTAGAATCCCCATTGGCCAAGGAGTCTGCACACAACTTTTCAGCTCTCTAGACCTTTTGGAACCGGAGAAGAAGATGAAAATAGGTTTTTAAGAATGTGACCACAGTGACCCCATTTGGGGTCATGGGGTCACGAAATCTACAATTTAGAATCCCAATTGGCCAAGGAGTCTGCACACAACTTTTCAGCTCTCTAGACCTTTTGGAACTGGAGAATAAGATGAAATAGGTTTTTAAGGATGTGACCCCGGTGACCCCATTTGGGGTCATGGGGTCACGAAATCTACAATTTAGAATCCCCATTGGCCAAGGAGTCTGCACACAACTTTTCAGCTCTCTAGACCTTTTGGAACTGGAGAAGAAGAAAATAGGTTTTAAGGATGTGACCCCGGTGACCCCATTTGGGGTCATGGGGTCACGAAATCTACAATTTAGAATCCCCATTGGCCAAGGAGTCTGCATATAACTGTTCAGCTCTCTAACCTTTTGGAACTGGAGAAGAAGATGAAAAAATGTTTTTAAGGATGTGACCCCTGTGACCCCATTTGAGGTAACGGGGTCACGAAAACTACAATTTAGAATCCCCATTGGCCAAGGAGTCTACACACAACTTTTCAGCTCTCTAGACCTTTTGGAACCGGAGAAGAAGATGAAAATAGGTTTTTAAGGATGTGACCACAGTGACCCCTTTTGGGGTCATGGGGTCACGAAATCTACAATTTAGAATCCCCATTGGCCAAGGAGTCTGCACACAACTTTTCAGCTCTCTAGACCTTTTGGAACTGGA
The DNA here is from genome assembly GCA_936450465.1 of Gibbula magus. NCBI lineage: Eukaryota > Metazoa > Mollusca > Gastropoda > Trochida > Trochidae > Gibbula > Gibbula magus. The sequence continues at coordinate 36,063,955 of OW388301.1, read as the reverse complement.
GAATAAGATGAAATAGGTTTTTAAGGATGTGACCCCGGTGACCCCATTTGGGGTCATGGGGTGACGAAATCTACAATTTAGAATCCCCATTGACCAAGGAGTCTGCACACAACTTTTCAGCTCTCTAGACCTTTTGGAACTGGAGAAGAAGAAAATAGGTTTTTAAGGATGTGACCCCGGTGATCCCATTTGGGGTCATGGGGTCACGAAATCTACAATTTAGAATCCCCATTGGCCAAGGAGTCTGCATATAACTGTTCAGCTCTCTAAACCTTTTAGAACTTGAGAAGAAGATGAAAAAAGATTTTTAAGGATGTGACCCCTGTGACCCCATTTGAGGTCACGGGGTCACGAAAACTACAATTTAGAATCCCCATTGGCCAAGGAGTCTGCACACAACTTTTCAGCTCTCTAGACTTTTGGAACCGGAGAAGAAGATGAAAATAAGTTTTTAAGGATGTGACCACAGTGACCCCATTTGGGGTCATGGGGTCACGAAATCTACAATTTAGAATCCCCATTGGCCAAGGAGTCTGCACACAACTTTTCAGCTCTAGAGACCTTTTTGAACTGGAGAAGAAGATGGAAATAGGTTTTTAAGGATGTGACCCCGGTGACCCCATTTGGGGTCATGGGGTCACGAAATCTACAATTTAGAATCCCCATTGGCCAAGGAGTCTGCACACACCTTTTCAGCTCTCTAGACCTTTTGGAACTGGAGAAGAAGTAAATAGGTTTTTAAGGATGTGACCCTGGTGACCCCATTTGGGGTCATGGGGTCACGAAATCTACAATTTAGAATCCCCATTGGCCAAGGAGTCTGCATATAACTTTTCAGCTCTCTAAACCTTTTGGAACTGGAGAATAAGATGAAAATAGGTTTTAAAGGATGTGACCCCGGTGACCCCATTTGGGGTCATGGGGTCACGAAAACTACAATTTAGAATCCCCATTGGCCAAGGAGTCTGCACACAACTTTTCAGCTCTCTAGACCTTTTGGAACTGGAGAAGAAGAAAATAGGTTTTTAAGGATGTGACCCCGGTGATCCCATTTGGGGTCATGGGGTCACGAAATCTACAATTTAGAATCCCCATTGGCCAAGGAGTCTGCATATAACTGTTCAGCTCTCTAAACCTTTTAGAACTTGAGAAGAAGATGAAAAAAGATTTTTAAGGATGTGACCCCTGTGACCCCATTTGAGGTCACGGGGTCACGAAAACTACAATTTAGAATCCCCATTGGCCAAGGAGTCTGCACACAACTTTTCAGCTCTCTAGACTTTTGGAACCGGAGAAGAAGATGAAAATAGGTTTTTAAGGATGTGACCACAGTGACCCCATTTGGGGTCATGGGGTCACGAAATCTACAATTTAGAATCCCCATTGGCCAAGGAGTCTGCACACAACTTTTCAGCTCTAGAGACCTTTTGGAACTGGAGAAGAAGATGGAAATAGGTTTTTAAGGATGTGACCCCGGTGACCCCATTTGGGGTCATGGGGTCACGAAATCTACAATTTAGAATCCCCATTGGCCAAGGAGTCTGCACACACCTTTTCAGCTCTCTAGACCTTTTGGAACTGGAGAAGAAGTAAATAGGTTTTTAAGGATGTGACCCTGGTGACCCCATTTGGGGTCATGGGGTCACGAAATCTACAATTTAGAATCCCCATTGGCCAAGGAGTCTGCATATAACTTTTCAGCTCTCTAAACCTTTTGGAACTGGAGAATAAGATGAAAATAGGTTTTAAAGGATGTGACCACAGTGACCCCATTTGAGGTCACGGGGTCACGAAAACTACAATTTAGAATCCCCATTGGCCAAGGAGTCTGCACACAACTTTTCAGCTCTCTAGACCTTTTGGAACTGGAGAAGAAGAAAATAGGTTTTTAAGGATGTGACCCCGGTGACCCCATTTGGGGTCATGGGGTCACGAAATCTACAATTTAGAATCCCCATTGGCCAAGGAGTCTGCATATAACTGTTCAGCTCTCTAAACCTTTTGGAACTTGAGAAGAAGATGAAAAAAGGTTTTTAAGGATGTGACCCCTGTGACCCCATTTGAGGTCACGGGGTCACGAAATCTACAATTTAGAATCCCAATTGGCCAAGGAGTCTGCATATAACTGTTCAGCTCTCTAAACCTTCTGGAACTGGAGAAGAAGATGAAAAAAGGTTTTAAAGGATGTGACCCCTGTGACCCCATTTGAGGTCACGGGGTCACGAAAACTACAATTTAGAATCCCCATTGGCCAAGGAGTCTGCACATAACTTTTCAGCTCTCTAGACCTTTTGGAACTGGAGAATAAGATGAAAATAGGTTTTCAGCTCATCAGGCCTGAAAGGCCCGATGGGCTTATGGCATGGGATTTCGTCCGTCCGTCCATCCGTCCGTCCGTACACTTTTCACTTTTTCGACTTCTCCTCCAGAACCAATGACTCTAGAGAGCTGAAATTTTATGTACAGACTCCTTGGCCAATGGGGATTCTAAATTGTAGATTTGGTGACCCTGTGACCCCAAATAAGGGCCCCAGGGGTCATAACCTTAAAAGCTATTTTCATCTTCTTCTCCAGAACCAATCTCCAGAGAGCTGAAATTTTATGTACAGACTCCTTGACTGACGGGAATTCTAAATTGTAGATTTGGTAACCCTGTGACCCCAAATAAGGGCCACAGGGGTCACAACCTAAAAATCATTTTTCATCTTTTTCTCCAGTCCCAAAAGCTCTAGAAAGCTGAAATGTTATGTAAAGACTCTTTGGCCAATGAGGATTCTAAATTGTAGATTTGGTGATCTTGTGACCCCAAATATGGATCACAGGGGTAATCACTTAAAACAGCTGTTTTAATGAACTGTGAAGATAATGAGATTTTATGTGCACTTCATATGTCAGCTTAAGAGTAATACTACATTATGGACATGTTTGATGTAATCAATGTGAAATAAGAACTATTGAATACCCTGTGAACTGAATATTCTGACAGGATGCATAGGAAAACATTAAAAAGGGTTAACAAATGTTTTATTTTACATTAGATATGTGAACTAAATATGACTGGTGATGAAGTAAGATAAGACTATTAAAACTAGCTACATGAGTTTGTGATACCACATCTTCTTTCCCAATAAAGAAAAATAAATAAAGATGGGGAAAACAAAATTTAAAATATATAATTTACTGGCTGTGAGTCCAGGGTCTGCATGTTGCATAACTGCAGGTGTTGACCTGGGGAGTGACCACTCCCTGACAGAGATGCAAATAGCAGCTTGCTAATACACTGAGGTTTCAGGTTACTTCTCTGCTGTGTTACTGATTTAGTCTTACACTCAGATGCTCAATAGAATTTATTAATTAAATATTGAAAAGGATCCTATGAAACTATGAGCCTATGAGAAACAGGATTTTTAGAAACAAATAGGGGCTCTTTTTCCTTATGTAATAAATGGTGATAATTCCAGGATAAAAATAGGAAGTAAAACAATAAACTGCAAAGGTCTACATTATTTATAATGAATATGGATTAATGTGTAACCAATTTTGATAAAAAATTTGATGACTGAGCAATGACTTATTATGTGATATCTTAACCTTTTCCTTAGGGATAATTAATAACATGATTCCTGATGAGCTTCAGAGCCAGTGGCTCTATTTTAAAGGATGTGACCACAGTGACCCAATTTGGGGTCATGGGGTCACGAAATCTACAATTTAGAATCCCCATTGGCCAAGGAGTCTGCACACAACTTTTCAGCTCTCTAGACCTTTTGGAACTGGAGAAGAAGAAAATAGGTTTTTAAGGATGTGACCCCGGTGACCCCATTTGGGGTCATGGGGTCACAAAATCTACAATTTAGAATCCCCATTGGCCAAGGAGTCTGAACATAAAATTTCAGCTTACTAGAGTCATTGGTTCTGGAGGAGAAGTCGAAAATGCGAAAAGTTTACGGACGGATGGACGGACGGATGGACGGATGGACGGACGCCGGACACCATGCCATGACATAAGCCCATCGGGCCTTTCAGACCAATGAGCGCTCATTCCCTCCTGAACGACACCGAGCGATGCCTCGAGGTTTGCTCTCTTTGCTACATAGCGCTACATTCATTGAGCAATCGCGTTCAAGAGAGGTTTAAAAGTAATCGCTCATTGAGCGATTGAACATGGTCCAGATATGCCCATGGTAGGTGCATAAGGTGAGCAGAACGCCACTGGGCCGAGCGTTGTCTTATTCAAAGTTACTTCCAACACGTTGTGTATGGTACAACGATGGGCAAATAAGTAATCCCTATAACGAACACGAGTAACTTTTTCGGCAACACGTAAGAGTTGTTCTAATGCAGGGTAATTCTGTCCCAACCATATCAGAGCTACCACTAATGCACAATTGTGTTTGAAGCTACTCGCAGCTCATTCCGTCGTCTCCAGACACAATCCCGTCCATCTGCGAAGTTTAAATTAAAGTGAGATTCATCACAAAACATAATGTAGCCCAAATGTTGAAGCAGACGACCATGGTGAGCTCTAATCAACACCATTTAACGTTTGTGTTGAGCTGTCATCTTCACACCGACGACGTGATTTCAGACCTGAGGCGTGTTCAAGACCGCGAGTATTTGCGAGTCCCCGCTTCTGAACGACAACGAGTTCGCGCTAGTTGGAGCACAGGTGAAGTTTAGCGCAAATATGTTGCGCAACAGAGATGAACGACCAGTTTTCCCTATGAGCGAACGAAGTGAATAAAGGTTGGCAACGTCTTTTTCTCGACTCAAATCGAAATAATGTTCAACTGTCAAAATTCAATGTCCCAAAAATTCAAACTCCACACCCATTTGAACACAGAATCGTGCTCTCTTAATCCAAACCCCATATGTTACATTTACTCACGTAAACATATACAATTAATTATTTTAAGCGCCCAGAGAGGCTTCTCAAATCGTTCTTCGGCTCCACTCTCACTCACAAACTTCCGCTTAATCTTAAGTTGTTTAAAACAATATTTATTATTTATTATGAAACGAATGTTACTGTAAGGTGTAAATAGACAAATCCGTAAGAGTAATAGTTTGCTTAATTATGTGCAATGAATTTCGCAAGTGTTATCGCCAAATGTCTGATAACACTGTTTAATATAAATGAATGGCTGAATGGCGAACTTGCATGACGATGATTGCCGCAGTACAGCCGGAGAAATGATATGTAGGTGTTGTAATATGTTAACACCTGTAGTTTCATTCTGCGGTTCGAATCTGCCGATTCATAGGTGCTGTCAACATTGCTGGAAAACTCCCGCCTACCCGACCGCCCGAGACGGTCTTTTTCCAGTCGGACGGTGAAATTTCAAAAGCAGCCTGTCCGGTGGTCGGGTAGATATTTTAGTCTTTTACTACATATTTTTCACAATAACAGGCAGGGAAATCTTTCGTCAGTCTAAGGTGTAATGGTATTGTTTTACCCATGTCGGCTTCTGTTATGATGATGGTGGTATCCAAAGCCAGCATAGATGAAACATTCACAAGCGGCAAGACCCTCAAGCAACTACTCAAAGCCAACGGCAGAGGAACCAGCACTTCAAGCCCCAACCAAAGAGGATGCATCTACAAAATTCCATGTCATTGTGGCCAAGAGTACATCGGAGCAACGCTACGACCTATCAACACAAGGATCAAGGAACACCAAGCGTCCGTCAACAAACTTGACCAGAAATCCGCCCTATCTGAGCATACCCGGAAAAGGATCACATCATCAATTGGGAAGCTACCAAAGTCCTGTCAACCAACAACAACAACTGGCGCCAAAACTCCAAGAAGCGATTGACATTCGAAGGGAACATCCTGCAATAAACCGCGATCAAGGCATCTTCCTACCATGTGCTTGGGATTCACTCATCTAGAACTTCTATCTCCTGTCGAAGTAATTATCCATGTATCCCTACCTTCCATCCACTCCTGTCGGAGCAAATTATCCAAGGAGTCCCCACCAATCAACACATATCAGCTCCAATCACCATGCAACAACTTCAAAGCCACCCACATCAACAATTGGACTTTCTTCCAATCAACTGTAATTATTGTTTGTTTTACAATTTCAATAAAGCCAATTGGCAACGTGTCATCATGTGTGTTTATTTACATCTTCAATAAAGCCTACAGTCCATTGTTTATCTACTTACTCCCCCTCATGCTTGTATTGCAAATCTAAATTTTAAATGGCTCGTCAATGTCAAGAAATAATTAATTGCGTCGATGGTCGAATACTGGTGTAATTAATGTAATCGGAAATTATTATAATTGTGGACCAGATGTCATGTCATGTTAGCCGATATAATACGTTATACAACATTTTTTCTAGGAAGGACTGATGATTCAACATGATGATATATGATCAAATGAAAATTTGGGTGATATTTAGAAATTGACCAGCTGTTGATTAGGGAAATAAGAGAAACAAGTTCAACCAGATGTATAACAAATGTTTGGTACTTGCAGTAAGTGCTTTGTGAGTGTTGAAAATCGGACAGGTAGGTTTTCTTCCGGACTGGTAATTTATTTCAGTTAGCAGTCCGGCTGTCTGGCTTGGATTTTCTAGAGTTTACTACACTGCTGGAATTAATAAACGATTTTAAAAGGTGGGATTTCGCTGCTTTTCGTGAGCATCGAAATTGGCTTGAAACTGTGGAGGTAGCGATATACGGACTGTTTTGTCGAATAGCTTTTGAAATAATGATCCGATTGTGACCATTTATAGCTCATTTTGTAGGGAAATCATTTATCTTTCGTACCGTAGTCATCGACTGTGCCATAAAAATAGGTTTTGATACGAAATATGATTTTGAATGAGCATTGGGTGGTTTGGTCGTTACCTCCCTTTCCTTATATATAGTAATAGGGTCACACCGTGTGAACGTGTACGCCAGAGCAATATTCCCACAAGGGAAATGTACGCTCCCCAATGCTGGCGGTAAGTTTCGTTTTCATCAATCAGTGTTACCTTTTTTTATGTTACTGATCTTCATAGATACAATTGGCCACAATCCTTCCATGCTGTAAAATAGTGGATATCCATAATTTATCATACACACCTCGGTACGATATGTTCCCATTCTCCTAACATTGGTTCATTCTCATATCAACCTCTTATGACGTCATCATCGGTTGTTTTTCCATATCCCCCTTGGGCGATATCAGATATCATTTCAAGGGCATCAGTGTAGCCTCGGGCGAATATGGAGAACCTCGGCTTCGCCTCGGTTAACCATATTCTCCCTCGGAATTGAACGACATCGGCAATTCTTGAATATTTCTCTCGACTTCGTCTCGAGAAATATTCAAGAATTACCTCTGTAAAAATCACAAAAATGATGAAATTTACTTTTTATTCTTTTTTCAGCATAACATTAATGACACAGTTTGTGGCAACAATTGAGCCAAAAGAAGCTGGAACAACGGCCGTCTCCTTTGCAGCTTTCTCATGATTCTTCTTTGAAGTCTCGGTCGTTGTAGATTCTGTTCCATTGAGTATGGAGCTGATATCTTCTTTCTGTTCTTCCGATGTCCTCTTGTATGTTCTTACACCTGTAACATTTTGTTTTTCATATATCATTGTAAATATTTTGACGAACGCAATAGTAATCGATGATAATGTATCGTGGCGATGCCACATAATGTCAAATTTGATTAAATATATTTATTGATTTTGCAGATAAAACACTTTTCGATTACACTTGCGTGTACATTATATACTCGCATAACTTTTTCATTTACATATTTGGCAATTTGTTATGTGAGCATTACGCACACATACCTTCAACACACGGTGGCCTGTTCTATTGATTTTAAAGATAAAACATATTTTTGATTTCACATGCATGTACATTATATAATCGCATTTCTGTTCCATTTACATATTTTAATAAAAAATTATATATGTAAACATTACGCATACATACCTTCAACACTACGGTGACCTGTACGCTTAATATATATTAAATGTTTTCCATTTAAATATATCATGGTGTTAACAAGAACTTTGGCATTGTAATCCCCTAGAAGTTTTAGTTTCCAGAATTTACTTTCTTCCTCGTCTTTGATAGGCTCAGGTTGTTTTTTAGTTTGTCCTAACCCAGTTTTAGTAATTCTTTTAAGCTCACCATCAAAAACTTGCCTGAATTCCTCAAATGCTGGAGAGTTCAGAATATCCCAATCCTGCTTTGAAGTAAGTCGAATGTGAGACTGAATTCCCATAACAAGAGACATAAGGGAAGATGGCGGGTACAGCTCTCCGTTCTTTTTTCTTACTTCAAGCACAAATCGACTAAGCCAGAAGGTTACCTCCTCCGTATCCATCTTATCAAGAGTGTTGAGAATTGTATTCTCATTCAGCTGACTGTTGTTTCGCCAAGTTCCCCAGGTGTTGAACGTATTTGTGGCCCATTTGTTTCTACGACGAGTGTTTGTTGGTACAGCAGTACGTGCTCGCTCTTCGATATCGGTGTTGGATGAAATCTGGAATCGCGCACTCTCTTCATTTTTCGGTAAATTTTCGTCGTTTTCGTCGTCGGTATTATCCGAATAATGAGGGAATTCAGTATTGTGCACCTCATCAGGTCCCAGAACAGAACTCAGGGCCTCTGTCTCCTGACTTGCGGCGACAATCTCTTCGTCTGACTTGGTCGACATCGTGGTTTCAAATGACTTGGACCACGCGGTCTGTGACGTATAGATCACGTGCTACGAGTCCCGCCGTGCACGTGAAATTTACCTAAGACGAGCTCATTGTTGTGTTAAGGGGTGACTGCTAGATGTTTTGTGAGGCAAAGTAAGACACCTGGTAGAAATCTAATTATTGCAAAACGAGTTTGTATTTGTTTGAATAGTTCTTTAATAATTTGTTACCCAGTTAAACAACATTATATGTTTTTCCTTGGCGTGTATGGCAAATAGCAACCTCCGCCCTCGGTTGATATATCAACCTCAGCGGAGGTTGCTATTTACTACATACCAGATTGCAGCTAATTTTATGCCCTGGTTATTTTACTACGTATGAAAATCTACGACGTCTTGGCCAGGAAATCCGACAGTCACTCAAAATTTTCCATCCGTGCATAATAATTACACTTTATTTAGAGCTGATACTGCAACTGCAAGTGTTAAAGGTATTGATGAGAGTATCTGTAAAATTTGAAGTCAATGCGTTTCTGGACTGTGAAAAAAATTACAGATTTTCATCCCGCCACGTGGTCGCGTGGTGTCCGCTCCCAATTCACGCAAGTGTCCGCTCACGTCATAGCAATTTTTTTTACGCTTCCAAGTAGGTAATCTGAGAACTTTCCTACCGATTAAACTTTCGTAACCCACATATGCGTGTCATATTTTTGTTAAGAATAACTGTCTTTATCCGTCATTCACATTCTTTGAGGGTTGCTTATTGCTATATTTCGTAATTGCCCTTTCTTCTGATATCGCCGATAATTAGATTGCTCACGTGACGTCACAGAAGTTATCCCTTCAGGGGCCACACCCCCGCAGACTTTCATTATGGTCGCCAGGGCTAAAATAGGCGTTTTAAAAAAAAAGCCGTATATAAGTAATTAATGGATCGATTTCAGAAGTTTAAAATCGAGCAATTGTCAAATTGACATCACATTTTAATGAATCCGATTTGACCATATGTCATATATAAGGGGCAGCAGCACGTTTTTTTTCAAATTTCCCATTTATAATGATAGTTTATGTCATTTAAGGATGTCCGCTCCTTCCGGTTGAACTTCAAAAATGAAATATGATTAAGTAAAGATTTGTTCTCATCTTTATTTACTTCATGATATTCCTCATCATCTACGTGTTTTAAAAAAAACAAATGATTTAAAGAAAATGTGACTTTAGAACCTCTAAAAAGTGCTTAAACAGCATAAATGGCCTAAATTTGACTAAAAAAAGGTTTTTTTTAGGTACATTTTGTGTCAAAGCTTAAAAAAACCAACACTACCATATATATTTTTTCATCGATTTTGGTAGGGTAAAATGAACTTTGTAACATATCAAAAAAGGAAAAAAAGTTTAATTCTAGAAATGTAGTATTTTAAAGTTTTTAGCAGTTTTTTTCTCATTTTCCCATAGACTCCCATGTTAAAATTTACTATCTTACAGGCGTCATATCTCGAAAAAACCCACACTTCCCCCTATTTTTTAATGATGATTTTTCAATCATATACTTTGATCATCTAACAAATATAAGTTAGAAAAAAGTTTAATTCTATAAATTTGAGGAGCGAACCTTCTTAAATTAACTTAAGAGGGTAAAACATCTCATACACAAACCAATTATCTGTAGTGGTAAAAACTATGTTGCGTATAAAGCAAAAATTGCATGGTGGCCATTTTATTGTGAAGACAATTTATTATTTTTTTTATTACAAAAACGATTCCCATGGCTTAACCGAAACATGTACACTCATTTTAAACTTTATTTTCCGAAGAGAGAAGGATGTTTTACTATTGGTGAAATTATTTTTCAAATACATTTCATCAACTCATTTGAGCGAAAAAACGTGCTACTGCCCCTTTAAGATCTCACATACGAGAGAAGCACGAGAAGGATGTAACCTTTGCTTGTCAGATATGCATGAGCAAGAGTGACTACCATGGTCACATGAACACACAAGTGAAAAGTATGTTAGAACTTTAAAACATTTGGATCAATTGGTGTCAGAGTATTTTTGACCGAAATCCGAAATTCACACGTGTAGCACTGACGGCAGTGTCCTAAATGTCTCAGCAGATAACTCTATGCAATGAATTGATGATTGAAAGTTGGTATACGTATAATGTATGGAATGCTCATTAACAGCATGAAATATCTCTGCTTAAAAGTGTATATATCATGAGATATATAATAACATTCTACTAACAACAGACAACACGAAAGTTACCGCCAGCATTGGGGAGCGTACATTTCCCTTCTGGGAATATTGCTCTGGTGTACACGTTCACACGGGGTGAGGGTAGGGTCTATATAGGTATATGTCTTCCAAACGTTGTTTCTAAGCGATACACGCCCCAGTGATTTATACCAGACTGTTTTTGCAACTTCACAACTAGATGTATTAATAATATGGCATTTGTTTAAAAGAAATATATGTATGTTTATATTGTTGTGGATGAACTGTGTAGATATGCAATGCCATTTAAGGGTTGCTATCAAAATGCAAGTCAATGGGATCAAAGGATTGCAAATCACGACTTTAATAAACTTCATTTCATGATGATTTTTTTTATCTTTTAGAGAAAGAATAATGATCATTTTCTGACCAATTTGAGTTTTGAACAATGGCGGAGGGAGGACACAACCCTGGTGAACCACCTCTGAAGGAACTTGAAAAGCAGGAGAAAGAGAAAATTGAGAAACAAAGATGGAACCCTGACATACAAGGTACTTAATTAGGAATTGCTGCAACGAGAAGAAGAACCTCTAACCGAATATATTAGAGTACTGAGGCAAATGAATCGAAATGATGGTGAAATTATGCATTGAGCTTAAATTTTAAAATTTAAAGTACCCATATTGCTTTTTTACATGGACGAACAGATTGAGAAATATGTCGAAGAAACTGATTACGAACGTTCTACCTGTCATAATTGTTAATGAGTAAATATTGATACTAAAGCATAAAATATGTAAGGATGTTTATAATATATGCACAGTTTGAAATTTGACCCTTATGATGATCACTTATGTAGTTATTAAAGTTTGCATTTGTCACGTTAATGTTGAATCAAATATGCTTCTTTTTTTATATGAAAATGATCTGGAACTTTGAATTTAGTATACAGTGTTACTTAGCTGTGTTTTCTGTCGCAATAAACCTAAATGTTTATGCAGTTGTCCCGAGTCAAATGGTCAAAGTGAGTCATTTAGTTTACATTGAGTATTAGAACTATAAATGTAAATATTATCGAGAGTGGATATGGAAACAATATGATCATTTGACACTTTGTTTATACAAATATGAATATGTCATGTTTCTCCCATATGCAAGGGAACGTATCTTTGGACTCTTTAGGTCATCATATCTTTAGGACATAGTTTGGTTTTGTGCATCGTCCGACGAGTGCCGTTTGGTGGACAGTGTTTTCATATATTTTATTTTACCAGAACTAATGTATTGAAAACTTATAAATTATAGATTTGGTGACTCTGTCATCCTTAAAGGTACATCCATTGTGTTCTTAGGGGTCACATATTCAAAACGTTATAAATGGTGTTACTTTATCGAGAAGTACCGACTGTTACCGAAAACTACCATTTTGATGATAGTCGACTTAGTATATTGACGATATGAAGGGAAAAGTAGTGATTTCTGATCGAAAACCGGACAATGCATCGCGATTTACGCGCCCCAATGAGTCAACCGTAATTTTGGAATCTTATTTATAAACGTGAGACAAATTGACAAATTTGGGTTGATAATGTTCAATAGGTGATATAACTGCACATGCATAATGATGTTACTTGATTTTAATTGGAAACTAGTAATTATGACATATTTGGCGATTGGGGATGAATTTGCAATCTGAGTGAATTTATTTGTACTGTAAACAGCACATATGGTGAGTTGGAACGTATTAAAGACAAATAAAATTTTATGAAACGCAATGGATATACCTTTAATACGGACCAGAGAGGACACCCATTACAAATATATTTGACTCCTTCGGGGATATAGGCGTTAGATTTCAAATCGGCAACATGGACAACACAAGCCCTAAATAATAAATGAGGTTGTTCATTCTACAAGTGAAAGTCGAATTAAAAGCAGTATGTTGTTTGTCCCCAGGTGAAGTTAACTATTTAAGAGGCCCCCGAATTGATCTCTGGTACCTGATTGTTCGGTGGGTCTGTCTGGTGTGGCTTGTACTATTAGTAAATACGTTCGTAGTATAAGGTTGGAGAGAAAACTTTAAAAAGAAAGTCAATATCGTTTTATGGCTGTCAGGTAATTAACCTTTTTTTCTGAAAAGTTGTATTATTTACAGTGGACGTAAAAGGTTCAGAAAACTCAACCACACAGACTGAAACATTAATTGGTTTGGTGTATGGCGATGGTAAGATTACTTTTTTTATAGTATTTTTAAGTTCATATTTACTGAATTTTGTAATATCAGTGATTAAACGTACCAATACAGTTTAGTTATTGAGCATTTTGGTTGTGCATCCTTTAATTATCTTGTAGTGTTGAACATGTAAGTACTGTGTAAATGTGAAATGATTAATATTAATGTACTTCTGAATCGAATTATGGCTTTACACATATCTGTGGTTGGTTTCTCAACTCAATGACACTTGAAAATTGTTAAACAACACACGTTTCCGATCTATATAAAACTATGTGTTTTCTACAGTTGGGCTGAAATACTCGGACGGGGGTAGAAAGGCAGAGCGAGGACGGAAGCCTGACGAGCCTTCTCCGAAGAAAGCGCCAAATGAAACTAATGTGTGCAGACAGAGCCCTCGGATACTTGGTAATTCATGACAAATTGATCCGAATCAGTTTAAATATATTTTATTCACATAATTAAGAGGCGTGGTCGAAAATGTTAAAATAACTTATGAGTCCTTCTCTAACATACGTATAAACGTATACTTAGTTTCAGTGTACATGCATGGCATAAACTATAAATACAGGTAACATTGTATGTGTTTGGAATGTATAGTGCAAGTATAATTTATACCTATGACAACAGCCATTACGTCAAATATTATACATGTGGCCTCTGCAATAATTTATGAACAATTTATGAACAGAGAAATGTTCTAATAAAGAATAAGCAACCAAACTGACAGATTTTAATAACGATACATTGTAAACTATTCAAAAAAAAGAAACGCAAAGGTGATAATTTACTTTGACATCCTTAATCAGAGTTTTAAATAGTGAAGTCTCGTAAATAGTTGAACATTGGTACAGTAATAGTTCATACATGTATTCACAGTTTTCTAAAAACGAAATTTAATTCAGACTGATAATGGGGCGCTGCTCTCAGTATCTTTTATGACCACCCCCGGCTGCCAACACAGCCTGGCACCTCCGTGGCAGGGACCGAATAACTCGACGGATTGCTTCCTGTGGCATGTTTTGCCACTCTTGCTGCAACGCTAGTCCCAGGTCGCGTAACGTTTGCGGTGGATTTTGACGGCGACGCAGACGTCTATTTAGCTCATCCCAGATGTGCTCTATGAGATTCAAATCATTTTGAGGGCCATGGGAGGACTTTGATGTTCTCATTGGTTAGGAAGTCAACTGTCACACGAGCAGTGTGGGGCCTGGCATTGTCCTGCTGGAATATTTCCCGACGTTGGTCAATGACGTGACACAGCTGAGGACGTAGGATTTGGTCTATGTATCCATTAGCGTTCAAATTGCCCCGGACCACCACAACATCGGACCTTTGGTTGTAGGAGATCGCTCCCCACACCATGATTGACGCTCCCACCGCCGAATTTGTCGAACTCACGGATACAATTTTGGGAAAATCGCTCATTTCGGCGCCTATACACCCTGTGTCTTCCGTCCTTTGAATTCAGCATGAATCGTGATTCATCGCTGAACCAAACCCTTCGCCACTTAGCCAAGTCCCAAATTCTCACATTTCTGCACCATCTGACCCGTTGACGTTGATGATGGAGCGTCAGAATAGGTCGAACCAGAGGTCTTCGTGCCCGCAAACCAGCTGCTCGCAGTCGGTTTCTGACGGTCTGGTCCGACAGCCTCCTCAATCTCGGCAGTCTGGCCATGGTCTCTCTTGCCATCAGATGCCGATTCCGCATGTGAACTTGTCGGATGTAGCGGTCCTGACGTCCAGTGGTCCCTCGAGGACGACCACTTCTAGGACGATCTTTTGTCGAATTGGTTTGTGTGTAGCGGTCCCAAAGACGGCAAATAGTTGTTTGATGAACCCCATGCTGTCGAGCAACATGTGACTGTGACTGGCCGACTTCCAATCGTCCGATGCCGTTGTTCCGGTCAGCGTCGGGCAATCTCGGCATTTTTAATTGTATTTCACAATGGCTTAGCTTCCATAAAATGACGAACAGGGATTGTATCTTATATAGTCATGATATTGCAGAGGTTTTTTTCTCTCGACTTGCACGTGCATTACGCGAATTCGGAACTTCATGCATTTTCTGCAAATTACCCGTATTTGCTCACATGATGAATGTATCGCTGCGTTTTGGTGTATTGTTAGGTTTTCATATACCCGAATATAATTTTATGAACAAAAAGTGTAATTATTTAAGATATATTTTTAATGCTCGTTCTTTTTTAAAAATATACCCACCTATGCGTTTCTTTTTTTGAAGGGTATATGTGTCATTATTTGTATTCACATTAAAACAATATATTGTACTTTTAAAACAATATGACTTTTATCATTTCATCTCAAGGACAACTTTTGAATATTGCTATTAAACCTCATCAAACAAACTACAAGTAACCACGTTGTATAACGAGTTGTTACATGTTGCAGCCACGGCAAGGGGACCAAAAGATTCAACAGTAGGAACGTCATTAGTAATTGGTCATGTCTCTGGTGATGGTGAGTACAAGTTTTCGCATTTGAGGTATTTACAACTTATTTGTTAGTAGATATTGTAACATTATTAATACGTTCAGCAATTTCATTTGTGTAATTTGTGTAATCTAAATAAATGCAGAGGTCATGAAATGCAGTTGTTAGGAATACCTAAGCAGGGAAGAACTAACCTAGAAAGTATAACACCAATTTGACAAATAATTAAAAAATCAACAAAAAACATTTTAACAACATGTTTTTATTATTTCATTAGAGCATTCAATTCTGCATAATTTGAATGTAAACACGTTGTTTCATAACAAACATAAAGAAATGAAATGGACAAAACACATTAGGGGTCGAAAAAGGGAAAAATTAACACAGTGTACAGTCATCAAAGGTTGCTTTAGTAGCGAGTATGTCCTCCTTGAGCATCGATACATGCAAGAATACGTCGGAGCGTGGATCACGTTAGGCATCTAATGACGTCACATCGAATCTGATCCTATGCATGAATCAGCGACTGTTCAAGTTGTTGACGGTTGGCTGGAGGTACGGGTCTGGTCATAATCTACATATCGAGATGGTCCCACAAATGTTCAATCGAGTTCATATCTGGTGAACTCAAATGCCACGCTAAAACTTGCACGCACACCCCTGGGTAAGTCTGGCTGTGTGAGGCATTGCGTTGCTATGTTAAAAGACAATACCTTGGGTTTTTTACGGTTAATGGGCGGAAGGACTACTGGTCACAAAATCTCATCCCTGTACAAGCGCACATTGAGGTTGCCATGATGAATGGTGACCAGCCTTGTTTTCTGTTCATAGATTTCTCCCCCTATCATTACACCACCTCCACTATACACCGGAACTTTCTGTACGCAGTTAGGGTTTAAACTTCCCCAGCACGTCTGTATACACGTTGACGACAATCAGCTCTGAACAAACAGAATCTGCTCTCATCACAAAATAGAATACATGACTAGTTTCGAACTTGCCTACATCAACTTTAGCTTTTCCACGGAGCCTGTTTCGTCGGGTTGATGCAGTCACCAAAGGTCAGCTTGATAATGTATCTCGAGTGATACAATGTCCAAGCACCGTTGCTGCCATTGCTGTTGCTGTTGCACCTCTTGAACCTTCACATTACCCCCGTGCCTGAACTGAACTGAACTTTATTCAAGAACTCAGGCTGCAAACAGCAGCATAAGAGGTACATAAACATATATACATTGATACAATATACAATATAATAGGTATGTACAGCTGGTATAAAGGTACATATGATTATAAAATATATTTCTTGAACAAAGACATAATGATTTTACAAAAATTTGAGAGTTTTCTTAAAGTTCCTAGCTTAGTACAATTAAATAAAATATTCATTTTGTACATATTTGGCCTATTGTAATAAAATTTGTGAATATACTTTTCTCTTTCTGTTTGTAATATAGGACAAACAAATAAATAGTGAAATTCGTCCCCAAGATCGTTTAAATTACAAAGAGTACATTTTCTTTCATGAACTGGGATATTTTTCCATCTACCGGTCTCGATTGGCAGAAAGTGATTAGCTGTTCGAAATCTTAACAAGTTATTGTAATTAAAAAAATGTAGGTATTGTTCAAACTGGAGAGATGGATTTTTGAAGATATTGTATATAGTTGCTTTGGAAGAATTTTCAATTGTTGATAACCAATTTTGCTGAAAAATATCTTTTAATTTGCTTTTAACTATAGATTTTAGCCAAATGGTACTTTTGAAATTTTGAGATTTCCAAACAAAACTCAGTCCAAGATCATCAAAAATTTGTTTGATATAACATATCCATTTGTGTGAACATTTGCAAAAAAGAAAATCATTAAATAACAATTTATAAACAAGAAGGCACAATTTTGACGATTTACCAGTCAGAATTTTTGCCCAAAAACATACCATTCTGCATTTAATAATATTTACAATGCAGAAATTGACTCACAGCCTCGATAGTATGTGGTTTCATCCTGGGTATTCATTTGTCACAGTGTCCATCTTGGGGTGGCTTTGTGGGTGTGCAGTCTGAAGTGATAATCATAAGTAGAGGGAAGAATTACCAGTTTGCCTTTCGTAATTCAAGAACCTTCCCGGCCATCTACGATGCCGTGTGTTTGCACAACAAGCGGCGGAAAAGCATTTGATCAACCTTTGCAAATCAGTTGAATTGTGAAATCTTGAAAAAGATTAGTATTCGCCATGGAGATTTTCATTTACTTATGTCATATTATTTGATTGGATTTGTGGGGGGGGGGGTGGGGGGGAGATTGGACGATATATGGGCACCTGTCTATGTCCAAACAGTGTAATTCACTGGGTAATGGGTACCTTATAAGGATGAGCATGCTTATTTAACTTGGTGTACCTAATGGCTGCAAAAGTGCATACTCCAAATGGAGCTGAGATTGACAAAAAGTGTCATTAACACTGACATCCAATGTACCGGGAGCAAACAATGCGCCTTTTAGCTGGATATTGGCGCTATACAAATGTTTATATGTATGTATGTACTCTGTTAGAAACACCTGGCTGTATGTGTTGATTTTGATCTCACTCAGCTCGGGAATATCAAGCGATCCCACTGAATGGGGAAAGTGCTAATGATGCAGTAATAGATGCAGAATGTATTCATAAACTCACTCACTCTGTATTGTATATCAAAGCAGGTATCAGGTATTCTGCTTTTCATTCGAGCTGAAAGACAGGGAATTGGAAACTGCACCTTGATGCAATCAAAGAAAGGATCCCACTGTTTCATGATGCAGGTCCTCTGCCTATGCAAAGTCTACTCGGCTCTATGCTGACCAGATGAAAGGACTGACGGACAACATGTCTTCTGACCAATACAACTACCTCACAATTCGAAGAACAGATAAATTTCCGGAGTGACAATTTCAGTGAACAAACAATTGAATAGAACTTAATGTGATTACTGAAAGTATCTGGAGCTATGGCACTTGGCCATGATATCACGCACATCACACTGCTTAGTAAGAGATAGAGGACAGTTAGCAGAACATAATCGAGAAATACATTTACAGCTTTGAAATGTTTGGGCGAGCCGCTAGTTTCCTCTTGAAACTCAATGAAACTGATGAATCAGCATCATCACTGGACATCCATCGATACAAGACTTATTTCAATCAGTCCATAGTGTTAGCTTATCATCCACTTTCAAGTTTGAATCACTCCCTCCAACATATGTAGCGAAGTTTAACAGTTTCAGAACATACCTTACTGTCAAGCAAACAAACTGAATGTGGATGGCAGTGCACAGTTGGAATACAGAAACAGACAGTCACTTTCAAAAGTTATGAAGATGGTTTCTTATGGATGCAAGAAACATTGTGAGAAATGATGCAATTGTTTTAAAGCTGGTTTAGATTGTAGATTGTTAAAACCTGTGTACTTGATGCCTTGGATGGATGTCACTTTACCCATACTGCCATTGATTTAAGTGACTAATTGTGAACACATGAAATGCCGATTTTTTTAAGGTGAGGTGAGTTTGGGTTAAACATCGCTTTCAAGAGTATTTTATTTATATAAACTGATGTCCAAAAGAAATTCAAAATGGATACTCGATTCTGATTGGTTCTCCAGAAAAATCAAACGTGATCAATTCTGGATTGAACCTCCTCTGATTCTAGCGCCGCTTCACCACGTATTGACGCATCTACTTTGTGACGTCACAATCTATCCGAACAAACGGCCGATTCTAAAGTGTGCTCTACTTGTGGAAATCAAAATAACTGATACTAATCAAATTAATCTTTCCTGTAGCGTGTTTTAGAGCTACATTAAATGATAGATTAGCAAGACAAACACACTTTTGAAAAGTTGAGAAAGCGAGCATAAAACGCTACGCTTTAGGTTTCAATTTTAAATTTACTCGCTATCAATCCAGTATAACATGTCTCTGATTTTCAAACACAGTAGGTTTATCTTCTAGGTATACCAAAGATTTTTGGGGTTAAAAACATTTTTTTGTGAACCGAAATTCATAAAACTTTACAGGAACATGTGAAAACCTACTCCCTATTAATATCTTCTTTTAAAGTTTGTGAAACTGTGAAAACTGTCTCGCGAACTCGAATTTTCGAAAAAGTGATATGCACGGATTCAACGAAATGCATATGCTGACAAACAGTATAAAACCAATAGAAGACACGATTCATTGTCGCAGTATGAGAAAGCACACATAAAAAATGCTATGCCTGACCGCAATTTAGAGAAAGAGAGAGAGCCGTAGGAATGAACTAAGAATGAGCTTCACATGCCCACATGGCAAGAACGTTTGGCTGCACCAGTGTATACATCACCAGACTGTGTCGCCTGTTACGGCAGACAGGCCAGACTGCAGACAGGCCGCCAAGTAGGAGACAACGGGTGACCACGCCTCACGAGGACCGCTACATCAGGGGAATCCAACTAAGAAGCAGCTTCATCACTGCAACAGCAACTGCAGCAACGGCACTCGGACATCGCACATGACTGTGTCAAGGGGTCTACGGGAACATGGTATCCAGGCACGGCGTCCGTACCGGGGAGTTGTGCTTACCCAGCAACATTGACGTAATAGGCTCTGCTGGGCAATGCAAGTTATACATTCGCAAGTCAGAAACTGGTCACGTGTCCTTTTTCTGATGAAAGCAGATTCTGTTTGATCAGAGCTGATGGTCGTCAACGTGTTTACAGACGTATGTTCAGGAGTCCCAGCTTATGGAGAAGGCGGTGTGATAGTGTGGGGAGGAATTTGTGGTGAACTGAAAACGAGGCTAGTCATCACCCATGGGAACCTGAATGTGCAGAGATACAGGAATGAGATTCTGCAGCCAGATGTCCTTCCTTTCATCACACAGAATTGTATCAACAACATGAATGTGCATGTTTTAGCGTGGTCTGCTTGTTCCTCAGAACCTGATCGAACATTTGTGGGACCATCTTGACGTACCCCCAACAACTCGTCAAGAACTGAAACGGTGTCTGATTCATGCATGGAATCAGATTCCATGTGACGTTATTAGACGCCTCACGTCATCCATGCGCAGACGCATTATTGTGTATATCGATACTCGAGGAGGACACACTAATATTAAAGCAAGATCCAATGACTCTACAGTGTGTCAATTTTGTTGTATATAACCTTCTGTGTACGGATACATTTTGAAATCCCATTCTTCAACTGATGTAATTATGTAATTATCGATGTTATATGTAATGTGTTTAATTTATGCAGAATTAAAAGCTCTTATTAAGTATTTCAATCATTTTGTCTAACTTGCCTTTGTTGTTTTCTAATTACTTGTCAAAGTGTTGGTATACATGTACTGTCTTTTGGACCGTTGTTTAAATCTTTACTTATGTACTTACATCATGGCTGCTAGTATTATTTCTGAATTTTCAGGGAGAAAGCCCTATGCATGACGAGTATCGGCTGGGACTTGTTAACCATGGGTGGTACGCAGATGTTTGAAAGGGTTCATTTAGAACATGACATGATCGACAGAAATGTAACAAATATCAATGATCCCTCAAATCCCTGGCGTCCATGTTGGAAATGGCTGCATGTCTAAAATGTTTTTTAAAAGTTGATGTCCACCTAATTGAGGGTTATACATATAGTGTTGGTTCAACAAGCCTTCAAGGTCAATTAGGCCTAAGGCTTTAAGTTTTTTGTCGTCTTCTAAAGACTTGGTAGACGTCAGTTTTCAGTAAACTTTTCGACTTCACCTTCAGACCTGATGCATATATAGAACCAATATGTTGTGTAGAAGTATCGCTAGGAGACCCAAATTCTGACCTCAGTATTCAATATCATCTGTTTTCAAGGATTTACATATTTAGATACTAGTTTTACATTAATGTTTTAATTTTGATACTCAACTCAACTTGAAAAGTAAAAATGCAAGGTGATTGGAAAGAACTGGGAAATTTTAATGCTTAAAATTACATGTGGACATTTGGGATCAACATGCGGTGATCATACATATGAATAATATATTATAAAAGTGAAGTACTCTCTGGTCTTCGTCCATAGACCTTACAATAGTAAACTGATCTCACAATGTAAGGGAGATAACTCTAAGAAAGGAGCGGTACGCACCACCTCAAGCCAATAAGCCTACTGGGAGGGTGGGCGTGGTTATGCAAAATAGCAAAAGCTGCTAGCAGCCGTGGTTGCTGATGAAACGTTACGAGAAAGTGCCCCCTACAAGGGGAGATAACTTGTATAACCCTAGCAGGGAGTACTAGTTTCATCAAAATTTATTTTACATATAAAATAATACTTAATCATAATATGTAGTGTAATTCCATGCTTAGATTATATTATTGATATGTTAGATCTGAAGATTGGTGGAATATTTCCTGGATATCGTATTTCTGCTATTGTATCTCATTTCACCTTGAATCTCTTTTGCAGTGAAATACCACCATGATCATCAGAGAGGACTTTTAGGTAAATGTCTTGGTATTTATTAAGTCAAATGCAAATCACCTTTCGACTTTTGACATCAATTTATCTATGCAGACATGCTAATAATTTTGTATTGAAGAATTAATATTCAGTTAAAAGTAAAAACAAAATAATTTGTTTTTGTTGTTATTACTTCGGCCTTTTAAGGTTTTCAACACAAATTCTGGAAGACCTATTTTTTTCATCCGTATTTTTTTCTGCAAGGTGAATGTGTAGAATGCTACTTGTTTTTTTCCGTTTTATTCTTCTTATGAAATGTTTGTTTTTTTGTGGGCCCGATTCTGAAGTAACGGCTGGGCCAAATTGTATGAAGTTTTTCAGGATGATAATTTGCTGATTTTTTATATTTTATCGACTTCTTTCCTGAGTCAAAACTTCAAACATTATTTTTTAGAAAAATAATGAAGATAATTTCAGAATACTTTCACCAAAATGTGAGCAACAACATTCCTCATCAATAAATACATATTACCTCAATCAGTAGAATGTCCATTCCTTTCCTGAATGAGACAAAAACGGGAACACATTTAAATGAATATTACATTACATATTCATATTACAGCGTCTCGCACATGGTAGCCATTTTGAATATCTCGTGATATGTTAATGAGAGTTAAAATAATGCCAAACTAGAAAAAATAAAATTTGATATTATGAACTTGAATGCTGATAAAAAGAAATTAAATCTTGTTGTTTCAGTTGAACCATATTTCAATTTTAAATCGCCCATGTATACTGCTTTGTGTTATTTTGGAGCTTGCGCGGTGCCATTGTACATACCAGACATAAAAGAGTCGTGTTTAGAATCGTGGTAGAATGCAACCTCGTCCCCAGGGATGAAAGTCTGTCACCTCTCTTGCTCAGGATTCCTGACCATCAAAGTTTACCACTTTCCAGAAGTTATAAGATGTAATTAATGTAATGTAAATGCTCTTGTCACTTAATCTAAATGATCGCGACATTTAGTTTATAGAAAACCTGGTTACAGTTATTATAATAGCCACATATAATCTGGAACTATGTTTTACCGTAACGACACTGTCAGTAGACGGAAGTAAACAAGCACAATTATTGTGCGAACATAACGGTTGTGTGAAACATGATTTATTCACACATCTTAATTTATCATTTGCATATAAAACATTGATAATTAAACTTTGAAAATGGTATGTTTACAAACATAAGATAAGTATAGTTATGATATTCTGTAAAAATGATGCGGAAGCATCGTTGGTAATGCTTGGTCAACTTGAGCTGGTTTGAGGTCATGGGTCCAATTGCAGTGTTGATAAAGGCTTGATGAAGGAGAGACGTAACAGCACTGTGAGGAGTTTGGGTAGAATGGTGATAACCCTACTGTGTTTGAAAATTACAGACATGTTATACCGGATTGATAGTGAGTAAATTTAAAACTGAAAGCTTTTTCAAACACCTAACCTAAATATATTGTGCATAAACGTGGCACGTCAAAATTTCGCTCTAATCTGTCCTGGATAATCATCTTTCTTAAAAAGGG
This sequence comes from Gibbula magus, assembly GCA_936450465.1. Lineage (NCBI taxonomy): Eukaryota > Metazoa > Mollusca > Gastropoda > Trochida > Trochidae > Gibbula > Gibbula magus. The sequence goes on along the minus strand of OW388301.1, from coordinate 36,040,355 downwards.
CATTTTTGGCTTCGTGTTCTCTGTATGTCAACGTTAATTACTGCAATCTCTTTTGAATAACGATAGCTTAACAATTCCATAACAGAACATACTCATATACATGTTGTTAGTTTGGACATTTAAAAACAAAATAAATTTGGGATATTTCCTTCGGAAAATTATCGATCATAAACCAGAAGATACGAACATGTTCACTTGCACATTTTGAAGCAGAGATTTCACTTGATGAAGGACAACAAGTTTCAAGCACGCATCTGTCATAGTTTACATGTGGCAGGTCATACAACATTCGAAAATCGTTCAAAGGATCATAGCTGCTTAACTAATTACGTTATTTACACATTGGTAACACCTACGTATGCACAACTTCGAGAGCAAGACATTTTATGTGCAACCTATTCATAAAAAAGTTTGCAATTAAGCTTAAAACATCGCAAACGTCGTCTAGGGGTCCGAAATAGGCATTTTTCAGTATTTCCTTAAATATTCAGGAGAACATAATGAATTAACTATGTAAGCAATCTAAATAATGATTAGATCTACTTAAACATTAACGTACAGCACTTCCTATGTTTCTACACCTTGCCATGAAAATATCAACTGTGTTGTTAAAAGAATTAAGAACATAATGTAGGGTCACATAAAAGATTTCCCCATTTTCAGAGGGATAATTCTTGTGAAACTTTTGGTTCCAAAACAACTTGAGGTAGAATATGAATAAAAACTCACTGTAAAGCGGAAAAAATATTATTTAAAGGGCATTTAAGTCACACATGGGGCTCAAGCCATGGTTAAATAGAAGTCTTGAAGACCTAAGAATTGATTTGTCAATCCAAGTTTCAAAATTATGTATATATCTTATATGTTATATCTGTCTTTTAATACAAATGGTAATTTCTATCTGTAATTTCTATTGATGCTGATATTTTCAATAGCCACAATAATATGGTCAGGTATTTTTGTCAAGAATAAAACTTTATTTTTTGTTGTTTATTCAGAATCAACAAGGAAGAAGATCTCAATAAGGACGGAAGGGATGATACGTGTCTCAAATGTCGACTTGCTGGTTGACAAACTGAAAAGTGGCAATAAATGGATTACTGTCACAGGCAATGCTGGAGATGGGAAAACAACTCTTGGACATTTGGTACTGCAAGAGTTTGCAGAAAAGATGAACGTGTATGTGATTGAAACACCTGAACAATACCATCACATCTCTCAAATTGAAGAAGATCATGTTATCTTGCTTAATGACATATTTGGTGCTTTCACCTTCGACTCGACCTCAGTCAACAAATGGATAGACGTAGTGATGGATATTTTTGATATTCAGATGAAACGGTCAGACAATGTCACCAAGGTTTTACTCGTGAATAGAATGCCTATTCTACAGGAGGTAAAAGTTCATTTGGAAAAGTATGGGGAAAAGATTACTGATAAGCAAAATTGGTTTGATATCAGCCAGGTTAAAAAGGAAAAGGAACGCCTTCAGATTCTAGAGTATCACCTTGAAAGGAAACATATAACACTGTCTGACTGGGACAAACGGATAGTGGCAAACATGGACACTGCTCATGGATTTCCTCACTGTTGTGAGATGTTTGCAGAGTTAGTGTCAATGGAACATGTCGTTGGGATTGTTGATTTCTTTAAAAGCCCTTTGAAATTTCTGGATAAAACAACAAAGATACTCTTTCAAAACGGTTACAGAGAATTGTTTATCAGTCTTGTTAAAAATGATGGAAAATTCAACACTGACAGTGTTGAAGATGATGATAAAAGATGGACTCTTGAAGAAAAAGCAAAACTCCAAGAAGGAAGCTATCTTGCAAACTATGAAGGATATTGGGTGTTCCGTCATCCATCCATTTATGAGAGTGTTATGAGTGTTGTTGCTGAAAAGGACCCATTGCTTCTTGTCAGACATGCAAGTTTATCCGTCCTTCTTCAGAAGGTGAGGGTTAAAACATCTGCAAGTGACCCAACAACATGCTATATTCTGCTGGAACCTAAGCCTCGTGTGGTGGATGTTTTAGCTGAGAGATTCATCGAACTATTACAAGGGGGACACTATCGTATTGTATTTGAACATAGTCTCAGTAGAAACGAAGCGTTCTGTGAGACACTCATCAGCAAGTATGTAGAGAATGAGGTAAAATTTGAAACTTCAGTCTGTAAAGATAAACAATATTCCTGGATAAAAGATTTTTTATTTTTAACATGAACAATGTTTCATAGAAGATGCATACGTCTTCATGAAGCAGTAAAAATCTACTCAGAAACGTTGTGTTTGTTCAGAATAAAGTTAACTATTATGTATGCCGCTTCAAAATTCCCTTTAAAGATTGCAGCAGATAATGAGTTGTCTATTCTTAAAGTGCACTAATGAAGAATTAAGATATAGAGGATATCTGTGTATCTGAGCATAACATGATTATCTCATTGTGCAACTTTTCTACCTCAGCAGATGAGATAAACAGGGTGTTTGTCAAGAATTAACAGATATTCCATTTATTCCATTTATTTTATGACATTATCCTTTTAATAACGACAAAACAGGACCGTTTACATGTTAGGTACAGTCTGTCATTACATGTACAGTAATAATGTGACGTCATAAGACAATTCACTACGTCAGACCATTGATTTATGACTTCAAATTATATCAGCCACTGGTCACAGTGAAACAATCAGTTATCTTCATTGTAGCTTGATAGACAGTTTATTTCTCTGATAATCCCAGGTCATTGTATAATAAATGCAAATAGTTTGTTTGACACTATAAACTGAAGATTATAAATGTCATGCAGCCCTTTCATTCCTTTCATCCATGTGCTCGACTTCTTTTTCAGCATGAACTCATCAATAGAAAAGACTCAGCAGGATCCACTATGCTGCATCACGCCACTCGGGCATCCAACTACACAGCCATGAAGTCTCTGTTGAATCATGGAGCAGATATTAACATGACTGATAAGAGGAACTTGTCATGTCTCACATTGTTTTTTAGTAACATCAGTTCCATTTCAATTGAAATTCTTCAGTTCTTGTTGGATAAGGGAGCTGACGTCAATCACGATGGTATACATGGGCTTTTACCTCTGCACTGGCTGTGTGGAAATAAACGTGTAAGTGTTGAATTTCTTCAGGTACTGATAAACAGTGGAGCTGATATCAATCATGTTGATATTGAAGGAAAGAGCCCACTTCACAGGCTGTGTAAAAATAGACGTGTAAGTGTTGAAAATCTTCAGGTACTGATAAACAGTGGAGCTGATATCAGTCATGTTGATAATGGCAGAAAGACACCTCTTCACTGGATGTGTAAAAATACATTTGTGAGTGTTGAAACTCTTCGGGTACTGATAAACAGTGGAGCTGATATCAGTTTCGTCGATAATGATGGAAAAACGCCTCTTCACTGGCTGTGTAAAAATGAATCTGTAAGTATTGAAACTCTTCATGTACTGATAAACAGTGGAGCTGATATCAGTTTCGTCGATAATGATGGAAAAACGCCACTTCACTGGCTGTGTAAAAATGAATCTGTAAGTATTGAAACTCTTCATGTACTGATAAACAGTGGAGCTGATATCAATCATGTTGATAATGCAGGAAAGACGCCACTCCACTGTCTTTGTGGAAATAGAAGTGTAAATGTTGAAACTCTTCAGTTACTGGTAAACAGTGGGGTTGATATCAGGCATGTCAATAATGCAGGAAACGCGCTGTGCCATTATCTGTGTCGAAATGACTTCAGTGCTTTCCAAAGAAATCTGGATTTTTTGATTGGTGATAGCCTGAATGTAAATCCTGACAATATTCATGCAAGTGATGTGAACAAATCGGATACAGAAGGAAACACTCCACTCCATTGTTTGTGTGACACATTTAATATCATTAGTGATGACTTTCTTCTTGCTGTATGTGGTAGTCTTAGTGTGCTTATCACTAATGGTGCTGATGTGCACAGAAGAAACCATAGAGGAAAAACACCCATTGACTTACTGAAAGGGCTGTTTTTAGATTTATGGTAGTTCACAGTGATGAGAATCAATCAGATTCATATTCCAATACTGTTACAAAAATTAATAAATTAACAGGTATATTGAAGACTTTATACAGTTCTGTTGTATGTCATCATCACTAGATCATTCAGATGATGTCATAATTTTCAAACTGATCAAAGGTCATCTCATGTTAAATGCAGATCGAGGTAATAAGATAATGATCTTGATACTTGATGTGTTACCATTGTCATTCAGATGATGTCATAATTTGCAAGCTAACATCACCTTTAATTGCAGATCAAGATTACAAGACATCAACACCTGTAAATTACCCCTACATTTAAAGGAGATAGTGTGCATCAATGAGAAACACAGCATGGTTGTTGTACTGCCAGAGTGCTCTTGTTGGATGGTTACATGGTACATGACTTAAACTATTTAAGGAAGTCATTTTGTCCGGAGCATATTTCCCAAACTACACATGTAGTTATTTTGACCAAATTATATTACACATAATGACAACGAGACAATTGATAGCCATGTCCACCATGATTTCTGTAAATGCCTGTTGAGTAAGAGACTTCTATGTGAATTTTACCGTTTGATTTGAAAGATGACTTAAACCAGAGCAATCTGTTCATGGTTGCTTTACAATTTGACAAACTTGTTTCAACCATCATTTGTGGATGTTATTGGCTGTGTAGGCTGTGTACCTTATCAGCAGGAGTATACAAGATGAGAGTATTATATATACCGGTATATACATATTTCACTTTGATAGGTTTAATGCTGTGTAAAGAAGAAACAATAGTTTACCACTGCTTAGGTTTTGGCGTTACACAATTATTTGATTAAATGACTTTAACCATGGAATAAATCAGAGCTAATCTCAACAGTGAACAACAGTAAAACACCTCTGAAACTGTATTCTCCATTTTGATTCGACATTACACTAAACAAACGGTGAGTTTTAATTTCCTCATCCTATGTAGATATTGGACAAAGTTTGTCAATAGATACTATTGTTACTCTCTTTAACATACATTAATAATAAGCATTAGTTTCACCGACTGTAAGAACATGATGGTGTTATAAGGAAAACCGTGAGTAACTGTTGTTGGGTTGTCCATTAATTGATCATGTTCCATTTCACGTTATTATTTTAAATATGTCAAATATTGCAATTTTGTTGAAAACTGAACAATAAAATGTTAAATAAAATCCTTTAAAAAATATCGTTATGATTTATACCCGACCATAGGACAAACATTACCCTTCTCACGTGTCCCCAAAAGAGTGGAAACTCTGTATTTGATGGAACCATCTTGATGCCCATTCACCATGATGCTAACAAATATGGTTACTTCTTAGATAGTGTGTTTTGGAAAATCTGCATTTCTTTTGACCTTGAGTGTATGTTAATTGATACCTATAAAGTACGAGAAGTGTGGATATATAGATATAGATTTTACACTTGTTTAATGAGTTTAATCACATGTTTGTAGACTTGTGAAGGGTATATCAGAGCATTCTTACGCTTCTCTTTTGGTATGTCTTGTGCTCATCTCTTTGAGTTCTCAATTTCAGTTTGTATAGTTCTTCTTGGTGCAGTTAGCATTTGATCCCTGAAAATGAAGACAAACAGAAGAATTAGTGAACTTCACGTATACATTTGTTTCTTTCACAATTCTTCTGACCTTTCCTCTCCCGTGGCAGAGATAGCAGAGAGACAATATTATTAATGCTGGGAATACTAGCGTATACAAAACCAGGATAGACGTAAGCTTAATTAATTAATTTAAAGATAGAAATCAATTTTCTGCTATGGTAAATTTAAATGATAGCTAAATTGCAGTCTGCGATTCTGTTCAAGGTCACAGCAGGGAGTGTGATATTTTGACAACCATGTGTGATCGGTGTTCTACAAATTAAAAGTCAAGTCATGTTTCACTTACCTTGTCATCAAAAGTGCACTGAAACTGGATATTTTCAGTAAGTTTGAGTTTATGGTTAAGGCTAGAGAGCTATTGAAGTCCTAAATTTTAAACCACACAAAGCCTGATAACATACAAAAGAAATGCTCTATATGTAAGGTTTTACTTGATTACGGTTACTGTGGATGTGAAAAAAATATGTACTTTGATGATGGTTTTGTTTTTATGTCAATAACTGAGCTTATGTTACTTAAATTTGCAAGGTATCACTTGACTGTGAATGCAGTTTATGTTAAATGGTGTGTTTTGTTGATGAATTTATCAGTTTATTGCGACTGCAGTTTATGTTACTTGATATGTTTAAATGATCAATGTTATGTTACGTTACATTACATGCTGTGTTTTGATGACTGTGTAAGATATCACTTGACTGGGGCTGCTGTTTATGTTACATGAGACTTTCATGATGAATTTGTAAGATATAACTAGACTGCGGCTGCTGTTTATGTTACATTATGTGTTTTGTCAATAAAATTGTAAGGTATCACTTGATTGCGACTGCAGTTTATGTCACATGATATGGTTTGATGATGACTTTGTAAGGCATCAAGTTACTGCCACTGCAGTTTATGTAACGTGATGTGCTTTATTGGTGTATTTGTTATATTTCATACCCTCATTTGCATATTTGTATGTTTAATACCCTCTTTTTTCAAATGTTTCGACTTTTACTTCTAAAACATGCTTACAAGTGTAATACTTACTCTGCTTTAATTATACTTATATATCATGCTCTGTTCATACCAAAGTTTAAACATTGATGCCCTTTTGCTATTTTCAAACATTTCTCTTTGACCAATGTTAAAAGCGGAGGTATCATGAGTGAGCTGTGCTCACTAATTCTCTTGTTTTCCATGGTAACAATTTGGGGTTGATCACTCTTTAGCTCATCGGGCCTTTCAGGCCCGATGGGCTTATCGCATGGCATGGCGTCCGTCCGTCCAACCGTCCAACCGTCCAACCGTCCATCCGTCCATCCATCCGTCCATCCGTTGAATCTTTTGCTTTTTCGACTTCTTCTCCAGAACCAATGACTCAAGAGAGCTGAAATTTTATGTGCATTCTCCTTGGCTAATGGCGATTCTAAATTGCAGATTTCGACTGGACATTTCTGTGTTTTACAATACATATATCGTATCACTACTAACTTTAACATTAGTGAAAATGCAGTGGTTTGTACCACACTTGACATGATGCACAAAAACAAAATGGCGAATTACCATTATAGGGACCGTACGACTTTTTGTTACAAAGAGCTTTGAGGAAACTGTGTTTCAACTGACAATTAAAGTGACATTAAGTTTCTTTCATAATATTTTATTGGTACAATAGTTATATGACCTTTCAAATATTATCAACCCCAATCTGTTTATTGTTTTACTGATATAGTTCTCAAAATGACATTTCAACTGATGGACAAGCTCTGTGGTCCCGGTTTTGATAATTTAGAAATTCACCTTTACATACAATAATGTAATAATAATACGTAAAGTCACTTTACTAAATAACACTATTTATAACCTATGACGTATAATTGTGACAACACATTGAATATCCCTTTAAATCATCTGTTATCAGCATACTAGCTCAAACAGGCGAATTTCGACTGAAAGTTTGACAATTGATGCAACAAGGAAAATAACATTCGTGAAAACAGATATTTTATAGGTGCTTTCAGTGTTTCATTATATTCATACTATGTATGATTATCGTGGTCATATTGTAAATAGGAATTGCAAAATACTCTTGCATCATTTTTATAAAGAAATGCAAAATCTACCCTTTATTTTCTAACACTCGTTTTCATGTGAAACTGGTGACAACTTTGGTTACCCTAATACTTTCAGCGAAACAGGGCTATTCATGTGCAGTATGTTGAAGTATATCAAAGTTATTGCTTCCATCAGAAAGGACTAAATAGCATTGTAAAGTATTAATTTAATCTTTCTTTTACCTTAAAAACCGCGTCTGTAACAAATGTTGCGAAAAATTAAGTATAATTTGTTTTACAAAAATACACAATAACGAAGATAAGGAATAACGTACTTAATCTAAATTAGTAGTTCGGCAAGTCAAGTAATGAAAACTAGTACAATAAGTTGATTTTGAAATAATATAATTAATAGTCATAACAATTTGTTATGGACTGATTCATACACGAATACATCTTGTATTAGAATAAAAATATTCAAGTATTGTTTAATGTAAGTGCCAGTTTTAGATACATAATGTGGTCTAAATATAGTTTCGAAAACTTATAATACCAAGTACTAGTAAATATATTTATTGGTTTGAGGCGCAAACATCTGTACACTTTTGGGATTTCACCGTATATTACTGTTGGAATATTCAAATCAACTTTCTACCAATTATGCTTGGCAACTTCATATTATAATTATGGAACAATATATGACCAATGAACACAGCTGTAGCAAATGTTTAACCACGTGACCAAGTGGGTAACCGAAATATTTGTCCCCTTTTACTGTGACAAGAAACAGCTTAACATCTAAAATTGACAGGAGCATTGTGTTATTTTGGACCTCAACGTTAGTAAACATATATGATGTTTCAATTCAAAACCATTTTACATCTGAAGGAGCAAACCTGATAAATTGAGTGGATAATTTCGTAATGCGTTTTAAAAAAATCCAAGAATCTTTACATCCAAACATTATCCCCACGGCGCAAGCATCAACAAATCGATAATATAAGCGGCTATTTAACGCGTCAAGCTTCCAGTCAATTATCAACTTTAAATAAGACTTAGATATGTATTGCACTTAGTGTACTCTTAACGTATTCATCACACTGAACCATGCCTTCCTTCCACAGAAAAATCTAAATACGCTTCATAATCAATCGAAGAGGTACTCTTTAAATAAGCAAAGATTGAACAAGCGGTTGTTTAATTGGATTTTTGTTATGTATATATTCTGGAATATTTCTGGAATCTTGCAATGAGAAAACTGTAAACAACGTTTTGAGTAAATGTAACCCAATATATGTTAAAGTAAATCGAAAGTTGAATATAATTTTTTTTTCAAGTGATAAATGATGTACTAGATTTTTAGTTATGAATAAATAAATACTGTATGTGGATTGTCATCAAATTGAATAACTAACTGTTTGATTAGTAATTGAGGCTTTTAATACCCAACCTTCCATGGCGTGTGATTCAGGCAACTGACGTTCAGCGAATGTCCCTCTCATTTATCGTGCAGATGACAAACGTATACTGTAATTTCCTTTAAATTCCCATTTTTATGTTAATACAGCTCTACATGGGCTTAGAAACTTATCAGGGAGTTTGTCTATTGTTTCCTAGGCATCTTGTTTTCTCGTGGTAACCCCTCATTATTATATGAGTCGGTTTTACTTCCGATAATAATAATAATAATAATAATAATAATAATAATAATAATGAATTTCTATAGCGCCTGTTTCCAAAACATTTTGATAACCCTGTATGAGGTTTTTATTGTGAAAGTAAGTTTTCAGTTATGAAAGTAAGGCCTTAAATGAGACTAAAAACTATTTGCCAGACCATCAAGCCATTTTTTTCAAAACTCTATTCACAACAATTAGGATCGAAAAGTATACAAAAATAATTTTTTCAGAGTGAAGATGACGGGAATCAAACTAGATACCCTTTGCTCTTTTAACCGGACGCTCTACCACCACACTATAGAGGAAGCCAAACGAACAGTGAAAGTATAATAGCAATGTTGTGTTCGGAGATGTACTTCTAAATAGAATATCACCCGCGTATCTTCTGATATCAAAGATATCCACACATTCTGTTTTGAGCATTTCGAAGGGATAGACAATATTCAATGTGTTTAAGTGCTCAATTAAGTGCCTCCAAGAACGGATTATGTTTTGAAAGAAAGGCGGTGCACGTCAGTGACTTCCCCCACAAGTCATAAATGACACTTGTATCAATATCTGGTTAATTTAAATGGGCAGTAGCACGTTTTTTCGCTGAAATACGTCGATGAAATGTATTTGAAAAATAATGTCACCAATAGTAAAACAACAATCTCTCTTCGGAAAATCTAGTTTAAAAATGAGTGTACATGGTTCCGTAAAGCCATGGGAATCGTTTTTAGTCATTCGAAATAATAAATTGTGTTCACAATAAAATGGCCGCCATGCATTTTTGCTTTATACGCAACACTGTTTTTACCACTTCGGGAAATTGGTTTGTGTAATAAAATAGTTTACCCTCTAAAGTAAATATAAACTATCATTTTAAATGGGAAATTTGAAAAAATAAAATTTTCATGAAACGTGCTACTGCCCTTTAAACCTTGATGCATCTCCTTTACTTTCAATAACAGTGGACGAAATGCAGCAAGACTTAAATTAGCCAGTGATAGACTGGCAAGAGTTTTGACTTGAGGGAAAGTTTGTCATTGATAAGACCGTATGTGTTTTATAGGCCATATAGATAGTAGTTCCTGGGCCGTTTTTATGGAATAGGGTGTTCATCTTTTGTCTAATCATTCTAGTTAAAGTGCCTTCCCAAAAACAATTACAGAACTGAATCAATCGGTTACAAATTAACATACAACTCTATCACAGCTCGAGTATCTGCTGAAACAGATTGGAAATCATGTGGCAATATATTTTTTTTAAATGTTCAGGATCACTGAATATCGGATACGCCATCATGTTTTCGCGAAATGGGAAGCATGTCCTACCCCACTTGGGGCACTCGCTGAAGATGGAAATGACATGCAACACACAATCACAAGTAATGACTTCTTTTGACTTCGGTTATCATGTTGGTAGTTTCGTATGGCCTTCGGTGAAAGCAAACACGATGATGATGCGAAACATAAAATGGCATCTCGATAGCCATACGAAGGGTATGGTAAAAACACGAATTCACCACAACACTCACATGGCAAATATTTTGCTCACTTTACCGATGATACTGCCGAACAGAGAAGAACTGCACCGATGACCAAAAGAAAGCTAAAGATGATTTTACGAATGGCTCGATTTCTCACGATCTTTTGCAAATTCGAACATTATCAAATTCGTGTTTCCATCGTTTGTCAAATTCGGCACAGTGTGAACGGACCATAACGACATGCATTTTAAGAAATCTTTGTTTATGATCTCCTTATCTACAATAATGCTTGGTAATTACATTGAAGCCCAAATATGGTTATTTCAGTCAGTAAAAACTTTAACTAATTACTTTTATACATTTTTAATTTTTTAAATTTTTTAATTTTCTTACAAATACCACTGTTGAAAATTAAGTGACATTTCTTTGCGGTTAGAGGGCTTGTTAATTAGGAGCGACATATCACCCATCAACACCACATTTTCAGTACTTACAGTTGAAAGAATTGTCTGTATGAATACATCGTTTAAAATAGAATACAAATTAGGTTCCAGGTTCTTTAACGATGGTTTTATTTATCGAGGAGTACTTATTACTGCTGATAATTACCATGTTGATGCTATCGTTTGAGAATAGTAACAATATAAAGGTGAAATGTTGATATTTCTTATTATAAACTTATCCTTATTATATACTAAATGGTGAGAGACTGAGTTTTCTCAGTTTAAGAAATATGTTCTCAACACTTTCTGAACACAGTGAAACTATCACAGAAGGGATGACATCTCGTGACGGGGGAAGTATACATTTGTCACTCGTGGTTTCGTTTCTCGTGAAAATATTGGCTTTACACCATCATTTGTTATCACACTGAAAACACACAATATCGTCTGTATAGCAGACAAGAGGACGGATATAAGTTTGTATTGTGTTTAAACGGTCACATAACTGGTAAACATGTTATCGCTACAATTGCCTAGTGAAAAGAAACACACATATCATGAAAAAGTAATTTCTTGAAGCATACATTACTAAACGTCTTATGGTTAGGAATTCTATAACCTCATTTAATTTTTATCAACAATTACTTCAAAAAGCTAATTAAATATTGCCAGAATATGGGCTAATGGATCTTTCCATTTCCAATTGCAAAACATGCAGGCGGGAGTACAAAAGCCGAGCAATCACGTGGATGTGTAAGTGTCAAAGTTTTCATGAGAAGCTCATTTTATCTATTTCAAATGTTTTTGTTTCCATGTATTTTAACTTAACCAATTTTCTTACTAGTAGAGTTCATATTTTCGTCTTTAGAATTATGGTTGGTGAGTGTGGTTTGAAAAACCGAAGTGTTAATCAATCTGAAAAAGTGACTGACTTATAACATGTGATCTTATCTTCGAATTATTGTATTAGCCAAACTTGTCCCTTAAGGCGGAACTCATGCTATTCTGTTTCACTGACTCAGTTTAACCTTTCTTCAGTTGCCCTGTAGCAGCGTGCTGCACCAGAACATGGTAGTGAAGTCAGAAATCTCTGGCTCTGAAATTGCGATGACTTACAAGTAAGGCTTAAATGAGCCAATGACAGAGACTGTCGAGAGTTAAGTCTTACAGGGAGAGTTGGTATAAGCCGACCAACCCGTCATTCACATTGACATATTGTGCGTGTACTTGGGATAATGATAGATCAAACCAAAGGCAAAATATTCCTCCAGTAAGAGCTTTATTTCCAATGCATAGCGCAAAAAAATGTTAAAAGAATGTTTGAAAAATACTTCGTTTCCTTTGTCATTATCCAGGCGTTGTGATTTCTAATGCCTCTTCCATCACACTTAATATCAATCATTGGTGGACAGTGTGATCTCCTTGTGAGCTGTTTCATTTCGTTTGTTTGTAGCTGTACAGACAAACCGCTGAGTGTAGTCAGTGACAGGGTATAGCTGATACTCGGAGATGATGGACCAATCGTTCCCATACATGTAACTGGGTTCCACCCGAGCACCATCGCCCACCCTCCTCACTTCAACCGTCTCTATACCCTTACCAAATCCATCGCAGAAAAAACTACATCTGGAATTGAAGCAGCTTATCTGGCTTTCACCCGATAAAGATGTTACTACTCCGAGGAAGTTCTCTGGAAAGGGACCCATGGTTTGCTGCTGTTTTATTGCAAATACAGTTCCCCTGATCACCCGAATATCTGAATTTGAATAGTCGATCATGGCAATTACGGCGCCCTCTTGTGACTCAAGTTTGAGCGTGGTTGAGACTTCTTGGTAGTTCCCTTTGGCTGCGGTAGTTATTTCAGACATGTACTGTTCATATGTTTGACCTTGGAAGCTTGAAGCTGTTTTTAGGATGGGTCTAATTCTATAGTGGTCAATGTAGGCGAAGAACCACATTGTCTTGGCAAGACTATATTCGCTAGGTAGTTTGTTGTACCTGAGTCCAAGGGTGAAGGGGACATTAGGTATGTAGTTCTGTACTTTCCCACCTACAGGTTCCAGATCTACCTCGGGGAGTTGTCTAAACATGATAAATTTCTTCAATATGTAAATGGTATAGGTGTCATCTAAGAACAACCATACAATTGTTCTTCTTTCCGGAGATTGTTGGGTAAGAGTGGATTCGCCTTCAAGTGTAGATTCATTGAATGTAGAGGTGATCTCAACCTCCGAATCCTCTTTTGTGTCTGAAATAAATATAGTCATTACTCTCCCGGTGCATTTTCTAGCTTTCTGACAAAAGGACTTGAGAGTACCCTTTAGTTTATCCTATCAGTTCCATTACTTCATGTCTTAAGGGCGCTGTAGCACGTTTTGTGTATATTATTTATATATTATATATTTTATATAGTTCTCAAATTTTCCGTTTATTATCAAAGTTAATAAAATATTGTGTTACATTAGAGAGTAAAACAACCCATTACACAATCCGTTAAGCTGTATATGGATATCCGGCCATAGAAAAGGTTATTCGGGAGAAAAGTGTGCGACGTACAAAGCAACAATGTTGTGGAACTCTTCAGTGTGAGAGGTAGAATTGGAGGTCTCGTGTAATTTTGAGAGTTCAGACAGCAAGATGATTGACCATTCCAACGCTGTACCATATTAAAAACTATACTCTGAGTGTTTAGGTATCGTTACATCAGCCAGATCGTTTGAACTACCTTCAAGTGACTATTTTAATGTGAACTCCTTAAAATAGCCGCTCGATTCGAAATGGACTCGCATGGCCTAAACGAACCATGCACATGCAAATGCACATGCACAACTCTTTTTATTAGCTCATAAGGCCTGAAAGGCCCGCTTGGCTTATGGCATGACATGGTGTATGGCATGACATGGTGTCCGTCCGTCCGTCCATCCGTCCGTAAACTTTTCGCTTTTTCAACTTTTCCTTCAGAACCAATGACTCAATAGAGCTGAAATGTTATGTGCAGACTCATTGGCCACTGGGGATTCTAAATTGTAGACTCGTGACCCCTTGACCCCTTAAAAGCCTATTTTCATGTTCTTCTCCAGTTCCGAAAGGTCTAGAGAACTAAAAAAAATGCGTGCAGACTCCTTAGCCAATGGGGATTCTAATTTATAGATTTTCTTCAGAAGGTGAAATTGTCATATGTGAACGGACGACGGCCTGTGCTATACGCCTAACTGGCAAAAAAAAGGACCTGGTTTTTAATCATAAATTTTGAACCGTTCCTGCGCCTATGTTAATGAATGACAATATCTTCTCTAATAAACACCAGTAGCTATATGCATGATCAATTGTCATACTGTCTTCAAAACAAAATGATCTGGGGGTTATGGTACTAAACATGTAAATCTAAAGAAATCTGGACAAAAGTTGTATATAAACATTAGAAAGCTGGATATTTATCTGAGCAAATGCTGTTATAAAATACGAACAGAATTTCAAACTAGTTCCCCACAGCACCGCCGCTGGTCCAGATGAGGTGTAGGTTAGAGTGTACTGGTGACCTTGACCCTGCTTTTTGCCTCTGATGCTGATTGGTCGCAGCTCAGATCCAACAACTAAGGTAGCCTGAAACCGTTAAAAGGGCGGTTCTATGTGGGTATTTTTGTAAAAACGAAATTCGACAGGACATTTCTGTGTTTTACAATACATATATAGTATCACTACTAACTTTAACATTAGTGAAACTGCAGTGGTTTGTACCACACTTGACATGATGCACAAAAACAAAATGGCGAATTACCATTATAGGGACCGTACGTACGACTTTTTGTTACAAAGAGCTAAGAGTGCTTTCTGTGTTTCAACTGACAATTAAAGTGACATTAAGTTTCTTTCATAATATTTTATTTTGCTTTCATACGTGACCAAATACAGCATGTGTTGATTCTATTTGCAATGTTTGCAATGAAAATCGAGCAATATGCCTTATGCATACCTTATGGATTTGCAGAAACTGAAATTACATGTCCCATTAACATGCACAGTAGTTATATGACCTTTAAAATATTATGAATCTGTTTATTGTTTTACTGTTATGGTTCTCAAAATGACATTTCAACTGATGGACAAGCTCTGTGGTCCCGGTTTTGATAATTTAGAAATTCACCTTTACATACAATAATGTAATAATAATACGTAATGTCACTTTACTACATAACACTATTTATAACCTATTGTGACTTCAACAACAAATAGAATATCCCTTTAAATCATCTGTTATCAGCATACTAGCTCAAACAGGCGAATTCCTACTGATAGTTTGACAATTAATGCAAACAGTTGGATTTGAGGGAAATGACATTCGTGAAAACGGATATTTAATGCACTTTCAGTGTTCATTATACTCATACCGTGTCTGATTATCATGGTCAAATTGTCAATAGCAATTGCAAAATACTTTTGCATCATGTTTGTAAACCAAACGGAAAATCTATTATTTTTATACTGTTAATCGTTTTTATCAACGGAAACTGGAGATAACTTTGGTTATCCTAATAATTTCGGCTAAATAGGGCTATTAATTTGGAGTATGTTGAACGATATCAAAGTCATTGCTTCCATCAGAAAGGTCGAAATAGTGTTGGGAAGTTTTAATTTAATCTTTGTTTTATCTTGTCACAATGAATACGTGTGTGTAACAAATATGATCCAAAAATTTAAATTAAAAAAGAAAAACAAAATATTGAAAAAGCGAGACAAGTAATTTATCTACATGTAAATGAGTAGTTCCGCCATTCAAGTAATGAAACTCGTTAAATCTAGTACAATTAGTTGATCTGAAAATAAGCGATTGGCAGTCATAACTTGTTATGGACTGATTCATATCCGACAACATCTTGTATAAGAATATAAAATATCCAAGTATTGTATAATATTAGTGGCAGTTTTATGCACATAATGTGGTTTAAATAAAGTCTCGAAACCGCTTTACACCTCGTGCAAGGAAGCCTATTTATTTGGATATGGCATATAATTAGGAGGTAAACCTCTCTGTTTTTAACGTTTTGTAAGTCTAACCTCTGTTCGACGATAAAATAAACATATCAAAAGCAAGGATTTTAAAAAGTCATGGTAGAATAAAGTTTTCCTAGCCATTTTTATGCACCGAATCATATTTCATCACATAAAACATTGGCAATGATTAAAACATTGTGTTACAACATCAAACATTGTAAGGAGTTTATACGAATATACTCACGCATCCAACTGTCACTGCTACAAGAAATACCCAACCTTCCATGGCGTGTGATTCAGGCAACTGACGTTCAGTTAAAGAGCCTCCTCATTTACTGTGCAGATGACAAACGTATCCTGTAATTTCGTTTTCTAAAATTCCCCTGTTTATGTTAATGCAGCTGTACGTGAGTATAAACCGTCTTTACCATCCAAAACTGTGTTCTAATAGGGCTTCCACGGGTACTTGAGTACGAGTCGGGTTTAGCTGGACTCGAGTCCATTTTCTGGGACTCGAGGACTCGACAAAAGATCACATTAATGTAGGATTCAACCCTTTGGGGCAGAATCCTTATTGCTATTGGCATGTTGTTTTTTTTTTTTATTTGCACCGATTTTATGACACCTATTCTGCAGAAACGGCTGCAGATAATTCAACCAAACTTTACAGTCTCACAGCCCTTAGTGTGAACTCATTAAAGGTCCAGTTCGAATCCAAATTTAGATTTTTAACATGGAAAATTCGTAAGTTGCGTGGTTTTTCCGCCATTTTGATTTTAGACACATTTTACAATTTTCAGACCCAATGCACATTTGGCAATCTTCTCCTCTGAAGATACTAGCATCTAAGAGCTCAAACTTGCATATATGTGAAGCTAAAGGATTGGTGATTAAACGATAGTCCAAAGCATTAGCGATCTCCTTATACCGTACCTTTTCACATTGACCTTTCAAAGTCCGACAATTTTTGAAAATCGCAAACTTCAAAGGGAGATAATTCAAAAACCTACCAACCGAATTGTAAGATTTTTTCAGGAGAGTAAGACAGGACTATGGCCATTATGAATCAATTATAACATCGCTTGCTTACAGTCATTCCCGGTCATAATAATGAAAAACTTTAACATGGGAAATTGTTTAAAAAATCCACTTGCACCTTTTTGCAAAAGATGCACAAGGACAATACAAGCAAAAAAGTAAATCGTGACAAAGTTGTAGATCTCGTAGTTTAGCCGCCATTTTGATTTTCTTCAAATTTGTCATGTTAAACGTGGGTTTAAATAATCCCAGAGACATACTACAGACTCGCAACTTTTTTCAAAAGATGCTTAATAACTAGACAAGCAAAATATGTTACCATTGTGAAGTCGTAGGTCATGTGGTTTCGACGCCATATTGAATTTTAACCTTTTTTGATCATGCACTTTTGCGGAAATACCACTTTGAAGATAGCTGCATCATCTGAAACTTAGATTTATATGCAGCCGAAGAATTGGGGAATGACAAGTTTGTTATTTTCAAATAATCTAACGGAGATATTCTCAATCAAATAAAGGACGGGAACACAGGGAAAACATGTTCTGTACAGTATATAAATGATGAGCATGCAGCGTAAATCCTCAAACATGAAGATTTGGTCAGGATATGACAAGACCCAACGCAAGTTACACACACGCACAAGTGTACCAAACCCTCATCACAAGGGCATAGTAACGGCCAAAATACAATTGCCTAGTGAAAGGAATCACACATATCATGAAATAGTAATTTCTTGAAGCATACATTACTAAACGTCTTATGGTTAGGAATTCTATAACCTCATTTAATTTTTATCAACAATTACTTGAAAAAGCTAATTAAATAATGCCAGAATATGGTCTAATGGATCCTTCCATTTCCAATTGCAAAACATGCAGGCGGGAGTACCAAAGCCGAGCAATCACGTGGATGTGTAAGTGTCAAAGTTTTCATGAAAAGCTCATTTTATCTATTTCAAATGTTTTTGTTTCTATGTTTTTGAACTAAACCAATTTTCTTACTAGTGGAGTCCACATTTTCGTCTTTTGTAATTAAGGTGGGTGAGTGTGGTTTGAAAAACCGAAGTGTCAATCAATCTGAAAAAGTGACTGACTTATAACATGTGATCTTATCTTCGAATTATTGTATTAGCCCAACATGTCCCTTAAGGCGGAACTCATGCTATTCTGTTCCACTGACTCTTTTTAACCTTTCTTCAGTCTCCCTGTACCAGTGTAGCAGCCTGCTGCACCAGAAAATAATGGTGAAGTCAGAAGTGTCTGGCTCTGAAATGGCGATGACTTGCAGTAAGGCTTAAATGAGCAAATGACAGATACGTCTTGCAGGGAGAGTTGGATTAAGCCGACCAACCCACCATTCAAATGAACGTATTTTATATGTACTTGGGATACTGATAGATCAAACCAAAGGCGAAATATTCCTCCAGTAAAAGCTTTATTTCCAATGCATAGTGCAAAACAATTTTGAAAGAAAGTTTGAAAAAAACGTTCGTTTCTATGTCATTATCCAGGCGTTGTGATTTCTAATTCCTCTTGCATCACACCTAATATCAATCGTGGGTGATCTCCTTGTGAGCTGTTTCATTTCGTTTGTTTGTAGCTGTACAGACAAACCGTTGAGTGTAGTCGGTGACAGGGTATAGCTGATACCCGGAGATGATGGACCATTCGTTCCCATACATGTAACTGGGTTCCACCCGAGCACCATCGCCCACCCTCCTCACTTCAACCGTCTCTATATCCTTACCAAATCCATCGCAGAAAAAACTACATCTGGAATTGTAGCAGCCTATCTGGCTTTCACCCGATAAAGATGTTACTACTCCGAGGAAGTCCTCTGGGAAGGGACCCATGCTTTGCTGCTGTTTTATTGCAAACACAGTCCCCCTGATCACCCCAATATCCGAATTTGAATAGTCGATCATGGCAATTACGGTGCCCTCTTGTGACTCAAGTTTGAGCGTGGTTGAGACTTCTTGGTAGTTCCCTTTGGTTGCGGTAGTTATTTCAGACATGTACTGTTCATATGTTTGACCTTGGAAGCTTGAAGCTGTTTTTAGGGTGGGTTCAATTCTATAGTGGTCAATGTAGGCGAAGAACCACATTGTCTTGGCAAGACTATATTCGCTAGGTAGTTTGTTGTACCTGAGTCCAAGGGTGAAGGGGACATTAGGTATGTAGTTCTGTACTTTCCCACCTACAGGTTCCAGATCTACCTCGGGGAGTTGTCTAAACCTGATAAATTTCTTCAATATGTAAATGGTATAGGTGTCATCTAAGAATAACCATACAATTGTTCTTCTTTCCGGAGATTGTTGGGTAAGAGTGGACTCGCCTTCAAGTGTAGATTCATTGAATGTAGAGGTGATCTCAACCTCCGAATCCTCTTTTGTGTCTGAAATAAATATAGTCATTACTCTACCGGTGCATTTTCTAGCTTCCTGACAAAAGGACTTTAGAGTACCCTTTAGTTTATCCTATCAGTTCCATTACTTCATGTCTTAAGGGCGCTGTAGCACGTTTTGTGTATATTATTTATATATAATATATATTATATAGTTCTCAAATTTTCCGTTTATTATCAAAGTTAATAAAATATTGTGTTACGTTAGAGAGTAAAACAACCCATTACACAATCCGTTAAGCTGTATATGGATATCCGGCCATAGAAAAGGTTATTCGGGAGAAAAGTGTGCGACGTACAAAGCAACAATGTTTTGGAACTCTTCAGTGTGAGAGGTAGATTTGGAGGTCTCGTGTAATTTTGAGAGCATCCTGGTTCCCGGGCCTTCGTTCTCGCTTCTCTACTCTCGAGAGTAGAGAAGCGAGAACGAAGGCCCGGGAACCAGGATGTATACCTGACTCAATTCTTGAGAACTTGAAAATCCATCTCCTTATGATGCCTCAAGGAAGGATTATAAAGATGCCCTTAAAACCAGCAACATCTACTTTTTTCTTCTTTAAATAACAATATAAAAATCCAACAATTAGCAAAATATCTTCTTCAATCTCAAGTTCTCTCTGAAGACCCTTGTTATTCGACGTAACCGTCTCGTGTCCATATGACCTTTTGGTCAAATTGGATATTCACGCTGCAATGTGTATACGTTAGTCACGCACATATGGAAACTGCCAATACGCATCACGACTTACGCAACACGCATCACGTGACACGCATAACGCACGAATAACACATGCAATTCCAGCCTAAGACGTGTCATATGGACATTTGTTTATGTACCGTGTACTTCAACAACTGACTTATTTCAATCTCATAAAGAAGTTGGGTAGATGAAGAAGAACGAGTTCTATGGATATATAGTCTACAACTTCTTTATTGCAGGAGTGGGGGGCGGGATAGCGCAGTGGTTAGCGCGTTCGGCTTCGGATCAAGAGGGTCCCGGGGTTTGAGTCCCGTCAAGGGCACGGCAACTTTGTCTGCAGTAGAGAACTGTTCTCCACGCAGTAAGGTTTGGGTGCAATGCTACACTGGATTTCAGCGTAGTACCACCCATGGTTCGCTAGTTCCAACCGATGCTCGCAGGTTTCACCGCAATGCATAGCCACATGGCGTTGCGGGCTTTCTCCCTGCCGTAATACTAGCAGCCGCGATATAAGTGGAATACTCTTGAAAGCGGCGTTAAACACCAACTCAACTCAACTCAACTATTGCAGGAGTGCGACGTTTTGGTGTCTATTCTAACAAAACAACTGTATGTATATTATAATCATTGGCATACGATGGGATTTGTTTGACTTATTGATTATTTCACAATTGATACGGGATATGGGATACTAAACGACTTATATCTACCTACCTATATCTATCTGTATGTACCTAATGTACCATTTTCATTGAATTAGTTTATCATTTGGTATCAACAAATTTAAACAAGCGATAGAGAGTTTTGCCTTCTTTACAACAGACAATGTGGTGACAGAAATCATCGTGACGACAGTGCTAAAACAATGTTATACACCCGCTGAAACTATGTCTTCCTTCACTTTTAGATTTTTAATTTAGATTTTTCTCTTCTGCATGTGTATATGTATGTTAACCTCCTTAAGTATTTGTCGATTATGTGGAGAGGGCTTCTATAAGTTGTATAACTTGTGCCCAGTCCTTTCATTTCAATTCATTTAGATTTGAAAGAATATGGCAGATATTATATGTGATGTGTTATGCTGTTGCAGGCACTGTACAAATGTGTTAACATATTGTATCCATTAAATTTACCACAGGCCTGTGGCCTTTAAGTATTGAATAAAGATTGAGTGAAAAACTTATGATTACCTGCAAATCACTTACTCATTGTATCCAGGAATTGGTAAAATCACATGACACATATTAAACATGTTTTAGAGGCATTTTGTTAAAATGTGTTATCATTTATTGACAAAATTGCATTCAGATCATATATTTAGCCTGTCAGTGTAGTTGACACAAATATATACAAAAGCCGTGATAAGTAACCAAAACAAGTGACAATGACTACCTCTCCTCCTAAAAGAGCAAGGACTATAGCGTTAAAGCAGAAAGTGCTACAAGATTATGACAGTTATCCTTAACTAACCCAGACTCAGCTGTCTGAGAAATATGATATTGCAAGTACAGTTGCTGACGTTAACAAGTTTTATAAAAATAGAGTTTGCAGTGCTTGTGTTAATTTTGGTTTAATACACTGAAAACTTCCTCTAAACAGACATCCCTCTAAACCGACATATTTGCCAGATCCCGAGCTGTGTCTGTTTAGAGGGAGTCCACTGTACTGCTAACTATTGTGACGCCTTACGTGCAGCGGTATATATATTACACTAGTTTGATATTGACGTATAGATATAACACTGCATGCAGTTTATCTCCCGTGGTCGAGTAAAAAAAGGCAAACAAGAAATCATTTCCTCTTATAAAGAAACAAGCCTCCCCCGTCATTTCACAAAAACTAATTTCTTCCCAAAGTTCCAACCTAATTGGTAATATAATATGAAATAGAAGATTCATTTGCACACATTAGGTCTAATATAAGTGATATAGAAAATACCTTTATCTTTATAACATTGATGGAGACATTAATCAGTGGTCATACATGCTCTCTGTTCTGTTGCGGAGATACTAACACAAATATATGTGTCCTAAAATTTTAATTGCAATGTATATATGTTGTCATCTCTTCTTTAAGAATAAATAATAATAAAATAATTATTAATCTAGTATGTTGGTATCGCAAATTTGACTATGAGGCCTGTGACCATTTTGTACCGGCACCCTAAAATTGACTATTCAAAATAATTTATATGTATTTTCCACATCGCAGTCGGGAAACTTTCCATGAATAATTCGTACTAAATGTTTCATAAATTTTCCTACGTGTTTAAAACATCACTTGAAAGACATGATGTGAATTATCACAAATTCTTGTGCAATTATAAAAAGTTTAGTTAAACATGAAATTCTCCTAAATAACAATCAGCATTGATCAATTGGAATTCTGCACGTGAAATGCCTGAATTGTGACGTCACATCGCGTGAAAGAGCAGAGTCCGTGCAAGTTTGAGGAAGAAGCAACACTCGGGTTGGCTCCCCCTGTCTGTCATCATGTCGCGCGTGTGTGCATGTGCGTTGATTATATTTGGTCTATTTTCAATAACAGATTCGTTATTTTGGGACACTTTTACAAGTAAGTACACCCTTTTTCGTATTGACTTAAAAGATTCTCTTAATTTGCAATATGATTTTGTATAGTTACATGAAATCTTTATCTTCTCTTGAGTTATCGTAAAATTTGAAGGGGTTATTTCACAGATAGTGTTTGTTTGGACATGTCTTATGTTTAGAGTCAAAGTAACCCTCTTCTAGATTAGAAAAATGTTTGGTTTTTTTTTAGAAATTAGGAAAACCGTGTACGACTCGCAGTACAAATGCATACGAATCGGGATAGAAAAATTATATCATGGTCATGTATAATGATTGTTCGATGAATCAAAGAAAGCTTTATTGTGTGAGGGGTAGGGTATCGTAACGGTTAGCACTTTAGGCTTCGGATCAAAAGGTCCGGAGTTCGAATCCCGCCAGAGACAGGGCTTGGCAACTTTGTCTGCTCTGTTATATATGCAGTACGCATATGGTCATATAACTCGACATCGTAATTAAAATGTAGGTAAAACGTAGGTGATAAAACCTACACCGTTCATTAAATTGGTAAAGGGTGTAGTTTTTCTATACACCTACGTTTTACCTACATTTTACTTACGATATCGGGTTCCTGTGGGTTAACGTTTGGTGCAATGCTACGCTGAAATTTAGCGCAGTACAACCCGTGGTTCGCTAGATCAAGTCGATGTTTTCAGGTTTCACCGCAATGCATAGCCACCATGGCGTTGCGGGTTTTCTCCCTGTAATAATACTAGCAGCCGCGATAAGTTAACAACTGAAGTACTCCTGAAAGCGGCGTTAAAGTTAAACCCCAACTCATCTCACCTTGTGTTGTGTGACGTGTTAAGAGAACTTAAAGGGAATGTGATAGCACAATCAAAACATTAAAAAAGGAGATGATCAATTCTATGTTCGAATCCCAAGTGGTTTGTCATATCAATTTCAATGTTCTACATTGAAGAGGGAGGGGTTATTGAATTCGGCTTTGGATGAACAGAAGAGGTTTGGGGTTCGATGTCAGTCAATTTTGTCTTTTTGGGTCCAATGCAGCTGCTTCACCGAATGTCGCTGTAGTACCACCATGGTACAGCCGACGCTCACAGGTTTCATCGCAATGCATATCCGGGGAGGCTTTAGGGGGGATGTTTTTGACAAGTTACTTGTTTATGTAGAGGGGTGCGTTCCCTTAAGAGGAAAATACTAAATACCGCAACTTGTGATATAAGTGAAATAGTCTTGAAAGCGGCGTTAAACCACAACTCGCCTCACTCAACATCCCGCATATGATATTTAAGGTGGATTGTTTTGGTACAATTGACTTCGACCGAATTCATGTACATTAACAAAGATATTTTTATTTTATATCACAATTATTATATTGACAACGTTATTAGGTGGTCTTTCCACGTCCGTTGAGAATTTAGAAATGTTGATTTTGCTGTATTAAATTCGTAATTTCGGAAACCGTTTTAATGAGTCCTTAATTAACAATCACGACTGTTACCTTTGGCAGATGAATGCAGGTAAAGGCGCCATGGAATGATCAGATATTTCATCATATTCACAATACACGTGCAAATGTACGGAAGTCTATTAGGGCCGTTTCTACGCTATTTTTACGCTATCTACCTCCTATCTTGAAAATTTAACTTAGGAATTGGAATTTTCAAGATACTAAGTAGAAATTTAAAGATAAATCCTATCTTGAAATTTCAACTTAGTATCTTGAAATTTCAACTTAGTATCTTGAAAATTCAACTTTTTCTTACATAAATACATTTGTATATATATGAAAAAATACTTCTCTAGAGAGTAAAATTACTCTTCCAATTTACACGTGTGTAATGTGCGTTGACGGAGTTTAGAGACCATACCTACCGGTATGACAAGGGTTTTGGCTAACGGCAATCAGTTGTTCGGACAGCTTTACAGTATATACAATAAGCATATATACATGTGCTTTCTAGAGACCTTGAAATATGCAGTTGATTCATTTTTAAAACATTTTTGAGTTTTTTGAACATACACAAATTCGATAGAGTTTCTGTAAAACCATTGCCTAATCGGTACTCAGTACATCTGCCTTCAAAGACACTTCTAGAAACCATATGTCTTTTATTTCAATTGTGAATTAATTTACCACACTTCAAAAGAAAATATTCACGTATTTTGCTAAAAATGAAATATCATGAAAATAAGACGTGAATAGTGTAAACATTAATATTTATTTACTGCATACGTTTCGAAAATTAAAATTTTGTGTTAAATTTATCATAATTTACTTAAATATGGGCGAATGACATAGCTTGTTTAGGGTATCTGCATATTAAAAGATGAATAATTAGCATATGTGAATAGCGAGATTACTTTACAAAACAACTGTGAAAGGGTTGTAAATATATCCGGTCGAGGTGACCCGCTGTATAAACCAGTATCAGAAACACTATCAGATTAGACGCCCTTGAATACTGCAGTACATTGTCTCTCAATGCTAAGGGGCTACTCAGAAAACGTCGGTCCTGTTTATACGAACAGTCTACAAGTTTGGACATTTAACACCCTTGCAGGCGACAAACGACGCATAACAACTAAACAAGTACGTTGTATATGTTTTAGTAAGTTGTATAATCATTTTACAAAAGCCCATCACAGTTATATAAAGAAATACTAAGACCTCTGTTTTATAAGATAGATATATAGCCTTGTCTGTATTTTTTCGATATATTCCCATTAATCATTTCGTTTCCATACACGATTCTAATTAGTAATTAGGTTGCTGAGTTCTATTTTACTTTTTAAGATGAAGTTATTGTGTTCGTAATTTGTCCATATTGAAGGACGCTTCATTTGAACTTTGTTTCGTGAATTGTAAAGGCAAGCTCTAAAATCGGAGTTTATCGTATCACCCTGTAGTTTATAGAAAAGGTGTAATTTGAATTTATAACAATAAAAACGGGGGATATATGATTGAGTGTAACTTTTCGCATAGTCTTAATGAAATCTCGTGTACATGAACTAGTTGTGAATTCTCAATTTTGTTTCTTTTGATATTAAAAATGTCTGTATAGTTATATATATTAGTTGATACAAGTAGAACTTGATGAAAGTAGTCGGGCCATATCTGAGCTTTTCATTGTCACAATTCACTCCCCTGCCTGTTGGGAGTCGCATATACTTCCTTTCACTCAACAGTGTGGCCACGCACTTAAAGGTGCATCCATTGTTTCATAAACTTTTATTCGGCTTTAATACCTTCCAACACACCATATGTGATGTTTACAGTACACATAAATTCACCGAGCTTGCATATTCATCCGCAATCTCCCAATATATTATAATTACTAGTTTCCAATTAAAATCGAGCAAACATCATAATTATTGTGTAGAAACCGAAACTGCACGTCCCATTTACATGCGCAGTAGTTATGACTATTAAACATTATAAACCCAAAGTTGTCATTTTGTCTCTTATAAAAAAAAATTCCAAAATTACGTTTGACTCATTGGCGCGCGCAAATCGGGATGCATTGTCCGGTTTTCGATCAGCAATCGCTACTTTTACCTTCATATCGTCAATATCTACTGAGTCGACTATCATCAAAATGACAATTTTCGGCAACAGTCTGTACTTCTCGATAAAATAACAGAATTTATAACGTTTGGCAAATGTGACCCCCAAACAACACAATGGATGTACCTTTAAAAACACTACACTACACTGATACATATTGACATCGAGTTAATTTAGATTTACTGGTTCCATACACTTTTGAAAGGTTTGCAGGTTTGGCTCTCATTGGTTATTTAACTTTTACTTTGCAAGCAAGGGTAGAGGGAGATTTCTCAGTATTGAGCAACATCAAGCCATGACACTGCTCCAAGATGGAAGATACCAATGGTATGCTGGCAGACATTGTGTGACCTAAAAAGAATGTTCCCAACCTCTTGAGTACGCTTTCAACTGACAGACTTCGTCTTGGAGCAGGATTTGCTAAAATAGTTAAATTTAAAAACACTACACTACACTGATAAATATTGACATCGAGTTTAATTTAGACCACTTTCCTTTTCCAGCGCCAGTTAAGTGTACCGAGACCGAGAAACAATGTGACGACAAGCAATGTGTCAATGAGACGCTCTGGTGTGACGGTAAAAGTGATTGCAGTGGCGGCGAGGACGAATTGTCTTGTGAACAGCAAGGTCTGTATCACTCACGGGGCTTCTCGAAGCCATCATTTACAAATATTTATAGTGCTCAGTCGTGTGAACATTTAAACAGTATTAAAGCTTTAGTCAAAACAAGGATGCTTATATTCTGCATGTTTGAAACGGACTAACTCCCTTATATATAACATTGGCCAAATATCATAGTATTACGTACGCTAGTTAAATATAAACGAAATATAATTCATCTCACCGTTGCATTGTATTACAGTGCCTGTAGAATGTCTGGACACCGCTCTCTGGTTTATATGTCAAAACCAGCGCTGTATCTCCAAAGAGCTCCAATGCAACGACCTGGATGATTGCGAAGACGGATCTGACGAAAATAATTGCACAAAAAACGGTTAGTTTTCATTTTTATATTTAATTACCACTTTCGATATGATATATTTCGTTGAGAAAACAAGACCTGTCATCAACATGTGCTACCGTATACTATATGTGTTAACATAAAGGAATGACATTTGTTATCTCACTTTACTACATTATAGATTTTACGAGCTCTTCACCCAACCTTTCTCTGAATTATTTATGTTGATCCTTCGAACAATGTTTTATATGGCGTGTACTGTTTACATTATTCAATAAATGTTATGTTAAAATTGTAATTTATTGTATGTTGCATGAACTTATTATATCCACTGAATGACTTTTGTTTGAGCATGTTTCTGTTACTTCCATGTCCATTTTATGAGCGCTTCAAGTAGTTCTGATTCTTTAATTCTGCCTGCAGACCAAGAAGACGCTTTTTTTGACTGCAACCCTGATGACTTCCGATGTGACGAGGGTACCACGTGTATATCACGTGACTGGCTCTGCGATGGCGATACCAATTGTTTGGACTTCAGTGATGAAATGAACTGTAAGATGTTAAGTCCGACTGTTTTAGAGACTGTATTGATTATTTGTGACGTACATTTATAAATACACCCTGTTCCATCAGGGTGTTTGTGTCCAGTAGGTTTGGGGTGGGATAGCGCAGTGGTTAGCGCGTTCGGCTTCGGATTAGGATCAAGAGGTCCAGGGTTTGAATTCCGACGGGGGCACGACAACTTTGTCTGCAGTAGAGGACTGTTCTCCACGCAGTAAGGTTTGGGTGCAATGCTACACTGAATTTCAGTGCAGTACCACCCATGGTTCGCTAGTTCCAACCGCTGCTCGCAGGTTTCACCGCAGTGCATAGCCACAGGGTGTTACGGGCTTTCTCTCTGGCATAATACTAGCAGCCGCGATATAAGTGAAATACTCTTGAAAGCGGCGGTACACCCTAACTCACCTCACCTCCAGTAGACTTCTTTAATCCCCTGATCCCCTGATTGTCTTGTATTTGTATAGCTGGTTACCCGTTGCTATATACTGAGCGTATTTTATCAGATAATGAAATGTTGCTCCTTGATCTTCTCATTTGGCAACTGTTTATATTGCTACACTTGAAGTCATGTTATTAGCTGTTTTGTGGTGATAAACAAGGCAAAATGTGCCAAAAAATTAAAGGTTTAAAGAGTCTTGATATTACACACATTAGCATATTGTCATACCATTGTCAAGAAACCCTATATCCTTTACTCTGAACGTAATCATATTATAACACATTAGCATGTCATACCTTTGTCAAGAAACCCTTTAGTTATATATTCTTGACTCGGAACGTATTACAAGTTTATAGTATAGCACATTAGCATGTCGTCATACCAGAAACCCTTTATCCTTGACTTGGAACGTATTGATATTATAGCACGTTAGCATGTCGTCATACACTTTTTAAAGTAGCCTTCATCCTTTATTTATGTTATAATCATACCATTGACACTATATCCTTGTGACTCGGGATATATCGATATTACAGCATATACTCACACTACCTGACCATATGCTTGTGACTTGAAACGTTTTGACATTACAGCATGTGAGCATATATATATATATATATCACAACATTGTGAGGGTAGCTGAAATCCTCCCTGCGTTTTATGTCAGGTACATGCCCCCCGGAGAGGTACCAATGCCCAGATACTAAAGCTCTGGAGTGTATCTACATGACCTACCTGTGTGATGGTAAGCGTGACTGCAGTAACGGCATGGATGAAGCGAACACCGTGTGTGGTGAGTGTACTGAACGTGCTTACCATCTTACTCTATTTCTTATTGTGGTGGTTTTTTTTTAGTCTTGACACGTTTCATGTGCGTACTTCATAATAATGATAATATGTACATTTATAAAGCGCCAAATTCCACGTTAATCACATGATCATAGCGCTACAAGAAAGTTCAGTCTGATTCATGTTTTTTTGCGTTGAAAGGTTTCATTAACATGTGTCATGACGTGGTGTTTGACATTTTTCATTAACATATGTCATGATGTGGTGTTTGACATTTTTCATTAACATATGTCATGATGTGGTGTTTGACATTATTCATTAACATGTGTCATGATGTGGTGTTTGACATTTTTCATTAACATGTGTCATGATGTGGTGTTTAGTTTCTGGACCTTTTTTACGCTAAAAAGTAAAGATATACGATCTTGGAGAAAGCAGATTGAATGATCTCTGCGTTTTTCGGAGATGTACGATGCGAGGCTATAAGCTAGACTGCTTTTGGTTTGGTATATGTATGGAAGTTATAATATCGATTTTTAAGAGGGGGAAATCTGAGGTAGTGACATTGTGACTAGTGTTTGCGTTGCCACGACGTCAGTACTTCAAAATACTTTAAAAAAAAGCTATAATATGGTTTGCAACAAGTTTTAACAACATACATTGTGATAATCATTCAAATGAAAGTGAAAGAGATATAACCATCGGTGCTGTCAGTCACACTGTTTCCATGTCATAACTTAAACTGGTTGGTATCACAACGTGATTTGGTATACATAAGTAGCGACTTGGTACCGTTTGGTAATACTTTTTCAGAAATTACAGAATTTTGATAATTGACTCCATCTGCATAATAGTTTATATGTCCATGTAATGTATATTTACATAGAATAAGGCTACAGTATCATAGATTGTGACGAACATGCATATGGTGTTCCAGGCACTATCCAACATCTTTTGTATTGTCCTACAATGCCAGCAATGATATTCATAATACCCTGCAGACGTGTTTACAATTGAAAATAACTATGGAAAATGGTGCGCTTGACATCCTGTCTTAAAAAGATGTGGTAGGAACAGCAGCTTGCAGATCCAATATTACAAATTAAATGGGCCAACAGAAGTTGGCAGTAAAAGGGTAAGTCCACCATCAATGTATGGAGCCATTCAGAGGAGCAAAATATCGAATTCTTTTCCCACAGAGGTTACTCCCTTCAGATTTCCGATTCGATCTGTGGAAAAGAGAACGAGTTAACTGCGGATGACTCCTTAAATTGAAGGAAAGTCAGGCGAATTTGTAAATTAACTTTTCTGATTTGATGGCTTAGAAATCATGATTTGACAAATGTTTTTCACAGCCAGGCAAGATGACTGTGCGGACCATGAGGTGTTGTGTAAAGACCGCAAGCAGTGTGTGGACCCGGGGCAGACCTGTGATGGACGGGCGGACTGTCGGGATAAATCAGACGAACTCAACTGTTGTAAGTGGAACGACTTGATACATTATATGCAGGTCTTTTTAATTATGATACAGACTTTTTGATAAATGTATTCATTAGAAAGGGAGACTTCTTTGTGAATCAAACTTATGAAATAATGTTGTATTTGTATATTGGCCCATTGAAATAGCTCTGAATGAGGCATGTCTTTCGGATATTGATACAAACTTAATCTTATTTTGAAAAACATTGGTACATCAATGAGGTGACTGGGGATAAGAAAATATCGATGTGATCATCAACATATTTAGCGATTATATAACATATTCGCTTTTGATCATTATGTGGACATAAGTAATTCTGTATTTTGTTGATTTTCACAGCCGCTGTATGTGAAGACCTGTCCTGCAGTCACGGGTGTGTATCATCGGCTAACGGTGCACGCTGCGTTTGTCGCAAGGGCTTCCTGCTTAATAGTACCAACATATGCCAAGGTAATACCAGGGTCCCCTTCCACAAAGCAACTGTAGATATTTAACATAAATTCTAGCACATTAGTTTAACATAGGTTACATTCGATTGCAATGTTACCTGCAGTGTTACCATCAAGTGTAACTGTTTTGAGTAACAGCATCCTGATGGGAGTTTTAACAGATTTTATGGATTAATATGGGCCATTACGATGGTATTTGATCTTGTTCACTATGACTTTTATTTCCATCGAGTTTGCTGATAAACTTAGGGTTCTGATATATCAAGGACAATTTTTTTTCTGGTAATAGAACAAAATCCAAAGGCGACGTACAGTATTACATTGATTTCATATGCAATGGGTGTTTTAGTGGCAGTGATTCAGGTTTCATTCCAGACATCTATATTCAAAGCACTAAGTACTTGTAAAACTCTCCAATGAAAATTAAGCACAAAGACTAGTTGCACCAGTCTCGCTTGTCGAACACAATAAGTCCAATGACCTGTGAAACATGTTAATTCTCTGTGCTTAACAGAAGAATGTCACACTTTGACCACACACATCTACTGTTAGAGTAAGAAATGTGTAATTTGATTAAAACCATTGTAGCACTGTAGTTTTTCTTGTAATAATTATGGGATCGTCTTTCGCAATCACATGAGAACAATTACAGTAGCTGGTACGACCCAATCATGTCAAGAGTGTACACTTGATTATTGCACCAGATAAAATACGTAAACATGCTCAGATGCAACTTCCCAATGTGAGGCATAACTCTTGCTAGTCTCCATTACTGGCTGATTTAGGCCTTGCAGTATTTCCTTAAAAAATCTGTGTTTAGAAATCCAGGCCCGCTATGCATTTCTAGTGCAGCGATTCACTATCTTGACACAACAAAGCGAGGGAAATACCGCAAGGGTTAAATCAGCCAGTAATGCAAACTGGCAAGAGTTATGCCTTGCGTTTGGAAGTTGGCTCGTCTTACTGGCTTGGGGAAAATAAATGTGTTAAATATATTATACATATGTAACACATTTATTTCCTGCAAGTCTACGGAGTTCCCAGGGGTTCCATTCCTTCATCTTATCTTAACGGGGGAATTATTCCCAATAGATGAAGACGAGTGCAAGACAGTTGCTGGTAAAGCTCCACTCTGTAGTCAGGGCTGTGTCAATGAAGTAGGAAGCTACCACTGTCGGTGTATGGAAGGATACAGACTTGACGAGGACAGCCATGGATGCAGAGCAGATGGTGAGTCTTGATTACCGAAACATAAATGAACGTTTATCATTGTAAATAATGCATAAACTTTGTGAAGTTCATAGAAGTAAAAATAGTGAATGTCCATTGCATGGGACATCAGGGAAATAAATTCAGCTGTAAAAATATTTGAACACCTAAAAATGACACGCAGGGTTTGTATGGAGCCTTGTATTCCCATAAGTTTCGAACCAAGACATAGCACCTCTGGTTACCTGCCGTGACATCATAAAAATAATTCTTTAGCATATACTACTGTCACATAAATGTTATTTTCAGGCAATGAGGCAACACTGTTTCTAGCGAGCGCTACAGAGATCAGATCGTTCAGTCTGCGCACCAAGTTGTACAGTGTCTTGGAAGAAGGTTACCGGGATGTCAAGGACATAGGTCAGTAAGGCTTTGGATCAGTATTTTTAGCTCACCAATCCTGTTTGGTGAATGGCATTGGCTGTGGGACAGCAGCCAGGTGGATGACGTCATCTATAAACATTTGTTTTCAACTTCTCCAGAACGGCTGCACCCCAAAAGCTGAAATTTTGTGTTTTTGTGTTAGAGGATCAAAGTTTGTTCATTTGGTCCCGACTCCCCTGACATTAATGTAATAATAAGGTCTGTTCTTGAGCTTTCAAGCACACCTCACTATGTCTGTGGCACAAAAATTATTCCAAATAAAGCTTATAAATATTATTATACTTTAGCCTATTATATAGCTTATTATGTATACTATAGCCCATCAAAGATGTTGCACTTTTCCCCACTTATTAGGGGATATAGGCGACTGTCTGCTTATTCATTCTTTAACCCGATGAACTACAGATTTATTCTCTTGACAATATAGAGCCACTTGTCTAAAAAGTTACTTCAGAGTGTCTGACAGTTACATGTTTCCCCAGCTGTGGACAGTCACGACCGGATGGTGTTCTGGACGGACGGACATGCCAAGCAGGTTCGTGGTGTGGGAGTCCACGGAAACAGACAGATTGATGTCATCAAACACGGTACGTTTCAGCAGAATAATGTTTATAGGTACTATCTAACTACTCAAAGTGGTGTACCCAGATTGAGCATTTGTTAGCATATGTCCTTGTAATATTTATGCGGCCAGAAGAAAGTCTAGCCATCCATTACTCTCATACCTTGAAATTGAACTCCAAATATGGCTTGATTTTATCAATATCTAAAAATGCTTTTTATTGTACATTGTCATTTAAATGGAAATCATCTGATGAAATGAGCGATTTTTAATTTCAACTATAAAAAATAAATTATACTTCTTTTTTCACAATTTGTCTTTAAGCCTTTCTATAAACGTTTTCTTTTTGGTAGGTTTGATCTCACCCGGCGGTGTTGCCTATGACTGGTTGAACCAACTGCTGTACATCGTGGATACAGGGAGAAATGCTATTCTTGCATGTTTGTTTGATGGGGAACACTGCACTGTTGTCATTGACAACCAGGGAAAACCAGATGACATTGTCATCAATCCTATGGAAAGGTAATGTGAAAATTAAATCCGCCTTTGGTGTTCATTATTAGGTTCAAATGGCTACAGAATGAATAAAGTTATTTTGTTATAGGTTGAATATGTTGACATTACAGCCCAGTGAACAAGGTGAGATGTTGAACGATTGCTTCAAATTAATTGGGTGTTTTAATTAAGTGTTTTAGAGTGTAACAGAATAATTAAGATTAAAATGTATTATTACTCACCCGTTGAAGATATCGCAGTTTAATAAATCTACCGTGTTATTACACTTACGGTAGTGTAATAACATCGCGTGCTGCCGATTGACGTGACGTCATAATGACCAAAATATGACGTCACAATGTCAGCGCCACAGTCGCATTGGAGTGTCCCATTTATCAACGAGTTTGTGAAATTAAGAGGCTTTTAAGTCAGTTAGTAATAAATAAAATACTAAACTCGTTTCCGTTTAATAACATATCTATGAAACTCGTGAGATGGTTTTTGTATTAAACTCGCTTTCGCTCGTTAAATACAAACCACTCACTTGTTTCATAAATATGTTATTAAACGGAACGTCGTTTAGTATTCTCTATATATGTTAGAGAAGACTCAAACATTTGTCTATTAGTCTCTGGACCTCTCAAACTATCCCTTCCCCTTTGATTGCTTCAGATGGCAAGAACATTAAGATTTATTGTAACAACACCACCCCTCTATAAAAATAATAAGTTGGTGTATTTCTAGCTCATCAGGCCCAATGGGCAGATGGCATGGGGTTCACCGTCCGTCTGTTCGTCCATCTGTCTGTCCATAAACATTTCACTTTTTCAACTTCCCCAGAACTGCTGGCTATAGGGAAATGAAATTTTGTGTACAGACTCCTTGGCCAAAGGGGATCCTAAATTGTAAATTTGGGGACCCTGTGACCCGAAATAGGAGTCACTGGGGTCACAATCTAAAAAAAACTAAAAACAACAGAGCCAATGGCTCTATTTTACGATGTTTATTTTCCAAATTCTTTCTTTAATAAATTGTTTAATAAAAAATGACATCTGTTTCAGGAGCATCTTCTGGACGGACCTGTCGTCTCCTGCCAGTATCAAGAGGAGCGAGGGTGACGGCAGCAACACAGAGATTGTTATTGGCTCCCTGCAGGGTCGTCCGCAGGGTCTGGTGATCGACTACACCACCAACTGTCTGTACTGGATCGACTCCCAGCTCCACCAGAAGAGAATTGACTCCTTCTGTAATCACAGGGACAAACAGCATCAGGTAAGACCATGGACATACCTCGGATCATAAAGACAATTAGTCCCATGAAGTATATTTAATTATGGCAAAGGTATCTGGCTAAATCATCCAAGAGTCAGATTAGACAGCGCCATTCATTAATTTTAATTGTAAATATTGCACCTGGGTTTTTAGCTCGGCCGCCACCATCGCAATTTTAACCCATAGTATAACACTTGTGTGTGTACACTCTGTACATACTTCAGATGCTATCTCCCTGGGTCATTTACATTATCCTATGGCATTGCTTTTCAATATATTATCTTTATGTATAACATGTTTTATAATGAATTTCAAGTCTCTCATTGGTCAATTCTCAGCATTTCGTGAAATGAAAACACTATATTTAACCAAATTTTAAATTTTTGTAATAATAAAACATAAAATATATAAAAAAAACTAACAAACACTATGCTGTTAGGCCGTAGCGAAGTTTTCCCCACTCGCAACGCCGATGAATGTGAGCTTATCTTTATCAACTTTATTTTAACTTCATTAATATCTTTCAATTTTACTGTATTTTAATCATGTATTAATAGCATATATGTATGTGTAAACGGGAATATCCTCTTGAATTTTGTTTCCACAAAAAATACCCCGATAGAACCCTCCTTTTAAGCCCATTAGGGGCGATAAGTTCACTTACTGAAAGGCTGAGGGCCCCACCCTCCAGATCCGCATCTTGTCTGAGTAATTCCTCCTCACTAAATGGTTTTATTTCAATGTTTTATCATTTCCTTTGTTTCAGATGGTCAAGATCTACAATGTCCATAATCCCAGCTCTCTGGCCATCTTCGAGGATGACCTGTATTGGTCAAACCATGGCAGGGTTGTCCGCACCAACAAATTCACCGGTCAAGGGATGGAGGAAGTGATCAAGGATATGGTGGGCGTGGCACATCTGGACATCATGCACCTGTCTTTACAG
The DNA here is from genome assembly GCA_936450465.1 of Gibbula magus. Lineage (NCBI taxonomy): Eukaryota > Metazoa > Mollusca > Gastropoda > Trochida > Trochidae > Gibbula > Gibbula magus. The sequence goes on along the minus strand of OW388301.1, from coordinate 36,004,185 downwards.
CCACGCCCACATGGTCAGTTGACTTCAAATAATGATGAAACTCATAATGATCAAGAGGCGGATTCAAGAGATTCGAAACCCACATTTTAAAAAACATATGTAATGAGTTTTTATATAGCACTTTTCCATCCACTAGTGCATTCTGATGGCGCTACCAATATTATTACTTGACATGCATGTCCAACACAACCTTCACCAGGTACCCATTTGCATATTTTTAATAAGGACACTTACCCAGGGTGACAATAGGCAAGGGATTTGAATTCCACCAGGGACTCAGCAACTTTATTGGCGGAATAGAACTGTTGTACATGCAATATGGTTTAGGTGTAATGCTGCACTGAGTTTCAGGGCAAACCACCCAATTGATTTGTTAGTTCCAGTTAATGCTGTCAGGTTTAATGATGGGAACTTTAATCGCAATACATAGCACTTTGGTGTTGCAGGATTTCTCCCTGCATTAATGCAAGCAGTGAAATACTCTTGAAAGTGTCATTTATATAACGAATATCCCCTCACGTAATCCTCACACAACTCTCCGACCTCAGATCTGCCAAAGGATTTTCTCAAAGCCTGACTAACATGAGGACATGTGCTTATTTTTTAATATTTTCTTTAACAATGTCATCCCATTTCAGATCGCCGTCCATCTTGCAATGGTCAGTGTAGCCATATTTGTCTCCCTAGCAACCAGAAAGGTTTTGTCTGTGCCTGCCCTCAGGATTTGATGTTGGATAGCTCTGGTCATACTTGCATTGGTGAGAATATATATATATTTTTTTAGAAATATGTGCAGTAAATTCTATCTTTACAGCCTTATCTTTTAAGCGAAAGATTTGTCATTTATTTTATTGAATAGTTAAGTGTAACCTAAATTGTTGAACTTTGAATCATGAAAATTTCAATCAACTTAAAGGCGCTGTAGCACGTTCTGCTTACTGAAATAAAGTGTGCACATGAAAAGGCAAATAAGGGTTACCAATGACTAAATAAATCTCCCGAAGCGCCTTTAATAATCAACTCAATTTGATAATCAACTCAAAATGAACTTGAAACTTTTCAATTATGATTTTGGTCTTGTTGAATCATAACATATGACTTGTTATAAAATTGCAGACAAGGGAAACACAACTTACCTCTTGATTGGTCGACAAGACACGATTTTCAAATTTACGGTGGGTCACATAGGAAACAGAGCATTCTCTAACATCGACGTCAACTATATCAACAGCATGTATCTCCTTGACTACGACCCCGTCAACAATTCTGTAATATTTGTCGACAAGGACAGCAGACAAAGACCCATTATCTGTAGTGCTCAGATGAAAGATGGAAGTCAAGTTAGGTATGTAAGTGAGCTAAGGCAAAATAGACGTTAACTCGAGGTACCGTAGTATTTGGTGCACTTTCAAATTTACCATTTATGATAAAAGTTAATGTAGTATATCATTACCTTTAGGGGTTAAAACAGCTGATTACACAACCCGATTATCCGTAATCATGAAAATGGTGTCATGTATAAAACGAAAACTGCTAGCGACCATTTTAATGTGAACATCTTTTAATAATTTTGGAATGGATCCACATTGCTTAATTAACTGAACCACAACCATCCCCTCTATAACCATTACTCTATTGATATCACAGATATGTTCAAAATAAACAAAATATAACTGCATCATCTGAATCAAAAGCACAAAAGTTTAACTTCTTAGACAATTGTCTAAGTTTCTTAACTTATTTTGAAAATTTTGCTGTCTTCAGTGATGTTGGATAAAATGAGTCTTGTTGAATTTTAAATTTCTTATTTTGGTGCCATGACTTTGTCCCAGGCGGCTTGTCAAGAAGCGTTGTCCCCAAAACCACTATAAAGACATTTATGAAAAAGACAAATTTGGAGAAAAAAATATTTTCAACAGGAAAACTGTCATTGTGGGAGAAGGCATTTCAAGCGTCGAGGGACTTGCAGTTGACTGGGTCGGTCGCAATGTATTGTGGGTAGATTACGTTAAGGTATGCATTTTTCGTTTGTTTATGGGTGAGTAGTTACTACAGTAACATATAATATATAGTTATTGGTGACTGAAGATGATATAAGGTATGATCGCTTTAGGCTAATAGATGATTGATAGTTTATTTCACTGACAAATCCCAGTATTTCATTGCTTGTCATGTAATAAATCCCATTATTTTATTGCTTGTCATGTAATAAATCCCATTATTTTATTGCTTGTCATGTAATAAATCTCAGTATTTCATTGTCCTTTGTATGATAAAGATGTTATTGCAAAAAGATCAAAGCACAATAAAATCAGTCCCTGGTATAACTGCCAGTTGGGATGTATCTCTCTGCATTTTTAGTTAATTGTATAACAATGTTCTACTTACAATTTTAGAAAACTATTGAAGTATCTCGACTGGATGGATCTGCACGTGCAATAGTCACTGACCAATCACTGTTGGAACCACACAGCCTTGCACTGTACCCGGACTATGGGTGAGAACAAAGATATAAGAATGATTTTTAAATTTGTTATAGAATTATTTGGAGCTGCATGCTAGGAGTTTTGTCAATGTTTGGTCACATCAAATGTTTGATTTTTATCCCACCGGTATGTAATACCGTGGGATATAGTCAACGCCCCGCCCCGTCCGTCCGTAATCATTTCGTTTCCGGAGCAGAACTCGAAAACCATTTATCATATGTTTCTGAAACTTGACATATGTATAAAACATTTACTGCAGTGGTGCCTTTTGATATTTTCAGATTTTAAAAAAAAAAGTTTTTTTCGTTTCCATAGAAACTTGTTGAATTTGGACTTTGTTCAGAGACAGGTTCGTTTCCGGAGCAAAGCTCCAAAACCGTTCATCATATCTTCCTGAAACTTTGCATTTGTATTACCCAATAACTGAAGTGGTGCCTTTTGATATTTTCAGATTTTATAAAATTTAATTTTTTTCGTTTCCATAGAAACTTGTTGAATTTGGGCTTTGTTCAGAGACAGGTTCTTTTCCGGAGCACAGCTCCAAAACCATTCATCATATCTTCCTGAAACTTTGCATGTGTATTACCCACTAACTGAAGAAGTGCCTTTTGATATTTTCAGATTTTTTCTGAAAAATGAATTTTTTTCTGTTTCAAAAAAACATTAGAGGGATGTTGGTTGTTGTTGATTTTGACTGCTTCTGGAGCAGAAGTCTAAAACCCTTACCATACCTGAAACTCAGCATCTGTATTATCCACTAACTGAAGTACGGTAGTAGATACACAAGTATCTGTCAAAGATGTGTTTTACAAATTTTGTGGAACCGGTGGGATATGTCATCTTCTGATGACTCTTGTTATAACAGCAAATCTTATCATAACCCTCATACTGGTATAGTTACATATAGCATTCGAAAATTTCATGTCGTGTGACATTCCAAATTTAGAGGCATTCAAACTTGTCCATATAGATCATGATAAGTGTCAAAGTTCTACAGTAATCTTAAATAAACAAATGATGACCTCCCCCCAACAAGTATTTGATAGTTCATATTTGATAAGTATAATGAATATTCAGGTTGTCAAACAAATACAGTCAAGCCGCGATAATCCGGCCACCGATAATCCGAATCTCTCAGTTTCCGAACGGTAGGAAGATGTAACCAAACTAATCTCTTTAGTAGTCCTCAGTACTCAGTAGTCCGAACATTTCACTATCCGAACGTTTTTTATGAAAAACGGAAGCGTTCGGATTATCGAGGTCTGACTGTAAACAAATTCCTCACAAATTACAATTGAAGCATGGGGTGAGATAGCACAGTGGTTAGCTTGTTCGGTTTCGGAACAAGAAGTCCTAGGTTCGAATCCCGCAAAGGGCTTAGCAACTTTTCTGCTTTAAAGAACTACTCTACATGCAGTAAGGTTTGATGCAATGCTACACTGAATTTCAGTTCAATACCACCATGTCATAATGTTATAACCGCATTACATAGGTGACTTTTTAATATGATAGCTTTTATTAGCGGAAATTATTTCACTTTAAGATTCTTGCAGGTAGCCTTATTAGCAGTGTTGCATTATATTCCCCGGGTAGTATGAAACAAAATTTATTTTGACAATCTTCTCCCAACAGTCTGCCACACTGCTTCATTTAAAGCCTTTATGGGCAACAATCTTTTTTATTCCTCGGAGTTGAAGCAAAGTTTATTTATTGAAATTCTATTTCTTCCATCAGGCTGTTGTTCTACGCTGACTGGGGTGAAGACCCTCACATACAGAGATGCAACATGGACGCCACCAACTGTTTCCTCGTCGTGCACGAGCGAGTCCGTCAACCGAACTGTCTGACCGTCGATCGTCAGGAGGACAGGCTCTACTGGAGCGACATGAAACTCGGGGAAATTTTCTCCATCCACATCGATGGGTCTGAGAGGAGCTCGCCAATGTAGGTTTCTATTATACTATTGAGTTAATTCATGCACCAGCTCTGGCACATGGACTCTTTTCCCTTTCTCTGAATAGTCCACGAGGCTACTCCAAGAGATTCATATTCATGTCAAACGTCATCAGTCCTCCGCATCCATAACCATAAGAGACATAAGATATATCAAAGTGGTAGAAAAATAAATAGTAATTACATATCACATCTTTTCGGTATAAATATAAATTCTTCAGCTAAAAATTGATATGCACTTCAAAGAAGTTCCGTTTTTGCATTCTCATGATACACAGATCAATAATTTCAGATGAGCTCACAGGTTTCACCATAAAAATATCCAAATGATATTGAAGACTTTTTCCCTGAAACAACACTTAGCTGTGTTGAGGGCGGCGTAATGAATTGTCATTGAAAATAAAACACAAATAACTTAAGCTGATCGTCAGTGTTATCCGTATGTTACTATTCAGAAAATTGTTTTAATTATTGATAATAATTCAATTAAAAATATCTTCAATCATCACAACGTCTCAGTTTTGCAAGTCACGTGAAGTCGGTCAGTTTTTAGAAGTATTATCTATACTATTCACAATGTCTTTACCTTCTATTTCTCAGTTTTGCAAGTCATGTAAAGACAGTCAGATTTTAGAAGTATTATCTATATTATTCACTGTGTCCTTACCTTCTATTTCTCAGTTTTGCAAGTCACGTGAAGTCAGTCGCTGTGGAAGGAAGCCTTGTATACTGGACGGATGGATCAGACCAGGTCCACGTCATCGACAGTGACGTACATAATGCAGGGGAAAGGAGGTATGACAGCGGCCATCAAGGGATGACGGGGATGACGCTTGTCGACGCTGCCAAGTCTGTGCCTGGTCAGTTCATGGGTTTACACATTGGGCTTTGAAAATGCTACTACGAGGATTTTTGTTATGCTAGATGTTTAAATATACTAAAAATATTTAAGAATACTAAATTATAATAGACGTTTCAATGATTATGATAGAGCAAGACCTTGTTGGTCCATTTGTAATAAATGTTTTTCTGGTACATATATATATATATAAACTAATAAGTATTCATTAATGAGGTCTGATGAGTCCAACAAGGACGAAACTAGTAGCCACAACTAGCTTACTAGCCCCTCCTTGCCTAATCCGGTCACTCTTTTTTCTCATATTCATTGAAAGTTTGAATATACAGATCTGGTGGTGTTTTTTTGTTGATTTGGAAATTTTGTATGAAGTTCTTATGAAGAAATTTAAAGGGGCACTGCGTCGAGGATAAAAATGAGTCCCATCTTTATCTCACTAAGCTGATTAGAGTGTCTGCTAACGAGTTACGCTTCACTTCACTGTCTACATGCAGTAGTTTTTATAACAAATTACGTCAATTGTCTGAGATTTGGTGTCTGACTTGTTGGCAGACATGTTAATCAGCATAGGTAGTTACACATGATGTGAATTTTATTCTCGACGCGGTGTCCCTTTGATCATTTTGACGATACAATTCAACATTTTGTCTCAAACATTCTTTATGCTTGTTTTTCAGTGAACTGTGTTTAACAAGTGGAGCTTTATCATATATCTATTGATTGTTTTCAGTTAAGAATGGATGCAGTGAAAACAATGGTGACTGCTCTCACATCTGTCTCGCAACTGAAACTGGTGCCACTTGTCTCTGTCCACCCAGCCTCACGCTCAGTGGAGACGGACTCAAGTGTTACAGTAAGCCTATTATTCTATCATAACTTTACAAAATAGTTGTAATTTAAGTGTAATACCACTCATGCTTCGCTAGTTCCAGCCGATGCTCACAGGTTTCACCACAACACATAGCCACCATGGTGTTGCGGGATTTCTCCCTGTTATAATACGAACAACCGTGATATAAGTGAAATACTCTTGAAAGCAGCGTTAAACCCCAACTTAACCTCAAAAAAGTCTTATCTGATTGGCCACTGTAAAAAATGGTTTTAAAGTCCTGTTAACTTTGTTACTTACGTAAGAAAAAACTTGTTGCTTAGCAATAATAGTAAAAGTGTGTATTTTTGAAATTCTTGCATGCTGACAGTATGTTTATCTCTTTACAGATTCATTTAACATGTATGGGTATGGATATGGATATATCATCTTCTGATAACTGTTTAATTTTTTGTGTTCAGACAAGGAGTGTCAGGAAGATGAAATCTTGTGTGTCGATCAGGGCATCTGCCTCAGTAACACGACCCTCTGTGATGGAGTCTATGACTGTACTGACGGATCTGATGAAAAAGGGTGTCCAGGTGAAATGTGGAAAACTCCTTGAAGATTTATTCATCCCTTTTCCAACCGTTTATCGTCACTTATGGCTGCGATACTGCCAAAGCGGCGTTAAGCAATAACTCACTCAATTTCAGATTTAGGGGTCCTAAGTTGAAATGTCATGTGGGTTTATCCCCTTACATAACAAAGTTTGGGGAAGAAACAGCAATAACCGTCTGTCAGTCCGGACTATATACAAGTCAAAGTTTTACTTTATTTTACATCGAACGCAATTGGTTTAAGAGAACAGGTTGAACTAAATATAATTTGGGTATACAGTAGAACAAAAGTGTTTTGTAGCTGGAATTTATAACAGATTATTTCAGTATACCGTAGCTTATAACAATAAATGGTAGTGATTATGAATTGGTTCTTGCCATGACCCTGGATCTTGCCATTACCCTGGACTGACATGACCCTGGATGTTGCCCTGACCCTGGATCTTGCCATGACCCTGGATCTTGCCCTGACCCTGGATCTTGCCATGACCCTGGATCTTGCCATGACCCTGGATATTGCCATGACCCTGGATCTTGCCAAGACCCAGAATTTTGCTATGACCCTGGACTGACATGACCCTGGATCTTGCCCTGACCCTGGATCTTGCCATGACCCTGGATCTTGCCATGACCCAGAATTTTGCTATGACCCTGGACTGACATGACCCTGGATCTTGCCCTGACCCTGGATCTTGCCATGACCCTGGATAATGCCATGACCCTGGATCTTGCCATGACCCAGAATTTTGCTATGACCCTGGACTGACATGACCCTGATTCTTGCCCTGACCCTGGATCTTGCCATGACCCTGGATCTTGCCATGACCCTGGATCTTGACATGACCCAGAACCTTGCCATGACCCTGGATCTTGCCATGACCCTGGACTGACATGACCCTGGACTGACATGACCCTGGATCTTGCCCTGACCCTGAATCTTGCCCTGACCCTGGATCTTGCCATGACCCTGGATCTTGCCATGACCCTGGATCTTGCCATGACCCTGGACTGACATGACCCAGTACTGTTATCTTTGTTTTTGTCATAAATATCTTGTTTTACCATTACAATGACCTTGACCCCAGGAACATGCAGTGAGGAGGAGTTCCAATGCAATGATGGCCGGTGTATACAGACTGTCTGGCGCTGTGATCTTGACTCAGACTGTCACGAAGGTGAAGACGAATTGGATTGTCCAGGTTTGTATTGCTTCTGTGAATTACACTTCCATTTGATTATCAAATATTTACTGTTGATAGACGATACCCCTCCTCTTATTCTTACCCCCCCAGCACTTATGTTTTACAATAACAAATCTTAATTGACCAAATGACTCAATTGATATTTTTTCATGAATTAGTCTTTTCTGTACGGACTTTCAGCACAATTTCCAATATACTGAGGTTTTGCATAGCATGCTATTGCAGAATTTATCCCTACAATACTAGAATATATGAAGTGAAATACTCTTGAAAGTGGCTATAAACCCAAATTCACTTGACCTCACCTAATCTAATTTCACTTATTTCTAATAATAATTCTAATTCACAGAATGCAAGCTCATTTTGATTTTGATTTCTTTTACAGAAGTACAATGTAAAGATGGAGAAATAAAGTGCGATGGAATAAAATGTGTATCCACATCAAGCGTGTGCGACCATCACATTGACTGTAGTGACGGGACGGACGAGAGGAACTGCTCCGACTGCATGCACCGACACAAGTGCGCCGATGGTGATTGCATTGACAAGAGCTGGGTCTGTGATAACGAAACTGATTGTAGTGATGGCAGCGATGAAAATGACTGTGGTATGCTTGAAAATACTTATTTTAAACTTAGCGTTCACATTTTGTATTTGTCGCACAGTAACCATGTATTTCTGTGGTTCTATGCTTCTGGAAATACAATCACAGTCGCCCTAGGCCCTGTTGGTAGAGAATAATCTGAAAATCTTATTTTTTGGCAAATTTTATTTACACTAAGCGATAAGTGTTTTATTTTTTCCTGTCATGAGTCATTTGGACTTAAATGATCTGTAAAACAAGTAATTTCTTGAAGCCATAATATGGGCATAGTCACAAACATTAATTGAAATGTTCAATTCCTTAGATTGGACATGTTCACCAAACCAGTTCCAGTGTAGAGATGGCCAGTGTGTGGATACAAAGCACCTGTGTGATGGGACCTTCCACTGCCAGGACGGGTCAGACGAGGCAGCTAACTGCACTTTAGGTGAGTGAAACATTCATAAAATATTGTTTTTTTCTAATGCTCATTTTAAAACTTGCTCCTTTATTTAGATCCCCCTTACCTCAGTGTCCTCACAATTGTTGACATCTATATTACGCATCCTAGCTTGTTATCCCCCCACATTCCACCTGATGGAGCAAGCATATACTCATATGCTTCTCTCTACGCTATAAGGAAGTTACTGTCAAACTATAGTTTTTAAATATATATATATAACGATGGAGTAAGCATGTATACTCCTTAACATTGTTTGTAATAAAGAAGTTTTTCTTAATTCTTTTCGTTAATCATCCCCTTGTAAAATTCTTTGATTTCCATTTTGTAAAAGTTTTGAGTAGCCATACTTTTATTTTGCATGTTAACCAGAGTGCCCGACAGGAGATTACCGCTGTATGATGGAGAACTCGTCACTCAGCTGTATCCCCCGACGACTGATCTGTGATGGCAGGGAGGACTGTCAGTTTGGTGACGATGAGCAAGATTGCCCAGGTGAAATCAACTTCCACAACGCAAGGCATAAGTCTTGCCAGTCTCCATCACTGGCTGATTTAAGCCTTGAGGCATTTCTTAAGGTTACTGTGCTTGGAAATCAGAGCCCACTATGCATATCCAGTGCAATCCATTATCTTAGCACGGAAAAGCAAGGGAAATACTGCAAGGATTAAATCAACCAGTATTGGAGACTGGCAAGACTTATGCCTTCCGTAGGGAAGTTGAGGTGAAATAAAATGAAGGAAAAAGGGTCCACTACATACAACCAAATATTGTATTTTGGGTGTGTAAAATACCGGAACTGAGGTTGCAAATCAAAATTTGCTTTGAAAAGAAACCTTTTACATTTACACAATTATACGATTGTAGGTGATATATAGATTGAAACGTCTTACCTTATGAACTGAGCCCAAGTGGTTGACTTTCAGAAATTCTAACAGGAAATAATTTCCTATTGGCAGATAAGCATTTTTACCTCATTTAAGAAACTTTTTAATGCTATTATCTAACTCACTTTCGAAATGCAAAATCACTAATTCGTTTTGATAAATATGGTATTAAATTGAATGTTGTTATTCCCTCTATCTGTATCTGTACAAATATAAGAATAATCAACGACGCGAGTTGCGAGGAATTATAGATTATCTGTCCTGAGTTAATCATTGTGATAAACTCTGAGCTTTAGTAATTATTCACAAGGGACAGATAATTCTTAATTCCGAGCACTGAGTTGGTTATTCTTTTTCTTAACCAAGATCATTTTAATACATAAAAATAGAAAAACAATACATGAATTCACTATCTTTGATATTAGACTGTAAAATACAAGTTGTACTCATACGCCATTCATAAACACTCACACCTTCAATATGCGCACATCTAAATAGTTTGCAACTTGCGCTCTTTTTCTCAGAAAGATTCTGAAGTAACTGTTGAATTTGATTCCCAAAATGGTTTACTGACATAGTAAACAACTCGTTTATCTTGTAACAACAATGTTGCAGAATGAGAAAAAATTAGTGAAAACGTGAACTGACTATCGCTTTGTTGGGATGCATATATGAGTGTAATTACGTCACCAAATAACGTCATGGTTAATGATATTACAAAGCCATTACGTCACGGCAGTGCAGCCGGCACTCTTTCATGCTGTTTCGTCTTGCAACTTTAGTACTGTAAATACGGTCTCGGAAACAGAGATTGAACATGATTTTCTCTTTTTATGCCCCCGAAATCGGAGATTCCGGGGGTATATTGTTTTTCGTCTGTCCGTCCGTCTGTCAGTGTGTTTGTCCACAAAAACTCAGAGCTAGGGCTTTCATACTTGGCATGTGCATACCTTGTGTTGAGACCTTTCAGATGAAGTCATCATATTTGACCTTGTGACCTTGACCTTGCCGCAGTGGACAATATTTAGAAAACGTTAACCTTGGTCCTAACTTTGGATTGCTCAGAGCTACGGCTTTCATACTTTGCATGAGCATATCTTATGATGAGACCTTCAGATGAGGTAATCATATTTGACCTTGTGACCTTGACCTTGCCGCAGTGGACATTTTCAGTAAACTTTAACCTTGGCCGTAACTTTAGATTGCTCAGAGCTACGGCTTTCATACTTGGCATGTGCATACCCTATGATGAGACCTTCAGATGAGGTCATCATATTTGACCTTGTTGCAGTGGACATCTTCAGAAAATTTTAACCTTGGCCATAACTTTGGATTGCTCAGAGCTTCGGCTTTCATACTTGGCATGTGCATACCTTGTGATGAGACCTTTCAGATGAGGTCATCATATTTGACCTTATGACCTTGACCTTTGTCAGTGGACAATATTCAGAAAACTTTAACCTTGGCCATAACTTTGGTATATCCGGGGGCATCCGTGTTTAACAAACACATCTTGTTTTATGTATTAGTGACGTGTGATTTGAAATTGGTATGCTCGAAATTGTTCATCTATGTGATTTAGCTAAAATAGTGCAGCTTAGCATTTCATGAATGGGTGTCAAGTAGTTCAGTCAACCAATAAAAATGCAAGTTATATTTTTAAAAAAAAACTAACTCCCATGACCATAATGAAAACTTTAGTACCCGGCATATCTGTGCTCGCTTGGGTAAGAATAATATCTCTCCACCTGCAGTCCTGTGCAGAGAGGATGAGTTCACTTGTGGATCAAAGGATCTGTGTATTCCCGACACTCAGGTGTGCGACTCCCATGACGACTGCCCGGACGACTCGGATGAGGATAGAAATCTCTGCAATACAGGTGTGTGAGTGTATAAAGTTAAAGGGAAGGTTATATCGGTGTTATTTGTGTAAACCCAATTCGAGGAGACATTTACAGAAATGTTGATCCATCATTCCAACACAATTCATTTGAAACATTACTTATTATTTCAGGTAAGATTTGATAATTTCATAGAGACTAATGCATGCATGTTCATTAAAAAATAAAAACAATCAATGAGAAGCGAAACCATTCATCAGAGTATAATAATTTTCTGGTGATGGCCAATCCCCCCATATTTAAGAATCTACATTTTTTTTGGGTTGGATATTTGTAATTCTAGCATCAAACCCTTCCTGTGGTGTTTCCATTTTGAAAGTTTTTGCATGCACGTTGAATGAATGCAACATCCATTAATCCAATTGAAAAGATGTTTAAAATACGTTATTCAAAGCCTCACGCTGATGCATATGGCTTCGAATGATGTAAATTGGTATCAAATCTACTTAAGCATAAAGTTAAAAACACAATAGATAGATCTCCTAAATCACCTCATGTTGTTTGTTCAGTATGTTGATATGATGTCTTCCCCTCCACCAGCTGGTTGTGCTGAGGGAATGTTCCAGTGTCTGAGTGGAGAATGTATCCCAGAAGGCTTGCAGTGTAATAGACTCCCAGACTGCTCCGACGGGTCGGACGAGACTGAGCTTTGTGGTGTGTATAGTTTACAAAGAGGTAGACAGAATATTGGTCTGAGGAATGAAAATTTAAAAAGAGCATCTTCAAGTTTTCTCTGCACACGGTTTGGTGATGCACTGTATGTTCTGATGCTAGTTTAGTACAGGTGAAACCGGGGGGCGGGATAGCGCAGTGGTTAGCGCGTTCGGCTTTGGTTCAAGAGGTCCGGGGTTCGAATCCCGCCAGGGGCACGGCAACTTTGTCTGCAGTAGAGAACTGTTCTACACTGCAGTAAGTTTGGGTGCAATGCTACACTGAATTTCAGACTAGTACCACCCATGGTTCGCTAGTTCCAGCCGTTGCTCGCAGGTTTCGCCGCAATGCATAGCCACATGGCGTTGCAGGCTTTCTCCCTGCCATAATACTAGCAGCCGCGATATAAGTGAAATACTCTTGAAAGCGGCGTTAAACCCAACCTTACAGGTAAAACCGAGTTATCAGTGGACCGTTTGGACGAGACAGAGCTTTATGTTGTGTATAGTTTACAAAGAGGTAGACTATCGGTCTGATTTAAAATAACCCTGTTCTGAGGAATGAAAGTTGAAAACAAGCATCTATCGGGAGTTTCTCTCACAATTGGTGATTCTAAGTGCAGACAAAACCTAGTGATTCATGGACCATTTGTAAAATAGTTTGAAATGATTGTAATATTGAATGCATTCAGAATAAACTGTCCACACGTTCTGAATGTAACAGACAGACGAAAGGAAGTAGTTACTTGCCCCTAGTTTCTTGTACCGAAGGCTTTTGTTAAAGCCTCATGGTTGGCCAACTAAACTAGAAACAAAATGAGTTTGTATCCAGGTAGATATAAATTTGCAACCCTCATAGCGTCAATTTAATCAAACTGAGGAGACTATCACTTACCCTTGATAATGTTTCAATTTAAAAAAACAATTTCATCTGTAATGTTTCCATAACAATTGATCACAGGTGAGACAACTAATGTTGAACTCAAACTTTAACAAATAATTTTAATGAGCTTATATTATTCTTCAGGTAAGTCATGTAGGTTGGCGAACCTGGGTTGCAGCCACAACTGTACACTGGTCAACACGGGGGTTAAGTGTGTGTGTCCGTCGGGGTACGACCTGGCCGAGGATGGGCGGAACTGTATAGGTGAGGCTTCAGAGCTTCGTGTTATCGTTATCTATCGGTATCTATCATTTTCTATCGGTATCTATCGGTATCTATCATTTTCTATCGGTATCTATCATTTTCTATCGTATCATTTTCTATCGGTATCTATCATTTTCTATCGGTATCTATCATTATCTATCGGTATCTATCATTTTCTAGCGGTATCTATCATTTTCTATCGGTATCTATCATTTTCTATCGGTATCTATCATTTTCTATCGGTATCTATCATTATCTATCGGTATCTATCATTTTCTATCGGTATCTATCATTATCTATCGGTATCTATCATTTTCTATCGGTATCTATCATTTTCTATCGGTATCTATCATTATCTATCGGTATCTATCGTTTTCTATCGGTATCTATCATTATCTATCGGTATCTATCAGTATCTATCATTTTCTATCGGTATCTATCATTATCTATCGGTATCAGAACCTGAGCAGTAGTGGATCAGTCCTTTTTTTGGGGTTGTATTTAAGAAGTAGGTGATGATTTCCTTCACGGTCAACTATTGTATGTATAATGGTCAATTGTTGACTTACATAAATGATATTGCTTTGTTATTATTCAGTAAATATTGACATAATTCCGAGTAAATCAGAACTTTTTAGTATTGAGTTTGCATGTACTCAGGAATTTAAGACACAATTTTCTAATGGCAATAGTTAAACTGTTAAATAGATTTGAACATTACCTTTGTACCATCATTTCAGATAAAGACGAATGTGTATACATGAACGGGGTTTGTGGACAGACGTGTCGGAACACAAAGGGAGGCTACTCCTGTAATTGCGAGGACGGGTATGAGTTGGCCCTGGACAAGCATACATGCAAAGCTACAGGTAAGCAGAAAAAGTAATTTCAGGCGGTTTATTAAGACTAAAGGGGCTGTGCACGACCAAGAAATTTTCATCTTCTCGATAAGTCCAAGATAGCTGAAATATCGTGTTGAGATCCTCGGCCATTGGGGATTATAAATTGTAGATTGGTGACTGAGACCACGACAAAATCTATTTTCATCTTCTCCTCCAGTACAAGAAGTCATAGAAAGCTGAAACAGTGTTTACAGACTCCTTAGTCTGTGGATAATAACTTTGATTTATTTACCCTTTGAAAACTACTTTTTGAAATTTACATTTTAAACCGAATATGATGAATAATTTAAAGCCTTATTAAGCTACAGCTAAGCTAGGCTTTCTCAATCAAGAATGTTATTTATCATTTTAAGAATTATCTTGTTATAAATTAATGACAAGAGAAATTCTGCATCTACTACATTGTGATATACAAAAAGTTAGGTAATGTAATGATTTAGTTGTATAATCCCTCAAACAAGTGATGATTGGAACCACAGCTAAGGTTCATTTAGCAGTACGCTGAAATGCATAGCCACAATGGTGTTTCTCTCCGTAATAAAACTAGCAGTCATGTGAAATACTCATAAAAGTGGTGTTAAACCCCAAATCACCTCTACTCATTTAGAAGTGGTAGATTTTTTATATGTTTGTGCAACTTTTGATGTTACAGAAGTTGACAAATCTTGGCTGAAACAATACGTTAGCAACTTGGTCAATCACATGAACATAAAACTAGCAGCCATGTCAGAAGTGAAATACTCCTAAAAGCGGAGATAACCCCCAAATGACTACTCTATTTAGCAATACATTAGCAACTCAGCCAATATCATGAACAATTTTTACAGATGTTTTGTTGTCAAAAAGAAAATGTCATTATGTGTATAGTACTTGACATAATTTTATTCTGGAGAACAATCATTTCAACAATTACTTTCTTTCCAGGGGAGCGACCGTTTCTGCTGGTTGCCGATAGAAACGGAATAAATAGGATCAGTCTGAAGCACAAGTCGAGCGACACGTACGTTGCCACCAGCACGCCTCCCGTGTTCATCGATACCTTACATCGGACAGACAGAAAACTTGTCGTGTGGACAACACAAGAGGTGAAGATTTGCATTATCTATTCTTTTCATCAGGGTACCATCCCATTAACCATTCTTGAATTCTAGCGCATTGCTTAGCACATTCAGCTTTAGATTCTACCATGGGCTTGGCAACTCTCTCTGCTGTGGAAAACTGTTCTGCATGCACTTTTTGTTGTTTTGGCAATGCTACATTTCAATTTTCAGTGCAGTACCACCCATGCTTTCTTCCCAATTCCAGCTCGCCGCTAATGGCTGCAATACTGCCGAAGCGGCGTTAAACAATAACTCACTCACTCACTGACTCCAATTCCAGCCGATGCTCACAGATTTCATTGAAACACATTGCCACAATGTAGATATGTACCAGAGGTTGGACCAGAAATGTCAATGACTGAGGGGGTACCCAGGAGGTCCTCACAGCCTCCTAACAAGTAGTTACTTATTTCTGAGTTAAAACCCCTTCAGTGATATAAAGAACAAAGTTTAGTTGGGAAGCCTGACCAGTTGAATCCATGAATGCTTATTTTAAACGTCCTCATTGTTCCCTAGACACAAGGAGACCACAACATGTCATTCATCAAAATGTACCGAGCTGTCGCCCCAGAAACCATCCTCTTCACTCGAGGGAAGATCACAGGTCTGGCTGTTGATTGGCTGGCCCTGAACCTGTATTACACACAGAACCTGCAAGGAACAGGCTTCATCTATGCATGTTCCTTCAATATCGAGAACACCTGCAAGACACTGCTGGACAAGATGAACTGGGCACCAGCGTACTTGGTTCTGCATCCTGCCAAGGGGTTCGTATTTCACAGATGTCTTCTTGCAAATTATTTACATTTACATACATAAATACACATTTATATTTGTATAGCGCCAATATCGAGTCGAGCTGCTCATAGCCACTTTGTGTTTTCCCTCGATCATTGATGTCTCTTCATTGCACATATTTTGTTCCTCTCAACTCCCTGATCATCAAACTTGTGCAGCCATTTGGCACACCAAGTTAAAGGGGCAGTAGCACGTTTTTTGCAACATTTATTTTTTCAAATTTCCCATTTATAATAGTTTATGTCATTTAAATTAACTTTAGAGGGTAAAACATCTTATTACACAAACCAATTATCTGTAGTGGTAAAAACTATGTTGCGTATAAAGCAAAAATTGCATGGCGGCCATTTTATTGTGAACACAATTTATTATTTTGTGTTACAAAAACGATTCCCATGGCTTTACCGAAACATGTACACTCATTTTAAACTTTAGAAGGATGTTTTACTATTCGGGAAATTATTTTTCAAATACATTTCATCAATTTATTTGAGCGAAAAAACGTGCTACTGCCCCTTTAAATACCACTTACAAAAGGTACTCCTTCACAGATGGGTAGACCGAGTAGTCAGTATTGTGATTACTGCACATTTCTGTTCCTGAATCTCAGTTCCTGCATGGGCCACCAATTTCTTAAATGAATAAAATATGTTTTCAATCAATTACTAATCTTCTTTTGGCAGCGTTGGAAATAAGCTGCACTAATTATAAGTCTGCACTGTTGTTTATGGCTGGCAATTGATGCCTGTATTTTGAGTTGGATGTTATTTTTAGTGGTATGAATATTGTCATTTTATCTGAGCAGTGTTACTTCCCTTGGATGATGTGACATTGTGCTGGTAAGTATTTCACATGCAGAGAAGCTCCCAAAAGATTGTTTTAAAAACATTTTAGGGGTGTAAGGTTTGTAGACAATGGATATTGCATGGGGAAAGTGAAGCTGTTGAAGTATTAATTCGAATAAATATGTTCATTATTCATAATAGCTACCATTCAAAATAATTCCTTTTGAGTTTATCAATACTGTATACTTTCAGCCTGATGTTCTGGCTCCAGACGGACCAAGATGGGATGAAGATCGGCAAAAGTTGGATGGACGGAAGTTATGTTGATTTTATCGTTACGTTTCCAACTTCTCGGCACGTTGGGTTGACCCTTGACCCAGTAACAGAACGACTCTACTGGGCTGATATTGGACACGACTCCATTAGATCTGCGACCATCAACGGAGAGGAAAAGTAAGGTCATACGTAAAAATTTATTTGTTTTTCATTTCTGCTAGATCCAGGTTGCAAATTGTCTCCTGATAACTTATTTAAATATATGGATGTGAAAATTTAGTTTAAGATAATCTTTACTTGAAAATCAATAAAAGGATATTTTTGTTAAATTAATAACGTTGAAGTGGTGAATCCATCGTATAATATGAAGATCAAGTACAAAATTTAAACTTAGTTTCATGGTGTTGGGATCTATGAACACCAGTAAAATTTGATTGTTTAAATTTGAGAGTTCATTTATTTTTTTTAATAGATAAATATAAGTAATAAGATAATAAAAGAATGGGCTTCACTTTGGATTGATAATTGTTAAATCTCTTTTTTCAGTGTTGTGGTCCTTCGGAGAAAGATGTATGAACCGTTCATGCTCGATTTCTTCGAGAACAGTTTGTTCGTGTCACAGCAGATGTCGGTGATTCAGTTCTCACGGTTCAAGGAACATAAACACAAACAGCCAATCACAATCCAGAAGATGTTTCAACCAATGGGATTGAAGATTGTTCAACAACTGCGGCAGACACTTCCAAGAGGTTTGTAAAACTTTGATTTACTGCTTTAACCCTAAACTAATAATAATAATAATAAAACTATCATACTGGTAGCCACAGTGCATTGCCTCGTGCAATGTTCTATCGATCATTGTTTCGGGTTTCGGATTCACCAGGTAATTTTATCTGCTGTACAAGCTATGGTTGGCTAGTTTCAACTGATTCTTGCTGTTTTTAATGCAATACATAGCCACGCTGGGGTTGCAGGTTTTAATAATAATAATAACACTTTATTGTCCTCATTACAATGAATTCGGAAATTCGATTTGTGCCAGTGGCACCCGACAGCCACAGTGCAGCGCCAGTTCAAGCGTTGTTCTATCCTCATAATGCTGAGCGCCAAGCAAGGAAGCAACAACTCCCATCTTTGGTATGACGCGGCCGGGAATCGCACCCCGACCGGGTGACGAGCAGACGCTCTACCAACTGAGCTACATCCCCTGCAATAATACTAGCAACCATGACATAAGGGAAATACCCTTGAAACCAGTGTTCCAAATCACCATCTTATCTCAGTCATATTAGTGTTTATAATACTAAGTGGTTTAATTTACACCAATGACAGTAATCAAGTTGATGTCTTGTTACAGGACAGAACAACCCATGCTCTCAACTAGACTGTGATCAGCTGTGTCTCATCCTGCCAGACCAACGAGCTACCTGCGCATGTCGCGACGGATTCAAAGGAACGGACAAGTGTGTAGGTGAGAGGGAACGCGTTAAGATTATGACGGTACCCTAACTGATTATAACTCTAACCCATTCCTTCGCTTAACACCCTTACATACCACACCCAAACTGAGCCCGAATTTGTTAATAGATATAAAATATATTGTTGTAAATATGTAAAAGTGATATTGTCTTCAGTTCTAAGAAATAGTTTTGCTTCATTTCCAGCTATAAAGAAGAAAGTAATTGTCAAGCAGAATAAACGGCCGACAGTTAAACTTCAGTGTCTGAATGGGGGCACCTCCAGTAAAAATTCGTCCCATGGAGTATTTTGCAGGTAGAGTTTTTCACAATATTGCGGAGAGAACATGTTTAAAGTTCCATTCTCTCCCCAAAGAGGTAACTCAATCATATCTTCCCACGTAACCTCTTACTATTGAGTACATATATTTTTTCAAATGTTTTTTAATAAGATATGATATAAACCTATAAATTCATTTTCAATTTTCCAGTTAATAGTCAGATGAAAAACTCTTCTTTTCTTTTTTCAAAGTTGTCCTCCAAAGTACACTGGTTTCCAGTGTGAGGTCGTCATGACAACACTGTCTCAAGTGGAAGAGGAAGACAGTAAGGCATGGGTCGCTGGTGTCGTGTTGACCATTCTGTTTGTAGCGTGTGTCGTGGCGGGGATTTGGTTTATACGTTCTAAGAGGTGTGTTACTGTTTTGTTTTAAGTACACAGTGAAGCGTGCAAATAGAATACGATTTATTGAAATCCTCTTGCAAAATGATTTCGGAACTTTATCTAGAAAAATTGACATTTTCACATGGAACAAGACGTGTTTTGAACTGAAGAAAGTTTTGCAGAAAGAAAACGTCACTAACATTATTTTTCACTAACATCATTTCCCCAAAAATAGATGAAAAGAATAAAATTCAGAAAAATATTCCATAAAAAGCACTCAAACATAACATTTTAATCCTACAAGTAATCCTACCTTGACTTATGAATTCATAGTGAAATTCATAATTGTCTGTTACTATGGAAACAATGAAAACAATCAGATCTTTATTTTTGTTTCTCAATTATTTCCTCACAGGAAAAGCTTAAACCTGGTGAGCATAATAAAATTCCGCAACCCAACATTCAAATCTCCAAAAGATGACGACGCTGAGGAACTTGTCACTGAGATCGCTTTCGGGAACCCAGGATTCCAGGATTTTGATGAGGTATTTAGTTTATTCAGCATATAGTCAATGTTGGCTCCTAGGAGTAAAGGACATAGTTGAACCCTTGAGTAACTCTACATATTGTCAGTGTATTAGATAAGCTTGCAAAGTAGTCAGCCTTGAGTAAATTTGTAAATGGTAAAAGTAAAGAAAATTCTCAAAGAACCAGGTTACAGACTGTTGGAGGGACCTTATTTCATGAACTGATTTTGTGATTTCTACGTTTAAAAACTTATTTTATTTTTATTTATTAATTGCCTGTTTTATTTGTGTTCATCAGAAATCTCATCAAAATTGGTTTCCACACAACCTCTTCCCACCATGTCCACATGAAACATTTCATTTATTTTCAGATTCCTGAACAAGACTGGTTGACGAAGCTAGTGGCGTCAACATCGCAGGTATCGGTTGATTCAGCCTTCGCAAGCAGACAGGGCAGTTTTGTGCACCCAGACCCAAATGAACTGTGATTGATGTTCCAAAGACTAACAGAACTGCAGACATTCTTGAAGCTCAAAGCAGTTCTGCTGATATGGCCAAATTCAAGGAAAGTTGGCTTGAGCCAGAAAACCGTAGTTCTACCAATAATATTAAATCGTAGTTCTTCAGGTAAAACCATAGTGCTAAACCAAACCCAAGACCATGTGAAGTTTGTAAGAAACAGGGTCCACCTGTATAAATTTCTTAGGCTGAAGAAATCTAAGATTAAGAGAGCTTTGTGCAGGTGGCTCCATGTCCCTAGTACTCCCTACACACAACCAAACCATAACCCAACATTGGATTCTAATACTGCACAAAGGATCTCTAAATGGACCTAAAACAACTTCTGGAAAAGGTCATCTCTTGTTACCTAAGTTAACATTTTAAAATCATCACAAATCATTTACTCTTTTAACCTTTTCCTGTACATAAAAGTCGCTTTAGTTCACACTGAAGAGCTGAATAATTTGGCAGGCAAAGGATGCAAGCAATATTTCACATTCATAAATCAGTTCAAAATTAATGTTATACAGATTCCAGTTGCGTAAAATCCAACTGACCATTATCATTCAGTATAAAGATCTGATATTTATCATTATTCCATTTCTCAGATTGACGGGTTGAATGTATGTTGTTTTGTTTGATTGACATGCCCATTGTTTTGTCTTGTTTTTCATATATCAAGTATTAATATAATCCATCACATATTTATTTGTTTATTATGCTGTATCTTGTTAAAATTCATTGTTTTTGAAGCACAATCCTAAACTCTTGTGATAATTCATACAAAATATTCCCCAATAAAATATCGATTCACTCATTGTTTGGCTTTTGAAAACTTAGTTCAGATCCAACAAAGTGAACTTACCCTCTTTGCATAAAATTTGGAAATGTCTACTAATCTTGGAGGTGATATTGGGTTTAAAGGAAGGCTGAAATAAATTATTTTCTATTGAATTCTTAACTGCAATTGGTTCATTAGACTATTTTGTGAAAAACGAGACCAAAAAAAAATCCATATGTTGTTCCTATATTAAACTAGAGCGACTTAAAAACACCGAAAAACATTGTCTGCTTTTCACCCGTGACAAACAAACCAAAAATGGGGCGGGGCTTAGAGAGTTAGAAGATACCGGAAGTGACGTACGTGAAGGGACGGGGTGTAAACATTCGCTTACTATTTACAATGGCAAACACTGGGGAATCGGTCAGTTAATCTGTTATATCTACGCTTTGCAATAATGCCACATCGCTGTTCTGCTGTAAACTGTTCGAGTAATGTTAGTTATCAAGTTTCACTTTACAAATGCACCAAAATATTGTTATATATATATCAAATATAATTGATATAACTAATGAGAGACGGTGGATTCATAGACGTTCGTAGACATAGGATAAATCAATGCTAATGATATATAAGATGACAAAATGAAACCAAGATATGATAATATGAACGAAGTATAGTTGAGACAACGAAATCAGATAGTCAGTGTTGTTGTTATTTTTTGTTAGAGAATGTTTGTGTTTAAAATAAAACAACAAACGTGAGATAAGCACGCCGGCGAAGTAGGCCCTATTGTAAGCCATCGACAATAAAAGCACTTCACAACATCCTATTTTTAAACGTCGTTAATCAACCGACAACCAAATTTACTAACTGTACATAACAACAATCAAAGTAACTCACCACATTTTAAAACATCAAAAGAATTTCATTAGCAACGATAATAATACGTCTACGAATCCACCTACGAAAACATCGCATCCCAATGTTACATTTTACGATTTAGTTATCACTTATTACACATTAAAACATTCAGAATCTAATAGATAATAAGATAATGTTTTCAATAAAATGTGTGGTTAATCAAATATAATCAAATAAACATCGTATTAAATTGACATTTCATCAAGAGTGTCAATTAATGTAAGAAACTTACCTTATAAACGTATCCTAAAGGACAATGTGAATATCCAAATGCACATTAGACACAAAATGTAAACCTATAATTCCATCAATGACAGTACTTGGAATAATAACCCGCTTTCAGCAAATGGCAAAATAGAAAACCAAATAGTTATGACGATTTTACACTAAAAGTAATTTCATTGGCTGACAACATCTAGACTGAATGTCGCGTTAATGTTTATTGCGTATTTCCTTTGTGTCACTAAGACAGGACGTTTGACAATAAACATGTATGACATGCTGGTCACCGACTTGCCATTTGTTATATAATTGAATCGGTCCAGTAAACTTGTTATCTGTACAAACATAATTACACTCCTTCCTTCCCACATATATATACTCAGCTTCTTAATTGCGTAAACTAATTTGCTGTAACAACACTACTCCACTTTGATCTGGAAGAAACATCTATACGGTCCGCTAAACTGAGAATTGTGTGTTGATGTGCAGAAGTGACACATAAAAGCTATCAGACTATTAATTAAACTATTTCGTTTTCATTAATGAGATGTGCATTAAAATGCTTCTGGTAACATAATTCTTTTATTCGAATATGTTCGTTGTCTATATTAATCTGTGTATCATAATGTATATGTTTAGCATGTACAATAGAGCAATCTTCATGTAAATTTCATTGAGCTTGTTAACCAATCCAGTTCATTTATTTATTCATGAAAGTGAAGTGAAAATGGTTTGCATTGCATTACATCATACATAGAATATCTTAATTGACAAACTTAAAATACAGTAATCTTTTATATTAAATACACAATGTTATTTATAAATCTGCAATGTTGTCTCGCTTGTTTGAACAGTCAATCGTTCAGTGTATATGAAATTATACCTATCATATGTATTTATTTATTAATACATACAAAACAAAATTAACATGCCGATTATTCAACATAATTTGATCAATTGATGCTACTTAATCTCTCTTCACCCGATTCTCGCGATAATCTTCTTCCCTTGTTTGAGTGTCACTTTAACTGTCATACTTTCCCTTCTAGTTCCGCGATTAATTGCTACAAACATACTATACAAAAGCGCAGAATGCACCCTAATTAAGCACGCCCCAGTTGTTGTAACCATATGAAATCGCTAGTTGAATAGTTAAGTAATCTGTTTATCGAAAATTGGGGTTGTTTTGATGAAGTTTTCTATCTTATATGAGCAGTTTAAAAGTGGGGAAAACGCGTTAAATTATGATTAGCGGCCATGATGAGGCTCCTCTACGTACGTCACAACACGATACGCTTTTGCGACCACCCCCGCCCCTTTTCAAAGAATCCGAATGTGACCATATGTCATTTCATCTAACCTTTAACGTCGCTTTCAAGAGTATTTCACTTATATCATGGCTGGTAGTATTATGGCAGGGAGAAAGCTCGCACCGC
Organism: Gibbula magus; assembly: GCA_936450465.1. NCBI lineage: Eukaryota > Metazoa > Mollusca > Gastropoda > Trochida > Trochidae > Gibbula > Gibbula magus. The sequence goes on along the minus strand of OW388301.1, from coordinate 35,980,256 downwards.
CATATGGCTATGCATTGCGGTGAAACCTGGGAGCATCGGTTTGAACTAGGTCACCATGGGTGGTACTACGCTGAAATTCATTGTTGCATTTCTCCCAAACCTTACTGCATGTAGAACAGTAATCTACTGCAGACAAATTTGCCGTGCCCCTGGCGGGATTCGAACCCCGGACCTCTTGATCCGAAGCCAAACTCGCTAACCACTGCACTCCCTGGATCCATGTGACCTCTAGCCATCCGTGGACAAGTGCTGCCACCGCCAGTATTGGCAAGGTTGCATATGTATATGGAGGCTTAAACCATTAAAAGATTTAGAATTTGAATTATTGGTAAAGACATGCACACAAGCTGTTCAACTTGGCACTCTTGATTGAAATAGCATCTTTCAAATTACATCATGCTTCAGTGGTACACTCTTACAGTAAGATCTAACAACTGCTTGGCAGTGGGCCAGTCTCGTATCCTTTGGGAATCGTCAAATAATTCAATTCCAAATTAATTTTTTCTCGGGCGTCGGCGCATCACTTTTATTTGTGCGCGTTACAACTTTTTATTGTCATTTGAAAAAATAAATTAAGAATTTGCCGCATCACTTTTTGTAAACCCCCAAATCCCATTTCTCCAACAATATATATGGGTCTGCAGGAACGGATGTGCTTCCATTTTGTATACTACCACTTTCAGGCTATATTTTGATGGAAAAATAAAATGTACTCCTCCCACGTTATTTTTTCCAACAAAAAATAAAGCCCTCGTCACTTTTGAAAAAAATGTGCCTGACAAACTTTACTTTTTTTATGCAGCCCAATATGACTACGGCCTGTGATTTGTTCAATTAAAGAAGATAACCGTTGTCAAAAAGACACAACCTCTGCAAACACCACTCAACCGTAGAGACATATCTTGTGGCAGTTTCTATCACTGGCTAATTGAAGCCTTGCTGCATGTTGTAGGGATTTGATTATACTATTTTGAGATGCAGCAAGTTGATAAGATTACACTAACTGGACGAAAGCAGGAAGGCTTTAAAGGAGGGTTCTATCAGGGTATTTTTTTTGGAAACAAAATTCGAGAGGCTACACAATGAAATTGAAAGATATTAATGAAGTTAATATTTTGACTTTATATTTCACAGCTTCATAAAAACAAGCGCACATTTGTTGCTGCTAATGGGGTAAACTTTGCTACAGCATAACAGCAAAGTGTTTATTTGTTTTATGACATGTTATGTGTTACTATGTGAATCAGTGTATGTCCTGCTTTAATTGTACCTAAATTTACATTTAAAGTAATGCAAAAGATTCAAGATGGCGACAGAACCCTCCCTTTAAATTAACAGTGATAGATACTCGTGCAAATTATGCCTTTTGGGGAAGTTGTTGTGGTTAGAACTTAATAGGAGTGTTGGGTAGGTTCTAATTTGAATGAGATTGAAATATGTACATGATTACATCAGATAACTTTTTAATGGTATGTAGTGTTGTCATTCGTTTACATATACAATTCGGTTGATGCACAATAGTTGTCATGACACTAAAATTTTATTATACCCCTGCCTTACAGCGTAAGCGGGGGTATATAGCGTTCATTCTTTCCGTCTGTCGTCTGTCCGTCCGTCCGTCCGTCCCAAAAGTTTTTGCAGAGCAGATCTCCAAAACTATGCATGCTAGCTTCATCAAACTTCATACAAATGTCAACCATGATCCCTATTTGTGCCTTTTGAGGGTAAGAACTATTTCTGAATTCTAATTTTTGCGGTTTCCATGGAAACGTGACTAAAAAGCGACTCTTTGAGGAAGTCATTTTGTGCGGAGCAGATCTCCAAAACTATGCATGCTAGCTTCATCAAACTTCATACACATGTCAAACAGGATCTCTAGTTGTGCCTTTTGATGGTTAGACCTATATTTGAATTTTATTTTTTGTGGTTTCCATGAAAACGTGACATAAACAGGGACTCTATAGAGAAGTCTTGTTGTCCGGAACATATCTCCCATACTATGCATGTCAGCTTCACTTAACCATGATCCCTAGATGTGTCTTTTGAGGGTAAGATCAATATGCAAATGCTATTTTTGGATGGTTGCTATGGAAACATGACTTCAACAGTGACTATGTAGAAGTCAGTTTGTCCTAAGCATATCTCCTGTACTACATTTGAAAGCACCACCAAACTTGAAACACGTGTCAACCATGATCCCTAGATGTGCCTTTTGACAACTGGACCTTAATTATATAGCTTACATCTTCCAATGTTATATAGAAACATCTGAAACTATGTGATCCACTTCATCAAACTGTATTGATATGTTAATCAATAGCCACAGATTTATAATTTGCTTATTTGAAACTTCTTTGACCTAAGCGGGAAGCGGGGGTATGTGAGCTTTGCTCGCTTCTACACTTGTTGCGTTGAGAAGCAGTGTTTTACAGGTGCATAAAGCCACCTCCTTTCTCTCTCGCTATTTCCCAGCCATGGTTAAGGTATCCTGCAGGGATCATAAGGCAGAAATTATACTATACAAAATTAAATCGCAAGCATGGTTTGTCTATGAAATGGGTAATAAGTTCACTCGTGAACTTGTAAAAGGAAAACAATAAAACAAATTGTTTCACAAATATTTATTTACATTGGACGGAATGTATGTGTATATATTTCATGATTCACCTCTCAAATAACTTTGGTACCTGAAGATGGCAAGTGGTGAGAGTATTGAGTACGTGATTTCCCCGACAGCAATATATTTAGAAAGTAATGGGCCATGGTTTTATTATGTTTAAGGAATGGAGAGTTATTAGGTCAATTACCTATACTTTATACCAAGCTTTTCATTGGTTAAAATGTATCATAATCGCAGGTAATTTGAGTCCTTCTTGATGTATTAGATCAGGAGTTTTCTTCCTCTTCATCCGATTCCTCCTCGCCTTCCTCCAACACAGCTGCCGTCAGAGATTTCAAGTCCTTTAGTACAGCTGATATCGGTTCAGCTGTGGAACAGAAATACAGCTTGCTTAGTAATTTCAGTCATTCTTCAAAGAAAACAAGGATTTTCTTGAAAAACTTGTATTAATTTTGTTGTGTATTTTGGAATGTGTTAAAGGTGCATCCCTTGTTATAAATGATGTTAATCTTTCGAGAAGTACTGACTGTTGCCAATTAGTCGACTCAGTATACCAACGATATAAAGGTAAAAGTATCAGATTTCTGATCGAAAACCGGACAATGCACAGCAATGTGGCACGCGTCTATTAGTAAACAGAATTTTGGAAACTTATTTACACCAGACAACTTTAGGTTGATAATATATATAATAGGTCATTTTTAATTAGAAACTAGTAATTATGATGGACCGGTATTTGGCGATTGGGTATGAATTTGCAATTGAGTGAAATTATTTAAACTGTAATCAGCACACATCGCATGTTGGCACATATTTCAGTCAAATAAAATTCATGGAACACAAAGTGACAATGAATGTAGCTTTAAGGAGTATTCCTTGAGTACAACCATGACAGGACCAGTCCAAGATGCCTTGTGTAGGAAGCAGTCTGTGACAATGAGTTATATATTGTGAAAATGTCTATGTTACAAATTACAACTACTTCAAAATAGTTACAAAGCACAAACAAACCCTCAGTTACAAGATTACAGTCTGTCAGGTTTTATTTCATACTGATGATAAAAAGCAAACGCGTTTTACAATTGATAACTCTTGCAGTCATTGTTGGAAAACATGGACCTCGAGTCTCTTGAATGTGAACATACCTGACTCTCTTGGCTGCAAAGGTAGAGAGGGTGTTTCTACCTCCTCTGACTGAAGAGTTACAGGATCTCCTCTCTCAGATCTGACTTTACTCATCAGGCCCTCCTGTCTGAGTGTGGCCTGGAAAAGTACAAAGACTTAAAAGGAGGGTTCTATCGGGGTATTTTTTGTGGAAACTAAATATGGCGGATGCTGCGGATAGATCGGTGATAGAACTTTCCCTTTAACTCAACATGAGTAAGCATCCTCACTAAAATAATCAGCGCTGTTTGGATGAGAAGGCTGCAATACCTGCATATACTGTAGGATTCACAAAACTTGGTACTTGACAACAAAAGTTCATTGTATTTATTTTCCCACTGCATTAATACAAAAACACAATTATTTCTGAATGAATTTATAAGTGTAGCCAGCAATCAATGGTTGCCTTCACCCCTAATGTAATCAAAAACATTTCAAAATAGGGTTATATTGCAGATTCAAATGTCAAAAGTTCAACCCCTACTTTTGAAAAGTTTTGCATTTAAATTTGGACTCATAAGAACAACCACCTTTCAATAAGTAAACCCATTTGAAAAGTTCTGCATCCGCAAGACTAGGATACTTTCGAGAATCGCCCATTCCCATCTCTCGTCCTGCTTTTTGGAGGAAGAAATGCTTGTATCTGCACACAAATCATGTTGGACATACTCCAATAAGAGATCTTAGTTGCCACACACAACTGACCATCATAATGTTGCGCTCCTTCTCCACCACAGTGAGTTGCTGCTGAAGTCCACCGATCTGTCGTCGGTAGTGTTCCTCCGCTAGCGTGTTCTCTTCTTTCACTCGCTCCTTCTCTCTTCCGTTCTGTCTCTCCAACTGTCGCAGGGACACCACTGCAAAACATTAATCTTTATCATCCAACAGTTATATGACAGTGGGCATTGATAAAAATAGGGTCATTGTCTCAGCATCTTATCAGTCTTTATAATCAAAGTTTGAAGATTTGCATAAAAGTCAAAGAATTGTCGTCAAACATGCAATTATAATCATGTCAATGTATGTCTACAAAAGACCTCCACACAAGATTTCAGCATTCTAATGCTTCACGTTTATAAGAGGCAGTAAAACAATAACTTCCAGGGTGCCATGTCTATGCCCTTCACATTGTGACTCAATGCAAAATCACTCTGCTTTCAAATTTCAAATCATGTGACAACTCTTTCTTTAGTGCTTTATGGATTAAAAATATCTCAAAATAAGCCTGAAGTAGGAATAACCAAGGGCTCTGTAGCTCAATAAGGTTTACATTGTTTGATGAAGATTGAAATAGATTGTTCTCAATATAATGAAACAATCCCGAGCCCTGAAAAATCTGTCTTTAAACAGTCAGTTCATAACAAAAACTTGACTTGAATACTGGTGACATATTCCGACTTCCGCCTACCAGCTTTAGTGTGTTCTCTCCTTGCTTCATTCAGCTTCCTGTCCATGTCCGCCAGTTGCTGGGAGAATTCCTCTCGGTCAACCTTCCTTTGTTCTTCTATAGCTGTAAAATTCAAATAAAAGGCTCATTTTGGGAGGTTATTTTAATAACATGATAGTTGCTGCAACAAGTATGGACAAGGATCCCTTATAATGTAAGCATTGCAATCGTGAATGAATTGATGTGATGCACCTAGTGGCAGCTTGGGTTGCAATGTAACTTGACAGTTCACACTGATGGTGATTCAAGGGTATTTTAGCAGTATAGTTAGCAAGAAAGCCCTCAATATCATACACTTATATAGACCCTCCATCGAGCACTCTTTATCAGCCCGTCTTCAAGGGCAAAAGCCCATATCAAACCTTGACTTGAAGCTCAAACCCTTGGTGGGAATGTATGATAAACATAGTATGATATGGGTGTTTTCATATCAGATCCTGTATCAGCCCTCAACCAATACCAGCTCAGCTAAAGCTCTCGGGCTGATATTGGGGTCTCAGCTGACACAGAATGTGCCATGAAAACATCCATACAGCACTCTCTATGAAACATACCCGACTGAGTTGCAAACTCCTGTTTGGAGAGTTCTGTCCTCAATATTTCCGCCCTCTGTGAGACATCTTCCAACTCAGCTTGCATCTGATCTAGTTTCTCACTTAGGCTCACGCATGTCTGAAAGCAAACAGATCAATTCAATTGAAAAAATAAACAAAGAAAACGAACACAACTTGCGGTACCTTATTCAATGTTACATTATCAGCTTCTTTCAAAGTTATTCTTCTAAATCTTTTTATCTTTCAGATCACTGTTTTACCATTTCCACATTTTGTTTTCTTTTTTCAAATGATAACGCATTGAGTTGTATTGGAGGCAACGCTTAACATAGGTTCCCCTCAAACAATCAAATGATCAATTTACTATGAAATCCTCCCTTTCGAAAATTTTTACATGTAAATGTGATTGACCCCAAAGGTGAACCTCCCTTTTCAATGAATGAGAACCCCAACCTTCTTGAAAATTTCTGGATGGACTCGTGTTTATGTAAAGGTGAAGGACTCACTTGTGTTTTCTCCTGCACCATGACCTCGAGATCCTCCACCGTCTGTTTCAGATTCGTAATCTCGCCCTCGTCTGGAAACATAAACTTTACTCATAATATACATAGTCTTCAAACTTTCAGCAAGTTCTTAATATATTTTTATATTGCTTGCATGGGTAAAACATGACTTAATTACGATATAAGGTTATATACCAAAATGTTCCCATTGTTTAATAGAGAAGTTGATCATCCTTAATATCTTTTACTTCTCCATTCTCCAAATGCTTGTTTATCATATTGGTAAGTTTATTTTTAATTTCCAATTGTTACATGAGGATTATAAGAGACAGAATGTCACGTGTTAGAGCAAGTCGGTCAACACTGGCTATCAAGTGTACCCAATGGCCACATTTACTTATAGTGGTGGTGGATTTCATATAAGTTGAGGAATAGATAAAACACAAAGGTGTAACATACACTGAGATTTGTTCTGGTGCAGTTTGTTGGCTAGTAGACCCGCATCCTGTTGAATCTGTGCAGCCAGTAGATCTCTCTCGGCCATTACCTTCTCAAGCTCCTCACTCAGATGATCAGTGTTGGCACTGAAGAGAGTTTAATTATAATAACTCTTTATTGTTTGCAATACAATGATCATTGGAAAAGTTTGTACATTTTGTAACCTTGACAACAAAAGCACTATGACAGTTTTCTTAAAAATAACATAAATTTTAAACAAGTTATATCATACAAAGCATGTGGTTAAGATCGGTGTCGGCATTAGAAAGATACTGACCCTTTGAATGGTTCGCTTTCCTCCACACTTTCAGTCTCTTGGTCACCTGCCTGTAGACGTAACAGGGCTTCTTTTCTTGCAAATTGGCCTGAACATAAGGTAAAATCGTATAAACAAATTTAGACATAAAATCTTTCTTTTTCAAACATTTTCAAATTAAAAATGAATGAATTGAAATTACGAGGATAAAAAATGAAACCATAAACAATTTAACACTAATCAAAAGAGAATAAAGAAAATGAATGACATGCAAATTTCTATGCAACTTTCTATGCAAATTATACAAAAAACAAGATGTGTTTGTTAAACACGGATGCCCCCGGATGTAGCAAAGTTATGGCCAAGGTTAAAGTTTTCTGAATATTGTCCACTGCGGCAAGGTCAAGGTCACAAGGTCAAATATGATGACCTCATCTGAAAGGTCTCAATACCAGGTATGCACATGCCAAGTATGAAAGCCGTAGCTCTGAGCAATCTAAAGATATGTTCACGGTTAAAGTTTACTGAAAATGTTCATTGCGGCAAGGTAAAGGTCAAGGTCACAAGGTCAAATATGATGACCTCATCTGAAAGGTCTCATCACAAGGTATGCACATGCCAAGTATGAAAGCCCTAGCTCTGAGCAATCTAAAGTTATGGCCAAGGTTAAAGTTTTCTGAAAATGTCAATTGCGGCAAGGTCAAGGTCACAAGGTCAAATATGATGACCTCATCTGAAAGGTCTCAATACCAGGTATGCACATGCCAAGTATGAAAGCCGTAGCTCTGAGCAATCTAAAGATATGTTCACGGTTAAAGTTTACTGAAAATGTTCATTGCGGCAAGGTAAAGGTCAAGGTCACAAGGTCAAATATGATGACCTCATCTGAAAGGTCTCATCACAAGGTATGCACATGCCAAGTATGAAAGCCCTAGCTCTCAGCAATCCAAAGTTATGGCCAAGGTTAAAGTTTTTGTGGACAAACACACAGACAGACAGACAGACGGACAGACAGACAGACGGACAGGTGAAAAACAATATACCCCCGGAATCTCCGATTCGGGGGCATAAAAATAAAAATGACAACTAGATCTTAAGAGATTACTACCTGAGGAAGTGTGTCATATGACTTTCACGAAACGAGCATGAATTTTTGTATTGCCCAAGCAAGATGAGCAATTCTAACGATTTTTATAGTGTAAAAATGATCAGGAAACTGACTACTTCTCTTGTGACAGCAAGCTACAATGACGTCACAAACAATTGTTTTATGACGTCACAGACGACGAAATATAGTAAGTCATGCTGAAACAATGAATTGCTAGGCAAACATGATATGTGCACATGTGATCATATCGGAAATAATAACTTGGTTATTCTCAACCATATGGATAATAAATTACATGATTACATGATACATGATACATGATTATGATATAATATTTATATTACATGATATCATATGATTAATCCTAGCACAACACGTGCCATGTAGCAAGGAACAGATAACTTGTGTCTATGTGAGTAAGGGTACCTTGTAACATGTCGACCCGACTGCTAGCGAAACTGATCCTCTGTCCGTACGTCTTCAGTGTACTCATGGCTGTGTGTAGGATCTTCATATTCTCCTCACACTGTCCACTCACACTGTAACATGAGAGATCCATAAAATTGTCACCAATTATCATAACCAAAACTTCTCAAATGACAGTCATGAAGGATAAGAAAATTGTCACCAATCATCATAACCACAACTTCTCGAAAGTGACACGTGCAATAAATACGTGAGAGGAAACATTGCAAAGAATTGATTAAGTAAATCATAGACAATCCGCATCACCAAGGCTGCAGAATGTATCAATGTGTGGAGATTTACTAAATCATAAACAATCCGTAAAACTTTAGCGGAAAAAATTATCAATAAGTGGCCCATTAGCAGAAATCTCAAATGATTAGGAATAATCCATGACTGTATCTAAGGAAGGTTATCATGAAGGGATCTTCTATCATAGCCTCTGTTACATATCGAGCACTATCTAGGCTAGAAATAGAGAATCCTGATTGGTTGTGACAGCTGTTCGTTGTGCAATCAGCAATGTTGTTTCAAACAGAGCATTCCGTAACTGTCAAAATGTCTAGAGTTGTTTCATCTGTGTGATGCACACATGTTGTTTACAACACAGAATTTGCTCGCAGGTGTAAAACAACGTTTGATAGGACACCGTCAGAGGTTAATGCAAGAATAGTGAAATATCGCCTTTATGTAATAGAGATGACTTCTGTGGAAAGAGAATGGTAAAGAGTTCACACTGAGCTTAACCTTACCTTTTAGCAAACTGACCAAGACATTCCGCAGATGATCTGTTTTGCACAAGTTGATCATCGAGACACAGCGCCACCTGCTGGGCTTGAGTTATCTCCTCTTGGAATCTCTAGATGAACAGCAAACATCATGTCCTCAAATGCTCTCAAAATTATCCAACAATATTAGAGAAATACCCTTCATCTGCTGAAACAATTTGTACCAAGGAAAACTAAGAACTTTTGAGTAAGAGTTAGGATTGAATGGCTGACTGTGGGGCATTACCAATGCTCAAGGTCAATGAATTGATTGGAAGAAAAATGTTCATTTATCAATGACAAAAATGTTTCTTTCTTACGACGTTTTGCAACAGTTGTAAGAATGTATACACATTTTAGCTTCCGAACCTTCCCAAATAGCTAATTTACAGGAATAAACTATGATTAGCCAGCAAGTAAATGTCAACTTTCATGGAATATTCTATGACCTGCATAAAGCAGACTACACGACATGAACTCAATACCTTCAAACCTTAACTGACCTGGCCGTTGTTCTGTTCCATCTGGAGCTGGGCTGTTCTCTCTGACAGGGAGTGAGACAGAACCTCTCTCTCACTCTTGCTGCTCCGCAGTTTGTCTTCCAGGTCTCGCACCTGAACACAAGTTATAGGGTGAATATCATTAAAGTAGGACAGAGCTGGTTGTTATAAATTTATACCAACAAGAAAACCTGATAATTGGTAATTAAAAGAGCAGCTATATGGGGGTAGTTTTTATAGAAATAGGAATCCATTAATTTTAACAAAATTATAATCATTTTGTATATTTCTGAATGATACCTACCTCTAAACTTATATGCATCTTCTTGTTTGTTTACAAACACACCAACAACAATAGCAAGTCTAGAAATAGACAACTTAAACCTGTGAGTCTGCCTACCGCTCACGCAAAGCCCGTGCACCCGCATACACAGTCATGTGACCTGTCAAATACCTTCACTACTTTTTGTTGTAAGTAAGCGAAGACTGATGAACGGCTCCGTGGGGAGGACCGGGCGGGCTCCAAACTATAAGTTTAGAGGTAGGTATCATTCAGAAATATACAAAATGATTATAATTTTGTTAAATTTCCTTCATTCACTACCTCTAAACTTATATGCAGAATCCCACAGATCGGAGGAGGGTAGCGAATCAGTATACGAACCAGGCGACTCACAGGAGAAAATTGCCTTAACCAAAACCAGAAGTCATGAGAACGAAGCTCCTTCACAACCCAGAATGGTAGGCTGGTCAAAGCAATCGTGGATTTGCAACCATAAACTGCTTTGACCAACATAGGATTCCGAAGATTCCAGAAGGAACTCCGTCCTTACAACCTCTTAAAGATAGTAAAAGGTTGTAATTACCTATGTTATTTGTTCGCTGCTTGGACGGCCCCTGCTGCCACAAACGGTCCCAGCTGATGTAGGTCTTCCAAGTCCGTCTGTACGTCTCGTAGGTAAAAAGTCGAAAAAGTCGTCGACGAAGCCCAATACCCGGCTGCTACGATATCCTCGACCGAGGCAGAGTGCCAGAGGGGAGCGGAGGTGGACCAGGCCCTAATCTCATGGGCAGATACCTTACCAAAAACCGGGGTAACCGTCGCCGATTTGTGATAAGCTATCTTGATGGTTTTCTTTAGCCATGACGAAATGGTGTTTTTCGAAATGTCCTTGTCCGAAGAAGGAACACACGGTAGAAACAACCTATGTCTTCCTCTTCTAAAGGGTTTGGTTCTGGACAAATATTCTCTCAAAGCCCTGACTGGACAGAGAAGAAGATCCCTTTCCATGCCGTCAGATAACGCAGCGGACAAGGCCGGAACAGAAAAAGATCTTCTTCCTAATGGTCCTGAGATAGACTTCTGGTTTTTAGCGACGAAACCCGGGAGGGTAGAAAGGGAAATCGTCTGCCAATTCTTAGAATGTGTCAAGGAAGACATATCCAAAGCATGAAGTTCTGACACCCTCCCTGCTGAGGCCAGAGCCAGCAGGAACACTGTCTTCCAAGACAAGAACTGTAGAGAAACTTCCTTCAAAGGCTCAAACGGATCTGCTAAAAGAGCCGAAAGCACCACCGACAAGTTCCACTTTAGTTGAAAACGAGGTGACTTCAGATCCTCCAAGTGAAACGACCTGGATAAGTTGCGGATTGTCTGATCTCCAGTCAAGTCGACCCCCTGTAGCGACAAGGCAGATATTAAGGCGGACTTGTACCCATCGATTGTTCCTGCTTTTAGTTTATTCACTTTCCTCAGAAAGAGCAGGAACTCTGCGACGAGGGGGACGGAGACCACAGCATTAGGTTTAAACTGCTGCTTCCACTCCAAGAACTTGGCGAACCTGCAGTCGTAGAGGTTGGAAGTAGAGGTTCTGAGCCCTCCTTTGACAGCTTGTACAACTTCCTCCGAGAATCCCCCTTCTCGGAGATTGTGGTTGATAGTCTCCAGGCGTGCAGATGTAGAGACTCTGGATTCCGGTGGAACCTGTCTGACCTTGGCTGTTTTAACAGTGTTGGAAACACCGGAAGCTCTACGGCTGGATGTGTTGCTTCCATCAACAGATCCGGATACCACGGACGATTGGGCCATGCTGGAGCAATCAGAATGATGATGCAGCTGTGACGCCTCGCCTTCTCCAAGACTGCTGGAACCAGCGCGGGTGGAGGAAACGCGTAGGCGATGAGGCCGTCCCAGCTGATCGACATCGCGTCCACTGCAAAGGCCTGTGGATCCGGTACTGGGCTGACGTAAATTGGAAGCTGATTGTTGAGCCTTGTTGCAAACAGGTCCACCATCGGGGACTCCCAAAGTCCTGACACCATGGAGAAAGTTTCGGGATGTAGAGTCCATTCCGTGGACTGGATCTGGTTTGGTCGGGACAACCTGTCTGCCAGAACATTCAGATGACCTGGAATGTGTCTTGCCCTGACCTCGCAACCGAACTGATCGATCCAGTGAAATAGCTGGAGACACAGATCCAACATGTCTTTTGATCTTGTCCCTCCCTGTCTGTTGATGTAAGACACCACCGTGGAGTTGTCTGAAGCAACCATCACCCTCTTCCCTGCAATTTCCTTTTGCCAATGCCGAAAAGCTTTCAGTATGGCCAACGTCTCTAGCAGATTGATGTGAAGAGAAGACTCTTGCAGAGACCAAGTCCCTTGAACTGTCTGGTCGAGAAGATGGGCACCCCAACCCACGTTGGAGGCGTCCGTCACTAGAAGGACATCCTGTACAAAGGGCACCAGCTGAACGCCTAAAAGAACATTCTGGTCCAGATGCCACCAAAGAAGGGATCGTAGAATCTCCGGAGGAGGACAGCAAGCGGTTGAGAGATCGAGATATCTCACGGAGTTGATCCAACGCTGAAACTGTCGAAGTCTCAGTCTCCCCCTGTTGGTTAAGTCCTGCATGCTCGTGAGCCTGCCCAACAGGGACATCCACTGGCGTAGGGGTTGAGGAGACTGAGACATAGAACGGATCAGATTGCGAGCTACCTCTACTCTGTCCTCCGGAGGAAACAGTCTGGCATTCTCCGTGTCGAAGATGGCCCCGATGTACTTGACCTTCTGCGACGGAACCAGGTCGGACTTGTCTGGATGGATGATGAAACCGAGATGCCCCAAGATAGAAATGGCAAGATCTCTGTTGGACTCCAGATTCTTCTGAGACTGATCTGGGAGGAGAAAATCGTCCAGATAGCCGTGCATCCGAATCGAACTGGAATGCAGAAAGTTCAGTACCGGAGCTGTGATCCTGGTGAAAAGCCAAGGAGCGATCGAGATTCCGAACGGAAGAACTCTGAACTGGAACAACCTGCCGTTGAGAGCAAACCGAAGATACTTCTGAGACACTGGATGGATCGGCACGTGGAGATAAGCATCCCTGAGATCCAACGACACCATCCAGTCTCCTGGTCGTAGAGCCAGTTTCAACGCTGCTATAGACTCCATCCTGAAGTGAGGAGGTCTCTGCAGGAAGTTCCGGTTCAGAAACTTCAGGTCGATAATCATCCTGAGTTCGTCCGTATCCTTCTTGGGCACCAGGAAGATGGGGGAATAAAACCCTTTCGTCACAGTCTTCGGGTCCAGTTCCAGCACTGCCATCTTCAAGAGAAGTTTCTGAATGGCATCCTCTGCTGCCACCAGAGAAGGCCCGGACAGATGAAAACGAGGACCCTGTGGAAGGCAGGTTGTCGGAGGAAGCGTGTCGAACTGAAGTCGATAGCCCTGAGAGACCACTGACAGTACCCAGGGGTCGTTTGAAACAATCGACCAGTTGGCGGCAAATTGTTTCAGACGACCCCCGACCTGTCCCGGAACTACAGACAAGGGGAAAGTTGGTGGACGGGCGAGGGTCGGTAACTGGAGAGGAGGGGGAATAGGGACGTCAAAAACGTTGAGGTTGCCCTCTGCCTCGGCCTCGGCCAGCGTCCTTGCGGGGCGTAAATGTCTTATCAGCCGTCCTGTCCTGTCGGTCGTAATTACGTCTAGGAGTGGTCGGAGCCTGCTGCTTGACGTAGTTCTTCTTGGGAGTTGATTGCTTCTTCCAAGGAGACTGAGACTGGGTTCTTTTTGGCGAGACTGATAAGGCGAGCTGATGTAAATCCTCGTTTCTCTTCCTCTCTAGTTGTTTGTCTTTAATCTCTAGAGACTCCGCCACTGAATCCCCAAAGAGAGAAGCTCCAAAAAGAGGCGCCGAGTAAAGCTTGTCTTTTATCTTGTTGTCGGTTGTCTGAGGCAACTGCTTGATAAAGGCGGTCCTTCTGAGGAGAGTAAGTTGCGCATTGATCCATAGAAGGTGTCGATCTAAATCCAAGACAGCACTCCCCATGGAGTCAAAGAGGTCGTTAGCCGTTGACAACGCTGAACAAGGGATAGGCGTAGACTCGTCCGGTTCCTCATCCACCGGTATAGCAGGGAGTTGCCTGGCAGCAGTAGCGGCAAACCAATGGATGTAGGTGGAGGTCTGCATGGCCTTGTGCACCGAAGACTCGATTTCCCTAATCCTGGCATCCCCGATCTTAATCTGTTCCGAAGGCGAACCCTTGCCCATCAGGTACCGGAAATTGCTGTCCAAAACGGTTTCCCCAGGCTTGGCAAATTGGGCGTCATGCACCTTGTAAGGAAATGAACGGTAGAAGGAACTCCTAGAGGGTTGCTTGTCAAAGCCTAAGGTCCCCACTCGCTCCGATAGTTGGGCCGCCAGCTTGGCTGTGGAATCCGGCGGTGGTAGCGAGGTAGCCTTTGTCGTGATGACCTTGGAAGAGCCTCTGCTTATTTCACTCTGGATAGGAGCCGAAGGAGCCGGAGGGCGGGAAATGTCCGGGAAATGCCGGTATACCTCGTCTAACTTGTCATACCAAGACAGACCTGAGAGAGCTGATTCATCTGCAGCATCCGCCTTTTTCCCTTTCTTCCCCGAAGAATCCGCTGACGTCCCGTAAAAGGAGAGGTCCGGGGGCCCCGTGGATTTCCGTTTGTTCCCCGCAGGTCGTTCATTTTCCCTGGCTAGGCGACGGTTCCTCTCCCGGTTGGCCTGCTCCGAATGGGACGACTTGGAAGAGGTAGAGGTATTGTAGTCCACAATAGATCTATTCAGGCCCGCCGAATCCCTGGGATGGCCCGTAGATGAGGCCGGGTCCGTGGCGGCCGGGTCCGTGGAGGCCGGTGGCGGGTCCGCTGCACCCTCCGTCGGCAACATGATGGGCTTAATCTTGGATCCGTGGAGGCCCGTGACGGTTCCCTTGGAGTCCTTTTTGGCCTTGACCTTCCCCGTAGGTTCGGTCCCTGGATCCCCGACTTTGACATCTCCCGGCTGGACTGCCTTGCGGGCCGCATCCGCCGCACGGGATCCACTAATCCGGTGGGCTTTCTTATGAAGACGAGGGTCCCTCGATCCCGGAGTCTGCTTCATGGATTCCACCACCGAAGGGGCCAGTATGGAGATGATGTCTTCATTTTTCTCTTCACCCCCCCGCCGCCCAGTTATTTGAGAGATATTATCTCTCCCTGGTGACGGGGTGAGCCTTGATCCGGTCTTCTCCACCTTGTCCGCTAACTCGGGGATGTTGAGCAGCTTAGACATAAGAGGCATCATCTCGGCAGCCATGGACTTGAATTTGGCCAGGTCCGAGGCCAGAGAGGACGGTTGAGGGACCGAAACAGTAGACGACTTCGACGAAGAACGGGCCAAGCTTCTTTCTCTCGAAGTCACATAGGCCTGGAACTCGTCAACGTTAAGGTTGGCACACTCATCACAGGGTACATCGTAGGTACAGGATACCCCATAGCAACGTGGACAGCAAGGGTGAGGGTCAGCCGCAGCCACGAATTTATTACAGCCCTCGCATCTCTTCGAAGCGCTCATGATTTCTGTGAAAAGTTAAGGAGAATTAACACACAGAAAAACCATAATGAACAAATATAAGAAACCGAAATTTCATATAAGTGTATAAAATACTATATATAAATATATAGAATGAGTATATGATTATGATAACATGAAATAGTTTATCATTAAACATAGAAAATGCAGAGAAAAGGAAACTTTACCATAAAAGGTAAAATTGAAACCTATCCCCTCATAGTAAAACATAACGATATTTATTAATAAACATGAATAAATACCATCAAAAACTATACCGTATGAGAAATTAAATATCAAGAAATAATTTCTGATAATACATAAGGTAGATAAAGTTAGCTAAACAAAACGTGAAGCAAAAACTATACAGATACGCATAGTAAAATATAGCAAGGAAGCGGCCTTAAAATCACCACGCAAAGTCAATGCAATGCGAAGTGAAGTGACACAACACTATACAGCAAAAATCGATAAGTGAACGGGGATACCAATCCCGCACTAACGAAATTTAATTCTATCAAGAGATAAAATATAAAATACGTTTGTAATATAGTTAAATATACCACAAAACATAAATATATAAATAATATGAATATTAGGAGTGAATTGAATAAATGAAGCTTCAAGCCCGATGCTAGAAAAACATGAGGAAGCCGCCATTTTACAAGCCACGTGGAAACATTTGAACCACTAAAATGGCGAATAATAGCATCCAAATTCATATTCAAGTGAAAAAACAAATGGAAACAACAATCTCACGGTATCAGGATACGTATGGGATAAAGGTTTCGTCGAAAGGTAAGGAAATTTTAACTCAGTTGGTGTGAGACGTGTTGACACGTTGAACAACAAAAAGTAGTGAAGGTATTTGACAGGTCACATGACTGTGTATGCGGGTGCACGGGCTTTGCGTGAGCGGTAGGCAGACTCACAGGTTTAAGTTGTCTATTTCTAGACTTGCTATTGTTGTTGGTGTGTTTGTAAACAAACAAGAAGATGCATATAAGTTTAGAGGTAGTGAATGAAGGAAATTTATGCAATTATGTAATTTACTTATTCGGTTCCTCCAAACCCCAAAAAGAATTCACATTGAAAGTCCCTTCCCCTCTGAAATGTGGCTAAAAATGTAAATGATAAACGTTTTTTTTCCTGCAAAGATTACTACATTGTAGAACTGATGAATGGTGCTAACCATCTCTTCAATGGACTTTGAAAAGTGTTGCGTACGGAAGAATAACTGAATTGAAAATATCATTAAAGAGACCTTCTCCTTCCAGTTTTGTTCATCTTTCCTCTGTACAATGCTGGCTGATTGCTGCTGGACTAACAGGGCAAACACTTTGTCTCTCCATCTGTTTAACAGACAAATGCAAACATTTCATGATTTAAGACGATATTGATCAAGTGAAGTTTTGCAAATCCTTTTCTGAAAACTATGTACTTGATGGCAAGGTTCTGTGATAAACCTGTCACATTTTCCTGAGAACTGGGTATGGTAATTTCAAAACATTAACCAACAGTGTGTGATTAATGTTCATATTTTTGTTCATGTTTAGGTATCGCCTACATCATTCAGATCACTTGACCGACCTTCAAGTGGCCATTTTAATGGGAACACCTTAAAATGGCCTCTCAAAGGGAAATGGACTCACAAGGCTTAACTGAACTGTACATTCGTTTTGGAACTCTCTTTATTGATTTAGGAGTATTATTTAACCATGGGTAACACTTGTTTAGCTTTTTTTTAGATCACTTTATTCAGTGAGAACGGCGTGCTTCAGCACCTTTAAACAAGAACATTTCTTTATGATTGAGCCTCACCTGCTGAGAAGCAATCCCTCCTGCTTGTTGCTTGACAAACTCTCAGTCTTCCCCTCAATATACAACGCAAAACTAAACAACGCACATTCATCAACAACAGAACAGTTAAACACAACAAATGTTAGAATATAGTTTGAATCAGGTTTAAACTTTATTATATACTTTGCTTCCTCTCCCCTTGCAAAAAATATTGATTTATGTCATTTCATTTTCATTTATTATTCATGAATATTTTTGCGGATGGTCCCTCAAGGTGCTTAGCTTATAACTTCAAGTATTATTTCAACTCAAACAAACAGAAAAGGTACTCACTTTAGCTATTTCAGTTTCCTGAACGCTGAGAATCTCCGAGATTGACTTGAGTCTGATATTCAGCAACTCCATGTTGGATTTCAGGTTCTCCTTCTCAGCCTCACTAACCTGAAGAGTTCCAATAGTGTTAGATACAAGTGTTGAATATGGAGAGCCACTGGCTCTGTAGCTCATTAAGTATTTGCAAACTGATCATCTCTAGGGTAAAGATTAACATATCGAATAATAAGGTATTGCCCAAGTGATTTCTATTACAGTTTGGTCTACACTAAATATTATTGTCCTAGACCTTTGAATTCTAAGGATATGTTCTGTCTTTTTGTGTCACACAAATTCAAAAATAACATTATATCCCTAGAAACCCTAAGGCCCCCCAACATCCCTATTGGTGGTTAACTATGGCAAGAATTGACTAGTACTGGAGATTATATGATTTTTTCCATCACTAATACAAAGGAGTACCTGAAAATTTGCAACTACTCTTACAAATTTAACCCAAATGAAAGCATTCCTGTTGGATTTTCACCGGAATAGTTCCTACTTATGTAACTATATAACCAACAATAATCACATTTAAATTATGACATACTCTACACCTCCTGAACTTGATCGAATATTACTTATATTATATTACTTATATACTAATATTGCTTATTGCCCTACCTTGAGTTTATTATTGAGAGTCTCCTTCTCTGTCCTCAGCACCTGGGTAGGCTGGTACGTCTTCTCACTCTCTCCGATGTACGTCTTCAGCTGACCAATCTGCTGGGTCTGGTTCTCCACCTGAAGGCTCTTCGATCTGTTCATATACATACATACATCCATGCATGATGATTATGGAATTGGTATTTTGTATAGGCATATCAGAGATTGCTACTCGGACAAGTAAACTTAAATTAGTTTTTATAACATAAATAGACATTATCATGTGAGCAGTTTTGTTATATTTATTTAGTTCAGTGAACTTCCTCTAAGTACCCCCGTCCAAGTCGGGTAAAGCAGGACTGTGACGGGACTGGGCAAGTTTTATGCATCAGGTACTTGAGTCCTAGAATTGGGAATCATCTGATCTCTACTCCCCATTCTCACTCAAGATTAGTGAGCATTTTACTTACATCACGGCCGCAAGTATTATTGCGGGAAGAAAGCATTATGATGAAGCTGTGAGCATCAGCTGGAACTAGAGACACCTTGGCTGATACAGTACTAAATTTCAGTGTAGTTGACTTCTTGATCTGAAGTTGAACGCGCTGACCAGTGTGCTGTCCCACCCCACTCAAGATATGAACTGCCATCTCCTTGGGTAAATATGTATAGATGCACCCTCCTAGCATAACAGGATCAATACTCTAAGCATACCTCAATAATAAGCATACCCTTCTATGAATGTAGAGCTCTTCCCATCCAAACACCTGATACACTTATGTTCTCACAATATAAATGTCAAATCCACATAACGTTCTTAAAGATCCACAAACCCCGACCATATCACTTTTCGGTTTTTATTCAAGCATATTCCAAGATGACGAGGATTCCACTTGATATTTGTCAATTCAACCAATAAACGCCTTTTATAACGCCTTTGTAGAACGCCGCTCAATTACGCCTCATAAAACTTTAGCCGAGAGCGAATTCCGCATGCTTGGCCTTGTGACGTAATACACAGGAGTCGTTTGGCGTCTAATGACCGAATCCACTAGATTTAGCCTTACATAACTGCCTAAATAAAATATTTACCTTTGTCCTTATACAATAAAATTACATATATACACGCCCCGTAAAACGTACTACAAATGGCAACAGATGTCAACACTGTTTAGTACTAAATGTGACCATTGCGGGACCCGTAATTCTGCAATGTGTTTTGGAACAATTCTTATCGTTGCCCAATATGGCGGCGGCCCGCATGTCAGATGATGAAGATGTTCAAACGTCACAGAGATCTATTACATTTCATACGGATTATAACGGTGTTAACACGCCTCATTCATGTTGAATAAAAAAAAAATTCACATTCGTCCTTATGCAAAATATATTTCAGTATTTTTGTTTATCAATGTAGCGATATGTAATAAGTGATGTAGTTGCGTTA
The DNA here is from genome assembly GCA_936450465.1 of Gibbula magus. Taxonomy (NCBI): domain Eukaryota; kingdom Metazoa; phylum Mollusca; class Gastropoda; order Trochida; family Trochidae; genus Gibbula; species Gibbula magus. The sequence continues at coordinate 35,960,283 of OW388301.1, read as the reverse complement.
TTGACACTCTAACTAAGATAAATATTAAATAAGAAGGGAAATCTACACGACTGAACTAAAGCCGGGGTAATATTTTTTTTAAATTGAGAACCAAACAACACATGTACACACGGCCATGGTGAGTTGATCAAAGTTCTATAGTTCCAATACTTTCATTTGAAATTGGGAAAGATACATTTTCCATATTTTTATTTAAACATTATTTTATTTCCACAAACATATGAATTGACCATCAACAACTACATGTAATATAAAATGCAAGGCCTTTTATATAACATGCTAGGAAATGGTAGTGGTATTACACTGAATCTAAGTAATTGTAAATGTACACGACTATAGATTTAAAGATAGCCCGAATATGTTCTTCTAAAAACTGTAAACCAGTAACATTGATGAAAATTATAGGATTTTCTTAGTTGTAATGAAACTATTCTATTAGCAAAATAAAGTGACCATGAGAAATATTGACGCAGTAGATTTCAAGCTATAGACACTCTTCAAACACAAAATCAAGCACATCCAAAAAATTAACTAATAATGACGTTTATGATATTAAAAAAATTGCATGATCTTTTTTATTTTTGAATTGTCAGTTATTCATTTCAAAACATATTGTAGCTTATAAGATAACATAACACTCCACTCGATTGGGAAAAGAACAAATCTAAAATCAGCGGTTGAATATCGAAAAATGCTCCTAAAACTCCGAAATTACTCCCTACGGACGCACAAATACCCATTCTATCGGAAACTTGTAATGTCAAAACATTCTTATTATGTTTTAAACGAATTATCAACGAAAATCGACAAATCGCCTAGGGATTTCATTAAGCAACTCCTGTGTATGACGTCACATCGCTAACGAAGGTTATGCTACACTGAGGGGGCGCGGAAAACTGTTCCAAGAATGAGATAATGAGGAGGCAAAATTTACTCACTTTGAAGGGCTATATCTTGATAAGTAGGTGACGCTTCGAAATAATCGTTTGTGTTTTGCTTACTTGAAAGTATTGTCTATATGAATAAACGAATTAACCTCGAAAAAACAAAGAGATGATATTATCTTTAACAGAGCCCCTTCAAATATTATCCTCATACGCCAAGTTACAGTAGATTTATTGCTACTTCCTAACAGAGTATCAGTATAATACTCTATCCTGAATGTCAAAACATCATAACAATGTTCTCAAATAGGCCCTCCTAAAAGTGTACTCTTATAAGCACCCAAGCAATTATAGGGGCTCCTTTCACAAAGCAACCTTAACTAAGGTTAACCTTAACTGCCATTCTTTAGCATTACAGTATGGATACTTTAATGCCTTACGATCGCCTTAGTGCTTTGTGAAAAGAGGCCCAGCTCAGCAATTACATTGCCACTTCGTTATCAATATATTTCGGCTTGTACAGTATAATACTGTATAATAAGTTGAAATACAAGTACAATCATCTCTCACCTGATCTCCCCTTCCAGCTGTGTGATGGTTGCCGCGCTGTCTGATCTCAGAGACTCAATCTCAGTCTCCAGACCGCGCAGTCTCGCCACGTACTCAGACTTAGTCTGTGAGAGTTCACGTGTAGTGTTGTCTAGTGCAAGGTTCACGTCATCAAGCTCTTTCTGGTGTTGATGACTCAGTCGGTCGACCTGTGTGAAGGGTCATATATGTATACCGTATATATATGATATATGTATCATCCAAACTGGCTCTCACAGTAGATATCACTTGTGTGAGAACAAGAGATATCTACATTCTAGATATCGCTACAATCAAACCATCATAATACTATTACATCATCAGTTAATGACATCACAAGGTTTTGACATCACCAAGAACACCGCTGGCAATGATATGACGTAAAAGTAAAAAAAAGTTGATGATGTAACAATGCCATGATGTTGCTGGGCCATTAGGGCACTGTCTTCTTTAAGAGGCTTTTAGTAGTTGGTAATATGAAGAATTAACAAATATATCGATTTACAACTTTTTAATTGCTTGATAACTGCGTTACTATCTACAACGAAACGTCGCATATCTTTGCAATAAATAATTTGTAAATCCATTTATCATACAATGGGTGGTGTTCTCGGCAGGATAAAGGCAACGGATATTTTCGGTATCCGTTGGGGTCATATACGGATAAAGATGCAAATTACAGAGGTCAAGTGACGGAACTTCTTTTGGAATGACGTCACACGCGTTAACATTTCAAATGCCTGTAATAACCGTGACAATTATAGCGTAAAAGCTTCATGTAAATATACATGCTTCATTCATATAGATCCACATTCATTTTGGAAATGACAAAAAATCATTGTGCAATGCATACTGTAGTGCGGCAAAATTGTATTATGTTCAAGCTGTGCCAAAACATGTTCATCGCGAGTTGAAAACTACCGAGCTCAGCAAACACTTTATAATACTCACAGGTAACACAGGCAGTTTGAGTCACACATTCATTTATCGAACTGCAATCTTAACGGTTCCATAATGTGACTTTTGTAAAGGGGATTTTAGAATAAGCTGCCAAACATTCAGTTTAGCTCTCCGTGTGGTGCGACTCGCCATTTGCAACCGGGCGGAAGGGAAGCAACTCTCGCACTTCGAGATTCGCTTACAGTCATGGTTACACAAGCGATAGGACGCGAGTTCGAATTCGCTGTCCTCACGTTAAATATTTTTCATTTGAAAAACGTATTTTAAAACGTATTAAAACATTGAAAATTAAGATCATGCCAAAAATAACAATTATTTTCACTGAAAGCATAATTTAGGAGGCGTTATTTTGTGTCATTTTACTGTGAGAATAACACGCAGTTCATTTGCATATATCAATACGCTTAGTTACAGGTAAGTACAACTTTGAAATAATGTTGTCATGCTGTTTTGCGCAAAATAAATGAAGAATGACATTGTATGATAAAGAAGTTATCATGCTCGTGTGTTTTGGGATGGTAAATATCCTGCATTAGGAATAAACACAATGTATTTAGCTCGCCAAGGCTCGCAAAATACAATGTTTATCCCTAATGCAGGATATTGACCATCCCAAAACACACTCTCATGATAACCTCTATTTATTTGTTAATTCTTCATTAGGGTACTGGCTAAGAAATATCCATTACAAAATATAATATTTGTTACAAACCTATTTAAATAAATATCAAATGAATCCATCAGACAGGAGAATAAGGTGCAAAAATTTAAAACTATGACGGAAAACTGTGAGTCACCTGTTGATCATATCTATCTTCATGTTCCCTCAAGGCGAGCTCCAGCGATGATATCCGATGTGAGGAAGCTCTCTCCTGCAGCTCTTTCTCTTTCTCAATCTCCGACATTTGCTCTCTGTGTTCTTGATGTAACGCCCGGATCTGAGACTTTAAGTCTTCGATCTCCTTGGCTTGTCTGCTGATCAACTCATCAGCGTATTTTGTTTCTTCTTTCGAGGATGGCTGCTGCAGTATGTGAACCTTGGGTGGTTGAGGCTACAAAGTGATTTGAGATTTATTTGAATTTGTGCAATTAATATTCTCAGTCAGCAAAAACGTAAAAATGGCTACTGTATAAGGACATTGACTTTTCATTATTGGGGTGTAATTATGAATCCGAACTTTGTTGTTTTATGTAGTGTTATAAATCAATTCACAATTCACTATATTCACCATTTTGTAAATGAATTATATACAATTTATAGATGAAAGATTAAATACAGCTAGGTTCTCAAATGGCAGAAGAAGAGGGATAAGAAGCAATCCATATCACTTTGAAAACACTTCATGATTTATTTTTGCCACTTTGCAATTAGTAATCTTCAACTTCAAATAAATGTTGTAATAAATGGTATTTTACCTCTGGACATTGTGAAAGAACAGGCTTTGAAGACTCATTTCTGAAAATGGAATATTAATTTGTTTACAGTGAATGAATTATACAGTACACTATAGTCCCCTTCCCTTGCCAGGAGCTCCCATGTGAAATTCAGGCATCTGAAATGCTCATAAATCATGCAACTTGACGATAACTGTAATGTATAAGCCAGATGAATTGACAGGTACATGAAGCAATAAATCTGTTGTTGATCTAATGAATTTAATTGATTAATTACTATTTTTAAATGTTTTGTTTGTTCATATCTTTTACTTTCTCTATATTTTCACTCCACTGGACTGTAGATCATAACAACCACATTCCTGATGTGGTCTGTTAACATTGGTGTTGTACCCATTTCTCTTCATTTTGAAATTTGTCTCTCCATCAAAGAATGAACCCTAAATAAGCACTCCTTTGAAAGTTTTTTTTAGCTTGCAGCCGAAGCTGTTTATCAAATCAATAACAAATACTAACTCCAAATTAGCTAAGGCCATTCACGGACACTAGTATCTTAATTAAACCAATGACTTTCCCTTATGTAAAAGAAGGTTTAAATTTACCGGTAAATCAACTTTGAAAAAAAAAAGAAAACATACTTTAATGTTTCTATCTCTTGCTTGAGTTTTAATATTTCAGCTCTTGCATTGACCACATCCTGTAGCGTTGCCACGTCTCTCGCCTTCTCGGCTTTAGTTGGCTCAATGTTCCGCCGTGTCTCAAAAGCACATGGCGGTATCAACTGCAGCGGATCTACATCTGAAATATGAGGTACATTTTATCTTTTTCTCTTTTTTTTTAGCTTTCTTACCAGATGATACTTTTATACTAATAAGATTCTAAGTAACTAAACTCACAATACTATTTTCTAGACTGCGAATGTCAACTAGAAGAACAATCAGGTTTAACCAATCATTTGTTCTAAATAGCATATGTGCCTTTAATGAAACATTTTTATTATAACTTTAATGACCATCTTACGCAAGTGTATATAATGTAATAATGTTTATATGGCTGCTTAATGTTTTATATTTGAGAAATAGATTTAATGTAAATTTCCGTCGAGACAATAAAAAGTATCTTATTTTATAACAACATTGTGACAGGACAGTTTCTTAGCATTGCTGTCTCACATGTAGGGCCTATATGTGTAACAAGTATCAGGAAATAGTTTGTAGTGATTCTGGTACAAATATTTGTAATTCCATGATACATTGCTAATTGGAAAACGTGTAACAATTATTCATACTACATTGTGTATACCAGTACTGAAACCTCGCGTACGGTGTTTTCTAGTCCCTAAGACAAATGGCGCCCTTTGAAATATATCTTACCTTGGTTAGCATTTATTTTGCCTCTGGATTATTTATGTAACACAATATAACCTTGTATATATGCAAAGAAAATAACCGACTTTGAAGAGGTCGATTTGATCAAGATTTTTATGACGTCCCCTCTTTTTAAACCCTTCAGATTCTGTGACGTAATGGACAAATCCGAGACTATTGGGGGACGATATCGAAAGTTCAAAATACTTTATCAATTTCGAAAATGTTGAATTGCTTAACAAAGTATGAATGTTATTTTTATGAATAATCACTATATTGGCAATTGTGAAATGAAACATCTGCTTTTCTGATGCGGTATTTTCCAACAATGAATACTTCGTAGAGACTAGACATATATGTCAGCAAAATATAAATTTTGTTTGTCATGATAATCACATTATAAATCACTCACTTCTTACAGTGGTAAATAATTGACGTTTCAATGGAAAATATGAAATATATAACACATTTGAACTGTACTTATCTATTCAAAATGAAAACAAGAATTACGTTCCACATGACACGGGCACCTGCATGCGTATTTGATGTGCACATTAGAACAACTGTAATCAAACACAGATTTAAATCAACATTTACACTCATAAAATACATCATTAACAATTTTAATTGGTTTTACCATTTCCTAGTCTTGTAATTTTGTATCTGTAGATTATAGCAGTGTTACATATCTCGATACCCCGATATAAAAATCTGACATACTTTACTTACGAAAGGAAATAACAACTTCATGTAATTTTAAAAAATAAAGTATTTAAAAGAGTAATAAAGGGATGTCTGTTGATAATGGTGGTAATATTTGCTCTGTAAGAGCTTTTTAATTTACAATTACGGCTAAATATGTACGGAACAAAGCCCCAAGTGAAGTCACTTTGGCGGTCCAAATGAAACCCAACTGTCAATCAAGCAGGAAGTTAAAAATAGCATGTCACATGATGCAAGTCATATGACCTAACAGGGCTTGACATTCACCAAAATTTTCCACAAGACCACAGGACCAGTGAATTTTGAAAATCACTGGTCCTTGCAGATTCTCACTGGTCCTGCTCAATTTATCTTCGTTTGATCTCACTTATTTTATTTGGCAATTCCACATATATTCACCCATTAGCAATCTATTATGTCTTATTTCAGTAGAAAGAAATTATCCTGAAATTGTCAAAAGCCATTTGGGCTAGTTGCTTTCAGATTTTACTACCCCAGACAACTTTATACAAAGAGTGATTGAAAATTATATTAAAATTTCACTTATACGGGACAGATCCATTTTCAAAATAAAGTTTCTGTTTACTTAAATACTAATAATTTTATATCTAATATTTCTTTGTATAGTTTATTTTCAGAAACAAAATTCAGTTATATATACAAAATAATGTTTAAAAAAACCAAAATTGTCATTTTCATCAAAACATCAAAACATATAACATCTGTAAGGCGAAAACAACCATATTCATTTGGTTTAGGATGTTCACCAACTTGGAAAAATGTCACTTATATTATGCCAAAATAAAATGTTGCCAAATTTTCCGTCTCAATTACACATGTTGCAAAAGGTTTAACCACCAAACTAAAAATATCAGTTAGAACTTTTTAAATCCATTTTGTGCCTGTTATCTTTCCTGGATATTCTATCTCCAATAAACCAAATTTTCATCCTGCCTTCAGAAAATGGGCCCAAAAAAGCAATAATCAAGTTATCAATTTTGATTGTCAACCAAACCATATCCGAGAAGCATGCCTATGCATATGTGATGAACTGTTCTGTATTTGCATTTCCTAAAAAAAATTAAATAATTTTTTTTAAAGTTATCAATTTTGCCAGGCCTTACTAAGTATTACTATCAATTATTTCACTATTTTAATCCTATAAAAGTCTTAAAATACAAAATTTAATAACAGTTAGAAATATTTAGGTTAAAAGTTAATATCCATTACCAATTGGTAATGTTGACATAAGTGCATATATTATGAGAAAATTTATTTTTCTTCAATTCATAGCCACCTTATTGTTTTATTTCATTCCTTAGAGGTGGACAACAGATGAAACCAAGTTGTGAAATTATACATAAGAATTTTATATTGAAAATTAAAATCTTGTTAAAAGAAGGTTCACTCTTGCAATTATGATTGATCAAATCCTTTACAATTACAAATGTAGCTAGTTGATAAAGTAGAAAGTTCTTTTACCATCCAGACGTTTGACTTGCATTGGATTACATCACTTTTGTTTCTATTTATATATTCTCCCGTCAAATGGTCAGATCTATTAAAGAATAGGGGTGGCAGGATGTTTGTTGAATTATAATACCTTGTCAAAATTTTCGATTAATTTATCAAATTCATTCCATGATGAATATTGAAAAAAATCACATTAACTTTATTCAACAACAATTGACCCTAAATGTTCAATACAGTAATGTAATGGAAACTATTTTGTTGTCTAAAACTTTGAACCCAAAACAACCTATCACCCCCAAGCAAATAGATTGTCCCTGGCTATGCCATCACATGAATATGATATTTTATGAAGGTATTTTCGAAACTGTGAAACTGTAAAAATTATTTTCAAAAGGTAACTTATTGTTCATCAAGATTTTTCAAGGACTTTATTTGTACTTATAATTCAAAATACTGTGTAATAATTTCACTTGTGACACTGCAGTACGAGAGAGTTCTAAAAATAGATATCTTGGGGAAAACCGTAAATCTGCTGAAGAATAAGATACCGATTTTTATTTAGTTTGCAAACATTTCACGTCTATATAAAGACATATTTAGTGGAATTGATCTTGATTATCAATCCCAATGTTGTCTGCAATCACCAGTTTCAACTGTTTATGAAAACTTTGGTATCTAAAAATATACCTTGGCCGTTCCAAATATCTACTAGACCATCGGGATAGCACTTAGAACAGTTTCACTGGTCCTGTCAACATTTTACTAGACCCGGGCCAGTGGGATAGCGTGAATGTCGAGCCCTGCCTAACAGGAAGTTTACACTCAGCAGACGAAATAAGTTCCAACTGTCCACAAACGTCTTTTTAGCAAGTTTGGTAGCTTTAAAACACAAATTTAAACAGTGACAATGGAAATTTGTGTTTATCTTCATGGCATAATGTTGATTGAATTAACATTCAAATTGCAGGTTCATTGACGAAATAAATATTGTTACCGATAACTTTGCCATTTGTCACAAACATTTTGCTTTGTTGTGATTTTCTCGCTCACGTCTTGAAAAAAATATAGGCCCGTGTTTTAGGGGCTCGAAAAGACGTGACACTCGAAAACAGGTAAAGTGGGGATATGAATACTGTGTTGATCATATTATGGATATTATTCAATTTCTTTCAAGTTTCAAAAAGTTCATTGCATATAATTTGAAAAGCCTCGTAATGGGGAAAATGCATTTTTTAAAATCAAGTGTTATAAACATGCGGACCAGATATATGCGAACGAAAAAAGAAACACATATCACGAAATTGTACGAACATGCTTTATTTCATGATTCAACATGTTGATAAGAGTGTCCACATGAAGAAATCAATAACATTTGGGAAGCAAAATAACGATAAAAGTTCATTTTGTTAAATAAAATGATTGTAGAAGTTACTCTTAACGAGTTTAACCTGTCAACAACGTACTCTGCGCTTTTGGTCTGCTGAAATCACTTGGCTTGTTCAAAAACGCCGCCATTGTTGTTTACATCGTTCAGGGGAAGTAACTCTACACGCACTGACCACAAACTCCTAACCGAAAAAAATCTATCAGCAGTGCTCAGAGTCTTGTCGGGGTCGGGTTTTTGATTCTATCAAAAATATTGAAAGTTGGTCAAGAATCTTTCCAAATTAGCCCAAAAGGATTCAACCATAGATGTATGCACTTAGAAATTGCATTCAAAACTCTTATGTGATGGCATGGGCATTTCATAGTTTTATTTCGAAATGGGTAGGCTATATAGTGAAGCACTCGTAAAATATACAGCATCACTTCACTTGGGATAAAAAAAATCGTATATAAAACATTGTTTTTAAATCTGCATTCATCTCCATGCAAAACATTCAATGTGTTAAAAATTTTAATTTTTTTTTTTTAAATCAAACCAAATTGTTCATTCAACGTTAGATCTGCATTGCAATTGCTAATAATACATTTATTTGATGTGTTTCCCACTTTTTCGATTTTTACATTTACTGTGCACTTGTACGGTTTTCCATCTCCTTTTGTTTATCAATATGGTTGACTGGTGATAATGGAGGGGCACACATACAGACAGATATTTCCATTTTTATTCCGGTTTATAAGGCCATGGCCCATATAAAAGTAAATTTTCTACTAATATTTTTCATGTTAGGTATGAGGAAAAAGACATACAAATCGAGCAAAGCGTCCGTAAAATATTGT